>CM076570.1:91566854-92972569 GCA_034641835.2 Pinus albicaulis | reverse complement strand
CGCCGCCCCCAAACCTGCGGTAATAATCAAACTATTATGGGTGGGGCCAATGGTTGTGACACCTAGGCCCCAACCCACTCTGCCATATATGAATGGTGCCGGTGGTGGATTTGGGGCGGGCTGCTCGCCCCCCCGTACCTTCCTCATTTAAAAGGATGTCACGGGTTATTAAAAACATTATACGCCTTTTTATGTGGGGGGGCGAGGTTTGAGCACCCGACCCCCTCCCTCACATTTTGGATCTAAATGAACTCACCAATGACGAACTTGGTGAAGTCCGCCCACCTTCACTTATTTAAACCTGCATTTCAGAAGTGTGCCATGGCAGGCCAGGAGCGGCATGGAGCACGAGATAGAGTGGAACCTTGAGTGCCTTACAAGAGGGGGGCGGAACCATGAACTGAGCTCATTTCCAGAGGGGTCAGATTTGTCCGGCATCAGAATTAGGCAAATTTTATATGGATTTTTCATTTCTTGGTGCCACGAATCCAACAATGCTGTCCATTTGTTCATCCGAGGTCTCGAATTTTCGGGCACTTTCAGCTATGGAGGTATAAGGGTGTAATTTTGCATTGATGCTTGTACTTTCATTTTATTTGCTACTTAATGAAAGAGGGCCTCCCAACTGATTAAGTAGGGCCTGGAGACGTAGTCCCTCCTAGACGAACTCCGATATCAATTCCTTGTCTTCTTTGCATGATTTTATGTGCTTCTCTCTTCTTATTTTCATGCCTTTTAAGTTTCATGGTTAAGATGCAATTTTACATGTAATTCTTTAATCCATCTCAAAGCTAAAGATTTTGGATTAGAGCTGCAGGTGCTCCTCCCATGTCCTGCTATAGATCAAAATGTCATCGAAGAAAACCAACACAAATCTCCTGAACTGCTCCCTTGATGCAGGAGCATTTGGCTCAGAAATTCATTATATTCTAGTAGATATAGGGGGTCTTGTATTTTCTAAGAAGTTAGATTCCTATGTAACAAATTAAAATAATTATTTAGAGTTTGAGTGATTTTAATGAGAGATATTTTAGAATAAGATTTAATTGGTGAGGCATTTTGTAAATGTTCCCGAATGCCGGAGAACATGAGAGATTTAGGAATTTATTGTAAATCCTAGATTAGGAATTGGTTTCATGATTTTGTGGGTGAGAGAGGATCCTTAGGGATTAGTTGAGTCAAATGAGGACTTAGAGGATATTCAGGATTTTGTTGAGAAGATGGAGGATCTGAACCAGAATTGGTTACAAAATCTTTTGTATAAAATGATAAGCCTCAAGGCATTAAAAAATATATAGATCAGATAGGATTTAGATAGAAAATGTCTTGGATTGGGAAACCTACTGGCAGAGAGTAGGTGGAAAAGGCCATTTGATTCAAATATCAGGCTAGAAGAGAATTCCTATGTAAATATTGAGTATTAATATAGAGAATTCAATTTCTGAATTCGTTTGTTATGTATATTTTATTAATTATTAGGTAGATATAGTTATATTAGGTTTTATTAAGTGAAAGGGCATGATCAAAGATCATGCCTCTTCACCAAGGGACACCACGAGGCTATATTTAAAGCCTCGGTGATTCTCCATTGTAATCATCTTTCATCTTTTATCAATAATAATATATACTTATAAAGTTCACCAGAGTTTTTACACTCCATTGGTATTAGAGCCATCGCTCTTCGGGATCTGTGTGATCACCCAGAATTAAGGAATTACAAGAAAATTCCAGAATTGTAGATTTTTTTTTAAAACCAAGTGCTTGTGGGCAACAACATTTGTTTTAAAAAAAAGAAAGGAAGAATTATATATATATATATTAATAAAAAAAATCAAAAGAGAGAAGGAAAGTCAACATAAAGGGGGAAATAAATTAAAAAGAAGAAAAAAAGAAAAAAGAGATATACATATATATATAGAAGTAAAAAGAAATAAGGAAGAGTAATTGTTCGTGGTTTACAAGCTCGTGGTTTTGGAGCCCATGGTAATTTCCCATGGTATTAAAACCCATTCACCCTTTTCAAAACAACGTGACTTTTCAAAGTTAACAAATTTTTTTCCGCATATATATATATATATATATAATTCAAATAATAAAATAATAATAATAATAATTATTATTATTATTTAAAAATATAATAATAATAATAATAATAATAATAATTATTATTATTATTTCAAAAAAAAAAAATTTTAATTAATTAATTTAAAAAAAAAGCGAAAAACTGGCAGAAAAATATTCCCCACCTCATACACGTTCAATGTCTTCATCAATGTCGATGGTCGAATTCCAGAAGAAATTGGTGGATCTCGAGAAACAGATCAATAATAATTCCGAAGAATTCGGAAAGAGATTAGTCTATCTTGAAGGTACAATTGCAGGACACTCCAACGACATCAAAAAGGTTCATGATACGACAAATCGAATAGAAAGACAAATGTGGTTAAATCATTACGAGGCTACAGAAAAGCATAGCGAAGCAATGAACAAGATGACAGAGCATAGCAAAGCAATGAACAGTATGACAGAACTCTTCAATAAGCTAAATGATAAGATAGACAAGTTAAGTGAGACACAATCCCCAATATTTCCTAACATGGAACAAAATCAACAAAACAATTCCGCAGATTCAGCGAACTCAGAAGAGCATCAGGAAAAAACCGATTCCCCACATCATCAAGAAGATAGTAATGCAGATTTTCAAAATAAGCAGCGCTGGAATGCATTTGCTAATCAATATCCCCTTCTTGTTCCACCATTAGCATATCAGTGAAAAGCCAAAATCGAGCTACCCAAATTTGATGGTAATGAAAAAAATAGCGTTGCATGGCTTAATAAAGCGGAAGAATATTTTGAGATTTATGAC
Source organism: Pinus albicaulis (assembly GCA_034641835.2). Lineage (NCBI taxonomy): Eukaryota > Viridiplantae > Streptophyta > Pinopsida > Pinales > Pinaceae > Pinus > Pinus albicaulis. The sequence continues at coordinate 92,969,703 of CM076570.1, read as the reverse complement.
ATTACTAGTGATGACGAAAAAATTAAGCATGCTTCCATGAAAATGGAAGGAAAAATATATAATTGGTATATGTGGTGGAAAAAGAGGATGCTCGCTATCAGTTGGAGGAAATTTAAGGATGCATTCTTCAAAAGGTTTGAAGGCATAAAAGAAGAAAAGTTATTTTCAACGTTTATCAAATTACGCCAAGAAGGAGATGTGGATGAGTACACTCGAGAATGGGAGACCTTGGCAACACGAGTACCGGGATTGTCAGAATCTCGTCTAATCCAGTCTTTCATCTCAGGACTTAAAATCCATATACAAGAAGAGCTCGAACTTCATGAAATTACATCAGTAGAAGTAGCAAGGCAAAAAGCAAAAGCTGACGAAAATAAATTTGAGAGGTTATCAAAACCAGAAAAAGTATATTTGAGACAGATTTCCTCCAATTGAATATATAGATGACACAAAATATGTCCCACCCCATGTTCGTGAAGAAGAAAAATCTAATGTGGAAAAACAAAGAATGAGAGAGGGCAAGTGCAAGCGTTGCGGTGAAAACTGGGACCCTAAGCACAGATGTGCTAATGGAAAAGCGAAAAATCTATACAGTTGTGAAGCAACTAATGACACTAACAATAATGATTCATATATAGAAGGATTAGAAGACAACTTAGAGTTCTCTCTAGAAGTGGATGGCGAAACTATTCCGCAAGTGTCATTATCAGCTATGACAGGCATATCACAACCTCAAACCCTAAGGTTAAGAGGACATATCAAGAACAACAACGTAATGGTTCTCGTTGACACTGGCAGTACCCACAATTTTCTAGATTCAACCATGGCAAAAAGACTTAACATCTTTACCTTCCCCATGCCTAATATGAAGGTAATGGTGGCCGATGGTAAGAAGATTGAGCAAGTAGGGAAATGCCATAAAGTCAAACTACAGATAAAAAACTTTCATTTAGAATCTCCATTCTACACCGTTCCATTACGAGGAGTAGATGTGGTCTTAGGAATTCAATGGCTACAAACTTTAGGTACTTATTCCGCCAACCATCAGAAGCAGTTTATAAGTTTTAAGTGGAAAGGGCAGAAACACAGGTTGTATGGATTCCAAGCCCCAGAAGATCAAGTCGTATCTTCCTCTCTGATGACGAAGATGATTCAAACAGGAGCGCCAACATTACAGTACAATGTCATCAGTTAGAAATGTTATCTTCAAAAGGGATCCACGAAGAGTCACCGGAAGAACAAGGATTAGTTCGGACACACGAAAAAGTATTCCAGGATCTACCCATAAAAGTGCCTCCCGATAGGAAAATCAAACATCCAATAGAAGTCAAGACAGGATCCGACCCTGTCAATATCAGATCTTGTCTCTATCCACATCACCAAAAGATTGAACTCGAGAAGATGCTCCACGATCTTTTTAAAATGTGGGAAGTAAGAGCTCGCTGCTCGAGAAAACCAGGGATTCGTCAACATTGTCCATCATTACGTATGCTTTGAGGACAAAGCATCTTTAAGAGAGGGGCAATGTTATGTATATTTTATTAATTATTAGTTAGATATAGTTATATTAGGTTTTATTAAGTGAAAGGGCATGATCAAAGATCATGCCTCTTCACCAAGGGACACCATGAGGCTATATTTAAAGCCTCGGTGATTCCCCATTGTAATCATATTTCATCTTTTATCAATAATAATATATACTTATAAAGTTTACCAGAGTTTTTACACTACATCGTTTCTCATTTTTGAGTTTATATTGTGTATAGTGAATAATTGATTTGTAAAGTGTGTGCGAATCAGAGGTTTTCATAATATATGTGTGCAGGTTGAGTTTGAAAAGAATCAAGAAGAGACAGAGGTCTGATCTATTGAATCCAAGTCAACAATTTAAAAATGATATGATATCAAACGAACGCAGAATAGAGCCACGCACATTAAAATGCACACGATGACAGAAGGAATGTTGGATCATTCAGATTGATGGAAGAGTTCGATGGATGACGAACGATGGGAATTAAGTCAGGAGCAGAAAAAGAGATCGTAGTTCAGTGTTAATCAATGATTGCAGAACACAGATCGAAGGAGATAACTTTGATTTATGTTAATTAACGGTTCTTTTATGCGTATTGGGAGTAGCAGTATTGGGTTACAATGCGGAATTGCAAAATTGCAATTCGCATGTCACAAAAGTTAACAGATAGAAATGTTTCAAAGTGTTACAGTCCACGAAGTGGCAGATGTGCGATATAGTGATGAGTGTTAATCCTGAGATTTGCGATGAGAATTTGCTGGAAAAGGGTTGGGATTAAGCACGTATCAGTAGGATGGGGAAGTGGTCTTCAAAAGGCGATAATGGTATATCACACAACCAGGAAGAGGTAAGTGGTATTGTATGAGACCGTGCGATTAGTCTCCGGGAGCAACACTTGGCACTATAAAACCACCTATATCGCACAACTTTGAATCATTAAACATCGTTTGAGTTGGAGTTCGAAGTAGGTGGAATTGACAGTAGAGACGGAAGCTTTAAATCAGCATTGGCATTCATGAAAAACAATAGGATTGGTGAAGTGTAAGTATATTTCGATGATTTATGAGTATATTTCTATTATATAAGATTATAATAGAAATACAACAAAATAGAAAGGCTAAATTGCATTATGGATAATGGTTGGGTTTACTTTATAAATGAAAAGAGCGGATATTGAACTAAACAAAGTATTATGTAATGTGAGATAGCTTCCATTTAAATATTCTATAGAAAGAATCAATTTAGAGAGTTTTCACTAAATATGGAATAAGGAATTTCTTGGGCATAACGAGACATACATTTTTATATGCATAACATGTGGGTAAATGCAGCTTAGGTTGCGTCATTTTGGTATCAGAGCAAAAGTGGATTCTTCATGTATTGGAAAGAAGTATGATTAGTTAATCATTGATTTTGTGTGAAATAGAATTAAAATTATTTAGAAAGCTGTAACAGAGATTGAAAAAGAAGTTACAGGATCAGATTTTAAATCTGATTGGCAACAGTTGTAGATGGGAAAATGTATGCAGTGGAAGCATGGTAGTGTAAGACGATGAGGAAATTCAGATCTGCAGAATTTGAGTTAAAAAGCAAATGTGCTTTGAAGATTTACAAAGTTATGTTTTGAAGGATGTGTATACAAGTACAATGGTGATGGCAGAAAGGAAAAGAAGATCAGATTTGAATCTGATAGACAGCATGCACTTAGATATAAAGTGTAATAGAATATTGGAAGAATTTGCAGAAGCAAGGAAATAGAGAACAATCCATTCAAAGTGTAATGAGTGGTGAAACAAGATCAAACATAGATCTTGAAGGTGAGGTGTTATGTGTTATTTTAATCTGGTTTGAAGATTATGTTTGCAGAATTCAGGTTGCAGACAGTTGAAGAGAATCTCAAGAAAAGAAGATCACAACCTTAAGAGCAGTGATGAAGGAAGCTGGTAAGAGTTTCTGAGTGAAAGCAAAGTGTGAAGCAAAACCTTGAAGAATTCCAACAAAGTTTGGATAAAAGGGACGATTGTGTTCTCAAAAGTGCAAAAGAGTTAAAGCCTAGAAAGTTCCATTGATGGGACTAGCGCTTGCTAAAAGACCAAATCCAAAGAAAGGATTAGTGAGGTAAGTTGTAACAAGGAGGACTCGTTATTGCAGAGGCTTAGTATAGCTCATAGTGAGGGAGTGAGTGATGAACTCATAGAGATGGGAAGAAGAAGATGACTACTGATAGTCATAGCAGAGGTTCTGAGCAAGACCACAACAAATTAAAGGAGTGGAAAGTTGGCACAAGATTGCAGCAGTGAGACTGTAGGAAAAACTTTTGAAAGTTCTTAGAAATTGTAGCAGGACCTTATTCCAGCTAAGGCTTGGAATAGACAGGGACAATGGTGTCTTTAAATGAAGTGAGTGCAGTAACCAGAGAAGAGAACAAGATTGCTCAGTACAATTTTTGAGAAGAAGAGAACTTGAAGACCAGACAGAGAAGAAGTTTGGTGAGAAGATCAACTCAGAAGGAAGTTGATTGGTTGCCGATGTAGAAGCTCACACAGAAGTAAAGATGGCTGTGAGAAGTCATAGAGAAGGTTCAGAAGAAGGCTACAAGTTGAAAGAAAATGGTGCTAAAACAATCCGCAAGAACCGGATGAGTCAAGAGGAGCTTGACAAGGAGTTGGTGGAGATAATAAAGGAATTTGATGTGTTAACAATGATGATAGAAGAAGACCAAAGACAAAGTTGGGTCTTGAGGAAAAAGATAGTGAAGTGGCCTAAATTACAGAGACAGCTACAACAGAAACAAGTGAAGCAGTTGATAGAAAAATTCAGAGAAACATAATTAGAAATGGAAGTTTCCATTTGTAGACCATAACAGGGTGAAATTCTGGGTGAAGAGGACAATGAGAAAGATCTCATAGACTATTGGAATAGTTTAGAACAATTCGAAGAAGTTGAATTACAACAACAGACAGTTGCTGAAGAAAGTGATAAAGAAATTGAAGGAAAATATAGCAGAGAATCTATGAACTATGATGATAACTCTGATGAAGAGTGTATGACTGGAATATCAATTGAGGGTGAAAAGTTTCTTGGTTTTAATATTAATGAATTGTGTATGATTGCAGGTACATCCCAGAATGATGAACAAACTTTAGAGTTTGTTAACAAGGAGGAGCAGAATCTAAAATCTATTCAGATTAAGACTGAGATAACAAGATTTCTGAAACAAAAGGAGACAGAAAGGTCTAATGGAAATATGCAACAAAACATTGGAACCAATAACAGTAAAGATTTGAATAATAGATATGAGTTAAGACATGAAGAAAAGGTATTAACCATACCTAATGAGTTGGAAATTCTTAAACAAGATAATTTGAATTTAGCAGAAGAAGAAGAATCATTTGATAATGGTGTAACAACAAGTGAAGGTACTCAAAATTGTTTAAAGTGTCCAAATTCTACTCCAATTGAGATTATTGAGTTATATAGAAAGTTAGATCTTCAAAGAAGAAAGTTGGAAAAAGAGAGGATATATACTCAGGATAAATTGCTGAAGGAAGATAAAGAAATTGTCATGAATGACAATCATAAGAGAATGATAATGAAAGTTCAGGAAATTGATATTACAGAGAAAGAAACTCGTTATAGTAAAGAAGAGCAGAGAGACATCATTATAGCAGATGATGTGAAGAAAAGACTTATTAACAGTTTTGAGAGTTCTTTAGAAAATTCTTTGGAGAATTAACATACTGAAGTGTTGATGAAAGAGAGACAATCAGAGCAGCACGCTGAAATGTTGCCAGAAGAAAAAGAGACACAAAGTTTTTATGCTTTTGATTTTAATGATTATTTTATGACTACAGGTTTTGATGAAGATGAGACAGACATGTTTCAAGTTGAAGAGTCAGTTTTAAAACAAAGGAAGACTGGAAGTTGCCAGATCAGACATGACGATGAGGAAAATGTAAAGCATGAAAATACCATGCATGAAGTTAAATTGACTATCAAAATCAGTCAAGAAAGTGAAGAACAATCATTGAAGGTTGTTAAAGAAGAAGATGGGAAATATGCTGAAATTGATGAACAACATAGTGATGTATTTGAAAGGAAGCAAGTATAGAGGAAATTGGAAAACAATTTATTTTCTGAAAATAAATTTGCAGATATTGAACAAAAGTTGTTTGGAAAACAACAATAGGGTAAGGATGAAAGGGCGATAGTAAGACTCCAACAACTTCAAGAAGAAGATAACAAACAACAGTTTGAAGATGAGTGGAATAGAGATATTAGAACGCTGGAGAGAATGCTGGAAAATCAGAATTCAATAAAGCAAAGAGAAGGAGATAGCAGTGTCTGGCAGAGTGAGTATCAGTCCAAGGATATGCTGGAGATGGAGATTGAAGAATTATGGCAATTAATGATGAAGCAGTCCAGATGGAGGAGATGGACAACAACAGAAAGAGTAATCAATTAGAGAAATTTAATTCGGTTGACAAAGAGAATAAGATGAAGCAAAAAACAACAACAGATTGTGAAAGCATAGCCAGTGGGGCAATGCAACATAGAATGTGGAGACCTGGAGAACAACAACAAACAATGGCAGTAACCAAAGACAGATTACAAAAAAAAGTTTGGGATCCAGGAGGACCAAGGTGGAAGCACATGATCAGGAGATCATGATTATTTTCTATTTTGGGAGTCTGATGTAGGAGCATTTGGCTCAGAAATTCATTATATTCTATTAGATATAGGGGATCTTGTATTTTCTAAGAAGTTGGATTCCTATCTAACAAATTAAAATATGTAATATTCCTTTTTTTGGTGTCACCTATGACAGGGCTAGGATGGACTTCCAGAGTTAGAAGCAGACCGGTCACAGGTACATGTTGGTGTCATCAGCGGGCCTAGGGGCCTTTTGGAGGAGTTTTGAGGAGTTTCCATGGTGTTCAGTGGCATTCGCTTGATATATTCCATCATCCGAGCAGTTTAGCTTTTGTTCTGGTGCAGTCTGACAACTTTCGAAAATTTGAGTTATTTCTGGGCTTAACTTAGCTGATTATGCTCCAAGTGGCATTCCGAGAGGAATTCATGATGGAACACCTTAGTGTAATAGCTCATTGGAACCAGGATGAGGATACCTACATGGTGGGATGGTTGGACATGGGTTTTCGTGACCGGAGGAGGCGTGGTAGCTGATTTACCCTTTTCTGCATTAAAAAGGAATATTTTAATAAGAGGGAAAAGTGCTCCATGTATAAAATAATAATAAAATAATGCTCTAGAAGCCTCCAAGGGTTATATAAAAGGAAGGGAGGAGGCCATTGAGAGATATCTTTTGGATCATGTTATTTTATTGTATGAGAGGTGTGAGACCATGGTTCTCTAGTTTAGCCGTAGCCCCAAGATGGAAACCCTCGGGTGATTTGTGAGTGTTCGACGAAAACCCAACTCTCTTGAGGAGACTTCATTTAAAAGTTTCGCAGAGCTTCAGGGATTGGTGTGAGGATCATTCAGATCTTCAACTTGTGCTTCAGCGGGTTCAGTTATAGCTTTTGCCGTAGCTGATTTGCAGCAGTCTTCTTGTCGAGCCATCTACATCATTGCCAGTGTCATTCATCAGTTGGGCCAGATATCTTTCTGGGTTTTGCTCCGCTTGCTTGGCAAGCTCAGGTTTCACTGTTCCTTTATGTTGATGTACTTTTTACCATGGATTAATAAAATGGCTCAGTGATTTTATCGGCATCCATTGTGTTATATTGGTGGCTGTGTGTTTATTTCCATTTATTTTGCTACTCAAGCCTATTTCTACATTTTTAGTTAAAATATCCCATTTGGGATATTACAAAATAACTATTTAGAGTTTGAGTGATTTTAATGAGAGATATTTTAGAATAAGATTTAATTGGTGAGGCATTTTGTAAATGTTCTCGAATGCTGGAGAGCATGAGAGATTTAGGAATTTATTGTAAATGCTAGATTAGGAATTGGTTTCATGATTTTGTGGGTAAGAGAGGATCCTTAGGGATTAGTTGAGTCAAAGGAGGACTTAGAGGATATTCAAGATTTTGTTGAGAAGATGGAGGATTTGAACCAGAATTGGTTACAGAATATTTTTTATAAAATGATAAGCCTCAAGGCGTTAAAAAATATATAGATCAGATAGGATTTAGATAGAAAACGTTTTGGATTGGGAAACCTATTGGAAAAGAGTAGGTGGAAAAGGCCATTTGATTCAAATATCAGGCTATAAGAGAATTCCTATGTAAATATTGAGTATTAATACAGGGAATTCAATTTCTGAATTCATTTCTCATTTTTGAGTTTATATTGTGTACAGTGAGTAATTGATTTGTAAAGTGTGTGCGAATCAGAGGTTTTCATAATATATGTGTGCAGGTTGAGTTTGAACAGAATCAAGAAGAGACAGAGGTCTGATCTGTTGAATCCAAGTCAACACTTTAAAAATGATATGATATCAAACGAACGCATAATAGAGCCACGCACATTAAAACACACGCGATGACAGAAGGAATGTTGGATCATTCAGATCGATGGAAGAGTTCGATGGAGGACGAACGATGGGAATTAAGTCAGGAGCGGAAAAGGAGATTGTAGTTCAGTGTTATTCACTGATTGCAGAACACAGATCGAAGGAGATAACTTTGATTTATGTTAATTAATGGTTCTTTTATGTGTATTGGGAGTAGCAGAATTGGGTTGCGATGCGGAATTGCAAAATTGCAATTCGCATGTCACAAAAGTTAACAGATAGAAATGTTTCAAAGTGTTACAGTCCACGAAGTGGCGGACGTGCGACACAGTGATGAGTGTTAATCCTGAGATTTGCGATGAGAATTTGCTGGAAAAGGGTTGGGATTAAGCATGTATCAGTAGAATGGGGAAGCGGTCTTCAAAAGGCGGTAATGGTATATCACACAGCCAGGAAGAGGTGAGTAGTATTGTATGAGACCGTGCGATTAGTCTTCGGGAGCAACACGTGGCACTATAAAACCACCTATATTGCACAACTTCGAATCATTAAACATCGTTTGAGTTGGAATGCGATATCCTTCAGATTCGAAGTAGGTTGAATCGACGGTAGAGACGGAAGCTTTAAATCAGCATTGGCGTTCGTGAAAAACAATAGGATTGGTGATGTGTAAGTATATTTCAATGATTTATGAGTATATTTCTATTATATAAGATTATAATAGAAATACAACAGAATAGAAAGGCTAAATTGCATTATGGATAATGGTTGGTTTTACTTTATAAATGAAAAGAGCGGATATTGAACTAAACAAAGTATTATGTAAAGTGAGATAACTTCCATTTAAATATTCTATAGAAAGAATGAATTTAGAGAGGTTTCACTAAATATGGAATAAGTAATTTGCTAGGCATAACGAGACATGCATTTTTATATGCATAAAATGTGGGTAAATGCATCTTAGGCTGCGTCACCCCTGAAGACATGGTTCATGCATCACTGGAAAGTGGCAGGGCCGTTGGTCAATCCAAAATGCATGACAAAGAACTTGAAATGCCCATAAATGCATCTGAATGTTGTCTTCGGGATGTCTTGATTCCTTACTCGGATCTGGTGATACCTTGACTGCAAATCTATCTTACAGAAGATCATGGCTCCTTTAAGCTCATCCATCAACTCAATAAAATGCGGTATGGGGTATCGATTCTTCAATGTCTTCCTGCTGAGCGCCCTGTAGTCAATACACATGCGTAGAGTCCCGTCCTTCTTCTTCACCAACACAACTGAAGAAGCGAAAGGACTGGAACTCGGCCTAATATGGCCCAATGCCAACAACTCTCTGATGGCCTGCTCAATGTCATTCTTATGGGCTTTGGGATGCCTATAGGGAGTAGTAATGACTTCCTGCACACCAGGCTCCTCTATAGTATGCTCGAATCCTCTATCCAATGGGCATTTGGGTGGTATATCTGCCGAAACTCCTATATATCTGTCCAACACAATGTGTATGTCCGGTTGTGGAGGCTTGGTCTGTTCCTCGACCTCCAAAACCCTCAGCTCCACTTCCCATGCTATGTCCCCATGCCTCAATTCTGCCTCCATTCGATGGGATGAAGCTGTCTGTGGGAGATGTGAGTGCATACCCCGAGGAACTACTAGGTTACCATCCGGCCCAGTAAACTCCATCAGGAGCTGCCTCTAATCGGTGGTAACTCTGCCAAAGGAATACAACCATTGGACACCCAACACCACATTGATGTCTGGCACATCCACTACAAAAAAATGATCCGTCATCGAATATTTCCCCATGGCCATTGTCAAAGTGGGAACATATCTGTTGCACAACATAGTCTTGTTCGCCGGAACTAGTATTGAAATGCCCTCAAACTCTGCAGTGGTAATGCCTCTCTTTTGGACCAACTAAGCATCAATAAAATTGTGGGTGGCCCCACTGTTAACCAACATTGAGACATGTTGCCCCTACACAATTCCCTTGATTCTCATGGTCAAAAATTTGGGTAACACGCACAAATATGCAAGGATTCCCCTAGATGGTGTAAAAGATGGTCCTCCTATTGGAGGAGGTGGTGGTGGATCTCTCTCTGATGGTCCTTCACAGTTTCCTCCTTCAAACTCCAACTCCAACTCATCCTTCCGGTCACTGTATGAGAAAACCTCGATATAGTGGGCTTTCCCTATTGTGCATCGATGGCCTAGTGCCCAAGACTCCTGACATGTAAAACATAGTTTCCTCCTCCTAAGGTCTCTCCTAGTCAGATCATCCAACTGGCCTTCCCCTGGAGGTTCTCTTTGTGCTGGTGGTGGCCTAGTGTCACCCCCTTTCTGAGGGTAGGGAGTGTGTGATGGAAAAGGTGCCCGTGTCTTGGGGATGGCCCCTTGCAAATCCCTCGTGCAAGTGACAACCTCCAGTAAAGTGGAAGGTTTGCGTGACTTCACCAGTCCAGACAATGGCTCTGTCAATCCTATACAAATATGGACACCCTCCTAACATCTGACAAGTCAGGCACCATGACTGAAACTCACAGGAACTCTGAAATATAATGTTCAGGATGTCTTGTTTGCCTGAGATGGGTCTACTCCTTGAAGTGAGCCTCTGGATCCTCTCAATCAAAACACTCCTCTACTCTCTGCGTGAAGTCCTGATAGGTAGTCACGTTAGGATGCACCAAAGTAGACAAGCCATGAAACCACCAATTGTGTGCCTCTGCGTCCAAATGCAAAGTGGCCATTTTAATGGTCTCCATCTCTGTCATCCTATTGAGCTAGAAATATGTATCTAGCCTCTCCACCTAAGCACAAGCTGTGCACTTGGCGGTGCCATCATAAGTGGGGAATGTGAAAGTTCTACTGCAGTGTTTGGTTTATTTCCTCCTACTTGATTTAATTAATGCAAGTTATTTTCAGAAATTAGATTCAGAAAATACCGAAAATAAACACAACTACAACCTACACATGTAGATCATTTACTGAATAATACACTCATGCAACAAAGTGACACATGGATTTTTGGACATAAGTCCCCGGAAAAACCCAAAGCGGGATAACTGGTGTAGCAGATATGAGGGTTTATTATTAAGTAGTTCCGAGTACAACAAATCTAGGTTCCAAGCTTGGAAAACCCGACAAAGAATAAAATATATCAAATCTGCAGCTAACCTAAAGATCTAGTGCCAAATACTTGACTGATCCACACCCTCAAATGGGATTTACAGGACTCAGCTTGGATCTGACCCTGGAAACCCTCAGCGCAGCTTCTGAATCCCCAGCGTTGCCCTAGAAGGCCTGCGTTAGCCTTTGTATGGCCCTAGGAGGGCTTGCCTATCCCTTGGAGGGTCTACGCTGCCCCTGCACTGCCTTTGCTAGGCCAGCATCAACCCTGCATGGTCCTAGCTGCCTCTGCACTGTCCCTGCTGGACTGCGTGGCTCTGAAGCCCCTCTACGCTGCCCTTGCTATTGCTCCTCTTGCCTCTTGCTGTCTCTTAGCCCTGGAATCATAACATTCCCTTGGCCAATACTACCCCTCACTGTAGGAAATCCCTCTGGAAATTCTTAGCAAACCCGCTCTAGAATTCCAAATCTATTTCTCAGTTCTACCAAAATTGTGTGTTTTCAACTGACCCTCAAGCCTTTCTCTTATACTTTTTCGTTGAACCCTTCAACGACTTAGATTAAATCATCTATCAACGGCTGAGATTAAAAGACTGCTTGATCCATGTGACTTGAGACAATTTCAGCACATGTGTTAATTAATTCACTTTAATTATTTTATTTTCCTAAGTTATACTTGGGAAATCCAATAAAAATAATTAATTATTTGAATAATTTGAGCACCAACTGAAATTTCTCAAATCCATTTCTGGGTCTTGTAGATCAAGTGTACTCTAGTCCCTCCACAAAATTTGGGAGCTAGAGCACAACTGATGCTACCCCAAATACAAAAAATTTCAATAGGGAAGAACATCCTCCCAATGGCACGCTGCAACTCATAGCTCTACGTGCCTTGGCCTCCATGGCCCATTGCCCTCTCATTCGACTTGAGCTGGTAATAATCTTTGAAAGGTAGTGCTACTTTGAAGTCTACTCCCATGGACTGCCACACTTTGAAATATTCTTCTTCATCAACTCCCACTTGTTCCATCGGTACTAAGGGCATGAAAGAAGGTAGCGTAGCTCTAGTTGACCCACTAGAAGATGGTGGCTGCGCAGTAGGTAAAGGTTTATCATACTGCTGAGACGCTCCAAAAGTCTTTCCAAATAGAAAATTGTGGTGAGTACTTCATGTTGAGATTTTGGGTAGCATCGGATGTGCTCTAGCTCTGAAACTTTGTGGAGGGGCTGGAATGCATGAGATCTCCAAGACCCAGAAATTGTTTGGAGAAATTCCACCCGGTGTAAAAGTTATTCAAATAATTAAATTTTTTAATGGTGACCCTAAGTCTAACTTAGGGAAATTGAAAATTAAAGTGAATTAATCTACACATGTGGTGAGAATGTTTTAAGTGATGTGGATGAAGCATTTTCTAATCTTAGTCGTTGATTAGCGATTAGATCACGATCATTGATTTCTCAATGAGAAAAGTATTAAAGGAAGGCTTGGGGTTAGTTGGAGAATACACACATTGCAGTAGGACTTGAGCTAAGTCGAAATTCAGGGACGTGGTTTGTTGAGAATTTTCGAGTGAGCTTGCATTGTTGGAGAGGGGCAGATCGACGAGGGATTACACTGATTCGAGGTCGAGAATACATACATTAGAGAGTCAAATCCATACCAAGCAGCGCAGAGGCCAGCATGAGGGATGTAGCCCAGCTAGGTTGACGCAGAGGCAACGCAGGGGTTGACGCAGAGCCTTCACGGTGACGCAAAGGCAACACAGAGCCCAAAAGGGTGACGCAGGGGCAGCTTGTGCTACACAGAGGCCACGCTGGCCAGGAGAGGTTGATGTAGAGGATGGAGGGACTGCGCTAGGGTTCTAGTGGGCCAAAAAGGGCTCGTATTCAATATTTTTCAGAAGAGTGACTCTTCATATTTTCTGTCTCCGAGTGGTAAGGTACAGCTGCCACAGAATTCTTTGTCGGGCAAACCACTACTGGTACCCTTGATGTATTCAAATTCTGTTTAATAATAAAACCCTCTAACAACTATTGCATAGGTTTTCCTGCATTGGGATTTTTCGAGGACATTTTTCAGAAAATTCTTGTGTCCTTGGTCATATGTGCGCTATGTTTCAGTAAATGATCTGTATATGTGTAGGTTGCAGATTGTGTTTACTTTGATGTTTTTCTGAATATTTCAGTTAAATAACTTGTGAATAATCAAACAAGTAGGATAAGTAAATCGATATACTGCAACAGGGTTTCTGTATTCATAATTTTTCACATGGTATCAGAGCAATTGCAGATCAAGCCGAAGCCATCAACAAGAGGCTGCAGAATTTTTGTTGCAGGAGGGCAGCTGAAGCTCACAGATCTAGGGAAAGGCAGCGCAACACTAAAGGGACAACACAGACCTAGCAGAAGGGTGACACAGAGCCAGTCTTCTCACGCAGAGTTGATGCAGAGTCTGACGCAGGTCCTAGAGGGTGACACAGTCCAATTTGGAGTGACGCTGTGCCGGTTGCCGGGACTGAAACTGTAGTTTATGATCTTCAAAGTTGCTGGTGGGGCATCTGTTTTGTCAGTGCAGAATAGTGCCTAGCAAAGTTGATAAAGTAAGGGGAAATAGTCCCTCAGCAGATTTTCTTGCCAAGAAATCTGAGATTCGATCAGGAGGAGTGATCGTAGAGCGCTGATTCGACAGATCTGGCAAAGGATTTCCGAGAGGGAAATTATTGGTTAGAGGGAGCATACTTTCTAGAGGGTTTCTATCACCAAGAAACCCATATCCGGCCTTCTGTTGAGTGCAACATCTGTAGAAGGGAGAAAAGAACTTGCTTCGACAGTTTGAGCAGAGATGGCCCAATATGGACTGAGAGATTAGGATAGGTTAGACAGTGTGTCTAACTTTGTTATCTGGAAAGCCAGAATCCTGACAGTCCTTGAGGAGTATGGCATCAGAGATCACGCTGAGAACGTCCTAGTTGTGTTGACCGATGCTGATGCTTTGAAGAAGTTCAATGAAAATCAGGCGGGGGCTAAGTGCTTGATCATGCATGGAGTGAAAGATCACGTGGTCTCGCACATTGCCGAGAAGAAGACGACAAACGAGGTGTGGACAACATTGAACACATTGTATCAAGGTAGCTCCGTCCAGAGGAAGATGCTTTTGGAGAATCAGATGCGAGTGTTTTAGGTGCACAAGGGAGAGGAGATCAAATTGCTTCCTCTTTAGATTACAAATTATTCGAGACTAGCTGATTGCCATGGGGGAAACTCTGGATGATGGACTCATGGTGTGGAATGCCCTAAATGCAGTCAACAATGAGTGGGAGACCTTTGTCCAAAGTATCTTGGGCAGAGCACAACTCCCAAATTGGGGGGACATGTGGCCAATCCTTCGTTAGGAGGAGATCAAGAGGGTAACGAAGAGGGAATTCAGCAGCGGAGGGGTCAAGATAAAGAAAGAGGAGGAGGAAGATGCAACCCTAGCATCTAAGGGACATCGAGAACAAGGGAAGAAGAAGAAGGACCTATCCAAGGTCTAGTGCTTCAGATGTGGCGAATTGGGACACTTCGCCAATACTTGTCCTAAGAAGAAGGGAAATGAAGATTTAGATTCCAAGTTAGCAACAACGAAAGGGGACGATGGCAGCGAAGATGATGTGGCCATGAGTGCTCATGTACCTCGAGAGAAGAGGTGGGGCGACATAGATCTGTAGATTGAGCAACAGATGTTGGAGGGATCCTTGAGGCTATGTCACAGGGTTTGCCGAATTTGAACAAATTCAAACCTAAAGGCGAACTTAAAGACGACCCTGAAGCCAAATTTTATAATAAAAAAAAAAAAAATTGGGGTTTGAGGTTAGAGTTCGGGCAGTTTTTGTCAGTTGTTTTAAGGTTTAGGGATAAAACCATGGGCAACACATGTTTTTCTCTTGTTCTGCTTCCCGCTAATTAGTTTCCCGTAGTGGCCACTGGTTTGTCTTTATTTACCATGGTTGTCGATAGATTTTCACAAGCCAACTTCAGCCTGGGTGTACTCATTCTATTGTGCTCAGTTTCTTTGCAATTCCCTTAATTCAATTTCTAGACGTTGCTTGTCCCCGCCTCTCGGAGTGTGAAGTGAATAGTGGTTGTGATTTGTGACTCGTGCCTGCTCATTACTATTAATACAACTTTATTGATTGATATATATATATATATATATATATATATATATATATATATATATATATATATATAGTCGAACTTAATGCCGAACCGCATGCGAACCTCAATGAAAAATTCGAATTTGAATCGAACTTAATCGTTGCTGAACTCAAATTCAAACCCGAACCCTGTGACATAGCCTTGAGGTACCCAAACTCTTGGATCACATACGAGCTACGAGAGCCTTAAGACAGTAGCAGGATGATTGGAGTCAGTGGGTGCAGAATGGATAGCTTCCCGTACAAACAAAGTGTATTTCAAAATTCACTTTGAACAAAAAATTTCTTTTACAATAAAAACTTGAGACCTCATCCTCTTAAAGGTGGAGGAATTGATGGGCATACTTCAAAACATATTAATATTTTCTAAAACTTTTATGAGCTCATTGCTTGTTACTATAGTCGATCTAATTGTAATTTTTTTTGTAGTTAGTCTATCTCTTTGTAGGCAAAGTATCATTAATGATAACAAACTTCTTTGCATGGAACATTAATCAAATTAGAATGTATTGCAGAGTTAATGAAGAAAAGTATTGTTTCGATTTAAAATATTTCATCTCTTATGTACATTGGGTTAGAGTTTTGAGAATATGGTTTTCTATTTTTCCCCAGGTGACCCTGATACCCTTTTGACACACTACAAAAGTTTAGTTTCATCTTTCCCCATCTTTGATCTTATCAAGTAATCAGTTAGTTAAGATAATGATACATGTTGCACTCTATCTGGAAGCCAAACAGGCTAGTATGAGGTGACTTTTACTAAATTACCGGAAACGTAACCCTGAATTGCCAAAAATGTCGTTCCGAGTTTCCAAAATGGAAATGGGTACGATCCGCATAAGATCCGCCTGCAAAATTTTTTTGAGCCGTTTCAAGAAATTGGAAAAGACAGGTCCAGAAATGGAAACGTTTCTGTATCCAAAAAGATAGTGGAGTACTTGACCGTACCCTGCATCTCTCCACACTTTTAAGACAAACAGTGGAGATTTAAAATTCCATCAAGACCTGGTTATGCTCCACATTCCACTCTAACTGGGCATCGACACATGTAACACTCTGCCATTAATTAGCAGTTTGGAAGGAAAAGTTTCTCCTTCGAAGGTTTATTGAACTTTTCTGCCCCCTTGGATGTTGAAACTTACCTGAAATCATTCTCTTTAATTCAGATCATTATGTCTGATGTTACAATCATGTAGGAAAAAAATGTAGAAAACATGTTTCTATATACTTCGATCATGTAGGAGCAAGAGCATAGCAAGTTCATAAATTTAATTTTGTAATGAATTGATAACTTTGAGTTGTATAGGGAGAGGATGATAATGATAATTTTGAGTTGTATTGGGAACGGACAATAGCCTCGAACCAAAACAGCTCTCAGAAATAGGGTTTTGCAATGTCAAGATAATGTTGTATGCCCATTTACTATATCAATAAAAAGAAAAACAGTTTTGCAAATGTCACGGATGCAATGTGCAACTCTTACGTATATACGTGTATAATCAAATATAAAACTGTTGAAGCGGAGTATTATGAGTGGTAATATGAATTTTTTAATTTTGTCATGTATATATATATATATATATATATATATATATATATATATATATATGCCGTTTCCTTGCCGTATCATATCCAGAATTTTTGAAAATTTGCCATATTTGTTTCAAGCCCCCTATCCTATTCATTTCAGTGCAACTTAGGACATGTAACTTCTCCCCATTTTGGGTAATTCTTCTTTTAGCTGATGAGAAGTTTTATACTTTTTCTTTCATTATCATTTTCCACCATTGGGTTCTTTAGCTGAATTTATGAGAAGGTAAAGCAAAGCTATAATTTTGTAGTTGATGGTTAAGGTGAGGTTTAGCACTCTTCTTTTCACATATTAAATTGTAAACTGTTCCTTAATTGCTATTTGTGGCCCATGTTCCTTTATATGTCCAAAGGTTTTTATGTCACTGAGCAGAATAATATGCCCGTTGAAAAACATTATAAGTAGTTGTGATAAAGTTATATAATCCACTTTTTTTTGAAGCTTGCTAATGCTGAATTTGATTATGATTATAACATAACATTTGAAGAAAAATTATGATTATTCTTATGGATACGCTAAACTCCCTTATCTTGGCAACAGGGAGATCAACTGAACATGATTTTAGATGATATTTCAGAGCATGTAAGAGGAATTGTAGTCAATGATGCAGAACTTGCAAGTTTAGAGTCAATCATTCTCAAGCTGATTTCACACTTCACTGACCTAACATATGTTCTTTTTTTGGTAAGGAATCATTCATTAAGATCCTTTCATGCTTTATGTTGTTTTAGCGTTAATTTCAAGTTCTAACACTTTTGTTATTTAACAAGCATCCTTTTCATGATTGGTAATTCTTTGCAGGGAATTGAAATGTTTCTTTAGAAGTCTTTTCTTTGTTCTTATGGAAATTCTTTATTCTTTTATAGTGCAGCTTTCTTTAATCTATTGCTTCTCTCAGCTTTTGTTCTTAATTGCAATCAATTATGATCAACTACTGTTCGACTAGCTAAGACATATTTATACAAGCGAGTAGTGCGATATAGTAGAAAATTATTCTACTGCTGTAGCTGGCAGCCCACAGTTTCAAGGCTTTTGTGTAAGTTTTCATGCCCACAGCCCCAAATGGTCTAGCTGATATAAAACACTTATTACAAATTTATTTGAAACATTTAAGCTACCTCTGCACTTACCTTTTCCAGCTGATATGCAAGAATAAATGCAAACGCAAACACATAAATTTTGCACACTTGTTTTTTGGTGTTTACCCTCTCTGATAGCAAACACAGGTCTGGAGGCGCTCTCCTTCCCAAGCTTTCCTTCACTCATATGCACATGAGATAATGAACCTTCTTTCTCTCCTCCTTCCTCTTTTGTCTCCCTAAAGTGAGGAGAACCCTAATCCTTAGATCTAATGGCTGAGATTAAATATTAGCTCATTAGATCAATGGTGGAGATCATTCCTTCTCTTGACCCCTCCCTCATGTGGTACCCCTCCATTAATGAGACTCCTAGTACTTTTAATGTTTTTGTACCATGTGCACTTTATCTCTCATAAAATTATTTTTAAAATACAAAAGTCACTTTAATAATATAAAGTGTACTTAGTACTTTTCTCATAAAGTCACTTTTATAACACATGTGAGTTTAATAAATTAAAGTACAAGGTACATCTCCCATAACAAGTCACTTAGCTTGATGACATTAATTAAACTCATAATGTCACTAGACAAAATGGGTCATTAATGTGCCTTCCTAGCCCAAATGGATAAATGCCTAGGAAACACTTCCTTGGTACCGTGTTTCTCAACACTCCCTCTTACCGGGGAAGTTATTTCCCACCACTCCATCTTTATCTTTGAAGTGGATATACTAATCTATAATATCCCCAAATGGGAAAATGATAGTAATACAAGCAAAATAGACAAAAAATTACAGCAACTAGGAAAACACCATTAAAACACAGACTATGGAGCCAAAATCTTTGTTGAGCCATTTTATTAATACGCTGGGAAAGAGTATAAATGAGGTGCTGAAAAGATTGCACCTGGGCCTGCTCAAGGCACGCTGAATGAAAGCTCAAACCCAAGTAAAACTGCTGCTGGAAGCTGTTCTGCTTGGCTTAATGACTGCGTTGTCTAGCCCAAAAAATGTTGCTGCTAGTCCCAATGAAATGCTGTTAGGGCCTCCTACACTGCTCGGAAAATTCTGGGATTTTAACCATGAACTCTGCTCAAGAAACCCTCAATAACCCACGAAGGAATTGGCCAGATCTTGACTTCGGAATTTTAGCCCAGTTTTCCCTTAGCTCCTCTAGCTACTGGCTGAGTTAGGATCTTTGTTTGACACCTCAAACTTGCCTAGAAAATTATGCCAAATTAATCTTGGCTTCTCCTGAATAAACCCAGAAAAACCAATGTTTCACCGAGAGTCTGGTGCGGGGAGACGTGGGTGCGGGGAGACTCACAGGGGGGACATGTGGGAGTACCTTGAAATTTTAGGGAAATTTCGGGGGTGCAGGGAGTCGTCGAGGTATATAATTTTTTATTATATATATATATATATATAAAATTCAAGTTCATATTCATTGTTAAATAATAAATAATGAAAGCATAAATATTAAATATTAAATAGACTAATAATAATATACCATATACTATATAGTATATACTAATATGAATACCAATACATTGAAAATTGAAATTTGATCTACACATGATAAAATTTAAATTCATAATTGAATTGAATAATGACATACATTGATCCATCCTCATCTTTCATTTTGATACATACATCATTCATATGCTAAATCACCTGATACGGGGATTCAAGATTCGATGGATACGGGGATTCAAGAATCGGATTCGGGATACGGTGACCCTTGGAACAAGACATTTCTGGGATACGATACATTATATATATATATATATATATATTAAAAATTAGATATTTTTTACACAAATTCATACAAATTCATTGATTCAAACATAGATTTAAGATCTTAGATACTCATACATGATACATTGAAATTTGATACATTGTTACATCATACAATTGTCAAATTTACTCAGAAAGACAAGATAGTAAGATACTGTAGTTTTCTCATTAAGTCATCAGAATCAAAATGTGTTACATAAGTACACTGCCAATGGCAAATAGAAATAGAAAATAAAAAAAACTTGTAGTCTACAAGACTACAAGCCTAAAGCCTCAATGAGTCAGAGTCAATGAGTCATCAATCCTCATCATCATAATCAGCATCACTGTTCTCATCCTGATCATCATCCTCACCACTGCTTTCCTCTGCTACATTCTCCTCCTCTGTCATCTCTGCATCTGCTGGTGTGGAAGATGACGCCTCTACTGTATCGGCATCATCAAATGTGACAGGCTCTAGCACTGACGCATTGAGATCCAAGTTGGCCAATGCCAACTCAACATTGCTGTCCAGACCCATATCATCAGGAAAGACATCCCACATCTTTGCCTTTCCCTTCAACCAATCCTCCCTCTGCCTGTAGATGAAACGAAGGTTGGTGTGCACATACACTATTGTCTTTGCCCTGGACTGCTCAAGCCTGCTCTTCTTCACACTATACAAGTTCTCGTATGTGCTCCAATTCCTCTCGCAGAGTCACCTGAGAGAGGAGCCTCATGTCTAACTGTTGTAGAGGAGGGCTTGTTGCCCCATGAGTTGCCCACCAAGAATGGGGCTTCTTAGCCCCCCTGTCTCGAATCACATCATAGCCTGGAAATCGCCCAGTGCTAGTGGAAAACTCTACAAAGGCATCCTCCACCTCATCAAGGGATGCCCTCTCCTGAAAAATCCTCCTCAATGCATCTTTCCTCCCCTGTGAGATTTGACCATCCATGTGAGGAGGGAATTTGTGGGAAGGTCCACCATTTAGCCACTCATGGCTGTAGTATTTTGAGTTCAAGGAGTGAGCCAAACAATGTAAAGGTGTGAAATTCTTGTCCCCTCTGCTGACAAGAATATCCTGTATGCTGTTGAAGAAGGCCTCTGGTGATGCCTCATACTTTGGGCACTGACTATGTAAAACAATGGTCCTCACAGACTCAATCATGGAATCCCATCCCTCATAAACCTCTCCTACGATGGGTTGGCCTATATTTGCAAATCGAAGTAAGGAAATGATAGGCTCCATGATCTGAATAACTAGATCTACCTTCTCCCACCATAGATCATCCAACATTGTTTCCTTCACTTTCTTTGAGGCTGCTTGATTCGTATTTCTCCAAAAGACCAAAACTCTGAAATAACCATGGCCCCAAGAGTGGTCTTGACCTCCCTCAACCTCTTCAACATGATGAATGAAGAGGCAAACCGTGTACCCGCAATATTCAACAATGATAGATTGTTGTACTCCTTGTAGATAGTGAGGGCATTTGTATGGTTTTGTACAAAGTTGCGGATATGCCGTGCATCCTCAATAATGGCTCCAATCCAAAGCACATCGGAGACAATAGATTTCAGTGCCAAGTTCAATGAATGGACAATGCAAGGTGTCCAAAATATTTGTGGATATTTTGCTTCCACAATCATGCCAATAGCCTTGCAAATAGGTGCATTATCTATAATGATTTGCACACAAGAATCGACACCTACATCTTTAATAATTTTAATAAATAACTCACCCATATATTGTGCATCCTTGTACTGTCCAAGTGCATCCACTGCTTTCAAGAAAACTAGACCATTCAAGGATGACACCATGAAGTTGATGAGTGGGTGGCGTGTTGGATCTGTCTTTCCATCAGAAACAATGCTAACCCCAGATGTTGGCCATGTTGATTTAATACGCTCAAGCATTTTGGCCACCTCTTTCTTTGCCTTAGCCAACAATGTGGTTCTGAGCTTCTCTGACCCAGGAGGCACATACCCTGATGGAGCCCCATGACTAAGAGCTCGACACATCTCAATAAATAGAGGTGACCATGCAACATTAAAGGATATGAAGTTCTGATAGAAAAAAAATGCAATGGTGAGATCAAGCTCTTTCCTCTTCTCTTTTTGAAAAATCTTGTCCATTGGACCAACTGCAGTTGCCTTTCTCTTTGCTGATTGTCCCCTACTAAAACTCTCAAAAGGGAACTTGTTGTTGCTTTTCCTTAAGAATGGAAGGGGGTCATCATTCTTGTTTTGTTTTGATTTTGATGCCACAGTTGCCGCACCAACAAATTGCTCTTTCTCCAATTCCTTCCTCTGTGGTAGTTCAATTGCTGTACAACATTTAATGCCACAACCTGGCAAACCCAACAAATGAGCTTTCACATGGATATGTGGATGTGAAATGGCCGTTGTATATATTGCATTTCCATGAACAATTTCCTTCTCCATTTCCCTTTTTGCCTGCCCTTGCCTCCCTTGTCACATATTTCCACAGTGGGTATTTGGGGTCATGAGTTTGTTTTCCTTGCACATTTGAAGCTGCTGTTGCAGCTACACTTCCAATAGATGGAATACTTGCAGACCCTAATGAAACAGAGACAGGAGGGGCATCTCCAATGGGGACATTCTTCCCCTTTCTTTGCCCCTATCTTGCTACCTTTGATTGAGCCATGAATACTGTAAAAAATAAACAAAAATGACCAAATATATAAAACATATGCACATGCAAACACTAACAGCAAACTAAATGCAAAATATAGAGGGACAATGCACTTACCGAATGCTTGAATCTCTTTGAAAAATCTCCCTTTCTCGCTAACTCTTTCTCCTTGCTCACTTCACAAACAAAAATCAGTGAGAAAGAATGAGAGAAATCCAATTTTTATAACTCAAATTCGCACTTTTTGGCTGCGCGAATCCGGCTTTAGGGGATTCGGCTGTATCCGTACAGGGTATGGTCGGTATTCGACGTACCCTGTATGGATATGGCCGAATCCGGAGAATTGGGTACGAATCCCTCTGTATCTTATCGGATACGGAGGATTCGGGATTCTTGGCCCCCTCCCCAACGAATCCGGTTTCAGAGTTCATATGACATACTCATTATTCTAATATTCATCCATAATCAATGATCATTCAATAAATAAATTCAATAATGAAATCTTCAAATACATTGATCCATGATTCCATATCATTCATAATTCATCATTCTACAATCTACAATGTACATTGATTTAAAAATTAATTTCATCATTCATGATTCTAGAATCGAAATTGAAAGCAAAACATACTAGAAGTAGATAATAGATACTAAAGTTTAAACTTTGAACACTAAATAGTAAATAGTAAATTTATATAACTCAATGTTTCAACCTCAAAAATAGTTAAGAGTCAAGAGTCAAGAATCAGTCTGAGGTCAAAAATTGAAAAGTAAAAATAGATAATTTATTAATTAGCACTGAAAATAAAATCGACATCAAGGACACAGATAGGTCAAGGTCGAAGGAGCAGAGGTCAGTCGGAGGTCGAAGAGCTAGAAATGAAATGAATCATTGAATAATGAATCGTAATTTTTTTTTAAACTTACGATTTTTTATTTTTATTCTGAAGCACCCTTTTAGGGGAGTCGCATCCCCCTTCAAAAGGGGGATGCACAGAAGCACCCTTTTTGGGGAGTCGCGTCCCCCACACTGGGGAAACGCACCCCCAGGAGACTCCCCGTCCCGAGTGCAAGGGGTGCGTCCACCCGACCCTGGGGGACGCGACCCCATGGAACACTTAGGAAAACATAGAAAGGGTTCGTCCTAGTTTTGACCTCGGAAATTGGCCCTCTTGGGCTTGGCTTACCCAACTGTTGGGAAATTCAACTCCTGGCTGGAACTGCTCTTAGATGTCTCCAAAATGCTGCCAAAATCCCTGGTAGGAGGTGGCTAGCCTCCCATCCAAATCATCCGGCTGAACTCATCTACTCTCTCATGCTTCTGACACATCCTCTAGTCTGCACTGCGCAACCTTTGCTGCTGCCTCTCTTGCCTCTAAGTAGCAGGAGCCCTTTGAAAACCATCAGAGAGTAGGGAATCATGATAATATGGTACTATGTTCAACTCCTCGTGAAGTTTCCCTACCAAGTAGTCTATCCCATGCACTCCAAGAGTAATCCCTCGAAGATACCCATGTAATCCCTGCAGAGATAGCGTCTCGTTAACATGAGACCCTCTTGCTATCATCCCGCTGACCAACCTGCCATGCTAATGAAGTCCCCCACTCCATCAGTGACTTGCTAAAGCCCAATGGAAGATCTACATGATCTCCCCATGCTGTATACAACTCATCACTAAAGGTTATCGAGCTGTGTAGAGCTGTAATGCTCGGGTCCCCTGCTAATCTCGAAGAGGTGCCACCATGCTAACACTGCGCCACTCTGACTATGAGATACTCCCCATTGTGCGCGAACTGTATACCTCTCTCCTGGGGCCTTGTGGGGAAACATCTGCGAAGGCCAAGCTCATCTTTCCCGGGCATCTCCATGATGTCGATATCTACCCCTCTACTACCAATCATGACCCTGAGCAACAACATGATAACTCTGCCTCGCCATGCAGTGGAGGTCTTAGTGCCCCTCCTCCTGTCAAAACAAAAGTGGACTGGATCACCCTCTGCCATGTCCTTGCTTATCACATAGTGGAGTGATCCACCTGCCCAATTGATCCGTGGATTCCCTAACCATACTAGGAGCTCACAACTCCTACCCATCGCGAGATGTCACTGCGTAGCGTTGCTACATGCTAAAACCCATCTAGCCCTCATCTCTAACCCCTGTATGTATCCCCTGGGTGGTCCCCAAGTATCAGGAATCTGTCCCACGCATGCGTACCTGCCCTGCTTCTGCCAGACCACGTAGTGAAATCCGCCATCCCAACTCCAAATGATACACCTGGACACTACTCGAATTTTGGTACCCTCCTATAGACGAAGTCTACCATCCACCGTCCCTTAAATGTGAGCCCGAGGATGGAACATATGCTACCTTGTCAATCAATCATGCCATCCCTAAGCCTGTATCCGTCAACTCGTGAACCTAGCAAGTGTCTCAACTGGAGAGTCTCTTCCCGGCTCATGACACACGATATCTCATCCAATTGCCTAGGGTGAGTCTCCCATGCCCTGGTGCTTGAATAGAGTGTTAAGGGGCACCAACCAAACACTCCGCGACTGTAAGAAACACTAGAGGATGATGGGTGTATATGTCCCAAAGCGTATGATCAAGAGTTTACCTAAATGCTCAAGATTAATCCTCCTGACGATAGTGTCTCTGTCTCAGATTTGCAGATAACACCCTCATAGCCCTGTCTCTGCTAAACGTCCCCTGTCCATAAGTTCCCTTGGAGGCAATGCTTAAAGAGCCCCTTGCGTCGCATCATGTGTCATTGCATACCACCAAGTGTCTCTGCACTCCTCGACATGCCACTGTCTGCTGCAACCTGTCCCTATACACCACCGGATACCCCTGACTACGGCTATACCATCCTGTATCGTCATTTATCCCTCTACATAACACTGGACCCTATGATATAATTCTGTGTAGTCCTGTGTATTAGTGCCCACTGCCGTACCACCCTGTAATGTATAGTATCCTGCATGGGCCAAAGTATCCACCACTCTGCTAGTAAACCCTCCATGATGTGGGCTACATCTCCCAATCTTCTTTGAAGGACCGAAGTGACCTGATTCCTCATTTGCCAACGAAAATGACACCAGTGCGCCTATCCTCCATAGCTCAAGTGTCCCATATACTGATGAGAGAGCACCGTCTCTATGTAATGCCCTGTCTGGTGGCCTGTCCATAGCACTTCCTCCTGCCAACTCCTGCCCCAGAATGTTAATCATCTTGCGACCCCCTGCACGACCAACATGCCAATACTGCCCATGGAGGCTGCTCACAACCCGCCTGGATGCTAGTGCCGACTGGAACTTCCCTAAGGAATGCATGTGCTCAGTCGCTGGGTTGGCTACCTCATCTCGCATGTCTAATATCGGATAGGAAGCCCCACTTGGATTCCAATGCTAACCTAGACCTTTGGTGCCCTCGGTGTCGGAAAGCCCCCATTTTGCTTTACTCCAGACTACGATCATCTCCATGAGTCCAGCCCATCCTACCGGGTATCGACTTAGAATCTCTTGCCATCCAACCTCGAGAGAGGAATCGAATGCAAGAATCCCCGCACATAGAACAATCCCTCCATCCCGTGAGTGCTGCACCGTGCGCAACTCATGTTGCCTCATCTCACCATCCTAGTCAACACCCAAAATCTGTCGAGGTGACTCTGCCTCCCCTCTCCAATGCACTAAGGCAACCTACTAGTGCTACCAACACCATCTATGTACGTCAGAAGACGGTTGCACTGATGCCCTAATGTGTACTCTAGTTGGACCATTAGGGAATCTAATCGCTCCACAAGGTGAGTTAGTTTGGCTGCGGACTCGGCACAAATTGCTCTCATGACCTCCAAACCCTCATTCTGTTGCAGAATAGCCTCTCGCATTGTCGTGGCCTTCTCCTTCAACACTAGAATGTCTGCCTAGAACTGATGAAACTGTTGTGGGCGACCATCATCTAACACCACTGTATCCCTTGGCACCTCATCAATGGATGACCCTATGGGTGTGTGTTCCACTCTCTCCCCTATGATGTTAATCAGAGCGGTCAAGGGAGTCTCCGACAAGGGTGACTCCTGCGTCACACTAGGTGTTAGACCCATGAGATAGAGCCCCTTGACTCGGGTGAGTCGGGTGTCCAACTCAGTCGCGTGTAGGCAACGCGGTGGATGGGCGCGTCATGGTGCGACGGGCGCACCCGTGAACGTGCGGGCAAACTCATGAATGTGGGGGTGACATATATAGGAAGGCGTACTGCGATGTGAGAGTGAGCAGTCATCGAGCGACGTTTATAAGACGATCGGATGTATCGTCGCACCACCACCAAAGTATAGCAGCCGACGTGTATGGCAGGTCGAGTTGTGTCAGTTGAACAGAGTGTTGGGTTGGCTCGGGTTAATTGAAGCCCCCATACCACACAGCTAGGTCATATTAATACGATGGTGTAATATTCCCAATTAGCAATGGCTAGTTGGAAATATTAATTTTGACCAATTTTGCCTACTATAGTTAAATTATAAATAAAAGTGAGTAGAGGGGGGACATAACTCACTCTAAAGATAAAGTTCACTCCCTAGTAGACACAACGTTGTAACCTAAGTGGGCCAAGGGGGGTAAAGAGACCATGTAGAGAGGGGGACCCACTAGAGCACGTGGAGGGACTGTGCAGGTTGAGTTAGCAGCATGGGGCAAAGAGAGGATACGTTGGAGATGATGGGCCTAGGGTTTGAGAGAGAGGCCAATGTTATAAAAGGAGGAGAGCCTCCTCATTTTGGTCATTCGATGTTTATGATATTGAGCTGGTCACTTCGACTTCTTGAGCACACTGGTTGTTTAGTTAGTCTGCAGCACTATTTAGTGCACCGAGTGTCTCCGTTCGGAGATCTCACCCTCAGGCCCGGGGGACTTCGAGTGCCTGCTTGGGTGAGGTAGTCCCATCAGTATTTTTGCAGGAGGATCGAGTTGAGGCTTGGTGGTGGAGCTTGGCATCTAGTGACTGCGCAGTCTTGAGAGGGAGGACGCAGTCCATTTCTTGGGAGCTCCAGATTGGGTTTATTTTGGAGGTTTCGAGCTTTGAGATTGAGCAAGGGGCCAACCCTTGCCTATTGGAGGATTTTGGCAGAGTTTGAGGCAGTATTCTAGTGGATTCCCTTCAGTGTTAGCGCAGAGCCTTGGAGGATAGCGTAGATCCTCAAGGGGGTGATTTTCAGGGGTTGGCTATTTCAGAAACGCTCTCTAGGCTTTTCTGGGTTTGGTGAGTAGAGGTGGATTCCAGAGTTTCAGCTTCTTCCGAGTAGGGGAGCAGCTCCAAATACTCATTTTGGTTCCAGCAGTAGCAGTCGCACAACAGTTCTCCGGCAGCTTGGACGCAGATCAGAGAGCAGCCATTTCTTTGTCATTCTAAGAGCTTTTCTTCACTTGCTTGGTGCAAGTCTAGGTGCCATCACTCTGATCACCTATTGTACTCATTTCTATTCTTAGTATAATAAAATGGCTTAGCTTTCTCTCTATATTTCTGAGTATCTGCTACATGTTCTACATATGCTATTGTATGCTTGCACTACTATTATTTTTCTCTTTGAGTATTCCAAATAGTATACCACTTGGTGTGTTTTCCCCATACTCTTAGACAGAGTCTGGAAAGGGCCAAATAGCCTCCAGATCTCACCCTCTTTTCAGAGGTGACATATCTGGTAAACGCCCTCCCAGTCCACCTCTGGTTGGAGTATGCTTGTGTTTGAGAGATATCCCTGAAAAGGGATATTACAGTGGTATCAGAGCATAGATCTGGCTCATCCTATGGAGCTAGTTGTCTATGACACCAGGGGAGAAATCCTACATCTGCTACAGAGGTAGGAAGTACAGAGATATTGAGCATAGGTTGGAGAACACCTATGGAGAGGGTGACTGCGTTCGGGTGGTGGACTTAGAACAGGAGGAGCCTGTGATAGACGCTGAACAGGATCCAGTAGTGAACGCAGGACAGTGGGAGCCAATGGCAGATGATAGTGATGCAAAACAATTTGGGGAAGCACTCCTCAAATCAGTGCAGGATTTGGCGAGGTAGATCGAGACGATGGGTCAGAGATTCACTGTTGTAGAGGCTAGACAGCGTGAAACCCCAAGGGGTTTCCATGTGGGTGAGGGGTCGGGCACATCCCACCATTTGCAGGAGCGGGATGCCACTCTGCACCGGGCATCAAATGCACCCACACGTTCCACTAGGCCCACTTTTCTGGGTGCAGACACAGGGGCAGGAGCATAGCAGGAGCCAGAGCCTGGCCACATGGGTGATTATTTTGCTAAGTACCAGGCATATGGGCAGGAGTTCAAGGATGCCCTTTCATTCAGAGACTTTGTTCAGCTCCAATGGGACAAGAGACCTCGCGACCATCACAAAGGGCACCGACATTATCATGACGGAGACACCCAGCGTACAGCAAGCCGATTCCATTTGCCTACATTTGATGGTTCATCAAACAGTTCAGCAAAGTCTTGTGTGGCGAAGCTAGACATATATTTCCAGCTCAACTAGATGGCAGAGACGGAGGCCATCAAGGTGGCCACGCTACATTTGGATGGCGAGGCTCAGGACTAGTGGTTCCATGGGATGGTTACACTCGGGCATTCCACAGTGACTACCTATGCCGAGTTCACTCGGAGGTTGACAGAGTGGTTTGACCGAAGGGATCCGGAGGAGCACTTTGTTGAGCTGACGAGGCTCAAACAGACCAAGAGCCCGAAGACGTATATTGCAGATTTCCTGAGGATTTCAGTGATGGTGCCAGATCTATCCACTGGATGGATGGTCTACATGTTTGTTGAGGGGTTAACAGAGCCACTTCGAGGTCTAGTCAGATCCACTAGACCAGCTACACTCTAGGACGCCATTGGCAGGACTCGGGATTTGCAGGATGCCTAACCCAGGACCAGGACACCTTACTGCCAGAGACAGGCTTTCCAGCCAAAGGGGAAGGATGTAAGGATTCCGCCTGCGAAGGGGAATCAGGGTAGGGTACAGCTAGATGATGATGCCAGGAGGGAGTTGCAAAAGAAGAGGTTGTGCTTTACCTGTCAGGAGCCGTGGGCGCCAAGAGACAGATGTGCTGCTGGCAAAGCACATTTTATTGAGGTCTTCTCCGAGAGTAGTAGGGAAGAGGATGAGGATGATACGTGGAGGCAGGAGGTAGTCACGTAGCGCAGGATCCTTTGCCACCTCCACCCCCAGGAGTAGGAGGTGCGACCTTTGCACCTTTCGGAGGGACCCTTGCAGCATTGCGAGGAGTTCCCAAGTACTTGACTCTGCCCGTACGTGGGATAGTACATGGGCAGCGAGTGTCAGTACTGGTGGACAGTGGGGCAACCCACAACTTCATCGATGCACAGATGGTAGAGCGGAGAGGCATACAGACAGAGAGCTTCGATGGGTTTTCAGTCTTGGTCCCAGGAGATCAGGCTATGTAGTGTGCCCGATATGTTCTAGAGTTGTCAGTGACGATGGGCACCTACACATTGACTGACCACTTTTTCGTGGTCAACATTCCGACACCAACATGATATTGGGTGTACAGTAGCTTATCACTCTAGGGAAGGTCACTACGGATTGGAAGGCCTTGGAGATGGAGTTGGATGATGAGAAGACCGGGAGGCATGAGAAGATACGGGGTCAGCACACATATCCGCCTCAGACTATTTCAGCTCACCGGATGGAGGCAGACTTCCGGAAGGGAGACATAGAGTGGGTATTAGAGCTGCGTGCATCAAAGGCAGGGACTACATGGTAGATAGTGCATCTGGATATATAGTCCATCCTTGACAGGTATGCTACGGTGTTTGGGGAGATTCCGCTAGGTCAGCCACCCGATCGAGGGTTTGAGCACACTATAGAGATAGAGCAGGGCATTCAGGCCGTTATTATCACCCCCTATAGGCATCCTAAGGCCTATCGAGACGAGATTGAGCGGGCCATCCAGGAGTTGCTGGCTCTTGGACACGTTCGATCGAGCACCAGTCCTTTTGATTCTTCTGTGGTATTGGTGAAGAAGAAGGACGACACATTGAGGATGTGCATTGATTATAGGGCCCTGAACAAAAAGAACCTGAAGAACAGGTACCCTATACCGAGGATTGATGAGCTGATGGATGAGTTGAGGGGAGCAGAGTTCTTCTGAAAGATTGATTTGAGATCCGAGTACCATCAGATTCACGTGAGGGAGCAGGACATTCTCAAGACCGCTTTCAGGTGTCATTATGGCCACTTCGAGTTCTTGGTGATGCCCTTTGGGCTAACCAACGCACCAGCTACCTTCCAGTCGTGCATGAACCACATCTTCCGTAATCACTTGAGGAAGTTTGTGTTGGTCTTCTTTGATGATATCCTTATATACAACAGGACTTTGGAGGAGCATCTTCAGCTTCTAGAGACAGTACTGCATATTTTGGAGGAGCAGCAGTTCTATGCTAAGCTCTCCAAATGTGAGTTTGGGTTGACGGAGATGTTATACTTGGGACACATCATAGGGGTGGACGGAGTAAGAGTCCACGAGGAGAAGATCAGGGCCATCAGAGATTGGCCAGAGCCGAGAAACGTGACGGAGCTTCGTGGATTTATTGGTATTTGTACTTATTACAGTAAGTTCGTCAAGAGTTCCTCTCAACTCGCTGCACCCCTGACAGATCTGACGAAGAAAGGGGCATTTAGTTGGACAGATACAACACGACGAAGCTTTGACAGGCTCAAGGAGGTTATGAGCAGCTGCCCAGTGCTTGCGTTGCCAGATTTTACGCAACCTTTTGTTTTGGAGTGTGATGCGTCGGGAGAGGGGATTGGCGCAGTGTTGATGCAGGGAGGCCACCCTATAGCCTATGAGAGCCAGAAGCTTCTTCCTCGTGAGCGGTTGTATGCTATATACGACAAGGAGATGCTGGCCGTTATGCATGCATTGGCCAAATTCCGGCAGTACCTGGTGGGTAACAGGTTTAGGGTGAGGACTGATCACAACAGCCTCAGGTTCTTTTTGGAGTAGAAGCCGCTATAGGAGAGGCAGTAGAAGTGGATCAGCAAGTTCCAGGCTTATGACTTTGACATTAAGTATGTCAAGGGGAAGAACAATGTGGTAGCCGATGCACTTTCACGTAGACCAGCCACGTTGTCTTTGATGAGTTTGGATAATGATTGGAGGGCTCGACTTTTGGTGGAGTACTCCAAGGACAGGTTTGCTTGTGATGTTCTGGATGTTCAGGTGACAGATGATAGATACAGGGTGATAGAAGAGATCATCTACTACAAAGATAGGATCTTCTTGACTGAGGGCTCCCAGCTCAAGAAGAAGATACGTCAGGCATCACATGATTCACCATTGTCCGACCATCAGGGGTTTACCAAAACCTACAGGGCCATTAGAGAGAGGTTCTCATGGAAGGGCCTCAAGGAGGATGTGCTCCAGCATATAAGCGAGTGCGAGGTTTGCCAGAGAAACAAGGGAGAGATGAGCCATCCAGCAGGTTTGTTGTAGCCTCTTACCATTCCGGAGGGGAAATGGGAGAGCATTTCAATGGACTTCATCACAGGGTTGCCCATGGTGCAGGGCAAGGACTGTATATTCGTCGTCGTTGATCGGCTGATGAAGTGCGCACACTTTTCGCCATATCTGCACACTATACAGCAGCACAGGTGGCAGAGCTGTTCTTCAGAGAGATCTTCAAGTTACATGGTCTTCCCAAGACCATTATCAGTGATAGGGACAACCGCTTTATGGGCAGATTCTGGCAGGAGCTTTTCCGGCTAGTGGGGACAGAGTTGACACCGAGCACTAGCTACCACCCACAGACAGACGGGCAGACAGAGATAGTTAACAAGTGATTGGAGGGTTACTTGCGTAACTATGTTAGTGGGCAGCAGAGAGCGTGGCTGAAGTGGCTGCATCTGGGGGAGTACTGTTACAACAACACACATCAGATATCCATCGGTATGTCTCCATTCTATGCCTTATATGGATATCATTCTTTATCTTTTGCTGATGTGATGTTTGGTGCTAGCAAAGCTTCGAGAGCCAAAGATTGGATCCAAGAGAGCCAGGACATTCTCCGAGTTCTCAAGGATAACATGGCTACAACGCAGAATCAGCAGAAGCTGTATGTCAACAGGGGTCGGATGGAGAGACAGTTTGAGGTAGGGGACTTGGTCTACCAACGTTTGCAGCCATACCGATAGTCGTCACTAAAGCAGAAGGGAGCTGAGAAGTTCAAGCCACGTTTTTATGGACCATACTGGGTGATACGCAAGGTTGGACAGGTTGCTTATGAGTTAGAGCTGCCCCAAGGCAGCAAGATTCATAACATTTTTCATGTATCATGCCTGAAGAAGGCATTGGGGCAGCAGGTGACAGTGACAGATGAGCTACCGCCTACGGATGATGAGGGGCATTTGGTGTTGCAGCCAGAGGCCATTATTGATACCAGGGAGAGGCAGCTGTGGAACAGGACAATCCGGGAATTCTTAGTGAGGTGGAAGAATTTGCTGTATGAGAATGCCACT
Organism: Pinus albicaulis; assembly: GCA_034641835.2. Taxonomy (NCBI): domain Eukaryota; kingdom Viridiplantae; phylum Streptophyta; class Pinopsida; order Pinales; family Pinaceae; genus Pinus; species Pinus albicaulis. Next base: position 92,936,735 of record CM076570.1, on the reverse strand, counting down.
TGGGAGAGTGAGAAAATCTTACAACATCCATCACTACAGTTGCTTGGGGTCAAGCAGCATTTTGTCGGGGGAAACTGTAATATTCCCAATTAGCGATGGCTTATTGGAAATATTAATTTTGACCAATTTTGCCTACTATAGTTAAATTATAAATAAAAGTGAGTAGAGGGGGGACATAACTCACTCTAAACATAAAGTTCACTCCCTAGTAGACACAACGTTGTAACTTAAGTGGGCCAAGGGGAGCAAAGAGACCACGTAGATTGGGGGACCCACTAGAGTACGTGGAGGGACTGCGCAAGTTGAGTTGGCAGCGTGGGGCCAAGAGAGGCTACGTTGGAGATGATGGGCCTAGGGTTTGAGAGAGAGGCCAACATTATAAAAGGAGGAGAGCCTCCTCATTTTGGTCATTCGATGTTTATGATATTGAGCTGCTCACTTTGACTTCTTGAGCACGCTGTTTGTTTAGGTAGTCTGCAACACTGTTTAGTGCACCGAGTGTCTCCGTTCGGAGATCTCACCCTCAGCCCCAGGGGACTTCGAGTGCCTGCTCGGGTGAGGTAGTCCCATCAGTATTTTTGCAGGAGGATCAGGTTGAGGCTTGGTGGTGGAGCTTGGCATCTAGTGACTATGCAGTCTTGAGAGGGAGGACGCAGTCCATTTCTTGGGAGTTCTTGATTGGGTTTCTTTTGGAGGTTTCGAGCTTTGAGATTGAGCAAGGGGCCATCCCTTGCCTATTGGAGGATTTTGGCAGAGTTTGAGGCAGTATTCTAGTGGATTCCCTTCAGTGTTAGCGCAGAGACTTGGAGGATAGCGTAGATCCTCAAGGGGGTGATTTTCTGTACATATTTCTGTAAACGCTTCGCTTCTCATTTTGCGTAGAGGGATTGCAGTTTCGCTTTTTCCTTATAGGGTTAAACTCCCAAATACTCATTTTGTCTCAGCAGTAGTACCCACGTCATAGCCTGACGCATCGAGAGCAGCCATTTTTTTGTCATTCTCGAGAGCTTTTCTCACTTGCTTGGTGCTCACTAGGTGCCATCACTCGATCACCTATTACCATTTATTCGCATAAATTTCATGCTTTAGCTTTCTCTCTATATTTCTGAGTATCTGCTACATGTTCTACATATGCTATTGTATGCTTGCACTACTGTTATTTTTCTCTTTGAGCATTCTAGATAGTATACCACTTGGTGTGTTTTCCCCATACTCTTAGACAGAGTCTGGAATGGGCCAGGTAGCCTCCAGATCTCACCCTCTTTTCAGAGGTGACATATCTGGTAAACGCCCTCACAGTCCACCTCTTGTTGGAGTTTGCTTGTGTTTGAGAGATATCCCTGAAAAGGGATATTACAGTGGTATCAGAGCGTAGATCTGGATCAGCCTATGGAGCTAGTTGTCTATGACATCGGGGGAGAAATCCTACATCTGCTACAGAGGTAGGAAGTACAGAGATATTGATCATAGGTTGGAGAACACCTATGGAGAGGGTGACTGCGTTCGGGTGGTGGACGCAGAACAGGAGGAGCCTGTGATAGACGCTGAACAGGATCCAGTAGTGAACGCAGAACAGTGGGAGCCAATGGGAGATGATAGTGATGCAAAAATGTAGGCCTAAGGGGAAGCACCTCAAATCGCGCAGACCGGGCGAGGCGTACCTAGACTGGCTGTGGGGTCGAGAGCCCACCGCCTTGGGAGGCTAGACGCGTGGAAACCCCAAGAAGCCCGCGGGGTGGAGGTCGTTGCCCATCCCACCGACGCAAGGAGAGGGATGCCACTCCGCACCGGGCATCAAATGCACCCACACGTTCCACTATGCGCACTTTTCTGTGTGCAGACACAGGGGCAGGAGCATAGCAGGAGCCAGAGCCTGGCCACATGGGTGATTATTTTGCTGAGCACCAGGCATATGGGCAGGAGTTCAGGGATGCCCTTTCATTCAGAGACTTTGTTCAGCTCCAACAGGATAGCATACCCCGCGACCATCACAGAGGGCACCAGCATTATCATGATGGAGACACCCAACGTACAGCGAGCCGATTCCATGTGCCTACATTTGATGGTTCATCAAACAGTTCGACAAAGTCTTGGGTGGAGAAGGTGGACAAAGTCTTGGGAGCTCTTGATTGGGTTTCTTTTGGAGGTTTCGAGCTTTGAGATTGAGCAAGGGGCCATCCCTTGCCTATTGGAGGATTTTGGCAGAGTTTGAGGCAGTATTCTAGTGGATTCCCTTTAGTGTTAGCGCAGAGCCTTGGAGGATAGCGTAGATCCTCAAGGGGGTGATTTTCAGGGGTACGCTATTTCAGAAACGCTCTCTGGGCTTTTCTGGGTTTGGTGCGTAGAGGTGGATTGCAGAGTTTCAGCTTTTTCCAAGTAGGGGAGCAGCCCCAAATATTCATTTTGGTTCCAGTAGTAGCAGCAGCACAACAGTTCTCCGGCAGCTTGGACGCAGATCAGAGAGCAGCCATTTCTTTGTCATTCTGAGAGCTTTTCTTCACTTGCTTGGTGCAAGTCTAGGTGCCATCACTCTGATCACCTATTGTTCTCATTTCTATTCTCAGTATAATAAAATGGCTTAGCTTTCTCTCTATATTTCTGAGTATCTGCTACATGTTCTACATATGCTATTGTATGCTTGCACTACTGTTATTTTTCTCCTTGAGCATTCCAGATAGTATACCACTTGGTGTGTTTTCCCCATACTCTTAGACAGAGTCTGGAATGGGCCAGGTAGCCTCCAGATCTCACACTCTTTTCAGAGGTGACATATCTGGTAAACGCCCTCCCAGTCCACCTCTTGTTGGAGTTTGCTTGTGTTTGAGAGATATCCATGAAAAGGGATATTACAGTGGTATCAGAGCGTAGATCTAGATCAGCCTATGGAGCTAGTTGTCTATGACATCGGGGGAGAAATCCTACATCTGCTACAGAGGTAGGAAGTACAGAGATATTGATCATAGGTTGGAGAACACCTATGGAGAGGGTGACTGCGTTCGGGTGGTGGACGCAGAACAGGAGGAGCCTGTGATAGACGCTGAACAGGATCCAGTAGTGAACGCATAACAGTGGGAGCCAATGGCAGATGATAGTGATGCAAAACAATTTAGGGAAGCACTCCTCAAATCAGTGCAGGATCTGGCGAGGCAGATCGAGACGATGGGTCAGAGATTCACTGCTGTGGAGGCTAGACAACGTGAAACCCCAAGGGGTTTCCATGTGGGTGATGGGTCGGGCACATCCCACCATTTGCAGGAGAGGGATGCCACTCCGCACCGGGCATCAAATGCACCCACACGTTCCACTATGCGCACTTTTCTGGGTGCAGAAACAGGGGCAGGAGCATAGCAGGAGCCAGAGCCTGGCCACATGGGTGATTATTTTGCTGAGTACCAGGCATATGGGCAGGAGTTCAGGGATGCCCTTTCATTCAGAGACTTTGTTCAACTCCAACATGACAGCAAACCTCGCGACCATCACAGAGGGCACCAGCATTATCATGATGGAGACACCCAACGTACAGCGAGCCGATTCCATTTGCCTACATTTGATGGTTCATCAAACAGTTCGACAATGTCTTGGGTGGAGAAGGTGGACAAAGTCTTGGGAGCTCTTGATTGGGTTTCTTTTGGAGGTTTCGAGCTTTGAGATTGAGCAAGGGGCCATCCCTTGCCTATTGGAGGATTTTGGCAGAGTTTGAGGCAGTATTCTAGTGGATTCCCTTCAGTGTTAGCGCAGAGCCTTGGAGGATAGCGTAGATCCTCAAGGGGGTGATTTTCAGGGGTTGGCTATTTCAGAAACGCTCTCTGGGCTTTTCTGGGTTTGGTGCGTAGAGGTGGATTGTAGAGTTTCAGCTTTTTCCGAGTAGGCGAGCAGCCCCAAATACTAATTTTGGTTCAGCGATGGCAACGACGGCTTCATGATTCTCGCGAGCTTGGAGCGCGGATCGAGAGAAACGTATTCTTTGTCATTATGAGAGCTTTTCTTCACTTGCTTGGTGCAAGTCTAGGTGCCATCACTCTGATCACCTATTGTACTCATTTCTATTCTCAGTATAATAAAATGGCTTAGCTTTCTCTCTATATTTCTGAGTATCTGCTACATGTTCTACATATGCTATTGTATGCTTGCACTACTGTTATTTTTCTCTTTGAGCATTCTAGATAGTATACCACTTGGTGTGTTTTCCCCATACTCTTAGACAGAGTCTGGAATGGGCCAGGTAGCCTCCAGATCTCACCCTCTTTTCAGAGGTGACATATCTGGTAAACGCCCTCACAGTCCACCTCTTGTTGGAGTTTGCTTGTGTTTGAGAGATATCCCTGAAAAGGGATATTACAGTGGTATCAGAGCGTAGATCTGGATCAGCCTATGGAGCTAGTTGTCTATGACATCGGGGGAGAAATCCTACATCTGCTACAGAGGTAGGAAGTACAGAGATATTGATCATAGGTTGGAGAACACCTATGGAGAGGGTGACTGCGTTCGGGTGGTGGACGCAGAACAGGAGGAGCCTGTGATAGACGCTGAACAGGATCCAGTAGTGAACGCAGAACAGTGGGAGCCAATGGGAGATGATAGTGATGCAAAACAGTTTGGGGAAGCACTCCTCAAATCAGTGCAGGATCTGGCGAGGCAGATCGAGACGATGGGTCAGAGATTCACTGCTGTGGAGGCTAGACAGCGTGAAACCCCAAGGGGTTTCCATGTGGGTGAGGGGTCGGGCACATCCCACCATTTGCAGGAGAGGGATGCCACTCCGCACCGGGCATCAAATGCACCCACACGTTCCACTATGCGCACTTTTCTGGGTGCAGACACAGGGGCAGGAGCATAGCAGGAGCCAGAGCCTGGCCACATGGGTGATTATTTTGCTGAGTACCAGGCATATGGGCAGGAGTTCAGGGATGCCCTTTCATTCAGAGACTTTGTTCAGCTCCAACATGACAGCAAACCCCGCGACCATCACAGAGGGCACGAGCATTATCATGATGGAGACACCCAGCGTACAGCGAGCTGATTCCATTTGCCTACATTTGATGGTTCATCAAACAGTTCGACAAAGTCTTGGGTGGAGAAGGTGGACATATATTTCCAGCTCAACCAGATGGCAGAGACGGAGGCCATCAAGGTGGCTACGCTGCGTTTGGATGGCGAGGCTCAGGACTGGTGGTTCCATGGGATGGTTACACTCGGGCATTCCACAGTGACTACCTATGCCGAGTTCACTCAGAGGTTGATAGAGTGGTTTGACCGAAGGGATCCGGAGGAGCACTTTATTGAGATGACGAGACTCAAACAGACTGGGAGCCCGGAGACGTATATTGCAGATTTCCTGAGGATTTCAGTGATGGTGCCAGATCTATCCACTGCACGGATGGTCTACATGTTTGTTGAGGGGTTAACAGAGCCACTTCGAGGTCTAGTCAGATCCACTAGACCAGCCACACTCTAGGACGCCATTGGCAGGACTCGAGATTTGCAGGATGCCTTACCCAGGACCAGGACACCTTGCCCGCAGAGACAGGCTTTCCAGCCAAAGGGGAAGGATGTGAGGATTCCGGCTCCGAAGGGGAATCAAGGTAGGGTACAACTAGATGATGATGCCAGGAGGGAGTTGAAGAAGAAGAGGTTGTGCTTTACCTGTCAGGAGCTATGGGCACCAGGACATAGATGTGCTGCTGGCAAAGCACATTTTATTGAGGTCTTCTCCGAGAGTAGTGAGGAAGAGGATGAGGATGATACGTGGAGGCAGGAGGCAGTCATGTAGCGCAGGATCCTTTGCCACCTCCACCCCCAGGAGCAGGAAGTGCGACCTTTGCACCTACCAGAGGGACCCTTGCAGCATTGCGAGGAGTTCCCAAGTACTTGTCTCTACACGTACGTGGGACAGTACGTGGGCAGCGAATGTCAGTACTGGTGGATAGTGGGGCAACCCACAACTTCATCGATGCACAGATGGTAGAGTAGAGAGGCATATAGACTGAGAGCTTCGATGGGTTTTCAGTCTTGGTCTCAGGAGATCAGGCTATGTAGTGTGCCCGATATGTTCCAGAGTTGTCAGTGACGATGGGCACCTACACATTGACTGACCACTTTTTCATGGTCAACATTCCAGACACCAACATGATATTGGGTGTACAGTGGCTTATCACTCTAGGGAAGGTCACTACGGATTGGAAGGCCTTGGAGATGGAGTGGGATGATGAGAAGACCGGGAGGCATGAGAAGATACGGGGTCAGCACACATATCCGCCTCAGACTGTTTCAGCTCACCGGATGGAGGCATACTTCTAGAAGGGAGACATAGAGTGGGTAGTAGAGCTGCGTGCATCAGAGGCAGGGATTACAGGGCAGATAGTGCATCCGGAGATACAGTCCATCCTTGACAGGTATGCTACGGTGTTTGGGGAGATTCCGCCAGGTCAGCCACCGGATCGGGGGTGTGAGCACACTATAGAGATAGAGCAGGGCATTCAGGCCGTTATTACCACCCCCTATAGGCATCCTAAGGCTTATCAAGACGAGATTGAGCCGGCCATCCAGGAGTTGCTGGCTCTTGTACACATTTGAGCGAGCACCTGTCCTTTTGCTTCTTCTGTGGTATTGGTGAAGAAGAAGGACGACACATTGAGGATGTGCATTGATTACAGGGCCTTGAACAAAAAGACCCTGAAGAACAGGTACCCTATACCGAGGATTGATGAGCTGATGGATGAGTTGAGGGGAGCACAGTGCTTCTCAAAGATTGATTTGAGATCCGGGTACCATTAGATTCGCGTGAGGGAGCAGGACACTCCCAAGACCGCTTTCAGGTGTCATTATGGCCACTTCGAGTTCTTGGTGATGCCCTTTGGGCTAACCAATGCACCAGCTACCTTCCAGTCGTGCATGAACAACATCTTCCGCAGTCATTTGAGGAAGTTTGTGTTGGTCTTCTTTGATGATATCCTTATATACAGCAGGACTTGGGGGGAGCATCTTTAGCATCTAGAGACAGTACTGCATATTTTGGAGGAGCAACAGTTCTATGCTAAGCTCTCCAAATGTGAGTTTGGGTTAACGGAGATGTTGTACTTGGGACACATCATAGGGGTGGACGGAGTGAGAGTCCATGAGGAGAAGATCAGGGCCATCAGAGATTGGCCAGAGCCGAGAAACGTGACGGAGCTTCGAGGATTTATTGGTATCTGTACTTATTACAGTAAGTTCGTCAAGAGTTTCTCTCAGCTCGCTGCACCCTTGACAGATCTGACGAAGAAAGGGGCATTTAGTTGGACAGATACAACGCAGCGAGCCTTTGACAAGCTCAAGGAGGTTATGAGTCGCTGCCCAGTGCTTGCGTTGCCAAATTTTACGCAGCCTTTTGTTTTGGAGTGTGATGCGTCGGGAGAGGGGATCGGCGCAGTGTTGATGCAGGGAGGCCACCCTATAGCCTATGAGAGCCGGAAGCTCCTTCCTCATGAGCGGTTGTATGCTATATACGACAAGGAGATGCTGGCCATTATGCATGCATTGGCCAAATTCCGGCAGTACCTGGTGGGCAACAGGTTCAGGGTGAGGACTGATCAGAATAGCCTCAGGTTCTTTTTGGAGCAGAAGCAGTTACAGGAGAGGCAGCAGAAGTGGATCAGCAAGATCCAGGCTTATGACTTTGACATTGAGTATGTCAAGGGGAAGAACAACGTGGTAGCCAATGCACTTTCACGTAGACCAGCCACGTTGTCTCTGATGAGTTTGGATACAGATTGGAGGGCTCGACTTTTGGTGGAGTACTCCAAGGACAGGTTTGCTTGTGAGGTTCTGTATGGTCAGGTGACAGATGATAGATACAGGGTGATAGATGAGATCATCTACTACAAAGATAGGATCTTCTTGACTGAGGGCTCCCAGCTCAAGAAGAAGATACTTCAGGCATCACATGATTCACCATTGTCTGGCCATCAGGGGTTTACCAAAACCTACAGGGCCATCAGAGAGAGGTTCTCATGGAAGGGCCTCAAGGAGGACATGCTCCAGCATATCAGGGAGTGCGATGTTTGCCAGAGAAACAAGGGATAGATGAGCCATCTAGCAGGTTTGTTGTAGCCTCTTTCCATTTCGCAGGGGAAATGGGAGAGCATTTCGATGGTCTTCAGCACAGGGTTGCCCATGGTGCAGGGCAAGGACTGTATATTCGTCGTCGTTGATCGGCTGATGAAGTACGCACACTTTTTCGCCATTTCCGCACACTATACAGCAGCACAGGTGGCAGAGTTGTTCTTCAGAGAGATCTTCAGGTTACATGGTCTTCCCAAGACCATTATCAGTGATAGGGACAGTGGCTTTATGGGCAGATTCTGGCAGGAGCTTTTTCGGATGGTGAGGACAGAGTTGACACCAAGCACCGGCTTCCACCCACAGACAGACGGGCAGACAGAGATAGTTAACAAGTGACTGGAGGGCTACTTGCGTAACGATCATGAATGAGCTTTCTTATGAAGTGTATGTGGAGTTAAATGTGTTTCATACGTTGATGCTGAACTGGATCTTTACATAGCTGAATGGCACTCTGATTATCACACCAAAGTGTAGTTGGATGCTGCTGATGAAGATCAAATTCAGACAGGATCTGACAAAGCCACATGGCTTCCTTGGTGGCTTCAACTGCACCACGATACTCTGCTTCTGCTGAAGAAAGAGAGATGGCACTTTGTTCCTTACAAGACCATGTAATAGGTCCTGAACCAAGAGAGAACACATATCCTGCAGTAGACTTTCGATCATCAGAGTCACCAGCCCAATCAGAATCAGTGAAACCAATCAACAATGGAGATGCTCCTGCACTGTAATGAATCCCGAACTGAATTGTACCTCGAATATATCGAAGTATTCTTTTAGCTGCTTTCCAGTGACTTTCATGAGGTTGGTGCATAAGCCGAGCGACAAGACCAACGACAAAGGAAAGGTCAAGACGGGTATGGGTTAGATACAGAAGTTTACCAACAAGTTGACGATATAAGGTAGCATCAACTTCAAAGGTAGTACAAGTGACTGAAAGCTTGACTCCAGGCTGAAAGGGAGAAGGGGCTGGCTTATAGTCTTCAATGTGAAAGTGGTGTAGAAGATCACAGGGATACTTCGACTGCGAGAGGGTAATGCCTTCCTTGGATTGCAAGACTTGAAGACCAAGGAAATAATGCAAGTGTCCTAAGTCTGTCATTTCAAACTTCTTTTTGAGGCTAGACTTCACATGGTTTATATGGTTTGGATCACTACCAGTAAGGATAAGATCATCAACATAAAGAACAAGGATGGTGAAGGACTTACCCACTTTCTTGGTGTAGACAATGTTGTCAGAATGACACCTAGAAAAGCCATTATCTAATAGAAATCTATCCATTTTGGCATACCAAGCCCGAGGAGCTTGTTTGAGACCATAGAGAGACTTCCTAAGGTGACAAACAAGGCTAGAGTCGTTTTGGATAAAGCCAGGGGGTTGTTCCATGTAGATTTATTCATGCAAATCTCCATGTAAAAAGGCAGATTTAACATCCATCTGATGGACTTCCCATTTAAAAGAGGCAGCAAAGGAAAGAACAAGGCGTATAGAATTCATTTTGGCAACAGGGGAGAAAGTTTCAGTATAGTCAATGCCTTCAACTTGTGAGAATCCTTTAGCGACAAGACGAGCTTTATGTCTATCCACTTTTCCATCTGGTCCAAACTTTGTTTTGTAAACCCATCTGCATCTGACAAGTTTTCTTCCTTTTGGAAGAGGAACAAGATCCCAAGTATTGTTTGCCAATAAGGAATGATACTCTTCATTCATAGCTTCATCCCAATTTGGATGACCGAAGGCTTCTTCAAAGGTTTCTGGATCAAGTTTTTCTGGAACTTGAGCCAATAAGGAAGAGGCTCTTTCGAACTGAGAACGTGTACGTCGTCGATCGGCAAGGTCACCTGCAAGAGAACCTGCTGCATCCCGAGTAGAGCAGACCCATCTTGGAAGCGGTGGAGTATAAGGAACAATTTCAAGAGGTGGAGGAGGATTGTCATCCTCGCTGTCATCATTTGAACTAGAAGGAATGCTATTAAAAATAGAAGAGAGAGAGAGAGGTGGCACATATGCCGAATCAGGCTTGCAGGCCAAAGTTGGCACACTTGCCAAACTAGGCTCGCAGGTCGATACATTTTCATCAAATTTTACATATCTTCTAATGATAATATTTTTGGATTTTGGTTGAAGAAGTCTATATCCTTTGACATCATCAGAATATCCAACAAAAATGCAATTTTCACTCTTAGGTTCTAAGGCTTTATGTTTCACATCTGGAATATGGGCCCAAGCATCACTTCCAAAAACACGAAAGTGACTTACATCTGGTTTGATTGAGCTCCAAGCTTCTTCTGGAGTTATATTCTTTAAAACCTTAGTAGGAGTGCGATTTACTATGTAATTAGCACAGTTAATGGCTTATGCCCAAAAATTGAGACCAAGTCCTTTAGATTGAAGCATACAATTAGCCATTTCTTTTAAGGTGTGATTCTTCCTTTCAGCTACACCATTTTGTTGTGGAGTATATGGAACGGTATGTTGCAATTGAATGCCATGCTCAGTGCAGAAGTTGATAAATTTGTTGTTAACATATTCTCCTCCATTGTCTGATCTTAACTTAAGAATTTGATATCCAGATTGTTTCTCAACAAAGGCCTTAAAGGCCAAGAACATGTTAAAAACTTCACTCTTGAGTTTTAAGAAATATACCCAAGTGCGTCTAGAAAAATCATCAATGAAAGTTAAAAAGTACTTGCAACCAGAGAAAGAAACAACACGAAGTGGACCACATAAATCACTGTGCACAAGCTGCAAAGGGGCTGAAGCGTGCCAAGAGGCATGTTTGTCAAAAATATCCCGATGATGTTTTCCAAGTACACATCCGGAGCAAACACCATCCCGGCAAGATACCATAAGAAGGCCCGTCACCATATTTTCCTTACATAGAGTTTGAAGAGAGCGATAGTTTAAGTGACCAAATCGCTCATGCCAAAGTTTGCTCACATCATCATTATGAGCAACAAAAATAGAGGGAAGACATGATGACCCAAATTTTTCAAACTTATACAACCTTGTGGAATCATCAACAATTCCAGTAGCTAAAATATGTTTAGGATCTTTGAGGTCCTTGATTACAACATCATGAGGTGAGAATTCTACTATTTTCCCTTCACCTGAATGAGTTATCTGATAAACAGATAGAAGGTTGCATGGCAAGGTAGGAACACATAGTACATCATTAAACTGACCATTATCTAGATGAATGGTTCTAGATCCTACAACACTAAGAGATATATCATCACCAACATAAATATGTTTGGTGTTACAATCATTTAAAGAAGAAAACATGGATTTATTTTTAGCCATGTGGTAAGAAGCTCCAGAATCAATGAGCCACTCATGAGAATGAGAAGAAGAAGATACATTTAATGCATAACGAGATCTTGATGCTTGGGAACCACAAGCAGAAAGTGCCATTCCTGAAGATGAAGATGAAGAGTGCTCCAAATTGATGCCGTGCTTCTTCATTGCTGCTTCTAAGGCTTCCATTTTCTTAAAACATTTGGACTCTAAATGGCCATCATGATTGCAAAAGTTGCAATGTCTATCTGTCTTCTTTCCTTTGTTTTTATATGCCTTATCATTTTGGTGAGTTGCTTTTTCAGTTTGTGGCCGAAATTGCTTAGGACCCTTGTTTGGTTTCGGACCATACTTTTTAGGATACTACTTCTTGAGATTCTTTTGATATGATTGATGTTGGGCTGCTAAAGCTTTCTTAGAAGCATTTCCAGAAGTGATAAGACCAAGGTGTAAGAGTTTTTAGCGTTTCCAGAAGTGATAAGACCAAGGTGTAAGAGTTTTTCTTGTTCTCTTATCAAAGAATCACAAAAGGCATCAAAAAATGGGTTCTTGTAGGTGGTTCCTGAAGAAATGATGGCTTCTCTAGTGGAATGGAAGGCAGAAACAAATACAAAGTATGCAGGGCCAAGCTTAGCAAGAATGCAATAAATGAGGCTACCATCTTCCTTTTTGATCTTACAACCTTCTAAAAGAATGCGAATGGTCTTGAATTTGGACAAAAAATATTCAATGGAGGAGAAGTTATTGGGGTCCAAAGTAAGGAACTCATTTTCAAGCTAGTGGGCTCTGATTTGATTTTGAATGCCAAAAACAGTTTTTAGCTTTTCCAGGGCTTCATCAGGGGTGTCAATGTTAAGGATATGAAATCGAAGATCTTGAGCAATGGACATTCCTATCAACCCTCGTGCTTGATCTTGTTTATTTTCCCATTTAGCAACTTTATCATCATCAGAAGGTTTAGTTTCTTGTCCTGTGGCTATTCTATAAAGCCCTTTACTTCTAAGTATATCTACCATGTGAGGTAGCCATTGGAAATAATTGATGCCGTTAAGAATAACTGGGCATGCACTTTCCATTTAAAAAAAAAACTGAAGTTGAGAAAAGCTGAAACTAACTGTTCCAATGGAAAGATCTCGAAAAATTAAGCCGTTTAAAAAAAAACGGCTCGAAAAACAGATTTCGGATGAAGAAGTTATGGCTTTTGAAAAATCTGAGTTGTAGATGCCGAATAGTTACGGGAACGGGATGAAGTGCAACTTTTTAAAAAAAAATCTGCCCCTTTGAACAAAAACTTTTTACAAAAAAAGCTTGAGAAGGAGACTTGAACCCAAGACCTCTATTCTCATAAACTAACCCCTCACCAAGTGAGATAGTAAAAGGATCACGTTATTGTTTGAAAGGAGGAAGGGTTTTTTTTTTTTTTTACTCTTAGGTGTGCGTGCCTTTTCCTGCACAAAAAAACACAAAAACCAAGCCAAAAAAAAAAAGAAACGAAATGCAAAGCCTTACGGCAGAATGCTAGATTTTCGGTTAGCCTTACCGGCAATTGTCAATTTTTTCACTATTTCTGATTTCTCGAGATCGCACAAAGACACGGGGGAAGGAGCATATGTAGTAAAAAAAAATCCCTTTTCTGTTTCTGATTTGCCGAGATCGCATGCAGTGCACAGCAAAGAGCATACACAGAGAAGAGGGTATAGATCCGACAAATAAATAAAACCTAAAAACTGAAAATAAACAGAGAAAACCGAAATAAGTAGAACTATTAACAAATATAACTGCAAAACAGATGCTTTATACCTCCAGATCTAAACTGTCATAACTTGGGCAGCCGGAAACCTTTTCGCATGAAACGAAAGGCGTTCCTCACTGTAACAGACGCTTCGGACACAACCTAGCAGTTCTCCAAACCCAAAAATGTTCAGAAATAGTAGATCTACAAAACGACATTTGCATGCAGTGAAACCGGCTTCGGATTTTGATTAACAACGGACGCGACTCTCAAAATAGCTCTGATACCATGTAGGAATTTACAGGGTAAGTTCTGTAGATCAAGAACCAAAGGTCGCCACTCGCAAACAGATCACAAATCAGTACACCACTATAATCACGTGGTTAAAACTGTCAAAGAGGGAAACAGTCCACGGCCTAAGCCAACGCGGCCACTTCAGGCAATTTATTAATATAAAAGGAAAAGTTACATATGTTTCTCTCAGAAACGGTTACCAGACAAATGACCCTCCATGCTCTTTAAATAGAGATCATGGACCAATCGGGTGTTAAGCCACAGATCAAGTGTCGTTAATACCGAGGTGAGAGATAACCGTCGGATCACTACAAATCGTGACCGTCGAATTATAAGCTACAAATGTACATGGTAAAGAAACACACTTTACCTAACTCTACACTAGACTAAGTTATTCTTAACTATTTCTTATGTGTCAGAATATCCTAACAGGCTACAGCAGAACAAAATTTTCTACAGATTTTAGATGATATTTCAGAGCATGTAAGAGGAATTGTAGTCAATGATGTAGAACATGCAAGTTTAGAGTCAATCATTCTCAAGCTGATTTCACACTTCAGTGACCTCACATATGTTCTTTATTTGGTAAGGAATCATTGATTAAGATCCTTTCATGCCTTATGTTGGTTTAACGTTAATTTCAAGTTCTAACACTTTTGTTATTTAACAAACATTCTTTTCATGATTGTTAATTCTTTGCAGGGAATTGAAATATTCCTTTAGAAGTCTTTTCCTTGTTCTTAGGGCAATTCTTTATTCTTTTAGAGTGAAACTTCCCTCTTATCTATTGCTTCTCTCATCTTTTGTTCTTAATTGCAATCAATTATGTTCAACTACTGTTCCACTACCTAAGGCATATTTATACAAGCGAGTAGTGCGATATAGACGTTTCATAATTACCTTGTAATCATTATGTTCATGGACCATTGTATTTTTAGACCTTATCTTGTTTTTTTAGAATACTCACTTGAAGAATATTATATTTCGAAATTGAGTCTATTCTTTTAGTTTATGGTGTGTTTTCATCTCCAAAATTTTATCTGCAAGACTATTTTTGTCTTTAGGATGTGTTACCGCTTCTATAAGTAGGATTGCCAAAGATCCTTGCAACTTGTTAAAACCAACACACAAAACAAGTGCCCACTGTCACCATAGCCTGGGTCCTCACTCTTCTAGTCCAGCTCTTTCCAAAATGGCTATGGGAGGCTTCCCTTGGATGACCTCAAGCAGCCAAAACATGACTAGTGCCGTGTATGGGGTTTAATGGCTGAAGTGGAGAAGTTATTACAACTGCCCCATTAGCCTACCATGTAAAATTTGTAAAACATAATCTAAACCAACAAGAAAATACACTCTAATCTAGCAATATATAGAATGTGTGTATTCAAACTGAATGAAAATGAAATATACTAACCAAATATGCAATTTTTTAATGATTAGATCTTTGGTTGGAGGAGTTGCTGTGTTAATCAACTTACATGTTTTGTTATAACATGTTTGCGAAATTTCTAATATATTGCAGCAACTGGAAATTATTCTTCTAACTGATTAAAAATTAAGTGCAGTTTATTTGCTATGAAAAATAACGAATAAAATCACAATTGCAATTTTCATGATAAAAAAGCTGCGGAAAGTAAAATGTTGGAAATTGAAAAATATAGAGCGCACACACAAAAATTTGACAGAATTATTTTTGGACAAATGTCCGCGGAAAAACCCAATGCGGGAAAACCAGTGCAACAAATGAGATTTTTATTATTATGCAGTAGTGAAATAATCCGAATACAATCTATGGATGCCAAGCTAGTTATCCAATCAGTAAATTTCTGACAAAAATATTAGAGGGAAAATTTTCTGTCCACAAGCAATCCTGACACTGCTTTGCTCAAAAATTCTGGCCATCCAAACCCTTTCACAGGCTCTTTGCGCAGTCCCTGCGCTTCCCCTCCGCATGTGTGGCTCTATTCAGCCTCTGATCAAGCCATCCTGCCTATCTCTGATGCTGTAATTGACTCTCCGATTCTTTGGAAATTTCCCCTATCATTTGGAAGCTAAATTGACCTCCCTTTCAGCTAAATTGAACTGCTCATTGAAGCTACTACGCAACCTTTACATAGCTTCAGTGTGAAATTCTCTTGCCACTTGTTGGACATTGGAATCTCCTATGGAATGACTGTCTCTGCCCCTCATTCACTCTGCTTCCCCTTTCGCTCAAACTCCTCTTCCTTGCTCAATAACTACTACTGGATAACTCGATCTGCCTAGGAAATTCGATCTCTGTAGTGTCTCAATTGTGTCTTGCTCCAACCCCATTGACCTTCTCTTATAATCTCTCGTTGGCTTACCAATGACCATAATTAAATCCCCATCTATGGCTAAGATCATCTCTGTGTCGATCCATGTGAGTTTCTAGAGAAATCAAACCTTTCTCAATTAATTCTTGTTAATTAGTCACTTTTCCTATGCTTGACTTAGGAAATATTTAATTATTGACTAATTAACGTAAATGAGCCATCTCTACGTGTTTTCCCCTTCAAATATTTTTTGGTTCTGGAGCTCAAGTGTTTCTTAGCCTCCCTGACCAAAGTCGAGACTAGAACACCTGTCCAATGCTACAAAAATTAACACTCCATCTTAGCGAGGAAGGTGTTCTACTATCTCATAACATCATCCCATACAAGTCGCTGATATCTAACAATTCTGACAACCTGCCAGTGTCAACCATGCCACTGTGCAACTCTAATTCATCTGCCATTCTGTAGCTGAACCATCATGCATCTGCGTTGCTGCTGAAACTGTACTCTACACCCTAGGGCCTCTCTGCACTGCGCTGCAACTCATCTCGTGTTGCTGCTGGAACTGCTGGCAACTGAGAACCAGACTCTTGTCCCTGCTATTGAAAAGGGTTCGCCAGTATGCCCATATGTTCTCTGAAATTTACAAACTTAGCTCTCCGTAGAGCTTTCGTGAGTATATCTACAACCTACTCT
Organism: Pinus albicaulis; assembly: GCA_034641835.2. NCBI lineage: Eukaryota > Viridiplantae > Streptophyta > Pinopsida > Pinales > Pinaceae > Pinus > Pinus albicaulis. Next base: position 92,920,321 of record CM076570.1, on the reverse strand, counting down.
TCTAATGGGAATATGATGTAGCGATCGCTCCACGTTGCATACAATATCTGATGAAGTGATATCGGACATCTATGTGTTTAAACCTATCATGAAACACTGGATTCTCAGAAAGCCTGATGTAACTTTGATTATCACAATATACTAATCGCCTCCATCCTCTGACTGAACATACACACTAGCAGCTTCCGAAGTCATATAACTTCGCACGTGGCTGTGCTAGCTTCCATATACTTTGCTTTTGCAGAGCTCAATGCTACTGACTTCTACTTCCTATTGCACCAAGAAACCATCCCTGATCCAACACTGAAGCAACACCTTGATGTGCTCTTTCTGTCCCCTGAACTTCCTACCCAATCTGCATCTGTGAATCCACATAGTCTGACATCATCACCTCGAGTATACCTAAATCCATACTCGATTGTGGTGCGCAAATACCTCGGAATGTGCCTCGCTGCTGTCTAATGCACTCTCTTTGGTCCCACCATAAACTGATTGAGAGCGTTGATCGCGAAGCAGATATTTGGCCTAGTGTTGACCAGATACATGAGGGAACCAATAATCTATCTATACAAGGTTGGGTCTACGTCCTCATCCTCAGATGCATTGATCTTCCTCTAATTGGTGATCATAGGCATAGACATGGGTCTACAGTCCTACATCCTGAATCTCTTCAGAATCTCTATAGCATATCTCCCTTGTCTAAGGAAGATCTTCCCATCCTTCTGCCACATTTCCAAGCCTAGGAAGTAATGCATCAACCCTAAATCCTTCATTTCAAACTCTACTGCCAGGTTCCTCTTGTAGTCCTCTATGAGCCCTGATGACCCTGTCAAGAAGAGGTCATCCACATATAACACTAGGATGAGTGGCTCATCCTCTACCATCAAGTAGTAAAGGTTGGGATCTGCGTCACCCTTGATGAATCCCATCTCCTGCAAGTAGCTTTCAATTTGACCGTACAATGCCTTGGGAGATGCTTGAGCTTGTATAGAGCTTTCTTCAACTTGAATACCTGTGTGCCCCTCTCATGTGTCTCGAAGCCCTCTGGCTGTTCAATGTATAAGAATGTTTTCTTGAGATCCATCTGGTGAATCTTCCATCCCATCTGTGCTACTAGAGATACAACCTATCAGATAGAACTTAGAAGTATATCTGGGAACTGGGGTGAAGGTTTCCTCATAGTCTATCCGTTCTTTCTGTGCATACCCCTTTGCCATGAACCTAGACTTATACTTCTCCATGATGCCATTTGCAACATACTTGATGTTATAGATCCATTGAGAGCACACAACTTACCTACCCTCAAGCCTCAGCATTACCTCCCAAACATCATTTGTCGTGATAGAGCTATACTCTTCTACCATGGAATCTACCCACACCTAATGTTGTGCGACCTCCTGATAGTTGGAAGGTTCTTCAACCTGTGCCACCATAGTTTGGTACCTATCTGGCTGTCTGCGTTCTCTCTTGTTCATCCTAGGAGGTCCAGTGAACTCCTTTGCATCTCTCAATGTCTGATAAACTTCCTTGTTGGTTCGACCACTAGTGGTGGGAGAATCAACCAACTCCTCATCCTGCCTTTGTTGTTCCGTCTGCTGCGGACTCACTGGATCCCTTTCACCTGAGGATGTGCTGGTATTGGTAACCGTACTAGATCCCCATGACTGTGCTTGCAGCAGTCTTAGCAACTGTCCTTGTGGCTGCCCCTGCTGTTGAACCAATGGAGCTTCTACTGGCTCACTTGATCACCTGCTGGCATCTCATGAGATTTCTTGAAGGCTCTATCCTCCATAAACTTCACATCCCGTCTCACGATAATCTTCCTACTGTTAGGAATGTAGATCCTGTATGCTTTAAAAGTTTTCGCTATACCAAACGAAATATCCTCTCTCTGTAGTCTGATCCAACTTGGTACGCTTCTCATCTGGTACATGGCAAGAAGCTATGCTGCCAAAGATCTTGAAGTGATTGATGCCTGGCTTCCTCCCTGAGAAGACTTCTTCTGGTGTTATTTGCCTGAACAGCTTGTGAAGAACCCTGTTCTGAATATACACAACCGTGTTACATGCCTCTTCCCATAAGAATCTAGGCAAATCTTGGTCATATAACATCGCCTTCGCAACCCCAACTATAGACTTGTTCTTCTGCTCCGCTACCTCATCCCGTTGTGGGTTGTATGGAGTTGTCCACTCCTCTTGATGCCTTCCTTCGCACATAAACCTATGAAGTCGCCATCTGTGTACTCACGTGTTATCTGCGAGAAGCACCTTGATCTTTTTCCCCGTCGCATTCTCCATCAGAGCCTTCAACTTCTTGAAGCGATCGAAAATTTCATCCTTGGTCTTGAGAAAATAGATCCAGGTTTTCTTGGAATGATCATCAATAAAGGTGACGAATTACTTGTACCCCTCGAGAGATCTAGTGGACATAGGGCCAGATATGTCTGAGTGTATAAGCTGTAACACACCATCTGATTTGTTGTCACTTCTTTGGAACATTGCCTTAGCATACTTCCCAAGCACTCACGCCTTGCACACATCATCATGTTCCGTGCCTAATTCTGGAACACTTGTTACTATCTCCTTGAGCATTCTTAGTGCTCCATGATGTGAATGTCCCATCCTCCTATGCCATAACTCATTCAGGTCTTTTCCACTGTCAGTGCTACTACTCACTAATGCCATTGGAGAGTCAAACTACAACTTGTACAATTTGTTGCTTCGTACCCCAATCTGTTTCACCCTCTTCCAGCTTTGGTGTTTGATGAACACCTTCTTCCCTACAAAGTGGACATCATATCCCTTATCTTGTAACTAGGATACTGAAATCAAGTTCATACCCAATCCTGGCACATGCAATACATCAATAACACTGGTGCTTGCTCCTAACCCCCTTTGAATGTCAATGGTACCTCTCCCAACTAGAGTGCATTTCGTCTTGTTTCCCATTGTTATCTGGAAGTCCATCTCCTCCTCATTGTAGTCGGAGAAATATTCTCTAACTTTTGTCATGTGAACTGATGCTCCACTGTCTATATACTAGACTCCTTGTGAAGTTGAGTTAACTAAGCAAGCAAATTCGTCCTCCAATTTGGAAGACAATTTTTAGCCACCTGAATATCAAATATGTCCTTGGCCATATTGAAGGATTCAGGAAAATTTATTGGAGACATCCTGAGTATAATTCCGCGTGCTATTTCTCTTCCATGCGACACTAATTCTACTTTTGGAAAACTGCTGCTAATCAACTGTGCCCATATCTGCTCAACGAAATCTCTGTTCTGCTCACCAAAATTGCTTCCTAGCTACATCATTGTCTATTGGAACTGCTACTGAAGGAATCAAACTCTTCCTGCCACTTACAACTAGAAAATTGAACCCTTGTCCAACAATTTGAACTTCCTAGTCAACCTCTACGCAAACCTAGAAGAAATTCGCGCTCAGACCCTCTAAACTGTGAAATTTCTCCCTCTCTGTCTTTGAGCCTCTGATATGTCAAACTTTCTCTGATACCATCTAAAATTTCTAATCTATTGCAACAAGTGGAAATTATTCTTGTAATTGATTAAAAATTAAGTGCAGTTTATTTGCTACAACAAATAACAAATAAAATCACAACTGCAATTTTCACCATAAAAATGTCGTAGAAAATAAACTGTTGGAAACTGAGAATTATAGAGCACACACAAAAAATTGACACAGTAATTTTTGGACAAATGTCCTCGGAAAAACCCAATGTGGGAAAACTAGTGCAACAAATGAGGGTTTTATTATTATGCAAGAGTGAAATAATCTAAGTACAGTCTATAGACGCCTAACTAGCTATCCAATCAACAAATATCTGGCAAAAATATTAGAGAGAAAATTCTCTCTCCAGAAGCAATCCCGACAGTACTCTACTAAAAAGTTATGGCCATCCAAACCCTTACGTAGGCTCTCTCCGCAGTCCCTGCGCTCTCGCACATGTGGCTTTGTTCAACCTCTGAACAAGTCATCCTGCTTGTCTTTGCTGTTGGAAGTGACTCTTCGACCCTTTGGAAAAATTTTCTGGCCACTGGAAGCCGAATCAACCTCCCTCTCAGCTAAATCAGACTTCTCACTAAAGCTACTGCGCAGCCCCTACGCAACTTCATTGTGGAATACTTTTGTCACTTGCTGCTGCCTCTTCGGAACTGGAATCTCCTTCAGAATCACTTTCTTTGCCCCTCACTGACTCTAGTTCCCCTCTGGCTTGAACTCCTCTTCCCTACTCAGTTGTTGTCACTGGATAGCTTGATTTGCCAAGGAAAATCAATCTTTGAAGTGTCTCAAGTGTGTCTGGCTCCAACCCCATCGACCTTCTCTTATAATCTCTCGTTGGCTCACCAACGGCTATGATTAAGTACTCATAAATGGCTGAGATCATCTTTGAGTCAATTCATGTGAGTTTCTGATGAAATCTCACTTTTCTCATTTAATTCCTGTTAATTAACCACTTTTCCTAAGTCAGACATGGGAAATATTTAATTATTGACTAATTAACTTCATTGAGCCATCTGTAGGTGTTCTCTCCTGAAACGTTTTCTGGGTTTTGAAGCTCTAGTGTTTCTTAGTCTCTTTGACCAAAGTCTAGACTAGAAGGCATGTCCGATGCTACCAAAATTAATAATATCTGCAAATTCTACAATAAAATGTAGAATTTAACAACATAATCCCCTTATCAAAGCAATCAAAAGTGCCTAAACACTATATCAAAGATCTATGAGTGGGGAGGCTAGAAGGTATTTAGACCACTTCTAAGCCTTGGATCTGCAACAAATTTAAATTCCAGCACACTATAAATTCATTTGTTGAGGTCTTGTTGCCACATAATCTAACAGGTGTCTTAGGAGGGGTACTTAAGGGACAACTACTAGACCAAGTGACAACAATGGGACAAAGACCCACTGTCACTTCAGTTAGTGTGCCCTGCTATTTACGAACTTTCACTGAAGGGAGGAGTCCCATTAAGATGGAAATCACCAATAATGATGGGATGAATGATAAAGTATAAAGTGATTTCCAAGACCCATTGAAGGAGAGGCTCAATTATGGCTTGATGAAGGAAAGTCTCTCCAAGAAAGAACTATGAGGAAAATCAACACCTAGGGTTAAGGATATTCAATAATGAATAGTATGCCTAAGGTCAAGACCTCCAATATGATACTAGACCTTTCTAGGAGATTTGCAAGATGATTCTTCTTCAAAATATGGTTTTTTCTCCACTAGAGATACCCGGAAAGAAACCTATGCGAGACCTAGGATTTGTGAATAATCGTTGGAGGAATTCGTCCAATATGATCACTAGGTCAAGTCAGGATAGGGAAAGAGTCAAGAATGATTAGTTTCTTAGAGTTTTATGTGCAAATGACCCTCAAGAAGACCCCCCAACTTACGACATTCAAGATAGGTTTTCAGAGCTAGGGCTGGAGTTTCCTTGCAAACCAATTATGGGAATTCCTTGAAACTTTGAGAATCCATAGAGGAGACACCAATATAGTTTCTTGTCCAGAAAGAGTTGAAAAATTCATCCTCTAGTGGAATTCACAGGGAGCCCTAGATAGGCCGTCTAGGAGAGGGGTCAAAATTTTTGGAATTATTTTTGGAATTCACTGATCCAATTTTCGTTGGATCAGTGCCTAATCCTTGGGCTGTGGAGTCTATGATGATTCAAATTGTGCCAAAATTGTCTTCAAAGAGGCTAAAAAATGATATGCTAGCAACCACTCTTTAACATTTAACCACCGAAGATCTATAGACTTTCATCAAAGAAAGTAAATTTTAATCCATTAGGAACAGTCATCTACTTGTTATGCAATGAGTAATATGTGAAATTTTGTATTCTAACAAATTTTTACAATGATATTCAACAAATTAGGGCATGAAAGATCTATCTAGTTGCCATGATTCCACACATTAGACATTATCTTAAGAAAATATTCAACAAATAACACTTACAAGATAGCAAGAGATATATCCAATCATAGATCAAGAAGAAGCTCCAAGAAAGAACAAAAATTTCAGCTCCAAATATATCGAAATGCATCAAAATATCTCCAATAGACATCCAAAGAGAAGTGTGAAATTCATACAAGAGAATAGATCCAAGAAGTGATGATCATGATCTCTCTTAATGGGAGAGATCAAGGTTACTTGGAAGCGGGAGCGGGAGCGAAGCGCGGAGCGCCATTTTTAAAAGTTTCCGGGTCCGGAGCGTTTTCGGGAGCGTTTTTATAGATATATATATTTTAATATTTTTAATATTTTTTATATTTTGATGCATATATGTCAACAAAAACATGTAGAATGATGAATTAGACATAAAAAACATAAAAACATAGATTGAGTCATATAACATCAATCATCTAGAAGTTATAATCTTCATCAACCATGCCCATGAGTTGGAAGCATACAACATATTGACTCTCGAGTCTCGCAAATCATCAATCTGAAGGTTTCAAGCTTTCAAAATTCAATATATAACATTTATCATCATTGATAATTTGATATATAACATTTATCATCATTGATTTCAAATTTCAATATCTAACATTTATCATCATGGATTCATTGATTTCAAAATTCAATATACATTTATCATCATTGATATATATCATTTATCATCATTGATTCATTGATTTCAAAATTCAATATATAACATTTATCATCATTGATATTATATAACATTTATCATCATTGCTTCATTGATCACCATATAACTTTCATGAAGCATCATATTCATAATTCATAATGACTTGTAAACTTATAAATGCCAACTTCAAAGTTTCACCTTTCAAATTCAAACTTTAAACTTAAATTGTCATTAAATATATGAAAGAGTCAAGTTTCAACTGTTCAACTGTCAACAACAATTAGAAAAGACTAGTAAACAACAAATCTATTTTATCTACTCGCTGGCCCCTTGCCACGCCCACGAGAAATGTCTAATTTGTGCGAGCCACGAGGAAATGTTGGTCTTCTAGTACTCTCAGGAGTACCACGACCATGACTAGAAGGTGGAGGCTGGATCTGCAAAGGAACAATAGTGTGATATCGAGAACTGGCACTAGCACTGGCACTGGCACCCGCACTGCTACCAGTAGATGGTGGGACTGGCCCTGTGTGTGGCGGTGTTGCTGATGCTTCATCATCATCCCTATAAAGTTCTGCTTCCAATTCTTCCAGATGTAACGTGCCATCCTCCAAATTATCATCCTCTGGGTTGTTGTCCCAGACTTTGTATGATTGATCCTCATTTGCCCGATCACAGTAATGGCTCAACAACCTCAAGTTATAATGCACATAAACCAAGCTTTCAGCTCGGTTTTCATTCAGCCTATTTCTTCTCACATTGTGTATAAAGTTGTAGGTGCTCCAACACCTCTCTGCAGAAGAAGTGTTCACAACCTGTGAGAGAACTTTTTTAGCCAACTTTGGCAAAAGTCCCATGCCGCCATATGATTCCCACCATGTGAGAGCATCAAATATGTCCCTGTCTTCCATTGCATGGAAAGAACCAAAGTTAGCAGTGCAACTGAAGTATTTGCCTAATTCAAGGCGCAATCTAGCACAATCTTCCCTGTCAGGTACCAATTTGTCCAATGCCTTCATGTACTCCTCTTGTACCTCTGGATCTGTGTGAGGTTTCACCCTAACCCCACCTCCAGGTGCAGGTTGGCCCAACCAAGCTGGAGAGTAATATTTTGGTGTAAAGATATATGCCAAAGCATGTAGTGGAACATTGAGTTTATTCCATCGTGCACACACATAGTCATGAATCATAGCATACAAGTTGGGATCATTATCCTTAACAATATCTTTTATTTGCCCCAACATGCTATCCATCTGCTCATAAAACTATCCAATCACTGGTTTATCAGTATCTGCAAAGTGAATCATGTTATAAATGGGCTTGGTAAAACTCACAATTTCCCTCATACGTGCCCAAAACAGATGGTCAAGGGCGGTCTCCTCCACATGTTCGAAACCTTGCCTGTCAACTATTGTTGCCTGCCCTGTCCTTTAATAGGCACATGGGTGTAAGGCTTGCAATGCCATTACGGTAATGACTCTTACCTTCAAAAGAAACACGAAGGTGAGGTAATAGCTAGCAAATCCTGAATTTTTCCTATTTCTAACCAACTCCAATTTGGAGTGAGTACGGAAAAGCCCATGGGTATTGCTATGATTTGTAATAAATTTGATCATTTTGTTACCTCTCTTGTACAAATCACCAAGCCATTTGAACTGAGGTTGTTTGTTTTTTATGATATCATGCATCAAAAGGTTCATTGTGTGAACCAAACACCCAGACCAAAAAATGTTGGGGTATTTATCCTCAACCATTGCTCCTGCTGCCTTACAGTTAGCAGCATTATCAGTGATGACCTGTATCACATTGTATGGCCCAGTCTTTTCAATTATTTCAAGTAATGGTTCTGTGATGTTAATGCGAGTTTTGAATTTATACGAATAATCATAAGACGCCGGAAAATGCACCACTAGCAAACACGACCAAAACATTTATCCAATGGTTTTCCTTTTACATTGGTCCATCCATCGAAGTTAATGGACGAGCGCATGTATTCACGAACGTCATTACAGCCAAAGAATTGTTTATTTTAGCTCTTTCATGATCAAGGTCCACGGTTACGGCCTTGTCATGCAAAGACTTCCATGTCCTTTAGGGCATCATTAATGGCATGGAAACCATTTCATGCCAATAAGGTGAGCAAAGACATTGAATGGCACCCCACATGCATGTAGAAACCAGGGTAAGCTTTTGAATCCCATGTTCCTACACATCGTACAGGAAATAGGATATGGTTCTACGCCTTGGTAAATGCCGCTTGCCTCGAAACCCGCGCATGGGTGGAAGTTGAACTTGTTTGTCCATGATGTGTTGGGCCTGAATCAACGAAACCCCTAGATCTTTTAAATGATCTCTGTATGGCAACCCCCTCTTCCTTCCTATATATCTCTCTCTGTGGTGCTGGCACATAAGTGCAAACTTTGATTCCAAGATCTTTAGTTCCATCCCCTGGCATTATCCCACAAAGGTGCCTTCTTAGATGGGTGTATGAACCATGGTATTGTTTATTGCAATGGGGGCAAATAAATTTAGTGGTTCCACCACCTTTCCCTCCTTCTTGTTTCTGAACATATTTCCACGAAGGATATTGGTCTTGTTTAGTTGGGGATTCTATGTTCTCAGGGTCTCCACTCCCCACTTCCTCCTCAGCATAATCCTCCCCCTCTTCAGGATTTTCTTCAGATCCACCATAACCCTCCTCTTCATCCTCCTCTTCTCTGATTTGTCTCTTTCTTCTAGCACTCTCCAACACCATTATCACAAAGAAAGGAACCAACATGAGGAAAATTCCTAGCCATGTAGCCATGATGGAAACAAGTTTCAAGTTTCTAGAATCTAGCCTGCAAAACAAATGGAAAAATGCCAAATGGGAATAGGAAATGCAACATAGGAAAAAAACAATTCATTTTTAAAGTTTTAAATCCAATAAAATGCAACATTCAAGAAAAATTCAAGTTTTCATTTTCAAACAATTTAACAATCTACAAATTCATCCTAGAAAATACAAAATTGGATTAGAAGGCCTACCTCTTTCTTGCAATCCTCCTGTCAGCCTTGCTCCTTGCTCTCCTGTCAGCTTTGCTCCTTGCTCTCCTATCAACCTTGCACTCTCCTTCTTGCTCTCTCTCAACTCAACAAACAATGAAATGCAAATGAAACCCCCCCCCCCCCTTTTAAAAAAATCGATTTTTCTCATAAAAAAATTTCCGCACGGCGGGAAACGTTTTTTTTGCCAGGGAGCGTTCGGGAGCGAACGCTCTCCGAACGCTTCCCGCGTTTAAAAAACGCTCCCGAAGCGTTTTTTAAACGTCGGAAGCGCTCAGGGAGCGTTCGCTCCCGAGCGCTACCTAAAACGCTCCCGCAAAAGCAGGGAGCATTTTTACAAGGTCGGAAACGCACTCCCGAAAACGCTCCCGTCAGGAGGGAGCGTTTTCGGGAGCGCGTTTCCGAGCGTTTCCGAAACGCTCCCGCACGGAGCGAGTTTCGGAAGCGGGAGCGAAGGGGGTTTGAAGCTTCCCCGCAACCTTGGGAGAGATCTCTATTTATACTATCCTCAATCTAATTCGAATTAGCCTAAGATGCGCCTAAACATTATTTTATTGTGCAAATAACATGTCCTTGGTGACAAGCCCACCAAGTAGTTCATAAAGTGTAGAATAAGGCATCCAAAGTGAAGCGAGAATGATGAAATCATGGTGTAGAAGGGTTGTTGGAAGACCTCATTGTGTCCTCAAGGTGCCATAATGAGAGTGAGAGCTCCATGAATGACAGACAAGGGGGTGGCCCCTTGATCTCTAAGTAAAACATCATGTGGTGCTCCAAAGTGGCTCTGGGGCACAAGTAGTGGTCTCATCGGTCTCCTGATGAAAAATAGGTTGGTAGATTGCTTCAAATGAGGGCACGAAAGATGTTTCTTTCCCTCCCATGTGTCAAGGATGAGACAAACCTCCTCGGGGCCTCGTATCAACTGCCAAACCTTGTATATACTGCTAAGTTTGTTGGGGGCACTGCTGGTCCAAGTGCATCATCTCACATATAATGTGGGGCAATGAACAAGCTGTTGAAGGTGTTGAGGTTGCCCATGGCATGAGATACTACTATGTCACATGATGAAAAACCATGGCTCTCGACACTTCCCCTACAAGTGTCAATATGATCGTCTGGTGGGCTTGGGCCCTAGATAAGATTCCCAATCGATGATGAAACCACCTTCCAATCCTATATAAGATCCAATGCGTCTCCCCACCTTCAAGTACAATAATACATTAGTGCATCTAAGTGAATCAAGCTTGTTAGTCTAGGGCACAAATGAGACTCATAATGGGTTTCCCATCCAAATTTCAGGCTTTGAGGATGTAATGGTGTTACCTCCCTAACTAGGAGGGGTTAATAAACAACCCTAGTAGGTGTTCCTAGCCCCTAAAGGGAAGGACATGTCCAAGGTACATCCTTCAAGTGTTAGGTGTCGTGTGGATAATGATGAGGTGGATTAGGACACAAGGGTCTCAAAGCCAAATGCCATGGGCTCTATGGTGGTAATGATGAGGAATGGCCATATATATGGGTGTATGAATGTAGGAGGGAACAATCATGGTACATGGGTTACCCAAACCTTTGTTTTTCCAGCCTTTTTCATTTTTTCCTTTCGCCTTTTATTGATTTTTTTTCTTTTATTTTACTGCTCAAGGCTCGAGGGATGAGAGCATGCAGTGTATGATATAACAATGATTACCCCCTTAAGGTGGGGCAGTTCATCGCACACCAGGGGTTGGGACATGCATGGGTTCCTTAATGATGCACAAGGCACTCATAGGGGCCCTAGGAACCAGGGTTATGGCCATAATGATAAGGGGTAGAGCTCATGTTTGTCTTTTGACCACATGCTAAATGTTGTTGTTTTGACCATATTTTGCATTTTGTGGTATTATTTCCTTTTGTATGTGGCCATGATATGCTTTTATCTTTTTTGTGCCTGAGTTAACCTTCGGGGCATTGTTCCAAGCCCAACCCAGACATGTGGACAAGGAGAAGGGAGTACCCGAGCCTTGTGGACCCAGTGGTCACTTGGACCCAAAGAGGAAAGATGATGAAATCGGACATGTAATGTGCAAAGGTGAGTGAAAAATGTAGAAGGGGAAAATAAGGCCGCACTACCAAAATCAAGGTTTCCCAAGTAGTGTCCATCCTGAAGCTATAAGCCAGTAGGGGAGATCCCACGAGACTAGAATTGAGGATTAACCCCCATTTAAGGTAGGCAACATGACTACATTTGAAACTCTTCCTTCTTTCAAGTCACCCAATAATCCATATCCAATTGTGCACAAGGAAGAACAAGCATAAGCACCCAATTGCGCAATGAAAGACATACCTTTAGGATTGGATGACCCACCTTCAAACATACGATCTTGACAGATCTGCGAGGGGACATACAACTGGCTCAGGAAGCGGAGATAAACTGGGACACATCGGCTACAATGGTGGTTGTCGAGGTTGTTGGTTACTGGCTGAAGACAAATCTAGGAGAAAAAATTCCCTTATGGGGGTCATCCATTAGTGGTGGGTAACAGATCTTTCTGTCAAAACCCCTTTGGTGCAGAACCCATAAATTTATTTCAATGAAAATTAAAATAAAATCTTCAAGTGATGAAATAATTAATTTTAAACTAAAAGTTAAAAATATAAGCTTACAAATCAAATTTGAGGTAAAACAACTTGAGTTAAGATACTTGAAGAAATTGCACCTTGTAGAATGAAATTATGTAGAAAATGGTTTGTTACAGTTTTTCCTTAATGCAGATTTGGAAAAACACTTAATACACCCGTGAAAATATATTGAAATTATGAAAAAAAAACAAATGTTTTATTTCCTTGGTTTAAATATAAGAATTATTACTTTTTTTCTCGAGGATGTTAAAAATAGGGGCAACTATGGGACGAATTTCCCCATAGGAACCCAAAACCCAAAAGGAAGCCCATCTGCCCCAAAAAGAATTCCACTTGAAGAAAGAGATATTATTATTTCATATGGCACAAAAATTGCTTGGGCAAGTAATCATTAAAGTCACGTGGAAAAATATATTTTATTATTATTATGAGCGAATTTTAATTGATAACTCCCTCGAAATATTTCAAGTTGGCTTAAGGAATTCCCTAGAAAGGGCTAGTCATTGCACCTCAACATTGTATAAATAAAAGACTTGTCAAATGTTCAAATAATCTTCATTCAATGTAATATTCCCAATTAGCGATAGCTAATTGGAAATATTAATTTTGATCAATTTTTCCTTATTATAGTCGGAGCATGAATAAAGTGAGAAAAATATAAATTAACTCACATAGGATAAAATACTTTCCTAAAGTCCACAACGAAATTAAAGGGGTGGGACCTAGTGGCCAAGTGGATGTAATATCCGAAAAATGGATTCTTCAGCAGATCATGCCTGAAAAACGCATTCCTCAGGTATGAGGGCTTCAACTATCATATAATATCTCTGAAAATGTTCAGCAACCAAAATAAATAGCAGCAACAACCTTTACTCAGCTTTTAAGGGCAAAAAGGTGGGGAAAAGTGAGGATTTTGGCCCTAAAATGAGTGAATAAGGAAATCTGCGTAAAATGACAGGTCAAGGTTCTGGAATATGTTATAATAGGTCAAGAGGGACGTCCATGTCGAATTTCAGCTGAAACAAAGGCGTTTTTCTATGTTAAACAGTTCCTTCTTCTCGACTAGTCAAGAAAAACCCTGATTTCCCAAGACTTTGAGTATGCAGAATTTTACTGAAGCAAGGGCAGCGTATTTTCTGAAGGAATATGATGTATAAAACTATGAATAATCAGAGAATGAGTTTAAGTACAAGGCATAGGCTTTCAGCAAGGTTAAACAACAATTTTATATAGAAAACCCCTCAAGATAGAGGTGCCGCAAGACAAGAAAATAATCCAGAAACCCTACAGCGTTTTCTGCAGTAGCTGTGAGACAGAAGATGCATATATAGCCAATAATAATGTATAGCAGCAGAAGAGAGTACAAATCTTGAGGAAACAACCTCTCAAGAGAAGAAATGCAAGCCTCCACAACACATGTACATAAACATGAAAAGTACTGTTATTTCTGCATAAACCCCAGACTAAGAAAATGCTGTATATGATAGAATACTACTGCAAACTGATGTCAACACATGGATATGACAATATATGGCTCAAATACAATAGGGGAGCAAGCTCTAACCCTTACAAGCAAAAATATCTCAATCCTCCAAGGGATTGGCTGAAACACACAAAATGGAAAAAATGCCGGAGTTGTTGGGCAGCAGCTGCAACTCAATCTGGAACACAATAGAGAAGGCTAAAGATGATGCACAAACTGAAGTAGACCTCCTCCAATGGATCTTCAAGTGGAAGGCTGATTCTTACACTTGAGATCTTCCCCACAAATCAACCCGCAAACCCTCCATGAAAATAACGCAGATACTGAGAGGGACTGCACAGTAGTGGGATAAAACTCTTTGGCCAAGTGCCAAGATCTGCAAGTCAGCTCCAAGTCCTCCAATCCGATCCTCCAAAGGAAAGAGAGGCTCTCCCTCTGAAAAACAAGAGAAGGAAGTGGTGTCGTGAAGTCACCACGGCAACACCCTACAACACAGTACTACGCTGCTGTAGCAATAACGCTGTCCTGGAGGATGATGCTAAGAAAATAACCTTGCCCGAGTAGGCGCTCGAAGTCCCCCGGGGTTAAGGGTGAGATCTCCGCACGGAGACACTCGGTTGCACTAAATAGTGCAGCAGACGGGCTAAACAGCCAACGTGCCAAAGAAAGACAAATGTCTCACTCAATAATTAGTAATCCAAGAATCCAAGCATGTCCCAAATGAGGAGGCTCCTCCATCTTTTATAGTGTTGGTTTCCCTCCAAAACCAAATGTAGCCTCTCTCTCTCCTCCACATCTTCATCCTTATCCACATTCTTATCCAGAAGCTTGGAGAAACTTCTAGAGTGTACATAGTCCCCCTTCTCCACGTGGTGTTGGGTCACCCCCTTGACTCCCACTTAAGTCACAACGTTGTGCTACTAGGTGGATGTCTTATTTCATAAAAGCGAGTTTAGACCCTCTTTACTCACTTTTTATTTATTTACAAACTATAGGCGGCAAAATAAACAAAATGGAATATTCCAATTTGCTGTCGCAAATTAGGAATATTACAGTGGATAGCTCAGGAGAGGGACGCAGACCACGTGGGCAGCGTGGGGCCTGCCTCACGCAGATGAAAGGGACAACGTGGGCCAAGGAGCACGTGGAGGAGGTGGGGCCTAGAGAGAGAGAGGCCCAACGTTATAAAAGAGAGGAGAGCCCCTTCATTTGGTCATTCATGTTTATGCATATTGAGCTAGTCAATTCGACTTGGAGCACGTTGGCTGTTTAGCTTGTCTGCAACACTGTTTAGTGCATTGGGTGTCTCCGTTCGGAGATCCCACCCTCAGCCCTGGGAGACTTCGAGTGCTTGCTCGAGTGAGGTAGTTTCATTAGTATTTTGCAGGAGGATCGGTGTTTGCATTCGTGAGAGGAGCAGAGCCATTAGAGACTGCGCAGTCTTGAGAGGGAGGACGCAGTCCATCTTGAGGGAGCTCCGGAGTGGCACTATGCTGGAGGATTTTGGCCGGAGGATTGAGCAAGGGGCCAGCCCTTGCCTATTGGAGGCATTTGGCAGAGTGGGAGGCCATATTTTGGAGGATTTCGTTCAGCACCAGCGTGGCCCTTGGGAGGATAGCGTAGATCCTCAAGGGAGGCATTTTCGGGGGTTGACCATTTCAAAAATGCTCTCTAGGCTTTTCTGGGTATTGTGAGTATAGGCCAATTCCAGAGTTTCAACTTTTTCTGAGTAGGGGAGCACCCCCAAATACTCACTTGTTCTAGCAGTAGCAGCAGCACGGCAGTTTTCCAGTAGCTTGGACGCAGAGCAGAGAGCAGCCATTCCATTGATATTCTGAGAGTATTCCTACACTTGCCTGGTGCAAGTCGAGGTGCCATCACTCTGATCACCTCTTGTACTCATTTCTATTTCTCAGTATAATAAAATGGCTCAGTATTCTCTCTATTTCATGTGTATCTGCTTCATGTTCAATTTTTAGCATTTTGTATCTTGTTGTATGCTTTGTATTGCTGTCCATTTCCCTTTCGGGATATTACAATGGTATCAGACCTCATAGACCTAGCTCAACCTGTGGGGCGAGTTGTCTATGACACCGGGAGAGAAGTCATATATTTGCTACAGAGGTAGAAAGTATCGTGACAGAGAGCGTAGGTTGCAAATCACCTACGGAGAGGGTGACTACGTTCTAGTGGTGGACGCAGAACAGGAGGAACCGATGGCAGATGATAGTGATGCAAAGAAGTTTGGGGAAATGCTCCTGAAGTCAGTACAGGATCTGTCGAGGCAGATTGAGATGATGGGACAGAGATTCACTGCTGTGGAGGCTAGACAGCATGAAACCCCAAAGGGTTTCTAGATTGGTGAGGGATCGGGCACATCCCACCATTTGTAGCAACACGATGCCACTCAGCACATGGCATCACATGCACCCACACGCTCCACTATGCCCACTTTTCTGGTTACAAACACAGGGGCACGAGCACAGCAGGAGCCGGAGCATGGCCACATGGGTGATTACTTTGCTGAGTATCAGGCATACGGGCACGAGTTCAGGGATGCCCTTTCATTTCGAGATTTTGTTCAGCTCCAGCGGGACAGCAGACCCCGTGACCATCACAGGGGACACCGGCGTTATCATGACGAAGACACTCAGCGTACAGTGAGCAGGTTCCACTTGCCTATGTTTGATGGTTCATCAAACAGTTCGGCAAAGGCTTGGGTGGAGAAGTTGGACATATGCTTCCAGCTCAACCAGATGGCAGAGACGGAGGCCATCAAGGTGGCAGCGTTGCATTTGGATGGAGAGGCCCAGGATTGGTGGTTTCACGGGATGATTACACTCGGGCATTCGGCGATGACCACATATGCCGAGTTCACCCAGAGGTTGATAGAGAGATTTGATAGGAGGGATCTGGAGGAGCACTTTGTTGAGCTGACGAGGCTCAAACAGACCAGGAGTTCGGGTACTTATATCTCAGATTTCCTGAGACTTTCAGTGATGGTGCCAGATCTATTCGCGACACGGATGATTTACATGTTCATTGAGGGGTTAGCAGAGCCACTTCGAGGATTGGTCAAATCCACTAGACCAACCACACTCCATGACGCAGTTGGCAAGACCCGGGATCTGCAGGATCCCTTACCCAGGACCAGGACGCCTTACCCCCAGAGACAGGCTTTCCAGCCTAAGGGGAAGGATGTGAGGATTCCGCCTCCAAAGGGGAATCCAGGTAGGGGACAGTTGGATGACGATGCCAGGCAGGAGTTGAAGAAGAAGAGGCTGTGTTTCACATGTCAGGAGCCGTGGGCACCAAGACACAAATGTGCTGCTGGCAAAGCACACTTTATTGAGGTCTTCTCCGAGAGCAGCAGGGAAGAGGATGAGTATGATGACGTGGAGGTAGGGGGTAGCCATGCAGCGCAGGACCATTTGCTACCTCCACCACCAGGAGCAGCAGGTGTAGCCTTTGCACCTACAGGAAGGACCCTTGCAGCATTGCGGGGAGTACCCAAGTATCTGACACTGCGTGTCCGAGGGACAGTACGGGAGCAGCGAGTATCAGTACTGGTGGACAGTGGGGCAACCCACAACTTCATCGATGCACAGATGGTAGAGCGGAGAGGCATACAGACAAAGAGCTTCGATGGGTTTTCAGTGTTGGTCCCAGGAGATTAGACGATGCAGTGTACCAGATATGTTCCAGAGCTGGCAGTGACGATGGGCACCTACACAGTGACTGACCACTTTTTCGTGGTTAACATACCGGATACCAATGTGGTATTGGGTGTACAGTGGCTGATCACTCTAGGGAAGGTCACAATAGATTGGGAGGCCTTGGAGATGGAGTGGAATGATAAGAAGACTGTGAAGCATGAGAAGATAAGGGGAATGCACACCTACCCACCCCAGACTGTTTCAGCTCGCCGGATGGAGGCAGACTTCTGGAAGGGAGACATAGAGTGGGTAGTAGAGTTGCGTGCATTAGAGACAGGGACTACCGGGAAGACAGTTCATCCAGAGATACAGGCCATCCTTGACAGGTATGCCATGGTGTTTGGGGAGATACCGCCAGGTCAGCCACCAGATCGAGGATTTGAGCATACTATTGAGCTAGAGCAGGGCATTCAGGCCGTCATTAGCACACCCTATAGGCACCCCAAGGCCTATCGGGACGAGATTGAGCGGGCTATCTGTGCGCTGTTAGCACTTGGACAGATTCGGCCTAGCACCAGTCCTTTCGCTTCTTCGGTAGTGTTGGTGAAGAAGAAGGATGGCACATTGCAGATGTGCATTGATTATAGGGCCCTGAACAAGAAAACCATGAAGAACAGGTACCCTATACCATGGATTGACGAGCTGATGGATGAGTTGAGAGGGGCATAGTTCTTCTCAAAGATTGATTTGAGATCCGGGTACCACCAGATTCGCGTGAGGGAACAGGACATTCCCAAGACCGCTTTCAAGTGCCATTATGGCCATTTTGAGTTCTTGGTGATGCCCTTCAGGGTAACCAACGCACCAGCCACCTTTCAGTCATGCATGAACCACATCTTCCGCAGTCATCTGAAGAAGTTTGTGTTGGTCTTCTTTGATGATATATTGATTTATAGCAGGACATGGGAGGAGCATCTCCAGCACATAGAGGCAGTGTTGCATATTTTGAAAGAGCAGCAGTTCTATGCTAAGCTCTCCAAGTGCGAGTTTGGGCTGACAGAGATGCTGTACTTGGGACACATCATAGGGGTGGACAGGGTGATGGTCCACGAGGAGAAGATTAGGGCCATCAGGGATTGGCCAGAGCCGAGAAATGTGACGGAACTTCGGGGGTTTGTGGGTATCTGCACCTACTACAGGAAGTTCGTCAAGAGTTTCTCTTAGCTTGCTGCACCCCTTACAGATCTGATGAAGAAGGGGGCATTCAGTTGGACAGATACAGCGCACCAGGCCTTTGACAGGCTCAAGGAGGTGATGAGCAGCTGCCCAGTACTTGCATTGCCAGATTTCACGCAGCCATTTGTTCTAGAGTGTGATGCATCAGGGGAGGGGATCGACGCAGTATTGATGCAGGGAGGTCACCCGATAGCTTTTGAGAGCCGAAAGCTCCTTCCACATGAGCGGCTATATGCCATATACGACAAGGAGATGCTGGCCATCACGCATGCATTGGCCAAATTCCGGCAGTACGTGGTTGGTAACAGGTTCAGGGTGAGGACTGACCACAACAGCCTGAAGTTCTTCTTAGAGCAGAAGCAGCTACAAGAGAGGCAGCAGAAGTGGGTCAGTAAGATCTAGGCCTACGACTTTGACATTGAGTATGTCAAAGGGAAGAACAACGTGGTGGCTGATGCACTTTCATGCAGACCAGCCGCGTTGTCTCTGATGAGTTTGGATGCAGATTGGAGGGCTCAAATTTTGGTGGAGTACTCCAAGGACAAGTTTGCTTGTGAGGTTCTAGATGGACAGGTGACAGACGATAGATACAGGGTGATGGATGAGATCATCTACTACAGGGATAGGATCTTCTTGATTGAGGGTTCTGAGCTCAAGAAGAAGATATTGCAGGCTTCTCATGATTCACCATTGTCTGGCCACCAAGGGTTTACCAAAGCCTACAGGGCCATCAGGGAGAGGTTCTCATGAAAGGGCCTCAAGGAGGACGTACTCCAGCATGTCAGGGAGTGCGAGGTTTGTCAGCACAACAAGGGGGAGATGAACCATCCAACGGGTTTGTTGCAGCCTCTTCCCATTCTAGAGGGGAAGTGGGAGAGTATTTCGATGGACTTCATCACAGGGTTGCCCATGGTGCAGGGCAAGGACTGTATATTCGTCGTCGTTGATCGACTGACGAAATATGCACATTTTTTTGCCATATCCGCACACTATACAACAACACAGGTGGCAGAGCTGTTCTTCAGGGATATTTTTAGTTTACATGGTCTTCCCAAGACCATTGTCAGTGACAGGGACAGCCGCTTCATGGGCCGATTTTGGCAGGAGCTTTTCCGGCTGGTAGGGACAGAGTTGACACCAAGCACCAGCTACCACCCACAAACAGATGGGCAGACAGAGATAGTTAACAAGTGACTGGAGGGCTACTCGCGTAACTATGTCAGTGGGCAGCAGAGAGCATGGCTGAAATGGCTGCACCTAGGAGAGTACTGCTACAACAACACACATCACATGTCTGTTGGTATGTCTCCGTTCTATGCATTATATGGTTATCATGCTTTATCTTTTGTTGATATGATGTTTGGTGCCAGCAAGGTTCCGAGAGCCAAGGATTCGATCCAAGAGAGTTAGGACATCCTCCGAGCTCTCAATGATAACATGGCTACAGCACAGAATCAACAGAAGTTGTATGCCGACAGGGGTCGGGTGGAGAGACAGTTTGAGGTAGGGGACTTGGTCTACCTACGCTTGCAGCCATACTGCCAGTCGGCTCTGAAGCAGAAGGGGGTTGAGAAGCTCAAGCCCCGTTTTTATGGGCCTTAGAGGGTGATACGCAGGGTTGGACAGGTTGCCTATGAGTTGGAGTTGCCCCAAGGCAGCAAGATTCATAACATCTTTCACGTATCGTGCATGAAGAAGGCTTTGGGACAGCAGGTGACAGTGACAGAGGAGCTTCCGCCTACGGATGATGAGGGGCATTTGGTGCTACAGCCGGAGGCCATTATTGATATCAGGGAGAGGAAGTTGCAGAACAGGACAGTCCGGGAATTCTTAGTGAGGTGGAAGAATTTGCTGGATGCGGATGCCACTTGGGAGAGTGAGAAGATCTTGCAGCATCCATCACTACAGTTGCTTGGGGTCAAGCAACATTTTGCCAGGGGAGAGTGTAATATTCCCAATTGGCGATAGCTAATTGGAAATATTGATTTTGATCAATTTTTCCTTATTATAGTCGGAGCATGAATAAAGTGAGAAAAATATAAATTAACTCACTTAGGATAAAATACTTTCCTAAAGTCCACAACGAAATTAAAGGGGTGGGGCCTAGTGGCCAAGTGGACAGCACAGGAGACGGACGCAGACCACGTGGGCAGCGTGGGGCCTGCCTCACGCAGATGAAAGGGACAACATGGGCCAAGGAGCATGTGGAGGAGGTGGGGCCTAGAGAGAGAGAGGCCCAACGTTATAAAAGGGAGGAGAGCCCCTTCATTTGGTCATTCATGTTTATGCATATTGAGCTAGTCATTTCGACTTGGAGCACGCTGGCTGTTTAGCTTGTCTGCAGCACTATTCAGTGCATTAGGTGTCTCTGTTCGGAGATCCCACCCTCAGCCCCGGGAGACTTCGAGTGCTTGCTCGGATGAGGTAGTTTCATTAGTATTTTGCATGAGGATCGGTGTTTGCATTCGTGGGAGGAGCAGAGCCATTAGAGACTGCGCAGTCTTGAGAGGGAGGATGCAGTCCATCTTGAGGGAGCTCCGGAGTGGCACTATTCTGGAGGATTTTGGCCAAAGGATTGAGCAAGGGGCCAACCGTTGCCTATTGGAGGCATTTAGCAGAGTGGGAGGCCATATTTTGGAGGATTTCATTCAGTTCAAGCGTGGCCCTTGGGAGGATAGCGTAGATCCTCAAGGGAGGCATTATCGAGGGTCGACCATTTCAGAAACGCTCTCTGGGCTTTTCTGGGTATTGTGAGTAGAGGCCGATTCCAGTGTTTCAGCTTTTTCTGAGTAGGGGAGCAGCCCCAAATACTCGTCTTGTTCTAGTAGTAGCGGCAACACGGCAGTTTTCCAGCAGCTTGGATGCATAGCAGAGAGCAGCCATTCCATTGATATTCTAAGAGTATTCCTACACTTGCCTGGTGCAAGTCGAGGTGCCATCACTCTGATCACCTCTTGTACTCATTTCTGTTTCTCAGTATAATAAAATGGCTCAGTATTCTCTCTATTTCATGTGTATCTGCTTCATGTTCAGTTTTTAGCATTTTGTATCTTGTTGTATGCTTTGTATTGTTGTCCATTTCCCTTTCGGGATATTACAATCAATGTTCAAACTTGCTGATCTGCCTTCTCCCTCTGAGCTCAGATCTTATCTAGAACAATATCTCTCAACACAAATCACCGATTCTGGGAAAGTCCTCTTGTCACAAGCTTTGCTTCGTTCTTCCATTACTTCCATCTGTTGCCAGAGCCTAGGCAACCTTCAATATGTACCTGCAATCCTCACTAGGAGGCCATCACTAGGAGGCCATGGAAGAATGATTACAAATCAACAATAGAAACAAAGAGAAGAGGCTAACTAATAGTAAAACAACAATAACAATAAAGGAAGAGAGGTATAAGGTACTTATCTTTTGAGGATTATAGGAAATGTCAGCTCCCTCTTGATCTTAACCTTCTTGCATTCATCTTGTAAATATACCAACCTTGCCCTTATGATGTCATTCCTTGATTGCATGATCTAGGGTTTCTTTTTTCAGCGTAAGTGTATCCTTCAAGATTTATCTAGGGTTTAAAACCCTAGGACTATCAAATCTCCCAAGAATAGTTCTTTTCACAATATCTTTTTCTCAGCTCCCTCTGTTCCTAAAGCAATTTTCATGATCATATATAGAGTTAAGCAATAGCAAGGGTCAAGCAATAACACCTAACATATCTCAGAGACTCAAGAGCTTTTACAAAGAGATATTCCTACAGAGGTTTGTACAAAACCTTCTATCCATCATATCATACTTTAGGATGCCACACGATCTCAACACACTTGGTCCAGACAGAGAAATAATTTGAGAACTTTTTCTCTCCAAAAGAATCAAATCCTAGTTCAAAATGCTACCAAAACCCTAATGGAATATACACTGAGGCTTCTCAAAATAATTTTGCTCATCATACATATTATGAGGTTGTCAATCTTTAGCAACAATCTCTTTCACTGTCGACTTTATATCAAACAATTCTGTAATAGAAAATTGAATCCAAATGTACCCTCTTACTGCAACATACTTTTGTTCTTAATGCATCGTTTGAGGCATATTGGTATATTCTTTTACTCATACATCAAACTCCATCATGTTGTGGCAACATCTGCATACTTACAAGCTTTTTCAATACTTTGGAACCATGTTCGCCTTTGATCTCATGGACATATCAACAAACAAACTTTGTCTCTGCCAACACATAATTTCTCTACTAATGCTCAACTTATCAGAGTAGATACCCAAGATACGTTTTGAGAAATACCTTTTTTCATCATACTAAGAATATGCCAATGTTCCAGAAACTTCAAATAACCATATTGGTTTGCAACTTCTTTTCTTTATTTCTTTGATGTACAAAGAGTATATTCCAGCATGAGCATCCAAGCATCTCGGATTGTGATTTACATATTGAATTTCTTAACTTCTAATCAGAGATTCAAATAATAAGAATACTCCTTAGAATTGAAGCAATCTATCTTTAGTCTAATTATGTGACTTGGTTTGCAACCTTTCTATATATTGTGGCACTAAGGTACTTCAAATCCTTCAAAACTTAGGGCTCATAAAATTAGGTTTTCGTCTGATGATAGAACAATGGCTCTCAACCTCTTTTGTATTTTGAATGCCCCCTTTTTAAAATTGAACTCAAGATATTTGAGCCAAGAGGATTCAATGTTTAATCAATCAATGTATCTCAGATTGAGAATCATGATTTCCTTTTGCAATCAGCTTGTGTTTGATTTCAGACATCAATAGCAACAATATGGCCTGTTATCCCCTTGTTGCCTACACCTACCTACAAGTCAGTGAGAAAATGCTTCAACCCCACAAGGTGTGGTTGGTGGCAAGGAACTCGGAGAAGGAACTGCCACACTATTCCCGACTCTCTCCATTTTATCTCTCTCCTAGGTTAGTGAAGGGGGGTGGTCCCTAAAATGAAGAAACTATATGTGAGGTTCTAGGAGAAGGTTGTAGTGAAATTGGATTACTTTTAAAGATTTATGAGCACATATGAGCAACTTGAAATAATAATGACAAATGATTAAACCATACAACCAGTGCCTTAAAAATAATGCTCTCAAAAGGTGAGAGAAAAGTAATCCTCAAATGGAAACTAAAAGTTGTTAGCACAAGATATTTGCAAGATAAAATCCCTTTGAGATAATCAAATTCATAAATCAAAACATTGAAACATATCTTGCCACAATTTAGAAATCAACTTGCAAAATGCTAGATGCTAAATGAAAAGAAAGCAGTTGTTAGGAGAATTACAATACTTTCTTTTGGAATAAACTTTGCACAAAAACCCAAAACCATCAAGAGACAAGTAAAATTTGATGGAGAGTGCTTTTGGTTAATTTTATTTAATTACCTCTACAACGAATATTTCAACTCTTCAATCCCCGGACCTCATCGTCACCGAAATCATGTGGATATCATAGTGAGGAGTCAATAGAGGAGTAGAGGGTCTCTAAGAGGTCTATTCAACCAAGTTATGTTGGTTGTTCCAATTAAGTTGTTACATGCAATGTTACAATAGAAGTAATTATGAGGTAGTGCTCATTGCCATAACAAATCAAGCTTGAGGAAAAAATGGAAATAAACTCATGTGTGTTGCACCATTAAAACGAAAATAGGCAAGTAAATGAAATGAATTCTCTTAAAGATACAATTGTTTCACTTCAGCATAAATGGACTAAACAATGAAGCATGCACCTAAAAATTCATGAAACAATTAAAACTTTCCACCCATGTAAATTGCTTACACATAAAGGAAATTTGCCCACGTTTGTAGATTTTGGAACTTATGCATGTTAGATTTATTTAGACACAAGATTTAGTGAAATGAAAGTGGAGTGAGTGTGTTGTTAATTTTTAGCATGCGTGGGTTGAAAACTAGAAAGCAAGTCAATCCACCCAAAGAAGGTCCTTCCTCTTCAACTAAGGAAGGGGGATACGATGGGAAAAAAATCCCAAACTCCTTCAAACAAAAAAATGATCCTTTATTAGTGATTACAATGAGAAAAAGAAGCCTCTAAGAAAGCTGCCCAAAAGGAGATCTTTACAAGGATAAGAGCTTTGGAATAAACTAGAATCTTCTCCTCAAATTGCAACAATAAGAACAAGTGGAAAGCACCTCTAAAACATAAATTTTTGGAGGCCTCAAAGGCCCACGACCTAGATAACTTCTTGTTGTCCTTATAGAGCTCACGACCTCCCTGAAAAATCAGTCTTTGAGATGATGGAAGGTCCTGCATGCAAAATAATTAGTAGTTTCCCGCCACTTCTTCTTCAAACTCTTTGCTGTCCATCGCTCAAAGTTATGGGCTGCCAAGCAAAATCAAGTGTTAGAGTAAAATAACAAGATTAAACTACAAATTAATATACAAAAAACGCTAGCTCAAGTAGTGGCAGTAAACACCCATACTTGTCTAGTTTAGAAATTGCTCTTGAACTAGCATGTATAACTTTGAAAACTCTAAAAGAAGTATTTTGAATTTTAAATGGAATGGATGATCAAGTAGCTAGAGAAAAAGAAAACTCCCTCTTGATCTTTGTTGGATGAAAGACTTGGGGTTGAAAATAGCTAAGTCTTGGATCGTTGTGAATCTAGGGGTGAGTTGATCTACGTGAGACTTCTCCCACACCCAAATGAATTCCTGCACACAATACAAGTAGATCTTCCCTACACGCTTGAAAAAGTATTAATCCGGAAAAGGATTAGAGCATCATAATGAAATAAGGTAAACCAACATTCCTTTGAAAATGACTCGGCAAACATACTTCTTGAATAGTACTCTAAATCAATGATACATGCAAGGTAGCTTGCATGTATCAATCCAAGCTAGATGGAAAATATGAGCTAATATCAATCAAACATGTAAACAAATTCAAACATAATAGCAAGATTATGGAAATAATTCACCTTATAACACCAAGAGAACACCAGCCAAATAGCCACAAAGTCTTGATTTTATTAGCCATTATGCAAGTACAAAATGATAGAGTTTTCTCAAGCC
This sequence comes from Pinus albicaulis, assembly GCA_034641835.2. Classification (NCBI taxonomy): domain Eukaryota; kingdom Viridiplantae; phylum Streptophyta; class Pinopsida; order Pinales; family Pinaceae; genus Pinus; species Pinus albicaulis. The sequence continues at coordinate 92,894,620 of CM076570.1, read as the reverse complement.
CAATAACTCATAACGTGATACAATATGAGAGCCCATGGCTCTATTATATAGGGAGTTGGGAGAAATTCCCCAAGGAAGAATGCATGTGAGAACTGAATTTTGATCAAATACCAAGGAAATATAAGCCAATTTCGATGTGGAGAAGATTGAGACACCAAAGAAAAATAGAATTCTATATGTGCACCTCAAGGGAAATCGAATTCCATATATGACCCAGTGAACGCATCCATTAGCAAAGCGAAGTACTGTGCTACATCCTATCAAACACTGCCAGCTCGAACTAAGTGAAGCCTCGTCTGCAAATGATCTCAATGAAGCTCTGCATAGGCCGCTGAGAACTGCATGATTCCTCTAGTGAACTGCACAGTCTGGCCCAAGAAAAAAGCTTAAATCCTCTGAGTGAAGCTTTGAGTGTTGTTACACTCCAGATAACTCGTGAGAAGAGGTCCCCACGTCGTCTTCAATCAACATATCCTATAGAATATTCCCTTGGTGCATGAGTTCCTTCAATAAATTTGATTTTCCACAGGTGCAATTGTTGCTTTATCTTTGGGAAATTTGATTATCACCAAAAGATCTCTCTATAAAAATTATGGACCACAGAAGCCAACATTTAAAAAAGTAATGTTGTATTAATGATGTAGTGTGCTCAGTCATCCTCTACATGTCTATTGACTCAACTCTTTGACTTAGGATAATTTCCAAATCATTTCCACGTCATTCTATCACACGGAATAATTTTTTTTTCTCTATTTTATTTAATGTTAGCCTAATTAATTGCCACAAATTCCACTAAACTTAGGAAATGTGGGTTTTGAGAGTCCAAAACACATTATTAACCGCTCGAAGTTTGTCACAGTAGAAAGTTGAGGGTGAGAGATGTAAATTTGATTACTCATACCTCATACAACTTCTCTTGACAACACTTGTTATAATCCAATTACAATTCTTATTACAATTTTTGAACTGTGGGAAATCTTAAAAATTAAAAAATGACTACCTAGACCTAACCAAATTCCACGAAATTTTTTGTGTGATCTAGTATGGTAATATACATTGACTCTAGACACTAGGACTCACCCAAGGCCTCACCATGAAGCCATACTCCGGCTTTGGGGTAAAATTGGAGGAAAAAACTCAATTAATTATTAAGTTCTGGTGGGGAGATGATAATTAACCGAGTGAGAAAAACTTCCAAGAGTAATACTCACTTGTTGGCAATGTCCTAAGCAACCTAGGCTTGTTACAGACTCAATTCTGACTCTAAATTCATCATTATTAGCATCACTTATTACAATTCGCCGTAGGGCATGGAATAGGGTACAAGAAAAAATGATGAGAAATAGAAGTAAGGTTTAAAAACTTTGTTGAACTGATGATATTTGATGGTACAAGTGTCCTTTGGTTCATCCTTGGGCATGGAGTTGTCACATAATCATCAAGTGCCACTCCAGTGGTCAACATGGTCAACATCTCTTCATACCATATTAAGAGCCTTTCAGTATATCCTCAAAACCTTTGAAAAATCTTAACAAGGAGTCTTCCATTAACGAAAAGAATATCATCTCAGTAAACTCCCTGCCCCTTAGTGAATTTGACAACCCTTAATCATTACTCCCATAAGGTGCATACTTAGAATCAACTGCAAAAACATCAATACCAATGATCACATGTGATCAATCTCTACAAATCTACAAGTTGTACACTAGCATCAGTCCAATCATTTTCCTGTATTGTTTCTTCAACAATCAAAATGAAAACAAACTTAGTATGTATTATGCACAAACAACTTTTCTAGTGTTTTCCAAAGATATTTTAGAGTTCTTCTTGCTACAGTTTGTGGTTCCTTGATTCTTTTGAGGTTTCACAAATAGACCTCAACAATAGATTTTGTCTTCTATTCCAACAATGTAAATCTCAGCTTGAAACTTTGGCCTATCTGTAATCATTTTGGTCCATCTGAGATGGAATTTAGCCTTAAACTATGGGTTCAAGTATGGGTTCGGTCTTGATAAAGAGAAACTCAGATTGGATTAATTCTAGGGCAGATTTCTTACCTATTAGTGATTGTGGATTCTTTTTCCTTCAAAGCAAGGTTGACTTGGCTAGGCTGTTCTTTCACCCATGCTCTGAGACCTTGTTGATTTTACTTTAACTTCTTTTGTATTCACATTAATCATTAAGCAATTACACAGAAAATCTTCAACGTTAGAACAAAATTGATGTAATGACCCACCTACAATTACAAACAGAATGCGAATATTAGCATACATACGTGGCATCCATATGACAACTACATATGCATGAACCACATGTACTGCACTAGTATACATACTAGTTAATATTGGAAAACTTTTAAGTTAGGTAACGAATTGATTATCGCAATAAATTCATATCTCATCGGAATATAATGAATATATCAAGTTGGGAACTTGATATGTATACCACTCTTATATACATATATATGATGATCCTTAATCCAAAGAAAATATAAAATATAAAGTAAATTTGTTTAATTTACAAATTTAATTTGATTAAAATAAATAAAATAATAAGACAATTAAAATTATAAATAAGGTAAATTAATTTAGTTAAAATTATAAATAAAGTAAATTAATTTAATAAAAAATTTAATTAATAAAATAATGTTAACCCTAACTAAACTAACCAAATTAATCATACACAACATATCTTTTAATAAGTGAACCTACTCAATCGAATCTTACAAAAATCAAATAAGTTTCAAGGGCATGCGAAGTTCCACATAACAGGGACAGAGACACTGAGACGAAAAAAGGAAGAAAGGTGGTGATTCAGAGAAATACAAGGAGAAGGGGGTGCGACTTAGAGAGGGATATTTTGTGCCCTTGGAGTGAAGTGCAAGGAGGAAGAATTTACAATAGAGAGTCACAGACTGAGAGAAGCCTTGATTGTTCTCTAAGCTTTTAGGCACGAGGGGCCAAATTACTTCAAATTTTGAAGTACTTTGGAGCTGGGTACCGAGATTATGCCCAGTTTTGTAGGGAGGTCTTGGTCTTTTGGTAACGGGAGAAAATTAGGTGCTACAACAACGCAAGATTGACTTCAAACTCGGAAGCCAAGTATATATCTGTATATTTAATTGGTAAATTCCGCTCTAAAATTTCACTACCTGTATTATTAGCATTAATTTTCGTGATTTTCCAAATTAAGTACTTCACAATTGACAGTAGGATCATAAACGAATAGCCAGACAAGAGACACAAAAGTTTACCCAGAGAAAACCCACATGGGGGCAAAACACAATAAACTTTTCCTTAGAGAAGTTATTTAGATCAATAGAGATACATCTGATCTTTCCTATTCAAAATGAAGTTGAATAGACCAACAGTATAGCCTTGTTCAAACCTAGTCAACAAGCCCTCATGTCAAGTCATCAAATTGTTCAATATACTTGGCTTGATATGATCTGCTAGGGCCAAATTTTGGCCTACTACTGCACCAGAGAAACTCAAACTTGTTGCCCCAAAGATGCCAAGAAATTATCTCACATGTGCGAAGTCAGCTAGATAGAAATGGCACCCTTGTGAGGTGAGATAAGGAGGAGAGAGCTTGTTCAATAGTTGGATAACTTTGAACATCTTTTTCCTTGTTTGCTTCGCTTGGATGAACAAAGATATACTTCTTGCATGTGTTGAGATTTTGTGTATTTGGGGTAGCATCAGTTGTGCTCTAGGTCCCAAATTTTGTGGAGGGACTAGAGTACACTTGATCTACAAGAACCAGAAATGGATTTGAGAAATTTCAAGTTGTGTTCAAGTTATTCAAATAATTAATTATTTTTAATGGATTTCCTAAGTCTAAGTTAGGAAAATAAAATAATTAAAGTGAATTAATTAACACATGTGATGAAATTGTCTTCAGTCACATTGATCAAGCAGTCTTTTAATCTCAGTCGTTGATGGATGATTTAATCTCAATCGTTGAAGGGTTCAACGAAAAATTATAAGAGAAAGGTTTGAGGGTAAGTTGAAGACACACAATTTCTGTAGAACTAAGGAATAGATCTAGAATTCTAGGGCGGATTTGCTAAGAATTTCTGGTGGAATTTCTTGTAGTGAGGGGTTGTTAAGTTTAGAACATGTTCTATGCCATTTCAGATTAGGGCACACAATACTGAAGCAGATAGAACATACTAATAGATCGATGGAAAACAAGCCAAAACAGAGATAATGAATGGTGGCGTTACGACGATCAGCAGGATGCTTCTACCAGCAAAGTCTCCAATAGGTCATTCAGCCAAGCATGTCACACATAACCCCAGAACAACCCAAACAAAGAACACTCCACAAATACCCAGCACCAAGAACGCAACTCCATCGCCATCAAGAGAGAAGAAAATCCTCCACACAATGTGTGTATAATGAACTCCATCTTTGGGGGTGTGTGACACGCTCTTTAAGACATTTAAGTCTATATTATATTTCAGGCCGACCTAGCACATAAGTGGAATTTATTCAAAGTCCATGTTCTGCTCATCTGATCGAGATGATCTTTAGATCAATCTTACATCTCTCCGAAAGAGGAGTCCAATAAAAATATTGGGATTGTCATCTGAGCAGCATAACCCGGAGTTTGGACCTAGTTGTCCAATTTTAACACTCCCTCTCAACTAGGGAGAACTCTGTCCACTAGTGCAATCCAAACATCGTGCATCATCCCGCTGTAACTTGCTTTGCTGGCCTCTTTATTTCAGAACAGAAGTGGGTCAGTCACAAAGACATCATACACGGCTGACAGATTCAGCCCAAAGGTCCGAAACCTCTATAGGACTCACAAAGAGTCTCATACCAACCCGAAGTTGGTTTACCTGACCAGAGGTCAGTTGGAGGTCCGAAACCTCACTAGGACTCGAGAGAGTCATATACTAACTTGAAGTTATTTTCACTAACCTGAAGTCAGTTGGAGGTCTGAAACCTCATTAAACTTGATCCCAGATCAAGTGGTTGGACACGTGCCATCCTAGACATAAAGAGTATGGCAATCTCCGATGCGTCCATCGGTCTTGCTATGGTGTCTATTCACATTTCCCACCTCATTGGCCAAATGAGAGGTACTTCCCATGAGTCCGAAACTCCATGGGTAGGATGCATACGGGGCACAGATCAGAGAGAGGTAAACCATCTCAATATCATCACAATGGGGTAGAAGCACACCAACTAGGTTCGGCAAGCCTAGCCCTGTGGTTGCTTATAGCACCAAAGCTATCCCAAAAACCCCCTTGGAGCTCCCAGAGCTCATCGTCCAACAGGACCCTTAGAATAGGGTTGTTCCATGATTCCAAGATTCTCACGGAAGGTTAGGAACATGACCTTCCCCAAGGGCATTGTGAGAATATTCATGACCTGCTCATCAATTCCTATATGATCGAGCCTTACGACACCTCGCTGTACCATATCCCGGATAAAGTGGTACCAACCATCAACATGGTTGGATCAATCGTGGAACCCAGGATTCTATGACAAATGAATCCCCCTCTGGTTGTCACAAGGGATAATGGTGGCATCTAGCACATGCTCGAACAACTCACTGAAGAGCTTTCGCAACCAAGTGACTTCACAACGGGCCATACATGCTGCAATGTATTCGACCTCAATGGTGCTCAAGGCTACCGACTTCCTTTTCCTGCCCGAAGTAGATCTAGTTGTGAAGTAGCATTCAAATGTTCTCTTACGATCCACCACACTGCCAGCCCAATTGGCATCAGTATATCCAAGGAGTGTCATGCTCTCGGCAGTGTATCTCAGGCCATGGTTTATTGTGCCATAGAGATATCTCAAGAGTTTCTTGGCACCAACCCAGTGAATGTTATGATCAACCATGTGTTGTCTCAAAGTGTTCACTGCGCAACAAATATTCGGACGGGTGTTCGCTAAGAACATCAGAGAGCCCCTACAAGTTGACGATACTCAGTAGGATTTTCTAACATGGGCCCAGCAGCGCTGCCACTCAACTTCTTAAAGTTGAGTTCCATCGGTGTCGACACGGACTTACAGTCCACCATACCAGAAGCTTCATAATGTATTTTCCTTGAGAAAGGAAAATCTTGCCAGGTCTCTGCCAGACCTCCAGGCATAGGCATCAGTCCTAGGTCCTTCATCTCGAACTCAGCAGCGAGCTCCCTCTTACACTGATGAATGAGAGGGTCAACACCTGTCAGGAAGAGGTCGTCCACATACAACACCAAAATGAGAGGCTTTTCTCTATCAACCTTGAAGTAAAGGTTCGGATCAGCGTTACTACGAGTGAGGCCCAGGTTCATCAAGTAGTTATCTATCCTCTCGTACCAAGCTCTGGGTGCTTGCTTCAACCCATAGAGGGATTTCTTCAACCTGCAAACATGGGTGTCTCGATCCTGGATTTCGAACCCTAGAGGTTGCTCTACATACACCTCTTCCTTTATCGTACCATGCCACAAAAAGCAGTCTTTACATCCATCTGATGAAGATTCTATCCTTGCGTAGCAGCAAGGGAAATAATAGATTATAGGTGCAATAATAATCAGTGCCTTCAGGCAACACATTTTCCCATCAGATCCATGCTTGATCTTATATCGAGGAACCATATCCTAGACATCACCCTCGCATCCTTGCAGACTTTGATGCTTTACAGTTTCTTCAAATGATCCAGGCTCATATTGTACTCATGGCAGCTAGATACCCCTGGTATTTATATGGCTTCTTGGTTTTCTTCCGGAATTTCCCCCTCTGAAGCCATATGTCTTTGAGCCATGAGGATCTTCTTTCGTTCAGCAATGATATTAGCTCAGGAGCATATACAGATGTATTCTCCCTCTTAATGCCAGCTTCTCTCTCGAGAGAAGACATCTATCTTAAATGGGGGCATCCCAAACACCAACTTGGAAAAGGGGTCTTATTCTCCCACAGTCAAAGCCATCCAAACAGGCTTTGTTGATCATGGTTCAAGACTCCAACAACGTGACTGAAGGCTGCAAAAACTTCTCAGTTCACACTTCAAGTTTATCATTACGCTGTAATGTAAGACTAATACTGTCACAAGCTTACTGTTATTATGAATCTCGTAAACATGGGTGTCTGTCTATGTCACTGTCATAATGACAATGACATAGACTCACAGATTTAGCTCCTCAAAATGGTGGTTACAGAGATACCTTCTGAACTTGCATCACTGTTTTCTTCTTCATTAACAGTACTGAAGATTTCAAGCTTACAACAATTACCTGATGTTCTGTGGAGATCTGCTGTAGCTTCCTCAACCATCCCTCTAAGATTTTCTTTACTGCAACCCACAGAACTAGGAATCCAATCATGATTCCTTCTATCATAATTCTGCACTTGAGGGCTTCATCTACTACATCTGGCATCTCATCCTGCACTGCTTCTTATTTTCAGATCTACAGTTAATAGTTGACTGATCTAGGGCTTCAAGTCTTCAGATCTCAGTTCTACAATCTGTCTCCTAAATTGCACAGATCTAGGAACCAATCATTCAGATGTTCCAAACACAGAATTTACCCTTCTTCATGTCAGTCCATACCTTATGTGATACCTTTCCATTATGCATATCTAGCACATTCATAAGTGCACATCAATCATTATTGTTCATCACGGATGAACATACCTCATCTTGATTTCTAATCACAGTGCACAACATATAAACTATGACCGGAGCCTTGACATCCAGAGTTTTGAATGAAAATCTTATAGATGACTTCCATAGAGATGAATTTTTCTGATGATGATCAATAATTTGCAGGCCTTGATGGATACACATAGCTAAGAAATCAATTGTAGAAGTGACAATTTTATCAAACAGATCCGAAGACTGAATATGATAATTATTTTGCAGGGACTGTCCAAAGGAGATGCTTAGTAATTCAAAGGCTTTACTGAATTTTTGTATACTACTGTAATTTTCTGTTAGGGCATTTTGCAGGCTGCACCATCCACTAACCAGTCATTAGACAACCTTCTGAAACTACAGCCTAGGCAAGGCAAGGTGCCTTATGAATGGGCTGATGTTCTGGGTATGAGACCATCTTTAAAGAGCTTTACGCTGGTTTGTTCATGGGCAAAGATTTAGTCACAGGTTAGGGCTCCACACCGACCCAACCTTCTTGCCCAAAACACACCTCAAATGATGCGACGTCCTTCCCTTGCATCCATGGTGACCTTGTAATGTGAGGAGGCACCTATATTTCATGATAGGGTTGTTTTGACCCTCAAAATGCCACCTACAGGCCTGCGGCCTAAACATCATGGTTTTCTTGCCCATAACAGTCCTCTAGATTTCCTCTTTCTCCACGTTGTCTAGCCCATAATACATCATTGTATTGAACCTGCAATCAGTGAGTTATGTGACCTCCTAGTGATGACAACGGCTGAGATAGAGGAGCTTTTCTAACCTTCGCCAAACAGTCTTCCACAGGCTATCGTAGCTTTAGCTACCCCTGTGTCCCAAGCAGAACATAAAATATGCATTAAAACAACATAAAGCAGATCCAAACTTACCTTCGGAACAGACGTCAAACTGATGTTTTATTTGTAACTGGTTAGGGCACATATCATAGTCCCTAACAGCCCTCAAATCTGACCCATAATTGCTCCTCTTAGCTGCGACTGCCCTTCAATGGTAAGCTGCCCCTCCACGCAGCTCCTTAAGGGAAGATACAAGCCCTTTTACACCGAGATGCCCTCCTAAATAATAATGGCATCCTACATGTATACACAGACCTGCATCAGCTTTTTTTTTTCTTTTTATGAGGGTTATCTACCCATCAAACAACCCTTAAAACAGTTCTAAAAGTGATCCTGTGCCTCGGCCTTCTATCCCTGCAACTAGACCTTCATAACAGTCCTCAAAGATGCCCTACAAAGCTCTTTCCTCCTCGCTGTTATAGCCTTTCTTGCTGCAGCCTAGACAAAGGTAATCCTTTCCTCGGCCCTCCTGTATGGTTGTTAAGATATGGACTGTCCTTCTTGTTGTGATAGCGGCTCCCTTCTACAACGCTGCCATTCTATCAGCGTACCCAAATTTTGACATCTTCAAACCCGCTGCCTTCATCAGAATCCTCAATTAGGGCTGTAGCTAAGGCAAGATAAGATGGCCTCCTAGTGGGTTGCTGTTCTAGGCAAGAGGCAGCCCTCAACACCCCTACGCTGGTCTGTTTTGGAGAGGTTAGGTCTGCGGCTTACCTCAGATTTGCTCCCGCTCCCTAGCATCCCTTCAATCAGATTGCGGCAGCCTATTTTGAGGGTTGTTTCACTTTATACGAGCCTTCAAACATACCCCATCTTGTGTGGCTGTCCTCAATTCGGTTTTCCTGAATTTTCATCAAAACAGGCCCACGTTGGTCCAAATTTCCTTGCTTCAGCCTAGATCAGAAAGTACTTCTCTCCACCGAGCAAGTGCAACACACAATGGATCTAATAGATCGGTGATTGCTTTTAACATAAATTGGGCTTTGTCTTAACCTTTCTCCAATACCATGTTAAGTTTAGAACATGTTCTATGCCATTTCAAATTAGGGCACACAATACTGAAGCAGATAGAACATACTAATACATCGATGGAAGACAAGCCAAAACAGAGATAATGAATGGTGGCATTACGACGATCAGCAGGATGCTTCTACCAGCAAAGTCTCCAATAGGTCATTCAGCCAAGCGTGTCACACATAACCCCAGAACAACCTAAACAAAGAACACTCCCCAAATACGCAGCACCAAGAACGCAGCTCCATTGCCATCAAGAGAGAAGAAAATCCTCCACACAATGTGTGTATAATGAACTCCAAGTCTCTCCATTATATAGGCATCTTTGGGGGTGTGTGACACGCTCTTTAAGACATTTAAGTCTATATTATATTTCAAACCGACCTAGCACATAAGTGGAATAAATTCAAAGTCCATATTCTGCTCATCCAATCGAGATGATCTTTCGATCAATCTTACACCTCTCCAAAAGAGGAGTCCAATAAAAATATTGGGATCATCATCTGAGCAACATAACCCGGAGTTTGGACCTAGTTGTCCAATTTTAACAGGGGTAGTATTGGCTGAGGGAATGATTTGATTCCAAGAGCCAAGAGACAGCAAGAGGCAAGAGGAGCAACTCAAGGACAACGCAAAGAAGCAGAGCAACATCTACGCGGGTGCTATGCAACTGCTATGCAGGACAGCGCAGAGGCACTAGGAGGATTCATAAATCACATAGAGGGTCTTTAAGGGCCATCGTGAGGCTGTGAGACCCTTCCAGGGGTGACACAGTCCCTTTTGGTGCAGCGCAGTGGCATTTGAGGCTAGCAAGGTTGACGCTAAGGCTTCAGGGGCGTCGTTGAGGGTTTCTAGGGTCAGATCCGAGCTGAGTCCTGTAAATCCCGTTTGAGGGTGTGGATCAGTCAGATATTTGGCACTAGATCTTCAAGTTAGCTGCAGATTTTATATCTTTTATTCTCTGTTGGGTTTTCCAAGGTTGGAACCCAAATTTGTTGTACTTGGAACTACTTAATAATAAAACCCTCATATCTGCTAAACCGGTTTTCCCGCTTTGGGTTTTCCCGAGAACTTATGTCCAAAAATCCATGTGTCACTTTGTTGTATGAGTGAATTATTCAGTAAATGATATGCATGTGTAGGCTATAGTTGTCTTTATTTTCGGTATTTTCTGAATCTAATTTCTGAAAATAACTTGTATAAATTAAATAAAGTAGCAGGAATTAAACCAATACACTGCAGTAGAATTTTCACAGTGTGAGATACGAAATGTCCTTGTGTAGGAGAACCAATGGTGTATATATACTATATAGTGCCTTGGAAGGCCGAATGGGTGTGACAACAAGGTTGGGCCGACTTGACCAAGTGGAGGCTGAATTGACTTCTTTAATGTCAAAAATATAAAAAATTAAAATTTCAAATTCTTTCTTTTGAGGTTGACATAAAGAACGTGACCAAAATATATTATTACATATACATCAAGGGCTAAATTGTTAATTATGAAGAACGAACATAGCTACAAAATTTAACATATTGAAGTCAGTGCTGCACAACCTGCACAACTTCGGGTTGTATCTGTTTATTATGTGTATAAGTTTCTGTGACACATTGTGTGCAGATTTGAGGGCTCTTGTATCGATAAGCATCTCATAACACCATGTTGGATCCTCATTATTCCGCTTATGTAAAAGTAGGTGAGGGAGACTTTCTCCCCAACTCCCTCTAGCTCCCGAGTTCTGACCATGTAGATATCATGAAACTATGCTTTAATGAGTCCTTCAAATACCCTTTAGCACCCATCACAAAATTTCCTCAACTTTCCCCTTAAAAGTAGGCCTAAACAAGCCCTTAATGTCTCTGTAATATGGCCTAATTATTCATCAAAAGTTCAGGCTTCCTTCTGCTGTCAGAATAGGCTTCCTTCTTATCCTTGGCTTCTTCAAGATACTTTAATGGCTGCTCTTTCACCTAGGCTCTAATACCCTGTTGAATTTTCTTATAATAGAAACTGATCATCTAATCTGATAATTACTTCCAATGATTTACAATCAAGTTACCTTATGTCACTTATATCATTAAGCAATTATTCATAGAAAATCTCAATGGTAATGCAATAATAAAAGTAGGATTATAAAGAGACAACCAAGTACAAAAGAGACACAAATTTACACTGGGAAAACCCTACCTTGAGAAAAACCCAACCAACTTTTCTTCTTAGGAGGATTCAATCTTCAATAAAGTTCACAAAAAAAATTGTGTAGAAATCTGTGCCAATTTCCAAGCCCAAGATACCAGTCAAACTTGGTAAAAATGGTTGATCAAAATCCTTCAAATTGTACAAAAGTCATCTCTCATCAAGGGGGTTGAAATTCTACTTGAAGTCAAGTTAGTACTGAGGTCAAAATGGTTTGCGGTCAACACTCTTACTTCCTACAGTCAAACTCTCAAGAACTTCTTTCAAATAGATGTTGATGCTTGGTCAAACAAGCAAATCAGATTAGCAAGTCAACATTGGTCAACAAAAGCTTCAAATCTTGGTCAAACTTCAGATATCTTCCTCCTTAACTCACATGTGTGAATAGAAGAATAGTTGTTATGATGATGATCCGACTTGACCAAATCTTGGGGGTTGAATGCTTTTTATGTGGTGGGGTCGTCTTGTCTTTAGGGGCCTACATGAAGGCCAAAAATAATAATTTTATATTTCATATTTAACACTTTTCTTAGGCCGACTTAGAAGGCCATTTTGGCATGCAGGAATACCTCCCAATGCTAGAAAAAATCAACAATAATTATTTCCAATGATTTCTTCATTAGTTTATCTTATGTCGCGTTCATCATTAAACAATTATACATAAAAAATATTCAACAATAAAACAATAATGACAATAGGATGGTGAAGAGATAACGAAACACAAGAGACAAAATTTATCTTGGAAAAACCCTAACTAGGGAAATAACCAACAACCTTTTCTTAGAGAAACTTTCCAATTCAACGAGAGATACAATCTGATTTCCCCGTAAAAAACAAAGTCAAATTGACCAGTAACGAAACCCAGGTCAAATAGAGATAAATTTGTCCCACTAAGATAGCTTTAGAAATTTGGGTTAGAGAATTTGGTCCTGCCTCAGAAGACTTCGATCTGCTCCCTCATAAAGCTCCCACATCATGTGTTAGATTCGTCCTTCTTCATGCCTCAAATGATATCTCTTGTGGTCTGAGTTCATGCCAAGAGGAGTAGAATGAGTAGCCTTTATATAATGATTGGAGATGCCCCAAGTGGTGTGTATGTTTGGCTGAGCCGACTTGACCAAGTTTGACCTGCTGATTTGAAGTTTGACTTTCTCTCTCCTTTGACTAGATCTGACTTGGAAAGTGGTATCATTATTTTGACTATGTTTGTTTGGGAATTCAAATGTAAAAATTGATTGAATTGGACAATTTCTCCTAAGAAAATGTTGTTGGGTTTTTCCCCTAGTTTGGGGCTTTCCTAAGGTAAATTTTGTGTCTCTTGTGCATCTTTATTTTACTATGATCTCTACGGCCTTACTGCATTTATGTATGAATTTTTCTGAAGTGTAATTGCTTTATGATTTGAAATGTGCTAAGAAGTAATTGTATCATTGGAAGTAATTATTTGGCGGAAATTTTGTGCTTGTTTTAATTGCACTATAAAAATCAACAAATAGTGCATTGGCTTATCTATGAATTTTTTGGCATATTGAGTCAAACAAGGAGTGAGTCAATGGCTGAAGACCTTCAATGGAAAGGGAAAGAGGGAAGGACAACTTGTCAATCTAACCCTAACGACTTTCCAAAATAGGAGACTTAAGATCAAGGAATGCAATCTAGTTTGCTTGATGCATAGTTGATGAAAAAATTTGCATGTAAAGGAATCATAGTTCATAAGAAGATAGAGCATTTATTTATAAGGTTCAGTAAAACTCCAATCCAACAATTGTAGAAAAATGGAAGATAATACTCACAAGAAAATAACAGTATTCATCCTAGCATCACTTCATCAATCCAAAGAAAGTTCCTCCATGCAAAACATATCTTCGCCAAGTTAATTCACTCACTTGAAAGATCCAAAGCCAAATTTTTACAATGAAAAACCACATAAATTTCAGATTTCTATGGGATTTCTCCCCCAAAACTCCATGATAAAATGAGGTGAGAGCTCCGTCTATTTATAGGAGAGAGCTTCAACTCATTATTACAATAAAATAATATTTTATAAGCTAAAATCCCCTAAATTATGTTAGAAAAACAGAAAGGCAGAAAGATTCTCTTATATTGATAAATACTTGCGATATTCTTGTAGTCTTATTTAATATTAACTTTCTTTATTTTATTCTTTTATCTTGTTTTCATCAAGCAATCATCAAATCAAAACATGAAGATCAACGATACCAGATATAGGCACTCAACCAGGGCTAAAACCTCTCTATAGGGGAAAACCCAGTCAAACTCTTCCACTGGATTCAAATCAAACTTGAGACAATCCAAGACCTTAGACCAATCTAAAAGACCTTCCTCTTCCACCAAGTCAGCCCTCAAACTGTCCTTTCAATCTTCAAAGATCCACTGCAACAATACCACATCAACACTACATCAATACTGCATCAAAGACAGAATTTCAGCCCTACTGCTTCAAAATTTCGGCCCATATTCAAGTCTGCAATTGTCACACCAAAACGACTACACGAAGGTGGGTTACAGACGTGTGGCAGTTGGAATTGGTGATCGTGGCTCCCGCAAGGCGGAGAAGATGGTGTTTGCAGATGGATTTGGCTGGCTGTCTTGTGGGTGTTGGTTGGTTGGATTCAGTGGCAAGTCGTGGGTGGTGGCGTGTTGGATTCCATGGCAGTGGTTACCTGGTGGGTGGAGGCTGTGACCGTTCTTATTTATTTATTTATTTTTAATACAATATTTTTATTTGTTTTTTTTTCTTTATTATTTTTTATATAACGATTTTTTTTAAATTTATATTTTGAATTTTTCTTTTTATAATTAATTATTTTACTATATATATATATATATATATATTCTATTTTTTTTTCCATTTTTTTTTATGGCCAAAGGCTTGATGGTAGAATGAAGAATCTTTGAACAAGTTTTTGCGGCTAAAAGCCTTAGTTCACAACAACAACGAATTCAACGAATAATTGATATCCAAAGGCCGAGATCAAAGAATGTGGCTTTGATACGAATGTAACGAACATGGTTCATATATGCAGTGGAATATTCAGAATATCTAGAATATAAAAGTATTGGTAATAGGACAAATAATATATTTATATAAGAATTGTTGAATGTACAAAAGACATTAGATGATATATTAGATATTACAAATGAAGGCCTGCTTGTATATCTAGGCAGGTGCTCCTTCATGTACGGTCATGTCCTTTAAGACACACCTTGTCAGTTAACTAATTATTATTATTTTATATTATTGTTATATTATTTTTATATATTATATTCATAATAGAGGAGCTGCTGCACTTATTGTTGTAGTAGACCGTACTGTTGTATGGAATTTTGGGCAGAGTTTGGCACAAAATTCAAGGAGCTCTTGTGGCACGAATTTCGAGAAAAAGGGGCTGCAAATTGGTTGAGATAAGTTGCTGTTAATTTTTTTGAATATCTCTACTGTAAATAATTTTTCTGAGAGCTCTAATAATAATAAAATCTCCCTCTTGCACTAGTTTTCCCTTGGTGATTTTCCAGGGACAATTTGTCCAAAATTCTGTGTTTTCTTGATTAGTCTGCTGGTTATAATTTGCTGATTTCAAGTTCAGATTTGTCTTCTATGTTTCTGTTCATAAAAATCAGACCTTTGTTTTGCTAAGTAGTATGCAAGATTTCTGAGTAATTTTATTGGAACAGTTACCTGTGTAGACAGAGTGTTTGATGAAATTCCTACAAGAAATTTCTGAACTGTAGGTTAATTTCTAAGTGTATTTTCTAACTCATGGCGTAAAACAAGTTAAGGAGACTCAAAGATTATGAAATCAAAATTTAACTCAACGTGAAGATCAAACAACTTTTGGTTATAAACATTCACATGCGATCCAAGAAATAGAGTTAGTCAACCAAGCCATTGAAAGAAGTAAAAATCATCTGACAACACTAGTCACATCAACAACTTATGTCACAAAGAAGGTAAGATACAATTGGTGACTTAAAACCTATTTTGGAGGGTCCCTAACTAATAGGGCTTCGCATTTATTAAGGGTATCAAAAGGTGGGAACTAGGATTTATAGGTGCTAGGGATAGATTAGCTAGACCCAATCCTAACAACCATTGCGGGGTAATTAATGACCTACTAATGGTGTACAAAAAATGCCATTAACGACAATGGTATATGGACCAAAACTAGAATCAAGACCAGCTATGGGCCAGAGTGAGACCAGATTCAAATTGGTTGGAAATTCAAGTTGAAGAGCTGATTTAACTATTTTTTTTGACAAAATTGTTGTGCAAATGGGTTTGGTAGGATGGTAACTAGTTAGGAATCTAGATCAAAACTAGCTCGAACCGGTTGGTCCAGTGTGAGAACTGACTGATTGGTTCAACGTTTGAATTGGCTGATCAATTATATTGCAGTTTAGGGGGTTCCAAAAGCAGTGACAAATGATCACTGAGGTAGCACTAGATAA
Source organism: Pinus albicaulis (assembly GCA_034641835.2). Taxonomy (NCBI): domain Eukaryota; kingdom Viridiplantae; phylum Streptophyta; class Pinopsida; order Pinales; family Pinaceae; genus Pinus; species Pinus albicaulis. Next base: position 92,878,441 of record CM076570.1, on the reverse strand, counting down.
AGATCAAGCAATATAATCGCCAACATTTATTTATTGGTATTTCATTTGTGATGACTTGACACTTCTCTTTTCACTGTTCAGCCTCTCATCCCTAGGTTGGCCTTTTAGCACTTCACTTTGAATAGTGAACTTCTAAAACATTGCATCTGTACCAGCTGTACCTACATTTGCAACCATCCAGTCATGGAGACGTGCAAACTTTGATAGGCATGATTACAAGAAATATAGATAGGTTTGTCTACGAGCTACTTCTATCTTTCCATTCTAGATTGACACTGTAATTAATCTCTAATTTGTCACGAGGGTTATAAATTGCTAATTGTGGCCCTAGCAAAATATTATGATACCAACAGATCTAATGACTTATGATTCTAATTGCTTATTTTGTTACATTTATTTACTTTAACTAAAATATATATAGAAACAATGTTAGTGTCAACAATTTTTGTATTAATAATCATGTTTTTAAATAGCTTGGAATTGTTAAAAATTTGTTGGTAACAATTGGCTGTCCACATTTATGTTATTTTTTCCCATGGAACATTCCAGGTGTTTTCTGTCTTGCAGGTCTCAAGCTCTTGTTTTCTATTTTTTTTCAGAGGTTAAACTCTTTCCGTACTGTCCGAAATCATTTTTCATTTTCGATTTTCCAAACAAAATGCATAGTTATTGCCAATTTTGTGTGTTTGTTTTACTGACAAAAATCTTAAATGCAGAAGCATTACTTTTTTAATGACAAGATGGATTTTGTGACTTCTTATGAAACCAAGTTAACCACTGCATCTGAATTGTATTGATTTATATGTGGATTGAAGGGACTCGCATTTTTGCCAGTTTACTCCAAAAATTTGAGGCCAAATGCTAAGAAGGAAGAATAGTAAACAAATTGGCAGATGGGTTAATGAGATTTGGAAATAGTAGATTTTTCTTTGGTTCTTTGTAATGTTTTGAAAATATATGATCACAAATAGCTATATGATTGCATATTTTTATTGAAATGACGTAGTGAATTTTTTTTTGTTCAGGATCATTTTATGGACATCGTGGATGTTCTTTATGGCAGCACACGTGTTTCTGTTTGCAAGCATATCCTTGTTCATATTTCTAAGTGAGTATTGTGACACGCATATAGTTTGATCTCATTTGTTTTAGCAGTACATGTAGAACTTTGCCAAATTTCAAAAAGAGAATAAAAGGAAGAAAGATCCAAAGGGAATGATGCAATATACCCAACTTTATTACCTGATGAAGACTAATCAAAGTTATTTATGTCATCATAGCTGGTCTTCTTGGCTACATACAACATATCTTGCAACTTTTAATTATTAATAAAAATATATATTCAGTCCTCTGGACATTATGATTATGGTTTTATCCTTATCATTGTGGATGCTAAAGTGAAGGAACTGTGAGGTGTTAGAAATACTGAGAGGGGTGGGGGTGGCAGAGACAGGTGAATCAGTATTTCGTGCTGAATCAAATTTTACTCTGTTTATACTTTTATTTGCAATGTTATATGAACTGTCACTTAATTAACAACACATTATGCAGTAGATCTAAGCATAAGCAGTAAACCATGAGCAACATTTAATCATAAAGACACGTGAACCATAAGAATCCAACACATCAACACATAGGTACACCAGATATTAGGTGGAAAAGCCAACTGGGAAAAACCACTGCTACTGTTGTCTTTGCCGCCTTCTTATTATTATAAAGAAAACCTTCTTTTACATCTTGCACTGGCGCAGATTCTTACCAGTGCGCAGGCTCCTACGTGCTGGAGGCTACCACCTTCTCTTGTTTCTCCAGCTACCATTGGAAGGAAGCCACCGCTCCCTGATCAAATTTACCGGCCACTACCAAAAGGAACCTACCACTCCTTTCTTGAAGGCTCCAACCCTCAGACCCTTTTGTGGACTTCATTTTAAAATCTTTCACACTGGATCCACCTAACTCAAACACAAATCCTATAGGCCACATCATCCAATTTTCAAACCGGACCCACATACAACATTTTGGTCAATCACTGAATACCAAGATACCAAAACCTCTTTGATCAATTAACAAATCTGCTCAATATACCATTAAACCCTAGCTCTTCAATATTGTAAAATGCCAAGCCAACTCTCTGCTCAATCTCATCTATCATCATCATACTCATCAAGACATCCCTTGACAATCAACAACTAAACAACTCTCAACAATACAAAACCCTCTCTGTAGCAATAACAATCTCTATATGTGAATCACAACTACTTTATCGATACATTAGCATATCACAGATCTCTCATAACATTGCCATTCACTCAATACAATCATCAACACATTGATCTCAATCTCCATCATAACAACAAGTAACATACATCACAATAACTCAACATGTCATAAGCACAACTGCCCCTTAGCCTGGAAACAATCCCTACACTCTATCATAACCAATACATGATCATGAAGATATGTCGCTGAGACTATGCTCAGTCTCTCCACTTGTTCATTAATCAAGACAGAATCATTATCCAACACCCTTAGCCTGGAAACAATCCCTACACTCTATCATAACCAATACATGATCATGAAGATATGTCGCTGAGGCTATGCTCAGTCTCTCCACTTGTTCATTAATCAAGACAGAATCATTATCCAACTCTGAAATATGCATACAAGCATACAAAACCTCTGTCATAATAATCCCCTCAACTTCAAGCAACAACACTCCCTGTGCTCTAGCACATGGAAATCTATATTGGATTCAATTCTACATAGAATCTCAATGGGCAAGCAACAATATCACATACATCAAGTTCATTGACAAACTAAGTCCCAACAACAATCTCTGGAAACAATACTTTGTCATACAAAACCTCTACCCTTGGTAAGAAAGATACTAATCTCTGTAAGATGTAGCAAACAACTACAACCAAATACTTCTGTTATACAACACCTCTATCCAAAGCACTGATCTATGAATGCATTAACATGTGAACATTGTCAAACCTCTGTCATTACAGTCCCTTTAATACATGATCAGTAATACATGCTTGTCAATTAAGACAAGCAACAACATTAGATTAAATTCATAGGCAATGTTAAATTTTGAAAACATGTTCTTTGCTATGTACAATTAGTTCAATGATACATATAGCCCAATTACAATTCCAATTTAATTCCATTAGCAATCACATAATCCATTGATTGTAACTGAAGAAAGAACATAGACAGTAAATGCAGAAGACAAGCCAAGACAAAAGAACACAAGATTGGCTCAAGCCAAGGGAAAACTGCAAGAAGGGGAAAACCCTTGATCAATTCTTCTTATTATTAAAGTCAATGTTCAGCAGAGAGAGAGAGAGAGAGAGAGTACAATAATTCAAGGTCAAGTTTGACTAGCAATATAGGAGAGCCACTATCACTGCTCTTAATCGTAGATGCAATTCTGGAGTTGATGTCATACTGTAGAAGAAGCTGACTGATTAGGACTAATACCTGTCCATCAAGGAACTAATTCAATCAGGTCAACCATTCATCTATCATTCAAGACTACTTGAGAACAAGGTTACTTGGAAGCGGGAGCGCGGAGCGGGAGCGAAGCGCGGAGCGCCATTTTTAAAAGTTTCCGGGTCCGGAGCGTTTTTATATATATATATATATATATTTTTTTTAATATTTTTAATATTTTTTATATTTTGATGCATATATGTCAACAAAAACATGTAGAATGATGAATTAGACATAAAAAACATAAAAACATAGATTGAATCATATAACATCAATCATCTAGAAGTTATAATCTTCATCAACCACGCCCACGAGTTGGAAGCATACAACATATTGACTCTTGAGTCTCGCAAATCATCAATCTGAAGGTTTCAAGCTTTCAAATTTCAATATATAACATTTATCATCATTGATATATAACATTTATCATCATTGATTTCAAATTTCAATATCTAACATTTATCATCATTGATATTATATAACATTTATCATCATTGATTCATTGATCATTCATAATTCATAATGACTTGTAAACAGTAAACTTATAAATGCCAACTTCAAAGTTTCACCATTCAAATTCAAACTTCAAACTTAAATTGTCATTAAAAATTTAAATATATGAAATCAGTAGCAAGTCAAGTTTCAACTGTTCAACTGTCAACAACAAATAGAAAATAGTAAACAACAAATATATTTTATCTGGCTGGCCTCTTGCCACGCCCACGAGAAATGTCTAATTTCTGTGAGCCACGAGGAACTGTTGGTCTTCTAGTACTCTCAGGAGTACCATGACCACGACCAAAAGGTGGAGGCCAAATTCGCAAAGGAAACAACAGGATACTCAGAGTGCACCCAGACCGGCACCTTGTGACTCCCGCTCAAGAGATGATGGACCGGGCTCCGTGTGGTGGCGGCACACAACATGCCTGCATCATCATCCCTATTAAGTTCTGCTTCCAATTCTTCTAGATGTAACATGTCGTCCTCCAAATTATCATCCTCTAGGTTGTTGTCCCAGACTCTGTATGATTGATCCTCATTTGCCCGATCACAGTAATGGCTCAACAACCTCAAGTTATACGACATAAACCCGTTTTTATATTTCGGTTTTCATTCAAATTCTCGTTTCTTCTCACATTGTGTATAAAGTTGTAGGTGCTCCAACACCTCTCTGCAGAAGGAGTGTTCACAACTTGTGAGAGAACTTTTTTAGCCAACTTTGGCAAAAGTCCCATGCCGCCATATGCTTCCCACCATGTGAGAGCATCGAATCTGTCCCTGTCTTCCGTTGCATGGAATGAACCAAAGTTAGCAGTGCAACTGAAGTATTTGCCTAATTCAAGGCGCAATCTAGCACACTCTTGCCTGTCAGGTACCAATTTGTCCAATGCCTTCATGTACCCTTCTTGTACCTCTGGATCTGTGTGAGGTTTCACCCTAACCCCACCTCCAGGTGCACGTTGGCCCACCCAAGATGGAGAGTAATATTTAAAGCATGATATATGCCAAAGCATGTGGTACATTGAGTTTATTCCACCGTGCACACACACAGCTATGAATAATAGCATACAATGGGATCATTATCCCCAACAATATCTTTTATTTGCCCCAACATGCTATCCATCCGCTCATAAACCTCTCCAATCACCGGGTTTATCAGTATCTCGTAAAGCGAATCATGTTATAAATGGGCTTGGTAAATTTCCTTGTATCCCTCATACGTGCCCAAAACCGAGGGTCAAGGGCTATCTCCTCCACATGTTAACATGTTCAAAACTTCTGTTCTGCCCAACCACCGTTGTCACTGCCCTTAATAGCCGCCAAAGGTGGGTTTGATGCTCATTGTTGCACGAACACCCCTACTCAAAAGGCGCCCGAAGGTGAGGTAATAGCTAGCAAATCTAGTTTTTCCTATTTTCAACAACTCCAATTTGGAGTGAGTACGGAAAAGCCCATGGGTATTGCTATGATTTGTAATAAATTTGATCATTTTCTTACCTCTCTTGTACAAATCACCAAGCCATTTGAACTGAGGTTGTTTGTTTTTTATGAGATCATGCATCAAAAGGTTCATTGTGTGAACCAAACACCCAGACCAAAAAATGTTGGGGTATTTATCCTCAACAATTGCTCCTGCTGCCTTACAGTTAGCAGCATTATCAGTGATGACCTGTATCACATTGTATGGCCCAGTCTTTTCAATTATATCAAGTAATGGTTCTGCAATGTTAATGCCGGTTTTGAATTTTTCTGAATAATCATAAGCTGCCAGGAACACTGCACCACTAACCGACACAACCAAAACATTTATCAATGGTTTTCCTTTTACATTGGTCCATCCATCAGAGACAATGGACAACCCATGCTCATTCCACGAACCTGTCATTCTAGCCAAAGAATGATTTATTTTAGCTCTTTCATGATCAAGACCCACGGTTCTGGCCTTGTCATACCCAGGGCTTTTGTATCCTTTGGCGGCATCATTAATGGCAGAAACCATTTCATGCCAATAAGGTGAGCGAAGAACATTGAATGGCACCCCACATGCATATAGAAACCGGTAAACTTTTGAATCCACATCATTCCCACACCCTTCGTCTAGGAAATCGGATATGGTTCTACGCCTTAATCCAGTGCCACTGCTTCCGAAACCACTGGCATGGGTGGAAGTTGAATGTGTTGGGCCTGAATCAGGGATACCCTTAGATCTTTTAGATGATCTCTGTATGGCAACCCCCTCTTCCTTCCTATATATCTCTCTCTGTGGTGCTGCCATAGAAGTACAAACTTTGATTCCAAAATTTTTAGTTCCATCTCCTGGCATTATCCCACAAAGGTGCCTTCTCAGACGGGTGTATGAACCATGGTATTGTTTATCGCAATGGGGGCAAATAAATTTAGTGGTTCCACCACCTTTCCCTCCTTCTTGTTTCTGAACATATTTCCACAAAGGATATTGGTCTTGTTTAGTTGGGGATTCTAGGTTCTCAGGGTCTCCACTCCCCACTTCCTCCTTAGCATAATCCTCCTCTTCAGGATTTTCTTCAGATCCACCATAACCCTCGTCTTCATCCTCCTCTTCTCTGATTTGTCTCTTTCTTCTAGCACTCTCCAACACCATTATCACAAAGAAAGGAACCAACATGAGGAAAATTCCTAGCCATATAGCCATGATGGAAATAAGTTTCAAGTTTCTAGAATCTAGCCTGCAAAACAAATGGAAAAATGCCAAATGGGAATAGGAAATGCAACATAGGAAAAAAACAATTCATTTTAAAAGTTTTAAATCCAATAAAATGCAATAATTCAAGAAAAATTCAAGTTTTCATTTTCAAACAATTTAACAACCTACAAATTCATCCTAGAAAATACAAAATTGGATTAGAAGGCCTACCTCTTTCTTGCAATCCTCCTGTCAGCCTTGCTCCTTGCTCTCCTGTCAGCTTTGCTCCTTACTCTCCTGATTCCTGTCAACCGGTCCTTGCGCTCTCGGCTCTCCTTCTCGCTCAATCTCAACTCAACAAACAATAACTAACAATGAATTGAAAAATAAACCCCCCCCCCCTTTTAAAAAAATCGAATTTTTTCATAAAAAAAATTCCGCGCGGCGGGGAGCGTTTTTTTTGCCGGGGAGCGTTCGGGAGCGAACGCTCCCGAAGCGTTTTTTAAACGTCGGAAGCGCTCAGGGAGCGTTCGCTCCCGAGCGCTTCCTGAAACGCTCCCGAAAAAACAGGGAGCGTTTTTACAGGTCGGAAACGCGCTCCCGAAAAACGCTCCCGCCAGGAAGCGTTTTCGGAAGCGCGTTTCCTAGCGTTTCCGAAACGCTCCCGCACGGAGCGAGTTTCCGGAGCGGGAGCGAAGGGGGTTTGAAGCTTCCCCGCAACCTTGCTTGAGAATATCTTATGTTTACAAGGGCTGAAGTTCCGTTGCTTGCTGGTCCTAGATAGGGCATGAAGCACAAATTTATAGTCTTTACAAATACACCTCAAACAACCTACTACAACTGCGGCCTCCCTTCATGTTGATCTGTCCTCCTTCAACTTCTAATCTGAGCTTGATCCAGGGCTTAAATTATTCTTCAAGCCAACCAAAATAAGTCTGCAATTTTCCTGGGTAGTATCTTGTCTTCTCGGCCTACTGTTGAGCAGGAAAAGGTATGTGGCCTGCTTTAGAGAGACTTTTAGTAGATGCGACTTTCTAAGGATAGAGCTTTCACACCATAAAGTCAACCCTAAGGACTCCAACTCCTGCGGTCATCGCCAGGAATAACTTGAACCTGTAATATGAAATAGAAGAGCCCAGAACAGTCTTCAATCAAGCCCAAACTTGCCTCCAACAGGCTCGACCTCCTGCCAGAGGAATTCCATCCATTAAGAAGCCCGATCAAGATGCCAATCATGCCATTCCTCCTTCGCTGAAGCTATCTTCATTCTGTGGCCATTTCAGAGAGAAAGACGTGTCATAAGATGTGTGTGAGAACCCCTTTATATATTAGATGGAGGGAAGGCCGACCTTAAAATTTGGAGGCAAATTTGAAATTTAAATTTTCGAATTTTCCTGCCTAAACAAAATCATAACTTACAAAGTTTCTTTTGAATAAACAAATATTTTTCCTTAACCAAATTTGACGATCTTTAGATCAATTTTAGTCCTCTCAAAAAGAGGAATTCAATGAGATAAATATCTCCATCAACTGAACATACCAAAGTGGAATTTGGCCCTAGTTGTCAATTTTAACAGGCAAGCATATAAACTTTGTCACGTAAACCTTTGTTGCTGATCTCTGCACACATTAATCTCAGAAAGGAATACTTTGTCATATAAACCTCTGTACTAGCAAGACATTGATTTCTGCATTGTGCATTCACCAATAACTGTTAACCCCTGCAATAAGTCAGTGTAAGCCCTTCTCTAATACAACATCAGTGGATCAATTAATCGAAAATGCAAGGTCAAGAATATATGAAAATCTCTGCAAAACCCTCATGATGTTGAGAAATATTAAGGGCAATGATTAAAGTGATTTCTCTTTCTGTGATAACTTCTTGTGATTTATTTTTGTTTTTTCTTACTTAGTAGCTTCTTCAGTTATTATTATGTTTGTATATCGTCAAACAACTACCAAAACAAGAAGAACAAGAACACAGAATATAGGCTGCAAGCCAAGGCCAAAACCTCTCCTCTTGAGAGGAAAACCCATAAATCTCTTATCCTCCTTATAGATCCTTCAATTGATGAATTCCAAGACCTCTAGACCAAGACCAATACCCTCCAAGACCAAGTCCAACCTTTCCAGATGATGTGCTTTCCTTGTCCAAGTTAAACCCAATAAAATCTCTTCCAGTAGCACAACTTCGACCCCCAGCTGTAGAATTTCGGCCGCCACTGCAGACCTGAAATTTTCAGCTCTCATGCAGTTGTTGCTGCCACACGTGTGAGCTTATTTTAGCCTCCCATGACTTCCTAAGACCTTCGCTTAGCTTTCTCTGACTTTTGGAGCTTGAGGATGGCTTCTTGTGACCTTTGGCTGACCTTCTTGCCTTCTCTCTTTCAAGGTCGAACTTGTAGAGGAAAATCCTAGATATGTTGTGTTAGCACCAAGTTTGTACCTTTCTGAAAGTCCAAAGGTTATGATTATCAATTCATTGTGCAAGGGGTTATGTAATGGCCGATGAATTTTTTTTGTGGAAATGTAACATAAGCTTAGGAACATTTTTAGACAGTTATTTCACCTGATCCTAAGTGTTCCCTAAGTTTTGCAGTAAAATCAACCTAACAAAGGTCTATAAGTGGCACTACGAAAATATTTCGTAGCGCCGATAGCATGTTTAAAAATATGAGTTTCCAAACTGCTTTTCAAGTGCCCAAACCATTTTTTGAGAAGCTTTACCCTTATTAAACCTTGTTTTGATGTTTGGCAAAGTTTTCAAGCCTAAGAGGGATTTTAAATTAAACCCTAAAATGACAGTTTCCAAGATTTTTCTTGATTTAGTCAAGATTTTTCTTGATTGAGACCCTCTGCGTAACTTCTGCAACTCCATGGAGCCTCTGTGCTGTGTTGCGCAACACCTACGTAGCGGCTGTGCAGCAGTTGCGTAGCTGCTGCTCTGCTTCTCTGTGTTGTCCTTGTTGCTACTCCTCTGCCTCTTACTGACTCTTGGCTCTGGGATGAGATCATCCCCTTGGCCAATACTACCCCTCGCTGCAGGAAATTCCTCTAGAAATTCTTAGCAAACCCGCCTTAGAATTCCAGATCTATTCCTCAACTCTGCAACTATGTTTCTCCTCCAATTGACCCTCAAGCCTTTCTCTTATACTTTTTCATTCATCTCATCAACGGTTGAGATTAAGACATTCATCAACGGCTGAGATTAAAAGACTGCTTGATCTATGTGACTTAAGACAATTTCAGCACGTGTTAATTAATTCACTTTAATTATTTAATTTTCCTAAGTTTAGACTTGGGAAATCCATTAAAATAATTAATTATTTGAATAACTTGAGCACCAACTGAAATTTCTCAAAACGCTTTCTGGGTTTTGGAAATCATGTGTGTCCTAGCCCCTCCACAAAATTTAAGGGCTAGAGCACACCCGATGCTACACCAACTATACAAAATCTCAACTATATATTGTAACTGCAACACACCATCTCATACTACCTTCGAAATATCATGATACTTGTTATTGATGTGCTATGTATTTCCATGAAATATTGGGTCTTCATACAATTGTATACAACTGGTGTTATCATAATGTATCATTGTAGGGTCCATCGGTCCTTCGAACAGGTCGGATAGCAGCGTCCTCAACCAAACTACTTCTCTGCTTACTTCACATACTACAATATACTCAGCCTCAGCACTACTCAAAGCAACTGTGTCTTGCTTTATGCTCATACATGAGATCATGGAGGATCCCAAAATGAAACATCCTCCTGTAGTGCTTCTTCCATCCTGCTCACTGCCCCTCCAGTCAGAATCCGTATATCCAATCAAGTGGACATCATTCTTCCTATCATATTTCAAGCAGTAGTGGATAGTTCCTTGTAGATATCTCAGTATACGTTTTGCTTCTATCCAATGATCATGATTCGACTCCACTTGGAACTGACTGAGAACATTTACTGCAAAACATATGTTTGGTTGTGTATTCACCAAGTGCATTAGTGAGCCAATCAATTGTCTATACTTGGAAGGATCCACAGGGCTCGATTTAGAACTCCTTAGTCTCTTCAAGTTTGTGATCATCGGGGTTGTCATTGGTTTACAATCCATCATGTCAAACTTCTTTAACATCTTAATCACATACTTCCCTTGACCTAGATAGATCTCATCAGGTCCTTGCTAGACTTCCAGTCCCAAATAGTAGTGCATCAGCCCCAGATCCTTCATGTCAAATTCTGCTGCTAGTTGCCTCTTACATTCATCAATTCGATTTTCCACATCTGTCAAGAGAATATCATCCACATACAGAAGAATGATTATCGACTCTCCCTTCACAACCTTAATATAGAGGTTTGGATCAGCAGAACTCTTTGCGAAGCCTAGCCTCTGCAGATATGCATCCATCCTAGCATATGATGCCCTTGGTGCTTGATTGAGGCCATATAATGCCTTCTTTAATCTTCAAACATATGCCTTTCTGTCTTTAACTTCGAACCCCAAGGGTTGTTCTATATAGACTTCCTCATCAATTGTGCCGGTTAGGAATTCAGTCTTGACATCCATTTGGTGGATGTTCCATCCCATCGATGTTGCCAAAGAGACTAACGAATGAATGGTAGTATTCCTTGTTGTTGGAGCAAATGTCTCTTTATAGTCGATGCCTTCTTGTTGAGAGAAGCCCCTAGCCACAAATCTTGCCTTATATTTATCAATGCTTCCATTTGCCGCATGTTTGATCTTGTAGATCCACTTGGAAGTTACCACAGATTTATCTTCAGGCCTAGGTACGATCTCTGAAACTCTGTTCTTCATTATAGATTGATATTCTTCATTCATGGCATCCTTCCATTCTCGGTGAGTGACAACTTATTCCAAAGTGGATGTATCCACTTCTTGGAGCGTACGATACTATTGGCATGGCGATGTGTGGTGCAACTTGGTGCCGCGAGGTGCCAGATCCTTCTCCATTTTGGAAGTCTCCTTGAACTCCCTTTCCTTTTCTTCCATTACTAAACTTCTGACCCATCTCCTCAATTCTCTTAGAGAGGTCCTGCACTGATTTGAGCAACAAATGGGCAAATTCTTCCTCCTTGCTTTTTCCCTCCTCCGTGTCCCCCATCTTTCCCTCTACAGTCTCTGAAATGTTGTCTACCGGGTCAAGAGTGATTTCGAGCTCCCTTTCCCTGCTCCTGTACCTTTACCTCAGGTAAGTCACGTTTTTCTTGTCCTTTAGTGTCATAAACTGTGCTGCTCCACAAGCTGAGCCAAGTCTATGAGCTCTGATACCACTGTAATATCCCAAATGTGAAAATAACAGTAATACAAAGCGACAATAGACTAGAAACTATAGCAAATAAAACCACACCATTAACACATGAAAATTGAAGACAAAAATATGATCGGAGCCATTTTATTAATGCTTGGAAATGAGTATAATAATGGCGCTGGATAGAATGCACCTGGGCTTGCTCAAGGTAGGCTGAATACTATCTCAAAACAAGCTGAAATGACCCCCTAGGAATGGCTCTGCGTTGTTTTGGTGTTGCGTTGCTCTGCCAAGGAATTCAGATGCTACAAACTTTAGATTGCTGGTTGGGCTCCTTCTAGCACTCAGAAAATTCCGGGACTTGAACATCAAATTCTACTCAAAAAACCCACAAAAACCCGCGAAGGAATTATGGAATGGCTAATCCCGAAAATTTGCCCCTGTTGGGTTCAATCCATTGCGTTGTTGGCTGAAGCTACACACATGAAGAATCCACTGCCAAACTACCCCAAAAGATGTGCAATAACCCTGTTAGGGAGCACTCAACTTCCCCACCAAGTCTCAACTGCTACTCCCTCTCTTCTCACCTCCTGGAAACAACCTCCCCACTGAACTGCATCCTCCATTGCGCAGTCAATACATCCTCCACGCAATCCTTGAAGTGATAATGCTCATCCTGAAATCCCTATTGTGAAATGCTCCTCCAAAATGGTAAGACTCCTCTCTTGAGCGGGTACTCGAATTCCCTCGAGGCAGAGGTTGAGATCTTTGCCTGAAAATCTCGTGTGCTAAACAACACTACAGACTTGGCATTCAAAACAAGCGTGCTATGTCAAAATGACAACAGAAAGATAAGTGAATGAATGAGAAACTATGCTGCTCTTCCTTCCTTTTATCAAATGAACCTCAACGTTCCTCATTGGCCCACCATAGACTGCACAACCTCTCCTTTGAGCCAACCCAACACTGCCTCATTTCGAGCCTCCCTCACATTGCCACCTAAGGAACTACAACTCACTCGATGTTGGCCACCTGGACCCCACTAAACCCACAATATTCTCTTGGGAAATATAGGAATTGATTTTAGATTTCCCCTAAGTAATATTTGTGGGTCCCCAACACACCTTATTTCTGCCTAACATTAGAGAAAGCAAAATATATCAAAATTTAATATTCTAATTAGCGAAACTACTAGTTAGGAATATTACAGAAGATGAGCTAGAAAGAGCAGCAACAAGAAAATATTCAGGTTGAGTATTAGTAACATTATCGGCATAGCTTCTGTTCTTGGACCTCTTTTGAGGGCGCTAACTCTCTTCAACACCTACATAGGCAGTAGGACCTCCGCTTCTCCTTTTATTGTTGAAGTTGTTGTTGCCATTGTTTTTCATATTGGGCCTTTGAGCATTCTTCTTTCAGGACATTCTCGGGCTATTTGCCCAAATTTGTCACACCTATAGCATTGGACATTGGACAAGTACATACTACATTCTATTATTGTTGAATATTGCAGCTGGCTTCTTTGACTTCCATTTGGAAGGTCTTCCTTTCCCTTTACCTTTCTTGACATTGACTGCAAATGTTGTGGGTTCTCCTTCATCTTATCTCTGAATTCTCCCTCTGGAAATGAGCCTAGATTCCTCTTAAGTGAAAGAGCCCAAAAGTTCATCAAATGGAGGGAGCTCCTTTCTGCTACTAATGCTTGTAATGAATGTATCCCAAGACATGGGGAGTCCTCCAAGGGTCATTTGCACAAGCTCTCTATCAGGGATGATTTCTCTGATGGAAAGATGTTGATCTCTTATTTGAGATATTCTCGTGAAGTAGCCTTTTATAGATTCTGATTGATCATCTTGATGGCACGTGGTTGACCCTTCAAGGAAATGATGTGGCTAAGATTGTTGACCTCATACATCCCAATCAATTTGTGATACATCTCCTTTGACTTCTTCATCTTGCACACATAAGTGATGAGATGATCTCTGAGAGAATTAATGATGATCTTCTTAGCCTTGAGCTCACCCTTCTTGTACTTGGATTTGACACTAGCATTGTCATTCTTAGGGGGTTCAACTACATTGCACTCCACATACCCCATCACTTCATTCTCTTCAAGTGTAAGATCCAATCTAGCCCTCGATGTTGCGAAGTGTGAAATTTTCTTAAACTTAAGAAACCCTACTGTTAAATCTTGATTTAGTTCTCCTACTTACATAAGTTATTAATCTGAATATTTAGAATTAACATTGAAGGAAATGCAGTTAACAACGTACACATACAGATCAAATACTAAATAACATGCTCATCGACAAAGTGACACACAAGGGTTTTCTGGACAAATGTCCCCGGAAAAACCCAATGCGGGAAAACCGGTGCTACTAACTTATAGAGGGTTTTTATTATTGTGCAGATTCTATGTACAACAATCCTGGGCACCAAAACTGGTTAACCCAACAAAAAAATATAAATGGCAGCAATACCTCTATCCCGGAGACAGAAAAATATGACTGATTCACACCTTCAAACGGGATTTACAGAACTCAGCCCCTTTCCGGCCTCTGGAAATTGCAACGCTGCTCTGAAGCCCTCTGCGTCAGCCTCTGTGCTACTCAGGAAGAGCCTGCGTCACCCTAGACGGGGTTACACTGCCCCTGCGCTGCCATAACTGGGCCTGCGTCAACCTAGCTTGGCTCATGTTGCCTCTGCACTGCCCCTTCTGGGCTCTTGGCTCGACTGCGTAGCTGCTGCATCTGCGCTGCTCTAGAATGCTCCTTCTTTGCCCTCGTTGTACTCTTGGCCTGTGACTAGACCATCCCCCTTGCCAATACTGCCCCTCGCTACCACTGAAACACTTCTGAAATTCTTAGCAAACCATGCCCTAGAATCTCGGCTTAGCTTCAATGCTCTGCCAGTGTGTGTGTTCTTCAACTAACCCCAAGCCCTTCTCTTATACTCTTCTCGTTGAAACATCAACGACCATGATCTAATCTCTAATCAACGACAAAGATTAGAAGCTGCTTGATCTGCGTCACTTAAGTCATTCTCATCACATGTTTAATTTAATTCACTTTAATCTTTTAATTTTCCTAGGTTAGACTTAGGGTTCTTCATTTAAAAGATTAATTATTTGAATAAAACTGAAACCTGATGGACTTCTTCTAAACGCTTTCTGAGTCTTGGAGATCTCATGTACTCCAGCTCCTCCACAAAGTTTGGGAGCTAGAGCACATCTGATGCTACCTCAATACCCCAAAATCTCAACACTCCCTCTTAGCGAGGAATGTGCTCTAGCAATACACTTCACCCCGAAGTACTGCTCTGATCTCTGGTATTGGACTTTGTGCTGATGCTTGGCCTGCTACCCTACATCACTGCATTGCTGCTGCTCTCTGTACTGCTACGCATGACTCTGCCATCGTCACTGCTACATCCGTACTGCAACTCCCTCTCAAATTGTTGCATCGTGCTGCCAACTGTTGCACTACAACTCAGTTGCTGAGAGTAAGCAACTAAAGGACCCCTTCCCAATGACAGACAAGTCAGTCGGGCTGCATCTCATCACTGAA
This sequence comes from Pinus albicaulis, assembly GCA_034641835.2. Classification (NCBI taxonomy): domain Eukaryota; kingdom Viridiplantae; phylum Streptophyta; class Pinopsida; order Pinales; family Pinaceae; genus Pinus; species Pinus albicaulis. Next base: position 92,862,945 of record CM076570.1, on the reverse strand, counting down.
GCTCCATAGGTTGTTGCTCTACGTTGTCTTGCTGAAGCCACTGCCCTGCTGCAGCTCTACACTGCGCAAGCATGCCTCCTTTGCGCTGCCTCTACGTTGTTCTTGCATCTGTACTGCGCTGCTCCCTCTTCAGTGTTTCAACCTTTGCCATATGCTCCATCCGTGATCTTTGCACTCACTGCTCCAGTCATTCCTTGTTACTGTTTTAAGGCTCCCGTAGCACGGATGTGATCCAAAAGTTGGGCTACTCAAGGATCCTGCCACCACTCTGTAGCTACTCTACAGATCAATATCACGCCATCTCTGTGGTTCATGAGCACTCATGGCTACGTCATCATCGGAGCCATCGTCTGCTACATCAGCCTTGGAACTAGAAGCTTCCTTGTCCTTCTTCCTTTGAGGTCAATTGCTGGCGAAGTGTCCAAGTTCGCCACATTGGAAACATTTGATCTTTGACAGATCACACTGCTTTTTCCCTTGCCGCTTCTTTGATTCCAGGGTTGCATCTTTCTCTTCCTCCTTCTTCAGCTTGCTCGCTCTGGTGTTGGTCTGATTCTTGTTCATTCGGCGGATCTCCTCTTGTCTGAGGATAACCCACATATTGTCACAGTTAGGAAGGTCCACTCTGCCCAAAAGGCTTTGAAGTTTGGACTAATGTTTCCCAATCCTCTGTGACTGGATTTAGAGCACCCCTCACCATGACATCATCCTCCACCTTGACCCCCATGCCAATCAGCTGATCCTGGATCGACTACAGTCTGAATAGGAAAGGATCGATTTCCTCTCCCTTGGTCATCATAAATAACCTTAGTTGGTTCTCCAGAAGCATCTTCCTCTGGACGGACTTCCCTTGATACAATGTGGTTAAAGCTTTCCACATCTCATGAGCCGTGTTCTTCTCGGCTATGTGTGGTACCACATGATCTTTAACCTCGTCCATGATGAAGCGCTTGGCATTTGTCGCTGCTTCATTATGCTTTGCTAGGAGTTTCACATCAGTTGGTGTAGCCAAGACACTCTTTACATGCTCCCTCAAGCAGTATGCCTCCAGGGTTACCAAGATTCTAGCCTTCCAGATAGAAAAGTTGGATAAGTCGTCCAACCTATCCTGATCATGCAATCCATGTGGCACCTGTTGAGATTTTGTGTATTTGGGGTAGCATCAGTTGTGCTCTAGCTCCCAAACTTTGTGGAGGGACTAGAGTACACTGGATCTACAAGACCCAGAAATGGATTTGGGAAATTTCATCTGGTTTAGGAGATATTAAATTAATTAAATATTTTAATGTATTTCCTAAGTTAAAACTTAGGAAACTAAAATAATTAAAGTGAATTTAATTAAACATGTGATGAAATTATCTTAAGTCACTAGGGTCAAGCTTTCTTTTAATCTTAGCCATTGATTAAAGATTTAATTTTGGTCGTTGATTTGTCAACGAGAAAAGTATAAAGGAAAGGCTTGGGGTCATTTGTAAAACACACATGGAGGCAGAGCATTGAAGCTAAGCTGAGATTCTAGGGCGGGGTTGCTAAGAATTCTCAGAAGTGTTTCAGTTGCAGAGGGGAATTTAGACCAAAGGGATGATCTGATCCCGGGGTCTAGAATACACAAGAAGCAGAGAAGAGATCAGCAAGGACAGTGTAGAGAAAGGCAGCAGCAGCGCTAGGGTTTCTAGGCCTAGATCTGGCTGAGTTCTGTAAATCCTGTTTGAGGGTGTGGATCAGTCAGTATTTTTGGTCTTAGATTAGCCAGGAGCTGCAGATCTAGAGTTTTCTCTGTAGGTTTTTGCAGATCTGGAATCCAGAGTTGTGTATTAAGAAATATTCTTAATAATAAAACCCTCCAGCAGCTAGAGACTGGTTTTTCCACATTGTGCTTTTCCGGGGAGAGTTTGTCCAGAAATAACTGTCACTATGTCTATGTGTGCATATGCTTATTCTAGATCTGAATTGGTAGAGATCTGTTATGTGTTTTGCTTTGATGTTAACTTGAATTGATTCAGTTAATAACTTGTATAAGTAGGAGAAGCTTAACCAGATTAATAGTAATAATTTCTGCATAAGAATTAAGATTTAGAAATTTCTACAGCACCATCTACTCAGATCTACTTTGTTGGAACAACTCTTCCTCTCCCCGCTTCTCAACTGAAGCTCGGATCTAGGGTCCTTGGCGAAAAGGCACCCTCTGCTCCCTCTGACAACTGGTTTCCTCCTTGGAAATCTGCCAAACACAACGAATCAGCTCTCTTCAATCACCCTACGATCGATCCTCAGATTTCTTTTGGCAATGAAATCTGTTGAGCAGCTGTTCTCCTCCGGCTCTTTGTCAACTTAGCTTAGGCTTAATTTTGCACCGGCAAAATCTTCACCCCTCCAGCTACTGTTGAAGCTCTACAGCTTAACTTCCGATTCACGACACTCTGCACAACAATCAATTTCTGGACTGTGTCACCCTGGCTGGCCTTTGCGTGAGCAAACTAGATCAGTGCAGTGACTGCGCAACACAAGCTACTCCTGCGTCACTCTGGAAGGCACTGTGCTGTCTCTCGTCACCCAGTTGGGACTATGTCAGCCCCTGCGTGGCTCTTGCTACCTTTGCGGCCTTCTGGTGCCGCGCTGCCCTCTCTGATTTCTCTGCTGCTACTGGTGCTTTCTGCAACACAAATTTCTTCAACCGTCTTGCTGGAGATCTAACATGATCTGCAATCGCTCTAATACCATGTGAAAATTTCTTAAACTTAAGAAACCCTACTGTTAAATCTTGATTTTCTTCTCCTACTTACATAAGTTATTAATCTGAATATTCAGAATTAACATCGAAGTAAATACAGCTAATAGCCTACACATACAGATCAAATATTGAATAACATGCTCATAGACAAAGTGACGCACAAGGATTTTCTAGACAAATGTCCCCGGAAAAACAAAATGCAAGAAAAACGGTGTTGCTAGCTTCTGGAGGGTTTTTATTATTATGGAGATTCTAAGTACAACAATCATGGGCACCAAAACTGGTTAAATCGACAGAGAAATATAAATGGCTGCAATACCTTTATCCCGGAGACAGAAAAATATGACTGATTCACACCCTCAAATGGGATTTACAACAGTCAGCCTCTTTCCGGCCTCCAGAAACCCCAGCGCTGCTCTGAAGCCCTCTGCGTCAGCCTCTGTGCTACTCAGGAAGGGTCTGCGTCACCCTAGAAGGGGTTACATTGCCCCTGCACTTGCCCTAACTGGGCCTGCGTCAGCCTAGCTTTGCTCCTGCTGCCCCTGCTGGGCTCTTGGCTGGATTGCATAGCTGCTGCCTCTGTGCTGCTCTGGAATGCTCCTTCTCTGCCCTCGTTGTACTCTTGGCCTGTGACTAGACCATCCCCCTCGCCAATATTGGCCCTCGCTGCAGCTGAAATACTTCTGAAATTCTTAGCAAACCACACCCTAGAATCTCAACTTAGCTTCAGTGCTCTGCCAGTGTGTGTGTTCTCCAACTGACCCCAAGCCCTTCTCTTATACTTTTCTTGTTGAAACATCAACAGTCGTGAACTAATCTCTAGTCAATGGCTAAGATTAGAAGTTGCTTGATTCGTGTCACTTAAGTCATTCTCATCACATGTTTAATTTAATTCACTTCAATCTTTTAATTTTCCTAAGTTAGACTTAGGGTTTTTAATTAAAAAGATTAATTATTTGAATAAAACTTAAACCTGATGAAATTCTTCTAAACACTTTCTGTGTTTTGGAGATCTCATGTACTCCAACTCCTCCACAAAGTTTGGGAGCTAGAGCAAATCCGATGCTACCCCAATACCCCAAAATCTCAACACTCTCTCTTAGCGAAGAATGTGCTCTAGCAATACACTTCACCCCGAAGTACTGCTCTAATCTCTGGTATTGGACTCTACATTGATGCTTGGCCTGCTGCCCTTCGTTAATTCATGGTATCCTTTTACTTCAATTCTTAACACTACCATGAAATGACGCAAGATGTTTGAGAGTGGTTTTGACCTCATTGGATTTAATATGGAGAAAGTAGAAAATTAGATCTCACTCAAAATCCAACAGACTTTTCAGTTTTTCAGGATTTCAAGTTTGGGCGGATTGCAATGTTTCCATTGGATTTTGTCATGTACTAGGATATGGAACTCATCAAGAGCACCAATCCCTCTATGTACCTATGTACCTTGATGTTAGTCGCATTGGTTGTCAAACTTCTCTATCATGACCCTACTAAAAATGTACCCATTAGTCAAACAAAATCTTGACTTGACATGCAATGTTTTTTCTATCTTATGTTAATGCTTAGAGGGTGATATTAATGACAAATATCCCTAGATAGGCAATGATTTTGATGATATGTAGGTATTTGTTGTAGCATGATTTTTTTGGATGATAGAGGCCATCTAGAGATTGTTTGTTGATGTATTTTCAGTTCAGAGATGGCTTGCACTCGATGTTATTTTGGTTATGTGCACCCTTACATGCTATATAAATCAAAACTTGTAACTTGTGGACCTATGGTTAACGAAGATTGTAGCTACTAGATGATTGATGTTATATGGTTTAGTCCATTTTTTATGCTTTTTATAACTAATTCATCATTCTACATGCTTTCTCAGAAGTTAGACATTTCTCGTGGCAGTAAGAGGCCCAAGCATTAGCAATAGATAATAGATTTACTTGTCTTTTCTAGTTTCTAGTAGCTTTTATAATTGTTGACTCTTTCATATTTATTATGATATTTTTTGTAAACAATATATGGCAACTTATGTTTGAAGTTTGAAGTTGGAAATTTTAACTCATTGGTATGAATTATGAATATGATGCTTCGTGAAAGTTGTAACATTTCATTTCATGTTAGATATTCTTTGTTATCGTTTGGTTACTTGGTAATGGTAATAGTTTCAAGTACAAGCTACAACTTTAGTGATCAATGGTGATAAATGTTATATATCGAATTTTGAAAGCTTGAAACTTTAAGATTGATGAATCATGAGACTCGATATGTTGTATGTTACTAACTTGTGGATGTGGTTGATGAGGATTATAACTTCTAGATGATAGATGTTATATGGTTCAATCTATGTTTTTATGCTTTTTATATCTAATTCATCATTCTACATGTGTTTGTTGACATATATACATCAAAATATATAAAAAGATATATTATATAATAATTTGCTCCCGATTTGCTCCCAAATCGGGAACTTTTGAAAATGGCGCTCCCCGCTCCTGCTGTCGCTCTCACTCCCTGCTTCTGCTCCTACTCCCAAGTAACCTTGGTCCTTGCAACTCTCGGTCAAATTCAAGAGTCAACCTTGCAGTCAATGCCCAGAAAATAGTGCGGAATTCGGTCAATGTAGAGGGTGAAACATTCGGTCAATGCAAAGAATATTCGACCTTCCTTCCTTAGTCAAAACATGGTCAAAACAACACCAGAAAGTGTATGTCAATTGAGAGAGAGTTGACCTGTGGTCAACCTCAGTCATTGTGCCCAGAACAGAGATAAAGATGCGGTCAATAGAGTCAAAGATTCCTAGAATATTTGGTGTCCAAAAATAGTTCGAACTGTTCAATGAAAACAAAGTCAAAGTGCCTAGGTCAACACAAATCAAAAGAGAAAGGGTTGGTCAACGCAAATAAAAAAGCCTCCTTTCCCCTTCGCACATGTGAACTCGCTCTGCAATTTCAAAGGAGATTTGATGTGATGTGATGGGTGCCAAAAATGATCTCCAACGATGGTTTATTTACATTAGAGTTAGGAGGTGGCTTTTGCACTTGTGGGGCCGACTTGGTCAAGCCCACAAATATCTTTTTCTTCATTAATTTTCTAATCAAATTTTGGCCGAGCTATTATTTCAACATTTTGATTAGAGGTGCCTAGTTGTCTACAAGAAGCCAAATCGACTAACAGAAGTGAAAGAAACATTTCTCCAGAGGCTTGCTAATTTACAACAAGCAATTGTAATTTTTCAGTCACAAATTTTGCTGAAGAATAAATAAAATACTCATCTACAAAACTAGTTTTCCCCACATTGGGGTTTTTCCAAGGGAATTTGTCCAAAAATATCGATGTTCATTATTTGTGTGTGTGTGCAATATTTTCTCTGCTACTGTGGTTTATTTATTTTCCATGAAATTGTAGTAGTGTTTTATTTAGTATTTGCTGCATGCAAATTGCAGAAGACAATTAATCAAATTTGAAAGGAGAATACTAACCAGTTTATTACAACAGTATCAAAATTTCACAGTGTCCGAAGTTCGACTGTAGGGCCAAAGTTGACCGCAGCTCTGTTTGAACTTTGACCAAGTTGATTTGACCAATGTTGACTTTTTGTTATTTTGGATGGTTTGACCAACATTGTCTTGCTGTTATTTTGACCAGGTTTGATTGGTATTTGGATTTGGATATTGACACAAATTTCTAAACAAATTGTTGATTTGTAAACCTTGTCGAAGAACAATTTCTCCTAAAGAAATGTTGTTTTTTTTCCAAGGTTGTGTTTGTTAATTCTGGTAGCATCGGATGTGCTCTAAGTCTCAAAATTTGCAGGGAGGCTTAGACACATGTATTCCAGATAAGCCATAAATCGTTTTGGGAAATTCCACCTGGATTGTATTTTATTGAAAAAAATAATTATTTTAAAGGGACCCTAAGTCTAAACTTAGGAAAATAAAATAATTAAAGTGAATTGATAGAATATGGGTGTGAATGTTCTCTTAAAGGTGGATCAAGTCAAATGTTAATCTTAGCCATTGATTAGATATTTAATCTTGGTCGTTGAAGTTTCAACAAGAAGATTATAAGAAGGACATGAAGGGTGATTTGGAAAACACACACCGACACAGTAAGGATCAAGAGATCGATTTCTTTAGTGAGCAGTGCTCAGGGAGAAACTTTGATCAAGAGATTATTTGCAGAGAGGGGCAGTGATAGTATTCGAAGAGAAATCTTTCTCGGTCGGAGACTCATCAGCAAAGAAGGCAGAGAGAGATCCAACAGAGCCAGTGTAGAGCCAGAGAAGCTGATGTGGAGCCACGCAGGGCTACATAGAGGTTGTGCAAAGTCCAGGAGGGAACCAGAAATTTGCTGAAGGAATCGATTCCAGACGTCGGGAGCCGGGGTGTGAGACCGGGAGGTAGAAATCAAAGTTCCTGGGCAGCAAATCGATCCATAGAGGGGGTGACGCTGTACCCAGGAGGGTTGACGCTGGGACTTCACAAAGATAGCGCAGAGGCTGTAAAAGCCAAATAATATATCAGAATTTGTAATTCTTCTTGTCTAACAAATATAGAGAGAAATGTTTGTTACAATAGTCAACAGGATGCCCTAGCCAACAAAGACTATTGTTGGTCAAACCAACTCTTCCAACATACAAGATCAGCCTTCCTCAAGTGTCACACACACCTCAAAAGACAACGCCCAAAACAATCAACGCAAGTCAGCAAAAGGATCCCTCATCCAGATATCTGGCATCCATTTCCGGCATCCATATTTCTGGCATCATGATTTTCTGCATCACATCCATTTCCGACGTCCAGATTTCCACGTGGGAGAGAGAGAAGCCTCTAAAGGTTGTACGAACCAATTAGAAGAGGAAGAATGTGTGTGATGAGATGATGATGAAATGAGCATCATCCCTCCTATTTATATCCATCAGTGAGGGTATGTGACACATCTATTGGGCTTGTCAGCCTACATTACAATTCTGGCCGACCTTGACAATTTGCACATGTGTGGAAAATAAATTCAAAATATAAGTTCTGCTCATCCAAACAAGATGATCTTTAGATCAATCTTGCAACTCTCCGAAAGAGGAATCCAACAAAAATATCATCATTATCATATGAGCAATGCAACATTGAGTTTGGACCTAGTTGCCCAAAATTAACACTCCCTCTTAACTAGGGAGAACTCCATCTGTCCACCTGTGCCAGCCAGTTATCCATTACCATAGCGTACTATCATATATCATCATGCACTCCTACGTCATCCTGCTGTAACATGCTTTGTTGGCTCTTCTTCGCACAACGAGGGTGAGTCACAAAGACATCACACTCTGCTGACCTGAAGCTGGCTTGGAGGTTAAAACCTCAATCGGACTCAAGAGAGTCACATACTTACCCGAAGTCAGTTTAGAGGTAAGAACCTCATCTAGACTTGATCCTAGATCAAGTGGCTGGACACATCCCATTCTAGACAAAGAGTACGACAATCCCCGAAGCGTCCATCGGTCATGTTATCGGTGTCTATCCACATTTCCCATCTCATTCCCATGAGTCCGAAACTCCATGGGTAGGATGCATGCCGGACATAGATCAAAGAGAGGGTGAACCAGCTCAATATCATAACAGTGGGGAAGAAGCACACCAGCAAGGTTCGTCAAACCTAGCCCTACAGTTGCTTATAGCTCCAAGTAGCTATCCCTAAGCCCCCTAGAGCTCCCATAGCTCATTGTCCAACTCAAGCGGGACCCTCAAAATAGGGTTTGTCCACGATACCAAGCTTCTCACAAAAGGTTAAGAATTTGACATTCCCAGGGGCTTCGTGAGAATATCTGCGACCTGCTCATCAATCCCAATGTGATGGAGCCTTACAGTGCCTCGTTGTACCATGTCCTAGACAAAGTGGTACCTAATATCAATATGCTTGGAACGGTCGTGGAACATAGGATTCTTAGAAAGATGAATCCCACTTTGGTTATTGCAAAGGATAACTGTGGTATCCAACACATGCCCAAACAACTCACTAAAAAGCTTTCTCAACCAAATAGCTTCACAACAGACCATACTCGTTGCAATGTATTCGGCCTCAACGGTGCTCAAAGCAACGGATTTCTACTTCCTGCTCATCCAAGATATCGAAGTAGAACCCAAGGTGAAGCAACATCCAGATGTGCTCTTACGATCCACCACATTGCCTGCCCAATTGGCGTCGGTATATCCATGGAACCTCATACTCCCGGCAATGTATCTCAGCCCATGAGTGATTGTGCCCCGAAGTTATCTCAATAGATTCTTGGCACCAATCCAATGAATATGATGAGGGCTAAGTTGGACGAAACGAGGAAACGGAAACAAGTTTCCGAAATGGGAAGCAATACGAAACGTGACCTCCCAAAATTTTGGAAACGGGGAAACGCGATATATATATATATATATATATATTATAATTTAAATTTATATTAGAATTTAGGACATTTAAGAAATGTTATGTGAAATCATAAAACATACTTGATAAATACAAAGCATAAACTATTAAGTTACAAGACATTTACTCATGAATGATAACAGACACATAATAAAAAATAGCAATATTGGAATATCCAAAACCAACCTTTATTATATATCAAAATCTCAAAATCAGCCTTTCTTATATATATGAGGCTGCAAGTAAAATAAAGACTATGAGCATGTCAAGTCAAGATTTTGTATGAGTGATGGGTACATTTTTAGTAGGGTCATGATAGAGGAGTTTGAAAACCAATGTCACTAACATCAGGGTACATAGAGGGATTGGTGATCTTGATTAAATACAAGTTCCATACCCTAATACATGACAAAATCCGATGGAAACATTGCAATCACCCAATCCTGAAATCCTGAAAAACTGATTAGTCTGCTGGATTTTGAATGAGATCTAAAATTCTACTTTCTCCATATGAAATCCAATGAGGTCGGAACCACTCTCAAACATCCTAAGTCATTTCATGGTAATGTTAAAAATTTAAGTAAAATGATGAGTCCTTTTACTTTAAGAATTTAACATTACCATGAATTGCATATAAATACTAGGGCCATAGGCTTCATCATTAGAAGTGAGTCTTTTTATAAGTTGAGAGAGGCATCTAGAAGCATCCAAAAGACATTTTCCACAATTAAAAAAATAATAAAACACATGAATCCCCAAAAAAAACAAAAAAAAATTAAGTTAAAACGACGGAAACGCGCTCGTACAGCCTGGAAACGCATTTCTGTCCATACTAGGCACGTTTCTCCCACATAAAATGGCCCAATACGGACAGAAATGTGTTTCCAAGCTGTACGGTATGGGGAAACACATTTCCGTTTTGTTTCAAGGTGGAAACAGACCCTTGCCCCACGTTTCCTGCAACATAGGATGAGGGTCAACCATATATTGCAAAAAATATGTCCGGACGTGAGTTCACTAAGAAATTCAAGGCCCCCATGAGTTGTCGATCCTCGGTGGGATTTCCCAACTCAGGCCCAACAACGCTTCCACACAAATTCTTAAAGTTGAGTTCCATGGGTGTCGACACGGACTTACAGTCCACCATCCCAAATCTCTCCAGCAACTTCACAACATATTTTCCTTTAGAAAGGGAAGCCTCACCTGCCTTTTGCCAGACCTCCAAGCCTAGGAAATTGTGCATTAGTCTTAGGTTCTTCTCGAACTCAAAAGGTAGCTCCCTCTTACATTGATGAATAAGAGGGTCAGCACCTGTCAGGAAGAGATCGTCCACATATAGAACCAGAATGAGAGGCCTTTCTTTATCAAACTTAAAATAAATGTTTGGATCAGCATCACTTCGAGTGAAGCCCACTTCATCAAGTAGCTATCAATCTATGAAAGTTTCAAAACAGAAACCCTACTGCAGTCTCTAGATCTACTTCTCCTACTTGTTTCATTAACATTAACAAGTTATTTAACTAAAATATTAAGATAAACACTAAAGAAGACACTAACAACAACGTACACATCTACAGATCATTTATTAAACAATGCACACATGTGACAAGATTACACACGATTTTTCGGACAAATGTCCCCGAAAAAACTCAATGCAGGAAAACCAGTGCAATAGCTCTAAAGGGTTTATATTATTATGCAGAATCTGAATACAACAATCTCGGCACCAGATATGGTTGGCCCTACAGAGAAATTACACGGCAATAAGTACTTTTCACTCGAAGACAGAAGATATGGTTCTATCACACCCTCAAACGGGATTTACAGGTCACGAGCCCCTTCTGGCCCACAGGAACCCTTAGCGTTGCCTCTGCAACCTGTGTTAGCCGTTAACTAGCCAGTGTCCCCACTGCGTCACCCTGACTGGTGTTGCGCTGCCTCGGCTGGGACTACGTTACCCTAGTTGGTGTTGCGCTACCCCTGCGTTGCACTAGCTAGGTCTGTGTCACCCTGGTAGGGCTTAAGCAGCCTCTGTGCAGTCTCTGAGTGGAGTTGGTTGAACTACGTCCTCCTGGATGGATATGCACTAACTGGTACTTACTGCCCCTCTGTCTTGTTGTATTCTCAGCCTTGGATCAAATCATCCCTCGCCGATCTCTGCCCCTCACTGCGCCGCAACTTGTTTCGAATTTCTTAGCAAAACCCCGCCCCAGAAATTCGACTTAGCTTCAGTGCTCTGCCAATGTGTGTGTCTCTCCAACTGAACCCAAGCCTTTCTCTTATACTTTTCTCATTGATACATCAACGGTCGTGATCTAATCTCTAATCAATGGCTCAGATCGAAAGACTGCTTGATCCGCGTCACTTAGAATGTTTCATCACATGTGTTTAATTAATTCACTTTAATTTTTCTAATTTCCTAAGTTAGAGTTAGGGTCCTCATTAAAAAAATTAATTATTTGAATATCTCATACACCAGATGAAATTTATCCAAATGCTTTCTGGGTTTTGGAGGTTTTGTGTGTCTTAGCCCTTCCACAAAATCTCAGGGCTAGAGCACACCCGATGCTACCTCAAAATCTCAACACTCCCTCTTAGCGAGGAGTGTGCTCTAGCAATACATCCACACCAAGTATTGCCAGATCTCGGCATCGGTCTCTGCGTTGTTGATGCTTGGCCTGCTGCCCTCCATCCATTGCGATGTTGCTTCCTGTACTGTTGCCCATGTCACTACCACTGACACTACTACATCCGTATTGTAGCTCCCTCTCAAATTGCTGCATCATGCAACCATCTATTGCACTGCTACTCAGTTGCTTAGAAGTAGGCAACTAAAGGACCCCTGCCCAATCCCTGATAGACAAGTCAGTCAGGCTGCATCTCATCACTGAAGCTCCCTTGGCTGCTGCTCTGCGCTGTCCTCCTGAAGCCACTGTGTTGATACAGCTCTGCACTGCGTAAGCATTGCCCCTCTACGCTACTGATGTCCCATCAACCCCTCTGTGTTGTTGCTTCTATGTTGTTACTGCCTCTGCACTGCATTGCTCCCATCTACAACGTCCCTGCTCTACCCTCCGCTTCAGTGTAATCTCCCGCCCCACTGCTCCACTTGTCTCGCTACCGTCTTAAGGTTCTCGTAGCTCGTATGTGATCCAAGAGTTGGGCACCTCAAGGATCCTGCCACTCCATCTGTAGCTTCTCTTCAGATCAATTTCGCCCCACTTCCGTGGCTCATGAGCACTCATGGATACATCATCATCACTCCCATCGTCCCCTTTTGTTGCTGCAACCTTGAATTCAGAAGATCCCTTGTCCTTCTTTTTAGGACAATGGTTGGCGAAGTGTCCAAGTTCGCCACAATTAAAGTTTCGGACCTTGGATAGGTCCCTCTCCTTCTTCCATTGTTGCCTTCGTTCCTTTGATGCAAGGGCTGCATCCTCCTCCTCTTCTTTATTTACTTTGACCGTCCCGCTACCGCTGCTTTGCCTCTTGGTAAACCTCTTGATTTCCTCCTGTCGAAGAATTGCCCACATATCCGCCTAGGATGGTAACGCTGCCCTGCCCAAGATGCTTTGGAGAAAAGTTTCCCATTCCTCGGTGGCTGCATTCAAGGCAATCCTCACCAAGAGCTCCTCATCCCAATTCGTACCCATGGAAATCAGTTGATCCCAGATAGTCTGAAGTCAAAAGAGGAAGGGATCTACTTCCTCACCCTTCCGCATCTGGAACAGCGGCATCTGTTTCTCCAGAAGCATCCTTCTTTGGACTGAGCCTCCCTGATACATTGTGTCCAAAGTTGTCCACATTTCATTTGTCGTGCTCTTCTTTGCAATATGTGTCACAACGTGATCTTTGACTCCGTCCATGATAAAGCACTTTGCTCGCGCTTGATTCTCCCTGAATTTTTTCAGAGGATCAACATTAGTTGGCACAACTAGGACTCTCTTAGCATGGTCCTTGATGTCGTACTCATCCAAGACTGTCAGGATCCTGGCCCTCCAGATAACGAAGTTGGACATGTCGTCCAACCTGTCCTGATCTCTCAGTCCATGAGAAACCATCTTTGCTCAAATATGTCAGAACAGATACTCCTCTCCCTCTTTCTGCTACAACACTCAATAGGAATACTGGATCTGGGTTTCTTGGCGATTAGAAAAATCTCTATAATAGCTGCTCTGTCCGACAATTGATTTCCCTCTCGGAAATCCTCAGCCAAAAACAACTGAATAGTTCTCTACGATCACCCTCCTGATCGAATCTCAGTTCTGTTTGGCGCAAATTTGCTGAGCAACTATTCTCCTCCCGCTCTTGTCACCTTTGTTACGCACGATTTTGCACCAACAAAACCTCTTCCACACCAACCTCTGAAGATCCTAAGCTCCGCTTCCAGACTACGACAAATCTGCACAACAACCTCAAAACTGGACTGCATCCCTCTGGCTAGCCTCTGCATGAGCAAACTGGCTCAGCGCAGCCTCTGCGCAGTGCAGGCTAGTCCTACGTCACTCTGGAAGGCTCTACGTTGCCTCTGCGTCACTCAGCTAGCTCTACATCAGCCTCTGCGTGGCCTTTGCTGGGACTACGTCCTCTTGAAGCTGCGCTGCCCTCTCTGGAACTCTGCTGCTTCAGCTGCCTTCTCTACCACAATCTTCTTTAGCCGCTCTGCTGGTGGATCAACTTGATCTGCAATGCTCTGATACCATGTGAAAGTTTCAAAACAGAAACCCTATTACAGTATCTAGATCTACTTCTCCTACATGTTTCATTAACATTAACAAGTTATTTAACTGAAATATTCAGATAAACACTAAAGCAGACACTAACTATAGCCTACACATCTATAGATCATTTACTGAACAATGCACACATGTGACAAGATTACACACGATTTTTCGGACAAATGTCCCTGGAAAAACCCAATGCGGGAAAACTGGTGCAACAGCTCTAGAGGGTTTATATTATTATGCAGAATCTGAATACAACAATGTGGGCTCCAGACATGGTTGGCCCTACATAGAAATTACACAACAATAAGTAACTTTCACTCGGAGACAGAAGATATGGTTGTATGACACCCTCAAACGAGATTTAAAATTCACGAGCCCCTTCTGGCTCACTGGGACCCTCAGTGTTGCCTCTACAGCCTCTGTGTCAGCCCTTAACTGGCCAGCATCCCCACTGCGTCACCCTGAATGGTGCTGTGTTGCCCCAGTTGGGACTGCGTCACCCTAGCTAGTGTTGCGCTGGCTAGGTCTACGTCTCCTTGGATGGGCTTACGCAGCCTCTGCGCAGTCTCTAAGTGGAGCTGGCTGAACTGTGTCCTCCTGGCTGACTCTGCATTGACTGGTACTCACTACCCCTCCGTCTTGCTGTATTCTCGGCCTTGGATCAAATCATCCCTCACTGATCTCTACCCCTCACTGCATTGCAACTCGTTTCGAATTTCCCAACAAAACCCCACCCCATAAATTTGACTTAGCTTCAGTGCTCTGCCAATGTGTGTGTCTCTCTAACTGACCCTAAGACTTTTCTCGTTGACACATCAACGACTATTATCTAATCTCTAATCAACGGCTCAGATTAAAAGATTGCTTGATCCGCGTCACTTAGAACATTTCATAACATGTACAAAGGCTTCTAATTTTCCGAGTTAGACTTAGGGTCCTCATTAAAAAAAAAATTATTTGAATATATCATACACCAAATGAAATTTCTCGAAGCGCTTTCTGGGTTTTGGAGGTCTTTCATGTCTTAGCCCTTCCACAAAATCTCAGGGCTAGAGCACACCCGTTGCTAACTCAAAATCTCAACACAATCCTCTCATACAAAGCCTTGGGGGCTTGCTTTAACCCATAGAGGGCTTTCATCAACCTGCATTCATGTGTGTCTCTATCTTAGACTTCGAACCCCAGAGGTTGCTCCACATAAACCTCTTCCTTGATTGAACCATGTAAGAAAGTAGCCTTCACATCCATCTGATGGAGACTCCATCCTTGCATTGCAGAAAGGGCAATAATCGATCGGATGGTGGTGTAACAGGTTCAAATATATCATCATAATCTATGCCTTCCTTTTGAGAGAAGCCATGGGTAATAAATCTTTCCTTGTACTTTTTAGCACTTTCATCGGCTCCATGCTTGATCTTGTAGAGCCATTTCGAGGTGACAACAGATTTGTCCTTCAGTCTCGGGATCACATCCCGAACATCATTCTTCATGATAGATTCATATTCCTCGTGCATAACATCCTTCCAAACTTGATGCTTTACGGCTTTTTCAAATGATCCAAGCTCAGATTGTACAATAATGCTCATGGCTGTTAGGTACCCTTGGTACCTATTCAGCTTCTTGCTTTCACGGAATGTTCCTCTCGGAGCAATGTATCTCTCGGCATCTTGGAGAGTGTCCCTAAGCCATGAGGGTCTCCTTTTATTTGAAGGAGGTGGATCAATATGATCCATCGGACCTTAAACATCGAGCATTGGTTCATTCTTCGGTTCTTCCTGCTTCCCTGCTTCTTCTTCTTCTTCTTCTTCTTTGTCTTCCTTTGAGCTAAGAAGATTCCTAACTTTCTTGAGGGCAGCATCTTCATCGAAGGTGACATCGTGCCATATCTCCACTTCTCTTTGACCAGGCACATAGATTTTATATGCCTTCGAGGTTTCACTATAGCCCAGAAACATTCCCTGCTTCCCAGAAGCATCCAACTTGCTTCTCTTTTCTTTCAGCAAATGAAAATAAACAGGGCTTCCAAAAACTCTAAAGTGAGAAACATAAGGTTTCTTACCAGAAAAGACTTCTTCGAGAGTTTTGGAGTCCAATGCAGAATGTGGGCATCTATTTTGAATGTACAGAACAATGTTGGCAGCTTCTCCCCATAGAAACTTCGGAAGACCTTGGTCATAAAGCATGGCATGGGCAACTTCCACAATGGTTCTATTCTTCCTTTCAGGAACACCATTTTGTTCGGGAGTATACACAGTGGTGGTCTCCCTCTTAATGCCAGCTTCCCTGTAATAGTCATTGAATTCATTTGACTCATACTTGGTTCCATTATCGGTTGACTCATAATCAGTTCCATTATTGGTCCTCAAAATTTGATCTTCTTCCCTGTTTGATTTTCAACCAAGGCCTTGAAGGTACGGACCCACTTGAATGCTTCTTCCTTCTTTTTCAAGAAATATATCCAAGTCTTGCGGGAGAAGTCATCTATAAAAGTGATGTAATATAAACATCCTCCCAAGGATGTTACAAGCATCATACTAGATAGATCGGAATGTACCAATTGCAAAATATCAAATGTCTTCGTGACACTTGAGGGGAATGCTCCCCTTGTGTGCTTTCCTTCGGCACAACCCTGACAAACACCTTCATGATCATCTTTGAACTCAGGCATCCCTGTCACCACCTTCCTTGCTTCGGGAAGGGCCTTGTAATGATGGTGTGCAAACCCCGGTACCATAGCTCGGTTTGAAGAGTTGTGTCACATGTCATGGCCCCCAACAGACTTCCTCCAACCTGATAAAGCGTATCACCTCTAAAAACAATAGTAAGATCTTCATTGAAGTTCTTCTTCCAAATGCATACCTTTCCATCGATGAATGCCATCTTGAATCCTTTGTCTTCCATTGCCGAAATGGACACAAGATTCTTCTTCAAATCAAGTATGTACAACACATCTTGCAAGCGGAGGACTTGACCTTGAGTTAGATGAAGGGTCATAGTCCCTATCCCTTTCACGGGATAGGTGGCTTTGTCTTCAAGGATAATCTCCAATTAGTATCCTTCTCAATCAAATCAAAGAGGGCTTCTTTATATCCAGTGAGGTGCCTTGAAGCACCACTATCAATCAACCAGACATCTAGGGTGTCGAGAGAGATGTAATAGAGAGGGCAGATATAAGAATATATGCACTTGTTTTATTATCAACAACATTTGATTCATCATACCTGGAATTTCTTGACCTCTTGAAAGGTTGACCATTACCACTTCGATCAGAGGGAGCCTTCCTCTTTCCTTTGAACCTGTTGTTCCTTTGATTTCCATTCCCCCTAAAGTTGTTGTTGTTGTCATCATCTCTGCGAGAGTCCCTTCTATTGGGGCACTCTTGCATAGTGACCAAACTTGTTACAAGTGTAACATCTTCCTTTTCTTCCTTTGGGACCCGCTCTTCCATGGTTTTGATTTCTCGGACCACCATTGTTCCTCTTCTTTGCATGAGCAGTAAAGGCAGTAGGGTCACCTCCATTCTCATTAGAGGGATGGTCTGTATCCATCATCCTTGTCTCCTCTTGAGTGCATCTCGTCAACAATTCATCAAAATCAGGAATCACGTTATTCTTAAGAATAGTAGTATTGAATACATACCAATCACAGGGGAGTCCTCCAAGAGCAATTAGAACGAGCTCTCAATTAGATATTTCTTCTCCAATAGCTAAGAGACCATTCCTGATTTCTGTGAGCCTCAAAATAAGATTGGATAGATTCTTCTTTTCCCTTCTTGATATTCTTCAACTTGTTCTTGAAGAAGAGAACATGATTAGCATTGCTAGCCCTGAACATGATAACCAACTTATCATACATCTCTTTGGATGTGCCCAACTCAGAGATATAAGCAACCAAGTGCTTATGAATAGAATCCCTGATGATCATCTTCGCCTTGACTTCCCCTTTTCTATACTTCGTCTTTGTGGCAATCGGTGCATTTGATGGAGACTCATTTATCTTCCCTTGCAAATAATCCATGACTTTTTGATCTTCCAATACCAAATCCAAAGACATCTTCCAGGCATGATAATCAGACTTATCAATCAATTTATCATCAGTCTTGAAACCCTTGTAGGTTGAGGAGGCCATTTTTCCTTTAATAAGACAACTTCTTTGGTGATTGCTTTTCACACTAGCATGGGCTTTGTCTTCACTTTAGCTTTGATACCATGTTAAATTTAGATAACCATTGTATGTTCTATGCTTAATGCAATTTACTTCAATCTTTCTTATAGGCCCACTTCAAATTAGCAATCACATAAACATGAAAGTAAAATGTTGATGGAACATAATAATAGATCAACAAAAGGCAAGCCAAATAATATATCAAAATTTGTAATTCTTCTTGTCCAGCAAATATAGAGAGGAATGTTTGTTACAGCAGTCAATAGGATTCCCTAGTCAGCAAAGACTTTTGTTGGTCAAAATAACTCTTCCAACCAATGTGGAAAAAGTCGAAGTCGGGATTAAATCGGCAAGGGTAAAAAAGTTGAAAAACTCGGCAAAGTCGGGACTTTTTTTAAAAAGTCGGCAAAAAGTTGGCAAAATTAAAAAAATACAAAATTATTCAAATTTTTTCAGTTTTTTTAGCATCTAAAGTATCCACAACATCAAATAAATGCATTTCCACATAAACATGTAAAGAAAGCTAATATATAATATGTATATGAAGTCTAGTGCGACATCACATATCAAAATAGTGAATCGAGTCCTGAATCTTGAGTCTCAGTCTCAAGAGTCAAAATATCAACAAAAAATATAATAATGTATATCATGAGTCATCTCCATGTCATAAAGTAAATCACTAAGATGAAGATCCCCTGCCCCTTTTACGGGAATAGGGAATGGCTTTGCCTTTTCCTCTAGAGGAAGAAGGCCCTGCCCCTCGGGAATCAGATGGACCCAGTCGTCCTCTAGAAGCAAAAAAAATAGGTGGCCTCTGTGCTCTGCCACTGACGCTGCCACTGCTACTACCCATCCTAGATGGTGTCACCTCCTCCTCCACATCCTCCTCCTGCTCTGCCTCCTGACTCTGCTCCTCCTCCTCTACCACTGGCTCCTCCTGCTGTGCATCTGCTTCCTCCTCTGGCACTAATGCATCTGGATCCACATCTAACCAATCAGGGGTCGATTCCATGACCAGCCTCTCAGTCTCGACCCTCCATGCAGCAGTGGTATCAATATTGTCCAATGAAATGGCATCCATATCAGGAGTTTTCTGAATTTGTCTCATCCACAATAGAAGATTGTAGTAGACATACACCATGTCATTGAGACATTGGGATTCCAATCTGTAAAAGGGTCATAGATTATAAATTAGTACTTAGAAAATTTATATAGTAAAAATAATCAAATTATTTCAAAAATTTAATTTGAATTTTTTTTACCTGTTGCGCTTTTTGCTATGTATTTTGTCAAAGACACTCCAATTGCGCTCACACCCAGAGGAACTGCATGTCTGGCTGAGCACTCGGATGGCAAGCTTTTGGAGATGGGGTACTCTACCACCATAGCTTGTCCACAAAGCATCTACAAGTTAAAATAAAAATGAGAAGCAAAAATTATGAAGAGACAATGAATTATTAAATTTGAAAGTTGAAACTTGAAACAAACTGAAGCTTACCTGGCATTTTGGTCGTCCTACTCTTAATGGCCATGGTAAAACCAAATGTGCCACCAGCCATCCTATATATTTCCATTTCTTTGGAAATTTCTTCACGTTCTTGCTCAGATACCACCATCCTCTCAACACATGTGAAGAATCCATCCATCACCTCGGCATCAAATCTGAAACCACAGGAGTAAGAAAATACGGGGTTGAAGTAGATACCTGCAGCATGAATGGGGCGATGGAGGGTATTGTTCCATCGGTCATCAATCACTCTCCATATGACCTGTTGTTTCTCTAACCCCTCATCTCCCTTATCTGCATAATAAGCACGAATGGCTTCTTTGGCTCTATCCATGGCCTCATACAAGTAGCCCATTGCGGGCTTCTCTCCATCAACCAACCGAAGAACCCTTACCAAAGGTTCTGAAATGGCACACACCTCCTCTACTCTTGCCCAAAACTCCTGATCATATGAAACAAGTCTGCATATGCCCTCTCCCTCTGCTTTGCGACTAATAGATAACTGACGCCAATCTTGTGAAAGAAACATGCTCTTCACGTCCCACATAAAATTCAACAGAGACTGAAGAGATATGAAAGTAGTGGCAAAGCGTGTTATCGCAGGACGCACCAACTCTTTGTTGTTGGTGAATCTTCTCATCAAGCCAAGCACAGATGCATGATTGTAAATAAATTTTGTTATGCTCTTGGATGATTCAACAATATGTCTCACCATAGGAATCTTACCTATATCCTCCAACATCAAGTCAATACAATGAGCAGCACAAGGTGTCCAAAACAGGGTAGGATACCTCTCCATCAGCAACCTGCCAGCTGCAACATAATTTGCAGCATTGTCCATTATGACTTGGACAACATTCTGTGGGCCTATTTCCTGAATGAAGATGTCCAACAACTCACATAATAAACGCGCATCTTTAATGTGTGCAGATGCGTCAACAGATTTCATAAACATTGTCCCCTTGGGACAACTAACCAAGAAGTTAAGAAGGGTCCTACCCTTCTGGTCAGTCCAACCATTTGACATGACTGTGTATCCAGTGTGTTCCCAAGATGCCCTAAACTCCTCCAGTCTAGCAGTGCAATCATTCTTTTCCTCTTGAAGAAGAGGCCCTCTCAACTGTGCAAAGGTAGGGGCTTTGTACCCCGAGTCAACGACAACAACAACATCAAACATAGGTTGGTAGAATGGGTTTGTCTTGGCAATGTTGAAAGGAACATCACTCCATAGAAGACATCTACTCACCAACTTGTCAGCTTCTGCCTTTTCCTTTTTTTTAATTGCTGATTTGATGCCAGGTTGTGCACCAGGTGTCGTTCTAGGGACAAAAAAGGATGAAAAAGCTGAGGGGTTGGAACTGGAAGGTGATGTTGAAGCAGAAGAAGCACTCTCACTTACCCCCAGTCTTGAGCTCCCTACAAGTTGCCTTTTCATTACTGCCCTGGTGTCTTTGCCATCTTCTTTTTCCATCAAGGCTTTAATGGCCTTTCGGATCATTTCTGGAGATGGATTTTTGCAAAGTTCTATATTTTTCCCTGGAATTTGCCCTATATGGAATTTTAATCTATTGATACCCCCTGACATATGCTTTCCACACAACTTGCAAGACAAATACATTCTATTGAGTCCTCCAGTTCCAGGCATACGATCAGGTTCACCATACTCCCAGAAAGGATCCAAATTCCTTGGCATTTTCTTTGAAACTTTTTGATGTTTGAACTTTGAACCTGGGCACAAAACATTGAAACAAAAATTTAAAAAAAAATAAAAATTGCCCATCACATAAATTAAAATCACTAAATAGTAAACAAGGGTTAGAATTTTTTTTATTTGAATTTTGATTCTTGAAAGTTGAACTGTTGAAATTTTAAAATTTAATTCAATCTAGGATTCAACTTAGAATTTTAGAACTTCTAAGTCCTGACTGGGTTACAAACTTACAAGATGAATTTAATTAAATTAATTTTAAATTTTAATATTTATTATTTAATATTTATTATGTTGGTTCAGGTTGCAGGTTGAAGGAAAGGAGCTAGAGAAAGTTAGAAACGAGTTCTAAACTTAATAACAGAGGCTGTACAAATTTAAAACTTAATTACCATTGCAATTAATGCTTACTGACATGACAGGAATGCTGAGATCAAGCATATTGTGATGACAGGAATGCTGATTTTCCAAGAAAGATTTGGATATATTTTCTGAAAAATAAATCACAAGTTTTGAAGACATTTAAAGATATGAAAACGTTGATGAAAAATACTAGTGGTATAAGACTTAAGTATTAATGTGTTGCAAAGAGACCAAGGAGGTGAGGAGTCATCAAATGAATTTCTTGTTTTCTGCAACAAGGCGTTAGGACTCCAGAGTCAAACATGAAATTGAAGGTAAAGTTTCAAAGCTTATTTGGAACAGGTTCTTATTTTAGATGAGGCAGATAGGCTATTGGATATGGGTTTTCAGAAACAGTTGTCATCCATTATAGGCCATTTACCAAAGCAACAGCGGACAGGACTTTTTTCTGCTACCCAAATCCCAAACTGAGGCAGTTGAAGAGCTTTCAAGAGCTGGGCTTAGGAACCCAGTGAGGGTTGAAGTCAGAGTAGAAGCAAAATCTAAGATTCGATCATCCACTATGACTGATATGGCTTGCTCGAGGACACCTGAAGGGCTTCACATTGATGTATATTCTGAAGCAATTATTATGCAATATTTTTGTTACAAACTTCTTTTCTATAGACATAGATACTTCCTTGATATATTTTAAATTTTATTCATCATGATTTCTTTTGAACAGTTGCTTTACATATTCCGTGATCTCTACTTTATTAAATAATAAATATAGATGAATGCTTATTTGCTAGTATGGTGTTTGTTTATAGTGCACCTAGTATGTTTGGTTCATTAGGGTCTGCACTCGTTGAATGTAGATGACTCATTGCATGATGGTGAATCAAGTTAGGACTCAGGAGACCAACAATAGTGGCCTGCACACTCCAACAGAAATCGATTATGAAGATGGCAAATGTTTTTAACTTACCTGGCGGCAGTAGCAAACCCTGGCAGCACCTCCCAATCTGCAAGCTCGAGCTGCAGTGTTGAATGATGAATCTTCAGCTCCAGTCTCCCAACGCAAAGTTGCAAACCGTGAATAAAATGTTAAACCCTCTGCTGGACTGTCGAGTCTCCACAGCAACTGCTCCACAGTGTTAAACGCGACGCGGGCGGCGGACAAAAAAATCAAAATAACACATAAAAATCGAAATTTCCGCCTTTTATAATCTCTGTCATGACTTTTTCAATTGACTCGGCAAAAAGTCGGGAATATAACGATTTTATCGCGACTTTTTCAAATTTTAAAAAATCGGGAAAAAGTCGGCCGATTTTATCGGCGTCTGGAAAAAATCGGGATTTTTTGAAAAAGTCGCTAGTTTTTCCCGACTTTTTCCACACTGCTTCCAACATACAAGATCAACCTTCCTCAAGTGTCACACACACCTCAAAAGACAACTCCCAAAACAGTCAATGCAAGTCAACAAAAGGATCCCTCATCCAAATTTTCGGCATCCAAATTTTCGGCATCCAGATTTCCGACATCCATATTTCTAACATCCATTTCCGGCATCCAGATTTCCAACACCGCATCCAGATTTCCATGTGGGAGAGAGAGAAGCCTCTAAAGGTTGTACGAACCAATTAGAAGAGGAAGAATGTGTGTGATGAGATGATGATGAAATGAGCATCATCTCCTATGTATACCCATCAATGAGGGTGTATGACACATCTATTGGGCTTGTGAGCCTACATTACAATTCTGACCGACCTTGACAATTTGCAGTTGTGTGGAAAATAAATTCAAAATATAAGTTCTGCTCATCCAAACAAGATGATCTTTAATCTTGCACCTCTCCAAAAGAGGAATCCAACAAAAATATCATCATCATCATATGAGCAATGCAACATGGATTTTGGACCTAGTTGCCCAAAATTAACAAACATACATTCCTTCAGAATTTTGATATTGCTATGTTTTTCCTGATCATTCGACATTAGGGAAGAGGTCGTTATACATTGAAGATGTTGAGTGTGCTTGATGATTTGAATTTAAAGCACTCATTTGGTAGCATATTTTCAATTTGCAGTTACATCAAAATGGAGCAACTGAGACATAGTGGGAGTAACAGGTAGGAAGAAGGATTACTCCATGATTGTAGGAGTTCTACTAGCCCGAAGATTTATCCTGATTTTTTGTATTGGAAAAAACATCATGAGTACAATTGCTTTGGGCTCGATGATTAATTTTTGACACATCTTCCATGTTTGATATAAAACTACCTTCTCATAACTTGATTTGTCACATTCATATGGGTTTAGGCGATGAGAATGAAGCGTTGAGGACACCTAGCTACTATTCGAGGATCTATCGACACCTTTCACATTGACATACTTTGCAAGTTGTGTTAGGATGGATTGCTGAAAAAAAAGTTGTGTTTGGATGGTGCATGTAATATCCCTAAAGGGAAATAGATAGTAATATAAAGCACACAAACAAGGTACACAACAACTAAAGATAAATCACGAGACAAAATACACAATATGGAAAACGTTGAGGCAGTTTATTAATACTTAGAAATAAGGAAAGTACAAAGGCAATCAGAATGATAGCACCTCGACTTGCTCAAGGAAAGTGTAGAAACACTCTTAGAGCAATGTGTGGAATGGCTGCTCCCTCTATCAACTACGTAACCTCCAAGCTGCTGGAAAATGTTGTCGTGCTGCTGCAACTGCTGGAATGAAATGAGTCTTTGGGGCTATTCCCCAACTCAGAAAATGCTGAAACTCTAGGAATGGCTTCCTCTCCCAAAACCCAAAAAAACCCAGAGAGCTTTTCAAGAATGGCTGACCCCGGAAAATACCTCCTTTGAGGCACTACGCTATCCCTCAAAGGAAAGCGCTGACCCTGAAGGCAACACTGCAAAATATGGCCTCTCCCTCTACAAAATGTCTCCAATAGGTAAGGGTTGATCCCTTCCCTAATCCTCCGGTCTGAATCCACCAAAATCACCTCAATCCGCAACTTCCCCCAACAAGAATTGCGTCCTCTCTTTGCAAGACTGCGTTGTCCCTCCAAGGAATGCTCCTCAATGACTGAAGCTCTGATCTCTCCCAAATATCTCCAATAGGCAAGGGCTGGCCCCTTGCTCACTTCTCCGGCCCAAATCCTCCAAGATGGCACCAATCCGGAGCTCTCCCAAAATGAACCACGTCCTCCCTCTCAACACTGCGCAGTCCCTAGATACTATGCTCCACAACAAAGGCAACCACAAATCCTCCTGCAAAAATGATGATAGAATACCTCACCCGAGCAAGCACTCGAAGTCTCCCGAGGCTGAGGGTGGGACCTCCGCACGGAGACACCCATTGTACTGAACAGTGTGTGCAGACTAGCTAAATAGCAAGCATGCTCAATGTCTAGAGACAATCTCCAAAATGGATAATCATCAATCATGAGAGAAATGAGGTAGCCTCTCCTCTATTTATCTTGGGTGAGCCTCCCTCTCTCCTTGGCCCCACCATGCTACGTTGCCTCTCTTTGGCCCACGCTGCCAACTCAACTGTGCTGGCTGGGCCCACGCTGTCTAAGTGTGTCACCCCTCTACGTTGTCACTTGGCCCCCTTTGCCCACCTTGACCACAACATTATATCTGCTAAGTGACTATAGGGAGTGCGTTTTATCCTAAGTGAGTCATATTCTCCTTTTCACCCACTTTATTTATATTTTTACTTTATAAAGGCAAAATTAGTCAAAATTAATATTTCCAATTAGCTGCTGCTATTACAGTCCTCCCTGCCAAAATTTGCTTGTCCTCAAGCAATGCCTGAACAAGCCTCCTCTCTAGCTGATGCTCCCCACCATCACTGTAAAATGTGCCTGGGTCCTAGATGCTCCACTGGACCTTCCCCGTCCTCTGTATCACCCTGATATGGAGGGATCTCTCAATGCCGGGATCCCAAGCCATCCTGTCCAACATGAGGCTCCACCTGCTCCACTCACCATCCTGCCATGCTAATGAAGTCCACCACTTCATCAATGACTCGCTAAAGCCCGATGGAAGATATACATCATCTCCCCATGTAGTATACAACTCACCCCTAGAGGATATCGAGCTGTGCAGTGCTATAATGCTCAAGTCCCCTACTAATCTCGCAGAGGTGACACCATGCTGATGCTGCGCTACTCTGATCATGAGATACTCCGAGTCATGCACAGACTGTATCCTCCTCTCCTGAGACCTAGTGGCAAGAGATCTATGAGAGAAAAGCTCATCCGGCCCAAGCATCGCCATGATGCTAATACCTACCCCTCCGAATGCAGCTCTGAATCTATGTAGCAACAGAGAAAGTTTACCCTGCCATCCGATGAAGGCCTCCGTGTACCCCCATGTGCCAACCCAACAGTGAACTAGATCACTCTCTGTCCTGACTCCGACCATCATTAGATAGAATGGGCTATCAATCAACTGAATCTCTGCATCCCATAGTCGGACCTGTTGCACCATCGCTCTGACAACTGTGGGAATCCCTCCATGCCTCATCTCTAGTCCCTGCTTGTGACCAATATAGAGGATCCATATATCAGGGGAAAATATGATGCATGCTAACCAGCCCTGTGTCTTCCACTGTGTAGTACCGAGGATCACTGGAAGCCATATGTGACAAATAGCCACCCCCTAAATGCAATCAATAGATGGATATCTAATACTCGCAATTGACTCAAGGTATCTAGATCCCTCCTGTACCTGCCAACCATCTCCACTGGGTCTGCCATCCACCCTCACGGTGATGTGTCGATACATTGTCTGGAGCCCAGATGCATACTAGGTTGCTACCACTGTTGTACCCAGTATCCTCTACTCATGCATGGTCTCGACATACCCTGGGAAAAGAGTGACGCATGTCTCCCTCATGACCCACTCCCCAACGGTAGGCTCAGCGATGACTGATGTGCCACCCCTGCAGAGGATCATCTCGTCGCCTAACCTATGGCTGTCAACTAGCGTACCAACCCAGTGCCACTGCTGAGAAGTCTCTCCCCTAGTGTGCTGAGTGTCACCCAAATATCTTGGGTGAGCCTCACGCACCCCGCTGCTCATGCCCAAGGTGCCAAAGGACAACAACAAAATTGACTGTGCCCGTGAGTGATGTAGAAGAGGGTCAGGTGCGTGAGTCCCCACAGATACCGTCAAGTATCGTTCATCTGTCTCCCCATCGATCCTAGGTGAACTACCCCCAAAGGTAAGCCTAGTGTCCCTGTCCGTGAGTCTCCCTGGGGGCAATACTCTAAGACCCTGTTGTGCAGCACCATACGCCCTCGCATACCACCCATCATCCATGTACTCCTCGACATGCCACTGCACACTGAGGCATACCCCTGTACACCGCTGGATACCCCCTGCTATTGTCGTACCACCCTGTACTGTCTGGTGCCCTGTCTGTGTCAAGGCATAAGTCACTCCTCGCATGTTCTCAATGTGATGTAGGACACTCCTACTCCACAATGCAGTCCCACACACTACGGTACACCACCATGCAACTCCCTGTCCACCGATAGTCCACTGCTCAATGCTAGAGGCTCCCACACATCCTTGGATGTGATGACCTAGAGTTGTGTCTCTACATGTCAGACCACCCCCAATCGATATCATCATCTCCACCGTCGCATTGCTATACCTGCCGTCGAATGCATCATCACTCCAAATCCTCCCCGAGGGGTCCAAGAAGTGAATCTCCCTATGTGTCAGTAGTGATACCACAACTGCTCAGCTCCGCTGTGACCTGTGTGCCCCACACAAAGGTGAAGAATCCTTGGCCCCATACAAGGCACCATCTGGTGGCCTGCCAATGCCACCTCCTCCGACCAGCTCCTGCCAAGGTATGTTGATCACCTTGTGACCCCGCGTACAAGTGCCATACCAAGGCAACCTAGAGAGTTTGCCCATAAACTGGTTGGCCACTGGAGCTGCCCAAAACTCCCCAAGCCAATGTGCATGCTCAACTACTAGGCCAACTGTACCCTCCAAGACATAATCAACCGAATTGCCTGGGAAACGACAGGTAGTCCCGCCTAGATCCCAATGCCAGTCTGGGATTCCTGTATTCCCAGCACTTGGAAACTCTTGCTGAACTACACCCGGGTCCACCACTATCTCTATAACCCACTCCACTGGGTACCAACTCAAAATCTCTCGCCATCCAACCTCAACATGTGGATGTTGCACCCTATGCAACTCCGATCGTCTCATCCCGCTAACCAAGTCAACGTATGAGATCTGACTAGGTGGCTCTGCCTCTCTCTCTCCAATGGAAAGAGGTGACCCAACAATGCTGCTAGCCCCGTCTATGCATGCTTGAAGGGGGCTGCTCTGACACTCAAATGTGTCCTCTAGCTGTACCATTAGGGAATCCAGTCGTTCCCCAATGTGGGCCAACTTGGCCTCTGACTCGGCACAAACCACTCTCATGCCCTCTAGCTCCTCGTTCTGTAACAAAATAGCCTATCGTACTGATGTGGCCTTCCCTTTCAAAACTCGAAGGTCGGCTCGAAGCTGATGACACCGTTGTGTGCGACCATCGTCCAATACCTCTGTATATACTAGTGTCTCATCAAAGGTGGATACATCTCCTGGCACCTCACCCATCTGTCGCGCGCTGCTACCACCCGAAGACTCGGACACTACCTCGGTCATCACCTCAATGGATGGCACCACTGGGTAAGCTCTACTCTCTCTACTAAGATGTCAACGGATAAGGTCATAGAAGTCTCCAACACAAGTGACCCCTGCATCATACTAGGTGTAACCACATGCTCCCCATGATCCTATGTGCCCTCATCCTCCAAGTGCGAGTAAGCCATTTTGATGGCTTTCCCTTTCGTTATTCGGTCAAGCTGGAAAGAGGTATCCAACTTTTCCACCCGATCTCGAACCGTGAAATCATTGGATCCATCATACGTGGGAAAAGGTGACCTCCCAATGGTATGCTGCAACTCTGAACTCTGAGTGCTAGATCTCCCACTGTTACTTCCTTCTTCGTCCCGCCTGAGATGACAGTAATCTTTGAAGGGCAAAGCAGCTCTGAAGTTTTCCCCCATGGACTGCCATTTGCGGAAATAATCTCCAAAGGGTATATGATCATGCCGCCTCCCTTTCTCACTCGGTACTGGAGGTAAGAATGTAGGCATCGTGATCTTGGTTGGCCTACTGAAGGCTGGTAAATGCTGGTCATATTGTTATGAGACCCCCATATTTTCCACCTCTACTGCGTTTGGTGGGTAAGATTCTGCCTACCCTCTTTGTTCATAGAAAAATATCCCCACGGCTGAGCCAAGAATGAGGCTCTGATACCACTGTAATATCCCGAAAGGGAAATAGACAGTAATATAAATCACACAAACAAGGTACACAGCAACTAAAGATAAATCACGAGACAAAATGCACAATATGGAGAATGCTGAGCCATTTTATTAATATTGAGAAATAAGGAAAGTACAAAGGCAATCAGAATGATAGCACCTCGACTTGCTCAAGGCAAGTGTAGAAACACTCTTAGAACAATGTGTGGAATGGCTGCGCCCTCTATCAACTGCGTAACCTCCAGGCTGCTGGAAAATGTTGCCGTGCTGCTGCAATTGCTGGAATGAAATGAGTCTTTGGGGTTGTTCCCCAACTCAGAAAATGCTGAAACTTTCGGAATGGCCTCCTCTCCCAAAACCCAGAAAAACCCAGAGAGCTTTTCGAGAATGGCTAACCCCAGAAAATACCTCCTTTGAGGGACTACGCTATCCCTCAAGGGAAAACGCTGACCCTGAAGGCAACACTGCAAAATATGGCCTCTCCCTCTACAAAATGTCTCCAATAGGTAAGGGTTGATCCCTTCCCTAATCCTCCAGTCTGAATCCACCCAAATCACCTCAATCCGCAACTTCCCCCACCAACAACTGCGTCCTCTCTTTGCAAGACTACGTTGTCCCTCCAAGGAATGCTCCTCAATGACTGAAGCTCTAATCTCTCCCAAATATCTCATATAGGCTAGGGTTGGCCCCTTGCTCACTTCTCCGGCCCAAATCCTCCAAGATGGCACCAATGTGGAGCTCTCCCAAAATGAACTGCGTCCTCCCTCTCAAGACTGCGCAGTCCCTAGATACTCTACTCCACAACGAAGGCAACCACAAATCCTCCTGCAAAAATGGTGATAGAATACCTCACCCGAGCAAGCACTCGAAGTCTCTCGGGGCTGAGGGTGGGACCTCCGCACGGAGGCACCTGGTGTACTAAACAGTACGTGTAGACTAGCTAAACAGCAAGAGTGCTCAATGTCTAGAGACAATCTCCAAAATGCATAATCATCAATCATGAGAGAAATGAGGTAGCCTCTCCTCTATTTATCTTGGGTGAGCCTCCCTCTCTCCTTGGCCCCACCATGCTACGTTACTTCTCTTTGGCCCACGCTGCCAACTCAACTGCGCTGGTTGGGCCCACGCTGTCTAAGTGTGTCACCCCTCTACGTTGTCACTTGGCCCCCTTGGCCCACCTTGACCACAACGTTATATCTCCTAAGTGACTTTATGGAGTGCGTTTTATCCTAAGTGAGTCATATTCTCCTTTTCACCCACTTTATTTATATTTTAACTTTATAAAGGAAAAATTAGTCAAAATTAATACTTCCAATTAGCTGCTGCTAATTGGGAATATTACAGTGCAACATATATATGTTGGAGCATTCTACATGCATATTTGGGATTCTGGTATTGACATGCAACTTCTAGACTGCTTTCCCTCAAGAAATCTTGGGGAGGGAGGAATGTAATTTCCCTTTCCAAATGATCACTTTTGGAGATTGATTTTGTAGCTTATTTGATTCCTGTAAGCTATTGGGGGGGAAAGGGGATCAATTAATTGTTTGAAATGTCACTAGACTGAAAATAACATGTAGAAGTAACAATGAATAATTATTAAAAAGTGGCTATAAAAAAATAAAAGAAACTTTATAAAGTCACTTTATATTATTGAGCAGGGAAAAGAGGTAAAAAGGGTAGATCCATGGTATTTTAATGACCCATGGTATTCTGATGATAAAAAAGTTATAAAAGGAGAATTGGAGCTCACTCTTGGTATGCATGGTTATTGATTTTTTTGATAATTGTTTGAGAAGCTTTAGTAGCTTACTGTGTGGGGAAACCCTTGTGGAGATCCCAATTTTAGTGGTGAAACTATCCACCGTCGCTGGTGATGGTTAGTTTCGATGGTGATACATCCACCCTAGGTAGTCAAGAGGGAGAACCACTTTAGGTTCTTCATTTGGCACTCATTAGGGAAGAAGGGTTGAAGATCATAGTCTAGAAGAAGGGTCTAGTTACAACAAGTGCGCATCCCAGCAAGGAATGCCGAATTTTCCAGAGAACTGCAACAAGGGATCAAGCCAGAGAATTCCCAGAAGGAGGTTGAATTATCTCTAGTTGTCAAATTTCCAAGTTTTTCTAAAAAATAAATTGTTGTAAATATTTTACTGTTATTAATAAAATTGGTTGGGTTTGGATGGGTTTGCTGTGGCATTTCTCAAATAAATTTTTTTATGATGGGTTGTCCAAATTTGTTGGAATTTCTTAAAATTTTCG
This sequence comes from Pinus albicaulis, assembly GCA_034641835.2. Classification (NCBI taxonomy): domain Eukaryota; kingdom Viridiplantae; phylum Streptophyta; class Pinopsida; order Pinales; family Pinaceae; genus Pinus; species Pinus albicaulis. The sequence goes on along the minus strand of CM076570.1, from coordinate 92,831,727 downwards.
GCAAAGTTGTTTTCTTTTGAGGATTTTCTGAAGAAATTTTGATAGAAAATTATAAATTAAATAAAAAGGGATTTTACAACTTAACCGTGAAATGTCTTGGGGCAAGGCTAGCCATTAGGTCTAGTGGATCGCTTTCTTGAGCGACTTCTTTTTGCTTGAATTTTGTTTGATCTTGCTTTGAATGCTAACTTTACTTGGTTGGAGCCCGTTTGCTCGACTTGAGGAAGAATTTATGATGCAACGACTTGCTTGTTGGACCTTCTTGGCTTCAAAATTGAGGACTTGGTCTCTTCAATTGCAAATGACTAGATCATTAGGCTCAAATTGCTTGAGAATTGGCTTCAAATTTGACATTTGGATGCTTGAAATGCCCTTGGCGACCTTTTTTGAACATTGGATAAACCAATGCTTTTCGCGACATGGACTAACCGCCTTTCGTGGATCGTTATCTTTGGCGGTGTGATTGTTGACTAACACCTACGGGTTTTGGTCTAACGACAATCATGATTACCAACAAGTGGTATCAGACCGTAGGTCACGAGTTCGATAAACACACAAATCACACTAGGGGGGGGGATTGTTGGACATTGGATAAACCGGCGTTCCCCGTGTGTTTTGCGACATGAACTACCTCTCATGGATCCTTATCTTTGGTGATGTGATAGTTGACTAACACCTACAGGTTTTGGTCCAACGAGAATCATGATTCCCAGCAACCTTGCTTTACCGACATGCTTCCTTGACGTTGCTTGCAATGGGCTCTTACTTGCTTCAAGAGGATTCAACCTCCTTACTTCAACTTCATTGAACCCAATGGCTGCCTTGCGTGATAATGCTTGTCGTTTGACCTTGGATTGACATTACTTGGTTCGCTTAGTGCTTGGGGGCTTACTTGCTCCTTAATCGCTCCATCGTCTAACTTGGAAGGACTCTTGATGCCTTGTTTGGTGAATTTAGCTTGCCCATCTTGCTTCAAATCTAAGTTGCAGGAAACATCCTCCCCACCCCCGTTTCTAGCAAAGAACGAAATGGAAACTCAGAAACTCGTACTGTACGGTCGGGAAACGCGTTTCTGGCCGTACTGGCAACGTTTCCCGTACGGGTGGAAACGTGTTTCCCAGCCGGTACGGGAAACGTTGCCAGTACGGCCAGAAATGCATTTCCCCGCCGGTACGGGATACTTACCAGTACGGCCGAAAGCACGTTTCTCGGCCCTACGGCCACATTTCCTCCCAAAACAGCGATTTTACTTGAATTTTTTTTCTTTTTTCGGTTTTCATGCAATGTATTATTATTTTAATTATTTTATTTATGTCTTGGATGCTTCTAGATGGCTTTCTAAACTTATAAAAAGGGGATTTGCCTCATTCTCTCATCACATGAATTGAGCAAATCATTTCAGTTGGAGAAGAGCGATTTTGGCGAGGAGAAAGGAGGAAGAGAGTAGTGCTTCAGCTTGGGTGCTTTCATCATTGAGCAAAGGAGATTTCAGCAGTAAGAGAAAGAGATTTGAAAAGCAGATTTGGAGTGCGAAGTTTCCAGCTACGACATTCTTGGTTTTTGGCTTAGTTACAGCCATATTTGTCTTGTTTTTTCTGGCATTTTGGGGTAGCTTCAACTACAGAAAATTAATTTGGGTAAGAAGCATTCAATTTCCTGGTTTTTTCCCATTGTTTTGTCTATTTTTCGAGGGTTTATGCTACCAAAATTATAAAAAACGTTTTTTTATTTATAGATTTGTTTTTTTATTTTTTTTGCATCAATGGCTTCTTCCATCTAAGGTTCAAGTGCAAACCCCAAGGCCAACCCAAGGGTTGAATATTATCCTCTTTGGAGGCATGTTGAGACGCTGCAAAGATGTGGAGGTGGTGGCTCATGGGAATGGCGGTGTACTCTTTGCAATAATTCTTACAAGGGCTCTTACCCAAGAGTGAAGGCACATCTTTTGCATGGAGGAGGATAGGGGATTGCAAGTTGCTAGAAAACATCAGACCCTATGGCAAGGAGGGAATATCAAAGAGAGCAAGATCAGGCTGATGGAATCAAAAGAAAGCATGATGATTTTAGTCAAGCTAAAAATCCAACAAACATTGAGCCAAGTATCGTAATTGAAGCAAGGAAGAGGAGAGGCACTCAACAACTAGAACAACCACCATCCAAAGTGGCATTTGGTACAGTTCAAGATAGCAGAATTGCTAAACTGGTGAATGTGCAAGGAAGAGAAGAAGCTAATTCCAGAGTGGCTCGGTGCATCTATGCATGTGGTATCACATTCAATGTTGTTCGCTCTCCTTACTGGCAAGATATGATAAGGGCAGTTAACAAAGCTCCTCAAGGGTACAAGGGGCCCAACTATGACAAAGTTAGCACTCAACTTCTAAAAAATGAGAAGGATCTTGTGGAGGATGTGATATCACCAATTCGTTCTTCTTGGAATAGCTCTGGGGTTACCATAGTCTCAAATGGATGGACATATACAAGGCGTAGACCATTAATAAATATCATTGCCATTTTACCAAAAGGAGCAATGTTTCTAAAGGCAGAAGACTGCTCGGGAGAGGTAAAAGATGCACAATTCATTGTTGATGTCATTATCAAATCTATTGAACAAGTTGGTCCTAACAGGGTGGTGCAAGCTATCACGGATAATGCACCGGTATGCAAAGTTGCAGGTTTGATTATTGAGGGGAGGTATGACCACATCTTTTGGACACCCTGCATTGTTCACAATCTGAATCTAATCTTAAAGGAGATCGACAATAAAGTTCCATGGATAAAGGAACTCACAGGGGAAGCAAGGGAAATTATTAAATTCATCACCAACCACCACCAGTCTCAAGTAATATTTCGAGAGTACTCCAAATTGGAGTTGTTAAAAGTTGTTGAGACAAGATATGCGTCAAACTTCATAATGTTGTGCTGCCTTGTTGAGGTTAAGCAACATTAGTGTCTATGGTGGTGAGTCAGCTTTGGGCTGAGTGGAGACATGCAGATTCAGAGCGGGGATCTATGGTGCATAGATTGTGCCTTGATGAGGATTGGTGGAGCAAGATAGATTTCTTGCTAATGTTCACAACCCCTGCATTTGAGCTTCTTCGAAATGCTAACACCGACCAACCTTTCTTAGGAGAGGTATATGATGCCATGGATTCCATGGTTGAGAAAACTATGGAAATAATTTCACAGGAGTCTCCATAACTTTTGTTTGTAGATGGTCATTTTGCCGAATTAATCAAGAGAATCATTGTTGACAGGTGGAACAATTTCAACACTCCATTGAATACTTTAGCACATGCCTTGAACCTAAAATTTTATGATGAGGAACTTATTGCTCAAAGCAATGGGAAAAGGAAGGCACCCCATAAGGGTAGAGAGGTGGCTAATGGGTTGAAAAAGCCCTTATGAGAATTTTTCCAGTTCATCTACACAAGGAGGTGAAGGAAAAACTTGCCAGTTTTGCTATAGGAATAGATGATTATTCAGATATATCATCTTTGGAGGAGAGAAGCACCATGAATCCAGTTAGGTGGTGGATTTGTCATTGAGCAAATGGCGTACATTTGCAAAACCTTGCCATTCGCCTCCTTTCACAAGTGGCAAGCTCTTCATCATCAGAAAGGAATTGGAGCACCTATGGTTTTATTCATTCTATGAAGCGCAACAGGTTGGGCTCACAAAAGGCAGAGGATCTTTTTTATGTGCACTCCAACTTTCGGCTTGCATCTCGTAATGGTCCTTCTAAGGAGTAGGATGTGGATCCAGAAAATCCTGATTTGGATCTCTCTTGCTGCCTTGAATATTGAGGACCAAGATCATAGAAGTAGAATTGGCCAAACATCTTTTTCAGCTACACCATCCACTGTTGAGCATGCTTCTGCTGCTATATTTGATGAGGATTCTGATAATGAGTATTAGTCTTTTGACTTTATTGTACTTGCAGCCTCATATATATAATAAAGGCTGATTTTGAGATTTTGATATATAATAAAGGCTGGTTTTGGATATTCTGATATTGCTATTTTCATTAGGTGTTTGTTATCAATGATGCAGTAGATCACACTTGATGCTTGATAATTAGCCCTTGGGGCACCAAATTTGCACACTAAGCTCCAACGTTCCAATATTAGCATCATATTCTTACTTTACTTGATCAAAATGGCCCAACAGAGAATGACTCCATGCCACACATGTGATACAAGTGCTTGGAGATGCCACCTTTGCTGGAGTGTTGAGGTAATTTGGCTTATACAAGTCACCTGCTTGCCACATCTTCTTTGTCCACTTCATCACTGAGCTTCAAATTATGTTGCTTGCAATGCGACATGGAAAGCGCTTTTTCCCCAAAATTGGGTCTACTGCTGTAACTACAGTTCTGTGAGGGTGTTCTGACTGCTTCAAAAGACAAATGATTCATCTAGGCGTAGAGAATCAAATGGACACCTTTTGTGCCTCGAAATCTGTAGCATGATGCCTTGGGATGCAAATGCGTTGGAAACTGTTAGACTATAAGGAGGGTGCATCGAGATCAGAAGGGATATTGTCTGGGAAATTACACATGGTGATCACCCTTACAAGGCTCTATTGACACAAGTGCTTCCTTAAACCATGATTCGTGACAATGCTTATTCCAAGATACCTGCACACCATCCCAGGATATAGAATATCCATCAAGGCATGGAGTTACCACCCACCAGGGTGAAGTCAGCATTGTCACAGAGGCAGACATATCATGAAACAAACAATACCAATAATAGCCATGGTCATCCGCATCAATGGGGATCTAATAATCACTTTTACAAACAATACACACCCACATGGCTTTACAGGGCTATAAGGCACTTCCTCTGGGCTTATATGGCGTGGCCAAAAAGTTTTGAAGTACCCCTGCTAAGAGAGGGGAAACAGCTATTATGAAGGACACCCCTCAAGCTATCAAGGCAACTATGGTGCCCTAAGGAATAATGCCAAGCAAACACCTGATTGAAGTCAAGAAACCATTGAGAAAGCCATCTCCAATGTGCAAATCCAGCACAAACCATCTCCCTTGTGTGAGCCTGTCATGGACTATCCAAGAGATGATCCAACAGCATGGACCAGAAATATGATGAAACATCTCCAAACATTGTGTAACCACTTTTGGAATAACCTGAAAGCTAACGGCCTTGCTAGTGAGGGGCCAACTTCTTAATTGTCTCTTCATGTTTTCCCTAGTCTTGAATTTCATGGTTACAATTTTTGTGGTAAGTTGTAAACTAAAACCTGCTTTCTGTACTCTAATTTCAGTTATTTAAATCACCTTTTGTTAGTTCTAAATTTGGACTTTACAAATTTGGAAATGAATTCCCTGGGAACGCTGTTCTTTTGTTATGGATATCCAAGTAGCTGGATATGAATGAGTACTTTCTGTATATACATGTGTTGCACTCACTGCTTTTGTATGTTTGTAGACTACTTGACAATTTAGTTTGTAGCATAAATGATAGTGGTTTGGGGCTAAAACAGATGTCTGTCGTAACTTGTAGGCCACCGTTGCATGCCATGAAATTACTCTGTGCTAGTCATATAAAGGCTTACGCTTCTATTTTTGAAAACAAGAGATTTTATGAGCTGCTTTTGAATTCATAATGTGGTGCATATTTATTTTATGGGAAAACACTTTTTGCAGAATGACGAATCATTCTTATTGAGTGAAACACTGGTTCATGACAGTGAAAATTATCATCCTACACAGAATATGCATTATGAAAATAAATTTAGATGATGTTATGATTTAGTTTTAGTAGTTTTCTGCTTTAAACTCTAGTTAATCTCTTGGCATGGAAATTTCATTTTGCTTAAAGTTGTAAATATGAGAGATGGAAGGTTTTCTTATCACATAGTTTTGCTAAAATTTATCAAATACTAGACAAACTTTAAACAGGACCACAAAGAAACTATTGATGTCCCATTGAACACAAGTGCTTTCAAATGATAATATTCTTTTCCTGTTGTCTTGTGTTGTTCAACCGTTCATGAAATTTCTGGCAGGAGTAGCCAAAGAATTCGAGATCCTGTTACGAGGCAATTTCTATTTGAAGTTTCTAAGGTTCTTCATGACTCCATAGATAGCTTGAGTGGTGAAGATGATTGTAAGCAGATCACTGACACCGTGAAACACTTTGTCCAGCTGGTATGTGCTTTTGAAGCCTTTGTTTACTCATTTATTCTTTTATTTGTTCTTTCATTTTATATAAGAAGAAGCTTTGTTTGTAGGTGGATTTTGGAGGTGATTTGGAGCAACATTTATCTTTTCTAATTGATTGTCGTGCAACCTTCAGCAAAATGGACCTTTTAAAGGTTTGTCTTTCTAAGATCCTTTGTTAAGTGCAAGTCATAAACAGTGTTAAGTTGTGAATTTGAGTTGCTAATACACTCTTTTATGAAATTTTGGGATGCACAAATTATAATCTAGAGAAAGTGGATGCCAAATTGCTGCTTCTATTTAGGGTGGCGCTATTGGTCTTGATAAGAATTTTGGCTTGTTACAACATATATTATATGAGATTCCATCTTGTGATTTTCATCACATTGATGGAGACCTCCTGCTGGTACTCTTGGGCATTGGACCAACTTCAGAGATTCATATTCATATTCAGTGCATTTGCTCACTGGGTGGAGATCTTTGTTTGGGGGTGTCTTACTTCTTCTTGGTTGGATGATGATTGTGTTTGCTGCTTGGTGTTCTTTTCATATGTGTTTGCCTTGTTGGATGATGATGGTTAAGACTCTAACATATGTGTTTCTTGATTGTTGATGTTTCCATGTGACTTGGTGTGTTGATGCATAATGTTGGTGTCACTAGGTGGGGTGTTCTACATCATCCTTATATATTGGATGTGTGATGGGGAACACACTTGATGGTTGGATGAGTTGGCCTTTTTATTATGCTCCTTTATCTTATGATGCTGCTAAGGTGGGATTATTCTTGTTGCCTTTGTGGGATTTTCCTAGGTGATTTAATTTTATAATCTCGCAATAGCTAGACAACATTATGGCTTGATGGTGATCTAACCTTTTTTAAGGTTATATGGTAATTTTGATCTAATAATCCCTTGGTGGTGGTGCACTTGAATTTGGAGTTTATGTTTTGTCATTATTATGGAGGGGCTTTGCTAAGGAGAAGATTTTTTATTTCCATGGTACAATACTTAATTAAAGTGCACACCTTATTGGCACACATGTTCGTGCTGATTGAATTTGTTGGTGACTAATTGGGAGAAGTCCTATGGTAATATTTGAGTATTAACCTTTGTGCACACATGTTAAGGTTTATTTAACTATTCAATGGTTAAATCAATCTAATCCAAATAAAGGTTAAAAATTAATAGCTTGGACATCCTATTTTATATGTTTTCTTTTCACACTTGAAGTGGTTATTTGCATGGAGTTGTTGCTTTCTAGTGGTGTTCCCCACCCTTCTTGGGCATGATTCTCGAGGTATTTAATATTTTATTGGTTTCTCAGAGAGGTTGGCACACTTCTCTAGGGAACACTCTCTTGGATTGGGTAATCAGGCGATGATTGAGGATTGGCGCTTCAAGATGGGTTGGGCTTCCATTGTAATATCCCTTTTCATTGTTTTGCAAAATAAAATAGGGTTTCGACTCAAAAAATTTAGGGCATTAATTTTTACTTAAAATTCACCACAAATGTTGCTCAAAATATACATAGTGGAATTTTCTAGCAATCAAATAAACATGCAACCCAGAAGAGAATTTTCTACACTCCTAACATTATTATTTTTTGGAATTGGAGGAATTACTTTACATAAACCTCGAAGAAAGAACCTGATAGTAATGCTCGCTGACAATACTACAACTAGTTTGACAAGATATTGATGTCTATAATTTAGTCTCTAATTTCAACCCACATTCTTGCTATAGCGCTTCAAACTCAATTTGGCTTGTCAGAATCATCTTGACCTGTTGGATGGTTTGTAGAAACTCGTCCCCAACGTAATGTGTTTTCCCATGATTTTCTCTTCGGAATATCCAATTCACTTGTAGTGTTTCGTCCCCTTGTTGCCTTGACTGATTCTTCTATAGGGATGGCATTTCGGCTAACAAAATACATTGTACTTGACCCCAACAAAGATTCAACAAACACAATCCATGTTGTGCACAAACTTGGCCTTTGTGGCTTCAAAGAACTCAACCCCAACAAGATTAGAGAAATTCTTCCAAACAGAGAATTCGACCTTAGCACAACAATGATTTTTGACCCTCTTAAACTGCAAATTTCAGCTTCAGTAATTCAAGTAATGTTTAGTCTTTCGTCTGCAAATTTGGCCCAACAAGCCTTTTTACTTAAAATAACTCGACCTTTATAATTTAATGAGCTTGACTTTTGCAAAATTGATAATCTTGACCTCTGCAAGAATTAAACTAGGCCCATTAAAATATATGCACTCAAGCACCAGATAAAGAAAATGGGATGAAGAAACTCAGTCTTGGAAATTGATTGAATTCGACCTGCACAATACTATTATGAAACCAACTCCAAAAATAGAAGAACAGAGAGATCAATGCCTTAGAAATCAGCCACTTCGAGGGGGCAACCTCCAATACATTACATAAATTAACAATTCTTGGATGATACAAATGACAAAATCTCCTTCTATATATAGGAGTCCATAGGATCACAATATAATCCTAGCTGACCTAACAATAATAATGTAAGGGCACAATAATAACAATATTGGGGTTACAGGGGTACAAAAACAACAATAAGGGGGTTACACTAACAACAATAAAGGACTATAGTAGTAATATAGGGACCTAACATGCCCCTCTCATTCAAAAAAGTTTTGCTCTCAACGCTTGAGTAGCTCTGAATGCTTACATATAAAATTCTCATCCTCCCATGTAGAATCTTCAGTGGGTAAGTTCTTCCACTTGATGAGGTACTCTGAAATTGATCGATTTCGTAGCCGTCGAGTTCTTGTTTCCGTCACTGCTTCAGGTTCCAATATGACTTTTCCTTCCTCATCAAGTTCTGGCAATATTGTTTGAACTGAAAGTTTGTCACCTATAACCTTCTTTAAGCATGAAACATGGAAAACTGGATGCACTCGCGAAGAAGCAGGAAGCTCCAATTTGTATGCCATAGTACCAATCTTTAGCAACACCTTGTAAGAACAATAGTAATTTGGCGATAATTTATTATCCTTCTTAGCTTGCTTGAGGGGCATTTGTTTGTATGGTTGTAGTTGTAAAAATACTCAGTCTCCTACATCAAAACTTCTCTCACTGCGATGTTGATCTACCTATTGTTTCATTCAATTTTGTGCCAAATTTAGGTTATCCTTTAAGAGTTTTGAACTTCTTGTTGATGCTCAATGTGATCTTCCACTACTTGAACCTTATAATTTTCTCTTGAAGATGATGTGATGGACGGTGGATGATATCCATAAAGTGCCATAAATGTGGTCATTTTTGTTGTAGTATGGAAGGAAGTGTTATACCACCATTCAGCGAGAGGTAACCACTCGACCCATTGTGTTTGCTTATCAGATACAAAACAACGAAGATATCCTTCAAAACATTTATTCACCATCTCAGTTTGACCATCGGATTGAGGATGATAAGATGAGCTATGAGCTAGTTGAATACCCAAACAAAAAAATAATCCCATCCAAAAATTTCCAAGTAAAAATGGGATCTTTGTTGCTTACAATAATCTTTGGGTTTCCATGTAGCTTTTGAATTGTTTCCATAAATGCATTAGCAACTGTACTTGCTTTAAATGGATGAGATAATGCACAAAAGTGTGCATACTTGGTAAGTCTATCAACTACCACCATGATGACACTCTTTCCTTCGGACTTAGGTAAACCCGTGATAAAATCCATTGAAATCTCCTCCCAACGTTGACTTGGAATGGATAAAGGTTGTAGAAGTCCTGGGGTCTTGATTGTTTCCACTTTATTCTGCTGGCAAACCAAACATTCTGCCACAAACTTTCGAATATCAGATTTAAGGCCATCCCAAAAAAATTCTTTCTTCACCCTGTGGTAAGTTTTTAAAAATCCTGAGTGTCCTCCTAAAGGAGAAGTGTGCAATTCCAAAAGAATCTTTTGTTTTAGTTGGGAATTCTTACAAATATATAAGCGATCATTGTACCATAAGGAATCATTTTTCCAACTAAATGTATCAGATGTACTAGGATCTTGCTGCAACTTTTGAATGAGTGTCCATACATCTTTGTCCTTCTTCCATTCATCTCTTGCTTCGGTTATCCAATCTGGTTAGATAATAGAAATGGCACAAAGTAATGCTTCCACCTCTTCATTCTTTCTTGAGAGTGCATCTGCAACAACATTAAGCTTTCCTTTTTTGTAGATTATTTCAAAGTCATAACCCAACATCTTTGTGACCCATTTTTGCTGCTCTTCTGAAGATAGTCTTTGTTCCAAAAAGTGTTTAAGACTATCATGATCAGTTTTTACCATGAAGTGTCTTCCCATTAGGTAAGTTCGCCATTTCTTTAGTGCATGCAGTATTGCTAACATTTCCTTCTCATAAATAGGTTTCTGTAAATACTTTCCTTTTATTGGACGACTTTCAAAAGCAATGGGTCTTCCTTTCTGCATTAAAACAGCACCAATTCCATTTCCTGAGGCATCACATTCCACAATAAAGGTTTTTGTGAAGTCTGGCGTAGCTAAGACCGGTGCTAGGCACATTGCCTCTTTAAGATGTTCAAAGGCCTTAGTTGCTTCAGGAGTCCATGAAAATGCATCTTTCTTCAATAATATTGTTAGAGGTGCTGCTATTCTCCCATAATTCTTAACAAACTTGCGATAATACCGTGTTAACCCAAGAAATCCTCGCAACTGCTTTATGGTTGTGGGAACTTTCCATTCCTTAATGGCTTTAATTTTGTTAGGGTCTACTTTAACACCCTCGTGAGATACAATATGACCCAGATATTCCATCTCTTGTACTCCAAAGAAACATTTGGATTTTTTTGCATATAATTGTTTCTCCTGCAATAGTTTGAGCACCCTGTCAACATGTTCAACATGATCCTTCCAAGACCTGCTGTAGATTAGCATATCATCAAAAAATACTAGCACAAATTTTCTAAGGAAGGGTTTGAAAATGGAATTCATCAACCCTTGAAATGTAGAAGGTGCATTGGTAAGGCCAAAAGGCATGACCAAAAATTCATAATGACCCTCGTGAGTTCGAAATGCTATTTTTGGAATATCTTCAGTCTTCATTCTAATTTGATGATATCCTAAACAAAGATCCAACTTGGTAAAATAAATTGCTCCATGTAATTCATCCAATAATTCATCAATCATAGGAATGGGAAATTTATCTTTAATAGTGAGCTTATTGAGCTCCCTATAATCCTGACACATGCACCATGATCCATCCTTCTTGTGCACCAATACTACTGGAGCAGAGAAAGAACTTTGACTAGGTTGAATTATACCAGCCTCTAACATTTCTGCAATCATACGTTCAATTTCGCTCTTTTGGACATAAGGATATATATAAGGCCTGATGTTTGGAGGAACACTTCCTAGAATCAAATGAATAACATGATCATGATCACGAATAGGTGGGAGTCCTTTGGGAGTTTCAAACACCTTGGAATGATTGTCCAAGACTTGTTGGAGATCTGCAGAAATAGATGATTTTGATGTTGGAACTTCTAGTGAGCATAATTGTGCAATTACGCCTCGTTGTTCTTTCTTTAGAAGCTTTTTCGTGACATTAGAGCTTATTTTCCTTCCTGGCTTCCCCGCAATACCCCGTAATTCGACTTCCTTTCCTTCTGAAAAAAATTTCAAGAAAAGTTCTTGAAAATTAAAAGCTATCGTCCCCAAAGATTGTAACCATTGTACTCCTAGTACAACATCAGCACCTCCCATAGGAATGGAAAGCACTGGACTATTCAATACATATTCCCCCATGGTTAGCTTGATATTATGGCATTTTCCAGAGCAATTTATAGTTCCTCCATTTGCAACCATCACTTGACATTCTGGTGTTGGGTATAGGAAACAATCCAATTCCTTGGCTACCTTACAATGAATAAAATTATGGGTGCTACCTGAATCAATCAACACTATTACCTTTTTCTTCTTGATATGTCCTTCTATCTTGAGAGTTTGAGTGGTAATTCCTGCCAGTGCATTACACGACATGGTCGGATTCATTTCTTTCCCTTCTATGGCTGGTTCCTGGTGTATATCCTCTTCTTGTTCATTTTCTTCTTCCTCTTCACAATCTATGTAAAATAATTTCTTCTCAGCACACTTATGACCTTTAGTGTATTTGCTATCACAACTGTAGCAAAGCCCTTTTGCTCTTTTTTCTTCCAATTGTTGAGGTGTCAACCTTGTAGGTTGTGGAAATCTAGGCGTAGCAACACTTCCTTCTTTATAGAATTGAGTGGTAGGCTTCCTTGTCGCCATAATTTTACATTCAACTTTTCTTGCCAACCTGAATGCCTCCTCCAATGAATCAGGTTCCAAAACGCGAACTTCATGTTGGATGTTATCCTTTAAAGTGCCTAGGAAGAGATCAATCCTGTGTTCCTCTGTAAGATCAGTTACCCTTATATTCAATTTTTGGAAGTCCTCAATGTGCTGCCCCACTAAACCCCTTTGTTTGAGATTTATCAATTGGGTAAAGAAGGTGTTGCTCTTTGTATCCTCATAATGTGCTATCATTTCCTCCGTAAAAATTGACCAAGTGACAATTTTTTTACGGGAACAAAGCCATCGATACCATACAAATGTATTTTGTTCTAAATGTAAAGTAGCAATGCGTACCTTTTGTGTGTTTTGCACGTTATGGAGATCAAAATATTGCTCCATCTGTAGTATCCATGTTACAGGATCCTTTCCATCAAACTTCCTCATATCCATTTTTGGAATATGGTGGTTCTTCCCACCAACATTCGAGTTTATGAAATCACGATTAACATTTATTTTGTTCTCATCATGCGGTTCTTCTCCTATATTTCCGCCATTAGGAATCATTTCTGGTTTTAAGCTTGTCATCAAGCCTTCCATGTATGCTTTTAGATCACTCTTCATGTTTTCCATGTTGTCTTTTATGTCATCCATCTTAGCTTCCATGCCCACTTCCATGCCATCCATCTTAGCTTCCAAACCAATCATCTTAGCTTCCACGCCTTTTTTCAAACCATCCATCTTATCTTCCATTTCATTTTTTGTTGCTCTTTGTGAGAGCAAAATTTGGTGCACTTGCTCTTGTAATTTTGACATGTCATTTTGCAGTTCTTCGTCTTCATGAGTCATAGTAGAGCCTTCTAAAGGCTTAATGGGTGTTGAATTCTTTTTAGGGGACATTTTAGAACCCAATGTTGATATCTATTCTACAATATGCCCTTGGAATCAATTCAAACTGCTTTTTCACACAAGACTTATGCAATTCGAAAAAAAAATACACACATTTTTCTTGCTTTTAAGGAGCTCAATAATGAAACTGAATTATCTCTGTAATTGTGGAACTTCAATATCTGAAATTCGGCTCTGTAGTAGCCCTCTGAATCTTCTTTCAAATGCCGCAAGTCTGACCTGATTTGGATTCTTCAAGGCAAAGTTATGCCTAATTTCCCACAATGACCTAATTATGGACTGCTTCAGTAGAGCGAACTTGTACGACGTGCCACGTGTCACTTTTTCCTCCTTTGGCTCTGAAATTGATGCACAGGAAACTACAGTCTATGTACTTGCAGCCACTTTTTACAGAATTCCAATCCGATGCTCAGAGAGAGAGTTATGACGATTTTCCCACAATCACCTCTTTGAGATGAAATTCGGGAGCTTGAAAACACCCTAACTTCCACAGATCATATCTCCGCAAATATTGTGAACCAAGAAATTATTACACGACGTTCCTCAGGATTTCGGCTTCGCTCTGTAAAAATTCAGCTTATGAACCTTAGTAGAAAAAGATGTTATAGCAAAACTTGCACGATGACCTGTTTTAGGTGAAATTTTGGAGCCTGAAACAACCCTAACTTCCACAAATCATATCTCCGAAAATAGTGCGAACCAAGATTTGAAATTTTTACACAACGTTCCTCAGCATTTCGGCTTCGCTCTATAAAAATTTCAGCTTCTGAACCTTCGTAGAAAAAAAGTTATAGTGAAAATGCCACGATGACCTGTTTGGAGCAGCGAAACCCTAGAATCCAAAGCTCTGATACAAAATTTTATGAAACCAACTCCAAAAATAGAAGAAGAGAGAGATCAACGCCTTATAAATCAACCACTTCGAGGGGGCAACCTCCAATACATTACATAAATGAACAATTCTTGGATGATACAAATGATAAAACCCCCTTCTATATATAGGAGTCCATGGGATCACAATATAATCCTATTTGACCTAACAGTAATAATGTAAGGGCACAATAATAAGAATATTGGGGTTACAGGGGTACAACAATAACAATAAGGCGGTTACACTAACAACAATAAGGGACTATACTAGTAATATAGGGACCTAACAAAGATTCAACAAACACAATCCATGTTGTGCACAAACTTGGCCTTTGTGGCTTCAAAGAACTCAACCCCAACAAGATTAGAAAAATTCTTCCAAACAGAGAATTCGACCTTAGCACAACAATGATTTTCGGCCCTCATAAACTACAGATTTCAGTTTCAATAATTCAAGTAATGTTTAGTCTCTCCTCTGCAAATTTGGCCCAACTATCATAAGAAATTTGGCCCAACAAGCCTTTGTACTTAAAATAACTCGACCCTTATAATTTAATGAGCTTGACTTTTGCAAAATTGATAATCTTGACCTCTGCAAGAATTAAACTAGGCCCATGCAAATCTATGCACTCAACCACCAGATAAAGAAAATGGGATGAAGAAACTCGGCCTTGGAAATTGACTGAATTCGACCTGCACAATACATTTAGAAATTCGGCCTCTTGAATCAACCTCCTAGGCCACAAGATCAATCTTCAAATAATAATTGGCTAGGGTGGCTTTACAACCACCGAAACCAATGCCCCCAACTAGGGTATATATTGCAACAACAAAACTAGGAACCAAATGAGAGTTTCACCTCTCTCAGAAAGCTACTAGAGCTCTCCACAATTTCTTCAATAATTCTTCACATGCCCTCCTTTGATCTTCTTCTCCCTTTTATAATAATTTCGTCCTCCGAAACCATGGGTAATACCATGGGTCACTTTATTTCCCGGTAGTGACTTTTTACCCCTTTTATTTTATTATGGTGATCCCATGTTCTTTCTTGTCAATAGCCCATGGGATCTAGATAGGCTATAGCTCAATCTCCTTTTGCTTGTAGGGGTCAGAAAGGGACATTACAATCCTCTCTTCCCGAGATTCCTTGTCCCCAAGCAATTCGAACTTGTGTCCCAATTCTGGGATCCCAAATGAATTTGAAGAATCTCTACTGCACCAATAGAATATAGTGAACCCAAGTATTCTGTCAAACTCTATTGCATGGTGAAGTAATCCACCAAGATCCCATTTCTAGATTAGAAGTCCATCATTCTTCTGTTGTGCTACTTTGATGATAACTGGAATGTTGATTTTGTAGCATTGGAAAGTGTTCCAAGTCTCATATTTTGTGAGGAGGCTTAGACATCAATATTCCAAAGAACCCAGAAACTGTTTGTGGAAATTCCACTCGATTCATGTTTTCTTAAAATAATTAATTATTTTAATGTGGTCCCTAAGTCTAAACTTAGGGAAATTAAATAATTAAGGGGTATTAATAAAACCGAGTGAGAATCTTCTAAAAAACGAAGATCAAGTCATGTTTGAATCTTAGCCATTGATTAAGATCTAATTTGGGCCATTGATTCATCAATGAGAAGATTATAAGAGAAGGCTTGAGGGTCATTTAGGAAGCAAGTCGAGCACACACTCAGTACTCGAATGAATAGAATTCGATTTCAGAGGGAGAGGTTGTAGAGGCAGAATTGCAAAGGCAGAAGAAGAAAGGGGAAGTCAGTAGAGGCAAAGAAAAGCAAGAGGACACAAAGGGGACAACACTGAGCAGCAGCATTGAGTCCCCACGCAGAGTGACGCAGTCCAGTGCAAGGACTGCGTAAAAGACCACACAGAGTGACGCAGAGGGTGCTAGGGTGCCTCTTGGGTGTCAGAAATTCTCTCGAAGGATTTGAGGAATTTATCTCAGGTGTTTTCTAGAAGTCTGCTCATCAAATTCTTGTAAATGATTTTCCTTGTTGAAGAATAATACAAACCCTCATATGTTGCACCGGTTTTCCCGCATTTGGTTTTTCCGGGACAATTGTCCAAAAATAACTGTGTTCACATGATTGTTTCTATTGCGTTATATGCATTTTGTTCTATTTTCTGCTTATGGCTAAGTGAATACTACAATTGTGTTAATTTCAGAATTTACTGGAAGAATTTTAAAATAACTTATCATAAAATAAGTAGGAGAAACAAATCTATCACTGCAGTAGTGTTTCAGTTTGAAAATTTCACATGGTATCAAAGCAAAAGACGAATAACAGACGAGGTTGTTCTGCAATGGAACGAAGATCCGTTAGTGATGCAACATCAACTCGAAAGGGTTCACGCAGTCCTCCAAAACGCATGGAGGAACAGAGAGATCATGACGTTTCAGTTTTGGCATCTAGACTAGAAGAGGAATTTGCTTGTGTGTCAAGCATGGCCTCACCAAATATCTGGTATATTTACAGTGGAGCATCTGCTCACATGACGGGAGTTTGAGAATGATTCTCAAGCTACCAGGAGGAGCAGATGAATTTTCAAATCATTATGGGAAACAAGGAAAAATGTACCTTTGTTGGATGAGGCAGCATAATCTTTCAAACAAAAGCTGGTAACAAGCTTCGGGCCACCAACGTACTACATGTACCAAGATTAGGGATGGACTTGCTCTCAGCGTCTCAACTTCAGAACAAGGGTTACGATGTATACTTTATTGGCAACAAAGTTTATGTCAAACACCCTAGTTGGAAAAAGAAGGCACAAATTGGAGTAAGGAGCCATAAACTGTACAAGTTACAACTCGAGTCCCTAATGGCACTAATAGGAAGTACTGATGAAAGAGATTTGAATGAATTATGGCATAGAAGAATGGGGCATCTACATCATGGAGCCTTGAGAATTCTCAAGTAGACTGTCACGGGAGCTCCGAAACTTAGCACCAAGCGAGACGATGTCTGCAGAGGGTGCGTATTAGGGAAGTATGTCAAGGCAGCATATCTGAAAAGCATCAATAAGGCAAAGAGTGTGTTGGGACTGATACACTCAGACATCTGTGGACCAATGTCCACGAATGCTCTTAGTGGTGCAAAGTATTTTGTCACCTTTATCGATGACCATTCCAAAAAGACATGGATCTACTTTCTGAAGACCAAAGACGAGGTCTTCGAGCGAATCAAAGAGTTTAAGGCTCTAGTGGAGAATCTAACATGAAAGTGGATCAAGACATTGCGATCAGACAATGGTGGAGAGTACATTGACAAGGACTTCACAAGGTTTTGCGCAAAGGAAGGCATCAAGAGAGAATGGACTGCTCCATATAATTCGAAGCAGAATGGGGATGCAAAGAGGAAGAACAGGACTATTGTGGAAGTTGCAAGGGCAATGTTGTATGATGAAGACATGCCCAAATTTCTGTGGGCTAAAGCTTGTAATACAACCGCGTATGTGCAGAACAGAGTTCCCCATAACGCATTGGGTAAGTTTACTCCTGAGAGTGTGTTCACTGGCAGCAAGCCTGAAGTGAGCCACTTTAGGATATTTGGCAGTATAGTGTATTGCCATGTACCCGATGTGAAGAGGATGAAGTTGGATCGGACTGCTGAAAAAGGGTACCTTGTGGGATATAGAGAGAATGCAAAGGCTTACCGCATCTATATTCTCGAGAGTAGGAAAATAGTAGTGAGACGGGACGTGAAGTTCATGGAGGAGATAGCCTTCAGGAAATCCCGAGAAATGTCTTCAGTTAAGCAGTCTAACAAGGATTCGTTGGTCCAGCCACAACGACCTACGGATGATAGCTCTAGTGCCTCTCAAAGGCACAAGGATCCTAAGGAAAGTTTTTCCGAGGAAGTGA
This sequence comes from Pinus albicaulis, assembly GCA_034641835.2. Classification (NCBI taxonomy): domain Eukaryota; kingdom Viridiplantae; phylum Streptophyta; class Pinopsida; order Pinales; family Pinaceae; genus Pinus; species Pinus albicaulis. Next base: position 92,813,596 of record CM076570.1, on the reverse strand, counting down.
AAGGAGGAGAACAGGTGAATCCACCCACCACCAGTGGAAGGACGAGCAAAGAAATACAACAGATTCTGAAGGATGCAAAGGAGTTTTGTTGGAACTCCTAGAAATGAGAAGAGGGAATGTAGGCAGCTAGATAGGTACCAGGCATTAGTACCACAGGTTGGAGAACCCTCTAGTTTTCAAGAGGCAGGTCAACATCAGGTGTAGGTAGAGTACAGCTCCATCATGACTAATGATGTCTGGGAAGTAGTTCCTAGACCTCCGAACAGATCGGTTGTAGGTTCGAGATGGATCTACAGGATTAAATATGCTGCAGATGGTAGCATAGAGAAATTCAAAGCCAGGTTTGTGGCTAAGGGGTATGCACAAAAGGAAGCGGTCGATTATGAATAAACCTTCACGCTTGTAGCTCGGTATACTTCAATCAGATCCGTCATCTCTCTTGCAGTGTAGATGGGATGGGAAATTCACCAGATGGATGTCAAGACTACATTCTTGAATGGGGTGATAGAAGAGGAAGTATACATAGAACAACCAGAGGGCTTTGAGACACATGAGCAAAAAACTCATGTGTGCAGGCTTAAGAAAGCCTTGTACGAACTGAAGCAAGCCCCTAGAGCTTGGTATGGGTGAATTGACAGCTGCCTGCAGAAGATGGGATGTGTCAAGAGTGACGCATATCCCAACCTCTACTATCTAAGAAGAGGGGATGAGCCTCTAATATTGGTGTTATATGTAGATGATCTGTTTCTAACTGGATCATCTAGGTTGATCAAGGACTGCAAGGAAAATCTAGCTACAGAATTCGACATGAAGGATCTAGGGCGGGTGCACTATTTTCTAGGGTTGGAAGTTTGGAAGCGGAAGGGAGAAATCTTCCTTGGGCAAGGAAGTTATAGTACAAAGATCCTGAAGAGATTTCAGATGGTGGACTGTAGACCCATGGCTACGCCAATGATCACAAACTGAAAGAAAATCGACACGTCTGAGGATGATGAGATTGATCCTACCTTGTATAGGCAACTCATAGGATCATCGATGTACTTGGTCAACACTAGACCAGACATCTGTTATGCCGTGAATACCCTTAGTCAATTCATGGTAGAACCAAGGAGGGCTCACTAGGTAGTAGCCAAACATTCTCTCAGATACTTAAAGGGGACAGTCGAGTTTGGATTGAGTTACACCAAGGGCAATGAAATCCAGTTGAGTGGGTTCACTAATGCAGACTGGGTTGGAAGTCTAGTAGATCGAAAAACTACCAGTGGGTACTGTTTGAGTGTCGAATCAGGAATGACTTACTGGTGCAGTAGGAAATAGAAATTTGTGGCATTGAGCTCAACCGAGGCTGAATATATGGCAGCACAGCTACGTGTGAGGCCATATGGCATCATAAGTTGCTCTTGAACTTACTCAAGAAGAGGATGGAACCGAATAGAATTTTGTGTGATAATCAAAGTTGCATCAAGCTCCCTGAAAATACTGTGTTTCATGATCTGTCGAAGCACATTGACATCAAGTGCCACTTCATCAGAGACTATGTCCAACGGGGAGTTGTACAGTTGAAGTACATTCCTACAGGAGAACAGGTGGCAGATATCCTCACAAAAGCTCTAGGTAAGATTAAGTTTACTTACTTCAGAGAAAAGATGGGGATGGTCAAGAATCCATTCCAGTTGAGGAATGGATGGGCTCAAAATTCAGAGGGAGTTGCAATACAGATGAGGCAGTGATAAAGATGGTGTCATGGGCAGCAGTACAGAGGGCAGCAACCGAGATATGAGCAGTGCAGTACAGGCTTTAGGACAGAGCAGATGCAGTTGGTATTTTGCTTGAACACTTTCCTCACTAAGAGGGAGTGTTGATTTTGTAGCATTGGAAAGTGTTCCAAGTCTCATATTTTGTGAGGAGGCTTGGACATCGGTATTCGAAAGAACCTAGAAACAGTTTGTGGAAATTCCACTCGGTTCATGTTTTGTTAAAATAATTAATTATTTTAATGTGGTCCCTAAGTCTAAACTTATGGAAATTAAATAATTAAAGGGTATTAATAAAACACAGTGAGAATCTTCTAGAAAACGAAGATCAAATCATGTTTTAATCTTAGCCATTGTTTACGATCTAATCGAGCCGTTGATTCATTAACGAAACGATTATAAGAGAACGCTTGAGGGTCATTTGGAAAGCAAGTCAGGCACACACTCAATACCCGAAGGAAATCGATTTTGAAGGAATAGAATTTGATTTCAAAGGGAGAGGTTGTAAAGGCAGAAGACGGAAGGGAGGTCTGTAGAGGCAAAGAAAGACAAGAGGAGGATGTAGAGGAGGCAGCGCTAAGCAGCACTGAGTCCCCACGCAGAGTGACGCAGTCCAGCACAAGGACTGCGCAGAAGAACATACAGAGTGACGCTTGGGAGCTAGGGTGCCTCCCGGGTGTCAGAAATTCTCCCAAAGGATTCGGGGAATTAATCTCAGGTGTTTTCTAGAAGTCTGCTCGTCAAATTCTTGTAAATGATTTTCCTTGCTAAAGAATAATACAAACCCTCATCTCCTGCATTGGTTTTCCTGCATTGCGTTTTTCTGAGGACAATGGTCCAAAAATAACTGTGTTCATGTGATTGTTTCTATTACGTTATATGTGTTATGTTCTATTTTCTGCTTATGGCTAAGTGAATACTGCAATTGTGTTTACTTCAGAATTTACTGGAAGAATCTGTTAATAACTTAGCATAACATAAGTAGGCAAAATAAATCTATCACTACAGTAGTGTTTCAGTTTGAAAAATTCACATGGAATACTTGTTAATTTTTTTTGGGGAGCATCAGATGTTGTTCTAGTCTAAAACTTTCTGGAGAGGCTAAAACACATGAGATCTCCATAATCCATAAATTGTTTATGGAAATTCCACCTAGAGACAACTCAATTAAATTAATCCATCGATAAAATACCTAAGTCTAACTTAGGGAAATCGATTAATTAATAGGCATTAACCAAGAAAGGTGAAAATTCTCTAGAAACTTACATGGATCAACTCAAAAATTATTTCAACCATTGATAATGACTTAATTCTGACCTCATTGGTGATTCTTTGAAGATTATAAGAGGAGGTCGATGTGGTTGGAGCAAGACAAATTTTGAGGTCGATTTTCATTGGCAAATCAAGTTATCCAGGAGCAATAGCTGAGCAGGGGAGAGGAGCTTGAGCCAAAGGGGAAGTAGAGTCAGTGAGGGGTGGAGACATTGATTCTGGAGGAGATTGCAATTTCAGAGAGTGAGTAGCTAGAGGTCGAGTTATTCCTCAGGAGGCTGTGCAGGAAATTTCATAAAGGCAGTTCGATTTTGCTGGAGAGGATGTTGATTCATCTTCCAGAGGCCAAGAAAGTTTTTCAGAGAGCTAGAGAATTGCTTCCATAGTTAGCAGCATGCAGAACGATTTGATTAGAGGCAGTTTTCAGGTGTGCGAGTTACAGGCAGCACAAAGGAGGCTTAGACACCAGTATTCCAAAGAACCCAGAAACCATTTGTGGAAATTTCACTCGGTTCATGTTTTTTTAAAATAATTAATTATTTTAATGGAGACCCTAAGTCTAAACTTAGGGAAAATAAATAATTAATGGGTATTAATAAAACAAAGTGTGAATCTTCAAGAGAACGAAGATCAAGTCAAGTTTTAATCTTAGCCATTGATTAGACTTCTAATTTGGGTCGTTGATTCATCAATGAGAAGAGTATAAAAGAAGGCTCGAGGGTCATTTGGAAAGCAAGTCGGGCAAGAATTCAGTAACCCAAGGGAAGTTGATTCTGAAGGAGTAGAATTCGATTTCAGAGGGAGTTTTGTAGGGCAGAGGAAGCAGAGGGCATCAGCAGTGTCAGTGCTCAAGGAAAGAAAGACGCATAAGGGCAAAGAAGCAGCACTCAGGAGCAGCATAGAGACCTCACGTAGTAGTGACACAGTCTCACGCTGGCTCTGCGCAGAGAAGTACACAGGAATGACGAAGAGTGAAGCATGGAGGGCTAGTGAGTCCGTCAAGTGTCGGAAATTATTCGGAGGTCCGAAGAAGGATCATCTCAGGTGTATCTCAAGAAGTTGCTCAGTTATTTCTGTCAATCTTTCCTTGTAAAGAATTTACTACTGAAGATTAATATATAAACCCTCGTCTGTTGCACCGGTTTCCCCACATTGGGTTTTTCCGGGGACAACTGTCCAAAAATAATTGTCATTGTGATTGGTTCTTATGCTTGCATTTTGTTGTTCTTTTCTCTTTATGTGCTTGAGTGATAACTGCAGTAGTGTTTATTTTGAAATTTACTGTAAGGGTTTTGTAAATAAATTACTGAGAAAATTAGGAGAAATGAATCTATAACTGCAGTAGAATTTCAGAATTGAAATTTTCACATGGTATCAGAACCAAGTTACAGGATTGGAGACTCTGCGATGGAACAAATTCTAGAAGCTGTTGTAGTAGCAACTCGAAAGGGTTCACGCAGCTCTCCAGAGAGAAGGGAAAGCATGGAAGAACAGAGAGATCACAAGATCTCTATATTGGCCTCCAGACTGGAAGAAGGATTTTCTTGCGTATCAAGCTCTGCTTCTCCGGAAGTTTGGTATATTGATAGTGGAGCTTTTCCACATATGACGGGAGTACGAGAATGTTTCTCAAGCTACCAGGAAGAGCAGAAGAATTTTCAGATCACCATGGGAAATAAGGCGAAGTGTACCCCTGTTCGGAGAGGTACTGTAGTGTTTCAAACTGAAACTAACAATAAGCTTCAAGCCACCAATGCGTTGCATGTGCCTGGTTTGGGGATGAACTTACTCTTAGTGTCTCAGCTACAAAACAAGGGTTATGACGTCTACTTCATCGACCAAAGAGTATATGTCAAACACCCGAATTGGAAGAAGAAGGCACAAATCGGAGTCAAGAGCAATAAGCTGTATAATTTGTAGCTCGAATCTCCAATGGCACTAATAGGTAGTTGTGATGAGAAGGATTTGAATGTGCTATGGCATAGGAGAATGGGGCACTTACACCATGGGGCTTTGAGAATTCTCTAGAATATCGTCATAGGAGTTCTAGGTTTGAGCACCAAACAAGATGACGTTTACAGAGGGTATGTACTAGGGAAGTACGCCAAGGCAGCATACCCCAAGAGAAGAAATAGGGATAAGAGTGTGTTGGGATTGATACACTCAGACATCTGTGGACCAATGTCCACTAGAGCTCTTAGTGGTGCTGAATATTTCATCACCTTCATTGATGACCATTCTAGGAAAACTTGGATCTACTTTCTGAAGACCAAGGATGAAGTGTTTAATCAATTCAAGGAGTTTAAAGCTCTAGTTGAGAATCTGACAGGAATGCGGATTTAGATATTGCGATCAGATAGTGGTGGAGAATACATTGATAAGGATCTCGCAGAATTCTACGCAAGGGAAGGCATCAGAAGGGAGTGGACTGCTCCATATAATCCGGAGCAGAACAGAGTTGTAGAAAGGAAGAGTAGAACTATTGTGGAGGCTGCAAGGGCAATGCTTTATTATCAATACATGCCCAAATTTCTATGGGCTAAAGCTTGTAACACAATTGTATATGTTCAGAACAGGATATCTCACAATGCATTGGGTAAGATCACTTCAGAAAGTGTCTTCACTAGCAGGAAGCCAGAAGTGGCATACTGCCATGTACCCGAAGAGAAGAGGAAGAAATTGGATAGAACTGCTGAAAAGGGATATTTGGTGGGATACAGTGAAAATGCTAAGGCTTACAAAATCTACATTCCTGGTAGCAGGAAGGTTGTAGTGGAGTGGGATTTAAAGTTCATGGAGGAAAGAGCTTTCAGAAAATCCCGAGAGATGCCTTCAACAACACAATTTGAAGATGACCCTCTAGTACAGCCACTACGACCAACAGAGGATAGCCCGAGTGCTTCTCCAAGGCAAAAGGATCTAAGGGATTCATTCCCAGAAGATTTGCAAGAGGGGGAGCAGGTAGAACCACCCACTACCAGTGGTAGGATGAGATGGGAATTACGACAAATTTTGAGGGATGCAGAGGAGTTTGTCGAAGCCCCTAGAAATGAGAAGAGGCAACATTGGCGACTGGACAGATACCAAGCCTTGGTAGCCCAAGTTGGGGAACCCTATAGTTTTTAGGAGGTAGCTCAGCATTAGGTGTGGGTAGATGCAATGGTGGGAGAGTACAGTTCCATCATTACAAATGATGTCTGGGAAGTGGTTCCTAGGCCTCAGGACAAATCAATTGTGGGTTCGAGATGGATCTACAAGATCAAATATGTTGCAGATGGTAGCGTAGAGAAATTTAAAGCCAGGTTTGTGGCAAAGGGGTATGCTCAAAAGAAAGGGATAGACTATGAAAAGACCTTCACCCTAGTAGCCATATATACTTCTATTAGATCCGTGATATCCCTTGTTGCACAGATGGGATGGAGATTCACTAGATGGACGTCAAGATTGCATTCTTGAATGGGGTGATAGAAGAAGTATATATCGAACAACGAGAGGGCTTTAAGACACATGAGCAGAAGACTCATGTGTGTAGGCTTAAGAAATCCTTGTGTGGACTTAAGCAAGCCCCTGGAGCTTGGTATGGTCAAATTGATGGCTACTTGCAGAAGATGGGATTCGTCAAGAGTGACGCAGATCCTAATCTCTACTATCTAAGAGTAGGGGATGAGCCTCTGATACTGGTGTTGTACGTAGATGATCTATTCCTAACAGGATCATCTAGGCTCATCAAGGATTGCAAGGAAATTAACTGCAGAATTCGACATTAAAGATATAGGGCTGATGCATTATTTTCTGGGGTTGGAAGTTTAACAGCAAAAGGGTGAGATCTTCCTTGGTCAAGGGAGATATGCTACAGAAATCTTGAAAAGGTTCAAGATGGAGGACTGTAGATCCATGGCTACACCAATGATCACCAACTGGAAGAAGATTGATACTTTCGAAGATGATGAGGTTGATCCTACCTTGTATAGGCAGCTCCTAGGATCTCTAATGTATGTAGTCAACACTAGGCCAGACCTTTTTTATGATGCCAACACCCTCAGTCAGTTCATGGTGGAACCAAGGAGGGCACATTGGGCAGCAGCCAAGCATGTTCTCAGATATCTGCAGGGAACAGTCGAGCTTGGATTGAAATACACCCAAGGCAATGACATCAGATTGAGTGGGTACACTTACGCAGATTGGGCTAGAAGCCCAGTAGATCAGAAAAGTACCAGTGGGTACTGCTTCAATGTTGGATCAGGTATGACTTCCTGGTGTAGCAGGAAACAAAAATCCATGGCTCTGAGCTCAGCTGAGGCGGAATATATAGCAGCAAGCACTGCTTCATGTGAGGCCATATGGCTTAGGAAGTTGCTTGTGAATCTACTCAAGGAAAAGATAGAAGAAACTAACATTCTATGTGATAATCAAAGTTGCATCAAGCTCTCTGAAAATCTTGTGTTTCATGATCGGTCGAAGCACATTGACATCAGGTATCATTTCATCAGAGACCATGTCCAGCGAGGAGCTATACAGTTGCAGTACACTCTGATAGGAGAACAGGTGGCGGACATCTTTACTAAAGCTCTGGGAAAGACAAAGTTTGTCTACTTGAGATAAAAGATGGGGATGATCAAGAATCCATTTCAATAACAGAAATGGAAAAATGCAGAATAGAGAGGGAGCTGTAGTACAAATGAGGTAATAACAGTGGCAGTGTCATGGGCAACAGTACAAAAGGCAGTAGCGCAGTAGATGAGGGGCAACAACAGCCAAGCATCAGCAGCACAGAGGATGCTTCAGGTCAGAGCAGTATGAAGTAGACAAATTGCTAGAACACTTTCCTCCCAAAGAGGGAGTGTTGATTTTTGTAGCATCGGAAAGTCATCTAAGTCTCAAATTTGTTGAGGAGGCTTAGACACCAGTATTCCAAAGTACCCAGAAACAGTTTGTGGAAATTTCACTCGGTTCATGTTTTTTTAAAATAATTAATTATTTTAATGGAGACCCTAAGTCTAAACTTAGGGAAATTAAATAATTAATGGGTATTAATAAAACAAAGTGTGAATCTTCTAGAGAACGAAGATCAAGTCAAGTTTTAATCTTAGCCATTGATTAGACTTCTAATCTGGGCCGTTGATTCATCAATGAGAAGATTATAAAAGAAGGCTCGAGGGTCATTTGGAAAGAAAGTCGGGCAAGCATTTAGTAAACTAAGGGAAGTTGATTCTGAAGGAATAAAATTCGATTTCAGAGGGATATTTGCAGGGCAGAGGAAGCAGAGAGCATAAACAGTGGCAAGGCTCAAGGAAAGAAAGATGCAGAATGGCAGAGAGGCAGCACTCACGAGCAGCGTAGAGGCCTCAGGTAGTAGTGTCGCAGCCTCACGCTGGCCCTGCATAGAGAGGTACGCAGGAGTGACGTAGAGTGAAGCAGGGAGGGCCAGTGAGTCCCTCAAATGTCAGAAATTCTCTGGAGGTTCGGAGAAGGATTATCTCAGGTGTATCTCAAGTAGTTTCTCAGTTATTTCTGCCAGTCTTTCCTTGTAAAGAATTTACTGTTGAAGATTAATAGGGTGAAAACATGAAGTTGGGAAACACTTTTTTCCCTTTTTTGGCATTGAAAATTGTATTTTTCTATGTTTTTTCAACTTCAACTCACTAAACTCATATTTTCAATGCAGATTACATAAAAACAAGATTTGTAGAGAATTGTCTTACCTCCATGCTCTTTTTTTTTTTTTAAATATTGACATATAGAGGGGTAAATTTGTTGTTTACTAACTGCATATACTTGAAATTTTCAAGCAAACATAATTAGTCACTTTTTGAACCCTAACTTTTTTTAGGGATTGTTATTCATTTTTTGGAATAAACTAGATCATCATAATCTACATAGACTGCACTACTGCAATGACTAATTTTCGGTAATTTTCAGATTAAATCACTATTTTTTATTATTTTTTGAAATGGACGAAGACAAACAAACGGTGATGTTTCAGTGCATTTTATGAGCTCTACATTTTCTTTTCAATATGATCGTCAATAAGAAAAATGAGAATACCCTTTTGAAGAAGACAGGTAGAGGAATTTAAATATGGTTTTTCTGATTTTTTTGATGTTGCCATTTTAAAGTTATTGAATTTTCATTCACTGCAATTTTCAGAACAATGAAATTCCATAGTGACACAATTTAGTAAAAAATTAATAAGAAATTGAAATTTTTAATGAAACTCCACAAATCTTACATCGTTAGAAACTAGATTCAGAGATGAATCTAATGGTACCAGGTCCGAAAGATAACATTATGTTTTTGTAGGTGTTCCGCCACTCCAAAGCTACAGGTTCCTGAAAACTATAGAATTTTCTGGGTTTTTCGTTGACTAGAAACTCTCGGGCAAGACATTTAATAAATTCTCGGGTGAGAAATGTTAAACTCTCGACCAAGTGTTTAAAGCACCACAAGTTAAATTTAATCGTGCAGGTAAACTCTCGCCCGAAAGTTTTACAAACTCTTGGCCGAGAGTTTGCGTCCGAAAAATACACCTGACGCAAAATTCATTCCCGACTTACCCCTATGTAGCTTAAACAACCTCTACACTCTCAGTCTAGGATTGCGCTTCATCTGTTCTCATGCTCAAATAGTCGTCTTCCTCCAGCTGCCATTGCTGGTGGTGGACGCCTCTTTGTTATTAATTAGTCGCATCTTGAACTGTTGTTGTTGTGTCGTTCAAATCCTGACACATCCTCTTATTTACAGTGCGTTTGTAATCGAAACAGCAGAATCTTATATTATGGGATCGGCCGAGATGGTGAAATATATGGAAATGGTGGATGTGGGTATAAGGATCGTTGCCAGGTTCAATTCTCACTACCCTCAGATATCACCGATGCAATGTTTGAGATACTCTATATTGCTGTTTAGGCTGTGTTGTCGCACAGATTGTTCAGGGCACCGCGACAACGGTTCAGACTGGGGGCTGCCACCCTTATCCCCAGTCTCTCTCTTTAAGTTGTCTCCTTACAGGCTAAGGGAGGTAGACCCTATTTGAAATAAAGGATAAATCCAGGAGACACAGCTAGAACACCAAATACAGGATAAGATTAACAGGATTTCACAAATCTAGATTAGATTTCACGTTTCATGATCAGTGCCTTAAGGAGTCACACAAAATCCCATTATGCAATTATAAACCAGTAAATGATGACACTCGTTTTCTAGCAATGTGGATAATCCGGAAAGCTCCATAAAAAATGATCACCACATGGGGTTAAAAACCAAAAATGATGACTAACTGCTGCTTATAATAAAAACACGATTGATGACGATGATATTTAATTGAAAAAGGACCGCAACCATGAAGCAATAAGATGAAAATGCCCGAGATTTAAGATGTTTCAATTAATTCCAATCCAGGCAAGTCAAAGATTTTATATAGTCAATCTCAAGATAAAATTTTAAAAGCTCACTTGACCATAGAAAAATTTGAAAAAAATTTATATTTTTTGAGAATTTTTATATTTTGGATTTTCTAATTTTTTTTTTAAGACTTTTTTTTGGAATTTTTTATTTCTAAAACAAAAAAAAAAATTAAAATTTAAAATGCTAAATCTAAAACAAAACTAATTCTAATTTTAAAGTCTAAAGCTAAACTAAACAAACAAATTCAAAATCTAAACTAAAATGAAACTAAAACTAAATTAAAACTAAAGAAATTAAATTAAAACTACAAAAAGAAAATTGAAACTAAATGAAACTAAAAGATAGAATTTCTAAAAATTAAACTAATCTAAAACTATGATTAGACTAAGTTAAAAAAAAATTTAAATCCTAACCAAAATAAACCTAAAGTCTAACTCACGCTAACATTAAAAACTCCTAAAAAAAATATTCGAATTGAACCTAAACTAAAACTACGCTATCCAAAGTCGAGAATCTATACAACCGAATTGAGACGCAACTAAATAACGCATATATACATATTTTTATCCTTTGAATGCAATGCGTTTGAATTTCTGTTGTCGTTTGCAGGAGATGGACGCGGGTTCGATCGACGCAGAGAAGGCGCTGACGTGTTGCAATTATGTATGCGTTTTTGAGTTTTCCTTTGTGCAGGTCGATTGGAGCTAAACTGGACGGCGTGCAGACTTGGACGGCAAAGAAACCAGAAATCGAAAGGGTCAACGGAGAACGAGAAAGGGACGGCGGACGGAAAGATTAAGGAAATGGACGCAAAGGATTTCGATGGTAAAGAAAGATGGACGGGGATTCGAATGGACGCGTAGGGAAGAGTAGTGGATTTGCAGAGAGGCGTGCAAGATGGCTAGGGCATAAGGGGATCAATCAGTAAATAAATGCAGAAATTGGAAGAGGGCAGATTGAAAAGGCAGTTGAATCCAGTGCACACCAATTCGCCCAGTAAACTTTTAGAAATCTTCTCAATGAACTCAATAACGTCTAGATCTCGCCCACAGTGACAGTTCTGAGGCCAGATCTGGCCTTTAGAAGCCAGATCTACCTTAGATCTTAAAAAAAATTCGATTTGAACCTGTAACCTGTAACCTGCAACAATCAGTCAGATCTGAAGACACACACTAAGAAAAAATGAAACCCTCACAGATAAATTATAAATTTACAACTAATTTACAATTTAAAACCCTCATGGTTAGATCTGAAATCCATTTTAGCACAATTTTCAGAGATTAAGATTTTAATGAGAGGCACAAGCCTTAGAAGACCCTGCAAAACTCAAATATCGTAAGATAGACCCGGAATTTAACAAATCAAGAGCTTATCAGATTTATGTTCATTGAGAGTCGGCTGGTCCAACCGAAGACTTCCCCAGACGCTCAATCTTAAACAAAAAATTCCCTGCACACTTAGATCTGGATCTTAGGTCAATAGAGATTTAAGAAAACAACATGAGACCCGTAGAAAAATCAGAATGTTATTTTAGAAACCCAGAAAACTACACAAGATACCTGTATGCAGATTAATCCATGTAGGCCATCAACCATAAAATGCAAGAAACCAAGTAGCAGAGTTCAGAGACAATTAACCACATAAATTTGATAAGGAACATCAAGATTTGTAACCCCAAAGTCTTTAGCTTTATTCCTCAAAAAGTTTACAAGAGCTTCTAAGAGCAAGTGCACGATTCTGAGATCGGATGATTTAAGAATGACAAAGACCTCTAAATTTATAGGACAAGATCTCTAACGGCTAGTTTGGATGATCCTCGTCAAAATAATCTCAACCGTCCAAAAGATTTAATTATCTTTTAATCCGGAACGTTGAAATTAAAATTTTGGGGAAAAAACGAATTTATCATTTAATTCAATTTTAATTAACTTAAAAATACTATTTTTGAGTTAATTACCCTAAAATTTTGACTTTGACTTAACCACCAGGGCCCAAGGGTCCAATATTTCTTAAAATTTTCAATATTCCCTTGGCTTGGGGCTGTCAAAATCATTTTCCAAGGACCAACAAATTTTGCCTTTAAAGATTTAATCCTAATTTAGGACCCTAAATTAATTAAAGTTCTGGTTTAGGATTTTATTAATTAATTGACCAGAAAATTTAATTAATTGACTAAGAGGGGATTATAATTATTTTTCCAACCCTCTTTTACATGAGATAATACATTTACATACATGAAGGGGGAAAACCCATTCGTATAGACTCTCAAATAAATACCCAGTTCTGCGACTCAACATATGATCTAGTAGACCAAGTAGTTCAAACTACTTTTACAAGGACTCGATAGAACGCTAGGACTCACTTAGCATGCTGATGACAAAATCCACCCTAGCTTTGGGGTGAGGCTGGAGGGAAAAACTCTGCCGATCACTTTCGTGAATTAGTGAGAGAAAAAACCTCCTAGGATGGAAGTCATCAACAGCATACTAGGCTTACCTAGGTTGTTACATACATGGACGGTCTTACTTAGATCATTTACATCATAAAATGCAGAATGGGTTTACATCATTTATAACAATGTCAACTGTCGATGAAATCTGAATGGCGCAACCATGTCGATCATGACGAATCCCATTTGAAAAAATGGGGGTGTACTGCTATGGGGTAGTTGATGAAGTGTGGTCAACATCTGGCTCTACTTGGGGACACGTTGCTTCGTTGAAGGAATGTGAGAATCCAGAATCTGCATCCAAGCAACACACAAGATTACATAAGTAGCGCCCATCCAAATATCATCATATAACATTAAGCTCATGAAAAATAGAAGCTCTTCTTTTATTTATTATTCTATTTAACATGAAAAGTAAATCTACTCTAACTGCAAAATGAAATGCTGAAATAACAAGGTGTAAAGTTAGAGATACAATACAGAGGATGCCCTGTGGCATCAGATGTGCTCAATATAGTGTATGCTGAGCATTTGCCTGCTTTCAGGCAAGTCTGTAGGCTGCTTTTCAGATGTGCCATGGCCGATCTTGCACAATGTAGGACTTTGTCTTATGCAAATGTCAAGCTGCTCTCGACAATTAGACGAATCAAACCACTTACTTCTTTTTTGCTTCTTTCTCTTCTTCTGAGTGGGTTGTGATGTTAGCAATGAGACCACTGTAAACTCCATGTCCTCATCTTGAAGATGTTTGTACAAAATATCTGAAGAACCTGGAGCATGACCAATATTATTCTAAATATACTCTGTTAATGGTGATACATGAACTTGGTCTCTCTCAACGTCCTTTGAAACCATAGTGAAATCCTCTGTGTGATGAGATGAGAATGGCTTTTGCAGACAAGAAGTCTCATGATCTGTTGATGAATCTTCATAATCAAATTTCAGTTGAAATTTTTGTAATTCTTCCATTTTTTCCAATTTCTTCTGTATGGAACTCATCTCCTCGGCATGCCTTACTATTAATTTTGTCTGATTTGCTTCCATACTTTTTATTTCCAACAAGTGATTTTCCTTCATGGCAATCATTTCCTGGGTGTGTCTTGCTTCCATTGCAATCATATAATTCTGTATAATGGACATCTGATTAGAATGATTAACTTCCATTATCTTTAACCTGTTTTCCATGAGATTTATTTCTTTAACATGTTTTTCTTCCATGGAAATTATCTTATTTTGAAGACTGATTTGGTTAGCTTCCATGTTTTGAATTATTTGCATATGATTGGGTTGCACATCCTTAATCATCTGAGCTGGCTCCTTAACCTGACTTTCATAATCTTCCATATGCATGTGATAGTCCTTACCAACAACATTAATTTGATGACTTGACCTTGCCATTCTACTAGCTATGATCCTTTTGACAATGGGGCAAGTAGCCTCTTCATGAAGATCATTACAAGCTCTACAATAAGGAGGAACTTCATCCACAAGATTTGCGAACTCAAGTTGATTTGTCGGTCTCTGCTCATAAGATAGGTCTCTTTTCTGCAAAGCATTATTATTTCTAGGTTGGGAATTCTGCGTTCGAACTCTTTCCATTTGGACCAACCTAGCCTGTAAGACACTTATTTCTTTAGCATGATTAAGCTCCATGATTTCAAGTTTCTTAGCATGATTAAGCTCCATGCTTTCAAGTTTCTCAGCATGATTAAGCTCCATGCTTTCAAGTTTTTGCATTAACCTTTTCACAGGGTGATCATCATCTTCTAGAGGTTCTTTTAACTTAGTATCTATCAAAGATCTATCAAAATCTGGAGTTTTGGACATTCCAGATGCTTTCTTATCCTTTTCAATCTCCTCAGCTAAAGATTGACAAGCTTTATAATTTGCAGTTTTAGCCCGTCTTAACTCATATGCAGTATCAGAATCAAAAGCATCAATGTAAAAATTCAGAAGAGATCCATCAGGAGGCTTATGAGTTTGAGATATTTCTCTAAGGATACCATTAAATCTCCTATTAAAATCTTCAGTCGTTTCATTTTCTTTCTTTTTTATGGTACTGATCTCTATTACCAAATGTCGATCTTCCCTTTTATCGCCATACTTTTCCTTAAAAGCAGTTACAATGGATTCAAAAGTATTGAATGAATTATTAGGTTTTTCCATGAACCAGTCAGCAACATCCTCGCCAAAAGTAAGAACAAAAGTTTTCATTTTTACATCATCGAAATTATTATTTGCAACTGCAATTCTATTCCACCAGTTAGTGAAAGCAAACAAATGAGATTTAACACTAACTGCATCATTTCCTTGAAGGATAGGTAATTTATCCATTTGAGGGAGATCATGGGGATAACCCTGAATATTAGCAAAATTACACAGGGCAAAAATATCCATGATATCGTCTTTACGATTTTAGAAATAGATCCGTGTTCAAGAATAGTCAAAAGGTCCTCATGAAGCACACTTCTTGGCAAGGACTCTTGTAAGAAATGAAAGAATTGGAGTCGCCACTTGAACATGAAACTAATTCTAAAACAGAAGAAATAATCGAGAGCTAGCAGATGGATATCACAGGGGGATTTTTTTCTGGGAGTAAAAAGATGAATAAGTGGAGTCGCCACCCAAACAAGAAGCCAACTAAAATGTCCAGGTGCTAAAGATGAAATGATGAAATGATTAGTGATATGACGAAAGATAAGATGATGAAAATATGCAGAGATGAAAAGTTGTCAGAAAATGTGATCTCTTGCGACAGGCTAATGAATGGCGATGAAAGATCAAAAGATTATAAAATGTCGCTAAGACCAAGGACAGAAAAAACTCTATCCCCGGCAACGGCGCCAAAAAATTTGTCGCACAGATTGTTCAGGGCACCGCAACAACGGTTCAGACTGGGGGTTGTCACCCTTATCCCCAGTCTCTCTCTTTAAGATGTCTCCTTACAGGCTAAGGGATGTAGACCCTATTTGAAATAAAGGATAAATCCAGGAGACACAGCTAGAACACCAAATATAGGATAAGATTAACAAGATTTCACAAATCTAGATTAGATTTCACGTTTCATGATCAGTGCCTTAAGGAGTCACACAAAATCCCATTATGCAATTATAAACCAGTTAATGATGACTAACTGCTGCTTATAATAAAAACACGATTGATGCCGATGATATTTAATTGAAAAAGGACCGCAACCATGAAGCAATAAGATGAAAATGCCCGAGATTTAAGATGTTTCAATTAATTTCAATCCAGGCAAGTCAAAGATTTTATATAGTCAATCTCAAGATAAAATTTTAAAAGCTCACTTGACCATAGAAAAATTTGAAAAAAAATTATATTTTTTGAGAATTTTTATATTTTGGATTTTCTAATTTTTTTTTTCAAGACCTTTTTTTGGAATTTTTTATTTCTAAAACAAAACAAAAAAATTAAAATTTAAAATGCTAAATCTAAAACAAAACTAATTCTAATTTTAAAGTCTAAAGCTAAACTAAACAAACAAATTCAAAATCTAAACTAAAATGAAACTAAAACTAAATTAAAACTAAAGAAATTAAATTAAAACTACAAAAAGAAAATTGAAACTAAATGAAACTAAAAGATAGAATTTCTAAAAATTAAACTAATCTAAAACTATGATTAGACTAAGTTAAAAAAAAAGTTAAATCCTAACCAAAATAAACCTAAAGTCTAACTCACGCTAACATTAAAAACTCCTAAAAAAAATATTCGAATTGAACCTAAACTAAAACTACGCTATCCAAAGTCAAGAATCTATACAACCGAATTAAGACGCAACTAAATAATGCATATATACATATTTTTATCCTTTGAATGCAATGCATTTGAATTTCTGTTGTCGTTTGCAAGAGATGGACGCGGGTTCGATCGACGCAGAGAAGGAGCTGACGGGTTGCAATTATGTATGCGTTTTTTAGTTTTCCTTTTGATTGAGCTAAATCGGACTGCATTTGGATCAAGAAAGAACCAACGAAAGGGTCAACGAGAACGAGAAAGGGACTATGATTTTAAAGATTAAGGAAATGGACGTATTCGAAGGATTTCTATGGTAAAGGAGCATGGACAGATTCGAATGGACGCGTAGGAAAGAGTAGTGGATTTGAGGCGGTTATCTGAAGTGCTAAGGATCAATCAAGATTCTAGAACAATGCAATTGGAAGAGGGCAGACAGAAAAGGCTGGAATCCAAGAGACAACCAACGCCTTCAAGAACTTTTGTTCAAGAACTTTTAGAAATCTTCTCAATGAACTTCAATAACGCCTAGATTTCTACTATTTAAGATGGTTTCCAGAGTTCAGATTCAGCTTTGGAAGCCAGATCTACCTTAGATCTTAAAAAAAAATTCAATTTAAACCTGTAACCTGCAACAACTAGTCAGATCTGAAGATACACACACCAATTTAATGATTAAACCCTGACAATCCTGAGAAATTTACAAATTTACAACTAATTTACAATTTGAAACCCTCATGGTTAGATCTAAATCCGTTTAGCACAATTTTCAGAAGTTTAAAATTTAAGTGAGAGGCACAAGCCTTCGAAACCCTGCAAAATCACAAATATCGTAAGATAGACCCGGAATTTAACAAATAAAGAGCTATCACCTTATAAAACATGAGAGCCATGATTCATAACCGAAGACTTCCCCAGACGCTCAATCTTAAGAAAAAATTTCCCTGCACACTTAGATCCAGACCTTAGATCGATAGAGATTAAGAAAACAACATGAGACCCTTTCAGAGAAATCAGAATGTTATTTTATAAACCCAGAAAACTGCACAAGATACCTGTATGCAGATTAATCCATGAAGGCCATCAACCATAAAATGCAAGAAACAAAGTAGCAGAGTTCAGAGACAATTCACCACATAGATCTGAGAAGGAACATCCAGATTTGTAACCCCAAAGTCTTTATGCTTTATTCCTCAAAAGTTTACAAGAGCTTCTAAGAGAAAGTGCACGATCCTCAGATCGGATGACCAAGAAAGACAAAGACCTCTGAATTTATAGGACAAGATCTCTAACGGCTAGTTTGGATGATCCTCGTCAAAATAATCTCAACCGTCCAAAAGATTTAATTATCTTTTAATCCGGAGCGTTGAAATTAAAATTTTGGGGAAAAAATGAATTTATCATTTAATTCAATTTTAATTAACTCAAAAATATTATTTTTGAGTTAATTACCCCAAAATTTTGACCTTGACTTAACCACCAGGGCCCAAGGGTCCAATATTTCTTAAAATTCTCAATATTCCCTTGGCCTGGGGCTGTCAAAATCATTTTCCAAGGACCCACAAATTTTGCCTTTAAAGATTTAATCCTAACTTAAGACCCTAAATTAATTAAATTTCTGGTTTAAGATTTTATTAATTAATTGACCAGAAAATTTAATTAATTGACTAAGAGGGGATTATAATTATTTTTCCAACCCTTTTTTACATGAGATAATACATTTACATACATGAAGGGGGAATACCCATTCGTATAGACCCTCAAATAAATACCCAATTCTGCGACTCAAAATATGATCTAGTAGACCAAGTAGCTCAAACTACTTTTACAAGGACTCGATAGAGAACACTAGGACTCACTTAGCATGCTGATGACAAAATCCACCCTAGCTTTGGGGTGAGGCTGGAGGGAAAAACTCTGCCGATCACTTTCGTGAATCAATGAGACAAAAAACCTCTTAGGATGGAAGTCATCAACAACATACTAGGCTTACCTAGGTTGTTACATACATGGACGGTCTTACTTAGATCATTTACATCATAAAATGCAGAATGGGTTTACATCATTTATAACAATGTCAACTGTCGATGAAATATGAATGGCGCAACCATGTCGATCATGACGAATCCCATTTGAAAAAATGGAGGTGTACTGCTATGGGGTAGTTGACGAAGTGTGGTCAACAGGCTGCAATTTCTTTATCTCCTTCTGCAAGGAAGACAATGTGACGAAGACTGTCCATGCTCCGCAATTTTTAATCAAATTTTCTTTCATCCTGTTTTCATATAATATTTTTATGCATGATATCGAAGAGCACAATATCTGGGTATGCTTGTGTTCTTGATGGTTTAAATGCAATATTAGTGCTAGTTCAGTGATTTCTATTGTTTTTTTCATTGATTTTTATGGCTTAAATACTGGAAAACGTTGAACGATTGTAGCATTCGGGCCGCGGATTTCCATGCTTCCTGTTATGTCTTATCAATTTCCTGAAATCTATTTTTAAATTTTTTTACTATTGATATAAAAATAAAAATGGGGAGGGTTACAAAGAAAACAAATCTATTTAAAAACAGCAAAACCAAATCTATGGCACTCAATGTCCAACGAGAAGAATGGAATGGCATCAACAAAGGCAGGCTAACCAGACATAAATTCTCAAATCACTATTTTGCGAGTGATTTGGAAGTGATTTAAGGCATCGCATTGTTTTGGAAGTGGTTGGACCCGATACTCAATTGAATAAGTTAGGGCATTTCTCAGTTTTGGAGATTTCATTGGGCAGTAGGCTTGTTTGAACCGTCTATATCACACAAAATTTATGATTGAAGAGACAAAATTTGTAATAATCCTTGTTGTTTGTATTGACCAAGTGCTCCATTTTCTTACGTGATGGTAAGGGTGCATAATTTTTTTTAGGATTCATTCAATTTTAGGACTCCAATGAATAACCAAGCCATTAAAATTGATCCTTTATGAGTGTTTTGGATATGCAGCATACGCTAGCCTCTTCTTTTAAACCCCATCCCTGGGATGATTACGCGGTATTTTGAACTGCGCATATCATGATTATGTTGTCTTGAATTGCATCTACAAATAGGCTGGCCATTATTACGTAGTATTTTGAACTGCCCATACCATGATTATGTTGTATCTCGAATTGCATTTGGATATACTGATGGGCAGTCCACTATTATTATTTCCCTATTATTGTTTTTTTTTATTTGGCTATGTCTCAGACTAACCATATTTTGCAATTGCCCGAACGGTTTGCTATGTGTTTTTGATCTTTCTATCTCCAAACCCAACCAAATCCTAAATCAAATCATATCAAATGTGATGCAAGAGCATTAGGCTCAGAAAATTCTTTGTATTTTAATAGATATAGGGGGTCTTGTATTTTCCACGAATTTGGATTCTTATGTAACAAATTAATGTAATCATTAAGATTTTGAGTGATTTTAGTGAGAGATATTTAGAATATTGGATTAATTAAATCCTGAGAGGAATTTTGTAAATGTTCTCGAAAGAGAATATGAGAAAATTAGGATAGTTGAAAGATTGAGAGATTTGAGAATTAAATTGTAAATCCTAAATTAGAATTAGTTTCATGATTTTGTGCATGAGAGAGGATCCTTAGGTATTAGTTGAGTCAAATGAGGACTTAGAGGATATTAAGGATTTTGTTGAGAAGATGGACGATCTGAACCTAAATTGGTTCAGAATCTTTTGTATAAAATGATAAGCCTCAAGGCATAGAGAGAGAGATTCAGTTTTAGACAGATAAAGTTTGGATTGGAAGCCTATGGGCCAGAGAGTGTGTGGAAAGGGCACTGATTAGAAAATCAGGCCAGAGAGAAGAAATCTTTTGGAATTATTTGGTTATATATATATATATATATATATATATATATATATACGGAAAAATTCGATTCTGAGTTGGGTAAGTATGCATTGATTGATTGAATTATGACTTGTATGAGATAGCGTATTCCAAAGAATAGACAAGTAACCATCGATCACAGAATGGATCAATGGTGACCCAGCAAACTAATGTGGCCATCCAATTGAAGAGTGAATTTATGGAAAGAACGACAAAAGATGAGTTCAGAAGATTGAGTGTTTTAAGAGGTCAAAGACTGAGATAATCAGGCCATGGAGGGCGAGACCCTGTGATTTCATTTGAATGAACAATTGATTGAGTTGTGTTGTGAAAAACCGTGTTCTGAGTGCTACATTTTATTGAAAACCTTTGAAAATCAATTTTACATATACTGGCACTGCTCTTTTATTTCTGCATTTATAATTGCGTGTACAGTGAATATCTTGAGGGTTCATTACAATGAATGAGTCTTCCAATTTCGTTATGATCGATTTATTTAAAAGAGTGAAATTTGATGCATTATCGAGCCTTGTTCCACATAGAAATTTTTTGTATTGGTTTTGAAAAGCGATCTTTAAAACCACAAAGTGTTTTATTGCATTGCTTAATGGTGGTTTGTGGTAATTGTTAAACCTATGCGATATACTCCTGTGGTTAACACATATTGAAAGGACAGGTAAAGAAAATTGTTGTTATCGCAAATATTAAAAGTGTTAAACGTTGGGTTAGTGTATTTGTGATGACTGTCGGGTTGGGGAGTTAGAGGAAGACGGAATGTGATGATCGTCCGATTCACGAAGGTTGATGCAGATTGGGTGAAGGACGGATTAGAACAGTCAACGGAGTTGATAAATTGTCTTATTCATTTAAATTGCTTCACATATAATGAAAAGCGCATGCACTATATTGTTTTGGTTTCTGTGCATATGAGAAGAGCCCTCCAGTTATGTGAAGATTAAACAAATTGTAATTTGTTACTAAGATCGTTGGAAAAACTGAAATGGGTATAGTTGTGGCCCAATATTTATGTATGTTGGCATTTTTGGTTTTTAACCAAAGTCAGATTCGTAGATACGAAATGTCATAAGGTGAGTAATTAATTCTTTTATATAAAAGAAATAATCTGATTATTGGCTACAGCAGCAAATAAGGAAGTGTGATTTTGGAGAAAATATATATTGTTGCATTTGTATATGCATAATGTGGGTTTTAAGCAGCTTAGGATGCGTCATGTGGTATCAGAGCTGGAAAAAGCCCTTTTGAAGGTTAAAGTTTTTTAAATTAAATTAGAATTGTACAGAATGCATGTGTGATGGAGGAAGTAAGAGTAAATCAGATATTAAATTTGATAAGCAGCAGATACACAGAGTTGATGTATAACAGACATTTGCAGAAATAAATAAGAACAATCCATTCAAAGTACAAATGAGAGGTGAAACAAAATCACATAGAGATCTTGAAGGTGAGGTGTTATGTGTTATTTTATTCTAGTTTGAAGATTATGTTTGCAGAATTCAGGTTACAGACAGTTGAAGAAAATCCCAAGAAAAGAAGATCACAGCCTTGAGAGCAGTGATGAGGGAAGCCAGTAAAGGTTTCTAAGTGAAAGAAGAATGTGGCAGAACCTTGAAGAATTCCAGCAGATGTTGGATAAAAAGGACAATTGTGTTCTTAAAAGGTTCAGATGAGTTGAAGCCTAGAAGGAGCAGAGAGGAATTCTCAAGAGGTTCCGGAGAATAGAGAACCAGTGCTTGCCAAAAGACCAAGTACAGAGGAAAGCTTGGTAAGGTAAGTGGCAGCAGGGAGGACTTTCTGTTGCAGAAGCTTTAGTACAACTCATGATGAATGAATGAAGAACTCATGAAGATAGAAATGAAGAAGAAAATGACTACTAATAGTCACAGTAATAAATAGCAGAGGTTCTGAAAGAGACCACAACAGAATAAAAGTGAAGAAAGAAGATGCCAAGGCAAATGGCATACAGAGACAGTTAAGTAAGGAAGAGTATGAGAGAGATAAAGCTGAGATAGTAGTCCAACTTGAAGTGTTGCTGGATTTGTTACAGAGGAATGAGGAAGACCAAAGGTATGGTTTTCTTGTAAGAAGAAAGATAAGGTGGCATAAACTATAGATGAAGAAAGAGCAAATGATAAATGCTCGGCTGAAGGAAAAATTACTCAGAATAAATGAGTATTTGGGAAAAGACTTGAAGACTGAAACTTCAAGTGAGACCAGGAGGTCACATGATTTTAAATCTGATAATTTGTGTATGTTTACAAGTAGAACATGTGAAGAAGGAAAAACTACTGATATTGTCATAAAAGAAGAAGATGGGACAGCCAGATCTCATATAAATGTCCATAGACAGTTGGGGAAAAGTTTTACTTTTCAACATATTGCAAATATTGAAAGCAGAGGAATTTTAACTCATGATGATGGCCAAAAGCAGGAAGAAGTCAAGAAGGATATCAAGCAATCAATTGAAAGGCTTAAGGGGATTGAAGAGAAGACCATTGAAGAATTTCTGAATTATATAGAGGATTTGGAACAGCAAAAGGATTTGGTGATTAAATCATCAAATGAGACCATAAGGTCTTATGGTTTTAAAACTAACAAGTTGTGTGTGAATGTAGGTATTACAGAAGACAAACCATCTTATGGAATTGTATTGAGTAAGGCTGAAAGTTGCCAAGCAAAATATGATGATGATTGTCTTTCAGACGAAGAGCAAGTTGAGATATTGCAACAAAAGGAGTTCATAAATTCCTTGTTTTGTGAAAGAAATTGTTTCACTGGAGGTGTGACAGTTATGTCTGATGATGAGGAATTTGTTTACTTAAATGGTCAAAGGAAGAGTGATGGATAGATAACTAAAACTATCACAGAGATGGAAGATCATAATTCTTTTCTGATGAAGAATGAAGAAGTAGTGTCACCAGGAAACTTGACTTGTGACAAAGAAGAAGATAGTGAGGATTGTACAAAGATTTTTTCAAATGAAATGACAAATTTGTGGCATGAGTTAAGTATTTTGGAGAAGAGGCTAGAAAAACAAAGAATAAGTGTTCAGGTTGTAAATTCAGAGCTGGATGAGAAAGAAAAAGTTCATTATTATGAACCAGAGCAAAGAGACATCCTTGAAATGGATGTATGGAAGAGAGACTAGCTGACAGCCTCAAGAATTATTTAGAGAATCAGCATACTGATGTGCTGATAGAGGAGGAAATTTTAGAGCAGCAAATTGAAATGTTGGTAGAGAAAGAAGAGACACAAAGGTCTTATGATTACAGGTTTTTTTATAGATGCTGGAGAAAATTTGATACAAGTGAGTAGTCAAGTAAAGAAGGAAGAAGAAGAATCTATGGGAATATCTAATCCATGGAACAAAGATATTAGAGTGCTGGAAAGAATGCTGGAAAATCAGGAATTGATGCAAGAAGAGGTAACTATGGAAGAGAAAGGGCTTGAAGAAATGCAGAATGTGAAGATGCAAGAGTTAGAGGACATCAACAACAAACTAAAGCAAGGAGAAGGAGATAACAATAAATAAGAGGGTAAGGATGAAAAGGCAGCAGTAAGAATAAAAGTTCAGCAATCAAGAGGTGGAAGTAATCAGCGGTCAGAAGATATATTAGACAAAGAAATTGAACTAATAAGAAGGATAATGATGAAAGTGTCTCAGAAGAAGAGAGCAGCAGGAAAGCAAAGAAGCAGCAACAGCAGAAAGACAATAGCAGACTGTAAAGCAACATAAAGTGTGGAGACCCTGAGAAAACCAACAAACAACATCAACAACAAAAGACAAATTACAGAACAAGGTATGGGATCCAGGAACGCAAAGATTAAAAGCACATGATCGGGAGATCATGATTATTTTCAACCTTGGGAGTCTGATACAGGAGCATTAGGCTCAGAAAATTCTTTGTATTTTAATAGATATAGGGGGTCTTGGATTTTCCAAGAAGTTGGATTCTTATGTAACAAATTAATGTAATCATTAAGATTTTGAGTTATTTTAGTGAGAGATATTTAGAATATTGGATTAATTAAATCTTGAGAGGAATTTTGTAAGTGTTCTCGAAAGAGAATATGAGAAAATTAGGATAGTTGAAAGATTGACAGAGTTGAGAATTAAATTGTAAATCCTAAATTAGAATTAGTTTCATGATTTTGTGGATGAGAGAGGATCCTTAGGGATTAGTTGAGTCAAATGAGGACTTAGAGGATATTCAAGATTTTGTTGAGAAGATGGAGGATCTGAACCTAAATTGGTTCAGAATCTTTTGTATAAGATGTTAATCCTCAAGGCATAGAGAGAGAGATTCAGTTTTAGACAGATAGAGTTTGGATTGGAAGCCTACGGGCCAGAGAGTGTGTGGAAAGGCGACTGATTAGAAAATCAGGCCAGAGAGAAGAAATCTTTTGTAATTATTTGGTTATATATATATATATATATATACGGAGAAATTCGATTCTGAATTGGTAAGTATGCATTGATTGATTGAATTATGTTTTGTATGTGATAGCGTATTCCAAAGAATAGACAAGTAACCATCGATCACAAAATCGATCGATGGTGACCCAGCAAACTAATGTGGCCATCCAATTGAAGAGTGAATTTATGGAAAGAACGACAGAAGATGAGTTCAGGAGATTGAGTGTT
The DNA here is from genome assembly GCA_034641835.2 of Pinus albicaulis. NCBI lineage: Eukaryota > Viridiplantae > Streptophyta > Pinopsida > Pinales > Pinaceae > Pinus > Pinus albicaulis. The sequence goes on along the minus strand of CM076570.1, from coordinate 92,788,415 downwards.
TTAAGAGGTCAAAGACTGATATAGTCAGGCCATGGAGGGCAAGACCCTGTGATTTCATTTCAATGAACAATTGATTGAGTTGTGTTGTGAAAAACCGTGTTCTGAGTGCTACATTTTATTGAAAACCTTTGAAAATGAATTTTACATATACCGGCACTGCTCTTTTATTTCTGCGTTTATAATTGCGTGTAACAATGAATATCTTGAGGGTTCATTACAATGAATGAGTCTTCCAATTTCGTTATGATCAATTTATTTAAAAGAGTAAAATTTGATGCGTTATCGAGCCTTGTTCCGCACAGAAATTTTGTGTATTGGTTTTGAAAAGCGGTCTTTAAAACCATGAAGTGTTTCATCGCATTGCTTAATGGTGGTTTGTGGTAATCGTTAAACCTATGTGATATACTCCTATGGTTAACACGTATTGAAAGGATGGGTAAAGAAAATTGTTGTTATCGCAAATATTAGAGGTGTTAAGTGTCGAGTTAGTGTATTTGCGATGACTGTCGGATTGGGGAGTTAGAGGAAGACAGAATGCGATGACTGTCCAATTCATAAAGGTTGATGCAGATTGGGTGAAGGACAGATTAGAATGATCAACAGAGTTGACACATTGTCTTATTCATTTAAATTGCTTCACATATAATCAAAAGCGCATACACTATATTGTTTTGGTTTCTGTGCATATGAGAAGAGCCCTCCGATTATGTGAAGATTAAACAAATTGTAATTTGTTACTGAGATCGTTGGAAAAACTGAAATGGGTATAGTTGTGGCCCAATATTTATGTATGTTGGCATTTTTGGTTTTTAACCAAAGTAAGATTCGTAGATACGAAATGTCATAAGGTGAGTAATTAATTCTTTTATATAAAAGAAATAATCCGATTATTGGCTACAACAGCAAATTAGGAAGTGTGATTTTGGGGAAAATATATACTGTTGCATTTGTATATGCATAGTGTTGGAATTAAGTAGCTTACGCTGCGTCATGTGGTATCAGAGCTGGCAAAAGCCCTTTTGAAGGTTAAAGTTTTTTAAATTAAATTAGAATTGTACAGAATGCATGTGTGATGGAGGAAGTAAGAGTAGATAAGATATTAAATCTGATAAGCAGCAGATACACAGAGTTGATGTATAACAGACATTTGCAGAAATAAATAAGAACAATCCATTCAAAGTACAAATGAGAGGTGAAACAAGATCACACAGAGATTTTGAAGGTGAGGTGTTATGTGTTATTTTAATCTGGTTTGAAGATTATGTTTGCAGAATTCAGGTTACAGACAATTGAAGGGAATCCCAAGGAAAGAAGATCACAGCCTTAAGAGCAGTGATGAGGGAAGCCAGTAAAGGTTTCTAAGTGAAAGAAGAATGTGGCAGAACCTTGAAGAATTCCAACAGAGGTTGGATAGAAAGGACAGTTGTGTTCTTAAAAGGTGTAGATGAGTTGAAGCCTAAAAGGAGCAAAGAGGAATGCTCAAGAGGTTCCAGAGAGTAGAGAACTAGTGCTTGCCAAAATACCAAGTACATATGAAAGCTTGGTAAGGTAAGTGGCAGCAGGGAGGACTTGATGTTGCAAAGGCTTTAGTACAGCCCATGATGAATGAGTGAAGAACTCGTGAAGATAGAAATGAAGAAGAAAATGACTACTGATAGTCACAATAGAAATAGCAGAGGTTTTGAGAGAGACCACAATAGAAGAAAAGTGAAGAAAGAAGATGCCAAGGCAAATGGCATACAAAGACAGTTGAGTAAGGAAGAGTATGAGAGAGAGAAAGCTGAGATAGCAGTCCAACTTGAAGTGTTGTTGGAATTTTTACAGAGGAATGAGGAAGACCAGAGGTGTGGTTTTCTTGTAAGAAGAAAGATAAGGTGGCATAAGCTACAGATGAAGAAAGAGCAAATGATAAATGCTCCGCTAAAGGAAAAATTACTTAGAATAAATGAGTATTTGGGAAAAGACTTGAAGGCTGAAACTTCAAGTGAGACCAAGAGGTCACATGATTTTAAATCTAATAATTTGTGTATGGTTACAAGTAAAACATGTGAAGAAGGAAAAATTGTTGATATTGTCATAAAAGAAGAAGATGGGACAGCAAGATCTCATGTAAATGTCCAAACATATTTGGGGAAAAGTTTTACTTTTCAACATATTGCAAATATTGAAAGCAGAGGAATTTTAACTCATGATGATGGCCAAAAGCAAGAAGAAGTGGAGAAGGATATCAAGCAATCAATTGAAAGGCTTAAGGGGATTGAAGAGAAGACCATTGAAGAATTTCTGAATTATATAGAGGATTTGGAATAGCAAAAGGATTTCGTGATTAAATCATCAAATGAGACCATAAGGTCTTATGGTTTTAAAACTAACAAGTTGTGTGTGAATGCAGGTATTATAGAAGACAAACCATCTTATGGAATTGTATTGAGTAAGGTTGAAAGTTGCCAAGCAAAATATGATGATGATTGTCTTTCAGACGAAGATCAAGTTGAGTTATTGCAACAAAAAGAGTTCATAAATTCCTTGTTTTGTGAAAGAAATTGTTTCAGTGGAGGTGTGACAGTTATGTCTGATGATGAGGAATTTGTTTACTTAAATGGTCAAAGGAAGAGTGATGGATAGATAACTAAAACTATCACAGAGATGGAAGATCATAATTCTATTATGATGAAGAATGAAGTAGTAGTGTCACCAGGAAACTTGACTTGTGACAAAGAAGAAGAGAGTGAGGATTGTACAAAGATTTTTTCAAATGAAATGATAGATTTGTGGCATGAGTTAAGTACTTCGGAGAAAAGGCTAGAAAAACAAAGAATAAGTGTTCAGGTTGTAAATTCAGAGCTGGATGAAAATGAAAAAGTTCATTATTATGAACCAGAGCAAAGAGACATCCTTGAAATGGATGATATGGAAGAGAGACTAGCTGACTGTCTCGAGAATTATTTAGAGAATCAGCATATTGATGTGCTGATAGAGGAGGAAATTTCAGAGCAGCAAATTGAAATGTTGGTAGAGAAAGAAGAGACACAAAGGTGTTATGATTTTGACTTTAATGATTGTTTTATGATTACAGGTTTTGTTACAGATGCTAGAGAAAATTTGATACAAGTGAATAGTCAAGTAAAGAAGGAAGAAGAAGAATCTATGGGAATATCTAATCCATGGAACAAAGATATTAGAGTGCTGGAAAGAATGCTGGAAAATCGGGAATTGATGCATGAAGAGGTAACTATGGAAGAGAAAGGGCTTGAAGAAATGCAGAATGTGAAGATGCAAGAGTTAGAGGACATCAACAACAAACTAAAGCAAGGAGAAGGATATAACAATAAACAAGAGGGTAAGGATGAAGGGGTGGCAGTAAGAATAAAAGTTCAGCAATCAAGAGGTGGAAGTAATCAACAGTCAGAAGATACATTAGACAAAGAAATTGAACTGATAAGAAGGAAAATGATGAAAGTGTCTCAGAAGAAGACAGCAACAGGAAAGCAAAGAAACAGCAACAGCGGAAAGACAATAGCAGACTGTAAAAGCATAGCTAGTGCAGCAAAGCAACATAAAGTGTGGAGACCTGGAGAAAACCAACAAACAACAGCAGCAACAGAAGACAAATTACAGAACAAGGTATGAGATCCAGGAAGGCAAAGATTAAAATCACATGATTGGGAGATCATGATTATTTTCAACCTTGGGAGTCTAATGCAGGAGCATTAGGCTTAGAAAATTCTTTGTATTTTATTAGATATAGGAGGTCCTGTATTTTCCAAGAAGTTGGATTCTTATGTAACAAATTAATGTAATCATTAAGATTTTGAGTGATTTTAGTGCTAGATATTTAAAATATTGGATTAATTAAATCCTGAGAGGAATTTTGTAAATGTTCTCGAAAGAGAATATGAGAAAATTAGGATAGTTGAAAGATTGAGAGATTTGAGAATTAAATTGTAAATCCTAAATTAGAATTAGTTTCATGATTTTGTGGATGAGAGAGGATCCTTAGGGATTAGTTGAGTCAAATGAGGACTTAGAGGATATTCAGGATTTTGTTGAGAAGATGGAGGATCTGAACCTAAATTGGTTCAAAATCTTTTGTATAAAATGTTAAGCCTCAAGGCATAGAGAGAGAGATTCAGTTTTAAACAAATAGAGTTTGGATTGGAAGCCTACAGGCCAGAGAGTGTGTGGAAAGGCCACTAATTAGAAAATCAGGCCAGAGAGAAGAAATCTTTTGTAATTATTTGGTTATATATATATATATATATGGAGAAATTCGATTCTGAATTGGATAAGTATGCATTGATTGATTGAATTATGATTTGTATGAGATAGTGTATTCCAAAGAATAGACAAGTAACCATCGATCACAGAATGGATCGATGGTGACCCAACAAACTAATGTGGCCATCCAATTGAAGAGTGAATTTTTGGAAAGAACGACAGAAGATGAGTTCAGGAGATTGAGTGTTTTAAGAGGTCAAAGACTGATATAATTAGGCCATGGAGGGCGAGACCCTGTGATTTCATTTGAATGAACAATTGATTGAGTTGTGTTGTGAAAAACCGTGTTCTGAGTGCTACATTTTATTGAAAACCTTTGAAAATCAATTTTACATATACCGGCACTGCTCTTTTATTTCTGTGTTTTATAATTGCCTGTAACAGTGAATATCTTGAGGGTTCATTATAGTGAATGAGTCTTCCAATTTCGTTATGATCGATTTATTTAAAAGAGTGAAATTTGATGCGTTATCGAGCCTTGTTCCACACAGAAATTTTGTGTATTGGTTTTGAAAAGCGGTCTTTAAAACAACGAAGTGGTTTATCGCATTGCTTAATGCTGGTTTGTGGTAATTGTTAAACCTATGCGATATACTCATGTGGTTGACACGTATTGAAAGGACGGGTAAAGAAAATTGTTGTTATCGCAAATATTAAAAGTATTAATTGTCGGGTTAGTGTATTTGCGATGACTGTCGGATTGGGGAGTTAGAGGAAGACGGAATGCAATGACCGTCCAATTCACGAAGGTTGATGCAGATTGGGTGAAGGACGGATTAGAACGGTCAACGGAGTTGACATATTGTCTTATTCATTTAAAATTTTAAATTGCTTCACATATAATGAAAAGCGCATACACTATATTGTTTTGGTTTCTGTGCATATGAGAAGAGCCCTCCGGTTATGTGAAGATTAAACAAACTGTAATTTGTTACTGAGATCACTGGCAAAACTGAAATGGGTATAGCTATGGCCCAATATTTATGTATACTGGCATTTTTGGTTTTTAACCAAAGTCAGATTCGTAGATACGAAATGTCATAAGGTGAGTAATTAATTCTGTTATATAAAAGAAATAATTAAATTATTGGCTACAGCAGCAAATAAGGAAGTGTGATTTTGGGGAAAATATATACTGTTGCATTTGTATATGCATAGTGTGGGTTTTAATTAGGCTGCGTCAAAATGGGAGGACTGTAGCCAAGTGGTGGGAAATATAATGGGCGAGGAGGTGACGAAAATCAGTAAGTGGATGGTGGAAACCCTGGGACGATGGAGGCCATTTCGGTTGTATCAAGGCCAATTCAACCTCCAGGATGGCGTTGTCTCCACCGAAGGGTGGATTTCTATTCTATATTGGGAGAGATTGGACGACTTTCTAGCTTTCGAAAGAAGTGTTTGGAAAGTGTCCAACAAGCTGGCTGGGTACGTCCGCTCCCACTCGAATCTCACCCATGTTGTTGTGGTAGGCTCAGGCCATCTTGTTCCGGCTGATCAGAATCTTCATTCACAGATCATGATTGAATCACATAGTTGGTTGAGACAACTATGTGGATCTTGAGTTGGATTAACCAAAATTATGAAAAGAAGAAGTTATGAAGTGAAGTGCTTAGCACTAACTATAACCAATCCAAAAGCACACCATCCAGAACAAAAAAAAGTATGGAAAGAATCTCACTTTGTAAACCTCAATGATGAGACTACCATGGAAAAGGAATATGGTTGGCTCTTTGAAGTTGCAGAGTCGCATTCTCTGAGAACAGGAAAGTGAATGAGGTATCATAGAGCTGAGGGGGAGGGTGGTTACACCCATAACCACGACTCTCGAATATCAACTGTCCTTCAAGCCCTAAACCACATCGACCGTCAATCTATTATAATAGTAATTAGAACATTAATTACTATAACTTTTTTAAACAATTGCATACTCCAGAACCATCAAATACAACTGGTGAAAGTTACCACCAGGCACCATGTACTGTGACAGGTGTCCATGAATAGACCTCAGTCGCAAATAATAATGCATTGTGTATATTCAATGTAGATCGGTATAGTGAACTCTCAAGGTAAATGAATATGCATATCCCCGTAAAATTAAATAAATTGGAACGTTATAAACGTGAAGATAAAATTTAAAATATGTCTGATATTACATGTATTAACAAGATCGGGGTGAGCACATATCTTTGTTCTTGCATTGATACGACGCTCTAGTTTTTCTCACTCTGATCTTATCAGAGAGGCACATATACTATATAAGAAAATCTAAACTCTCGGACGAGATTTAAAACACTCTTAAACTCTCGAACGAGAGTTAAAACAACTCTAGGCCGAGAGTTTTAAAACTCTCGTCCGAGAGTTTTATAAATCATTAAACCCGAGAATTTATGTCAATAAAACTCTCAGACGAGAAAATACTTAACTCTCATCCGAGAGTAGTTTAACCCCGACCAAGCCCAATCTAGTTCTCGAGCAAAACATTAAAAATCTCTCGGACGAGAGTTCTAAAAACTCTCGGTCGAGAAATTGAGTTGACTATTTTCTCGAACGAGAAATTAAAAATTTCACCCAAATTTTAGCCATCCGCCAAAAAGTGTTTCCCAACTTCGGGTTTTCATCCATATAAACCCTCATCTGCTGCACCGGTTTTCCCACATTGGGATTTTCCAGGGACAATTTTCCAAAAATAACTGTCATTGTGATTGGTTCTTATGCTTGCATTTTACTTTTCTTTTCTCTATATGTACTTGAGTGATAACTGCAGTAGTGTTTATTTAGAAATTTACTGTAAGGGTTTTGTAAATAACTTACTAAGAAAATAAGTAGGAGAAATAAATCTATAACTACAGTAGAATTTCATAATTGAAATTTTTACAGCCTGCGCATGGGTTCTAGAAGAGCTAGTTTCTAAAGCTAAGTTGTGCCGAGATTGCTTGAGAGAGAAAAATTTCTCTAAAAATTTATGGCCAGATTTACTTGGTGAGGATTGCCATTATTCTGTAATATTCCTAATTAGCGACAGCTAATTGGAATATTCGATTTTGTTCAGTTTTGCCTTCTATAGTTTATAAATAAATAAAAAGTGAGTGGAGAGGGTCTAACTCACTTAAGTGAAATAAAACACCCTCCTAGTAGCACAACGTTGTGACTTAAGGGGGAGCCAAGGGGGCCAAACACCACGTAGAGAAGGGGTCCACGTACACTCTAGAAGCTACTGCGCAGATGAGGATGAGCACGTGGAGGAGAGAGAGGCTACGTTGGGGTTTTGGAGGGAAACCAACGTTATAAAAGATGGAGGAGCCTTCTCATTTTATTCATTCTGTTGTTGATGATATTGAGCTAGACGTTTCGTCTTCTTGAGCACGCTGGCTGTTTAGCCTGTCTGCAGCACTGTTTAGTGCATTGAGTGTCTCCGGTCGAAGATCTCACCCTTAGCCCCGGGGGACTTTGAGTGCCTACTTGGGCAAGTTTATTTCTTCAGTATTTTGTGAGAGGTTTTGTTGTTTGGGTTTGCTGTGGAGCTGGGCTTTCCTAGAGACTGCGCAGTCACTCGGAGAGAGGACGCAGTCTATTTTGGAGGTGCTCCGGATCGGGATTTCTGCAGGAGATTTAGCCGAGATCTTGAGCAGAGGATCAATCTTTTCCTGTAGGAGGATTTTGGTGGAGTTTGAGGCAGTGTTTCAGCTATTCTCATTTAGCCTCTGCGCAGAGCCTTGGAGGCCAGCGTAATTCCCTGAGGAGGTATTTTCTAGTGTTTTTCGGGGGTCGGCTATTTTTGATATGGTTTCTGGGTTTTGTCCGGGTTGGTGAGTAGAGGAGGATTGCAGATTTTCAGCTCATTCCAGCAAGGGGATCAGCCCCTAGTCTTCAGTTCATTGCAGCATTAGCAGCGACACGGCAGTTTTCCAGCAGCTGGGACGCAGTTCATAGAGCAGCCATTTCCGATATTTTCTAAGAGTGTTTCTTCACTTGCCTTGAGCAAGATTAGGTGCCATCACTCTGATCACCTATTGTACTTCATTATATTTCTCAGATTAATAAAATGGCTTAGCATTTCCTCTCTATGTTTCTGGATGAGTTGCCGTATTTTCTTTCTCTGCTATTATATGTTTGTTGCACTATTATTTTATATTCTTGAGCATTCTAGTTCTATACCACTTGGTGTGTTTATCTTTCACTCTTAGACAGGGTCTGGAAAGGGCCAGGTAGCCTCCGGATCTCGTCCTCTTTTCAGAGGCGGAATATCCGATAAATGCCCTCCCAGTCCATCTCTTGTTGGAGTTTGTCGTGTTTTAGAGATATCCCCGAAACGAGATATTACATATTCGACATCTAGTTTGTACTCAAATTTTCACTATTGCATAATAATAAAGCCCTCATATGCTGCACTCGTTTTCTCGCACTAAGTTTTTTCGGGGACAATTGTCCAAAAATAACTGTCACATTATTTGTGTGTATGCATCTATATTTCTCGTTTCCGACATTTTATTTTCCGCAACATTTTATTTGTCAAGAAACTGCACTATGAATTATTCGTTGTTTTCCATAGCAAAAAAAATGGTTAATAATTAACTAGTTAGAAGAGTAATTTATAGTTGTCGCATTTCAAGTGAATTTTCACATGGTTTCAAAGCAAAATTGATCAAACAAGAAGCTCAAAGGTGGAAGGAGGAAATCTTTCAAATTCAGAGGTAGTCTGGTAGTTCGATTTCCAGGACTATGCAGAGCCTAGCCAGGCAGTGCAAATTGTCGGATAGGGGGTCGAATTTCTAGTTGCGAAATGTAGGAAGGGTCGATTTGTCCAGGAAGTGATTCCAACAGGCAGAAGTGAGGAGATCAGTATTTTTGCAAAGCAGATTCTTGATATGGGAACACATAATTTGCAGGCAATGATTCGTGTCGGGTGGAAGGGAAATTCAAGACATTGAGGGATTTTCTCCGAGGATTTCCATATTCAAGTCATTGGAGGAAATCTGAATTTTTCTGTTGTTGGTAGTAGAAGTAATAGGCAGATCTGTGCATGCCAGGAGGAATTGAGAGTAGCAGTGCCAGCAGGCGAGTAAGAGAGGAGGAGATTCCTGATTATAACTCAGTCATGAGTTTGCAGAGATGGCCTCAATAGGACTTCGTGATCAGGAAAGATTGGATGGTGCTTCCAACTACGCTTTTTGGAAGGCCAAAATGTCCTTCCTGCTAGATGGGCATTGTCTGAAGGATTATGCAGAGAGAGCTATAGTCATACCTATAGACCTGCAACAAATAGAGAATTACAGAAAGGAAATGGCCAAGGAGAAGCAGTTGATCCTTGATGGAGTTCGAGATCATATATTCTTACACTTAGTGAGCAAGAATACAACCAAAGAAATGTGGGATGGTCTCACAGCACTATATCAGAATTCTTTTGAGAATTGAAAGGTGTTCTTGAAGGAGAAACTTAGAACCACCAGGATGCATAAGGGAGGAGTTACTCCATACCTTACCAGGATTCAAGATTTCCGGAATGAATTGTTTCTCATAGTTGAGATGCCACAAGAAGTTGAACTAGTGCATGTAGCCATCAATGGTTTCTTCGAGGAGTAGATCTCTTTCATCCAAGGCATTACTGGGTGAGATACACTCTCTGGATGGGATTGTTTGTGGTCAAATTTTATGCAGGCGGAGATGCGACTTGATCTAGTCAAGAGTAGTCTCAGTGATAACAACAAAGGATCGAAGACTATGAAGGAGGAGGAGAATGTAGCTCTTGCATCGACGGGAAAGGCTCACAGGGAGGTGAGAAGAAGATGAAGGACTTGTCAAAGATCAAGTGCTTCAGGTGTGGTGAGTTCAGTCACTACAACACTCAATGTCCTTAAAGGAAGAAAGATAAGAAGGAGAAGTAGGAGTAGACAACAACTTTGACAGAGATTGATCAATTTTCCTCCAGGCTGGCTTTATATGCAGCTATAACTCTAGGAGAGAGGTGGGGAGACATTGGGCTCTAGACTCCAGAGTTGCACATAGCTGGTCAGGGTTCATTGAGGTGAGCATAGGACAGTGTTATGAATATAATTCATAATAAAATAATAATAATAAATATAAATGTAAATGCAATAATAAATAATAAGTTATTAACTAATGATTAGTTAGTTAGTGATGAATAGGCATGTCTTAGAGAAATAGCCATTTGTGAAAGGGCACCTGCCTAAGGTATATAAGCAGGCCCTCATTCTCATTTGTAATCATCCTATCTTCAATTCTTTATACAATATACAATTTACACTTACTTTCCTACAATGGATGTGTTTGTCTTCGAGGTATTTTAAATATTTCCGTTGCATATACGATTGTTGGTCGTTACATTGGTATCAGAGCTACATCTAATCCGGCCTTTGGCCATCAACTCTTCGTCAACCTTGTTGCCATCACAATTAAAGCATTCGCTACACTAAATTTCGGAGTTTCTCCATTTCGCTAGGCCTTTGGCCATTAAAATTAAAAAAAAGGGAGAAATAAATTAAAAGGAAAAAAAAAAAAAGATTTAAAAGAAAATAGTTCCAAAAGAAAAAAAGGAAAAAAAATGGTTCTACATTATTGATAAACAGTGCATGATAAAAAAACTATACGTAAGAGCAGAAAGATTAGATAAGATTATTCTGATCCTTCTTTAAGTAGTTTACAAGTTCATGGTTTTAGAAACCCATGGTATTTTCAAGGTAAAAATAAGAACAAAAGGAATAAAAAACCTCTTTGTGTGAATGGTAAATTTACTTTTTACGTGGAGAGAATTACCGAGTCAAATACACATAAATGGACATATACTTGATATTATACCCCTGAGAGGTGAATAGGCATGTTTCACTAGGGTTGTAACTTTTCAAAAAAAAAAAAAAATTTAAAAAAAATAGCTAAAAAAAAATTATAAATAAAAATAAGTAAATAAAACTATAATTTACTTAGTCAAAGAACACATCACTAAAGGAAGGCTATATTTAAGGTTATATAAAGGAAGAATTATAAAGAATTATCAAGGCAATTAATATTAATGAAAAGTAAGGTTTAAAAAAAAACGATTACATAATACTTAAAACAAAAATGGGATCAATCATGGGAAAAAAATGATGGAGATAATGGAGCTCAAGTCTAAAATGTCGAAGGGAGAAGGGTTTTCTTATAATGGGTTTTCAATTACAAATCACAGAGTAATTACATTAAAAGGAAGTATCCAAGGAAGAAAAATTAATATCGCTATCAACACAAGCAATGATAAAAATTATATCAACATCAACTTGGCGAATAAGCTATTAATTCCAGAGCCAAGCATAGGGGTAAGGAAAATTACTTTTGACCAAAAAGAGTATACAATTATGGGTTTACAAGTAACAATAAATCGTTATGAGTACATATCTCAATTTCTTGTTGTAAAGATGGACTATACAGAGGTTGACGTCATACCCATCATTATGAGTACATATCTCAATTTCTTGTTGTAAAGATGGACTATACAGAGGTTGACGTCATACCCGGTCAACCCTAGTTTAAGGATTTGGGTTCATTCATGTTAAACATAGAGAAACAAGTTTTGACTTTCCCTTATGAGGGGAAGATGATCACATTTCGAGACATGATAATGGAGTCAAAATCATTAATGTCTGCATAGGAAGACTTTAAGGATATCTCAGACTTGATGTTCAAAGATAACAAAAAAACTATATCAAGGAAGCAAAAAGAGCTTGAAGAAGTCATCTCCAACAAAGACAAAGCAGTTTCGCACTTCAGAGATCACCAAGAAAAACTACTCGAACAATTCAAGAAAGCTAAATCATCAAAGAAGGAACTCAAGAAGCGTTTGTAATATTAATTTTTGGTCGGTTTACTTTTTATAAAGTTAAATCAGTTAATAAAGTGGGTGAGAAGATACTTAGCCTACACTTAGGAAATATACATTCCCTAAAGTCACTTGAGGATATTATTATTTGGCAGCGTGGGACCCAGGAGGACGACGTGGCAGCATGAGGGAAGTGGCAGCGTGGGCAGCATGGGCCCATGACAACACAGTGAGAGAGGGACAGCGCAGTTTTGGTGGGGCCTAGGTGAGAGCAAGGCTCTCAAAGCATAAAAAGGGGAAGAGGCTCCTCATTCTCTCATTCAATTATGCATCTATGTTTTGTCTCTTGACATTGAGCACGCTTTTGCAGTTGAGTGAAGTCTACAAGTGCTGTTCAAAACACTGGGTGTATCCGAGCAGAGATCCCCACCTCAGCCCTGGGGGACTTCGAGTGCCTGCTCATGTGGGGAATTCTATCTATTGATTTTCAGGAGGGAACCATAGCATCTTCGGCCAGGGATTACGCACTTGATTGGGCAACGCAGTCTCAAGGAGAGATCACACAGTTCTTGGAGGAGGCAGTTCTAGGAGAGTGAGGATTCATCAGGGGATTCAGCCCTGGATAGTGAGAAGGGATCAACCCTTCACTATTCCATCATTTTGATACAGGAGGAGGCCACTATTTGTAGAGGATCATTGAGGGCCATTGTATTTCACTAGGATAGCGTTATTCCTCAAGGGAGGTCAAATTTTCAGGTCATCCATTCTGGAATCCCTTTCTAGGCTTTTCGGGGTATTTGGGGGAGAGCTCATTCCCAGAGTTTCATATTTTTCTAAGTAGGGGAACAGCCCCAAAGAGTCATCCTATTCCAGCAGTAGCAGCAGTCTGATAGGACGACGAAGTAGCAGCGTGAGGGAAGTGGCAGTGTGGGCAACGTGGGTCCATGACAGCACAATGAGAGAGGGACAACGTGGGCCAAGAGGGATAGCGCAGTTTTGGTGGGGCCTAGGTGAGAGCAAGGCTCTCAAAGGATAAAAAGGGGAAGAGGCTCCTCATTCTCTCATTCGATTATGCATCTATGTTTTGTCTCTTGACATTGAGCATGCTTTTGCTGTTGAGTGAAGTCTACAAGTGTTGTTCAGCACACCGAGTGTCTCCAAGCGGAGTTCCCAACCTCAGCCCCAGGGGACTTCGAGTGTCTGCTCGGGTGAGGAGTTCTATCTATTGATTTTCAGGAGGGAGCCATAGCATCTTCGGCCAGGGATTACACACTTGCTTGGGCAGCGCAATCTCAAGGAGAGATCACGCAGTTCTTGGAGGAGGCAGTTTCGGAAGTGAGGATTCATCATGGGATTCAGCCCTGGATAGTGAGAAGGGATTAGCCCTTCACTATTCCATCATTTTGGTATAGGAGGAGGCCATTATTTGCAGAGGATCATTCAAGGCCAGTGTATTTCACTAGGATAGCGTTATTCCTTAAGGGAGGTCAAATTTCGGGGTCATCCATTCCGAAATCCCTTTCTAGGCTTTTATGGGTATTTGGAGGAGAGCTCATTCCCAGAGTTTCATATTTTTTTGAGCAAGGGAACAACCCTAAAGAGTCATTCTATTCTAGTAGTAGCAGCAGCAGCAACATTTTGGAGATAATGCAGTCTTTGACAGAGCAACCATTCCTTGAGCATTTTGGAGAGTATTTCCAGCTTGCTTTGTGCAAGCCAAGGTGCCATCATTTTGATCACCTTTGTACTTATTGTATCTTTCAGTTATATAACAAAATGGCTCAGCGTTCTCCATATTGTGCATTGTTTATGTGATGTCTCTCTATTTGCTGCAGATTCTTGTTTATGTTGCTTTATATTGTTGTTTATTTCTATTTGGAATATTACAGTGCTATCAAAACTCATAGACTGTAATATTCCTAATTAGCACCGCTAATTGGAATATTTCATTTTTGTATAGTTTTGCCGCCTATAGTTAATTAATAAATAAAAGTGAGAAAGAGGGGTCAACTCACTTTAATAAAATAAACTGCTTCCTAGTAGGAGCAACGTTGTGACTTAAAGGACAGCCTTGGGGGTCCACACTTCGTATGAGAGAGGCCTCACGTAGGCTCTAGAAGCAACTGCGCAGGCATAGGAGGAGCACTTGGAGAGAGGGGACGCAGTTAGGGTTTTGAGGGGAGCTAGCACTATAAAAGGTGGGAGAGTCACTCCATTTGGCATTATTGATATGTTGATGATATTTTGAGCTAGACTTCTGTCTACTTGAGCACGCTGGCTGTTTAGTCGGTTTGCAGCACTGTTTAGTGTGATTGAGTGTCTCCAGTCGGAGATCTCGCCCTTGGCCTCAGGGGCTTTCGAGTGCCTGCTCGGGCAAGGTATTCCTTCAGTCTTTAGCAGTTGATTTGCAGGTGATTTGGTTGGACGTTTTGCAGAGGAGCTGAGCTTCAGTGGGTGACTGCGCAGTCTTAGAGGGAGGACGCAGTTGGAGTTAGAGCAGCTCAGTTGTGGGGATTTTCGTGGGAGATTCAGTGTATTTCAGCTTGGAGGGTTAGTCTCTTTCAGTTGGAGAGTTTGCAGAGAGATTTGTGGCTCTTTCACAGCATTCTTCTTTTGGCATCTGCGCTGGGCTTGGAGGGACAGTGTTTTCCTTGAGGAGGGCTTCTGGGGTGTTTTTCGGAGATAGTCCATTTGCTTCATGGTTTCTGGGTTTTGTCCGGAGCAGAGATTACAGGCGGTCTACCGATTTTCAGCTCATTCCGGTGAGGGGATCAGCCCCTAGTTCCAGTTCATTGCAGCAGCAACATTTTACGGCAGATCCTTCCAGCAGCTGGGACGCAGTCTCTATAGCAGCCATTTGTTGTTCTGAGAGGGTTCTTCACTTGCCTTGTGCAAGGATAGGTGCACTTATTCTGATTATCTATTGTACCCATATATATTCTCAGACTAATAAAATGGGTTAGCATTTCTGGTATTTTTATGTGTACTTGCTCCATATTCTATTTCTGGCATTTTTCCTATATAGTTGTATGCTTGTATTGCTGTGTATTGCTGTCTATTTCCTATTGGGGATATTACAGTGGTATCAGAGCATAGTTCTGGCTCAACCTGTGGAGCTAGCAGTCTATGACGCCCGGGGATAAACCCTACATCGGTTATAGGAGAAGGAGATACAGAGACGTTGAGCGTAGGTGGGAGAACCACTACGGAGAGGGGGAGCCTGTGACGGATTCCGATCAGGAGCAGCCTGAGACAGATTCAGAGTAGGAGCAGCCTGTGGGGTACGCAGAACAGTGGGGTCCTATGGCAGACGAGGAGGATTCGAGGAGATTTAGAGAGGCGCTCCTCCAACACATGAAGGAAGTGTCACAGAGACTCACGACGATAGAGATCAAGAAGCGGGAAACCCCAAGGGGTTTTCAGATCGGTGAGGGATCGGGTACGTCCCATCATGTGCCGGATGCTATCCCCATCATGGCATCGCATGCACCCACGCGATCCACTATGCCCACATTCTTAGCAGAGGACACAGGGGCAGGAGCACAGAGGGATATTCCAGCACCCATGTGATCCACCATGCCTACCTTCCTAGCAGAGGACACAGGGGCAGCAGCACAGCGGGAGCTGGAGGATGACCGTGCCCAGATGGACGCCTACATTGCAGAGTACCTGGCACGCGGGCTGGCGATCAGAGATCTTATCTCATTCAGAGATGATGTTCAGCTCCAGCCTGATGGTAGGCCCCGTGATCATCACAGGGGGCATAGACATCATCATGATGACCACCGCGCAGCTAGCAGATTTCATTTGCCCACGTTTGACGGCACATCAAACGTGTCGGCAAAGTCCAGGGTAGAGAAGTTGGATATCTATTTCCAGCTCAATCAGATGTCACAGTCAGAGGCCATTAAGGTGGCAACATTACATCTGGAGGGTGAGGCCCAGGACTGGTGGTTTCATGGGATGACTACACTCGGGCATTCTACAGTGGGGACATATGCCGAGTTTACCCGGAGGGTGATAGAGCGTTTCGACGGGAGGGATCCGGAGCAGCACTTTGTTGAGCTGACGAAGCTCAAACAGACTGGGAGCCTAGAGACTTACATTTCAGATTTCTTGAGGGTTTCAGTGATGGTGCCTGATCTATCCGCAGCTCGGATGGTCTACATGTTTGTGGAGGGGTTGACAGAGCCACTACGCGGCCTAGTCCGGTCGACTAGACCAGCTACACTTCAGGATGCCATCAGCAGGACTCGGGATTTACAGGATGTCTTACCCAGGACTCGGACACCTTACCCCCAGAGACAGGCCTTCCAGCCTAAGGGGAAGGACACGAGGATTCCGCCTCCCAAGGCGAATCCTGGGCGAGGGCAGTTTGATGATGAGGCCAGGAGAGAGTTGAGGAGGAAGCGGTTGTGCTTCACTTGCCAGGAGCCATGGGCACCGGGACATAGATGTGCTGCAGGAAAAGCACATTTCATTGAGGTCTTCTCCGAGAGCAGCGGGGAAGAGGATGAGGGGGATGACGTTGAGACAAGAGATTGTTATGCAGCGCAGGGTACCTTACCACCTCCACCACCCGCAGCAGGTGGTGCATCATTTGCACCTACTGGAGGGGCTCTAGCCGCATTGCGGGGAGTTCCCAAGTATTTGACGCTGCGTGTACGTGGGACAGTACGTGGACAGCGGGTCTCAGTCTTGGTTGATAGTGGGGCCACCCATAACTTTATTGATGCACAAATGGTTGAGCGGAGAGGCATACAGACTGAGAGTTTTGATGGATTTTCCGTTTTGGTCCCAGGGGATCAGACTATGGTGTGTGCTCGGTATGTCCCAGAGTTATCCGTGACGATGGGCACTTATACATTGACAGATCATTTCTTTGTGGTGGATATCCCGGACACCAACATGATATTGGGTGTTCAGTGGCTCATTACTCTGGGGAAGGTCACGACAGATTGGAAGGCCCTAGAGATGGAGTGGGATGATCCCAAGACAGGGAGGCATGAGAAGATACGGGGACAACACACATACCCGCCTCAGACAGTGTCGGCACATAGGATGGAGGCAACCTTCCGCAAGGGAGACATAGAGTGGGCCGTAGAGTTGCGAGCTTCGGAGGCAGTGGATACAGGTCAGACCGTGCACCCTGAGCTACAGTCTATCCTCAACAGGTATGCCGCAGTATTCGGGGATATTCCACCAGGGCAGCCACCGGATCGGGGGTTTGAGCATACTATTGAGCTTGAGCAGGGTATACAGGCAGTGATCACCACACCGTATAGGCATCCCAAGGCCTATCGAGATGAGATAGAGCGTGCTATTCAGGAGTTGCTGGCCCTTGGTCACATTCGGCCGAGCACGAGTCCTTTTGCTTCTTCCGTGGTGTTGGTGAAGAAGAAGGACGACACATTGCGGATGTGCATTGACTACAGGGCTCTGAATAAGAAGACCCTGAAGAACAGGTACCCCATCCCCAGGATCGATGAGCTGATGGACGAGTTGAGAGGAGCACGGTTCTTCTCAAAGATTGACTTGAGATCTGGGTACCATCAGATACGCGTGATGGAACAGGACATTCCCAAGACCGCCTTCAGGTGTCATTATGGACACTTCGAGTTTCTGGTCATGCCTTTTGGGCTGACCAATGCACCCGCTACCTTTTAGTTGTGCATGAACCACATTTTCAGGGGTCATCTGAGGAAGTTTGTGCTGGTCTTCTTCGATGACATACTTATATATAGCAGGACTTGGGAGGAGCATCTCCAACACATTGAGACAGTTTTGCGCATCTTGGAGGAGCAGCAGTTCTATGCCAAGCTCTCCAAGTGTGAGTTCGGCTTGACGGAGATGCTGTACTTGGGGCATATTATAGGAGTGGACGGGGTGAGAGTCCACGAGGAGAAAATCAAGGCCATCAGAGATTGGCCAGAGCCGAGGAATGTGACGGAGCTTCGGGGATTTATTGGCATTTGCACATACTACAGGAAGTTCGTCAAGGGCTTCTCACAGCTTGTTGCACCCCTCACAGACTTGACGAGGAAGGGGGCATTCAGTTGGTCGGACACAGCACAGCGAGCTTTTGATAAGCTCAAGGAGGTGATGAGCAGCTGCCCCGTGCTTGCATTGCCGGATTTCACGCAGCCGTTTTTCCTCGAGTGTGATGCATCAGGAGAGGGGATTGGTGCGGTATTGATGCAGGGCGGTCACCCTATAGCTTTTGAGAGCCGGAAGCTCCTTCCGCATGAGAGGTTGTATTCCATATACGACAAGGAGATGTTGGCCATCATGCATGCATTGGCCAAGTACCGGCAGTATTTAGTGGGCAACCGATTCAGGGTGAGATCAGATCACAACAGCCTCAGGTACTTTCTGGAGCAGAAGCAGTTGCAGGAGAGGCAGCAGAAGTGGATCAGTAAGATCCAAGCATATGACTTTGACATAGAGTACGTCAAAGGCAAGAATAACGTGGTAGTTGATGCCCTTTCCCGTAGACCGGCCACGTTATCTCTTATGAGGTTGGACGCTGATTGGAGGGCTCGACTGTTGGTAGAGTACTCCAAGGACAGGTTTGCGTGTGAGGTGTTGGAGGGGCAGGTAGCAGATGACAGGTACAGGGTGGTCGACGAGATCATCTATTACAGGGACAGGATCTTCTTGACTGAGGGATCTCAGCTCAAGAAGAAGATACTCCAGGCTTCACACGATTCTCCATTGGCGGGCCATCAGGGGTTCACCAAGACTTACCGGGCCATTCGGGAGAGGTTCTCATGGAAGGGCCTCAAGGAGGACGTACTCTAGCATGTCAGGGAGTGCGATGTTTGCCAGCGAAACAAGGGAGAGATGAGCCATCCTGCAGGGTTGTTGCAGCCTCTTCCCATTCCGGAGGGGAAATGGGAGAGCATATCGATGGACTTCATCACAGGGTTGCCCATGGTGCAGGGCAAGGACTGCATCTTTGTCGTCGTTGACCGACTGACGAAGTATGCTCATTTTTTCGCCATATCCGCACACCACACAGCATGTAATATTCCCAATTAGCCTTGCTAATTGGAATATTTCATTTTTGCTTTATTTTGCCGCTTTAGCTAGACATAATAAATAAAGTGAGAAATAAGAGGGGTCACCTCACTTTAGTCACCTCACTTTATAATAAAGTGTTCTTTTCCTAGTAGATTGACGTTGTAACTTAAGAGAGGGGACCTTGGGGGTCCACATGAGTATGATGGGGGAGGCATCAGGCTGACCCAAGGTAAACTGCGCAGGTCAAAGGAGAGTTAAGTTTTGGAGGGAGTTTGGCATTATAAAAGGAGAGGTTCTCACCTCATTTGGATCATTCATGATTTGATATTATTATTGATAGCTAGACTTCTGTCTGCTTCAGCACGCCGGTTGTTTAGTCGGTCTGCAGCACTGTTTAGTGCAACCGAGTGTCTCCGGTCGGAGATCTCACCCTTAGCCTCGGGGGACTTTGAGTGCCTGCCCTGGTAAGGTTATTTCTGGTTTCACCCTTAGCTTCGGGGGACTTCGAGTGCCCGCCCTAGTAAGGTTTGTTCTGAGTACACTTTTCAGTTCCAGTAGCAAAGCAGCAGCAGTTTCTGAAGCAAATCTGAGGAGGAGAAAGCCCTCTTGTGGCTGCGCAGTTCAGTGAGAAGGAAGGACGCTGTCTCATCAGGAGAGAGGACGCTGATCAAGCCAGGAGGGTGAGGACGCTGTCCCAGGAAGGACGCAGTCCAGATTGGAGCAAAGAAAACGCTGTACAGCAGGAGGAAGGACGCTGTTCAGCTTGGAAGTGAGGACGCTGTCCATTTCTGGAAAGAGGGTTGCAGATCTGAAGGCATAGTGTGAGATCCAGCCTTGGAGAGGGTAGATCTGAGCAGATATTTGCAGATCTAGTTTTGTATGTTGCAGATCTGGAGGTTTAGCACTAGATCCAGCTTGGGAGATTGCAGATCTGAGGAGATATTGGCAGATCTAGCATAGATCTGAAGAGCTAGCAGCAGATCTAGCCTTGTGGAACGCAGATCTGGAGAGATAGTAGCAGATCCAGCCTTGTATGACTCAGATCCAGCAGATCTGGGCAGAGAGGACGTAGATCCAGTCAGGGAGGACGCAGATCTGATGAGTAGGGTCTTTATGTGGGGTTCTGGCAGCATTTTTCAGTGTTTTCAGCCTTGAGGAGTTGGTCATCTCATCTGGAGGATTTGTGGGTAGATCCGGCCCTTTTGCCAGCATATTTCTTGAGCTTCTGAGCTGTTCCTGAAGGCACAGCGTTTTTGTAGGAGGAGGGTTTCTGGGGGCGATTTTCGGAGGTGGTCCATTTGCTTCACGGTTTCTGGGTTTTGTCCGGAGCAGCGAGTATAGGTGATCTGTAGATTTTCAACTCATTCCGGCAAGGGGATCAGCCCCTAGCTTCAGTTCACTCCCGCAGCAGCCGTTTACGGCAGTTTCTTCCAGCAGCTGGGATGCAGTTTCTGTAGCAGCCATTTCCTATTTTTCTGAGAGGATTCTTCACTTGCCTTGAGCAAGGATAGGTGCCCTCATTCTGATTTTATTGTACTCCTCTCTATGTACCTTCAGATTAATAAAATGGCTCAGTTTTCTGGTATTCTATGTGTAATTATTCAGTGATCTGGTTCAGCATTGTATTTTCTATATCTGTCTGGCAATTTTCTGTTTATTACTGGTTATTTCCCTTTGGGGATATTACAGTGGTATCAGAGCATAATTCTGGCTCAGCCTGTGGTCTATGACATCAGAAAATAGATCATACGGAGCAATAGCAGTTGCAATATCAGAAACGCAGTTGGAAAAAGGGCCAAAATAAAGCAACGATGCGGTTTAAAGGGAGCCTGTAGACACATAGCAGAAAGAGCTGATGGCAGGTGATGTGGATAAGAGGAGATTTAGGGAGACAGATCAGCGGAATCCAATGGAGGACATGATGGTGAAGTTGGCTGAGAAGATGGATACATTCATACAGGATGTAACCAAGAGATTTGCAGCCGTAGAGGTCAGTCAGAGAGAACTCCCTAGGGGTTTTCAGATCGTTCGGTATGATGCCACTCGGCATATGGATTCATGTACACCCACACGTCCCACTATGCCCACATTCTTGCCAGAGGACACAGGAATAACAGTACAACGAGAGGTAGATCCAACTCGGATGGCTGACCTTCTTGCAAACTATCATGCTCTCGGACAGGCATTCATGGATGCTCTCCCCTTCGAGGAATATACCCAGATCTGTTATGGCATTAGACTCCATGATCAACACAAGGGACACCGGCATCATCATGGTGGAGACCACCACCGCACAGCGAGCAGAGATTATGATCAGCTCCAGCGTGATAGTAGACCTCACAACTTTCAGAGAGGGAACAAGCACTCACGTGATAGGGACCTACAGCGCACAGTGGACAAGTTGGACACCTCTTTCCAGCTTGACCGAGTATCGGAGAGAGAAACCATTAAAATGGTTACCTCACACTTGGAGGAAGAAGACACACAGGATTGCAGGGAGCCTGAGGTTACACCTAGTGTGACGCAGGACTCACCATTATTGGAGACCTCCTTGACCGTGTCGGTTGATATCGTAGTAGAGGAGATAGAGCCTACCCCGGTAGAGCCATCCACTGAGGTGATGACTGGAGCCATGTCTGAGACTTCGGGTGGTAGCAGCACACAACAGATGGGTGAGGTATCAGGAGATATATCCACTATCGATGAGGCACTTGGAGATACAGAGGTGTCGGATGATGGTCGCAGACAGCGGTATCATCGGCTTCGGACGGACCTTCGAGCTTTGAGGGAGAAGGCCGCGTCAGTACGGGAGACCGTTTTGTTGCAGGACCAGGAGCTGGAGGGTATGAGAGCGACTTGTGCCAAGTCGGCGGCCAAGTTGGTCCGCATTGGGGAACAGCTGGATTCCCTGATGGTACAACCAGAGGGCACGAGGGAGCGTCAGATCATTCCCCTTCAGGCATGCATGGATGGAACTAGCAGTATTGTTGGGTCATCTCTTCCCGTTGGAGAGAGAGAGGCAGAGCCACCTAGTCAGGTCTCATATGTTGACTTGGATAGTGGTATGAGACGATCAGAGTTGCACCGGGTACAGCAGCCATGTGTTGAGATTGGATGGCGAGAGATTTTGAGTTGGTATTCGGTGGAGCAGACTATGGATGAGAGGGAGGTCTCAAGGAGAGATCTCGCTGGAGATGCACTTCGACACACCATGGGGTGCAATGACTTTCTTCCCTTCTCACAAGAGCAGATAGAAGATGGGGGACATCTCTGGATGGATAACGTCTCTCATGCTTGTGTTGGACATCCCTTGAGCCATACACACCATGATGGGAGGTTTTTGCCTACCACCTATTTGAGTCTTGATAGGGTCTCATTGATCCTTGAGAAGTTTATATTCCAAAATCCCATGAAGTGCAAAATCAGAAATTTGATTTGGGAAGGTGGTAGTACCGGGATGAGGAGAAGGAGGCATCCACAAGTGATTGAGTGGATGGGGATGATGAGCAAGGAGCTAGGAGGCTACTTGCAGATCTATGACACCAGGCAGCAGGAGGCTTGGCTGCGCTGGTTACTCTTGAAAGAGTTTGGACATCACTTGGCAAACACTCTTCCTAAGAGTAGGAGGATGGGGAAAAGATGGATGGATACTTGCATCATTGAGCAGCATAGAGTATGGATGCATGGTGTTGATGTGTTACTCATATCATTCATTGTGTCTTCATCACATGAGTTGTTTGATGGAGGTATGGAGAGGCAACACAATGTCTGGTTGCTTGGTTTGTTCCTAGGAGAGCAAGGGCAGATTTGCTCTCACACTTTGTACGATGTTGCAGGAAGAGGGGATGGCACTATCTCCTTGGTCTTTGATGATGACTGGGAAGCACTTCCATCTTGGAAGGAATTCCATATTCATTGCAGCATTATTAGAGGAGTCTTTGACAAGGAGCATGTCAAAGAACAGAGTCTTGTACTGACAGGAACTCATTTGCATGAGCTCACAGCGTTGTCACCTTGGAGCAGAATATTATGGAGGAAGTATGCGCAGCAGAGATATGGTGGATCTATAACCCATAGGTCCCAGGATCACTTCATATTTGTTGCACTTACAAGAAGTAATGATGATAGAGACATCTATGGCCTATTCTTCTTGACTTGGGTTTCCAAGCATAGGGAGGATTATCTTCTTGCACCACATGAGACCTTTGGCATTTCCTTCATTTTGCTGCTGATCATGTCTTCATTTGCTGATATATATCAGATTTGTATGGGAGGCTTGATTATGAGGGAGACACATGAACTGGATGTATCCGTGAGTGGGAAAAATTCTCACAATTTCTGCACTACATGTTCTAATGGGAGCATGGGAGGAGGCATGGCCACCACTACTATGTATGCGTTCTCTTTTGATGTGGGCCATGAGATTGATATTTACAGCCATGGGCAAGTGTTTGAACCTATGTTGTTGTCATATTCAGCCATTTGCTATCCATTAGTAGATGTGTTGGATCTTGTACATTGCTTGCCATGTGATTTTCTGAGGTTGCAGTGGATGAGACTGCACTATGGTTTGTTTTGGGCCAACTTGTTCTTCATCGATGGAGGAACCTTCTATGGTGGATTGTTTTTCACTTTGCCATTGGAGGGCAATGATTTTGCAGCCCAGGATCAGCATAGACTCTACACTTGTCATGAGTGGAGAGAAGGACAGCATGAGGTAAGCTATGATGCTTGCCAAGTTCATATTTTCAGCCCACCTTCATTACCCGAGCTTGAGGTGGAAGGAGATTTTTGGGAGTTGCCTTGTTGGGAGGTGGCTCATTTGGTCTGGATGATTGCTTGGAGATGGAGGATCCACAGGAGGGAGATATTCCTCATTATATTTTCGACTCCATGCCTTGATGGGAGAGAGATGATGAGCTGGTGCACAATCGATGGGACAACTTACACAGCCATAGATGCAGAGCAGCAGCGGTCATGGTCTTCAGTCATAGCTAGAGGCAGTGAGCAGTCCGAGCCATGGGGCTTGTACGATTATTGGCCACAGTGGCGATGGGATCCGGGAGGACTATTGATTGGCTGGTACCATGAGAGGCCAGTTTGGGATCCTGGCATTGAGATATCCCTTCATGTCGAGGTGATGCAGGAGACAGAGAGGTTTCAGTGGGACCCAGGCACATTT
This sequence comes from Pinus albicaulis, assembly GCA_034641835.2. Classification (NCBI taxonomy): domain Eukaryota; kingdom Viridiplantae; phylum Streptophyta; class Pinopsida; order Pinales; family Pinaceae; genus Pinus; species Pinus albicaulis. The sequence goes on along the minus strand of CM076570.1, from coordinate 92,764,125 downwards.
TGCAGTATCGGCAGGGAGCATCAGCTAGAGAGTAGGCTTGTTCAAGCATTGCTTGAGAACAAGCAATTTTTGCCAGATGAGGATGCCACTTGGGAGAGCGAGCAGACTTTACAGCATCCATCACTTCAGTTGCTTGAGGACAAGCAACGTTTTGCCGGGGGAGACTGTAATATTCCCAATTAGCCTTGCTAATTGGAATATTTCAATTTTGCTTTATTTTGCCGCTTTAGCTAGAAATAATAAATAAAGTGAGAAATAAGAGGGGTCACCTCACTTTAGTCACCTCACTTTATAATAAAGTGTTCTTTTCCTAGTAGATTGACGTTGTAACTTAAGAGAGGGGGCCTTGGGGGTCCACATGAGTATGATGGGGGAGGCATCAGGCTGACCCAAAGTAAACTGCGCAGGTCAAAGGAGAGTTAAGTTTTGGAGGGAGTTTGGCATTATAAAAGGAGAGGTTCTCACCTCATTTGGATGATGCATATTTTGATATTGATATTGAGAGCTAGACTTTGGTCTGCTTCAGCACGCCGGTTGTTTAGTCGGTCTGCAGCACTGTTTAGTGCACGAGTTTCTCCGGTCGGAGATCTCACCCTTAGCCTCGGGGGACTTCGAGTGCCTGCCCTGGTAAGGTTATTTCTGGTTTCACCCTTAGCTTCGGGGGACTTCGAGTGCCCGCCCTAGTAAGGTTTGTTCTGAGTTTCATTCTTCAGTTCAGTATCAGTTTCAGGTGGAGATTCGGAGAGGGAGGAGCCCTCTTGTGGCTGCGCAGTTCAGAGAAGGAAGGACGATGTCTCATCAGGAGAGAGGACGCTGATCAAGCCAGGAGGGTGAGGACGCTGTCCCAGGAAGGACGCAGTCCAGATTGGAGCAAAGAAAACGCTGTACAGGAGGAGGAAGGACGATGTTCAGCCTGGAAGTGAGGACGCTGTCCATTTCTGGAGAGAGGGTTGCAGATCTGAAGGCATAGTGTGAGATCCAGCCTTGGAGAGGGTAGATCTGAGCAGATATTTGCAGATCTAGTTCTGTATGTTGCAGATCTGGAGGTTTAGCACTAGATCCAGCGTGGGAGATTGCAGATACGAGGGTATTGGCGGATCTAGCATAGATGCGAAGAGCTAGCGGCGAGATCTAGCCTTGTGGGACGCGGATCTGGAGAATAGTAGCGAGATCCCGATGCCGAAGCTCGGATCTAGCCGGATGCGGGCGAGAAGGGCGCGAGATCCGGTCGGGGAGGACGCGAATCGATGGTAGAGGTCTTTATGTGGGGTTACGGCGGCATTTTTCGGTGTTTGACCTTGAGGAGTTGCTGGTCATCTCATACGGAGGTTGTGGGTAGATCCGCCCTTTTGCCGGCCTGTTCTTGAGCTTAAAGTGGCCACCGAAGCCGCGTTTTTGTAGGAGGAGGGTTTCTGGGGGCGATTTTCGGAGGTGGTCCATTTGCTTCACGGTTTCTGGGTTTTGTCCGGAGCAGCTAGTATAGGTGATCTGTAGATTTTTAGCTCATTCCGGCAAGGGGATCAGCCCCTAGCTTCAGTTCACTCCAGCAGCAGCAGTTTACGGCAGTTTCTTCCAGCAGCTGGGATGCAGTAGTTGTAGAAGCCATTTCCTATTTTCTGAGAGGATTCTTCACTTGCCTTGAGCAAGGATAGGTGCCCTCATTCTGATTTTCTTGTACTCCTCTCTATGTACTTTCAGATTAATAAAATGGCTCAGTTTCTGGTATTCTATGTGTAATTATTCAGTGATCTGGTTCAGCATTGTATTTTCTATATCTGTCTGTCATATTTCTGTTTATTACTGGTTATTTCCCTTTGGGGATATTACACAGCAGCGCAGGTGGCTGAGTTGTTCTTCAGGGAGATTTTCAGGTTACATGGTCTACCTAAGACCATTGTCAGTGACAGGGACAGCTGCTTCATGGGCGAATTCTGGCAGGAGCTCTTCCGGCTAGTGGGGACAGAGTTGACGCCGCGCACTAGTTATCACCCCCAGACGGACGGACAGACAAAGATAGTTAACAAGTGGCTGGAGGGCTACTTGCGTAACTATGTCAGTGGGCAGCAGAGGGCATGGCTGAAGTGGCTGCATCTGGGAGAGTACTGCTACAACATGACGCATCACATGTCCATTGGTATGTCACCTTTCTATGCTTTATATGGATATCATCCTTTATCTTTTGTGGACATGATGTTTGGTGCTAGTAGGGCTCCGAGAGCCAAGATATCCTCCGAGCTCTCAAGGATAACATAGCCATAGCACAGAATCAGCAGAAGTTGTATGCTGATAAGGGTCGGGTGGATAGACACTTTGAGGTAGGAGACTTGGTCTACCTGCGACTACAGCCATACCGACAGTCTTCGCTTAAGCAGAAGGGGGCTGAGAAGCTTAAGCCCCGTTTTTATGGGCCATACAGGGTGATACGCAGGATTGGGCAGGTTGCATATGAGTTGGAGCTGCCCCAAGGCAGCAAGATTCATAACATTTTTCATGTATCATGCCTGAAAAAGGCATTGGGCCAGCAGGTGACAGTCACAGATGAGCTACCACCCACGGATGATGAGGGGCATCTGGTGTTGCAGCCGAATGCTATTATTGATACTAGGGAGAGGCAGCTGCGGAGCAGGACGATCCGGGAGTTCTTGGTGAGGTGGAAGAACTTGCTGGATGAGGATGCCACTTGGGAGGATGAGAAGATTTTGCGGCATCCATCACTTCAGTTGCTTGAGGACAAGCAACGTTCTGCCGGGGGAGACTGTAATATTCCTTATTAGCACCGCTAATTGGAATATTTCATTTTTGTATAGTTTTGCCGCCTATAGTTAATTAATAAATAAAAGTGAGAAAGAAGGGTCAACTTACTTTAATAAAATAAAGTGCTTCCTAGTAGGAGCAACGTTGTGACTTAAAGGAGAGCCTTGGGGGTCCACACGTTGCATGAGAGAGGCCTCACGTAGGCTCTAGAAGCAACTGCGCAGGCATAGGAGGAGCTCATGGAGAGAGGGGACGCAGTTAGGGTTTTGAGGGGAGCTAGCACTATAAAAGGTGGGAGTTTCACTCCATTTGGCATTATTGATCTGTTGATGATATTTTGAGCTAGACTTCTGTCTACTTGAGCACGCTGGCTATTTAGTCGGTCTACAGCACTGTTTAGTGCGACTGAGTGTCTCCGGTCGGAGATCTCGCCCTTGGCCCCGAGGGACTTCGAGTGCCTGTTCGGACAAGGTATTCCTTCAGTCTTTAGCAGTTGATTTGCAGGTGATTTGGTTGGACGTTTTGCAGAGGAGCTGAGCTTCATTGGGTGACTGCGCAGTCTTAGAGGGAGGACGCAGTTGGAGTTAGAGCAGCTCAGTTGTGGGGATTTTCGTGGGAGATTTAGTGTATTTCAGCTTGGAGGGTTAGTCTCTTTCAGTTGGAGAGTTTGCAGAGAGATTTGTGGCTCTTCCACAGCATTCTTCTTTTGGCATCTGCGCTGGGCCTGGAGGGACAACGTTTTCCTTGAGGAGGGCTTGTGGGGTGTTTTTCGGAGGTAGTCCATTTGCTTCATGGTTTCTGGGTTTTGTCCGGAGCAGAGAGTACAGGCGGTCTACCGATTTTCAGCTCATTCCGGTGAGGGGATCAGCCCCTAGTTCCAGTTCATTGCAGCAGCAGCATTTTACGGCAGATCCTTCCAACAGCTGGGACGTAGTCTCTGTAGCAGCCATTTCCTGTTCTGAGAGGGTTCTTCAATTGCCTTGTGCAAGGATAGGTGCACTTATTCTGATTATCTATTGTACCCATATATATTCTCAGACTAATAAAATGGCTTAGCATTTCTGGTATTTTTATGTGTACTTGCTCCATATTCTATTTCCGGCATTTTTCCTATATAGTTGTATGCTTGTATTGCTGTGTATTGCTGTCAATTTCCTATTGGGGATATTACATAGACTTGGCTCAGCATGTGGAGCAGATTGTCTATGACAGCAGCAGGAAAACCATATATCACCTATCGGGGAAGGAAGTACAAGAACCAACAGCGGAGGCTTGAGGCCACTTTTGGAGAGGGAGACTGCATTCCAGGAGTGGACGCGGAGGAGGAAGAACCAATGGCAGGTGAGAAAGATGAAGGATAGGAGTTCGAGGAACTCCTCCTAAAGTCTGTGCAGGAGTTATCGAAGAGGATAGAAGAGATGGTGCAAAAGTTTACCGCAGACTAGAGACAGCGTGAAACCCCAAGGGGTTTTCACATCGGAGAAGGGTCCGGTACTTCCCACCATTTGCAGGAGCAACTCACAGCGAAGCAGGTTGTATCACTTACTCTCCCACATTCCACGATGTCTACATTTCTAGCTACAGGCACTGTAGCAACAACATGTCAGGAACCGGAGACTATTCATATGGGGGATTATATTGCCGAGTATCGGTCCTATGGGTGAGAGTTTGGTGAAGCTCTCACCTTCCATGATTTTGTTCAGCTCAAGAAGGACATCCGACCCCATAACCAGAACAGAGGGTGTAGATACTAGATACACACAAGATGGGGACATGCAGCATACTGTGGGTAGATTTTTCCTGCCAACATTTGACGGATCCTCCAAATGTTCGGCAAAGGCTTGGGTGGAGAAGTTGGATATCTATTTCCAGCTCCATCAGATGGTAGACGAAGAGGCCATCAAGGTGGCAACACTGCACCTAGAGGGAGAGGCCCATGATTGGTGGTTCCACGGGATGGCCATGCTGGGTCACTTGGCTGTGACAACGTATGTAGAGTTTACACGGAGACTGGTAGAGTGGTTTGATCGGAGGGATCCAGAAGAGCACTTTATTGAGCTGACCAAGCTCAAATAGACCGAGAACTCGGACACCTACATTTCCGAGTTCTTGAGGCATTTCGTGATGGTACCTAACTTGTCCTCAACCAGGATGATATACATGTTTATTGATGGGTTGGCAGAACATTTGTGTGGGTTAGTTAGATCCACGAGGCCTGCTACACTTCATGATGCAATTGGAAGGACCAGGGATTTGCAAGATGCCCTACCCAGGACCAAAGCTCCTTTCCCCCAGAGACCGGCATTTCAGCTGAAGGGGAAGGACACGAGGGTTCCACCTCCGAGGGGGAACCAAGGTCGGGGCCTTTGGACGATGAAACCAGAAGAGACCTGAAACGAAAGAAGCTATGCTTCACATGCCAGGAGCCGTGGGCACCGGGACATCGATGTGCCGCTGAGAAGGCACACTACATAGAGGTCTTTGCTGACAATGACGAGGAAGAGGATGCATATGAGGAGATGGAGGCAAGAGGCAACGCTATAGTACAGGGAGGGGATCATCCACCAGCTCCACCTCTACGTGTCCAGGGTACCGTGCAAGGATAGCGTGTTTCTGTACTAGTGAACAGTGGGGCTACCCACAATTTTATTGATGCACAGTTGGTAGAATGGAGGAGCATACCGACAGAGAGCTTTGATGGATTTTCAGTGCTGGTACCAGGTGCTAGAACTATGTAGTGCGCCAGATATGTGCCGGCTTTGGCAGTGACCATGGGGACTTATACTTTGACGGATCATTTCTTTGCGGTGGACATTCTAAACACCAACGTGATACTGGGAGTGTAGTGGTTGATCACGCTGGGGAAGGTCACTACAGACTGGGAAACCTTGGAGATGGAGTGGACAAACAAGAAGACCGGTAAGCATGAGATGATTCGGGGCATGCACACTTATCCTCCACACACAGTTTCAGCACACCAAATGGAGGCAGACTTCCGGAAGGGAGACATAGAGTGGGCAGTGGAGATGCGTGTTTCAGAGGCAAGGTCTACAGGACAAGCCGTACAACCAGATGTGCAGTCGATTTTGGACAGATATGCTACAGTTTTTGGGGATATACCACCAGGGCAGCCGCCGAATCGAGGGTTTGAGCACACCATTGAGCTGGAGCAAGGCATCCAGGATTTGATTACTACACCCTATAGGCATCCTAAAGCCTACAGGGATGAGATTGAGAGAGGTATTCATGAACTCTTAGCACTGGGACACATCCGACCCAGCACTAGCTCGTTTGCTTCTTCTGTTGTACTAGTGAAGAAGAAAGATAGCACACTGAGGATGTGCATCGACTATTGGGCTCTCAACAAGAAGACCATGAAGAACCGATACCCCATCCCGTGGATTGATGAGTTGATGGATGAGTTGACGAGGTCGAAGTTCTTCTCGAAGATTGATTTGAGGTCAGGTTACCATCAGATCTGAGTGAGGGACCAGGATGTCCCCAAGACAGATTTCAGATGTCACTACGGCCACTTTGAGGTTCTGGTGATGCCCTTTGGACTAACCAATGCACCAGCCACTTTCCAGTCCTGCATGAACCACATCTTCCGTGGTCAACTGAGGAAATTTGTGCGAGTATTCTTCGATGACATCTTGATATACAACCGGACATGGGAGGAGCACCTGCAACACATTGAGGTTGTATTACGCACTCTAGAGGAGCAGCAATTTTATGCTAAGCTCTCCAAAAGCGAATTTGGACTGACAGAGATGCTATATTTGGGGCATATCATTGGTGTGGACGGAGTGAGAGTCCACAAGAAGAAGATCAGGGCCATTCGGGATTGGCTGGAACCGAGGAACGTGACTGAGCTTCGAGGGTTTGTAGACATCTGCAACTACTACCGGAAGTTCGTCAAGGGGTTTTCCCAACTCGCTGCACCCCTCACAGATCTTACCAAGAAGGGGGCATTTAGTTGGACGGACACAACGTAGAGGGCTTTTGACAGGCTCAATGAGGTGATGAGCAGCTGTACAGTTTTAGTGTTGTCGGATTTCACCCAGCCTTTTGTCCTGGAGTGCGATGCATCTGGAGAGGGGTATGCGCAGTCTTGATGCAGGGGGGCCACCCCATAGCTTTCGAGAGCAGGAAGCTATTGTCGCATGAGAGGTTGTATCCCATATACGACAAGGAAATGTTGGCTATCATGCATGCACTGGCCAAGTTTCAGCAGTACTTGGTGGGGAACAGGTTCAGGGTGAGGACTGATCACAACAGCCTTCGATTCTTTTTAGAGTAGAAGTAGTTGCAGGAGAGTGTGATATTCCTAATTAGCAATGGCTAATTGGAATATTCGATTTTTGCTCAATTTTGCCGACTATAGTTTATTTATAAATAAAAAGGTGAGTAAAGAGGACATAACTCACTTTGGGAATAAAAGTCACTCCCTAGTAGCACAACATTGTAACTTAAAGGGAGCCAAGGGGGGCCAAGGACCACGTAGAGAGGGGGCCCACGTATGCACTAGGACTGGTGGTTCCATGGGATGGCTACACTCAGACATTCTACAGTGACGACATATGCCGAGTTCGCCAGGAGATTGATAAAGAGATTTGACCGGAGGGATCCGGAACAGCATTTTGTTGAGCTGACGAGGCTCAAACAGACTGGGAGCCCAGAGACATACATTGCAGACTTCTTGTGGGTTTCAGTGATGGTGCCAGACCTATCCGCAGCACGGATGATCTACATGTTTGTTGAGGGGTTAGCAGAGCCACTTCAAGGTCTAGTCAGATCTACTAGACCAGCCACACTCCAGGATGCTATTAGTAGGACCTGGGATTTACAGGATGCATTACCCAGGACTCGGACACCTTACCCCCAGAGACAGGCTTTCCAGCCCAAGGGGAAGGATGTGAGGATTCCGCCTCCAAAGGGGAATCCAGGATGGGCACAGATGGATGATGATGCCAGGAGGGAGTTGAAGAAGAAGTGGTTGTGCTTTACTTGTCAGGAGCCGTGGGCACCGAGACATAGATGTGCTGCTGGCAAAGCACATTTTATTGAGGTCTTCTCCAAGAGCAGCGGGGAAGAGAATGAGGAGGATGATGTGGAGGCGAGAGACAGTCATGCAGCGCAGGATCCTTTGCCACCTCCACCACCACCACCAGGTGGTGCGGCTTTTGCACCTACTGGAGGGGCCCTTGCAGCATTGTGAGGAGTCCACAAGTATTTGATGCTGCGCGTACGGGGGACAGTACGTGGCTAGCGAGTATCAGTTTTGGTTGACAGTGGGGAGACCCACAACTGCATCGATGCACAGATGGTTGAGCGAAGAGGTATTCAGACTGAGAGCTTCGATGGATTTTCAGTTTTGGTCCCAGGAGATTAGACCATGATGTGTGCTCGTTATGTTCCAGAGTTATCAGTGACGATGGGCACCTACACACTGACTGATCACTTTTTCATGGTCAATATTCTAGACACCAACATGGTACTGGGTGTTCAGTGGCTTATCACTCTAGGGAAGGTCACTACAGATTGGAAGGCCCTAGAGATGGATTGGGATGATGAGAAGACAGGGAGGCATGAGAAGATACGGGGACAGCACACATATCCGCCTTAGACTGTTTCGGCTCATTGGATGGAGGCAGTCTTCCGTAAGGGAGACATAGAGTGGGCAATGAAGCTGCGTGCATCAGAGGCAGGGACTACAGGGCAAACGGTGCACCCAGAGATACAGCCCATCCTTGACAAGTATGCCACAGTCTTTGGGGATATTCCGCCGGGACAGCCACCGAACCGGGGGTTTGAGCACACCATTGAGCTTGAGCAGGGCATACAGGCAGTGATTACTACCCCCTATAGGCATCCCAAAGCCTACAAGATGAGATTGAGCGGGCCATCCAGGAGTTGCTAGCTCTTGGGCACATCCAGCCGAGCACGAGTCCTTTTGCTTCTTCTGTGGTGTTGGTGAAGAAGGACGGCACCTTGAGGATGTGTATTGACTACAGGGCCTTGAACAAGAAGACCCTGAAGAACAGGTACCCTATACCCAGGATCAATGAGTTGATGGATGAGTTGAGAGGAGCCATGTTCTTCTCAAAGATTGATTTGAGATCGGGGTACCATCAGATTCGCATGAGGGAGCAGGACATTCCCAAGACCGCCTTCAGGTGTCACTATGGGCACTTTGAGTTTTTGGTGATGCCCTTCAGGCTAACCAACGCCCCAGCGACATTCCAGTCTTGCATGAATCACATCTTCCACAGTCACTTGAGGAAGTTTGTGTTGGTGTTCTTTGATGATATCCTCATCTACAGCAGGACTTGGGAGGAGCATCTCCAGCACATTGAGGCAGTGTTGCGCATTTTGGAGGAGCAGCAGTTCTATGCCAAGCTCTCCAAGTGTGAGTTTGGGTTGACGGAGATGTTATACTTGGGACATATCATAGGGGTCGACGAAGTGAGAGTCCATGAGGAGAAGATCAGGGCCATCAGAGATTGGCCGGAGCCGAGGAACGTGACAGAACTTCGAGGATTCATTGGCATTTGTACTTATTACAGAAAATTCATCAAGAGTTTCTCACAGCTTGCTGCACCCCTTACAAACTTGACGAAGAAGGGAGCATTCAGTTGGTCAAATACAGCGCAGCGAGCCTTTGATAGGCTCAAGGAGGTGATAAGCCGCTGCCTGTGCTTGCATTGCTGGATTTTACGCAGCCATTTGTTTTGGAGTGTGATGCGTCGGGAGAGGGGATTGGCGCAGTATTGATGCAGGGAGGACACCCTATAGCCTTTGAGAGCCGGAAGCTCCTTCCACACGAGAGGTTGTATTCTATATACGACAAGGAGATGTTGACCATTATGCATGCATTGGCCAAATTCCGGCAGTATTTAGTGGGTAACAGGTTCAGGGTGAGGACTGATCACAACAGCCTCAGGTTCTTTTTGGAGCAAAAGCAGCTACAGGAGAGGCATCAGAAGTGGATCAGTAAGATCCAGGCATATGACTTTGACATTGAGTATGTCAAGGGCAAGAACAACATGGTAGCAGATGCCCTTTCACGTAGACCAGCCACGTTGTCTGTTATGAGCTTGGATACAGACTAGAGGGCTCGACTTTTAATTGAGTACTCCAAGGACAGATTTGCATGTGAGGTTTTGGATGGACAGGTAGCAGATGACAGGTACAGGGTGGTCGATGAGATCATCTACTACAGGGACCGGATCTTCTTGACTGAGGGATCTCAGCTCAAGAAGAAAATACTTCAGGCATCACATGATTCACCATTGGCCGGCCATCAGGGGTTTACCAAAACCTATAGGGCCATTAGAGAGAGGTTCTCATGGAAGGGCCTCAAGAAGGACGTACTCCAGCACATCAGGGAGTGCGATGTTTGCCAGAGGAACAAGGGGGGGATGAGCCATCCCGCAGGATTATTGCAGCCTCTTCCCATTCCGAAGGGGAAATGGGAGAGTATTTCGATGGACTTCATCACAGGGTTGCCCATGGTGCAGGGCAAGGATTGTATCTTTGTCGTCGTTGATCGGCTGACAAAGTATGCGCATTTTTTTGCCATATCCATGCACTACATAGTAGCACAGGTGGCTGAGTTGTTCTTCAGAGAGGTTTTAGGCTACATGGTCTTCCTAAGACCATCATTAGTGACAGGGATAGCCGCTTCATGGGCGAATTTTGGCAGGAGCTTTTCCGGTTGGCGGGGATGGAGTTGACACCGAGTACCAATTATCACCCACAGACGGATGGGCAGACGGAGATAGTTAACAAGTGGCTGGAGGGCTACTTGCGTAACTATGTCAGTGGGCAGCAGCGAGCATGGCTGAAGTGGTTGCATCTGGGAGAGTACTGCTACAACACTACACATCACATGTCCATTGGTATGTTTCCATTTTACGCTTTGTATGGATATCATTCTTTGTCTTTTGCTGATGTGATGTTTGGTGCTAGCAAGGCTCCAAGAGCCAAGATTTGGATCCAAAAGAGTCAGGATATTCTCCGAGCTCTCAAGGATAATATGGCTACAGCGCAAAACCAACAAAAGCTATATGTTGATAGAGGTCGGGTGGAGAGATAGTTTGAGGTAGGGGACTTGGTCTACCTACGATTACAGCCATACCGACAGTCGTCACTGAAGCAGAAGGGAGCTGAAAAGCTCAAGCCCCGCTTTTACAGGCCATACAGGGTGATACGCAGGATTGGACAGGTTGCATATGAGTTGGAGCTGCCCCAAGGCAGCAAGATTCCTAACGTTTTTCATGTATCATGCCTGAAGAAGGCACTGGGGCAGCAGGTGACCGTGACAAATGAGCTACCACCCACAAATGACGAGGGGCATTTGGTGTTGCAGCCAGAGGCTATTATTGATACCAGGGAGAGGCAGCTACGGAGCAGGACAGTCCGGGAATTCTTGGTGAGGTGGAAGAATTTGCCAGATGAGGATGCCACTTGGGAGAGTGAGAAAATTTTGCAGCATCCATCACTTCAGTTGCTTGTGGACAAGCAACATTTTGCTAGGGGAGACTGTGATATTCCTAATTAGCAATGGCTAATTGGAATATTCGATTTTTGCTCAATTTTGCCGATTATAGTTTATTTATAAATAAAAAGGTGAGTAGAGAGGACATAACTCACTTTGGGAATAAAAGTCACTCCCTAGTAGCACAACGTTGTAACTTAAAGGGAGCCAAGGGGGGCCAAGGACCACGTAGAGAGGGGGCCCACGTATGCACTAGGAGAGACTACGCAGATGGAGAGGAGCACGTGGCAAGAGGGAGGCTACGTTGAGGAGATGGGCCTTAGGGTTTGGAGAGAGGCCAACGTTATAAAAGAGGGAGGAGCCTCCTCATTTCATTCATTCGAGTTTATGCATTTGAGCTAGTCACTTCGACTTCTTGAGCACGCTGGCTGTTTAGCCTGTCTGCAGCACTGTTTAGTGCATCGAGTGTCTCCGTTCGGAGATCTCACCCTCAGCCCCGGGGGACTTCGAGTGCCTGCTCGGGTGAGGTAGTTCCATCAGTCTTTTTGCAGGAGGATCGATTTGTGGAGTTGTGGAGGAGTAGTGCATTTGGTGACTGCGCAGTCTTGAGAAGGAGGACGCAGTCTCTTTTGGTGGGAGCTCCGGATCGGGATTGTTTGGAGGATTTGAGTTTGGAGATTGAGCAAGGGACCAGCCTTTGCATATTGGAGGATTTTGGCAGAGTTTTGGGCGGAGTTTTGGAGTATTCTCTTCAGTGGCAGCGCAAAGCCTTGAGGGATAGCATAGATCCTCAAGGGGGTGATTTTCGGGGGTCAGCTATTTTCGAAAATCTTTCTGGGATTTTCTGGGTTTGGTGAGCGAAGGCTGATTTCAGAGTTTCAGCATTTTCTGAGGAGGGGAGCAGCCCCAAATCCTCATTTTGATTCCAGCAGTGGCAGCAGCACAGCTGTTCTCCGGCAGCTTGGACGCAGTTTAGATAGAGGCCATTTCCTTATCATTCTGAGTGTATTTCTTCACTTGCCTTGTGCAAGTCGAGGTGCCATCTTTCTGATCACCTCTTGTACTCTTTCCATTACTCAGTATAATAAAATGGCTTAGCATTTCTCTCTTCATTTCTTGAGTATCTGCTTATATTCCATGTATATGCTATTGTATGTTGCACTACTGTCATGTTTATTTCTTTGATTGTCCCAGCTACTATACCACTTGTGTGTGTTTTTCCCCTATACTCTTAGACAGAGTCTGGAAAGAGCCAAGTAGCTTCCAGATCTCGTCCTCTTTTCAGAGGCGACATATCTGGTAAATGCCCTCCCAGTCCATCTCTGGTTGGAGTTTATCTGTGTTTGAGAGATATCCCTAAAAAGGGATATTACAGAGAGGCAGCAGAAGTGGGTCAGCAAGATCCAGGCATACGACTCGACATTGAGAATGTCAAGGGAAAGAACAACGTGGTGATCGATGCTCTTTCACGCAGACCGGCAGCGTTGTCTCTAATGAGCTTAGACACGGACTGGAGGGCTCAGTTACTGGTGGAGTACTCCAAGGACCATTTTTCCTGCGAGATATTGGATGGACAAGTCACGGATGACAGGTACAGAGTGATGGATGAGGTGATATACTTCAGGGATAGGATCTTCTTGACTGGGAGATCTCAGCTCAAGGAGAAAGTACTGCGTGCCTCACATGACTCACAACTATCAGGCCACTAGGGGTTCACCAAGACCTACGGCTCATTAGGGAGAGGTTCTCTTGGAAGGGCCTCAAGGAGGACGTACTTCGGCATGTCAGGGAGTGCGAGGTGTGTCAGCAGAACAAGGGGGAGATGAACCATCCAACATAATTACTACGCCACTTCCCATTCCAGAGGGAAAATGGGAGTGCATTTCGATGGATTTCATCATAGGGTTGCCCACGGTGCAGGGCAAGGATTGCATCTTTGTAGTCGTTGATCGGCTGACAAAGTTTGCACACTTCTTCGCTATATCAACACGGTACATGGCAACATGGGTAGCGGAGTTGTTTTTCAGGGATGTTTTCAGGTTGCATGGTCTTCCGAACACCATTGTTAGTGATCGGTATAGCTGTTTCATGGGTGGCTTTTGGAAAGAGCTCTTTCGTTTGGTGAGGACAGAGTTGACTCCGAGTACCTGTTATCACCCTCAGACAGATAGGCAGACCGAGATAGTGAACAAGTGGCTGGAAGGATACTTGCGAAACTATGTCACAAGGCAGCAGAAGGCATGGATACGTTGGTTGCATCTGGGAGAGTACTGCTACAACACCACTTTCAACATGTCCATTGGTATGTCTTTGTTCTATGCTTTGTATGGATATCATGCTTTGTCTTTTGCTGACGTGATGCTTGGTGCTAGCAAGGCCCCCAGGGCCAAGGATTGGATCCAAGAGAATCAGGATATACTCTAGGCTCTTAAGGATAACTTAGCTACAGCACAGAACCAGCAAAAGTTGTATGCTGACAAAGGAAGGGTTGAGAGGCAGTTTGAAGTAGGGGACTTGGTCTACCTACGACTTCAGCCATACTGGCAATCCACACTGAAGCAGAAAGGGGACGAAAAGCTCAAGCCCCGCTTCTATGGACCTTACAGGGTGATCCGTAGGATTGGGGAGGTTGCATATGAGCTAGAGTTACCTACAGGTAGCAGGATCCATAACATATTCCATGTATCATGCCTGAAAAAGGCATTGGGGCAGCAGGTGACTGCAACAGAGGAGCTTCCACCAACAGATGATGAGGGGCATTTGGTGTTGCAGCCAAAAGCCATCATAGACACCAGGGAGAGACAGCTACGGAGCAGGACGGTTAGAGAATATTTGGTGAGGTGGAGGAACTTGCCGGATGAGGATGCCACTTGGGAGAGCGAGAAGATTTTGCAGCATCCATCTTTGCAGTTGCTTGAGGAAAAGCAATGTTTTGGTGGGGAGGACTATAATATTCCCAATTAGTAGCACCTAATTTGTAATATTAATTTTTGGCCAGTTTACTTTTTATAAAGTTAAATTAGTTAATAAAGTGGGTGAGAAGATACTTAGCCTACACTTAGGAAATAAACATTCCCTAAAGTCACTTGAGCATATTATTATTTGGCAGCATGGGGCCCAGGAGGACGAAGTGGCAGCGTGGGCAGCGTGGGCCCATGACAGTACAGTTTTGGTGGGGCCGAGGTGAGAGCAAGGCTCTGAAAGCATAAAAAGGGGAGTATGCTCCTCATTCTCTCATTCGATTATGCATCTATATTTTGTCTCTTGACATTGAGCACACTTTTGCTGTTGAGCGAAGTCTGCAATTGCTGTTCAGCACACCGGGTGTCTCCGAGCGGAGATCCCAACATCAGCCTCGGGGTGCTTCGAGTGCCTGCTCGAGTGAGGAGTTCTATCTATTGATTTTCAGGAGGGAGCCATAGCATCTTCAGCCAGGGATTACGCACTTGCTTGGGCAGCGTAGTCTCAAGGAGAGATCACGCAGTTCTTGGAGGAGGCAGTTCCGAGAGCGAGGATTCATCAGGGGATTTAGCCCGGGATAGTGAGAAGGGATCAACCCTTCACTATTCCATCATTTTGGTACAGGAGGAGGCCACTATTTGCAGAGGATCATTCAGGGCCAACATATTTCATTGGGATAGCGTTATTCCTCAAGCGAGGTGAAATTCCGAGGTCATCCATTCCAGATTCCCTTTATGGGCTTTTCTGGTTATTTAGAGGAGAGCTCATTCTTAGATTTTCATATTTTTCTAAGCAGGGGAACAGCCCCAAAGAGCCATCCTATTCCAGCAATAGCAGCAGCAACAGCATTTTGGAGATAACGCAATCTTTGACAAAGCAGCCATTCCTTGAGCATTTCGAAGAGTATTTCCAGCTTGCCTTCTGCAAGCCAAGGTGCCATCATTCTGATCACCTTTGTACTTATTGTATATCTCAGTTATATAATAAAATGGCTCAACGTTCTCCATATTGTGCATTGTTTATGTGATGTCTCTCTATTTGTTGTAGATTCTTGTTTATGTTGCTTTATATTACTGTTTATTTCTATTCGGAATATTACAGCGTTTATTAGAACACGAAGAAGAAAATGTATGTTTTAAGAGCCTTAATCAGACATTATTAGAAAAAATAAAAAGTTAAAAGATGATGAAGCTACTAAGAATAAAATCAACAATTCAGAAAAGGATGAACTTGTACGTTTAAGGAATCATAACCAAAACCTACTTACACAAATAAAGAAACTTAAAAATGAAAACAAATCGTTGAATGACAAGCTAGAACAACTTCAAAGTGAAGTATTGACATCGTCAATCGTTTCAATTCAAGTTGAAGACAAAGGGATTAATTCTTATCTAGTCAATATCACAAGGAAGAATAAGAATCTAGAGATGTTAAAACATATGCAGAAGCTGCAGTTCAAACATTGGACATCCGAACTGATGATTCAGTCACCCACTCAACAACAACAACGCTTGAAGGAAATCAAGAATCAACCATTAACATGATTAGGGCAAATCAAACCAAAGGATATGTATTGACATCCAAATCACAAGAGCAGACTTTCTAATCAAGCTACATACCAATATGACTCAGAAAATAAACAACAAATTCATGTTCCTAGGGATACTAAAGCTTGCAGAATCTAGTCATACGATAACTTTTCACCATACATCTCCAAAGATTAGAAGAGAGCCTAGAAGATCAATCTAGGATGGTCTGACCTATTCTCAGTATGATAGTTTTGTCTATTTCTCAGAGTATCATATCATCTTGTATCGACAAATATGAAAGTACGGAGATAAGAAGATGTTCTTAAGATGTTCTTAAAGGGAGAGGCTATGTTATGAATATAAATCATAATAAAATAATAATAAATATAAATGTAAATTTAATAATAAATAATAAGTCATTAACTAATGATTAGTTAGTTAGTGATGAAGAGGCATGTCTTAGAGACATAGCCATTCGTGAAAGGGCACCTGCCTAGGGTATATAAGCAGGGCTTCATTCTCATTTGTAATCATCCTATCTTCAATTCTTTATATAATATACAATTTACACTTACTGTCCTACAATGAATGTGTTCGTCTTCAAAGTATTTTAAATATTTCCGCTATATATATGACTGTTGCTCGTTACAAACAGGTGTTTCCTCTTGGATCAATACCCTTCCTACTGGGGCGCACAATATTCAATAGCAGATAGATCAGTGTTCAGGATGGCGCAACCAGATCTCGAGCGCAGTTACAATACTAGTGGCAGTCAGATCATGAGGGGCGCACAACAGTTGTAGCGCAGACAGTTACTCAGTAGATAGTGCAGAGGCTAGTAGCAGTCAGAGACTCGGGAGGCAACTGCAGATCCACTCCAGTGGCACAGTTGACTCAGATATTTGTTCTCAGTTGCAGTAGTTGCAGCAACAACAACATGAGATCAATTGCAACATAGTGTCAGAGTTGGCAGCAGTACAGTAGTACAGTGCAGTGCCAGCAACAACGCAGATGTACGGTGATTCAGCTAGAGTGTGGCAGATGAATCGAAGTTGCACAATAGTTGGTGAGAAGTGGCAGTAGTCACAGTTGTCAGACATCAACAACATGTATGGAGGATGTTATGGAAGAGAACACCTTCCTCGCTAAGAGGGAATGTTAATTTTTTTTGTAGCATTGGAAGGTGTTCTAGTCTCAAACTTTTTGAAGAGGCTAAAACACATGAGATCTCCAGAACTCATAAATTGTTTCTAGAAATTCCACTTAAATTAATTGATCGATAATTAAAAAATTGCCTAAGTCTAAGTTAGGAAAATCAATTAATCAATGGGAATTAATTGAGAAAGGTGAGAATTCTCTAGAAACTCACATGGATCAACTCATAAATGATCTCAGCCATCGATAGGGACTTAACCGTGGTCGTTGGTGATCCAAATTGAGATTATAAGAGGAGGTCGATAGGGTTGTAGCAAGACACATTTTGAGATTGATTTTCCTTAGTAGATCAAGCTATCCAGCAGCAACAACTGAGTAGGGAAGAGGAGTTCGAGCCAGAGGGGAAGTAGAGCCAGTGAGGGGCATAGACAGTGATTCCAAAAGAAATTCCAATTCCAGAGAGTCAATAGCAAGAGGCCGAGTTATTACTCAGGAAGCTGCATAGGGATTGTGCATGAAACTTCATAGAGGCAATTCGATTTTGCTGGAGAGGTTGTTTCAACTTCTAGAGGCCATGAAAGTTTTCCAGAGAGCCGAAGAATTGCTTCCAGAGTCAAAAACAGGCATAACGACTTGACCAGAGGTAGTTTTAAGGAGTGCGAGTTACAAGAAACACAGAGGCTTGCGTAGGGATTCCAAAAGAGCTAGTTTCTGAAGCTAAGTTGTGTCAGGATTGCTTGAGGAGACTAGAATGCAAATGAAATGAAACAAGTTAGAAACTAGATCTTGTAATATCCCAAATTGGGAACAAATAGTAATATAAAGCAAGCAAATACTAAATCTACAACAAACAGAAAAATACATCAAAACACAATGAATTGAGCCAAAACTGCTGAGCCATTTTATTAATATTTCTAAATGGGGAAAGGTACAAATGGTGCTTAGGAAGATGTCACCTTGCCCTGCACAAGGCACACTGAAATACTCCTCAATCCCTGCTCAGAAACTTTGGATGTTGGCTGCTTTGCGTGGCTCCTCTACGATGCCCAGTTAGGAAAATGTTGCTGCTGGCTAGAAATGGACTGCGTATTGGGGTTGTTCTACTTCTCCGAAAATTTCGGGATTTGGACACCAGACTCTCCACAACAAACCTAGAAAAACCGGCGAAGGGTTTTCCTAAATGCTGACCCCGGAAAATCACCCTCTTGAGTTGGGTATGCAATTCTACTGGGTACACTGGGCTCTAAACTGATCTGTTGGAAACTTCCCAAAAACTCTGTTATGTAAGGGTTGATCCCCTCTCAAAAATCGTGGCTGAAATCTCTTGGTCTTTCTCCCTCTCCGGAGCTGCTCCACTGTTGGACTATGTATCTCTCTGGCTGACTACGCTGCCTTGGAAGAACTGCGTATTTCTGGACTGAACCTGTGTGGATATCCTCCAAAACTGAACTGAACTCCTCTCCTGAGTAGGCACTCGAAGTCCCTCAAGGATGAGATTGAGATTTCTGCTTGGAAATCTTTGTGCTAAACAGCACTTGCAGACTCGGCTAAACAACTCAAGCGTGCTTTTGGTTTTACCAGACAGTAAGTTAGTTGATGACTGAATGAATGAGGAATGAGCTTCTCTCATCCTCTTTTACCTATCTGAGCCCCCAACGTTCCCTTGGGCCCCACTAGACTCCGTTGCTATAATATCCCGAAAGGGAAATAGACAGCAATACAAGCATACGACAATATGGACAATGCCAGAAATAGAACATAAAGCAAATACTCATAAAAATGCCGGGAATGCTAAGCCATTTTATTAATCTGAGAATATAATGAAATACAATGGATAATCAGAATGGTAGCACCTATTCTTGCTCAAGGCAAGTGAAGAACTCTCTCAGAAAGATAGGAAATGGCTACCACAAGAAACTGCGTCCCAGCTGCTAGGAAACCGCCGTAAACTGCTGTTGTTGCGGGAATGAACAGTAGGGGCTGCTCCCCTTGTCGGAATGGGATGAAAATCTGCAAATCACCTGTGCTCGCCAACCCGGACCAAACCCAAAAACCATAACAAAAATGGTCAGCCTCCAAAAATCACCACAGAAACCCTCCTCAAGGAATTACGCTGTCCAGGGAGGCTCAGCGTAGATGCCAAAAGATAAAAGCTGAAACGGTGCCACAAACTCCTCAAGAAACCTCCTGCCGGCAATACTGATCCTCTCCTCTGAATACCAACTGAAACTCCTGCAGAAAATCCCCGCAACGGAACACCTCCAACTAGAACTGCGTCCTCTCTCCCAGGGACTGCGCAGTCACAAATAGAGCCCAGCTCCTCAGCAAACAACCAACCAAATCTCTCGCTAAAGACTGAAGGAAAAACCTTGCCCGAGCAAGCACTCGAAGTCCCCCGGGGCTAAGGGCGAGATCTCCGACCGAAGACACTCAATGCACTAAACAGTGCTGCAGACAGGCTAAACAGCCAGCATGCTCAAGAAGACAAAATGTCTAGCTCCAATATCATCAACAACAGTAATTCCAAATGAGATGGCTCTCCCACTTTTTATAACGCTTGTTTCCCTCCAAAACCAACGTAGTCTCTCTCTCCTCCACATGGTGTGTGGCCCCCCTTGGCTCCCCCCTTAAGTTACAACGTTGTGCTACTAGGAAGGTGTTTTATTCCACTAAAGTGAGTTAGACCCCCTTTTACTCACTTTTTTATTTATCTACAAACCACATATGGCAAGACAATACAAAGTCGAATATTCCAAATAGCTGTCGCTAATTAGGAATATTACAATCCCCCCCGGCAAAATGTTGCTTGCCCTCAAGCCACTGAAGTGATGGATGTTGCAAAATCTGCTCGCTCTCCCAAGTGGCATCCTCATCCGGTAAAAATTGCTTGTCCTCAGGCAACGCTTGAACAAGCCTCCTCTCTAGTTGATGCTCCCTACCGATACTGCAAAATGTGCCTGGGTCCCACTGAAACCTTTCTGACCTCTGCATCACCCTGATACGAAGGGATATCTCAATGCCAGGATCCCAAAGTGACCTCTCACAGTACCAGCCAACCAATAATCCTCCCAGATCCCATCGCCACCGTGGCCAATAATCGCACAAGTCCCACGGCTCAGACGGTGCACTGCCTCTAGCTATGACCAATGCTCTAAGAGGTGAAGACCACCAACAAGCATCAATGCTCCCGGGCTCCTGCTGCACTGTACCTGTAGCTGCATATGCTACCCCTCCAACTGCATACCAACTCATCACCTCTCTCCAATCCAAGTTGTGACTCAATCCCATGCTAATCCTGCTCTCCTGAAATCGGGATGGAGTGCTGAAGAAATGATGTCCTGTGCCACCTTGCCAGCTGGAATCTATAACCTCTGTTATGTCCAAGGGCCCCTGCTCAACTGTGCTCCCTACGAAGAATACCGTACCATCTAGAGGGTACCAACTCATGATCTCCTGCCAGTCCATCCTGGAAGAAGAATCCGATGTAGCAATAACAACGACATATGGAACACGCCTGAAGTGTTGCCGCCAACCCATAATCAACTCCCACTGCTCTGCCCTGTCTGCCAATGAGAGCTGCCTGTAGAAGGAAACCCCTCTCTCTATAATGGGCCAAAGTGGGCAAGATATGCTGCAAGCTCCATTGATGTACTCCTGGAGAGTACTACTCACTGAAAGTACTGCAGCTCGACCGACTGTATGTACATCTATCTGTACCTCATCAATGTGTCGGCCAAAAGATGAATGCTCCACCATATCCAACAGCTCCTGTTGTCTACTAGCCCCCTGCATAACAATCCCATCAACCTCCAACATCTCTAGAGGATATGGATCTGCAACTGCCGTCATTGTACTTAGTGTCAATGCATCTGACTGCTCCTCCTCAATGGCTGACCCCGCGGTTAGCCGCATATCCATCACCGACTCGATGTGAGCCTCCA
Source organism: Pinus albicaulis (assembly GCA_034641835.2). NCBI lineage: Eukaryota > Viridiplantae > Streptophyta > Pinopsida > Pinales > Pinaceae > Pinus > Pinus albicaulis. Next base: position 92,743,285 of record CM076570.1, on the reverse strand, counting down.
TCTGGCTCTCCCTCAAAGGACTATCATGCATGATGTGCATAGCATCCTCCTCTACTGACTCAGGCTCCATCACATATAGCTCTGACTGGATCGTCACAAGTGTCTCATCGCCTAGGGCATCTCCCATGGAGTTCCCTGACTGCTCACCCTATATACTGGAATGCAGCTCTGGTCTATTGTCTCCATCTCTGCGTGATTGCTCTCGCTCCCCAGAAGCGACCTCAACTGATCCTATGGACTCATATGAAGAAGAGTCCTCACCCTGGCATTCAGAAGGAATGCCCTCCTGTTTTACCTCTGCCACCTCATCTGCACTGAATATGCCATCCACCCTCTCGATGAAGTGTAGATACAATGTCTGGAGTCCAGACGTATGCCGGGATGCTACCTCTGCTGAACCCAGTATCCTCTGCTCATGCATGATCTCAACATGCCTTGAGGGAAAAATGATGCATGTCTCCCTCATGACCTGCTCCCCAAGCGTAGGCCCAACAATGACTGATGTGCCACCACTGCAGAGGATCATCTCATCCCCTAACCTGTGGCTGTCAACCAGCGCTCCAACCCAGTGCCACTGCTGAGAAGTCTTTCCCCTAGTGTGCTGAGTGTCATCCAAATATCTTGGGTGAGCCTCGCGTACCCCGCTGCTCATGCCCAAAGTGCCAAGGGACAACAACAAAATCGGATGTGCCAGTGAGTGATGTAGAAGAGAGGCAGGTGTATGAGTCTCCACAGATACCGCCAAGTATCGCTCATCCATCTCCCCATCGATCCTGGGTGAACTACTCCCAAAGGTGAGCTCGGTGTCCCTGTCCATGAGTCTCCCTAGTGGCAATGCGCTAAGATCCTGTTGTGCAGCACCGTATGCCCTCGCATACCACCGATCATCCATGTACTCCTCGCCATGCCACTGCACACTGAGGTATACCCCTGTATACTGCTGGATACCCCATGCTACTGTCGTACCACCCAGTACCGTCGCGTGCCCTGACTGCGTCCAGGCATCGGTCACTCTTCGCGAGCTCTCAATGTGATGTAGGACACTCCTACTCCACAATGCAATCCCACACACTACGGTAGTACACCATGCAACTCCATGTCCACCGGCAGTCCACTGCTCAATGCTAGAGGCTCCCACACATCCATGGATGTGATGACCTAGAGCTATGCCCCTACCTGTCGGACTACCACCAATCGGTATCATCGTCTCCACCGTCGCATCACTATACCTGCCGACGAATGGAACATCACTCCAAATCCTCCTCAAGGGGTCCGAGAAGTGAATCTCCCTGTGTGTCAGTAGTGTTACCACCACTGCTCGGCTCCGCTGTGTCCTCTGTGCCCCACACAAAGGTGAAGAATCCTTGGCCCCATACAAGGTGCCATCTGGTGGCCTGCCAATGCCACCTCCTCCGACAAGCTCCTGCCAAGGTGTGCTGACCACCCCGTGATCCTGTGTATGAATGTCATGCCAAGACAACCTAGGGAGTCTGCCCATAAACTGGTTGGCCACTGGAGCTAACCGAAACTGCACATGCTCTACTGCTAGGCCAATTGTACTCTCCAAGACATAGTCAGCCGACCTGCCTGGGAAACGATAGGTGATCCCATCTGGATCCCAATGCCAATCTGGGGTTCCTGTATTCCCCATGCATAGAAACTCCTGTTGAGCTACACTCGGATCCATTACTATCTCCATAGCCCGCTCCACCGAGTACCAACTCAAAATATCTCGCCATCCAACCTCAACATGTGGATGCTATACCCTATGCAACTCTTATCGTCTCATACCGCTATCCAAGTCAACATATGAGATCTGACTAGGTGGCTCTGCCTCTCTCTCTCCAATGGGAAGAGATGACCCAACAACACTGCTAGTCCTATCCATGCATGCCTGAAGGGGAATGATCTGACGCTCCGATGTGCCCTCTGATTGTACCATCAGGGAATCTAGCTGTTCCCCAATGCAGACCAACTTGGCCGCCGACTTGGCACAAGTCACTCTCATACCCTCCAGCTCCTGGTCCTGCAACAAAATGGCCTCCCGTACTGACGCGGCCTTCCCTCTCAAAGCTCGAAGGTCCGTCCGAAGTCGATGATACCGCTGCCTGCGACCATCATCCAATACCTCTGTACCTGCTAGTGCCTCATCGAAGGTGGATATATCTCCTAACGCCTCACCCATCTGTCGTGTGCTGCTACCACCTGAAGACTCGGACACGACTCCGGTCATCACCTCAATGGATGGCTCTACTGAGGTAGGCTCTACCTTCTCCACTATGATATCAACCGACACGGTCAAGGAGGTCTCCAATGAGGGTGAGTCCTGTGTCACACTAGGTGTATCCTCGAACTCCTTGCAATCCTGTGTGCCCTCATCCTCCAAGTGCGAGGTAACCATTTTGATGGTTTCCCCCTCCGATACTCGGTCAAGCTGGAAAGAGGTATCCAACTTCTCCACCCAAGCTTTTTCTGAATGCTTGGACGACCCGTCAAATGTCGGTAAATGGAGTCTGTCCATGGTGCGCTGTAAGCCTCCGTCATGTGAGCGCCTGTTCCCTCTGTGAAAGTTGTGGGGTCTGCTGTCCCACTGGAGCTGAACAAAATCTCTGAATGAGATAAGATCTCTGAACTCCGGCCCGTATGCCCGGTACTCTGCAAGGTAGTCTCCCATGTGGCCCGGTTCAGGCTCCTGCTGTGCTCTTGCCCCTGTGTCCTCTCCTAGGAAGGTAGGCATAGTGGATCGCGTGGGTGCATGCGATGCCATAAGGGGGGTAGCCTTACGCTCCGGCATATGGTGGGATGTGCCCGATCCCTCACTAGTCTGAAAACCCCTTGGGGTTTCACGCTGCCTAACCTCTATCGTAGCGATCCTCTGCCCCATCGTCTCCATCTGTCTCGATAGATCCTGTACTGATTTGAGGAGCATCTCCTCAAATCTCTTTGCACCATCATCACCTGCCATTGGCTCCTCCTCCCTGCGGTGTCTGCTGTGCCCCTTTCATGAAAATGGCATCATCAAGCCCAATCATCGTTAGCCTTGAATTGCCTCCGATTTACCCACTGAAAACTACTCGGAAAATTCTAGGAATTTGGGAAAGTGATCCTTGCCCAAAACCCAGAAAAACCCAGAAAACGTTTTTCCTAATTCCAAACTTCAAAATTTGACCCTTTTTAGTTTGGCCCTTTTTCCAATTTCCTGTTTTTGGTACCGCAACGTTACCTAAAATCGTTGTTTCAAAATACCCTGCATAGCCCGTATCATTCTTTTCCCAATGTTACAAATCGTTGTGTCGAGCGAACTATGCTCGAACTACACCACAAAGGCTCAACCACTACACCAAAAGTCTCGAATCGTTAGTGAGGGCGTATCCCGGTAGTGTTAAGGTGAGCTCAATGCCCCCACCGTGAAAGACCTCGAGGACTCGTTAGCCTAAATGTACCGCAACAACAATTGGGCACCCCAAGAAATAAGCCGGGCGTTCACCGACTCTCAATGGTGAGGTCGCTTCTAAACAGTGATATTAATGCTCACCTCACGTCTGCGAGGAGGAGACCCCGAGATTGAGCCAAGATGATACCACTGTAATATCCCGAAAGGGAAATAGACAGCAATACAAGCATACGACAATATGGACAATGCCAAAAATAGAACATAAAGCAAATACTCATAAAAATGTCGGGAATGCTAAGCCATGTTATTAATCTGAGAATATAATGAAATACAATGGATAATCAGAATGGTAGCACCTATTCTTGCTCAAGGAAAGTGACGAACTCTCTCAGAAAGATAGGAAATGGCTGCCACAAGAAACTGCGTCCCAGCTGCTAGGAAACCACCGTCCCTCCAAAACCAACGTAGTCTCTCTCTCCTCCACATGGTGTGTGGCCCCCCTTGGCCCCCCCCTTAAGTTACAACGTTGTGCTACTAGGAGGGTGTTTTATTCCACTAAAGTGAGTTAGACCCCCTTTTACTCACTTTTTTATTTATCTACAAACCAGATATGGCAAGACAATACAAAATCGAATATTCCAATTAGCTGTCGCTAATTAGGAATATTACAGTTGCCTCCTCTACCAGCAAACAGTTGTGCAGCCACTGTGCAACTGTTGTCCCCCTGCTGTCCCCATGCTGCCTCTGCGCTGCCTATGTTGTTGCCTCTCCTGCGCTGCCACTAGGTTGATATCTACTGCGTATAGTTGGCTCCACGGGCCCCACTCTAGCTCTATTGCTTTCCTCAGTGACTTGAGGAAAGTGAATTAACCTCTGATTTATTTGTGGGTCACCTTTACCCACTTTGTTTTCTTGCTAACTTTAGAAAAAGGAAAATTGTTCAAAAATTAATATTCCAATAAGTTGACTGCTAATGTGGAATATTACAGTCCTCCCCGCCAAAACATTAATTGTCCTCAAGCAACTGCAAATATGGATGTTGCTGGATTTTCTCCCCCTCCCAAGTGGCATCCTCATCTGGAAGGTTTCTCCATCTAATAAGATATTCCTTCACGATCGTGCTCCTCAACTGTCTCTCCCGGGTGTCCAAGATGGCCTCCAACTGTAGAACCAAATGCCCCTCATCAACAATGGGCAGAATCTCCATAGTGGTTGTCACCTGTTGTCCCAAAGCCTATTTCAGGCATGAGACATGAAAAATGTTGTGGATCTTGCTCTCGACTGGTAGCTTCAGCTCATATGTTACCTCCCTAACACGCCTGATCACCCTGTATGATCTGTAGAAGCGGGGCTTGAGATTCTCAGTTCCCTTCTACTTTAGCGTGGACTGCTTGTATGACTGAAGACGGAGGTAAACCAGATCATACACCTCAAACTACCTCTCCACACGACCTCTGTCTACGTAAAGTTTCTGTTGGTTATGTGTTGTAGCTATGTTATCCTTGAAAGCCCAGAGTATGTCTTGGCTCTCTTGGATCCAGTCTTTGGCCCTAGGGGCCTTGCTAACTCCAAACATCACATCAACAAAAGTTAGAGCATTATAACCATACAAAGCATAAAATGGAAACATACCAATGGACATGTGGAATGTCGTGTTGTAGCAGTACTCCCTCAAGTGAAGCCAACGCAGCCAAGCCTTTTGCTACCCCGTGACATAGTTTCTCAAGCAGCACTCCAACCACTTGTTCACTATCTTAGTCTGTCTGTTTGTCCGTCTATGGGTGATAACTAGTGCTAGGTGTCAACTCTATACCCACTAAACAGAATAATTCCTGCCAAAAGTCGAACATGAACTCGTTGTCTCTATCACTGACTATGGTCTTTGGGAGACCATGGAGTCTAAGAACATCCCGAAAAAATAACTCAGCCACTTGTGAAGCAGTGTACCGACCTGAGATTGTGAAGAAATGAGCATACTTCGTCAATCGATCAACAACTACAAAGATGCAATCCTTGCCCTGCACTGTGAGCAATCCAATGATGAAATCCATGGAGATGCTTTCCCATTTCCCCTCTGGAATGGGAAGCTGTTGTATCAAACCTACAGGATGGTTCTGCTCTCCCTTGTTCCTCTAACAAACCACGCACTCCCTGACATGCCGGAGTACGTTCTCCGTGAGGCCCTTCCATGAGAATCTCTCCCTGATGGCCTTGTATGTCTTAGTGAACCCCTGATGGCCTGAAAGTGGTGAATCATGGGTTGCTTGCAAAATCCTCTCCCTGAGTTGGGAGTTGCATGTCAAGAAGATTCGATCTCGATAATAGATGACCTTGTCCATCACCCGGTACCGATCATCTGTCACTTGCCCATCTAATACCTCACATGCAAAACGATCCTTGGAGTACTCTACCAAAAGCTGAGCCCTCCAATCTGCGTCAAGACTCATCAAGGACAATGTTGTCGATCTCCATGATAAAGCATCGGTCACCACATTGTTCTTCCCCTTCACATACTCAATGTCAAAATCATAGGCTTGGATCTTGCTGACCCATTTCTACTGTCTCTCCTGCAACTGCTTTTGCTCAAGGAAGAATTGGAGATTGTTGTGGTTAGTCCTCACCTGAAACCTATTACCCACCAAGTACTGCCAGAACTTGGCCAATGCATGCATGATGGCCAGCCTCTCCTTGTCGTATATGGGGTACAATCTCTCATGTGACAACAACTTCCAACTCTCGAAAACTATAGGATGACCCCCCTACATCAATACTGCGCCCACCCCTTCTCCTAAAGCATCACACTCCAGCACAAAGGGCTGCATGAAGTTTGGCAATGCCAACACCGGGCAACTGCCACTCACCTCCTCGAGCTTGTCAAAGGCTCTCTGCGCAGCATATGTCCAGCTGAAAGCCCCCATCTTGGTGAGATCTGTGAAATTTTCTAAATATTACTTATGCAAAAACCCTATTGTTAAATCTGGTTATACTTCTCCTACTTAAACAAGTTATTAATCTGAAATATTCAGTATTAGCATCGAAGTAAACACATTAACAGTCTACACAGATACAGATCTAAATTGAATACATGCACAATCACAAAGTGGCACACAGGATTTTTCGGACAACTCTCCTCGGAAAAACCCAATGCGGGAAAACCGGTCTTCTAGCTGCTGGAGGGTTTATATTATTAAGTAGATTCTAAGTACAACAAATCTGGGCACCTTACTAGTTAACCCGACAAAGAAATACAAAATCTGTAGCAATATCTATGTTCCAGAGACAGAAAATTGGAATGATTCACACCCTCAAATGAGATTTACAGAACTCGGCCCTTTGCAGTCTTCAGAAACCCTGGTGCTGCTCTGAAGCCCTCTGCGTCAGCTTTGCTAGGTTGTGGCTGCCCTGCGCTGCTCAGGGAGGGCTTGCGTCACCCCAGACTAGGTTACGCTGCCCTGGCTGGGCCTGCGTCAGCCCTGCTAGCCTCATGTTGCCTCTGTGCTGCCCTTTCTGGGCCTTTGTAGTGCTTGAAGCCCTCTGCATTGCGCACCTACTGCGTAATAGTTGCATAGTTGCTGCTCCCTCTGCACTGCTCTGACAGCTGCTTCTCTTCGTCTTGCTGACCCTTGGCCTGAAATCAGATCATCCCTCTCGCCAATACTACCCCTCGCTGCAATTGAAACACTTCTCGAAATTCTTAGCAAACCACGCCCTAGAATTCCAGCTTAGTCTCCGCTCTGCCACTATGTGTGTTCTCCAACTAACCCCAAGCCTTTCCTTTATATTATTCTCGTTAGGAAGCCAACGGTCGTGATCTAATCTTGAATCGACGGCTAACATTAAAAGAAAGCTTGATCCGTGTGACTTAAGTCATTTCCATCACATGTTTAAATTAATTACCTTTAATCTTTTAATTTTCCTAAGTTAGACTTAGGGTCCTTAATTAAACAGATTAATTAATTAATTTTCTCTTAAACTGGATGGAATTTCTCAAATCCCTTTTTGGGTCTTGGAGATCTCATGTACTCTAGTCCCTCCACAAAGTTTGGGAGCGAGAACACATCCGATGCTACCCTAACATTCAAAAATCTCAACAAGATCTGTGAGGGGTGTTGCAAATTGTGAAATCCTTTGACGAACTTCCTATAGTAGGTGCAGATGCCTACAAACCCTCGAAGTTCAGTCACGTTCCTTGGCTCCGGCCAATCTCGGATGGCCCGGAGCTTCTCCTCATGGACTCCCACTCCGTCCACTCCGATAATATGCCCCAAATAGAGCATCTTTGTAAGCCCAAACTCGCACTTCGACAGCTTGGCATAGAAATGTTGTTCCTCCAAGATACGCAATACAGCCTCAACGTGCTGCAAATGTTCTTCCCACGTGCTGCTGTAGATGAGAATGTCATCGAAAAATACCAGCACGAACTTTCTCAACTGACGACGAAAGATGTGGTTCATACAAGATTGAAATGTGGCCGGAGCGTTGGTCAGCCCAAAGGGCATCACCAAAAACTCGAAATGGTCGTAATGGCAACGAAATGTAGCCTTGGGGACATCCTGCTCCCTCACTGTAATATCCCTTTTCAGGGATATCCCTCGAACACAAGCAAACTCCAACCAAAGATGGACTGGGAGGGCATTTACTAGATATTTCACCTCTGAGAAGAGGATGAGATCTGGAGGCTCCCTGGCCCTTTCCAGACTCTGTCTAAGAGTATGGGGAAAACACCCCAAGTGGTATAGTAACTGGAATGCTCGAAGAGAAAAATAACAGTAGTGCAAGCATACAATGGCATATATAAAACATGTAACAGATACTCAAGAAATGCAGAGAGAATGCTGAGCCATTTTATTATACTGAGAATAGAAATGAGTACAATAGGTGATCAGAGTGATGGCACCTAGACTTGCACCAGGCGAGCGAAGAAAAGCTCTCAGAATGACAAAGAAATCGCTGCTCTCTGATCTGCGTCCAAGTTGCCGGAGAACTGTTGTGCTCAAGGTTGCAGGGAAGCTTCAAACCCCCCTCGTTCCCGTTTCGGAAACACGCTCCGTGCGGAAGCGTTTTAACAGGTTTGGAAACGCGCTCCCGAAAACGCTTCCCTCAGGAAGCGTTTTCGAGAGCGCGTTTCCGAACCTGTTAAAACGCTCCCTGCCTTTTCGGGAGCGTTTCAGGAAGCGCTTGGGAGCGAACGCTCCCTGAGCGCTTCCGACATTTAAAAAACGCTTCGGAAGCATTTTTTAAACGCCAGAAGCGATCAGGGAGCATTCGCTCCCGAACGCTCCCCGGAAAAAAAAAACGCTTCCCGCTGCGTGCAAAGTTTTTAAAGTGAAAAAACGAATTGTTTATCGGGGGGGGGGTTTCATTTTAGTTTTTATTGTTTGTTGAGTGTTGAGAGAGCTAGAGCGAGAGACAAAGAGAGCAAGGAGCAAGGCAACAGGGGGATTGCAAGAAAGAGGTAGGCCTTCTAATCCAATTTTGTATTTTCTAGGATGAATTTGTAGGTTGTTTAATTGTTTAAAAATGAAAACTTGAATTTTTCTTGAATGTTGCATTTTATTGAATTTAAAACTTAGAAAATGAATTGTTGTCTTTTCCTATGTTGCATTTCCTATTCCCATTTGGCATTTTTCCATTTGTTTTGCAGGCTAGAAACTTGAAACTTGTTTCCATCATGGCTATATGGATTTTTCTCATGTTGGTTCCTTTCTTTGTGATAATGGTGTTGGAGAGTGCTAGAAGAAAGAGGCAAATCAGAGAAGAGGAGGAAGAAGAGGAGGGTTATGGTGGATTTGAAGAAAATCCTGAAGAGGAGGATTATGCTGAAGAGGAAGTGGGGAGTGGAGAACCTGAGGGCACAGATTCCCCAACTAAACGAGACCAAACTCAGACACCTTTGTGGAAATATGTTCAGAAAATGGAAGGAGGGAAAGGTGGTGGAACCACTAAATTTATTTGCCCCCATTGCAATAAACAATACCATGGTTCATACACCCGTGCGAGAAGGCACCTTTGTGGGATAATGCCAGGGGATGGACCTAAAAATATTAGAATCAAAGTTTGTCCTTTTGTGCCAGCACCACAGAGAGAGATATATAGGGAGGAAGAGGGAGCTGCCCTACAGAGATCATCTAAAAGATCTAGGGGTTTCGTTGATTCAAGCCCAACACGTCATGGACAAACAAGTTCAACTTCCACCCATGCCAGTGGTTTTGGAGGCAGTGGCATTGGATTAAGGCGTAGAACCATATCCGATTACTTGGACGAAGGGTGTAGGAATGATGTGGATTCAAAAGTTTACCGGTTTCTGTATGCATGTGGGGTGCCCTTATTGGCATGAAATGGTTTCTGCCATTAATGATGCCCCCAAAGGATACAAAAGCCCTGGGTATGACAAGGCCAGAACCGTGGGTCTTGATCATGAAAAAGCTAAAATAAACAATTCTTTGGCTAGAATGACAAGTTCGTGGAATGAGCATGGGCTGTCCATTGTCTCTGATGGATGGACCAATGTAAAAGGAAAACCATTGATAAATGTTTTGGCTGTGTCGGTTAGTGGTGCAATCTTCCTGGCAGCATATGATTATTCAAACAAATTCAAAACTGGCATTAACATTGCAAAACCATTACTTGATATAATTGAAAAGACTGGGCCATACAATGTCATACAGGTCATCACTGATAATGCTGCCTAACTGTAAGGCAGCAGGAGCAATTATTGAGGATAAATACCCCAACATTTTTTGGTCTGGGTGTTTGGTTCACGCAATGAACCTTTTGATGCATGATATCATCAAGAACAAACAACCTCAATTCAAATGGCTTGGTGATTTGTACAAGAGACGTAAAAAAATGATAAAATTTATTACAAATCATAGCAATACCCATGGGCTTTTCCGTACTCACTCCAAATTGGAGTTGTTGAAGACAGTTCAACCATTTGCCAATTATTATCTTCGGCGCTTTTGAAGAAAAGAAACAAACAACGAACAACAGCCGACACTACAAGCCTGTTAGATGGCAAGCACAATAGTTGCGGCGGTGGTTTCTAACATGGTATCGACCGTTGATCCCCGTTTTGATCCATGCAGCAGGAGAATTTTAACCAGGCTTAGCCGATGACAGAAGTGATTTCATTTTTGCAAGACACGGTACAACTCAAAGCATTGAGAGGCTTTATATGGGAAGGATATATGTTGGGCAACAAGATATTGTTATACAATGTCCTGTTTTATACAGGATTTTAAGACCCAAGGCAGTGAATAAATCCCCATGTTCCATCATGCTTTGGCATATATCCTTACTAAAATATTACCTTCATCTTGGTTGGCCAACCACCTGAGGCAATAGGGTGAAACCTCAACACAGACCCAGAGGTAATGAGGGTACAGCTGGGCTACTGGACAAGTTGGAATGCTGGTGAAGAGTGTGCTAGATTGCACCTTGAATTAGGAAAATACTTCAGTTGCACTGCTAACTTTGGTTCTTTCCATGCAATGGAAGACAGAGACAAATTTCATGCTCTCACACGGTGGGAAGCATATGGCGGCATGGGACTTTTGCCAAAGTTGGCAAAAAAAGTTCTCTCACAGGTTGTGAATACTTCTTCTGCAAAGAGGTGTTGGAGCACCTACAGTTTCATACATAATGTGAGAAGAAACAGGCTGAATTAAAACCGAGCTAAAAGCTTGGTTTATGTGCATTATAACTTGAGGTTGTTGAGCCATTACTATGATCGGGCAAATGAGGATCAATCATACAGAGTCTAGGACAACAACCCAGAGGATGATAATTTGGAGGACGGCACGTTACATCTGGAAGAATTTGAAACAGAACTTTATAGGGATGATGATGAAGCATCAGTAGCACTGCCACACACAGGGCTAGTCCCACCATCTACTGGTAGCAGTGCGGGTGCCAGTGCCAGTGCCAATGGCAATGCCACTCCTCGATATCACACTATTGTTCCTTTGCAGATCCAGCCTCCAACTTCTAGTCGTGGTCATGGTACTCCTGAGAGTACTAAAAGACCAACATTTCCTCGTGGCTCACAAAAATTAGACATTTCTCGTGGGCGTGGCAAGGGGCCAGCGAGATAAAATAGATTTGTTGTTTACTAGTCGTTTCTATTTGTTGTTGACAGTTGAACAGTTGAAACTTGACTCTTTCTGATTTCATATATTTAATGACAATTTAAGTTTGAAGTTTGAATTTGAAAGGTGAAACTTTGAAGTTGGCATTTATAAGTTTACCGTTTACAAGTCATTATGAATTATGAATATGATGCTTCATGAAAGTTATATGAGACCAATGAATCAATGATGATAAATGTTATATATCAATGATGATAAATGTATATTGAATTTTGAAATCAATGAATCAATGATGATAAATGTTAGATATTGAAATTTGAAATCAATGATGATAAATGTTATATATCAATGATGATAAATGTATATTGAATTTTGAAATCAATGAATCAATGATGGTAAATGTTAGATATTGAAATTTGAAATCAATGATGATAAATGTTATATATTGAATTTTGAAAGCTTGAAACCTTCAAATTGATGATTTGTGAGTCAATATGTTGTATGTTTCCAACTCATGGGCATGGTTGATGAAGATTATAACTTCTAGATGATTGATGTTATATGATACAATCTATGTTTTTATGTTTTTTATGTCTAATTCATCATTCTACATGTTTTTGTTGACATATATGCATCAAAATATAAAAAATATAATATATATATATAAACGCTCCCGAAAACACTCCAGACCGAAAGCTTTTAAAAATGGCGCTCTGCGCTCCCGCTCCCAAGTAACCTTGGCTATGCTGCTGCTACTGCTGGGACCAAAATGATATTTGGGGCTGCTCCCCTACTCGAAAAAAGCTGAGACTCTGGAATCCTCCTCTACTCACCAAACCCAGAAAAGCCCAGAGAGCATTTCTGAAATAGCCAACCCCCGAAAATCACCCCCTTGAGGATCTACGCTCTCCTCCAAGGCTTTGCGCTGACACTGAAAGGAATCCACCAAAATACTACCTCAAACTCTACCAGAATCCACCAATGGGCAAGGGCTGGCCCCTTGCTCAATCTCCAAGCTCGAAACCCCCAAAAGAAACTCAATCTGGAGCTCCCAAGAAATGGACTGCGTCCTCCCTCTCAAGACTGCGCAGTCTATGGATGCACTGCTCCTCCGCGAATGCCAAACACCAATCCTCCTGCAAAATACTGATGGGACAACCTCACCCGAGTAGGCACTCGAAGTCCCTCAGGGCTGAGGGTGAGATCTCCGAACGAAGACACTCGGTGCATTAAACAGTGCTGCAGACTAGCTAAACAACCAGCATGCTCAAGAAGTCGAAGTGACCAGCTCAATATCATAAACATCGAATGACCAAAATGAGGAGGCTCTCCTCTATTTATAGCGTTGGCCTCTCTCAAACCCTAAGGCCCACCTCCTCCAACGTAGCCTCCCTTTGCCACGTGCTCAACCCAACCTATGCAGTCCCTCCATGTGGTCTACGTGGGTCGCCTCTCTACGTGGTCTCTTGGCCCCCTTGGCTCACTTAAGTTACAACATTGTGTCCTAGGGAGTGCACTTTATTTTTAGAGTGAGTTATGTCCCCCTTTACTCAATTTTATTTATAATTTAGCTACATAAGGCAAAATTGACCAAAATCGATATTTCCAATTAGCCATTGCTAATTGGGAATATTACACTCACCTTGATCTGATGGTACCTCGACCTCAGATCGATTTTGGAGAAGAACTTAGCTCCCCTCAACTCATCAATCCTGGGGATGGGGTAGCGGTTCTTCATGGTCTTCTTGTTCAATGCCCTATAATCTATGCACATCTACAGTGTGTCATCCTTCTTCTTCACTAGAACCACTGAGGAAGCAAAGGGGCTAGTGTTGGGCCGCATGTGTCCCAATGCCAAGAGCTCATGTATGCCTCTCTCAATCTCATCTCTATAGGCTTTGGGGTGCTTGTAGGGAGTGGTAATCACCGCATGGATGCCCTGCTCCAGCTCAATGGTGTGCTCAAGCACCGGTTGACCTGAGACACCTTCCTCCGAAATCCACAGCTCCACTGCCCACTCTATGTCTCCCTTTCGGAAATTTGCCTCCATTCGGTGTGCAGAGACTGTCTGTGGAGGATATGTGTGCATGCCTTTGATCATCACATGCTTCCCGCTCTTCTTATCCGTCCACTCCATCTCTAGAGTCTCCCAATCTGTAGTGACTTTCCCAAGTGTGATAAGCCACTGTACCCCCAACACTACGTTGGTATTTGGAATATCGACCACAAAAAAATGATAAGTCACTGTGTATGTCCCCATGGTCCCTGCTAATGCTGGAACATACCGCATGCACTGCATGGTCCTGGCACCTGGAACCAACACAGAGAACCCATCAAATCTCTCTTTTTGAATGCCCCTCCTTTGTACTAGCTGGGCATCGATAAAGTTGTGTGTGGCCTAGTTGTCCACCAACACTTAGACACGTTGCCCCTGTACTGTTCCTCGGACTCTCAGCGCTAAGTACTTGGGAACTACTCGCAAGGATGCAAGGACTCCTCCTGTGGATGCAAACGCTGCTCCTCCTGCTGTTGGGGAAGGTTGTGGTGGATGATCCCCTCCTGGTGCATCGGTGCTGGCATCTCCCACCAACTCCTCATATGCTTCTTCTTTTCCCTAACTGTCGGAGAAGACCTCAATGTAGTGTGCCTTCCTTCCGACACAACAATGACCCAGTGCCCATGGCTCTTGGCAAGTGAAGCAAAGCTTCCTCCGTCTCAAGGCTCTCTGGGTGTCGTCATCCAAAGGCCCCCAACCCTGGTTCCCTCTCGGGGGTGGAGCTCTAACATCCTTCCCCTTCTGCTGAAATGCTGGTTTGTGGGGGAAAGAAGCTCTCGTCCTCGGCATGGCATCCTGCAAGTCCCTAGTCCTCCCTACTGCATCCTGCAGCGTAGTAGGCCTAGTGGATCTGACTAGCCCACGCAAAGGTTCAGCCAGTCCATCAATAAACATGTACACTCTCTTGGGCACAAACAAATCTGGAACTATTACTGAGAGTTTCAAGAACTCGAAAATGTAAGTTTTCCGGGTTCTCTGTCTGTTTGAGCTTGGTCAGCTCAACAAAGTGTTCTTCCAGGTCCTTCTAATCAAATCTCTCAATCAACCTCTGGGTGAACTCAGCATACGTTGTCACTCCTACATGACCCAGCGTAGACATCCTATGGAACCAACAATCATGGGCTTCTCCTCAAGGTGCAGCGCTGCCACCTTGATGGCCTCCACCTCTGCTATTTGGTTCAGCTGAAAGTAAATGTCCAGCTTCTCCACCCAAGCCTTTGTCGAACACTTCGATGACCCATCAAAAGTAAGCAAGAAAAATCTGCCCACGGTACATTGCAGGTCATTACCCTGCGTGTACCCTCTTCGATTCTGGCTGCGTGGTCTGCTATTGTTCTTCCGCTGGCAGAATTCATTGAAAATGAGGGCTTCTCCAAACTCTGGCACATAAGGTTGATATTCTGCGAAGTACTCTCCGTAGTGAGCCACCTCCAGCTCCTGTGGTCCTCCCGTTCCTGCCCCTAAAGTCAGGAATGTGGGTATGGTAGAGTGTGGTGGGGTGTGTGGCACTACCTGTTGCGCAATGTTATGCTCAAGTAAATGGTGAGAGTTACCGGATCCTTCTCCATTATGAAATTCCCTTAGAATTTCCCTCTGTTTGTTCTCTCTGGCAATCTTCTATCCCATCTCCTCTATCTTCTTGGAGAGCTCTTGCACTGACTTTAGGAGGTGGTTACCAAACTCCTTCCCCTCATCTCGTTCTTCTACCATTGGTGCCTTCCCCTTACCTTCCTCCACTAGAACATTGTCTTCTTGATCAGGCGTTATTTCGAGCCTACGCTCTCCGCTTCTATATCACTGCTTCTGGTATGTAATGTATTCTCTATGTTCTAGTGTCATAGATGAAATGCTCCACAGGCTAAGCCAAGTCTGTGATCTTTGATACCACTGTAATATCCCAAATTGGGAACAAACAATAATATAAAGAAAACAAAGACTAAATCTACAGCAAACAAAAAAATATATCAAAACACTATGAATTGAGCCAAAATTGCTGAGCCATTTTATTAATATTTTTGAATGGGGAAAGGTACAAATGGTGCTTAGGAAGATGGCACCTTGGCCTACACAAGGCAGGCTGAAATACTCCTCAATCCCTACTTAGAAACTTTGGTTGTTGGCTGCTTTGTGTGGCTACTCCTCTACGCTTCCCAGTCTGGAAAATGTTGCTGCTGGATAGAAATGGACTGTGTATTAGGGTTGTTCTACTGCTCAAAAAAATTCGGGATTTGGACACCAGACTCTCCACAACATACCCAAAAATTCCCACGAAATGTTTTCCGAAATTTTGACATCGAAAAATCACCTTCTTGAGTTGGGTAATTGTGCTTTGAACTGATCTGTTGGAAACTACCCAAAAACTCTACTATGGAAGGGTTGATCCCTAGTCAAAACTCCTAGCTGAAATCTCTTGGTCTTTCTCCCTCTCCGAAGCTACTCCACTGCTGGACTGCGTATCTCTCTAGTTGACTGCGCTTCCCTAGAAGGGACTGTGTGTTTGTTGACTGAACCTGTGTGGATCTCCTCCAAAACTGAACTGAATTCCTCTCCTGAGCAGGCACTCAAAATCCCTGAGGATGAGATTGAGATTTCCACTTGGAAATCTTTGTGCTAAACAGCACTTGCAAACTTGGCTAAACAGCTCAAGCGTACTTGTGTTTTACCAGACAGAAAGTTAGTTGATGACTGAATGAATGAGGAATGAGCTGCTCTCATCCTCTTTTACCTAGTTGTGCCCCCAATGTTCCCTTGGGCCCCAATAGACTGTGATGTGTCCTCTGCCAGCCAGCCACTGTGCAACTGCTGTACCCCTGTTGTCCCCACGCTGCCTCTGTGCTACCTATGTTGCCACTAGGCTGATGTCTACTACATATAACTGGCCCCATGGGCCCCACTCCAGCTCTATTGCTTACCTTAGTGACTTCGGGAAAGTGATTTAATTTCTGATTTATTTGTGGGTCACCGTTACCCACTTTATTTTCCTACTAACCTTAGAAAAAGGCAAAATTGTCAAAAATTAATATTCCAATTAGCTGACTGCTAATTTGGAATATTATAGATCTAGAAAGCAAACGAAGCTAGAAAGACAAGAGATCCTCCCTTTTAAATGAGGGATACCATGGGAAATTCCCAAGCTCCTTAGAGAAACATGTCGATTTATGGTAGCATCGGATGTGCTCTAGCCTTGTGACTTTGCATATAGGCTAAGACACATGTATTCCATAAATCCAAGAAAAGATTTTGGAAAATTCCACTTAGAGATGGTTTAATTAAATTAATTAGTCATTTTTTTAATGTTTTCCTAAGACTAAACTTAGGGAAACTAATTAATTAAAGGATATTAATTAAACTAAGTGTGAATCTTCTAGATAAAGTCATGGATCACCTCCAAGGTAATCTTAGCCCTTGATTATGTTGTAATCTTGGTTGTTGAAGGGTCAACGAAGGATTATAAGAAGGAGGGTGAGGAGCGTATGGAAAACACATCAAACAGAGAAAGAATCTAGAGATCGATTTCTTTAGCCTAAGGAAGAATCAAAGTGATTCTCGATTGTAGAGAGGGGAACGTGAAATCTCCAGGAGGGAGAATTTCTGAAGGATAGAGAGTACAGGAAGAGAAGAGAGAAGGGAGCCATAGCAGCAGCGCAGAGATAGCCAAGCAGCAGTTATGTTGGGCCAGCGCAGAGCTGCAGAGGGAGTTTCGATTTCAGTTGGAGACGCAATTGAGGGTTCATCCAGTATCCAGAGGGCATTTCTGGAAGGGGAGAAAACTCTAGTCTCACACAACAGTGAGCAACAAGGCAGTCATAACGAGCAACAGAAGCAGTGACACAGTGACAGCGTGGGTGACGTAGTCATTGCGCAGAGATTACGCAAAGCTAATCAATGTGGGTGCAGGTCAGTGCTGGAACTTCATTGTGGAGTGAGAATTGTCTCACTAAGCCCATTCTCATCAGATTTCTTCAGGTGATTGATTGATAATTACAAACTCACATTTGTACTCAGAACTTCTGCATAATAAAGAAACCCTCATATTTGCTGCACCGGTTTTCCCGAATTGGGTTTTTCCGGCGACAATTGTCCAAAAACGATGTCTATGTGTGAATACTTGTGCTATTTCTTTTATGTTGTTTATTGATCGTGAAGTTTGCAGCATATTTTATTTTGTTGTTTGACACAGTGAAATGTTAAATAGTTGTGTTTGATAATGCAATAGAAGCAATACAATAAGTAGCTGCGGTAGAATTCTACATTGTAGAATTTTCACATGGTATCAGAGTTGTCAGATCCAAATGAAGCAGGGTCAGAGAAGAGACTGTGCAATCCAGAAGCTTCAGGAGGGACGCAACACAGAGAAAAGAAAGCACAAGTAAGTATGGCAGACTTAGATGTTTTATCCCCTAGGTTAAAAGAGGTTGGTGCATGCTTGTCAAGTTTAGCATCTGCAGGATTCTGGTATATTGATAGTGGAGCTTCAGCTCATATGACTAGAGTACGAGAATATTTCTCAAGCTATAAGGAAGAGCAGATGAACTTCCAAATCACTATGGGGAATAGCACGAAATGCACTCTAGTTGGGAAAGGAGTTGTAGTGTTTCAGACAGAAGCCGGAACCAATGTCAAGGTCACAGATGTACTACATGTGCCAGGTCTTGGGATGAATTTAATTTCAGTATCCTAGTTGCAGGACAAAGGGTATGACGTACACTTTATTGGGAAGAAGGTATATGTTAAGGATCCAAGTTGGAAGCAAACAAGACATATCAGAGTCAGAAGCAACAGATTATACAGGTTGCAGCTTGAAACTACGATGGAACTAGTCAATAGTAATCTTGAAGACAAGAAAGGGTTGAACGAACTTTGGCATAGAAGAATGGGGCACTAGCACCACAGTGCATTGAAGATGCTCAGAGAAACAGTTGATGGGGCACCTGTTCTCAGCACGGAGCATGATGATATATGCCGAGGATGTGTACTTGGGAAGTATGCTAAGGTAGCCTTTCCCAGAAGTGAAAATAGGGCAGCAAGCATATTAGGATTGATACACTCAGATATATTTGGACCAATGTCCACTAACGCTCTCAAGGGTGGAAAATATTTTGTCACATCCATTGATGATCACTCTAGAAAGACCTGGATCTACTTCCTGATGACAAAAGATGAAGTCTTTGAAAATTTCAAAGAATTTAAGGCTCTTGTTGAAAATATGATGGGGAAGAAAATCAAGACATTGTGTTTAGATAATGGTGGAGAATACATAGATGGAGACTTCATAGATTTCTGCGCAAAGGAGGGCATCAAGAGAGAGTGGACTGTGCCTACAATCCAGAACAGAATGGTGTGGCAGAACGGAAAAACAGGACAATTGTAGGCGCAGCCAAGGCCATGTTATTCGACCTTGATTTGCCCAGATATTTATGGGTTGAAGCTTGCAATATGACAGTGTACATCAAGAACAAGACTCCTCATAGAGCATTGAGGAAGGAGACACCTGAAGAGGTTTTCACAGGGAAGAAACTCGAGGTAGGATACCTTCGGATATTTGGTAGCATGGTATACTGTCATGTACCAAGCGAGAAGAGAAGCAAGCTTGATCAAACTGCAGAAAGGGGGTTTCTTGTAGGTTACAGTGAAGTCGCCAAGGCATATAGGATCTATATTCCTAGCAGCAGGAAAGTTGTGATAAGACATGATGTTAAGTTCATGGAGGATAGAGCTTTTCAGAAATCAAGTGACATGCCGACAGAGGATCAAACTGCAGAAGTTCCCTTGGTCCAAAAGCAACAGGGGCACCAAGAAGAACAGACAGAAAGACAGACTTTGGTACCCAGTACAGGTACTAACGTTTTCTTAGAAGAAGATCAGGAGGATACTCAGTCTGAGGAACAACCAAATCAGTAGAAAGAGTTGAGAGAGCAGCCTTCCACCAGTGGTCAAATCAGCAGGGAAGCTCAGCAGATACTGAGGGACACAAAAAACTTTACTGGGACTCCTAGGAATGGGAAGAGGCAACGTAGACCCCCTGACAGGTACCAGGCTTTGGTTGCTCAAGTAGAGGAACCCTCCAGCTTCCAGGAAGTTGTTCAACACCAGGTATGGGTAGATGCCATGATAGAGGAGTATGCTTCTATCATGACAAATGATGTCTAGGAAGTTGTGACCAGACCTCAAAGCAGATCAGTTGTTGGATCACGATGGATCTACAAGATCAAATACGCTACAGATGGTAGCGTAGAGAAATATAAGACAAGGTTCGTGGCAAAAGGGTATGCTCAGAAGGAATGCATTGACTATGAAGAGACCTTCGCACCAGTTGCCAGATATACTTCCATTCGGACTGTTGTATCCTTAGCAGCGCAGATGGGATGGGAGATTCATCAAATGGATGTCAAGACAACGTTCTTGAACAAAGAGATTGAGGAAGAGGTATATATCGAACAGCCAGAGGGTTTTGAGACTCATGAAAGGAAGTCTCATGTATGTCGATTGAAGAAGGCCCTGTACGGGCTCAAGCAGGCTCCAAGAGCATGGTATGGTCGAATAGATAGCTATTTGCAAAAATGGGGTTTGTCAAGACTGACGCAGATCGCAATCTCTACTATTTATTGGTAGAAGATGAGTCGCTAGTACTAGTACTATATGTAGATGATCTGTTTCTCAATGGATCATCTAGGCTCATGAAGGATTGCAAACCGAATCTAGAAGTGGAATTTGACATGAAGGATTTGGGGTGGATGCATTACTTCCTAGGGTTGGAAGTCTGTCAGAAGAATGGAGATATCTTCATGGGTCAGGAGAGGTATGCCTTGGAGATTCTGAAGAGGTTCAAAGTGCAGGAGTGCAGGCCCATGGCCACACCCATGATCACAAATTGGAAAAAGATAGATGCATCCCTATGTTGCATTTCCTATTCCCATTTGGCATTCCTCCATTTTTTTTGCAGGCTAGAAACTTGAAACTTGAAACTTGAAACATTATGGCTATATGGCTAGGGATTTTCTTCATGTTAGTTCCTTTCTTTGTAATAATGGTGTTGGAGAGTAGAAGAAAGAGGCCCATTAGAGAAGAGGAGGATGAAGAAGTGGGTTATAGTGGATTTAATGAAAATCTTGAAGAGGAGGAGGAGTATGCTGAGGAGGAAGGGGAGAGTGGAGAACATGAGGCCACAGATACCCCAACTAGACAAGAGAAAAGTCAAACACCTTTGTGGAAATATGTTCAAAGGCAGGAAGGAGGGAAAGGTGGTGGAACCACTAAATTTCTTTGCCCCCATTGCAATAAAGAATACACAGGTTCATACACCTGTGCCAGAAGACACCTTTGTGGGAAAATGCCAGGGGATGGAGACAAAAATCTAGGAATCAAAATTTGTGTAAGTGTGCCAGCAACAGAGAGAGAGAAATATAGAAAGGAAGAGGAGGTTGCCCTACAGAGATCTAAAAGATCTAGGGTTTTCATTGATTCTTATACACCATCAGGTCCATCACATCATGGACAAAGAAGTCCATCAACTTTCACCCTATGGCAATGGATATGGAGGCACACCTGGACCAAACATCTCCTTAAGGCGTAGAACCATATCCGATTTCCTTGACGAAGGGTGTAGGAATGATGTGGATTCAAAAAATTTCCGGTTTCTATATGCATGTGGGGTGCCATTCAATGTTCTTCGCTCACCTTATTGGCATGAAATGGTTTTTGCCATTAATGATGCCCCCAAAGGATACATGACAAGGCCAGAACCCTGGGACTTGATCATGAAAGAGCTAAAATAAACAATTCTTTGGCTAGAATGACAAATTCTTGGAATGAGCATGGGGTGTCCATTGTATCTGATGGATGGACCAATGTAAAAGGAAAGCCATTGATAAGTGTTTTGGCTGTGTCGGTTAGTGGTGCAATATTCCTTTCAGCATATGATTATTCAGACAAATTCAAGACCGACATTAACATTGCAGAACCATTACTTGAAATAATTGAAAATACTGGGCCATAGAATGTCATCCAAGTCATCACTGATAATGTTGCTAACTGTAAGGTAGCAGCAGCAATTATTGAGGATAAATGCCCCAACATTTTTGGTCTGGGTGTTTGGTTCACGCAATGAACCTTTTGATGCATGATATCATTAAAAACAAACAACCTCAATTCAAATGGCTTGGTGATTTGTACAAGAGAGGTAAAAAAAATGATAAGATTTATTACAAATCATAGCAATACCCATGGGCTTTTCTATACTAACTCCAAATTGGAGTTGTTGAAGATAGCAAAGACTAGATTTGCTAGCTATTACCTCACCTTCAGGTGCCTTTTGAAGGTAAGAGAGTCATTGGCTGCAATGGTATCAAGCCCACACTAGCAGGTATTAAAGAACAGGGCAGCGACAATAGTTGATAGGCAAGGTTTTGAACATGTGGAGGAGACCGCCCTTGACCCTTTGTTCTGGGCACATGTGAGGGAAATTTTGAATTTCACCAAGCCCATTTATCACATGATTCTTTTTTCAGATACAGATAAACCAGTGATTGGGGAGGTTTATGAGCAGATGGATAGCATGTTGGGCCAATAAAAGATGTTGTTAAGGATAATGATCCCAACTTGTATGCAATGATTCACGACTGTGTGTGTGCACGGTGGAATAAACTCAATGTTCCACTACATGCCTTGGCATATATCCTTATGCCAAAATACTACTCTCCATCTTGGTTGGGCCAACCTGCACCTGGAGGTGGGGTTAGGATCAAACCTCACACAGATGCAGAGGTAAAAGTGGGGTTCATGAAGGTATTAGACAAGTTGGTCTTCGACAGGGAGGAGTGTGCTAGATTGCGCCTTGAATTAGGTAGATACTTTAGTTGCACTGGTAACTTTGGTTCTTTCCATGGAATGGAAGACAAAGACAAATTTGATGCTCTCACATGGTGGGAAGCATATGGCGGCATGGGACTTTTGCCATAGTTGGCAAAAAAAGTTCTCTCACAAGTTGTGAATACTTCTTCTACAGAGAGGTGTTGGAGCACCTACAACTTCATACATAATGTGAGAAGAAACAGGCTGAATGAAAACCGAGCTGAAAGCTTGGTTTATGTGCATTACAACTTGAGGTTGTTGAGTCATTACTGTGATCGGGCATATGAGGATCAATCATATAAAGTCTGGGACAACAACCCAGAGGATGATAATCTGGAGGACGACATTGTACATATGGAAGAATTAGAGGCAGAACTTTTGAGGGATGATGATGAAGCATCAACAGCCATGCCACCACCACACACAGGGCCAGTCCCACCATCCAGTAGCAGTGCGGGTGCCAGTGCCAGTGCTCGATATCCAACTATTGTTCCTTTGCAGATTCAGCCTCCACCTACATCCTCACGTTGCCCTCCGCCTTCTAGTCATGGTCGTGGACGTGGTACTCCTGAGAGTACTAGAAGACCACCATTGCCTCGTGGTTCTCACAAATTAGACATTTCTCGTGGGCGTGGCAAGGGGCCAGCCAATAGATAAAATAGATTTGTTGTTTACTAGTCTTTTCTATTTTCTAGTAGTTTTTATCTTTTATAAATGTTGAACAGTTGAAACTTGACTCTTTCATATTTAATGACAATTTAAGTTTGAAGTTTGAATTTGAAAGGTGAAACTTTGAAGTTGGCATTTATAAGTTTATAAGTCATTATGAATTATGAATATGATGCTTCATGAAAGTTATATGGTGATCAATGAATCAATGATGATAAATGTTGTATATCAATGATGATAAATGTTATATATCAATGATGATAAATGTTATATATTGAAATTTGAAATCAATGAATCAATGATGATAAATGTTATATATTGAATTTTGAAATCAATGAATCAATGATGATAAATGAATTATGATATATATCAATGATGATAAATGTTATATATTGAAATTTGAAATCAACGATGATAAATGTTATATATTGAATTTTGAAAGCTTGAAACCTTCAGATTGATGATTCGCGAGACTCAAGAGTCAATATGTTGTATGTTTCCAACTTGTGGGTGTGTTTGATGAAGATTATAACTTCTAGATGATTGATGTTATATGATTCAATCTATGTTTTTGTGTTTTTTATGTCTAATTCATCCTTCTACATGCTTTTGTTGACATATATGCATCAAAATATAAAGAATATATATATATATATATATATATATATTTAAAAAAAACACTCCTCGAAACACTCCGGACTGGGAGCTTTTGAAAATGGCGCTCCCGCTCCCAAGCAACCATGGTCTAAATGTAGGGAAACTGATTAATTAAAGGGTATTAATTAAACTAAGCGTGAATCTTCTAGATAAAGTCATGGATCACCTCCAAGCTAGTCTTAGCCCTTGATTATGTTTTAATCTTGGCTGTTGAAGGGTCAACAAAGGATTATAAGAAGGAGGGTGAGGGGCGTATGGAAAACACATCAGACGAAGAAAGAATCTAGAGATCGATTTCTTCAGCCTAAGGAAGAATCGAAGTGATTCTCGATTGCAGAGAGGGGAAGGTGAAATCTCCACGAAGGAGAATTTCTGAAGGATAGAGAGTATAGGAAGAGAAGAGAGAAGGGAGCCATAGCAGCAGCGCAGAGATAGCCAAGTAGCAGTTACGTTGGGCCAATGCAGAGCAGCATAGGGAGTTTCGATTTCAGTTGGAGAGGCAGTTGAGGGTTCATCCAGTATCCGGAGGGCATTTCTGGAAGGGGAGAAAACTCTAGTCCCACACAGCAGTGAGCACCAAGGCAGTCATAACGACCAGCAGCAGCAGTGACGCAGTGACAGTGTGGGTGATGCAGTCACTGCGCAGAGATTACGCAGAGCTAATCAGTGTGGGTGCAGGTCAGTGCCGGAACTTCATTGTGGAGTGAGAATTGTCTCACTAAGCCCATTCTCATCAGATTTCTTCAGGTGATTGATTGATAATTACAAACTCACATTTGTACTCAGAACTTCTGCATAATAAAGAAACCCTCAGATCTGCTGCACCGGTTTTCATGAATTGGGTTTTTCCGGGGACAATTTTCCAAAAATAATGGTGTCTATGTGTGAATACTTGTGCTATTTCTTTTATGTTGTTTATTGATCATGAAGTCTGCAGCGTATTTTATTTTTTTATTTGACACAGTGAAATGTTAAATATTTGTGTTTGAGAATGCAATAGAAGAAATATAATAAGTAGCTGCAGTAGAATTCTACATTATAGAGTTTTCACAAAACAAAATATTTTATTATTAAATTACTAAGAAAGAGACCCTTCAAACAGTGAGAAGGGCTCTTAAAAGCTTGAAAAGATTGAAAAATCCAAACACTAAAGCACCAATACATCTTTCCAAGATACAATTATTTATGAGGAAAATACAAAGTTAATGATATCGAATCGAATTATAATTGTTAGGGATAATTCACTCCAAAGCCTCCAAGTGCTCATGACCCTCACCAATATGAAATACAACCTCGAAAGAAGCCCACAACCTTGATGAAAAGATGCTCACGACTAGGAGGAAAAATTAACTTGAATTTTATTTAGATTTTTTCACAAAATTTTGTGTAATATTTCTCAAAACTTCAAGGGCTTAAACCCTCAAAGAAAACAACTATCCAAGCTCTCAGCTAGGGTAACCAGGCCTCCAAATGTATGCGACTTTTTCAAGAGAAATTCTATGAATTAAATCAAGCCTTCAAAAGTATAGGTCTTTGCCAATTTTATGATGAGAAACCCTTCAATGAAATTCTTTTTATCTCTGCAAAATCCAAGGGTTAGTATATTGAAAACAATATCAAGGATTGAGCCCTAAGGGCTTATGGCTTTGTAATGGAGAGGCTTAAATGGCTACAACCTCTAGAAAAAAAGTTTCAATAAAAATTTATGCCATAAAAATTTGAAACGCTTCGCTTGGTGACTAGAGAAAGCCTTTCAAGGCTAGCAGCTTCACAAAAAAATTTTTTGGTCTGCAAAATATGAAACCCTAAGTCAGAACTTTCAAAAGGTTTAGAATAATTGCCTTGAGAATTTTTTTAGTACGATTTTTAAGTGAAAACCCTTGAAATTTTTCGATTTAGAAACAAGGAAGAGTCTCAATTGCTTGTGACCTAAAGAGACTCAATACACTAAGACTCACCTAATACTTCACCCTTGAGCCCCACTCTAGCTTTGGGGAATGTGTAGGAGAAAAACTTAACTAATTATATAGTGTTGTGAAACACAAATAATTAGCTAAGGAAAAAAAAACTCCCTAGAGTGAAACTCTC
Source organism: Pinus albicaulis (assembly GCA_034641835.2). Classification (NCBI taxonomy): domain Eukaryota; kingdom Viridiplantae; phylum Streptophyta; class Pinopsida; order Pinales; family Pinaceae; genus Pinus; species Pinus albicaulis. The sequence goes on along the minus strand of CM076570.1, from coordinate 92,717,481 downwards.
TAGCAAAAAATCTTAAGCTACCTAGATGTGTCACATAGCTTCATAAGCATAATAGAATCATTTTTACATAATAGCCCACAGGGAGGAAAAACTTAGATTACATTTGAAGACCAAAAACTGTAGATGATGATGAAATTTGAAAAAATTATGACTATGAAATGTACTCCGCTCATGGGGCAGTTGATACTTGAGTGGTCAACATCTCCTAGTGTCTTCAAAAGAAAAGAAAGGGAAACATCATGCATCAGTAGCTGATGTTGATGATGATGATGGGCATCCGCCACAGAAGAAGTCGAATATATATTTCGTTGTCTTTGCTCTTATAGGCACTATTACAGATGACAATGATGTTTGGTTTGCGGACAGTGGTGCTTCTAGGCACATGATTGGTTTTTAATATTCTCTCACATATTTGACAAGGAGGGATTCAACATTGCTAGTGGAACTTGCAGATAAAACCAAGTGTGCAGTGAAAGTTGTTGGGTCAACATCCTTTTAGCTGGAGTCTGGAGATTCTTTACACATGAGAGATGTTTTTTTTGTCCCAGGATTTAAGAACTTGTTCTCCATTTTAGTGTTGGAAGATAAAGGTTATAGAGTTGTATTTATAGATGGCCAGGTTCTTGTATGGCCTAAGGGTTCGAGCATAGACTCAAGAAGAGTGATTGTTGTTTGAGAGGAAGGACTATACAGATTGTTAGGATGTCCAAGCCATCCATTACAATATTAGAGTATAGCTAGCAGAGCTAGTGGACCAACCTAGAGATGTTGCAGTGACTAGGACGAGGCTAGAATGACTTCGTGGCACCTTGTAGGCTATGTCACAGGGTTCGCCGAATTTGAACAAATTCGAACCTGAAGGCAAACCTAAAGACGAACCTGAAGCCAAATTTTATAATTAAAAAAAAAAAAAAAAATTGGGGTTTGAGGTTAGAGTTCGGGCAGTTTTTGTCAGTTGTTTTAAGGTTTATGAGAAAAACCATGGGCAGCACATGGTTTTCTCTTGTTCTGCTTCTCGCCAATTAGTTTCCCACAGTGGCCACTGGTTTGTCTTTATTTACCATGGTTGTCGATAGATTTTCGCAAGCCAACTTCAGCCCGAGTGTACTCGCTCTATTGTGCTCATTGTTGTATTCTCTGCAATTTCCTGAATTCAATTTCTAGACGTTACTTGTCCCCGCCTCCAAGAGGGTGAAGTGAATAGTGGTTGTGATTTGTGACTCATGCGTTCTCATTGCTATTCATATAACTTTATTGATTGATTTTGATATATATATAGAGAGAGAGAGTCGAACTTAATGTCGAACCTCATGCGAACCTCGACAAAAAATTCGAATTTGAATCGAACTTAATCGTTGCCGAACTCGAATTCGAACCCGAACCGTGTGACATAGCTTGTAGGATGTGGAAGGGCATGCAACTCTTAGAGGTATTTTTAGGGAGAGCAAACGACCACAAGGGTACTCAGGTTATATGGCATTGATGAGCCACATCATTGATTCCAAGACTTCCAGTTATGAGGAGGCAACATGCCAGCAGGTTTGGAAGGATGCCATGATGGAGGAGTATTAGTGCATCATGAAGAATGATGTGTGGGAGATAGTTCCAAGACTAGAGGGGAAGTTTGTGGTGAATTCCAAGTAGATCTATAAGATCAAGCATGCAACAAATGGCGACTTTGAGAAGTGCAAAGCGAGGTTTGTGGCGAGAGGGTTCTCCCAAAATGAGGGAGTGGACTATGGTTAGATGTTTGCTCCATTTTCTTGGTACGCTTCTATCAAGACTATTATTTCTCTTGCTTTCGTTATGGGTTGGAACATACATCAGATGAATGTAAAGACCATGTTCCTCAATGGTGTGATTGAGGAGGAAGTGTACATAGAGCAACTTTAGGGCTTTGAGGTACATGGGAAGGAAGCCCATGTTTGCAGATTGAAGAAGGCTTGTATGGACTCAAACAAACACCCATGGCATGGTATTCAAAGATTAATGGATACTTGATGAGTTTGGGCTTTACCAAGAGTGATGCAGATCCTAACCTTTACTTCACGGTTGTTGATGACAATCCTTTGATCTTGATGTTGTATGTTGATGGTTTGTTCCTTACTGGGGCAGAGAGGCTCATCATTGGGTGCAAGAGGGAGTTGGCCTCGAAGTTTGAGATGAAGGATCTTGGCCTCATGCATTATTTCTAGGGATTGGAGTTGTGGCATAGATCAAATGAGATCTTCCTTCGACGGGGGAAGTACACTATTCATATTTTGAGGAAATTCGACATGATGGACTCCAAGTACATGGCTACACCTATGACGACAAATCTAAAGAAGTGGAGTGATTTTGCTTCAGATTCAAATTAGGTGGATCCCACTATGTACAAGTAGTTGATCGGATCCTTGATGTACTTGGTTAACACCGGGCTAGATATTCGCTTTGCAGTGAACACCCTGAGCTAGTTAATGGTTGATCCGATGCAAGTACATTGGGCTACAACGAAGCATGTGTTGAGGTACATGTGTGGTACAGTTGGATATTGTTTGCGATATGTCTCGGGTGATGAAGTGAGGCTGTAGGGATATAGTGATTCAAATTGGGCCAGGAGTGTTTGTTGAAAAATATTACCAGGTAAGGTCTTCATAATGACATGTAATTGTGACTTATGTAACTGATGTAATGAAGAAAATAAAATTATTATTGTGAGCCTTGCTTCATGGGTTTCATGAGCAAGTGATTTTATTTTAGCATTAGAAATTGTCATGAAAAGTCAAAGAATTAATGTCATGTATGAAGAGCTCTTCTTAAGCATATGTCAATGTATATGAGTCTATAATAGCCCTCCAAAGACAAGCACAGTCAACCTCCAAAGGATCTCAATGTCGGCTTCTAAATAAGGTGAAGAAATTCATGTCGGCTCACACACCTATTCAACAAAACTCAGGTCGACTTATATTGCTGGACAAACAACTATTTAAAGGCACCTCGGCCTATTCCACAGAGGCAAGATTTCGGACTGTGATAGAAGAACAGAGCTCAGACATCTCTGTAAATTTTCGGATGGGTTACAACAAGAGGATACCTCTGAGATTCTCGGTGATAAGACAACAAGACAATTCTGGTCTCCCTGTATTTCGGACAGTATGGTTCGGTGAATTGCAGTGATATATTATGCTCGGATTGTTGTAGCTCGGTGATGTGTCCCAAGTGATACATGAAGGAAGTGATATCTGGGTATGCTATGATTCTCGGTGCTTCAATGAGGATGGGCTAGGTATCAGAGTTAGGTAGTATATGGAGGACGCATTGCAGTGCTCTGAAGGAGCTATTCTACAGTGATGTATCACTGTGTTTTGATGCTGCTACAATTGTTATAATTTGATGACCTTACATTGACATGTTCCAGTGCCATATACAGTTCGTTGGAGAGATGATCTCAGTGAAAGGAAGATTGAAGAGGAAGAGGACAACAGAAGAAGGTTGACTGTGTCTTGGTCTTGGAGTGGCTACTAGGTCAAGGGTCATGGTCTTGGTATTCGTCAATTGGAATCTCTATAAGAAGAATTGGTGTGGTTTTTCCTCTGAAAGAGTGAGAGCTTTTGGCCTTGGCTCATAGCCTACATGTTGTGTTTCTTGTCTATTTATATTCATGCATTGTTTACTGTTTGATGACTAAGAACACTAATAAACTAAGAAAAAGAAGATCCTAATCTAAAGAAGTAAAAAGCATTCACAAACAGTCTAATCAAAGAGAAATCACCTAATGCTAATGCCCTAGATTTCTCAACATGGTATCAGAGCTATGGTGCGAAGAAGGGCATGTAATCAAAGAGACACTCAAGGATCAAGTTTCATGGAAGGAATCAAAGTAAAGTGAAGGATCTACATTGAAGAAGAAAGTCTACTTCAAGAGGGATCAAGTTTCATGGAAGGAATCAAAGTAAAGTGAAGGATCTACATTGAAGAAGAAAGTCTACTTCAAGAGGGAGTGTTGATTTTTGTGTAGCATCAAGATGTATTCGTGCATGGCTAGAGAGTCTTCATGTAAATTTTTGTTTTATTCAGCCAATTCGGGCCAGTAAAAGACAAGTTGGCTAGCCAGTGAAGGGATGTGTTCCTTGGGTTTTCACACCCCCTGGACGTGTGTAAATCAGATGTTAAGATGCCTCATTTGGAGACCAATGAAGAGGAAGTCTGAGCAAGGAGAAATCAGATTTTCTGAGGTCTATCTTTTCTTCATTGGACAACCACACATGTGAGAAGAACAAGCCGAGTTGACCAGACCTTTGACCGAGCTTGACCCCAGAAGTTTGATTGGATTTGACCGCAACACTTGATCGAATCTGACCACAAGTTTGACCACAGACCGCGGGCCATGGACCACAGTTGACTGTAGGCTGTTTACTGAAGGGCAGAATTTGACTTTGACTGGTTTTGACCAACATCGACAAGCTGCTAAATTTGACTAGGTTTGACAAGTATTTGAATTGGATTATTGGCACAGATTTCTAGACAAATTGCTGATTTGTAAACCTTGTTGAAGAATAATTTCTCCTAAGAAAAGTGGCTGGATGGCTGTCTTTCTATGATCTTTACTTTTTCCGCTGCATTTATTGTTTAGATTTTCTGACTGTAATTATTCAGTGATAGCAGTGGCATTAAAAACTGTGTTAAAAATCATTAGCAAGTAACTATCTCACAGAAAATTGTATTCTACTGCACTAGCATAGATTTTCAACAATGCCGTGCCATTAGTGTAGCGACCTGGACCATTACAGAAATGTCCGAAGTGGCTCATAAAGATACTTGAAAATGTTTACCATGTGAGGCTGGAAAAATAGGAACCAGAAATTCAAGAAGACAATATGATGGAGGTGATATAGATGCTTAAGATTAAGGAGATGTTGATGATATGGATGTATCATATAATTGTGTACTGGATTTATCTAATAAATTTGAACCAATTTCTTTTGAAGAAGCTCCTTTTCATGATGAGTGGAAGGAAGCTACGCAGAGGGAGTATTATGTTCTTATGAAGAATGTGACATGGGAGGTGGTGGATTCTCCATTTCTGTTGCATTTAATTTCATCCTTATCTTTTGTATTTAGGTTTTTATCTTTTCCTCCTTTTATCCTTGTAAGTCTCATGGATGATTTAACTTTCTCAGTATTGCATGTTTTGACTAGACATGTCCACGAATGGTTTAAATTATAATCTGGGTATAACAATTCAATACAGCACAAGTAGATTGTATCATTTTAAATTCTGGAACATCTAAATCACATTGAATAATCACTTTGGGTACAATTTTTCTCTTGAGGTTTTGTCATCTACAGCATTGGTCTGGATTACTTACAAGCTGGAATCATTATCAAACACTAACATAATCTTGTGATTGGATTATACCTTAGAGGATGCCATACTTCATACAGTCCAGCATTTCTTGTGAGAAATTTTACACATGTTGTTACATGCTTTCGTAATTGACTGCTGGAAACACCATTAAATTGTGGCATATTGTGATTCGTGAATTTATCAAACGAGTTAACTTTGTGCTCATCACATCAGTTCACATGTTTAAAGGGTAAATCAATTGTTTGTGTAAATCAGGCGTAATCAGATAAAGGTAACAACATTCCCACACTACAGCACTTAGGCTTGATTGTTTTAGAGACACCCCGCTAGGCCAGGGAACTCCAACTCTGTAACCTGAAGTAAGAGGCAAGGCCATTGGTGTGATAGTGGGTGTTTTTTCTAGTAGTTGCTTCTAGGCTTTCCTATTGAGGTTAGGTGTTTTTCTTTTGTGAGAGTTTGAGTAGTTACGTGCACCTAATGGGTTAATCAACAGTCAGCTAGAGTATCAGCCTCTTAGATAGGAGTGCCATGCCATCACTCTAACTAAGGTCAAACATCTACCCATACTGAGCCATCAATATGTCTGTGAAGCATCACCAAGGGTCTCAAAGACAGCACTCTCCTTACATGGTGAAAACACTGTTGGGGTTACCCCAAAAGCTAAAGATGCATTATCACATGAATGAAGAAAGAAATATCTAAATACCCATGGCTTTATGATGCAAAAGGACTAATCCTGAACTCTTTTGTTGTTTCCCATTATACTCTTTAAAACTTGCAATCTTCATATCATTTGACCATTTTTTCTCTTCTAAGTAGCCTCAAATTTCCAAAATTTTGAATATAGCTTTAGTTTCACTCTGTCACTGTTTTTGGTCCTTGATGTTAGTTTTTGTGTCAATATTTCCATTTAATCATGTCATATCACATTGGTTGGCAGGAAACATTGGCACATTCAAGTAATTATTTAGCTGCTAGAGCCTCAAAGATGGATAAAGAGTCCCATCAAACGCAAGTTACAGATTTTGTCAAAGCTTGCATTTCCTTCAATGAAGTAACTATACCTTCTCTTGAAAGAATTTTAAGGCGTCTATATTTATTCCTTGAAACTGCTGAGGTAAGTACATTAGAAAATGAGAATTACTTTTCTGTATCTTGAGCTAACATCTTCAGAATGTTAATTGTGATACTTTTTTTTTTCTTAGGAGATTTAAGTCTTATCATGAAGGACATCAATCATAAATGTTGTGGTCAAACCTCTTATACATGGCAGGTGGCCTTGCAAAATGCACTTGTTTCACATACAGAAGGCCTACTCAAGACTGCAATAAGCTCTTTACAGGAGATTCGAAGCAATAATGGTGAGTAGAAAATATTTCATTAGTTTCATTGTTATTATGAATTAGCTTTTCCACTGTTGCATGCAATGTCACACCCTTCGGGTTCGAATTCGATTGAGGTTCAAGATTAGGTTCGTGTGTGTGTATTCAAATTACTAAATATATTTATAAATAAATATAATTCTTATATGTATCTAATGATTTTTATAAATATTACTTTTATTAATTTATTATATCCAATATATATGAATAATTTTAATAATAATATATATTGTTATTTTTTAAATAAATATGATTATTCATTTATAAATGCATTATACGTGATTAACAAATTAATAGCCAATGTAATTTGTAACTAGTCTTCTAATACTTGTGATATCTTTGGCAGAATATGTTTAAACTTTAAACATGAAGTTCCGTAAACGGGTATGGGGAAAAAGTTGGGTAGAAAGAAGAACTACTACATTGAGGAATTCAACCCTACGTGTGATCTCCAACCAAAAGATTACATTGGAGCTAACATTCTATGGAGGGCAAAGGTTCGCTGAATGAAGAACCAACTCGCATCAACTTCGGTGTCAAACAGGACGGTGGAAAAGGCCTAAAGAAGCTTGGGAATAATGGGTGTATACATTTTGCACGTCTAGGGTAGTGGAATCGGAAAAACATTTCATTTTGGAATGTGATGCGTTCAAGGACATCAGAGAAAGTTATTGGAATATGTTAGCATCGGTTTCTTGGCATTGTCTTTTCAGCGAGGGGATTGTTGGAAGCTCAATTGCACTGAGACAGATACAGATACTGGGTTTGAAACGTGTTGACCACATTTTTTCAACGACCCCATAGCAGTACACCCCCATTTTTTCAAATGGGATTCGTCATGCTCGACATGGTTGCGCCATTCAGATTCCATCATCCAGATTTCCTCATCAGTCATCAGACGACAGTTTTTATAAATGATGTAAACCCATTCTGCATGTAATGATGTAAATGATCTAAGTAAGACCGTTAATGTATGTAACAACCTAGGTAAGCCTAGTATGTTGTTGAGGATCTCTATCCTAGGAGGTTTTTTGTCTCACTGATTCACGTAAGTGATCGGCAGAGTTTTTCCCTCCAACCTCACCCCAAAGCTAGGGTGGATTTTATCATCAGCATACTAAGTGAGTCCTAGTGTTCTATCGAGTCCTTGTAAAAGTAGTTTCAACTACTTGGTCTACTAGATCATTTTTTGAGTCGCAGAATTGGGTATTTATTTGAGGGTCTATACAAATGGGTATTCCCCCTTTATGTATGTAAATGTATTATCTCATGTAAAAGAGGGTTGGAAAAATAATTATAATCCCCTCTTAGTCAATTAATTAAATTTTCTGGTCAATTAATTAATAAAATCCTAAACCAGAAATTTAATTAATTTAGGGTCCTAAGTTAGGATTAAATCTTTAAAGGCAAAATTTGTGGGTCCTTGGAAAATGATTTTGAAAGCCCCAAACCAAGGGAATATTGAGAATTTTAAGAAATATTGGACCCTTGGGCCTTGGTGGTTAAGTCAAAGTCAAAATTTTGGGGTAATTAACTCAAAAATAATATTTTTGAGTTAATTAAAATTGAATTAAATGATAAATTCGTTTTTTCCCCAAAATTTTAATTTCAGCGCTCCGGATTAAAAGATAATTAAATCTTTTGGACGGTTGAGATTATTTTGACGAGGATCATCCAAACTAGCCGTTAGAGATCTTGTCCTATAAATTTAGAGGTCTTTCTCATTCTTGAGTCATCCGATCTCAGAATCGTGCACTTGCTCTTAGACTCACCATAAACTTTTTGAGACAAAGCTAAAGACTTTGGGGTTACAAATGCGGATGTTCCTTCTACTCGGATCTGTAATTGAATTGTCTGCGGAGCCTACTGCTACTTTGTTTGACATTTTTATGTTGATGGCCTTCATGGATTAATCTGCATATAGGTATCTTATGCAGTTTTCTGGGTTTATAAAATAACATTCTGATTTTTTTTCGCAAAGGTCTCATGTTGTTTTCTTAAATCTCTATCGATCTAAGATTCAGATCTAAATGTGCAGGGAAATTTTTTTTTAAGATTGGGCGTCTGGGGAAGTCTTCGGTTGGACCAGCCGACTCCCAATAAACATAAATTTGATAAGCTCTTTATTTGTTAAATTTCAGGTCTATCTTACGATATTTGTGATTTTGCAGGGTTTCAAAAGCTTGTGCCTCTCATTAAAACTTTAAATCTCTGAAAATTGTGCTAAAACGGATTTAGATCTAACCATGAGGGTTTTAAATTTGTAAACTAGTTGTAAATTTGTAAATTTCTCAGGATTGTCAGGGTTTAATCATTAAATTGGTGTGTGTGTCTTCAGATCTGACTGATTGTTGCAGGTTTCAGGGTTCAAATCGAAATTTTTTTTTTAGATCTAAGGCAGATCTAGCCTCCAAAGGCCAGATCTGGCCTCAAACTGCTACTGCTGTGGGCAGGATTTGGCATCATTTAATTTAAAAGAACATAAGGATCTGAGCTGCAGTCAATTGAAGAAGGGTTTGAGGGAAAATTTTTAAGTTCTAGGTTTGCTGGGCGAATTTGTGTGCACTGGGTCCAATTGCTATCAATCTCTTTTCAATCTATCCTCATCCAAATTCTGCGTTTGTCTTGTCATCGACCTGCATTAAGGACAAATCATCTGCTCATTTTTCTCCCCCTTTCATTTTCTAGTGATCTCTTTCCTTAGCACTGTCTTTAGCCGTCGATTTCATTAAAATTCCTCTGCCTGCCATCCATCTTTTCTCTCCACGCCCCTGCGTCACCTCTGCCCGTGCATATCTTCTCTGCGATTGCTTCAACCTGCAAAGTGACAATCAAAACCGAAAACGCGTGAAAAAATTTGAGCCCGCAACACAAATGTTCGCTGAATAGATTGCACTGTCTGCCGTCCTGCGTAGGGGTTTTCTCTCCGTTTTTTTTTAAAACCGCCAGCTCCTCCCCTACTGCCGTCGACTTTTCTGCTGTATCTACCTGCAAAATGACAAATAGAGTTTACGCAAATGTCAAAGCCTCAAAAGCCCGTGTTTCAAAATTTTTCTGTGCGGATTTTTCATGTTGACCCCGTTTCTTCTGCCCGCCGAATTTCGAGCCATCATCTGTTCCGCCATCGTGCTCTTTGACCTGTAGCTGCAAAGCAAACGCACCACAAAACACGTGAACCCTTTCATATGCGTTAAATTTTTGGTAGTGATTTGATTTTCGAGTTTAGCTAGATAGCGTAAGGGTTTTTTTTGGATAGTGTAGCGTAGTTTTGGTTTAAGAATTAATGATTTTCGATCTCCCTTTTTTTAGTTAATGCTAGTGTAATTTTTTAGACCTTAGATTTTAGTTTTAGTCTTAACATAGGTTTAGTTTTAACTTAGTTTAATTTTAACTTTAGTTTTGTTAAGATTTAACTTTTAGATTAGAATTTTTGTTTAGAATTTTAATTTGTTTTAAAATAAAAATAAAAAATAAATTCTAAAAATTTAAAAAAATTTAGAAAATACAAAATATAAAAATTTTCAATGGTCCACTGAGCTTTAAAATTTTTATCTAAGTTTGACTGTGGATATTTTAATTTTCGAACTAGGTAATACTGGAACATCTTAAGTAGCTGGCATTTTCATTATTCATGGTTGTGACGTTTTCAATTAAACATCATTGTGATCAATCACGTTTAATAAGCAGCAGTTAATCATCATTTGTTTGTTTCAAATCGCATAACGGGATTTTGTTTGACTCCATAAGGCACTGGTCTCTAACGTGAAATCTAATTTGGATCTGTGGAATCTCGTTCATTTATTAAGTATTTGATGTTTTAGCTGTGTCTCCTGGATTTGTCATCCTCATTTATAATAGGGTCTACCTCCCTTAACTTGCAAGGAGACAGTTTAAAGAGAGAGATTGGGGATAAGAGTGACAGCCCCCAATCTGAGCCGTTGTCGCGGTGCCTGGACAATCTGTGCGACAACATTTTTTGGCGCCGTTGCCGGGGATAGAGTTTTTTTGTCTTTGGTCTTAACGACATTTTCTAATCTTCTGATCTTTCATCACTATTCATTAGCCTGTCGCAAGGGATCACATTTTCTGGCGACTTTTCATCTCTTCATATTTTCATCGTCTTATCTTTCATCATATCACTAATCATTTCATCATCGTATCTTTAGCACCTGGACATTTTGGTTGGCTTCTTGTTTGGGTGGCGACTCCACTCATTCATCTTTTTATTCCCAGACAAGAATCCCCTCGATATCCATCTGCTATCTCTCGATTATTTCTCCTATTTTAGAATTAGTTTTATGTTCAAGTGGCGACTCCATTTCTTTCATTTCTTACAAGAGTTCCTACTAGGAAGTTCACTTCTTGAGGACTCTTTGACTATCTTGAACACGGATCTATTTCTTAAATTTTAAGCAGGCCATCATGGATGACACCTTTCATGACATGCCGGAAGAGGCCACTTCAAAATTGCATTTTTTCTCAGGTGGTGATCCAGCCACTGCTCTATTACATCTGAGGATGGTCAACCTTTTTATACATAAATATTGTCGTTCTTCACCATATAATCATGAAGATGTCAAGATACGTATCTTTGGCTATTCTTTAAAAGGTGATGCTATCGATTGGTTTCGAAATTGTCCTGAAGAATATTGTTTAAAGGATATCATCAATGCTTTCACAGATAAATATATAGAACAAGATGACTCAGATGATGAAATTGATCTTGTAGAGAACTCAACTATCAGCAGGAGTGTTCCAGACAATTCTCAGGATGAATCCACTTGTACCATGACAGCACAAACCCATGATAGTGGTGAAACAAAATCAAATTGTCAAACCAGTGTTGACAACGATAAGAATCTTGTTAGGGAATTGATTCAGATGGTTAAAGACATACAGCTAAATCAAGCTCAGGTAATCAAGAATATGGAGGCCAACCAGGCTCAAATCATTAAGAATATGGAACTTAATCAAGAAAAAATAATAGCGGATCATGCCAGGGAAATTGGTTCTATGCAGAACAGGTTAAAGGTCATCGAATTTAATCACTCCAGTCAAATAATTGCCATGGAAGAAAAACATGTTAAGGAAGTGATGATTATGGAAACAAATCATAAGAAAGAGATGAACTGTATGCAAAATTTCTTCATGGCCATGAAAGAAGATAATGATAAAATGATTCAAAACATGGAAGCTAACCAGATCATTCTTCAGAATCGGATAAATACCTTAGAAGAAAGTCATGCACAGGAAATAAATGTCATGGAAAACAGGTTAAAAATGATGGAAGTTAATCATTCTAATCAGATATCTCTTCAACACAAATTGTCAACTATTGAAGAAATGCATGCCAGGGAGATGAGTTCCATACAGAAGAAGTTGGAAAAAATGGAACGATCACACATGCAAGATTTCCAACCCAAGTCAGATTTGTCAACAGATTATAGGCCTCCCAGCTTGCTGAAGCAATTTCCATCTCATCATACGGAGGTCACTTTTCCCATTAAGGAAGATTTAACTATGGCTACAAAGGATGTTGAGAAAGACCAAGCTTATGTGTCACCTTTAACAGAGTATATTCAGAATAAGATTGGTCACATTCCAGGTTCATCAGAGGTTTTGTACAAGGATCTTCAAGATAAGGACAAGAAATCTACAATATTCTCATTGCTAACATCGCAACCCACTCAGAAGAAGAGAAAGAAGCAAAAAAGAAGTAAGTGGTTTGATTCGTCTGATGGTCGAGAGCAGCGTGACATTCATATAAGACAAAGTCCTATGATTAGCAAGATTGGACATGGCACATCTGAAAAGCAGCCAACAAACTTGCCTAAAAGCAGGCAAATGCTCAGCATACACTATATTGAGCACATTTGATGCCACAGGGCATCCTCTGTATTGTATCTCTAACCTTACACCTTGTTATTTCAGCATTTCATTTTGCAGTTAGAGTAGATTTATTTTTCATGTTAAGTAGAATAATGAATAAAAGAAGAGCTTCTACTTTTCATGTGTTTAATGTTATATGATGATATTTGGATGGACGCTACTTATTTAATTTTGTGTGTTGCTTGGATGCAGATTCTGGATTCTCACATTCCTTCAATGAAGCAACGTGTCCCCAAGTAGAGCCAGATGTTGACCACATTTTTTCAACTTAATCTCTGAGCACTAAAGCTTACATACACCCCACTTTTTTTCAAATGGGATGTCCGCCATGCTCGACATGGTTATGCCATTTAGATTCCATCATCCAGATTTCCTATCGTACGTCATCGACGAGCCAGCTTTATAAATGATGTAAAACCTATCTTCACAACTAAACCTATCTTCACATGTAATGATGTAAATGATCTAAGTAAGACCGTTAATGTATGTAATAAACTCAGGCCTAGTATGTTGTTGATGATCTCTATCCTAGGAGGTTTTTTTGTCTCACCGATTCACACGAAAGTGATCTGCAGTTTTTCATCCTGCACCTCACCTCTAGCATCAAGGTGGATTTGGATTATCAAGATACTATGAGTCTTAGTGGCTCTATCGAGTCCTTGTAAAAGTAGTTTGAACTACTTGGTCTACTAGATCATATGTTGAGTCGCAGAACTGGGTATTTATTTGAGGGTCTATGCAAGTGGGTTTTCCCCCTTCATGTATGTAAATGTATTATCTCATGTAAAAGAGGGTTGAAAAAATAGTTATAATCCCCTCTTAGTCAATTAATTAAATTTTCTGGTCAATTAATTAATAAAATCCTAAACCAGAAATTTAATTAATTTAGGGTCCTAAATTAGGATTAAATCTTTAAAGGAAAAATTTGTTGGTCCTTGGAAAATGATTTTGAAAGCCCCAAGCCAAGGGAATATTGAGAATTTTAAGAAATTTTGGACCTTTGGGCCTTGGTGGTTAAGTCAAAGTCAAAATTTTGGGGTAATTAACTCAAAAATGATATTTTTGAGTTAATTAAAGGAATTAAATGATAAATTCGTTTTTCCCAAAAAAAATTTTAATTTCAACTTTCCGATTAAAAGATAATTAAATCTTTTGGATCTCGCTGAGATTATTTTGATGAGGATCATCCAAACTAGCCATTAGAGATCTTGTCCTATAAATTTAAAGGTCTTTCTCATTCAGGAATCATCCGATCTGAGGATCGTGCACTTGTTCTTAGAAGCTCTTGTAAATTTTTGAGGAATAAAGCATAAAGACTTTGGGGTTACAAATCTGGATGTTCCTTCTCAGATCTATGTAGTGAATTGTCTCTAAACTCTGCAACTTTTGTATTTTATGGTTGATGGCTTTCATGGATTAATTTGCATACAGGTATCTTGTGCAGTTTTCTGGGTTTATAAAATAACACTCTGATTTTTCTGCAAAGGTCTCATGTTGTTTTCTTAAATCTCTATCGATCTAAGATTCAGATTTAAGTGTGCAGGGATTTTTTTTTTTTAAGATTGGGCGTCTAGGGAAGCTCCTGCTGGACCGTATTTAATCAATAAACATAAAACTGACAAGCTCTTTATTTGTTAAATTCTCATCATTTTACGACATTTGTGACGGCAGGTTTCAAGGCTTGTGCCTCACTTAAATTTTAAATCTCCTCAAAATTGTGCTAAACGGATTTTAATTTAGATCCAACCATGAGGGTTTCAAATTGTAAACTAGTTAAATTTGTAAATTTTCAGATTGTCGTAGTTTAATCACAAATTGGTGTGTGTGTCTTCAGATCCTCTAATTGACACAGGTGTTTCGGTGGTTCAAATCGAATTCTTTTTTAGGATCTAAGGTGATCTAGCTTCCAAAGGCCGATCTCAAGTCTTCAACCCATCGTGTAAGTAGATTTGGCATCATTTAATTTAAAAGAACATAAGGATCTGAGCTGCAGTCAATTGAAGAAGGGTTTGAGGGAAAATTTTTAAGTTCTAGGTTTGCTGGGCGAATTTGTGTGCACTGGGTCCAATTGCTATCAATCTCTTTTCAATCTATCCTCATCCAAATTCTGCGTTTGTCTTGTCATCGACCTGCATTAAGGACAAATCATCTGCTCATTTTTCTCCCCCTTTCATTTTCTAGTGATCTCTTTCCTTAGCACTGTCTTTAGCCGTCGATTTCATTAAAATTCCTCTGCCTGCCATCCATCTTTTCTCTCCACGCCCCTGCGTCACCTCTGCCCGTGCATATCTTCTCTGCGATTGCTTCAACCTGCAAAGTGACAATCAAAACCGAAAACGCGTGAAAAAATTTGAGCCCGCAACACAAATGTTCGCTGAATAGATTGCACTGTCTGCCGTCCTGCGTAGGGGTTTTCTCTCCGTTTTTTTTTAAAACCGCCAGCTCCTCCCCTACTGCCGTCGACTTTTCTGCTGTATCTACCTGCAAAACGACAAATAGAGTTTACGCAGATGTCAAAGCCTCAAAAGCCCGTGTTTCAAATTTTTTCTGTGCGGATTTTTCATGTTGACCCCGTTTCTTCTGCCCGCCGAATTTCGAGCCATCATCTGTTCCGCCATCGTGCTCTTTGACCTGTCGCTGCAAAGCAAACGCACCACAAAACACGTGAACCCTTTCATATGCGTTAAATTTTTGGTAGTGATTTGATTTTCGAGTTTAGCTAGATAGCGTAAGGGTTTTTTTTGGATAGTGTAGCGTAGTTTTGGTTTAAGAATTAATGATTTTCGATCTCCCTTTTTTTAGTTAATGCTAGTGTAATTTTTTAGACCTTAGATTTTAGTTTTAGTCTTAACATAGGTTTAGTTTTAACTTTAGTTTTGTTAAGATTTAACTTTTAGATTAGAATTTTTGTTTAGAATTTTAATTTGTTTTAAAATAAAAATAAAAAATAAATTCTAAAAATTTAAAAAAATTTAGAAAATACAAAATATAAAAATTTTCAATGGTCCACTGAGCTTTAAAATTTTTATCTAAGTTTGACTGTGGATATTTTAATTTTCGAACTAGGTAATACTGGAACATCTTAAGTAGCTGGCATTTTCATTATTCATGGTTGTGACGTTTTCAATTAAACATCATTGTGATCAATCACGTTTAATAAGCAGCAGTTAATCATCATTTGTTTGTTTCAAATCGCATAACGGGATTTTGTTTGACTCCATAAGGCACTGGTCTCTAACGTGAAATCTAATTTGGATCTGTGGAATCTCGTTCATTTATTAAGTATTTGATGTTTTAGCTGTGTCTCCTGGATTTGTCATCCTCATTTATAATAGGGTCTACCTCCCTTAACTTACAAGGAGACAGTTTAAATAGAGAGATTGGGGATAAGAGTGACAGCCCCCAATCTGAGTCGTTGTCATGGTGTCTTGACAATCTGTGCGACAACATTTTTTGGCGCCGTTGCCGGGGATAGAGTTTTTCTGTCCTTGGTCTTAACGACATTTTATAATCTTCAAATCTTCTTTCGCCATTCATTAGCCTGTTGCAAGGGATCACATTTCCTGGCGACTTTTCATCTCTTCATATTTTCATCGTCTTATCTTTCGTCATATCACTAATCATTCCATCATCGTATCTTTAGCACCTGGACATTTCGGTTGGCTTCTTGTTTGGGTGGCGACTCCACTTATTCATCTTTTTATTCCCTGACAATCTCCCCCCCTGATATCCATCTGCGATCTCTCGATTATTTCTTCTATTTTAGAATTAGTTTCATGTTCAAGTGGCAACTCCAATTCTTTCATTTCTTACAAAGGTTCTTGCTAAAAAAGTTCGCTTCTTGAGGACCTTTTGACTATTCTTGAACACGGATCTATTTCTTAATTTTTAAGCAGGTCATCATGGATGAAACCTTTCATGACATGCCGGAAGAGGCCACTTCAAAATTGCCTTTTTTCTCAGGTGGTGATCCAGGCACTGCTCTATTACATCTATAAGGACGGTCAACCTTTTTATACATAAATATTGTCGTCCTTCACAGTATAATCATGAAGATGTCAAGATACGTGTCTTTGGCTATTCTTTAAAATGTGATGCTATCGATTGGTTTCGAACTTGTCCTGAGGAGTATTGTTTACAAAACATCATCAATGCTTTTAGAGATAAATATATAGAACAAGATGACTCAGATAGTGAAATTGACCTTGTAGAGAACTCAACTATCAGCAGGAGATTTCCAGACAATTCTCAAGATAAATCCACTTGTACCATGACAGCACAAACCCATGATAGTGGTGAAACAAAAACAAATTGTCAAACCAGTGTTGATAACGATAAGAATCTTGTTAGCGAATTGATTCAGATGGTTAAGGACATACAGCTAAATCAAGCTCAGGTAATCAAGAATATGGAGGCCGACCAGGCTCAAATCATTAAGAATATGGAACTTAATCAAGAAAAAATAATAGCGGATCACGCCAGGGAAATTGGTTCTATGCAGAACAGGTTAAAGGTCATGGAATTTAATCACTCCAATCAAATAATTTCCATGGAAGAAAAACGTGTTAAGGAAATGATGATCATGGAAACAAATCATAAGAAAGAGATGAACTGTATGCAAAATTTCTTCATGGCCATGAAAGCAGATAATGATAAAATGATTCAAAACATGGAAGCTAACCAGATCAATCTTCAGAATCGGATAAATACCTTAGAAGAAAGCTAGTAAAGAAAGAGAGAAACAAGAAACAGGTATTAAAATGATGCGGTTAATCATTCTAATCGGGACATTTTCCAACACAAATTGTCAACTATTGAAGAAAATCACAGAGATGAGTTCATACAGAAGTTAAAAATGTGGAAAGATCACACATGCAGAATTTCCAACCCAAGTCAGATTTGTCAACAGATCATAGGCCTCCTAGTTTGCTGAAGCAATTTCCATCTCATCACACGGAGGTCACTTTTCCCATTAAGGAAGAATTAACTATGGCTACAAAGGACGTTGAGAAAGACCAAGCTTATGTGTCACCTTTAACAGAGTATATTCAGAATAAGATCGGTCACACTCCAGGTTCATCAGAAGTTTTGTATAAGCATTTTCAAGATAAGGACAAGAAATCTACAGTGGTCTCATTACTCACATCACAACCCACTAAGAAGAAGAGAAAAAAGCAGAAAAGAAGAAGTAAGCAGTTTGATTCGTCTGATGGTTTATACAAGAAAGACATTCATATAAGATGTAGTTCTATGATTAGCATTGGACAGTATACATTCAAAAGTTAAACAATAAATCTGCTTTAAAAGTGAAAAAATGCTCAGCATACACTATATTGAGCACATTTGATGCCACAGGGCATCCTCTGTATCGTATTTCTAACCCTACTCCTCGTTATTTCAGCATTTCATTTTGCAGTTAGAGTAGATTTACTTTTCATGTTAAATAGAATAATAAATAAAAGAAGAGCTTCTATTTTTCATGAGTTTAATGTTATATGATGATATTTATTTAATGCTTATTTATTTAATTTTTTGTGTGTCAGTTGATGCAGATTTTCCGATTCTCACATTCCCCACCTAAACGTCCCCAAGTAGAGCCAGATGTTGACCACATTTTTTCAACGACCCCATAGCAGTACACCCCCATTTTTTCAAATGGGATTCGTCATGCTCGACATGGTTGCGCCATTTAGATTCCATCATCCAGATTTCCTCATCAGTCATCAGACGACAGTTTTTATAAATGATGTAAACCCATTCTGCATGTAATGATGTAAATGATCTAAGTAAGACCGTTAATGTATGTAACAACCCAGGTAAGCCTAGTATGTTGTTGATGATCTCTATCCTAGGAGGTTTTTTGTCTCACTGATTCACGAAAGTGATCGGCAGAGTTTTTCCCTCCAGCCTCACCCCAAAGCTAGGGTGGATTTTATCATCAGCATACTAAGTGAGTCTTAGTGTTCTATCGAGTCCTTGTAAAAGTAGTTTCAACTACTTGGTCTACTAGATCATGTTTTGAGTCGCAGAATTGGGTATTTATTTGAGGGTCTATACGAATGGGTTTTCCTCCTTCATGTATGTAAATGTATTATCTCATGTAAAAGAGAGTTGGAAAAATAATTATAATCCCTCTTAGTCAATTAATTAAATTTTCTGGTCAATTAATTAGTAAAATCCTAAACCAGAAATTTAATTAATTTAGGGTCCTAAATTAGGATTAAATCTTTAAAGGCAAAATTTGTTGGTCCTTGGAAAATGATTTTGACAGCCCCAGGACAAGGGAGTATTGAGAATTTTAAGAAATATTGGACCCTTGGGCCCTGGTGGTTAAGTCAAGGTCAAAATTTTGGGGTAATTAACTCAAAAATAATATTTTTGAGTTAATTAAAATTGAATTAAATGATAAATTCGTTTTTTCCCCAAAATTTTAATTTCAACGCTCCGGATTAAAAGATAATTAAATCTTTTGGACGGTTGAGATTATTTTGATGAGGATCATCCAAACTAGCCGTTAGAGATCTTGTCCTATAAATTTAGAGGTCTTTGTCAGTATTGAATCATCCGATCTCAGAATCGTGCACTTGCTCTTAGAAGCTCTTGTAAACTTTTTTGAGGAATAAAGCTAAAGACTTTGGGTTACAAATCTGGATGTTCCTTCTCAGATCTATGTGGTGAATTGTCTCTAAACTCTGCTACTTGGTTTCTTGCATTTTATGGTTGATGGCCTACATGGATTAATCTGCATACAGGTATCTTATGCAGTTTTCTGGGTTTATAAAATAACATTCTGATTTTTCTAAGGGTCTCATGTTGTTTTCTTAAATCTCTATCAATCTAAGGTCTGGATCTAAGTGTGCAGGGAAAATATTTTTTAAGATTGGGCGTTTGGGGAAGTCTTCGGTTGGACCAGCCAACTCCCAATAAACATAAATCTGATAAGCTCTTTATTTGTTAAATTCTGGGTCTATTTTACGATATTTGTGATTTTGCAGGGTTTCGAAGGCTTGTGCCTCTCACTTAAATTTTAAACTTCTGAAAATTGTGCTAAACGGATTTAGATCTAACCATGAGGGTTTCAAATTGTAAACTAGTTGTAAATTTGTAAATTTCTCAGGATTGTCAGGGTTTAATCATTAAATTGGTGTGTGTGTCTTCAGATCTGACTGATTGTTGCAGGTTTCAGGGTTCAAATCGAAATTTTTTTTTTAGATCTAAGGCAGATCTAGCCTCCAAAGGCCAGATCTGGCCTCAAACTGCTACTGCTGTGGGCAGGATTTGGCATCATTTAATTTAAAAGAACATAAGGATCTGAGCTGCAGTCAATTGAAGAAGAGTTTGAGGGAAAATTTTTAAGTTCTAGGTTTGCTGGGCGAATTTGTGTGCACTGGGTCCAATTGCTATCAATCTCTTTTCAATCTATCCTCATCCAAATTCTGCGTTTGTCTTGTCATCGACCTGCATTAAGGACAAATCATCTGCTCATTTTTCTCCCCCTTTCATTTTCTAGTGATCTCTTTCCTTAGCACTGTCTTTAGCCATCGATTTCATTAAAATTCCTCTGCCTGCCATCCATCTTTTCTCTCCACGCCCCTGCGTCACCTCTGCCCGTGCATATCTTCTCTGCGATTGCTTCAACCTGCAAAGTGACAATCAAAACCGAAAACGCGTGAAAAAATTTGAGCCCGCAACACAAATGTTCGCTGAATAGATTGCACTGTCTGCCGTCCTGCGTAGGGGTTTTCTCTCCGTTTTTTTTTAAAACCGCCAGCTCCTCCCCTACTGCCGTCGACTTTTCTGCTGTATCTACACGCAACGACAAATAGAGTTTACGCGGATGTGAAAGCCTCAAAAGCCCGTGTTTCAAATTTTAAATGCGGATTTTTCATGTGACCACGTTTCTTACGCATAGAGATTTCGAGCCATCATCTTCATTCAATACATCGTATCTTTGTTGTTCATTGTAAACAAGCCTTTCTCGCTCACGGACACTTTCATATGCGTTAAATTTTTGGTAGTGATTTGATTTTCGAGTTTAGCTAGATAAACGTAAGGGTTTTTTGGATAGTGTAGCGTAGTTTTGGTTTAGAAATTAATGATTTTTGGTCTCCTTTTTTTTAGTTAATGCTAGTGTAATTTTTAGACCTTAGATTTTAGTTTTAGTCTTAACATAGGTTTAGTTTCAAATTTAGTTTAATTTTAACTTTAGGATTTAGCTTTTAGATTAGAACTTTGTTTATATTTAGAATTTTAATTTGTCTTAAAAATAAATATAAAAATATAAAAAAAAAAATTTAAAAATTAAAAAATACAAAATACAAAAATTTTCAATGGTCCACTGAGCTTTAAAATTTTTATCTAAGTTTCACTGTGGATATTTTGATTTTCGAGCTGCATTGAAATTGGAATATTTTTATTTTTGGAAATCTTTCAAGCAACTAGCATTTTCATTATTCATGGTTGTGGTGTTTTTCACTTGGATATCATTGTGATCAATCATGTTCTAATAAGCAGCAGTTAATCATCACTTACTTGTTTATAATCGCATAACGGGATTTTATTTGATTCCATAAGGCACTGGTCTTAAACGTGAAATCTAATTTAGAACTGTGGAATCTCGTTCATTTTATTAAGTATTTGATGTTTTGCATTTGTGTCTCACAGGATTTGTCATCCTCATTTATATTAGGGTCTACCTCACTTAACTTGCAAGGAGGCAGGTTTCAAGAGAGAGAGATTGGGGATAGGTGACAAATGCTTCAATGCGAGCCGTTCCCAGCCCGCGGTGCTGGACAATCTGTGCAACAACAAAACGGATACGACAAATTTTCAAAAAATTTGGATATGATATGGTAGGAAACAACAGATATATATATATATATATATATATATATATATATATATATGTATGTATGTATGTATGTATGTATGTATGTATTTATAACAAAATAAGAATTTCATATTACCATTCATCTTTGAGAATCTGGATTATATCTAACAATGCATAATCAAATTATCAATTATGAATTATCATCTATCATCATCATCAATTCAACATTTTCCATAAACTGTTAAACATTGTCATCATCATTAATGTCAAATGATTATTATAACATTCATCATCATGATTCAAGTTCAACCTATGTTGCATGGGGACTCGTCCCCGCTGTTGAAAAGTGTAACTAGGTCGGTCTTCATGATGACTATGTAATTATGTATTTATGTAAAGAAGAAGTCAAAAATGATAAAATGTATTTTTGGTTTACTTGCTTCATAGGTTTTCATGAGAAAGATTTTTTGTATAGGTCTATAGACTTCTTCTTGATGTCTATTAGGAACATAAGTGTAATTAAGAGTCATGTAAATGGTGTGTTTAGTCTAAAGAATATCCTCCAAGACATTGCAGAAGAATGGCCTTCAAGACTGCCCATATTCAACGTTGAAGATAAGCCTATTTGCTGTAATGAAGTCGGCTTACAAACAGTGTTGAAGTCGGCCTACATGATGGCTGAAAGGTCGGCTTAAAATCTGGCTGGAACAACTATTTATACCCCTACATATGCTGCGGTGAAGATATAGATTTCTACGTATTTTGTCTGAGATTGTAAGCGTTTAAAAGGAATGCGGATTCAAGAGTATAAATTGTAGAAGGAACAGTGCATATCTGAAGGAAAAAGCGAAGTCTGAAGGTCTGACGGTAAAAGTGAAGTCTAAAGGTCTGAAATTCTGAAGGTAAATCCGAAGTGTTGTAGGTAACTCGAAGTGCTGAAGGAAAATTCGAAGTGCTGAAAGTAAAATGCTAAATGCTGAAGGCAAGTGAAGTGCGGTAGTGCAGATCTGAAGTGTAATGTAAGGAAGGTAAATCTATGATTTACCTTCCTACAATAAAAGTATTACTTTTGCGTAAATATTTTTTTCCTATGCATTTTGATAATTGACCTGATGAAAGATTAACTAAGGGAATACATAAGCTACACAAGCTAGCTCACAAGTAATTATCAAGAAGAGAATTTGTATTAACCGTAACCCCTCCAGATTCTCAAAATGGTATCAGAGCTAAGGTAACAGTTAAGGAAAGGGCATACAATCTAAGAAACACTCAAGGAACCTCAGATCAGTCCACCAAGACAATATTCGGAAATCCTTCTCTGAGATTTTCAGTGAATCTCTCTCTGTAATTTTTGGATAGGCATAACAGTTCGGGTAAATCTGAGATTTCGAATGGATAAGTACAAGAAGACATTTTCAGATCTCCACAGTGGGATATCTCTGATATATGAATGATAATAGTAAACAGAATTCAGACTACTCTGTGACTCTCGGATCAGAGATATAGTTCAGACATCATCTCATATTCGGTACGATTACAAAGGATAAAATATCAGTGTATTTCGGTGCCTCCATAGTTTGTTGGTGTCACATTTTGGTGACTATCTCAAATCTCGGTGTTGTGCCTTGGTGTCAACTTAATGGTCTCGATGATGGAGCAACGATCTACATTAAAGAAGACAGTTACATCAAGGACCCTTCCCTTAACAAAAGGAGCAACCATTCAAAGAAGCAATAATCTCCATCAATGTAATATTCCCAATTAGCAATAGCTAATTGGAAATATTAATTTTGACTATTTTTCCTTTATAGAGTTAAAATATAAATAAAGTGGGTGAAGGGGACACTTAGCTCGCACTTAGGATAAAAAGTATTTCCTAAAGTCACTTAAGAGACATGTCTATTTGGCAACGTGGGGCCTAGTGGTCAAGTGGCAGCGTAGGAAAAGGAGCAGCGTAGACAACGTGGGGCCAAGCCAGCGCAGATTGAGTTGGACAGTGTGGGCCAAGGGGGACAACACAGAGATTGGTGGGGCCTAGGTGAGGGGAGGCTCACCAAGCATAAAAGGAGGAAGGGTCTCCTCATTCTAATTCATTTTGATTATGCATCTTTGAGATTTGTCTTCAGACATTGAGCACACTTGCTGTTTAGCAAAGTTTGCACGTATTGTTCAGTACATCGGGTGTTTCCATTCGAAGATCCCAACCTCAACCCCGGGGGACTTCGAGTGCCTACTCGGGTGAGGAGTTTCATACTTGTTTTTCCAGAGAGAGTTACAACTACCATAGGAGAAGCATCCACTCAGAGAGACAGCGCAGTCACTGAGAGGGAGGACGCAGTCTTAAGAGGAGGTGGTTCCAGATTAGGGGTTTGTTGGTGGATTCAGCCCGGGAGAGTGGGTAAGGGGCCAGCCCTTCCCTATTCCAGCATTTTGGAGGAGTTAGGGGCCATTATTTGGAGCAGATCATTCAGAGCCAGCGTCCCTCCATGAGGAATAGCGTAGTGCCTCAAGGGAGCCATTTTCGGGGGTCGACCATTTCTGAAAAGCTTTCTGAGCTTTTCTTGGTATTGGGAGTAGAGGCCATTCCCAAAGTTTCAGAATTTTCTGAGGTGGGGAGCAGCCCCAAAGATTCAGTTCATTCTAGCAGTAGCAGCAGAACAGTAGCAGTACCAGCATCTTTGGAGATACCGTAGTCCAGAGGGGGCAGCCATTCCGCGTCATTTCCTGAGAGTCTTTCTACGCTTGCCTAGTGCAAGCCGAGGTGCCATCATTCTAATCACCTCTGTACTCATTTCCATTTCTCAATATTAATAAAATGTCTCAGCGTTCTCATTATTGTTTGTTTCCCTTATGATTTGTCTCTAGTTGTTGTATGTCTTTGTTTATGTGCTTGTATTGTTGTTTATTTCCATTTGGGATATTACAGTGGTATCAGAGCAGAGGTCTCAAGGTCGAGACTCGCGGAGCGTGGTGGGCTGTAATATCCCTGTTTAGGGTGGGCCCTACCACGTGTACGGGATCTACGTAATGAGGGGTTGTTTAGCCACCGCCCTTAGATGCTCTGGCGGGCCTTAAGACCCCACCCTTAACACCCTGGGATGCCGCCCTCACTAACAGTTCGGGCTTTTGGTCCACTTGTTAATCCTGGGAAGTGCATCCTGCAAATCTCGAGTCCTCTCAACTGCATCATGGAGTGTCGCAGACCTCATCGATCTGACTAATCCCCGTAGAGGCTCTGCCAATCCATCTATGAACATATAGATCATCCGAGTTGTGGATAAATCAAGTACCATCACGGAGAGTCTCAAAAACTCGAAGATGTACGTGTCTGACCTCCCGACCTGCTTGAGCTTTGTTAGCTCAACAAAATGCTCCTCTAGATCCCTACGATCAAAACGCTCCACTAGCCTCTGCATAAACTTGGCATATGCTGTCACTCTCGAGTGTCCCAGCGTAACCATCCTATGAAACCACCAATCCTGGGCCTCGCCCTCTAGGTGCAGCGCTGCCACTTTGATGGCGTCTAGCTTTGCCATCTGATTAAGCTGGAAATATATATCCAACTGCTCCACCCAAGCTTTTGCCGAACACTCGGATGACCCATCAAATGTCGGTAAATGGAATCTGCCCACCGTGCACTGCAAGTCCTCGTCATGTGAGTGCCTATTCCCTCTGTGATGGTTGCGGGGTTACCACTTGAGCTGAACAAAATCATGGAAAGTGAGGGCATCTCTAAACACCTGGCCGTATGACTGGTACTCAGCAAAGTAATCTCCCATGTGTGCCGGTTCCTGCTCCTATTGTGCCTCTACCCTAATGTCTGCGGCAAGAAATGTAAGCATCGTGGAACGGGGAGGTGTGTGTGATACCATCTGTTGCGCTGTGAGGTGCTCTTGTAAATGATGAGACGTGCCTGAGCCCTCTCCAACGTGAAAACCCCTTGCGGTCTCGCGTTGTCTAGATTTTGTCGTGAACCTTTGCCCCATCTCTTCTATCAGTCTCGACAAATCCTGTACTGATTTGAGGAGGAGTTCCCCGAACTCCTTCCCAGCATCTTTTTCCTCCACCATTGGTTCTTGAGATGATATATGATCCTTGAGATGATTCTAAGGAAAGCAGCATGGCATAACAAGTGGACCAGATAAGGAAGTCCGATGAATCACTTTCTGATAGCTGACTTGACTCAGGATAAAAGTGATGGATGATCTGTGCCCTATGAAGCTAAAAGATAGAGATTCCTCAATATCGAAATCCATGACATCGAGGACAGGAATTCTTCATGAGCAACTAGGTGTCTCACCATTGTTGCTGGAGGTCCCTGGTTAAGAGGGAGCCTGATGCTAAGTTTCTTTCTTGGAAGAAACTTGGTAATTCCTAAGAATGAGCTTAGGTACATTCCTTGTTTAGGAATGAGTACATTCCCTTGTGGAATAGGTCCTCCCTGGTTGAGAGGGAGAGATAGACACATCATTCTGGTCTTGGGAAGACAGAATGGAGGATTGGGTAATCATCTGGCATTTGATACTCTTTGAGAATGTGATAGGGCATTCAAGATAAGAGTAGTCGGGGACCGATATTCTTTGAGGGCTAGCTACCCAAGAAAAGAATAGTCCAGGAAGGTCATACTTTGGGAACACCCGGGTGGAGTATGTACCTTGGAGAGACAATGACGAAGGTGTCTATAAGTCATGTGTCTCGCCAGCATTGAAGCCCATTGTCTCGTTGAAGAGATGGGGTTGTTAGTCAAGGCCTTGCACTAGGACAATGCTGGTTGATATGATGCTATACAGATGCAATTACCAATCCGATTTTTCTTATAAGATTCTTCATTTTTAAAAGTGACCATGTACCTGTATGAATACCTCCCTAGTTAAGAGGGAGTGTTGAAAAGTGTAACTAGGTCGGTCTTCATGATGACTATGTAATTATGTACTTCTGTAAAGAAGAAGTCAATAATAATAAAATGTATTTTTGGTTTACTTGCTTCATGGGTTTCATGAGCAAGATATAAAATGTATTTTTGGTTTACTTGCTTCATGGGTTTCATGAGCAAGATTTTTAGTATAGGTCTATAGACTTATTCTTGATGTCTATTAGGAACATAAGTGTAATTAAGAGTCATGTAAATGGTGTGTTTAGTCTGAAGAATATCCTCCAAGACATTGCAGAAGAATGGCCTTCAAGACTGCCCATATTCAACGTTGAAGATAAGCCTATTTGTTGTAACGAAGTTGGCTTACAAACAGTGTTGAAGTCGGCCTACATGATGGCTGAAAGGTCGGCTTAAAATCTGGCTGGAACAACTATTTATAGCCCTACATATGTTACGATGAAGACTTAGATTTTTTCGGATTTTGTTTGAGATTGTACAGCATTTAAAAGGAATGTGGATTCAAGAGTATAAATTGTGGAAGGAACAGTGCAGATCTGAAGGAAAAAGCGAAGTTTGAAGGTCTGAAGGTAAAAGTGAAGTCTGAAGGTCCGAAAGTTTGAAGGTAAATCCGAAGTATAAATTCGAAGTGATGTAGGTAACCCCAAAGTGCTGAAGGCAAATTCGAAGTGCTGAAAGTAAGATGCTAAATGTTGAAGGCAAGTGAAGTGCAGATCTGAAGTGTAATGTAAGGAAGGTAAATTACCTTTCTACAACAAAAGTATTACTTCTGCGTAAATATTTGTGTCCTATGAATTTTGATAATTGACTTGATGAAAGATTAACTAAGAGAATACATAAGCTACACAAGCTAGCTCACAAGTAATTATCAAGAAGAGAATTTGTATTAACTGTAAGCCCTCCAGATTCTCAACACCCGCCATAATTTCATGTCGTTCCCTCTATTCCGACGTTCCAGGAACTTTGGAACTCGTCAGAAACGTTCCAGATTTGTCGGGGACCCCATTGGGGAATTGGGGACTTCAAGGTCATCCCCTAGCCATCCCTCAAAAATTCGGGGACTTTTTGGGGACTTCCAAAACGTCCCTCGATAAATCAGGGACTTCTAGACGTCCCCAATAAAATTTCAAATCACAAGTTGAAAAAATATTAAAATATTTCATTTTTATAAAAATAAAATAAAACAAAATTTTAAATTGTAAATTCCTAAATTACTTTTACCCTAACATAAAGGCTAACGCACATACCTATCAAACTTAAAACATTTACAGTTTATCGTTTTACCATTTGGCAGCTACACTAGTGACTATATTATTTTTAAATTTTAATTTTTGTCATTTTGGTTCTTGGACTATAGTCTATGACTATAATTTATAAATTTATAATCCATGGTTTTCTACTTCTAGACTCTTAATTTGAGATTTATATTTAAACTTTTATGAATTGTTCATGTTTACGTCTTTATTAAATTTTAGTACTATTTACTTTTACGCTTTAGTTGCTATTTAAATTTTGAAATGATTCATCATGCATCAATGATCATAGAATGATTATGTAGATATTAGACAATAGTAGATTGTAGGTTGTAAGTTGTATGAAACTAATAGTACCTCTTAAGTTGTGCAATGATGACGAAATTTGTTTTTGTGATGAACAATTCTCAATGACAATTAGATACTATTAGATTATTAGTATTATTCTTTAGATTTATCATTTTAGTATTTTATTTATTTTGATTCATGTTTAATTTAATTTTAACTTTAATTTTTTAATAAATAATAAATAGTTGCCGCACTTGCCTTCCCGAACCCGCTGTCCCCTGAAAATTTGGGGGTGCACTCTAGCCGTCCCAGAAACTAGTCCCCCCATCCCCACAGCCAGTGCAACATAGAGTTCAACATATTATAACATTCATCATCACTTTCTTAACTTGGTAACATTTAGCTTTACCTAGAACATCTCACATGAAACCAATCTATAAGTACTATCTTGGTCCTTCCTTTAAAATTTGAACATTCCTTTGTAGTGTTGTATCATGGAGTTTGGTTTGAGTGTCTGACACAAAGTCTTCAAATTTTTGAAGATCTAGCCTTGAGTCTTCTTCCTCATCAGGCATGGATGGCTCAAATGGCTTCAAATTCTCAATATTCATTATTATGTATATGCTGGTAGGTCTAGCTTGGAAGTGTGACTTACAATATGTTGTAGGATCTTGAAAGGGCCATACTTATGGCTTCAAGCTCTTTCCTTCTGCTATGATTCATTTTTTTCTCAAGTGTAGTAAAAAATGTTCTCCCACCTACAAATTATTGTTCCTTGTTGATCATGCATGGATTTGTATCTTTGTTGAGATTTCAAATTTTGTTCTTGCAATTATTTCTAGATTTGTTGAATTCTTCCTATTACCACTCATGTTTGCAAGGATACACATATGTTTTTGCAATACATTTCACACCATTGTCAGCCCAAGATCAAAATTAAAAACCTTGTAACAACTATGTGAGGTTTCATGTGCTAGGGTTGTCCTCACTATTCCAACAGCTTAGTATTCAAGAAATGATTTATAAACTGTGAATTATAATATTTGTTTGATTCGACTTATAATGGGATCATGTATCAAATCTTTCAGTGAAAATCACAATAGAGAAATTTGTGTCGACGCGTTTCGAACCAGCCAATGTGGTTCATCATCAGGACAAGATACGAATTCTGATCTAGGACTCAGCTTAAATAGATAAAGGAGCTCCAAATAGCCGTTGTACAATAACGGGTAGTTAGACCATAAAAATATAAAAAATGAAAATAACAAAATAAAACTATAAATTAAATTAAATTAAATTAAATATAAAAAACTAAAAACTAAAAATAAAAATAAATAAAAATTAACACTAAAAATAACGGCTAGTTTGACCAAAAAATAAATAAATAAATAAAAATAAACACTAAAATAAAAATTAAACATTAAAAATTAAGAATAAATTATAAAAATAAAAAATCAATAAATAAATAGATATAAAAATAAACATTAAAGTAAATATAAATGTTTAAAAAAATAAATAAATCAATAAATAAAAATAAAAAATAAAAATAAATAAATATACATTACTTGAACACAATTCAATATATAATTTGAAACAAAATTAATTCCTTTTCTTTTTTTGTTATTTCATTTTTTTTTTTTAAAGGTAATTAATTAATAAAAATTAGATTAAAAATAAATAATAAACATAACTATGCCAAATAAATAATAATTAATTATATAACAAAGAATAACAGAAAGGAGAAAAGTAAAACAGGACGAGAGGGGAGAAAACGACGAACCTCTGACCAACAGACGGGCAAAAACTCAAAAAGCTAAGAATGAAGGGCAGGGATCCAACACCTGCTCACACTCCACCCATCATCTCTGTTAAGGTTAACCGGCCTCTTTTCAATCTCAAGGGCCTCCCTAAACTTTCGATGGTGAAAATGGTCCACCTTTGCAATGACCTCAGCATCTTCAATGCAAATGTGATGCTTTGTCTTTTCATGTTCATGCTCTGCTAAGGCAGAGGAGTGAGATCTATCAGTCAAAGAATTCATGAACATGCCGCTGACCTAAAGCATAATAGATCTCGCTCCTCTGCCTTAGCAGAGCATGCTGAAAAGACAAAGCATCACATTTGCATTGAAAACGCTGAGGTCATTGCAAAGGTGGACCATTTTCACCATCGAAAGTTTAGGAAGGCCCTTGAGATTGAAAAGAGGTCGGTTAACCTTAACAGAGATGATGGGTGGAGTGTGAGCAGGTGCTGGATCCCTGCCCTTCATTCTTAGCTTTTTGAGTTTTTGCCCGTCTGTTGGTCAGAGGTTCGTCGTTTTCTCCCCTCTCGTCCTGTTTTACTTTTCTCCTTTCTGTTATTCTTTGTTATATAATTAATTGTTATTTATTTGGCATAGTTATGTTTATTATTTATTTTTAATCTAATTTTTATTAATTAATTACCTTTTAAAAAAAAAATTTAAAAATTAAATTAAATTAAAAATAAATAAATAAAAATAAAGGAATTAATTTTGTTTCAAATTATATATTGAATTGTGTTCAAGTAATGTATATTTATTTATTTATTTATTTTCTATTTTTAAAACATTTATATTTACTTTAATGTTTATTTTTATATCTATTTATTTATTGATTTTTTATTTTTATAATTTATTCTTAATTTTTAATGTTTAATTTTTATTTTAGTGTTTATTTTTATTTATTTATTTATTGGTCAAACTAGCCGTTATTTTTAGTGTTAATTTTATTTATTTTTATTTTTAGTTTTTAGTTTTTTATATTTTATTTTTATTTTATTTTATTTATAGTTTTATTTTGTTATTTTTATGGTCTAACTAACCGTTATTGTACAATCGCTATTTGGAGCTTCTTTATCTATTTAAGCTGGGTCTTAGATTAGAATTTGTATCTTGTCCTGATGATGAACCACACTGGCTGGTTCGAAACGCGTCGACACAAATTTCTCTATTGTGATTTTTACTGAAAGATTTGATACATAATTTATGGATCACAGAAGTCAAATTCCTAATATTATAATGGGATCATTAGAAATTCATGACTTTTGAATGATTTGATCATGTTTGAACACATGTAATAAGATGGTTTAGCTGTATTTCCCTTTTGCTTTGTTAACATGATTTTTGGAAATGGATATTTTATACAAGATCTTTGATTAAGAATTGCATTATTTTTTTGGTGATTAAAAATTTTCATCATAATTCTGATGATTTTATTATTGTCATTTATAGTTCATGATTTGTAACATAGAATGCAATAATAAATTCTTTAATTGCTTTGGTTTTGTATAGATTTGGTATTGATGATCATCCAAAAGATAATGCATACCTATTAATAGGGTTGTTGTTTGTTTTCACAGAACTTAGAAATATAGGGAATGAAGAGGATATTGTGGCATTTGTTCAGAAATTGGCAGCATTCCTCGTTGTTGTTCCAGGTTATTCAAGATTTCCTTTGTACTTGGCAATATTACCTTAAATTTTCACTTGAAACTTACTTTCTTTACATATCCAAAGGATTGAAATTAGAGAAAATGTGAATGGTGTGGACATGACATCCTTTCCTTCCATATATGATGAATGGGATGCCCAAGTTGAAAATGGGAGAATATATCATTTTCCCTTCCCTTATATAAAATATTTGAGACACTTGATTATGATCGCTATATTGGAGAAATTAGAGGGATAATGATAAATGATATTGTAATGTAAGAGCAGTGTAAAATGTTTTTGTTAGTGTTAACATGAGTAGTGTGCAAATGCAACATATCTGTTTAGTTATGGTTTGAACCCCAGCATGCTGTAATGTATTTTTTATGCTTTTTCTTTTCGTTTAATAGTTAGTGAAAGTGGCCTAGACAATTTACCACTCGCTATAAGCTTTGTGTTCAATTGAATGGGGATGGGTCACTCCTAGTCATCGTTGGAGCTCCACTATCGCAAGCTGCTCCACACCTATAATACAACAGAACTTAACATTTGTTCATTTTTGTGTGTAGGGTGGTATTCCACTTCATATTAAACACGTTTTGTGGCTTTTTCATAGTAGCATGAAATGCATTTTTGGTCTATGGTGTAAGTATACAATTTTGTAATTGTATATCCACATGAAAAATCATGTCACATTTTGGTCAATCACAATCCTCTTATTAACTATATCACAAAACTTAGAACATTTCATTTATTGTTGTAACCAATAAATATATGGTTCCTGTTTCTTTCTCCAACTTAGGATCCCACTATAACTCCCTAACTAGAATAGATTGTTAATGTATTAATGACCATCTCTATTAAATAAAGCCCCACAAAGTAGTGGAGTGTGAAATCAATAGATGTAAGTAGGCTCATTAAATGAGGTCCACTAGTTAGTGGTTAAGGCCTCATTAATGGAGATTCACTAGGTTGTTAGGGTTTTGATCATTTAGAAACTTGATATTGTAGTAAAAATTATGCAATTTATTTTCACATGAATATTATTGTATTTGGAGCTTTGCTTGTGCTGGAGGCTAAGTCACTTGGTGTGAAAATTCTACTGCAGTGTATTGGTTTATTTTCTCCTACTTGATTTAATTTAAACAAGTTATTTTTAGAAATTAGATTCAGAAAATACCGAAAATAAACACAGCTACAACCTACACATGTAGAGCATTTATTGAATAATTCACTCATGCAACAAAGTGAAACATGGATTTTTGGACATAAGTCCCTGGAAAAACCCAAAACGGGAAAACCGGTTCAGCAGATATGAGGGTTTTATTATTAAGTAGTTCTGAGTACAACAAATCTGGGTTCCAACCTTGGAAAACCCGACAGAGAATAAAAGATATAAAATTTGCAGCTATCCTGAAGATCTAGTGCCAAATATCTGACTGATCCACACCCTCAAACGGGATTTACAGGACTCAACCCGGATCTGACACTAGAATCCCTCAGCGCTGCCCTTGAAGCCCCAGCGTCAGCCCTGCTAGCCTCAAATGCCACTGCGCTGCACCAGAAGAGACTACATCACCCCTGGAAGGGTCTCACAGCGTCACGCTGGCCCTAAAAGACCCTCTGCATGATTTCTGAAGCCTCTCAGTGCCTCTGCGATGTCCTGCATAGCACTTGTGTAGTGGCTGCGCAACACCTACGTAGCTGTTGCTCTGCTTCTTTGCACTTTCCTTGTTGTTGCTCCTCTTTCCTCTTGTTGTCTCTTGGGTCTTGGAATCAGATCATTCCCTCAGCCAATACTACCCCTCACTCCAAGGAATTCCACTGCAAATTCTTAGCAAACCCGCCCTAGAATTCCAGATCTATTCCTCAGTTCTACAAAAATTGTGTCTTCAACTGACCCTCGAGCCTTTCTCTTATACCTTTTCATTGAACCCTTCAATGGTCGAGATTAAATCATCCATCAACGACTGAGATTAAAAGACTGCTTGATCCATGTGACTTCAGAGAATTTCAACACATGTGTTAATTAAATTCACTTTAATTATTTTATTTTTCTAAGTTAGACTTAGGAAATCCATTAAAAATAATTAATTATTTGAATAACTTGAGGTCGAAGTGGCAGCGTGGAGATGTCAGCGTGGGCAGCGTGGGCCCAAGACAGCGTGGAGATGTCAATGTGGGCCCAAGACAGCGCAGAGCTAGAGGGACAGCGTGGCTCAAGGGGACAATGCAATTTTGGTGGGGCCTAGGTGAGAACAAGGCTCTCCGAGCATAAAAAGGGAGAGAAGCTCCTCATTTGCTCATTCTATTATGCATCTATGATATTTGTCTTTTGACATTGAGCACGCTTTTGTTGTTGAGCAAAGTCTACACGTGTTGTTTAGCACATCGGGTGTCTCCATGCGGAGATCCCAACTTCAGCCTCAGGGGACTTCGAGTGCCTGCTCGGGTGAGGAGTTCTATCCTTGATTTTCCAGAAAGAGTCATAGCAACCACGGTTGGGATCATTCACTTGCATAGACAGCGCAGTCAGTGAGAGGGAGCACGTAGTCTTTGAAGGAGGAGATTCTGGATTGAGGGTTTATCAGGGGATTCAGCTCGAGAGAGTTGGAGAGGGGTTAGCACTTCCCTATTCCATCTTTTTTGTAGAGTTGGAGGCCATCTTTTGCAATAGATCATTCAGGGCCAGCGTTCATCATTGGGATAGCATTATACCTCAAGGGATGTCATTTTCTGAGGTCGTCCATTTCCGGAAAGCTCTCTGGGCTTTTCTTGGTATTTGGTGGAGAGCCCATTCCCAAAGTTTCACAATTTTTCTGAAGTGGGGAGTAGCCCCAAAGATTTGATCTATTCCAGCAGCACCACCAATAGCTTTGGAGATAATGCAGTCATTGAGGGAGCAGCCATTCCATGATATAGTCTGAGAGTATTTCTACGCTCGCCTAGTGCAAGCCAAGGTGCCATTATTCTGATCACCTTTGTATTCATTTTATCCTTCAGCACTTAATAAAATGGCTCAGCGTTCTCCATGTTTTGTCTTGTTCATATGATGTCTCTCTAGTTGCTGTAGTTTCTTGTTTATGTGCTTTATATTGTTGTTTATTTCTATTCGGAATATTACACTGGTATCAGAGCTCATAGACTTGGCTCAGCCTGTGGAGCAGATTTTCTATGACACCAGCAGGGAAACCATACATCTGTTACCGAGGAAGAAAGTATAGAGACCAAGAGCGGAGGCTAGAGATCACTTTCGGGGAAGGTGATTCTGTACCAGTAGTGGATGCAGACGAGGAGGAACCAATGGCAGAGAAAAGAGATGCCAGGAAGGAGTTCAGAGAACTTCTCCTCAAATCAGTGCAGGATTTGTCAAGACGGATAGAAGAGATGGGGCAAAAGCTCACTACAGAACCTAGACAGCGTGAAACCCCAAGAGGTTTCCATATCGGAGAGGGATCGGGCACATCCCATCATTTGCAGGAGCATCTCATAATGCAGCAGATGGCATCTCATACACCCCCACGTTCCACGATGCCCACATTTCTTGCCATAGACACTGGGGCAGGAGCACAGCAGGAGCAAGAACCGGCTCACATGGGGGATTATTTTGCTGAGTACCAGTCCTACGGTCGGGAGTTCAAAGAGGCCCTCACATTCCATGATTTCGTACAGCTCAAGAGGGATAGTAGACCCTGCAACCATAACAGGGGGAACAAGCACTCACAGGATGGGGATGTACAACACACTATAGGCAGATTTTATTTGCCGACATTTGATGGATCCTCCAAGTGTTTGGCAAAGGCTTGGGTGGAAAAGTTGGATATCTATTCCCATCTTAATCAGATGGCAGAGGCAGAGGCCATCAAGGTGGCAGCGCTGCACCTGGAGGGCAGAGCCCATGATTGGTGGTTCAATGGGATGGCTACGCTGGGGCACTCAGGGGTGACAGCATATGCAAAGTTTACATGGAGGCCGATAGAGCAATTTGATCGGAGGGATCCGGAGGAGCACTTTGTTGAGCTGACTAAGCTCAAGCAAACCGGGAGTCGAGACACATACATTTCAGAGTTTTTAAGACTCTCCGTGATGGTACCCGACTTATCTTCAGCCAGGATGATCTACATGTTCATCGATGGATTGGCAGAGCCTCTTCAGGGGTTAGTCAGATCAACGAGTCCATCTACACTCCATGACGAAGTTGGGAGGACTCGGGACTTGCAGGATGCACTACCCCGAACTAGAGCTCCTTTCCCTCAGAGACCGGCATTTCAGCCGAAGGGGGAGGACATGAGGGTTGCGCCTCCAAAGGGGAACCAGAGCCGAGGGCCTTTAGATGATGAGACCAAGAGAGATCTGAGGCGAAAGAAGCTATGCTTCACATGCCAGGAGCCATGGGCACCAGGACATCGTTGTGCCTCGGGGAAGGCACACTATATTGAGGTTTTCACCGACAGTGACGGAGAAGAGGATGAGTACGAGGAGATGGAGGCAGGAGGCAGCAGTGTGGGACAGAGAGGAGATCATCCACCACCAGGAGCGGGAGGTGCAGCGTTTGCACCTACTGGGGGAGTCCTTGCTTCTTTGCAAAGGGTTCCCAAATACTTGACACTGCGTGTCCGAGGTACAGTGCAGGGACAGCGTGTTTCGATATAGTGGCGCTACCCACAATTTTATTGATGCATAGTTGGTAGAGCGGAGGAGCATACCGACAGAGAGCTTTGATGGGTTTTCGGTACTGGTTCCAAGTGCCAGGACCATGCAGTGTGCCAGGTATGTGTCAGCCTTGGCAGTGACTATGGGGACTTACACTCTGATAGATCATTTCTTTGTGGTGGACATTTCGGACACCAACATGATACTGGGAGTGCAATGGTTGATCACGCTGGGAAAGGTCACCACAGATTGGGAGACCTTGGAGATGGAGTGGACAGACAAGAAGACTGGGAAGCACGAGATGATTTAGGGCATGCATACTTACCCGCCACAGACAGTTTCGGCACACCGGATGGAGGCAGATTTCCGAAAGGGAGACATAGAGTGGGCAGTGAAGCTACGTGCTTTGGAGGCAAGGTCTACAAGGTAGGTCGTACACCCGAATGTGTAGTCCATCCTAAACAGATATGCCACAGTTTTTAGAGATATACCACCAAGGCAGCCACCAGATCGAGGATTTGAGCACACCATTGAGCTAGAACAGGGCATCCAGGCAGTGATCACTACACCCTATGGGCATCTTAAGGCGCTGGGGCACATCCGTCCTAGCACTAGCCCATTTGCTTCTTTGGTCGTGCTGGTGAAGAAGAAGGATAGCACATTGAGGATGTGCATCGACTATCAGGCTCTCAACAAAAAGACCATGAAGAACCGATACCCCATTCCACGGATAGATGAGTTGATGAACGAGTTGAGGGGATCGAAGTTCTTTTCGAAGATTTATTTGAGATCTGAGTACCACCAAATTCACGTGAGGGATCAGGATGTTCCCAAGACCGCTTTCAGATGTCATTACGGTCACTTTGAGTTCTTGGTGATGCCCTTCGAGCTAACCAATGCTCCGGCCACTTTTCAGTCATGCATGAATCACATCTTCCGCAGCCACTTGAGGAAGTTTGTGTTAGTGTTTTTCGATGACATCTTGATTTACGGCAGAACATGGGAGGAGCACCTATACCATATTGAGGTTGTATTGCACATATTAGAGGAGCAGCATTTTTATGCCAAGCTCTCCAAATGCGATTTTGGGCTGACAGAGATGCTCTACTTGGGGCATATCATTGGTGTGGATGGAGTGAGGGTCCATGAGGAGAAGATCAGGGCCATCAGGGGTTGGCCGGAGCCGAAGAATGTGACGGAGCTTCAGGGGTTTGTGGGCATCTGCACCTACTACCGAAAGTTCGTCAAGGGGTTTTCCCAACTTGTTGCACCCCTTACAGACCTTACCAAAAAGGGGGCATTCAATTGGACTGACACAGCGCAGAGGGCTTTCGACAAGCTCAAGGAGTTGATGAGCAGCTATTCAATTTTAGCATTGCCAAATTTCACACAGCCCTTTGTCCTAGAGTGTTATGCATCAGGGGAGGGATAGGCGCAGTCTTGATGCAGGGAGGCCACCCCATAGCTTTTGAGAGCCAGAAGCTATTGCCACATGAGAGGTTGTATGCTATATATGACAAGGAGATGTTGGCCTTCATGCATGCACTGGCAAAATTTCGGCAGTACCTAGTGGGGAACAGGTTCAGAGTGAGGACTGACCACAACAACCTCAGATTCTTTTTGGAGCAAAAGTAGTTGCAGGAGAGGCAGCAGAAGTGGGTCAGCAAGATCCAAGCATATGATTTCGACATCGAGGATGTCAAGGGGAAAAACAACGTGGTGGCCGATGCACTTTCATGCAGACCAGCAACGTTGTCTTTGATGAACTTAGATAAGGACTGGAGGGCTCAGTTGTTGGTAGAGTACTCCAAGGACCATTTTGCCTATGAGGTGTTGGACAGACAGATTACAGAGGACAGGTGCAGGGTGATGGATGAGGTGATATACTTCAGGGACAGGATCTTTTTGACCGAGAGCTCCCAACTCAAGGAGAAGATATTGCACGCCTCACATGACTTGCCATTATTAGGCCACCAGGGATTCACCAAGATCTATAGGGCCATTAGAGAGAGGTTCTCATGGAAGGGTCTCAAGGAGGACGTACTCCGACATGTCAGGGAGTGCGAAGTATGTCAGCGTAATAAGGGAGAGATGAGCCATCCGGCGGGTTTACTTCAGCCTCTTCCCATACCAAAGGGAAAATGGGAGAGCATTTCGATGGATTTCATCATAGGGCTGCCCATTGTACAAGGCAAGGATTGCATATTTGTAGTCGTTGACCGACTGACAAAGTATGCACACTTCTTCGCTATATCAGCACGATACACTGCAGCACAGGTAGCGGAGTTATTCTTCAGAGATGTTTTCAGATTGCATGGTCTTCCAAAGACCATTGTCAGTGACAGGGATAGCCGCTTCATGGGCAGATTTTGGCAAGAGCTTTTCGTTTGGTGGGTACCGAGTTGACCCCAAGCACCAGTTATCACCCACAGACGGATGGGCAGACGGAGATAGTGAACAAGTGACTGGAAGGCTACTTGCGAAACTATGTCACCGGGCAGCAAAAGGCATGGTTATGGTGGTTGCACTTGGGGGAGTACTATTACAACACCACTTACAATATGTCTATCTGTATGTCTCCATTTTATGCTTTATATGGGTATCATGCTTTATCTTTTGCTGACATGATGTTTGGTGCTAGCAAGGCCCCTAGGGCCAAGGATTGGATCCAAGAGAGTCAGGAAATACTCCGGGCTCTTAAGGATAACATAGCTACAGCACAAAATCAACAGAAGATGTATGCCGACAGGGGACGGGTTGAGAGACAGTTTG
Source organism: Pinus albicaulis (assembly GCA_034641835.2). NCBI lineage: Eukaryota > Viridiplantae > Streptophyta > Pinopsida > Pinales > Pinaceae > Pinus > Pinus albicaulis. The sequence continues at coordinate 92,678,728 of CM076570.1, read as the reverse complement.
AGGTAGGGGACTTGGTCTACCTACAATTGCAACCATATTGGCAATCCACGCTTAAGCAGAAGGGGGCTGAGAAGCTCAAGCCCCACTTTTATGGACCATACATTGTGACACGCAGGATTGGGGAGGTTGCATATGAATTGGAGCTGCCCACCAGTAGCAGGATTCATAATATTTTCCATGTGTCATGCCTGAAGAAGGCACTAGGACAGCAGGTGAATGCAATTGAGGAGCTCCCACCCACAAATGATGAGGGCCATTTAGTGTTGCAGCCAGAGGCCATCGTTGACACCAAGGAGAGGCAGCTGTGGAGCAGGACAGTCAGGGTGTACCTGGTGAGATGGAGGAACTTACGAGATGAGGATGCCACTTGGGAGAGTGAGAAAATTTTACAACATCCATCATTGTAGTTGATTGAGGACAAGCAACGTCTTAGCGGGGAGGACTGTAATATTCCCAATTAGCAACAGCTAATTGGAAATATTAATTTTTGACTACTTTACTTTAATAAAGTTAAGTTAGAAATAAAGTGGGTGAAAGGGACACTTAACTCACACTTAGAATAAAAAGCATTTCCTAAAGTCACTTAGAGACATGATTATTTGGCAGCGTGGGGCCTAGAGGTCAAAGTGGAAGCGTGGAGATGTCAGCGTGGGCAGCGTGGGCCCAAGACAGTGCAGAGCTAGAGGGACAGCGTGGCTCAAGGGGACAACGTAGTTTTGGTGGGGCCTAGATGAGAGCAAGGCTTTCCAAGCATAAAAAGGTAGAAAGGCTCCTCATTTGCTCATTCTATTATGCATCTATGATATTTGTCTTTTGACATTGAGCACGCTTTTGTTGTTGAGCAAAGTCTACACGTGCTGTTTAGCACATCGGGTGTCTCCGTGCGGAGATCCCAACCTCAGCCCCAGGGGACTTCGAGTGCCTACTCAAGTGAGAAGTTATATCCTTGATTTTCCGGAGAGAGTTGTAGCAGCCACAATTGGGATCATTCACTTGCATAGACAGCGCAGTCAGTGAGAGGGAGCACGCAGTCTTTGAAGGAGGAGATTCTGGATTGAGGGTTTATCAAGGGATTCAGCCCGAGAGAGTTGGAGAGGGGTTAGCACTTCCCTATTCCATCATTTTGGTAGAGTTGGAGGCCATCTTTTGCAGCAAATCATTCAGGGCCAGCGTTCATCACTGGGATAGTGTTATACCTCAAGGGAGGTCATTTTCTGAGGTCATCCATTTCCGGAAAGCTCTCTGGGCTTTTCTGGGTAATTGGTGGAGAGCCCATTCCCAAAGTTTCACAATTTTCTGAGGTGGGGAGCAGCCCCAAAGAGTTTATCTATTCCAGCAGCAGCAGCAGTACAACAGCAGCACAGCAGTAGCACCAGCAGCTTTGGAGATAACGCAGTCATTAAGGGAGCAGCCATTCCATGATATAGTCTGAGAGTATTTCTACGCTTTCCTAGTGCAAGCCAAGGTGCCATCATTCTAATCACCTTTGTATTCATTTTATCTTTCAGCACTTAATAAAATGGCTTAGCGTTCTCCATGTTTTGTCTTGTTGATATGATGTCTCTCTAGTTGCTGTAGTTTCTTGTTTATGTGCTTTATATTGTTGTTTATTTCTATTCGGAATATTACAGGAAGAGCGGACCTCCTAGATTAGGACAGCTTGTGGGCAATTCTGCGTCAAGAAGAACTCTGCAGAATCACTAAGAACTAGTACAACTCTGGATCGAGCAAAGTGAAGAAGGAAGATGAAGAAGATGCAACCTTGGCATCAAAGAGGCAGCAGAGAAAGAAGAAGAAGGATCTATCAAAGATCAAGTGCTTCTAGTGTGGTGAATTAGGACATTTTACCAACAATTGTCCTCAGAAGAAGAAGGACAAGGAAGCTTCTTCTTTCAAGGCTGTTGTGGCAGATGATGCAGCCATGAGCGCTCATGAACCACAAAAATGGGGCGACATGGATCTGTAGAGGAGCTACAGAATGGGGGCGGGATCCTTGAGCAGCTCATCTCTTAGATCACATCCGAGCTACGGGAGCCTTAAGATAGTAGCGAGACAAGTGGAGCAGTGGGTGCATAGATCACGGATGAAGCAAAGGCAGATCTGAAGGTTGGAAGGAGCAGCGCAGTCCAGATGCAACAGCAGTGTAGGCGTTGATGTGACTTCAGCAGCGTAGATCAGAGTTGCAGCAGCGTGGCAGGCTCCAAGAGGACAGCGCATGGCAGAGCAGCATGAGAGATTTCAGCACAAGGGGCTGATGTGACTTCAGCAATGCAAAGGGAGTCTGCTTACACAATGCAGAGTTGTTGTTGTGCATCATCCTTCAGATGTCAGCACAAATCAACAACCTATGGAGCTTCAGTGATGAGGATGTAGCCCAACTAACTTGTCTCTCAAAGATTGGGCAGGAGATTCAGTTGTTTCTCTCAACAATTGAAGTTGCAGTGTAGCAGTTAGCAGTGGCAATGCTATGGGCAGCACGGATGTAGCAAATTGAGAGGGAGTTGCAGTACAGATGTGGTAGTGGCAGTGACAGTGTCATGGGCAATAGTACAGAATGGCAATGGCAGTGTTGAGTTGAGTGGCAGCAGGCCAAGCATCAACAGCACAAAAACCAGTGCCCAAAATCTTGTAATGCATAGTGTGATGTATTGCTAGAGCACACTCTGTGCTAAGAGGGAGTGTTGAGATTTTGTATATTTGGGGTAGCATCGGATGTGCTCTAGCTCCCAACATTTGTGGAAGGACTAGAGTACACTTGATCTACAAGACCCAGAAAGGGATTTGGGAAATTTCATCTGGTTTAGGAGATATTTAATTAATTAATTATTTTAATGTATTTCCTAAGTCTAAACTTAGGAAAATTAAATAATTAAAGTTAATTAAATTAAACATGTGATGAAATTGTTTTAAGTCACACGGATCAAGCTTTCTTTTAATCTTAACCATTGATTCAAGATCTAATCATGATTGTTGGTTTCCCAACGAGAAAAGTATAAAGGAAAGGCTTGGGGTCATTTGTAAAGACACACAGAGGCAGAGCACTGAAGCTAAGCTGAGATTCTAGGGCAGGGTTTGCTAAGAATTCTCAGAAGTGTTTCAGCTGCAGAGAGGAGTTTAGACAAGGGGGGGGAGTTTAGACAAGGGGATGATGCGGTCCGGTGTCTAGAATCAACGAGACGGAGAAACGGCGCAGAAAGGCGGGCGCGGAGAAGCGGGGGCCTTCGGTAGCGAGAGGCGGCTCCGCGGTAGGGGGCGACTTCGGCTCCACGGGTGTTGCGGGTCTCTGGGGCGACAAAGGCGGTAGAGCCCTCAGAGGTTACGCAGAGACCCTTAGGGGCAGCGTAAGGACTGTGTCACCCAGCCTGGGGCTACGCAGCCCTTTCCAGGCCAGCGTTGAGGGACGCAGGGGCTGTAGAGGCTAACGCAGGGGCTTCAGGGGTAGCGCTCGGGTTTCTAGGGCCTAATTTTCGCTGAGTCCTATCAATCCCGTTTGAGGGTGTGGATCAGTTAATATTTTGGCTTCAGAACAGCTGGTGAGTTGCAGATCTATATTTTCTCTGTTGAGTTTTCCAAATCTGGAACCCAGATTTATTGTATTCTGAAAACTCTTAATAATAAAACCCTCCAGCAGCCAGCAGACCGGCTGTCCTGCATTAGGTTTTTCCAGGGACTATTTGTCCAGAAAATCATTGTCACTTTGTCTATGTGTGCATGTACTTTTTCTAGATCTGAATTGGTGAAAGTCTATTATGTGTTTTGCTTCGATATTAATCTGAATTCTTCAGTTAATAACTTAATTAAGTAGGAGGAGCATAACCAAATCTAACAGTAGATTTCTACATAATAGTAACATTCAGAAATTTTCACAATCCCTTGGAGAATTTTTCTTGTGAGGACAGTCTCTAGCATAATGGCCAAACCTGTTGCAATGTAGCACCTTCCTTTTCTTCCTTCCTCGAATCCCTTCTTGAACGCTTGACCCTGGCTCCTTGGACCGACATTATTCTTCCCTTTTGCATGAGTGGAGAAAGCAGTAGGTTCATTTCCATTGGAAGGCTTATCTCTCTCGTTCATCCTTGTCTCCTCTTGAGTGCTTCTAGCCAATAACTCGTCGAAACAAGGTATCCTGTCATTGTTGAGAATAGTGGTGACAAATACATCTCAAGGTATTTTAAGACCTCCAAGGGAAATGAGAGTGAACTCCCTGTCAAAAATAACTTCTCCAATAGATAGCAAGTCATTCTTGATTTGAGTATTTCTCAAGAAATAGGATCGGATAGAATCCGTTTTATTCATCTTGATATCCTTCAACTTATTTTTGAGAAAGAGGATTTGATTTGCATTGTTCACTTTGAACATCCCAACCAGCTTATGATATATCTCTTTAGAAGTTCCCAAATCAGATATATAGGCAACCAAATGCTTTTGAATGGAGTCAACCAAACTTTTCTTTGCTTTGACCTCACTTTTCTATACTTTGTCTTAGCGGCAGCTAGTGCATTTGAAGGAGGCTACACCACTTTTTCCTGCACATATTCCAGTACTTCATGCTCCTCCAAAGTCAGGTCCAAAGTCAGGTCCAAAGTCATCTTCCATACATGATAGTAATATTTGTCATTGAGCTTGTCCTCAGTCTTGAAGTAAGATGTAGAGGCCATGGAGACTTGTCCAATAATCTTGTCCAACAGACCTCTTAGTGTTTGCTTTTCTCTCTTGTTTGAGCTTTGTCTTCACTTGAACTTTGATACCATGTTAATTTTAGTTAACAATGGTATGTTCTATGCTTGGCATAATTACTTCAATAACCTTTTAGCAGCCCAATGACAATTTCCAAATTAGTTTTCAATAGCAATCACATTAATCATAAATCACATTGACAGTAACTGTAGATAGAACATGAACAATAAAATGCAAAAGACAAGCCAAGACAAGAGAACGCCAAATTTGGTGAATGCCAGGGGAAAACCCCAAGATGGGGAAAACCCTTTGATCAGTTCTTCTTATTATTATATCAAATGTTCAACAAAGAGAGAGTACAATAAAGTCAAAATATACTTGCCAAATGATAATCAAAGCAGCCTTCTCAAATCTGGAATTTTTCCTACAATAGTCAACAGTCCTAACCAGAAAGTCAACATTGGTCAAAGCAGCAGAAAATTGTCCTCAATGCAACTCGGTCAAACCCAGTTAAACATGACCTTCAAAGGTGGTCAAAGTCAGCCCAAAACAATTCTGAAAGCAACAGTCAAACTTGGTCAAACTCTGCGGTCTAACTTGCGATCAACCTTGCAATTAGTATATGGTCAAAGTCAACCGAATGACTCGGTCCCTATACTAATAATCCGGCCTGCAAAAAACGACATTCTGACCCAAAAATCACAGTCAAATGTCATGAAAACATCCCAGGTCAACGTTGGCTAAACCTACAACAAACTTTGAAATTTCGGCCCTGTAATTTGTCCTTTTGCTTTCTGCAAAACGTGTGAGAAAATTCAGCTGCCCAATAGTAGTACGAACCAATCAAATGAGGAGAGAGAAGGATGTGTGATATGAGATGATGCCAAATGAGGTTTGAGGTCTCTCATATTTATACAAGTCATTGAGGGTGAAGTGACATGTCTCTTGGACTTCATGAGCCTACATGATGATGTGGCCGACCTTGACAATTTGCACATGCGAGGGCATAAATTCAAAAAAACATGTCTGCTTATCCAAATTTGATGACCTTTAGGTCGATTTTGGTCCTCTCTAAAAGAGGAATTCAATGCAATAATCATGAATTAAATGAGCTTTCCAAAGTGGAATTTGGCCATAGTTGCCAATTCTAACAAAAATTAAAATGACCAGATCAATTTCAGACATATTTTGCATATTAAAAATGATCAGAATAATTAGATGTTCAACAAATTTTGTGTGACGGCGCACGACTGAAGCCAGCCTAGATCCATCTAACACCAGATATGTCATGCGCCGAGAGGGATCAAATCTCTTGAGGTGCAAACCTTTCCTCATGTTCTACACTCATATAAATCTTGAGGTTTTAAATTATTAAAAATATTTTTCAAGATATACTTAGTAATACCTAGAGGGGCATTATTAAGAATTAATTAATTGTCAAAAGTTGTGATACATAGAATTACTTATTGACAAGATCGTGTCCCTTCTTCATCACCAACTAATTACTAATACACAATTACATATATTCAAAATTACTAATAGATAATTGCATACAACAATGTATACAAAATCGCCTCTCAAAAAATTTCATCAAAATGTTATTCAACATCCATTTTTAAGATATATAGAAACTGGAGATTTTACAATTGTTTGGAGAAACAAATAATGTAAATATTTTGTAAATCTAGCCACTCATTAAAAATAAATAAAAAATACACTATTTCTTGACTTTGCAAAACTAACTATATATACAAATAGTCATCAAATATTCTTCAAGGAAATAAATTATTTCAAACATTAACAAAGAAACAAATTATTTCAAAAGTCATCTTGACGCAGTAAATTATTAAAACTACTCTTCAAGGTATATATTATTTCAAGACTAATCTTGACGCAGTAAATTATTAAAACTACTCTTCAAGACATATTTAGTAATACCTAGAGGGACACTATTAAGAATTAATTAGTTGTCAAAAGTTGTGATACCTAAAAGTAAATGAAATAGATGTGCAGTATCAATCCTCCTGCAAACTATTGACAAGATTTTGTCCCTTATTCATTACCAACTAATTACTAACAGACAATTACATACACATATAGAAATATAACACAACTGTAATAATCACAAACATTACCATTCAAATCCAAACACATAAACACACAAACCACTCAAAGCCATCCAAACACAGACCTACAAACCATTCAAGGCAAGAAACATAGATTAAATTAAAGAAGAGAATGGTATGGTCATGTCAAGCAAAGAAAATATAATGTAAATTTCAATGTATGAATTTTATCTCAAACATATACATAATAATGATAATCTAAAAATATGATATTGTTGCCTTCAACTGGAACTAACCTAAATCCATCTAACTCTGGATCTATCATGCACCGAGAGGGATCAAATCCCTCAAGGTGCAAACCTTTCCACAAATTCTACACCAATGTTGTGAACATCGGCATCAGGATAAAATCAGCAAGGGTCAGAAAACCAAAAAATCGTAAAAATCAGGAAAATTAAGATACCATGAAAATATCGGTAAAAATCGAGAAACATCAGCTAGGCCAAAAAATCACGATTTCAAGATAAAATCGGGATGTTATCGAGATATTCGCAAACTTTTCTACACGCCAAAAAAAAGGTTTTCACCTCAAGGGATTTGATCCCTCTCAGCGCATGATAGATCTGGAGTTAAATGGATCTAAACTGGTATATTTCCAATACCCCTTCAATATGTATTAGTTTCTTGCATATCAAGGTTGGGACATCCAAGAGTTCCTTTATTTGAGATGAAACATTAAATGCTTGAGGAACTGGGTGATAGCTAATGAGAGTGGTAGAGCTCATGCTAGGATTTTTCCAATGTGCTAAATATTGTCCCATCCATCTTTTGCATTTTACATTTTCTTTCATTATAGATTTATATCCTTTCAAACTTTCTCTCAGCTGCATGAACCTCTGAGCCCAAGTTTTTGGGCCCTTACTCAAGAATGTGGATATAGGGTGCCAATCCCAATGATCAGTGACTACCCACCCAAAGAATAGAGTTGGATAACCATGAGAGATGGAAAGCGGTATGGATTCCCTAGGACACACTATATCAATCATTTCCTCCCCAATAGTGCCCTTCCTAAACGCTAAAGCCTCAAAGCAGGTCCCAATAGACTAGAGTCAAAGACTAACCTCCCAAGTGAAGTGTGGGAACAAGAATACAATTGAATATTGTTCAATAATCTAGTTTTCCCCGTGATCCATATTAATATACCATAACATTAAATGAAAGCACATGATTGCAATAATGGTCATAGTACCTGTCGAGAGATGACCCACCTTCCTTCAAGAAGAAATGCTAGATGGGAAATAGATCTGGCTGAAGCAGTAGGTGGAGAAATTTGGCATCATGTTATGTGCTAACCATCATGGGGGATGTTCGCTGGATGGTTGTCAAATGAGGAGAAAATATTTCTCCTAGGGTTTACACAGTTTTTGAGGGGTAACACTCACTAATGTGTCTTCACCTTAGCCTAGCCTTCCTTCTTATAACATTGATTTGTTGACTGAAGCCACAACCCTAATCTCTAAAGTGATTGATGGTTGAGATTAGATTTCATCATCACTTGAGATCAATGGTTGAGATTAATGTTTTGAAAATCGTGATTGGGATTAAATCGGCGAGGGGAAAAAATCGGAAAAAATCGTAAAAATCGAGAAAAAATCGGCACATACAAAAATATCCACTTTTTTTCAATTTTTTTAATATCTGAAGCACCCACGACATAAAATAAATGTATTGACACATAAATATGAAAAAAAAAACTAATATATAAGATGTGTAATATCATGTCTAGTGCTACATCACACATAATAGTAAATCATGTCCTGAATACTAAGTCCTGAGTCTCAACTCAACCTCAAAATATCAGCAAAAAATATGATAATGTATCTCATATCATGAGTCATAATGTTATATACAAAGGAATGCACCAAATAACCTATAGTATATACTATTGATTTCCTCTGCCCCTCTTGCGAGAAAATGTAACAGCTTTCCCTCTAGACGAAGAAGATGGCAGGGCTGGCAATGGACTCTGTTGTGCTCTAGAACCTGAAGCACCAGAACCTAAAGCACCAGGAGCTAAAGGAGGCAGACCACATCCTCTACCAGTAGCAGGGGTAGGTGGTGTCACCTCCTCCTCATGTTGTTGCTCCTCCTCCTCCTCCTTCCCCTCCACTACCTCCTGCTTTGTCCAATCAGGGGCTGACTCCATGATAGGCCTCTCTGTTGGGTGTGGAGCCTGATTATCTTGTTTATTTTGTATTACAACGTTCGACCCTTGTACCTTAATGGGGCGGCCATAATTAAACGTTGCCTGGGGGGTCCAGAGGGGGGCGGCTGCGATTTTATGGAGCCCCCCCTGACGGGGGGTTTCGGGGGCAGCACCCCCAAAGCTAAAAACAGATGTAAAATTGCCTTGTAAAAGTATAGTAATTTCTAGTCAATTGGGCCGTTCATTAGGCAGATTGTGTCCTCTCAAGATGACTTCTCCTGCTCCTTAGCTCTCTTTCTTGCCCTCTGTCTGCAAAAATGACAAAAAAAAAATCGATTTTTGAACTTATTGGGTTGCTGTTTGATGGGCCCACGATTTTTACCGAAAAAATCGTGATTTTTTGGCGACTTTTTCAAATCCAAAAAATCGCCGATTAAATCGGCCTTCCGAAAAAATCACAATTTTTTTTAAAAATCGCGATTTAATCAAGATTTTCAAAACACTGGTTGAGATTCATCTAATTCACTAATGCACCTTTCTGAGGAAGTACCTTAGACCTTCATGGAAGTACCTTTCTGAGGTACAAACATCATCACCTTATAACTTCTTAATTGGTATACTAGCAAAAGCATAGAACTGTTAATTCGTTGGAATATTTGCTCCAATTTTTCAGTAGTAGTACAAGCAAAGGGCACTCTCACCTTGGTTTATAGAGTATTATATGGTCAGATAATTATCTGTACAGTGAATTGTCACTTTTCCTTACACAATGTTATGTAGTCAAATTAATTCTCCCATGGAGTTCCTCAATGGTTAGTACTACATGGTCATGACTCACAGCCTATGGGTCATTACTAGGTTATGATCAAAGTGTTTCCTTGCAGGGGACCTTTCACAACAGTCGGGAAAGAAACAGGTTCCTTAGTAATTACTAATTTTGCCTCTACTACAGACCACTCCATGATTTTCTAAGTTTGATTCTCGACTTTGAATATGCTTTTTAAAATTTTAAAATAAATATTAAATGTCTTGTACTCAACAGTTCCCTATTGTATCCCGATCTTGGCTTTTCAAAAATTTGGTGGATGGATATCCATGTCCTGGTAATTTTGGAATATTGTGTATAGGAAATGTAGGATTGTGCTTGAGTTGGAAGCAAACTTAGTACAATAGAAAGTGTATGAAATTTTTGTATATATTTAGGGCTTATATTAAGCTTATATTCCCTTCAGATCCATATTTGTATGGGCATGCTTCATAATCATTGTCACTTTTATTATTAAATTTTTCAGGACACCCAACGCTGGGAGCATTTTATCTCTTGAACGATCTTTTAATGCTTCTGGACTCCCAACCTTGGTATGATTCTATTTCTAATTTCATTTGCATGTGTAATTTTATGATGTAAGAAGTATTTTGGTAAATTAAATCTATGTTCCAAAATCTGGTTTCTCTCTTGATGTTTTGATCGGAATTTTCATACTAGGTTGATGCCGGGATTGAGGAGTATACAAGCACTTTGTGCAATTGTTTCTTCAACTACAGCATTATCTCAGAAAGAACTACCTTATCATGTTGAAAATAAAGAGGTGATAAATTGTTTAAAGCCACTTTCATATTTTCCATCTGATTTTTCAATACCATTTTAGCTTAATCATTGTACCTTCTTTGAAATAAGAAGTGAACTGTTTGTATCACCCAAGATTAGTTTCCTTGTCTACTTTGATTGTGTTCTCACAGTTAACTTGAGCATAATAAATGTATAGCTTTGTCATAGTAGACAAAACATTAGAACATGTGTTATTTAATATACATACATATTCTAGAAAAAGTGCATATATATATATGAACTTGATTTAGGGCTTCGTCTTGAAAACCTCTATTCCACCCATCCCTTAAACTTCTTTTGACTTCAATGTTTCAACTATTTTCTATCTGAATTTTCAATGCCATTTTAGCTTAATCATTGTACCTTCATGGAAATAGGAAGTGAACTGTTTGTATCACCCAAGATTAATTTCCTTGTCTACGTTGATTGTGTTCTCTAGAGTTAACTTAAACATAATAAATGTATAGCCTTTGTCATAGTAGACAAAACATTCAAACATGTATTATTTAATATACATACATATTCTAGAAAAAGTGTGCGTATATATATATATATATATAAACTTGATTTAGGGCATGAGTAACTACGTGGTGGTTGGTATTATTGGGATTAGAAAATGGTTGTGTATGATGCTTAATGTTGTCACAACTTATAAACCTGGTAAATAAGTCGTGAAATGAAGAGGCAATGATGGCTTTGAAATTCGAAACCATGACCATGAGTTGGATACACGTGCTTTGAACCCATGATCCTCCACTCAGTCATTTACCACAATACAACGACAATTGTTCTAGCGGGAGCGACATTTTCAGAAGCTCCCGGTTCGGGAGCGAATCGGGGAGCGAATTTTTATATAATATATATTTTTTTATATTTTTATGCATATATGTGAACAAAAGCATGTAGAATGATGAATTAGATATAAAAAAGCACAAAAACATAGATTGAACCATATAACATCAATCATTTAGAAGTTATAATCTTCATCAACCACGTCCACAAGTTAGTAACATACAACATATTGAGTCTCATGATTCATCAATCTTAAAGTTTCAAGCTTTCAAAACTCAATATATAACATTTATCATCATTGATCACCAAAGTTGTACTTGTAAGCTAAGTGTAACCATTACAACAAAGAATACCTAACATGAAATGAAATAACTTTCAACTTTCACAAAGCATCATATTCATAATTCATAACCAATGAGTTATAATTTCCAACTTCAAACTTCAAACTTAAATTGTCATATATTGTTTACAAAAAATATCATAATAAATATGAAAGAGTCAACAGTTGTAAAAACTACTAGAAACTAGAAAAGACAAGTAAATCTATTATCTATAGCTAATGCTTGGGACTCTTTCCACCACGAGAAATGTCTAATTTTTTAGTCTTGTTGGAAAATCAGGATCTTTGTCATTATTATCACCTTCTAAGCATTAATATCCAGAGGTATATTTGTCATTACCTCTGGATTTGTATAGGGATCTTTGTCATTAATATCACCCTCTAAGCATTAACATAAGATAGAAAAAACATTGCATGTCAAGTCAAGATTTTGTTTGAGTGATGGGTACATTTTTAGTAGGGTCATGATAGAGGAGTTCGACAACCAATGTCACTAACATCAAGGTACATAGAGGGATTGGTGCTCTTGATTAAATACGAGTTCCATACCCCTAATACATGACAAAATCCAATGGAAACATTGCAATCCCCCCAATCCTGAAATCCTGAAAAACTAATAAGTCTACTAGATTTCAAATGAGATCTAAAATTCTACTTTCTCCATACGAAATCCAATGAGGTCAGAACCACTCTCAAACATCCTGAGTCATTTCATGGGAATGTAAAAAATTTAAGTAAAAGGATGAAGAAAATTAAGAAGAATGTCACTTTTAATATCAATGCTAGGGCCATAGGCTTGATCATTAGGTTGCCCCACTCGAAAATTACTGTTTCTTTGAAAAAAAATTGCATTTGGAATTTTTTTGCAAAAAAAGCTAGGGAGCAAAAAATTCTCCTTGGTTCACTCCCAAGTCACACTCGAAGGGAGAGGGATTCGGGAGTGGGTTCGAGGGGAGGGAGCTGCTCCCCCGCAACCTTGCACAGACTTATACAAAAATGCGTGACAGGCCAAATGAAACAACAAAATGAGAGATTTGACCCAGCTTTAATGGAAAACATATAACTCTCAAGTTTAATTAAATATTCTCCAAACACATTTGATCCCACGAATTTGTAGAATGATGAGTTCATACAAAGATCGAAAGTATGTAATTTGCGCAGCAAAGGAAAAACATAGTAATTGACTATTGTATACTTGATCCATTTCTAACACTGAAGGCAGTTGGAGGACGTTGTTCTTAACTCAGACACCATGAAAGATTGAGCAAAACGAGTGGAAGACTTACACAGACCCTTGTGGAGACTTTAAACCAGTTGTGTAGCTTGACCTAGTTGCGCAAGCTACTGTGTGAGTTGAGTTGAAAACCTTTCCTTGAATCTGTTTGCAACCTTCTTGGAGCCGTGGATTGCTTCAGAGATTGAATTATTCTTGAGATGAAGGAGAAATGAGGGATGGTTTTTTTTTTTAAATTGAGTTTTATGCCTTTCACATGTCCCTTTCATGCAATGATGGTGAATTTTCAGTGGAGGGAGTGAGGTGACATGGGGTAAATATTTTAATGTTAAGAGGTACACACCACTAGCAAATCCATAACAAACTTTAACTAACTGAACCTAACTGACATGACTTCATACTTGACTTATGAGGAATGAAACCCCATGAAATGACCCCTTGTGTTGAGAATTTGGAGGGCTGGTGATTAATACAAATTCTCTTCTTGATAATTACTTGTGAGCTTACTTGTATTGCTTATGTCTTCTCTTCTTTTAGCTTAGTTAATCTTTCATCAAATCAATTATCAAAATGCACAAGACAAAAAAGTTAGGCTCCTAGAGCCAGGGCAAAACCTCTCCCTCTTGGAGAGGAAACCCTGCAAAGAATTATTCTTATAGATCTTCAAATGACAAGTACCATGACCAAGACTCAGACCCTTGACCTAGATATGCTTCCAAGACCTTGATTCTTCTTTCCACCAATTTGCTTAGTTCTTCATAAGTACTAGAGACCTTGATCTTCACCTTATATATGCTTGTATGTAATATTGCCAATTAGCAATAGCTAATTGGAAATATTAATTTTGACTATTTTGTCTTTATAAAGTTAAATTATAAATAAAGTGGGTGAAGAGGACACTTAGCTCACACTTAGGATAAAAAGTATTTCCTAAAGTCACTTAAGAGACATGTCTATTTGGCAAAGTGGGGCCTAGTGGTCAAGTGGCAGCGTGGGAAAAGGGGCAGCGTAGACAGCGTGGGGCCAAGCCAACGCAGAGAGAGATGGACAGCGTGGCTCAAGGGGACAGTGCAGAGGTTGGTGGGGCCTAGGTGAGGGAAAGGCTCACCAAGCATAAAAGGAGGGAGGGTCTCTTCATTCTCATTCATTCTGATTATGCATCTTTGAGATTTGTCTTTTGACATTGAGCATGCTTGCTGTTTAGCAAAGTCTGCACATATTGTTCAGTACATCGGGTATCTCCATTCGAAGATCCCAACCTCAGCCCCGGGAGACTTCGAGTGCTTGCTCGGGTGAGGAGTTCCACCTTGTTTTGCCGGAGAGGATAGCAGCGTCCACAGTTGGGAGCATTCTTTGGAAGAGACAACACAGTCAGTGAGAGGGAGGACGCAGTCTTGGATAGCAGGAGTTCTGGATTGAGGGTTTATCACGGGATTTTGCCCGATGGAGTTGGAGAGGGATCAACCCTTCCATATTCTAGCATTTTCACAAAGTTGGAAGCCATCATTTGCATCAGAGAACTCAGGGGCAGCATTTCTCCTTTGGGGATTGCGTAGTGCCTCAAGGGAGGTATTTTCGAGGGTCAGCCATTTTCAGAAAGCTCTTTGGGATTTTATGGGTTTTGTGTGGAGAGGCCATTTCTAGAGTTTCATAATTTTTCGAGGAGGGGAACAACCCCAAATTAGCGTCTCCTTCCAGCAGTAGTAGCACCAGCACCAGCAACACTAGAGATTACGCAGTCTTGAGTTAGCAGCCATTCCGGGTCACAATCTGAGAGTATTTCTACGCTTGCCTAGTGCAAGCCAAGGTGCCATAATTCTAATCACCTTTGTACTCATTTCTATCTTTCAGTATTAATAAAATGGCTCAGCGTTCTCCATATTGGTTATTGTTCATGTGGTATCTCTCTAGTTGCTATTTCTCTTTGTGTATGTGCTTTATATTGTTGTTTATTTCTACTTGGAATATTACAGTGGTATCAGAGCTCATAGACTTGGCTCAGCCTGTGGAGCAGATTGTCTATGACACCAGCAGAAAAACCATACATCACTTATCGGGGAAGAAAATATAAAGACGAAGAGCAGAGGTTAGAGCTCACCTTCGGGAAAGGTGACAGCGTTCCAGTGGTGGACACAAAGGAAGAGGGACCAATGGCGGAGGAAAGAAATGTCGATAAGGAGTTCGAGGAACTTCTCCTCAAATCAGTATAGGATTTGTCGAGACGGATAGAGGAGATGGGGCATAGATTCACGGCAGAGTCTAGACAGCGCGAGACCCCAAGGGGTTTCCATGTTTGGAGAGAGCTCAGGCACATCTCATCATTTACAGGAGCAACTCACAGCGCAGCAGATGGCATCACACACACCCCCCCATTCCATGATGCCTACATTTCTTGTCGCAGACATTGGGGCAGAAGCACAGCAGGAGCAGGAACCGGCACACATGGGAGATTACTTTGCTGAGTAGCAGTCATACAGTCAGGAGTTCAGAGATGCCCTCACTTTCCATGATTTTGTTCAGCTCAAGCAGGACGGCAAACCCTGAAACCATCACAGGGGGAACAGGCATTCACATGACGGGGACTTACAGTGCATGGTGGACAGATTCCATCTACCGACATTTGACGAATCGTCCAAGTGTTCGGCAAAAGCTTGGGTGGAGAAGTTGGATATATATTTCTAGCTTAATCAGATGGCAGAACTAGAGGCCATCAAGGTGGCAACGCTACACCTAGAGGACAAGGCCCAGGATTGGTGGTTTCACAGGATGGCTATGCTGGGGCACTCAAGAGTGACAGCATATGCCAAGTTTACGTGGAGGTTGGTAGAGCGTTTTGATCGGAGGGATCCAGAGGAACATTTTGTTGAGCTAGCAAAGCTCAAGCAGACCGGGAGGCCGGACACATACATATCAGAGTTTTTGAGACTCTCCATGATGGTACCTGATTTATCCACAGCCCAGATGATCTATATGTTCATAGATGGACTAGCAAAGCCTCTACAGGGATTAGTCAGATCGACGATACCAACGACACTCCATGATGCAGTTGAGAGGACTCAGGATTTGTAGGATGCACTGCGCAGGACTAGAGCTCCTTTTCCCTAGAGACCGGCATTCCAGCCGAAGGGTTAGGACGAGAGGGTTCCACCTCCTAGGGGGAACCAGGGTAGAGGGCCTGGAGATGATGAGACCAGGAGAGATCTGAAGCGGAGGAGGTTATGCTTCACGTGCCAGGAGCCATGGGCACCAGGACACAATTGTGCTGCAGGGAAGGCACACTACATCGAGGTCTTTTTTGATAGCAGCGGGGAAGAAGAGGAGTATGAGGAGATAGAGGCTGGAGGCAACAGTACACCGCAAAGAGGGGATCATTTGCCACCTCCACCGTCAAGAGCGGGAGGTGCAGCTTTTGCACCCACCAGGGGAGCCCTTGCAGCTTTGCAGGGAGTTCCCAAGTATTTGACACTGCGTGTCCGAGGCACAGTATGGGGGCAGTGTCTCTCAGTGTTAGTAGACAATGGGGCCACCCACAACTTCATTGATGCCCAGCTGGTAGAGCGGAGGGGCATACCGACAGAGACCTTTGATGGGTTTTCAGTACTGGGTCCAGGGGATCGGACTATGCAGTGTTCTAGGTATGTGCCAGCCTTGGCAGTGACCATGGGGACGTACACCCTGACAAATCATTTTTTCGTGGTGGACATTCCAGACACCAACGTGATATTTGGGGTACAGTGGCTGATCACGCTGGGAAAGGTCACCACTGACTGGGAGACCTTGGAGATGGAGTGGACGGATAAGAAGACTGGGAGGCATGAGAAGATTCGGGGGATGCACACCTACCCACCACAGACAGTTTCAACACATCGGATGGAGGCATATTTCCAAAAGGGGGACATAGAGTGGGCAGTGGAGTTGCGTGTCGGAGGCAGGATCTACAAGGCAAGCCGTACACCTAGATGTATAGTCCATTCTCAATAGGTATGCTACGGTATTTGGGGATATACCACCAGGACAACCACCAGATCGGGGGTTTGAACACACTATTGAGCTAGAGCAGGGTATCCAGGCTATCATCACTACACCCTATAGGCACCCCAAAGCCTATCGGGATGAGATTGAGAGGGCTATCCATGAGCTCTTAGCTCTTGGACACATCCATCCTAGCACCAGCCCCTTTGCTTCTTCAGTAGTGATGGTGAAGAAGAAGGACGGCACGTTGAGGATGTGCATTGATTACAGGGCCCTGAACAAGAAGACCATGAAGAACCGTACCCCATCCCACGGATCGATGAGTTGATGGATGAGTTGAGGGGGGCCAAGTTTTTCTCAAAGATTGATTTGAGATCCGGGTACCATCAGATTCACGTGAGGGAGCAGGACATTCCCAAGACCGCTTTTCGGTGTCATTACGGCCATTTTGAGTTTTTGGTGATGCCCTTTGGGCTAACCAATGCCCCGGCCACTTTTCATTCATGCATGAATCACATCTTCCGCAGTCACTTGAGGAAGTGTGTGTTAGTGTTTTTTTGACGACATTTTGATCTACAGCAGGACATGGGAGGAGCACCTCCAACATATAGAGGTTGTATTCCGCATTTTGGAAGAGCATCAATTTTATGCTAATCTCTCCAAATGCGAGTTTGGGCTAACCGAGATGCTCTACTTGGGGCACATCATCAGGGTGGACGGAGTGAAGGTCCACGATGTAATATCCCCAATAGGAAATAGACAGCAATACACAGCAATACAAGCATACGACTATATAGGAAAAATGCCAGAAATAGAATATAGAGCAAGTACACATAAAAATACTAGAAATGCTAAGCCATTTTATTAATCTGAGAATATATATGGGTACAATAGATAATCAGAATGAGTGCACCTATCCTTGCATGAGGCAAGTGAAGAACCCTCTCAGAACAGGAAATGGCTGCTATAGAGACTGCGTCCCAGCTGCTGGAAGAATCTGCCGTAAAATGATGCTGCTGCAATGAACTGGAACTAGGGGCTGATCCCCTCATTGGAATGAGCTGAAAATTGGTAGACCACCTGTACTCTCTGCTCCGGACAAAACCCAGAAACCATGAAGCAAATGGACCACCTCCGAAATACACCCCAGAAGCCCTCCTCAAGGAAAACGTTGTCCCTCCAGGTCCAGCGCAGATGCCAAAAGAAGAATGCTGTGAAAGAGCCACAAATCTCTCTGCAAACTCTCCAACTAAGAGAGACTAACCCTCCAAGCTGAAATACACTGAATCTCCCACGAAAATCCCCACAACTGAGCTGCTCTAACTCCAACTGCGTCCTCCCTCTAAGACTGCGCAGTCACCCAATGAAGCTCAGCTCCTCTGCAAAACATCCAACCAAATCACCTGCAAATCAACTGCTAAAGACTGAAGGAATACCTTGCCCGAGCAGGCACTCGAAGTCCCCCGGGGCCAAGGGTGAGATCTCTGACCGGAGACACTCAGTCGCACTAAACAGTGCTGCAGACCGACTAAACAGCCAGCGTGCTCAAGTAGACAGAAGTCTAGCTCAAAATATCATCAACATATCAATAATGCCAAATGGAGTGAAACTCCCACCTTTTATAGTGCTAGCTCCCCTCAAAACCCTAACTGCGTCCCCTCTCTCCATGAGCTCCTCCTATGCCTGCGCAGTTGCTTCTAGAGCCTACGTGAGGCCTCTCTCATGCAAGGTGTGGACCCCCAAGGCTCTCCTTTAAGTCACAACGTTGCTCCTACTAGGAAGCACTTTATTTTATTAAAGTGAGTTGACCCCTCTTTCTCACTTTTATTTATTAATTAACTATAGGCGGCAAAACTATACAAAAATGAAATATTCCAATTAGCGGTGCTAATTAGGAATATTACACACGAGGAGAAAATAAGGGCCATCAGGGATTAGCCGGAGCCGAAGAATGTGACGGAACTTCGGGGATTTGTGGGGATCTGCACCTACTACCAAAAGTTCGTTAAGGGATTTTCTCAACTTGCTGCACCCCTTACAGACCTCACCAAGAAGGGGGCATTCAATTGGATGGATACAACATAGAGGGCTTTTGACAGGCTCAAGGAGGTGATGAGCAGCTACCCGGTGTTAGCATTGCCAGATTTTACACAGCCCTTTGACTTGAAGTGTGATGCATCAGGGGAAGGGATTGGCGCATTTTTGATGCAGGGAAGCCACCCCATAGCTTTCGAGAGTCGGAAGCTATTGCCACATGAGAGGTTGTATGCTATATACGATAAGGAGATGTTGGCCATCATGCATGCATTGGCCAAGTTTCAACAGTACCTGGTAGGGAACAGATTCAGGGTGAGGACGAATCACAACAGCCTCCGATTCTTTCTAGAGCAGAAACAGTTGCAGGAGAGGCAGCCGAAGTGGGTCAGCAAGATCTAGGCTTATGACTTTGACATCGAGTATGTCAAGGGGAAGAACAACGTTGTGGCAGATGCACTTTCACGCAGATCGGCAGTGTTGTCCTTGATGAGTTTGGACACAGACTGGAGGGCTCAACTGTTGGTAGAGTACTCCAAGGACCGTTTTGCATGTGAGATTTTGGATGGGCATGTGACAGATGACAAGTACAGAGTGATGGACGAGGTGATCTATTACAGGGACAGGATCTTCTTGACTGAGGGCTCCTAGCTCAAGAAGAAGATATTGCACGCCTCGCATGATTCACCATTATCAGGCCACCAGGGATTTACCAAAACCTACAAGGCCATCAGGGAGAGGTTCTCTTGGAAGGGCCTCAAGGAGGACATGCTCCAACATGTCAGGGAGTGCAAAGTTTGCCAGCGTAACAAGGGGGAAATGAGCCATCTGACAGGGTTATTGCAGCCTCTTCCCATACCTGAGGGGAAATGGGGGAGTATTTCGATGGACTTCATTACAGGGTTGCCCACTGTGCAGGGCAAGGATTGCATATTTGTAGTCGTTGATCGGCTGACTAAATATGCTCATTTTTTCGCTATATCGGCACATTACACTGCAGCACAGGTAGAGGAGTTGTTCTTCAGGGACGTTTTCAGATCGCATGGTCTCCCAAAGGCCATTGTCAGTGACAGGAACAGCCGCTTCATGGGCGGGTTTTGGCAGGAGCTTTTCCGTTTGGTGGGCACTAAGTTGACACTGAGTACTAGTTACCACCCCCAGACGGATGGACAGACAGAAATAGTGAACAAGTGGTTGGAGGGCTACTTGCGTAACTATGTCAGTGGACAACAGAAGGCATGGTTGAGATGGTTGCACTTGGGGTAGTACTCCTACAACAACACTCATCATATGTCCATCGATATGTCTCCATTTTATGCATTATATGGATATCATGCTTTATCTTTTGTTGACATGGTGTTTGGTGCTTGCAAGGCTCCTAGAGCCAAGGAGTGGATCCAAGAGAGTCAAGATATACTCCGAGCTCTCAAGGATAACATGGCTACAGCGCAGAATCAGCAGAAGTTGTATGCCGACAGGGGACGTGTTGAGAGGCAATTCGAGGTAGGGGACTTGGTCTACCTACGCTTGTAGCCATATCGGCAGTCCACACAGAAGCAGAAGGGGGTTGAAAAGCTCAAGCCTCGCTTCTATGGACCATATAGGGTGACACGCAGAGTTGGAGAGGTTGCATATGAGTTGGAGTTGCCCATTGGTAGCAAGATTCATAACGTTTTTCACGTGTCATGCCTGAAGAAGACACTGGGACAGCAGGTGACTGCAACAGAGGAGCTTTCTCCCACAGATGATGAGGGGCACTTGATGCTACAGCCGAAAGCCATTATTGATACTAGGGAGAGGCAGCTACGGAGCAGGACAGTCAGAGAGTACCTAGTGAGATGGAGGAATTTACCGAATGAGGATGCCACCTGGGACAGTGAGAAGATTCTGCAGCATCCATCATTACAGTTGCTTGAGGACAAGCAATGTTTTGCCAGGGAGGACTGTAATATTCCCAATTAGCAATAGCTAATTGGAAATATTAATTTTGACTATTTTTCCTTTATAAAGTTAAATTATAAATAAAGTGGGTGAAGAGGACACTTAGCTCACACTTAAGATAAAAAGTATTTCCTAAAGTCACTTAAGAAACATGTCTATTTGGCAAAGTGGGGCCTAGTGGTCAAGTGGAAGTGTGGGAAAAGGGGCAGCGTAGACAACATGGGGCCAAGCCAGCGCAGAGAGAGATGGATAGCGTGGCTCAAGGGGACAGCGCAGAGATTGGTGGAGCCTAGGTGAGGGAAAGGCTCACCAAGCATAAAAGGAGGGAGGGTCTCCTCATTCTCATTCATTCTGATTATGCATCTTTGAGATTTGTCTTTTGACATTGAGCATGCTTGCTGTTTAGCAAAGTCTGCACGTACTGTTCAGTACATCGGGTGTCTCCGTCAGAGACCCCAACCTCAGCCCCGAGAGACTTCGAGTGCTTGCTCGGGTGAGGAGTTCCACCTTGTTTTGCCGGAGAGGATAACAGCATCCACAGTTGGGAGCATTCTTTGGAAGAGACAGCGTAGTCAGTGAGAGGGAGGACACAGTCTTGGATAGAGGGAGTTCCGGATTGAGGGTTTATCACGGGATTTTTCCCAGTGGAGTTGGAGAGGGATCAGCCCTTCCATATTCTAGCATTTTCACAGAGTTGAAGGCCATCATTTGCATCAGAGCACTCAGGGGCAGCATTTCTCCTTTGGGGATAGCGTAGTGCCTCAAGGGAGGTATTTTCGAGGGTCAGTGATTTTCAGAAAGCTCTCTAGACTTTTCTGGGTTTTGTGTGGAGAGACCATTTCCAGAGTTTCATAATTTTCTAAGGAGGGGAACAGCCCCAAATCAGCTTCTCATTCTAGCAGTAGCAGCGCCAGCACCAACAGCACTGGAGATTATGCAGTCTTGAGTTAGCAGCCATTCCGGGTCACAATCTGAGAGTATTTCTACGCTTGCCTAGTGCAAGCCAAGGTGCCATCATTTTGATCACCTTTGTACTCATTTCTATCTTTCAGTATTAATAAAATGGCTCAGTGTTCTCTATATTGGTTATTATTCATGTGATATCTCTCTTGTTGTTGTTTGTCTTTGTTTATGTGCTTTATATTGTTGTTTATTTCTTCTTGGAATATTACATTGTATTTGAATTTCTTGAACTGTAGACTTTTGCTGCCTCTTCTCCTTAAGATGACTGTCTCAACTTCAACAAATTCTTTCTTCAGGTCAACAGCCCTTAACAACAATATATTAGCAATTTATCCTTGCATTAAGGTTCCAGATAGGAGCTGAGATAAGTCCGCACTTTTGAGCCCTGAACTAACACTCTTAAACTCAAATATATACTCACTGTATTCTTCCTGCACTTATCCGCAACCTGTACCCTTGTTATCCGCAATCCTCTTCCTGTATTCCTCCGCAATTTTCTTCTAGCTTTCCACTGTAATCTTCTTCCTGCACCACTGTTTCAGTTCCGCACTTTATACCGTACCTTATCCACACTATATCCTTCCTTTATCCGCACTGTAATCTCCCTTTATCCGCACTATAATTTCCTTTTTATCCACAATGTAATCTCCCTTTTATTCGCACTGTAATCTCAAAGATATCCGCTTCTCTTGCTTGAATGGTGACTGCATTATATATATATATATATATATATAGGGCACAATCCCTTAAATAAGCCGACCATACAGCCGACTTGTCCATGGTGAATTTAGGCTGACTAGATAGGGTTTATTCAAACATTGCAGAGGCTTTTCTTCACTACTTTTAAGGCTTGTCTTTCATCGTTGCATTGAGGGCTGATGTGAGCTTCTTCCACAAGGTCTTGGAGCATAAATACCTAGACCAGATCCTTCATGTATGAGACACTTAATTCTATTTATTCCTAGAAGATAAAAACCTAATAGACATCAAGAAGAAGTCTATCTACATAATAAAATCTTGCTCATGAAACCCATGAAGCAAGTACACCAAAAATGCATTTTATTATCTTTTTCTTCTTCTTTTCATAAATACATAATTACATAGTCAACATGAAGACTGACCTAGTTACACTTTTCAACACCTTGAACCCTCATAATGAATTATTTTCCCTCCATGAGTGCAATTTTGAAATGATGACCCCCTCATGAACTTTAGACTCTCACAAATTCAATTTTGGGTTCAAAGACCCCCTTACGACACATATTCTTACAAAACCTTAGCTCTTTTGACTCTCTTTTCATGCAGAGCTTTATACCATGACACATAGTGACTCGTAGGCTAAAATTGACAAACAAACCCCCAAGATGAATAGTAAGAGGCAAACACACTTTGATTCCTAGTGTTGAGATTTTGGGGTAGCATCAGATGTGTACTATCTCCGAAACTTTGTGGAGGGGTTGGAACACATGAGATCTCCAAGACCCAGAGAGCGTTCGGAGAAATTCCATCTGGTTGAAAAGTTATTCAAATAATTATATTTTTTAATAGGGACCCTAAGTCTAACTTAGGGAAACTAAAAAATTAAAGTGAATTAATTTACAGATGTGATGAGAACATTCTAAGTGACGTGGATCAAGCTTTTTTTAATCTTAGTTGTTGATTAGAGATTAGATCACGGTCTTTGATGTGACAACGAGAAAAGTATAAAGGAAGGGCTTGGGGTCAGTTGGAGGACACACACAGAATTTAACAAATCAAATTCTTTTGACGGAGCAGTGCTCGGACGAAGATCAGATCTGAGTGATTCAGAGAAGCAGTGAGGGGCAGATGCAGTGATTGGTTAGGAGGACCAAGAGTACAACACAGAGCAAGGGTAGCAGAGACACAGTGGAGGCAGTGCAGTGATCAGAGGGTGTGACACAGTCCCTAGAGACGATGACGCAGGCTCATGCAAGGGCAACGCAGAGCCTCCAAGGAAAAGTCTGAAATTCACTGGAAGCTGGGGTTTCTAAGCCAGCAGGACTGAAACTAGATCCGAGAGAAGTTGATCAACGCAGAGCTAGGGTGACGCAGTCCTTCAGCCAGGGCCACGTAACCTTATGCAGTGGCAGCGTAGAGACTACGTAGAGCTAGATGGGGTTTCACCAGTTACTCATCCAGATCAGTGGGACTTGCGAGAGTGAGGTATATCTCACATATTTTCTCTATAGCCAAGGTTTTCTCTATTGGGTGAGCCGATTTATGGCACCCTAGATGTACTCGGAATATTGTTGCTTAATTATAATAAACCCTCATATCTGTTGCATCGGCTTTCCCGCATTGGGTTTTTCAGAGGACATTTGTCTGAAAAATATGTGTGTCCTTTGTCATATGTGCATGATGTTCAGTAAATGATTTGTATTTTGTGTAGGCTGCTAGTTGTATTTACTTCGAAGATTTTTTGAATATTTTAGTTAAATAACTTGTTAATAATAAAACAAGTAGGAGAAGTAAATCAATATTTAGCAATAGGAATTTTGTGCTCAGAAATAATCACATGGTATCAGAGCATTGCAAATCAAGTTGAACCATCAGCAAAGGGGTTGAAGATATTTTCTGCAAGAAGCACAGATCCGGAAGAAGGCAGCGCAGCACCAGAGGGAGAGCATAGACCCTGCAAGGGTGGCGCAGAGTCAGTCTGCTCACGCAGAGGTTGACACAACTCCTGAAAGTTCACGCAGAAGCTAACGCGGCACTAGGAGAGGGACGTTGAGGCAGTTTGCTCACGCAGAGGCTGACACATGTTGAGATTTTGGGGTAGCATCAGATGTGCTCTAGCTCCGAAATTTTGTGGAGGAGCTGGGGTACATGAGATCTCCAAGTCCCAGAAAGTGTTTGGAGAAATTCCATCTAGTTTGATAGTTATTCAAATAATTAATCTTTTTAATTAAGGACCCTAAGTCTAACTTAGAAAAATTAAAAGATTAAGGTGAATTAAATTAAACATGTGATGAGAATGTTCTAAGTGACGTGGATCAAGCAGCTTCTAATCTTAGCCGTTGATTAGAGATTAGATCACGGTCGTTGGCTTGCCAACGAGAAAAGTATAAGAGAAGGGCTTGGGGTCAGTTGGAGAACACACACATTGGCAGAGCACTGAAGCTAAGTCAAAATTCTAGGGCGTGGTTTGCTAAGAATGTCGAAGTGAGTTTGCAGTGCAGTGAGGGGCAGAAATTGGCAAGGGATCCTGATCCGAGGCCAAGAATACAACAACGACAGAGAGGCAGCATACCAGGCAGCGCAGAGGCCAACCAAAGCTACGCAGTTCAGCCAGAGCCACGCAGAGGGCAGCGCAGAGGCAGCAAGAACCCTTCAGGGGTGACGCAAGACCAGTCAAGGCAACGCAGGGGCAACGTAAGCCTAGAAAGGGTGACGCAAGCCCTTCCAGGACAATGCAAAGGCTGACGCGGGCCAGTAAGGTTGAGTCAAAGGGCTGAGGGACAACGTCGGGGTTTCTGGTGGGCCAGAATGGGCTCGAGTTCTGTAAATCTCGTTTAAGGGTGTGAATCAGCCATATTTTCTGTCTCTGAGTGAAAGAGGTATTACTTTCATGTATTTTCTCTGTAGGGCCAACCATGTCTAGTGCCCACATATTGTTGTATTCAGATTCTGCATAATAATAAAACCCTCTAGAGCTAGCTACACCAGTTTTCCCGCATTGGGTTTTTCAGGGGACATTTGTCCGAAAAATCTGTGTCACTTTGTCATGTGTGTGTAATATTCAGTAAATGTGTAGGCTGCAGTTGTGTTTACTTTGCTGATTTTACTAAATAATTCAGAAAATTAACTTGTAAATGTAAATCAAGTAGGAAAAGTATATCAAGACACTACACTAGGATTTATGTGTTTAAAAATTTTCACAACACAGCACTAGGAGGGTGACGCAGCCCGAGTTGGAGAGTTGTTGTGCA
Organism: Pinus albicaulis; assembly: GCA_034641835.2. Classification (NCBI taxonomy): domain Eukaryota; kingdom Viridiplantae; phylum Streptophyta; class Pinopsida; order Pinales; family Pinaceae; genus Pinus; species Pinus albicaulis. The sequence goes on along the minus strand of CM076570.1, from coordinate 92,652,944 downwards.
AATTGTCGGGGCTGGAAGTGCACCATCTGATCTTCAGCAGTTGCTAGTGAGGCATCGGTTCTGTCGATGCAGAACAGTGCCTAGGAAAGGTGACAAAGCGAGAAGAAACAGTCTCTCAGCAGACTTTTTTCAAGAAGTCTAAGATTCAATCAGGAGGTTGGTCGTAGAGGGTTGATTTAGTAAGATTGGCAGAGGATTTCCGAGAGGGAAATCGGTTGTCAGAGGGAGCAGTATCTCTAGAGGGTTTCTATCGCTAAGAAACCCAGATCCGGTCTTCTATTGAGTGCAGCAACAGTAGAAGGGATAAGAGTACCTGCTTCGACAGTTTTTGAGCATAAATGGCCCCATACAGACTGAGAGATCAGGATAGGTTGGATGGTGTGTCCAACTTTGCGATCTAGAAGGCTATAATCCTCACAGTCCTGGAGGAGTACAGTATCAGAGACCACGCAGAAAATGTCCTAGTTGTGTGGACCGATGCGGATGCTCTGAGGAAGTTCAACGAAAATTAGGTGCAAGCAAAGCGCTTGCTCATGGATGGGGTGAAGGATCATGTGGTCCCACACATTGCTGAGAAGAGGACAGCACATGAGATATGGACAGCTTTGACCATGTTGTATCAAGGCAACTCCGTCCAACGGAAGATGCTTCTAGAGAACTAGATGAGGATGTTCCAGATGCACAAGGGAGAGGAGATCGATCCCTTCCTCTCCAGACTACAGATGATTCGAGATCAGCTGATTGCCATGGGAGAAACTTTGGATGAAGGGTTCTTGGTGAGGATTGCCCTGAATGTAGTCACTGATGAGTGGGAGACCTTTGTCCAAAGCATCTTGGGCAAAGCACAACTCCCAAATTGGGGTGACATGTGGGCTATCCTTCGACGAGAGGAGATCCAGAGGGTGACCAAGAAGGAATTCAGTAGCGAACGTGTCAAGGTGAAGGAGGAGGAGGAGGAGGATGTGGCCCTAGCATCAAAGGGAAAACGGTATGAAAAATCCTAGATCCGGATTCCTACTACAACAAATTTGAATTACTTCTTCTATTATGTTTCATAATTATTTCATTGCAGTGAAATATCAAAGTAATTTCTAAAGCAATCTACACAAATAATGTTGCGAAATAAATATAAGTGTTGAAACAATCTGAACAAAATACAATGAAAAACATCCACATGTGACACAGTCATTTTTGGACTAAGTCCCCAGAAAAACCCAACTTGGGAAAACCGGTGCAGCAGATCTGATGGTTTGTATTATTAAGCAGCAAAATCTTGAATACAACTAGGGTGCCAATATCCGGCAAACCCTTCAGAGAAATATAGACAGCAAATATAATTGTGAGATATACCTCACTCTGCAAGTCTCCGGTTGATCAAAAACAGCGCTGGGGAAGCCCTCACTACATCTGCATGATTGCCTACGCTGGATTTGCGTAAGCCTGCGTGGGCAAGCTTGAGGAACTACGTCACCCCTTACTACAACTGATCTGGCCAATCTGAGACTGGATTTTGGCCCTCCTAGCTCAGAAACCCCAGCCTCTAGCTATCTCCAGACTGACTCCAAGAGACACTGTGTTGCTTTTGCGTGATTTCCTGCAGGATCTGCGTCACTCCTTCAAAAAACTGTGCGGTCTCTGTCTCGTCATTGCTGCCTCTCTCTAAAATGCACTCTTGGTCCTCCTGACCAGTCTCTGTTTCTACCCCTCTCTGGATCTAATCGTTGAATCACAATCACTTAGCAAACTGTGCCCTAGTGATTTGATTCTTGATCAAAAGTTGTGTCTTCTCACACAAATTCGAAAATGTTCAATGGCTCAAGTGTCTCAATGTCCTTTTCCATAGGCCCCTCACCCTCCTTCTTATATTGTTCTGTTGAACCTTCAACAGCCAAGATTAAAACATAATCAAGGGCTAAGATTAACTTGGAGGTGATCCATGACTTTATCTAGAAGATTCACACTTAATTTAATTAATACTCTTTAATTAATCAGTTTCCCTAAGTTTAGACTTAGGAAAACATTAAAAAACAATTAATTAATTTAATTAAACCATCTCTAAGTGGAATTTTCCAAAACCATTTCTGGGTTTTATGGAATACATGTGCCCTAGCCTATACACAAAGTTACACGGCTAGAGCACATCCGATGCTACCATAAATCAACACTCCCTCTTAGCGAGGAAAGTGCTCTAGCAAAGAACTCAATGTGTTGCTCTGACTTCTGGAACATCTGTTGTTGTGTTGTTGATGTTGCTCACCAACACTGCACAAGAAAATGTTGCAATTGTATTGTTGTTGACTCTGCATGCTGCTGCCAACTGCCACGGTACTGCAACTCCCTCTGAATTCTGCAACCATGCTGCTGCACTGTGTGAGCATTGCGTTGCACTACTTGTGCATTACACTGTTGTTGCTCATCTACTACTGCTACTCATCTATTACTGCTGCTGCACTGTTGCTAATTGCAACAGAAAAACATCCGAAATTGGACAAGTAGATTTGCAACTGAAAAATAAGACTTACTGCTACTAGTTTTTGCACTAGCTCTCTGAAAATATTGCGTTGTTGCTACTCTGCACTACGTGAACACTGAACTGCACTGCGCTACACCAGTGTGCATTGCGTTGTTTCTGCTCAACTGCTGATGTTGCTGCTCCCTCTCTGCGTTGATCAGGCTCTAGTACTGCTAGCCACTACGCTGTCTTCTCATCTTTCGCTGCAACTGTCCATCTTGCTACTGTCCTTAGGCTGTCGTAGCTCACATGTGATCCAAGAGTTCGGAAATACTCAAGGATCCCGCCGCCTTGTAGATTCTGGTTCTACAACTCCAAGTCAGCCCACTTTTCTCCTTTCGAAATGTGAGCTAACATAGCACAATCTTTTTCTGCCTCAATCTTGGCAGCTCCTGCTTGTGGATATTCCTTCTCCTCTTTATCCTTTTTCTTAAGAGGACACTGTGTGGCATAATGCCCCATTTCCCCACGCTGCAAGCACTTGATCTTGGATAGATCTTTCTTCTTCTGCTTCTGTTGCCCTTTTGATACAAAGGCAGTGTTATCTTCTTCCTCCTTCTTGACCTTTGAACTGCTACTGCCATCCTCCAAGTGAGTTTTTAGGAGCTCTCCTCAACTCTTCTTGTTGTAAGGTTGCCCGCATTGCTTCCCATCCTGAAAGCCTTTCTCTGCCCAATATACTTTGGACAAAGACCTGATAGTCCTCTGAAACAGAGTTCAGAGTGAGTCTTACTAGCTCTGAGTCTCTAGGAGCAGATCCTACCGTAGATAGTTGATCTCGGTTTTCCTGAATCCGAGACAAGAAGGAGTCAAAACGCTCTCCCTTCTTCATCCTGATATTCCGCATCTTCTCTTCAAGGTACATCTTTCGTTGCTCGGAAGATCCTTGGTATAGTTTTTCCAACCCTACCCACATCTCCCTAGCAGTGGTATTTGCTTCTATGTGGGGTACGATATGATCCTTCAAACCATCTAGGATCAATCGCTTGGCTCTTGCCATATTCTTCTTGAATTGCCTCAGGTGTGTTGCATCAAGAGGTTTTGCAACTGCGTTGTCTATGAGGACTTTTAGATCATGCTCATCAAGGAGAAACTCAATCCTTGATTTCCAAATAACATAATTGGAGGCACCCTCCAATCTATCTTGGTCACGCAGTCCATTGCTGGCCATCTCCTCAACTTGTTGAAATCTTCCTCTAACCCTCTGCTCAACTAGACTTACGCACTCCTTGAGGAGTAAGTCACTGCTTCTGCTGCTGCACAGGAAAAAAACTGAGTTTCTTTGAGTAAGAAACCCTCTGAAGTCAAGAAATCCCCAATTGTGTTTTTCAGAAATTTTATGACGCTTATGCGCCAGCTCTTACTGTTGTGTAGTAACTGCGTCCTTCAACTACGCTGATCTGCTATGCTGCCTCTTCTGCAACTGAAAAAGCTTACCCCTTTGTCAACTCTCTCAGAGGGAACCTTTTCTGCGCTGGAATGCCCTCCTGGCCTGGACAGTGTAATTTCTGGGGGGGTCTGTTGCTGCTTACGCAGATTCCAGACTCTTCAGCACTGATCTGCTGGTTCACTTGTGTTTCACCTGCACTTCAGCTTCGATAAGCTCTGATACTGTGATCCTAGATCCGGATTCCTACTGCAAAAAATCTGAATTACTTCTTCTATTATGTTTCATAATTATTTCATTACAGTGAAATATCAAAGTATTTTCTGAAGCAATCTACACAAATAATGTTGCGGAATAAATCTAAGTGTTGAAACAATCTGAACAAAATACAATGAAAAACATCCACATGTGACACAATTATTTTTGGACTAAGTCCCCGGAAAAACCCAACTTGGGAAAACTGGTGCAGCAGATCTGAGAGTTTGTATTATTAAGCAGTAGAATCTTGAATACAACTAGGGTGCCAACATCTGGCAAACCCTTCAGAGAAATCTAGACAGCAAATATAATTGTGAGATATACCTCACTCTGCAAGCCTCCGGCTGATCAAAACAGCTCTGGTGAAGCCCTCACTGCCTCTGCGTGATTGCTTACGCTGGATCTATGTAAGCCTGCATGGGAAAGCTTGAGGAAATGCGTCACCCCTTACTGCAACTGATCTGGCTAATCTGAGACTGGATTTTAGCCCTCCTGGCTCAGAAACCCCAGCCTCTAGCTATCTCTTGTAATATCCCGAATGGGAAATAGACAGCAATACAAGCATACGACAATATAGGAAATGCCGAAAATAGAACATAAAGCAAATACACATAAAAATGCCGGAAATGCTAAGCCATTTTATTAATCTGAGAATATAATGAGATACAATGGATAATCAGAATAAATGCACCTATCCTTGCTGAAGGCAAGTGAAGAACCCTCTCAGAAAAACAGGAAATGGGCACACTGAAAGCACATCCAATTTCTTTGGAAAAGCACCATAGTTAACTACTGGTGAATAGAGCGAAGCTGGTGATCCCCTTGCTGGAATGAGCTGAAAATCGGCAGACCACCTGAACTCACCACCCCGGACAAAACCCAGAAACCATATACAAAACGGACCACCTCTTAAAATCACCCCCAAAAACCCTCCTCCTAGAAAAACGTTGTCCCTCCAAGAACTGCGCAGACACCAACTGAAATAGACTGAAATGGGGCCACAACTCCTCAGGAAACTCACCAAATGATAAACGCTGAACCTCCACACCGGAATAGGCCTGAATCTCCTGCAGAAATCTCTACCATTGAACAGCTCCAACTCAAACTGCGTCCTCCCTCCAAGGACTGCGCAGTCACCCAATGAAGCTCAGCTCCTCAGCAAAACTCCCAACAAAACACCTGCAAATCTCCTGCTAAAGACTGAAGAAAAACCTTGCCCGAGCAGACACTCGAAGTCCCTCGGGGCCAAGGGTGAGATCTCCGACCGGAGACACTCAGTCGCACTAAACAGTGCTGCAGACCGACTAAACAGCCAGCGTGCTCAAGTAGACAGAAGTCTAGCTCAATATCATCAACAATATCAATAATGCCAAATGAGGTGAAACTCCCACCTTTTATAGTGCTAGCTCCCCTCAAAACCCTAACTGCGTCCCCTCTCTCCATGAGCTCCTCCTATGCCTGCGCAGTTGCTTCTAGAGGCTACGTGAGCCTCCTCTCATGTGTGGTGTGGACCCCCAAGGCTCCCCCTTAAGTTACAACGTTGCCTCTACTAGGGAAACACTTTATTTTATTTAAGTGAGTTAGACCCCTTTTCTCACTTTTATTTATTAATTAGCTATAGTCGGCAAAACTATACAAAAATCAAATATTCCAATTAGCGGTGCTAATTAGGAATATTACAGTCTCCCCCGGCAAAACGTTGCTTGTCCTTAAGCAACTGAAGTGATGGATGCTGTAAAGTCTGCTCGCTCTCCCAAGTGGCATCCTCATCCGGCAAAAATTGCTTGTTCTCAAGCAATGCTTGAACAAGCCTACTCTGTCTCCTGCATCACCCTGATACGAAGGGATATCTCGATGCCAGGATCCCAAACTGGCCTCTCACGGTACCAGCCAACCAATAGTCCTCCCGGATCTCATCGCCACTGTGGCCAATAATCGCACAAGTCCCACGGCTCGGACTGTGCACTGCCTCTGGCTATGACCAATGCTCTAAGAGGTGAAGACCACCAACAAGCATCAATGCTCCCGGGCTCCTGCTGCGTTGTACCTGTAGCTGCATATGCTACCCCTCCAACTGCATACCAACTCATCACCTCTCTCCAATCCAAGTTGTGACTCAATCCCATGTTGATCCTGCTCTCCTGAAATCGGGATGGAGTGCTGAAGAAATGATGTCTTGTGCCGCCCTGCCAGCTGGAATCTATAACCTCTGTTATGTCCAAGGGCCCCTGCTCGACTGTGCTCCCTACGAAGAATACCGTACCATCTAGAGGGTACCAACTCATGATCTCTCGCCAGTCCATCCTAGAAGAAGAATTTGATGTAGCAACAACAACGGTATATGGAACATGCCTGGGATGTTGCCGCCAGCCTGTAATCAACTCCCACTGCTCTACCCTGTCTGTCAATGGAAGCTACCTGTAGAAGGAAGCCCCTCTCTCTATAATGGGCAAAAGTGGGCAAGGTATGCTGCAAGCTCCATCGATGTACTCCTGGAGAGTGCTACCCACTAAAAACACTGCAGCTCTGCTGACTGCGAGTACATCTATTTGTGCCTCATCCCAGTGTCGACCCAAAGATGGATGCTCCAACATATCCAACAGCTCCTGCTGTCTACTAGCCCCCTGCATAACAATCCCATCAACCTCCAACACCTCCAGAGGATATGGATCTGCAACAGCTGTCACCGTACTCAATGTCAATGCAGCTGACTGCTCCTCCTCAATGGTTGACCCCGCGGTTAGCTGCATATCCACCACAGACTCGATGTGAGTGCCCATCTGGCTCTCTCTCAAAGGAATATCATGCCTGATGTGAGTAGTGCCCTCCTCTGTCGACTCAGGCTCCATCACCTGCTGCTCTAGCTGAATTGTCACAAGTGACTCTTCACCCAGAGTATCTCTCGCAGAGTCCCATGACTGCTCACCCTGGACACTAGAATATAACTCCAGTCTATTGTCACCATCCATGCATGACTGCCCTCGCTCCCCAGAAGTGACCTCAACTGATCCTATGGACTCATGTGAAAAGGAGTCCTCACCCTGGCATACAGAAGGAATGCCCTCCTGTTCTACCTCCGCCATCTCATTTGCATCGAACATGCCATCCACCCTCTCGACAAAGTGTCGATACAGTGTCTGGAGCCCAGACACATACTGGGATACTACCTCTGCTGTACCTCGTATCCTCTGCTCATGCATGATCTCGACATGCCCTGAGGGGAAAATGATGCATGTCTCCCTCATGACCTGCTCCCCAAGCGTAGGCTCAGTGATGACTGATGCACCACCTCTGCAAAGGATCATCTCATCCCCCAACCTGTGGCTGTCAACTAGCACACCAACCCAGTGCCACTACTGAGAAGTCTCTTGCCTAGTGTACTGAGTGTCATCCAAATATCTTGGGTGAACCTCGCGTACCCTGCTGCTCACGCCCAAAGTGCCAAAGGACAACAACAAAATCAGTTGTGCCCATGAGTGATGTAGAAGAGTGTCGGATGTGTGAGTCCCCACAGATACCATCAAGTATTGCTCCTTTGTCTCCTCATCGATCCTGGGTGAAATACCCCCAAAGGTAAGCCCAGTGTCCCTGTCTGTGAGTCTCCCTGGATGCAATACTCTAAGACCCTGCTGTGCCGCATCGTACGCCCTCGCAAGCCACCGGTCATCCATGTACTCCTCAACATGCCACTGCACACTAAGGCATACCCCTGAATACTGCTGGATACCATGTGCTACTACTGTAGCACCCTGTACCATCTCGTGCCCTGACTGTGTCCAGGCATCGGTCACTCTCCGCATGCTCTCAATGTGATGTAGGATACTCCTACTCCACAATGCAGTCCCACACACTATGGTACACCACCATGCTACTCCATGTCCACCGGCAATCCCCCGCTCAATGCTAGAGGCTCCCACACATCCCTGGATGTGATGACCTAGAGTTGTGCCTCTACATGTCGGACTAACACCAATCGGTAACATCGTCTCCACCGTCGTATCACTATACCTGCCGACGAAAGGATCATCACTCCAAATCCTCCTCAAGGGGTCCGAGAAGTGAATCTCCCTGTGTGTCAGTAGTGTTACCACCACTGCTCGGCTCCGCTGCGTCCTCTGTGCCCCACACAAAGGTGAAGAATCCTTGGCGCCATACAAGGTGCCATCTGGTGGCTTGCCAACGCCACCTCCTCCGACAAGCTCCTGCCAAGGTGTGCTTACCACCCCGTGATCCCGTGTATGAATGTCATGCCAAGACAACCTAGGGAGTCTGCCCATAAACTGGTTGGCCACTGAAGCTGACCGACACTCCCCTAGCGAATACGCATGCTCTGCTACTACGCCAACTGTATCTTCCAAGACATAGTCAACTGACCTGCCTCGGAAATGATAGGTGATCCCACCTGGATCCCAATGCCAATCTGGGGTCCCTGTATGCCCAACACCTAGGAACTCCTGCTGAACTACACTCGGATCCATCACCATCTCCATAGCCCGCTCCACCGAGTACCAACTCAAAATCTCTCTCCATCCAACCTCAACATGTGGATGCTGTACCCTGTGCAACTCTGATCGTCTCATACCGCTATCCAAGTCAACATATGAGATCTGACTAGGTGGCTCCGTCTCACTCTCTCCAATGGGAAGAGGTGACCCAACAATGCTGCTAGTCCCGTCCATGCATGCCTGAAGGGGAATGATCTGACGCTCCAATGTGCCCTCTGATTGTACCATCAAGGAATCCAGTCGTTCCCCAATGCGGACCAACTTGGCCGCCGACTTGGCACAAGTCACTCTCATACCCTCCAGCTCCTGGTCCTGCAACAAAATGGCCTCCCGTACTGACGTGACCTTCCCTCTCAAAACTCGAAGGTCCGTCCGAAGCCGATGATACCGCTGTCTGCGACCATCACCCAATACCTCTGTACCTGCTAGTGCCTCATCGAAGGTGGATATATCTCCTAACGCCTCACCCATCTGTCGTGTGCTGCTACCACCTGAAGACTCGGACATGACTTCGGTCATCACCTCAATGGATGGCTCTACTGAGGTAGGCTCTACCTTCTCCACTACCACATCAACCGTCATGGCCAAGGAAGTCTCCAATGAGGGGGTATCCTGTGTCACACTAGGTGTAACCTCAGACTCCCTGCAATCCTGGGTGCCCTCATCCTCCAAGTGCAGTGTACAATCCAACAATGGCTCATGAGAATGATGGTTCGATTCCTCCTTGAGTGTTTCCATGTTGCACAACGCAGTGCAACCAGGCTGCTCTATAGTAGCAATGAGATTTGACCCTTGATCTACAAGAGTCCCATCCTCAAAAGTGTTGGCTGCCCCAACTGTCAATGCGTGTGGCTGCTCCTCCATGAGTGTGACAGCGTTATCACAAGCCTCCTCACAAGGTGATGTGATCTCTTCTTGATGAGAATCGGAAGCGCATGGTACTTCCTCTTCTTTCTCTTCAATCTTCTTGACTTCCTCTACGGTGGATGAATTTCCTCTGAATCCAAAAAGATATGAGAAGAAATTCTTCTCTTTCACCATTCCGGTCTTCTTGGGCTTAGACTCACAGGGACTAGTGGATCCCTCATGCATGGGAAGAGGTGATCTCCCAATGGTACGCTACAAATCTGAACTCTGCATGGTAGAAAACCCACTGTTCCTTTCACTGTACCTTCCTCCTTCATCCTGCTTGAGCCAACAGTAATCTTTGAAGGGACAAAATGCTTTGAAGTCTTCCCCCTTGGATGTCCATTCTCTGAAATAATCTTCAAGGGGTATACGACCATGTTGCCTCGGTACTTCAGGTAAGAATGTAGGCATTGTGATCCTCATATTTTCCATAGATAGCCAGCTCCACAGGCTGAGCCAGAACTATGCTCTGATACCACTGTAATATCCCGAATGGGAAATAGACAGCAATACAAGCATACGACAATATAGAAAATGCCGGAAATAGAACATAAAGCAAATACACATAAAAATGCCGGGAATGCTAAGCCATTTTATTAATCTGAGAATATAATGAGATACAATGGATAATCAGAATAAATGCACCTATCCTTGCTCAAGGCAAGTGAAGAACCCTCTCAGAAAAACAGGAAATGGCTGCTACAAGAAACTGCATCCCAGCTGCTGGAAGGAACTGCCGTAAACTGCTGCTGCTAGAATGAACTGAAGCTAGGGGCTGATCCCCTTGCCGGAATGAGCTGAAAATCGGCAGACCACCTGAACTCACCACCCCGGACAAAACCCAGAAACCATATACAAAACGGACCACCTCCGAAAATCACCCCCAGAAACCCTCCTCCTAGAAAAACGCTGTCCCTCCAAGAATTGCGCAGACACCAACTGAAATAGACTGAAATGGGGCCACAACTCCTCAGGAAAATCTCCCACTGATAAACGCTGAACCTCCACACCGGAATAGGCCTGAATCTCCTGCAGAAATCTCTACCACTGAACAGCTCCAACTCAAACTGCGTCCTCCCTCTAAGGACTGCGCAGTCACCCAATGAAGCTCAGCTCCTCAACAAAACTCCCAACAAAACACCTGCAAATCTCCTGCTAAAGACTGAAGAAAAACCTTGCCCGAGCAGGCACTCAAAGTCCCCCGGGGCCAAGGGTGAGATCTCCGACCGGAGACACTCAGTCGCACTAAACAGTGCTGCAGACCGACTAAACAGCCAGCGTGCTCAAGTAGATAGAAGTCTAGCTCTAAATATCATCAACATATCAATAATGCCAAATGGAGTGACTCTCCCACTTTTTATAGTGCTAGCTCCCTCAAAACCTAGCGTGTCCCTCTCTCCATAGCTCCTCCTATGCCTGTGATTTGCTTCCATTTCACGACAGAGCCTCCTCTCATGTGTGTTGTGGACCCCCAAGGCTCCCCAGCAAGTTTACAACGTTGCCTCTACTAGAGAAACACTTATTTTGTTAAATTAAGGTTGAGCCCCTTTCTCACTTTTATTTATTAATTAGCTATAGTCGGCAAAACTATACAAAAATCAAATATTCCAATTAGCGGTGCTAATTAGGAATATTACATCTTTGGACTAACTCCAAGAGACATTGCGTTATCACGTGATTTCCTAAAGGGTCTACATCACCTATTCAAAAAACTGCGTTGTCTCTCTCTGCGTCACCTTTGCCTCTCTCAGAAATGCACTCTTGGTCCTCCTGACCCGTCTCTGCTTCTACCCCCCTCTGGATCTGATCACTGAATCACAATCACTTAGCAAACCCTGCCCTAGTGATTTGATTCTTGATCAAAAGTTGTGTCTCCTCACACAAATTCGAAAATGCTCAATGGCTCAAGTGTCTCAATGTATTTTCCATAGGCCCCTCACCCTCATATTCTTCTGTTGAACCTTCAATGACCAAGATTAAAACATAATCAAGGGCCAAGATTAACTTGGAGGTGATCCATGACTTTATCTAGAAGATTCACACTTAATTTAATTAATACCCTTTAATTAATCAGTTTCCCTAAGTTTAGACTTAGGAAAACATTAAAAAACGATTAATTAATTTAATTAAACCATCTCTAAGTGGAATTTTCCAAAACCATTTATGGGTTTTATGGAATACATGTGTCCTAGCCTATACACAAAGTTACAAGGCTAGAGCACATTCGATGCTAACATAAATCAACAAACGGCAGCAAGGGAAGAAGAAGAAGGACCTATACAAGGTTCGGTGCTTCAGATGTGGCGAACTTGGACACTTCGCCAACACTTGTCCTAAGAGGAAGGACAAGGAATCTTCAGATTCCAAGGTAGCAACAGCTAGAGGAGATAGTGGTAGTGAGGATGATGGGGCCATGAATACTCATGTGCCTTGAGAGAAGAGGTGGGGTGACATAGATCTGTAGAGTGAGCTATAGATAGTGGAGGCAAGATCCTTGAGGTGCCCAGACTCTTGGATCACATACGAGCTACGAGAGCCTTAAGACAGTAGCAGGATGACTGGAGCACTGGATACAGAAGATCATGGAGAAGCAAAGGCAGTGTTGGGATGCTGGAGAGTGGAGCAGCGCAGAGGTTGATGGGACTTCAGCGGCGCAGATGAGCAGTGCTTATGTATTGCAAAGTAGCAACAACACAGAGGTTCTAGAGAGACAGCGCAGCGCAGTAGCAAAGGGTGCTTCAGTGATGAGATGCAGCCCAAGTGACTTGTCTGTCAGTGGTTGGGTGGAGGTCCTTCAGCTGCTTACTTCTCAGCAACTAAGTTGCGGTGCAATAGTTGGCAGCATGATGCAACAATTTGAGAGGGATTTGTAGTACAAATGTGGCAGTGTCAGTGGCAGTGTCAGTGGCAGTGACATGGGCAGCAATACAAAGAGCAGCAGCGCAGTGGATGGAGGGCAGCAGGCCAAACATCAGTGTGGAGGCCGATGCTAGAGATCAGGGCAATGTTTCAGTGTGGAAGTATTGCTAGAGCACACTCCTCGCTAAGAGGGAGTATTGAGATTTTGGGGTAGCATCGGATGTGCTCTAGCTCTGAAACTTTGTGGAGGGACTGGAACACATGAGATCTCCAAGACCCAGAGAGAATTTGGAGAAATTTCATTTGGTGTAAAAGTTATTCAAATAATTAATTTTTTTAATGGGGACCCTAAGTCTAACTTAGGGAAATTAAAAAATTAATGTGAATTAATTTACACATGTGATGAGAACATTCTAAGTGATGTGGATCAAGCTTCTTTTAATCTTAGTCGTTGATTAGAGATTAGATCACGGTCTTTGATGTGTCAACGAGAAAAGTATAAAGGAAGGGCTTGGGGTCAGTTGGAGGACACACACAGAATCTAAGAGATCGAATTCTTCTAACGGAGCAGTGCTCGGACGAAGATCAGATCTGAGTGATTCAGAGAAGGAATGAGGGGCAGATGCAGCGATTGGTCAAGAGGACCAAGAGTACAACGCAGAGCAAGGGCAGCAGAGACGCAGTAGAGGCAACGCAGCCATCAGAGGGTCTGACACAGTCCCTATAGAGGGTGACGCAGGGGTAGCGCAGAGCCTCCAAGGAAAATTCTGAAATTCACTGGAAGCTGGGGTTTCTAAGCCGACCGAACTGAAATCAGATCTTGGAGAAGCTGATCAGTGCAGAGCTAGGGTGATGTAGTCCCTCAGCCAGGGCCACTGTGCAGATCTAGCTGGGGTTTCACCAATTGCTCATCTGGATCAGTCGGGACTTGCGAGAGTGAGGTATATCTCACATATTTTCTTTGTAGCCGAGGTTTTCTCTGTTGGGTGAGTTGGTTTATGGCACCCTAGATGTACTTGGAATAGTGTCTCTTAATAATAATAAACCCTCATATCTGTTGCACTAGTTTTCTCGCATTGGGTTTTTCTGGGGACATTTGTCCAAAAAATCTGTGTCCTTTGTCATATGTGCGTGATGTACAGTAAATGATATGTGTATTGTGTAGGCTGCTAGTTGTGTTTACTTTGAAGTTTTTCTGAATATTTCAATTAAATAACCTGTGTATAACAAAACAAGTAGGAGAAGTAAATCAATATTTAGCAGTAGGATTTTTTTGCTCACAGAGTCAGTGATTTCAAGAGCCTATTCAAAGGAGAGACTCTAATGATAGGACTTGCAAGATGTGTGGCTCTCCAAGAAGGGTTAGAAGGAGACCTAGACCTAAGGTTGAGGTGTATTTTTTTAATATGAAGTGCCCTAGACCTAAGAATCCTAGAAGAATAGGGTTCTCTAAGTAATCCTTGTGGAATTGGAGTGATAAGGTTTCAGGACCACAAAGAAACCCTAGTGAACCCAAACGAGGTCAAGGGTTTGGGGTGAAACTTCAAACAAAGGGTCTTGACCAAGTGAGGGAGAAGAAAATGATCAAGGGGATTGGATTTAACTTGAAAGTTTATTGCAACGACCCTATATGAAGCCATTGATCGAAGGAAAACTAGGGAGAACAGTTCTTGAGCTAGGGCTTGGCAAAACTTGAGATTCCACCGTCAGAATAGCTTCAAAATTGGAGGACCTCTCAAGGACACATCAATGCAGTTCTAGACGAAATTTCATCAAGTTTGGTTGGCTATAATTGATTTTGTGTGATGCCCTAGGAGACAATAAGGTTAGGTCTTAGAAGAAGTGAGAGAGAAGGTGAAAATATTTTCGTTTAGGTGATTATCAAGGATTAGACCAGTGCCTAGTCTATTGGGAGAACAGAGTCAATGAGATTTTAATGTTTAGAGTTTCTTTTACTCGATCAAGGAGTTCCCCAACAACTTCACATAGCCCTAAACGCAGCAATTAGGTCACTAAGAAAAAATTATACTTGATGCTGCAATTGATGACTTATCAAGGCAATTATGAAGATCATATACCCCTAGGAAGATTCATTCACTATACCAAGCATGAAAAGTATGAAAAAGCCTCACAAAATCAAGATTCAACTAATTCACATTCCCATTAAGGCAGCAACTCCAGCTTCATAAGTGAAAACTTCATACTTTGTACATTGACATGAAATAGAAAAATAAATCATGAAAATGGCCGTTACAAGTATAGCGAATATATCCAATCATCAAGAGAGACAATAATCAAAGCTCCAAGACCAAGAGAAGATTTTTAAATATCAAAATGCATCAAAGATATCCAATTCGTCCTCCAATAGTTATAGCGAAACTCTCAAGAAGAGATAAATATCTATATTTAAGTGATGATGAAAATTACAAATGAGGTCTCATGTATTCATATGAGCCTCTAATAGTTTAGATGGGTCTAATTAGCCTAACAAACCCCTAAAAGTGTCTCTAGTGTGCAAAATAACACCCTAATTGGTGATGGGCCCACCAAATAGCTCCAAAATATGAAATATTAACCTCTCAAGAGGGCTGAAATGATAAACAAGTAGCCAGGAGGACCGTTGGAAGGCGAAATGAAGTCTGAAATATGCCAAAATGAGTAAAAAGGCTCCAATGATAGTGATGAAGGGGATGGCCCCTTGATCTCCAAGAAAATGACCTATGGTGCCCCAAAGTGGATATGGGTGCACAAAAGCATCCTCATGGGTCTCCAACTAAATCGAACAAGCATGTATCCCATCTGCAAGGGCTAGAACAATGATGCAAGCCCTCCCTTTGTCTCCCATGGTGAGACACAACCCCATCTGGGCCCTGGATCAATTTCCAAGTATGTGGTGCAAGTGTGTAGTCAATTGGGTAAGGTGGTCCAAGTGCATCATCATCGTCAAATAAGTGGAACATGAGCGAGAAATGAATGGTGCTAAAGAATCCCATGACATGGCTATCTACTCTCTATTATAGTGCAGGCCCATGGCTCTCAACGCACACCCTACAAATGCCAATATGACCCTCTAGAGGGCTTGGACCCCATATAGGGAGACCAAACCACAAGATGAAAACCCACCTGTAATCCTGTATAGGTATTAGGATCCAATGTGTCTCATCGCCTTTCAGGACAACATTTCGTCAATATAATTTAGAAAATGAACTTACAAGTCATGGAACCAAGTGGACACTTCATAGTGGCATGCCCTTCCATAATGGGATTCAAATGTAAAGGTGTCTCCAAGCACAGTAAAGAGGTTAATATGAAAATGGGGCTATAATGAGTGGAGGGGAGTGATACATGTGGTGTCTGGAAATGGGACCACGCGACCAAAATCGGGGTTTCCCATGTAGTGCCACTCCTAAAGCTAGTAGCCAATAAGAGGAAATCCCACAGGACTAGGATACGAGACTAACCACCAAATTGAACAAGGGAACAAGAGCATAGACCAAGCCCATTCTTTCCGCCGAATCCCCCCACTAATCCATGTCCATATGTGTCCATGATAAGTAAGCAAAAATACCCAATTACGTAATGAAAATCCATACCTTCAGGTTTGGAAGGCCCACCTTCAAACATACGATCATAACAGATGGGCGAGGACACATAATGGCTGACTCAAGTGGTGGAGGTAGTGGCACATCGAGCTATCTGGTGGCTGCAAGGGGCAAGGGGCTATTGGCTGAGGACCATCTAGGAGAAAATTTTGTCCTATGGGTGTCACCCACAGGTGGTGGGTAACAAGTCCTTTATTTCAAATCCATGTGGTTGCTCAACATAGACTTCTTCTTGTAACATGCCATGAAGGAATGTTGTCTTCCCGTCCATCTGATGAAGGGTCCATCCTTGACTTACAGAAAGGGAAGCTATCGAACAAATGGTGGTTTATCGATCTACAGGAGAAAATATATCATTGTAATCTTCTCCCTCTTTCTGGGAGAATACTCGGGCCACAAACCTTACCTTATGTTTATCAACACTTCCATCGACTTCATGTTTGATCTTGAATAGCCATTTTGAAGTTATGACAAATTTCCCCTTCAGTTTCGACACAACATCCCATATATCATTCTTCATATGATTCTTACTCTTTGGCCATATCATCCTTCTATACTTGTTCTTTCACAGCTTCTTCAAAGGTGTGAGGCTCAGCTTCAATCAAATTGCTCATAGCTACAACATATCCCTGGTACTTGCATGGCTTCTTGCTTTCTCTAAATGACCTTCTGGCGGGAATAAGTCCCTCGACATCTTGTAATGTGTCGTGAAGCCAAAGTGGCCTCTTCCTAGCAGGGGGATCACTTGGAGGAGGATCCAAGGGGTCCATAGGCTCCATGAGCTCATCAACAATGTGTTTCTCGGATTTGGGCATGGACAAACCTTCTAAAATATCCATATCTTATTATTTTCAAGAGGAGGAGGTGGAGGAAGGTCCCTCTCTTTTCCAAGGGCGGCATCTTCATCGAATGTTGCATCCCTGCTAATTTTACCTTCCTTTGACCAGGAATATATATTCTAAATGCTTTAGAATTTTCACAATATCCAACAAATGTACCTTTCCTTCTAGTGGCTTCCAGCTTGTTTCTGTTATCCTTCGGCACATGGAAATATATGGGGTAGCCAAATATACAGAGGTGACCAATGTCGGGCTTGATACCTATGAATACTTATTTGAGGGTCTTGTTGTTTAATGCTTAATGAGGAACCCTGTTTTGAACATGTACAGCTGCATTAGTAGCTTCTCCCCAAGGAAACTTCAGCGGCTTTTGATCATGGAACATGGCACAGGTAACTTCTACAATGGACCTGTTCTTTCTCTCAGCTACTCCATTTTGTTCGAGATTGTATGGCACAATTGTCTCCTTCTTGATACCTTCCATCTTGTAGAAGTCTATGAATTCATTTCAGATGTATTCCCCACCATTGTCAGACCTGAAGATCTTAATTTTCTTCCCTATTTGATTTTCAACGACGGCCTTGAAGTCTTTGAACAAATCGAAGGCCTCATCCTTATGCTTTACGTAATATATCCAAGTCTTTCTTGAGAAATCGTCGATGAAGGTAATGTAATAGAGATGGCCACCAAGTGAGTGTACGAGCACCAGACCACATACATCAAAATGAATGAGATGGAGGATGTCTTTCGTCTTATTGTCGCTGGAGGGGAATGGTCTCCTTTTCTTCTTTCCACTGGCACACCCTAGACATACTACATCATGTTGAGGTTGAACATCGAGGATCCTAGAGACTAACTTCTTCAATTTCGAAAGAGAATCATAATGTAGATGGCCCAATCTTTGGTGCCATAGCTCGCTTTGATGATTAGTATCATGGACCAGTGATAAAAGAGGTCTTCTAGTGACTTTATAGAGTCCTTCAAATCTAGATCCCAATGTGAATGCATCTCTCATAGGGGATCCCACTGGCCAAGTAAGTACTTTTCCCTTGATGAAGGCAACCCTCATCCCTTTGTCTTCCAAAGCAGATATACATACCAAATTTTTCTTCAATCCCGGCACATACATCACATCATGAAGCAAAACAGATTCCCCAAATTCCAAATGAAATTTAACATACCCAAAACCTTTAACGAGATGAGTGGAGTTGTCTCCAAGAATAATATTCAAACTTGACTCCCTCTCCACCAAACTAGAGAGAGCTTATTTATACCTATAGAAATGATGAGAGGCCCCACTATCAACCAACCAACTATCCTAAGCATCTGAAGGAGAGGAACTAGAAAGAGAAAAAATAAGGATATATTCAAATTGATTTGTAGCATTACTTTCATACCTGGAATTTCTTGACCTCTTCTGTGGACGAAATCCTTCTTTACTATCATTGGGAGAGCTCTTCTTCTTCTATCATTCCTTCTTCCATCTCTTCTATCATATGACCTGTTGCTATTGTAGCCACAATTATTGTTGTAGGACTTTGAAGAGTTTCTTCTTGGAGCATCTCTCTTCTCAGGGAAATCTCGAGCATGGTGACCCTTTTGATGGAAATTGTAGCATTCAACATCTCTATCTCATCTTCTTGAGTCCTTGGAATCTCGATTGGCTTGAGGAGGTCTTCTTGCATTACATGGCTTTCCCTTTCCTTTCTTCTTGTTTTTCTTCTTCACTTTAGCAACAAAGGCAGTGGGCTCTCCTTCATTTGGCCTTTAAATTCTTCCCCTAGATATCATCAATCTTTCCTCTTGACTGCATAGAGCAGGTAGCTCATCAAAAGTAGGGATCCTTTCTCTATTGTTGATAGAAGTAATGAACATGTCCCATGATGTGTTAGAGAAATTAAGGAGTTGGCAGTTAATCAATTTCTCTTATCATGACATTATCTTGTGATGTTACTTGTTATTATTATGTGTTCTTTAGTTTTATCTTTTCTTATTGTTAGTGTCTGTCAGTCTGTCAGTGACCAATGATCAAATGTACTCTTTCAAGATTAGTTGATAGGGTCCTAGGTCAAATTTTATAGTTTCAAATAAAATTTGATCATTGGTTGTTGTCTAGGTTAGTGCTTCTCCCTCCATTCACTCATGGTCATCATCATTTCATAAGTCATGTCCACCATTATCATCTAGAGTCTTAGGTCAGTCACTATGTTTTCACCTAGGTCAGTGTCTAGGTGTCTTTCATTTCGCCACCATAAATGTCCAAATTTTGTCATAAAGAAGGTGAAAGAAGGGTCAATTCATCATTGCTTAAAGGTTCAGGTGCTTCCAAAACAGTAAGTGAACGTTCCTTACTTCTCCTTCAAGTGAATTTCTTCAGCAAAAAGTGGATTCCCTTTTTTAGGGTTTTCAAACTAGTTTTTGGATTGCTAAGAGGTTTGGTTGCTTTCAGCTGGAAAACCCCTAGTTTTATCACATACAAACCTTCATACATCACCTATATGCCTTACTAATCATTCCATATCATCCATACCTCTCATTACTCCCATTTTCACTCAAACCCTAATTCGCACTGCGTTTTTGCAAAGATTATGGGTTAGGATTGTGTTTTAGCCTTTTGCCCCTCTTTCCCTTATCCATTTCAAGGAATTCCACTTGCACTATGTTCCTAAAACACTCTCCTATCTCCCCTAATTTTTTCAGATTTTCCCTAACTCCTATCCCCTCCATTTCCCTCCCTAAACTTGTTGCCCCATTTTCCCTTGTTTTCCTAGATTCCACCCTTTCCTTCCTTCCCATCAAGCTAAGGTTTCTATCATACAAACAAACACGATGGACAATGAGAAGAAAAATTACAACAAAGGAGGGCGAGTTTCCAGATTTGAGTCAACTTAAACCCATGGCATCATTTTCAGAGTTCTGTTTTCATTTGCTAGGGTTTACAGTGCACACAGGAATAGTGTTCCTTCAAAATAAGTTTCTGAAGTAACGGAAATGAATTTTACAAAAGTGAAAGAGGTTTTTATCAATAATAGGCCAAAGTATAAAAACCTCCTTCAGTTTAGGCACAAGTGTTATGGTTTGAGAGAAATGCTCAAAATACAGTTGCTCCAAGTAATTTTCTACACTTTTAGATAGGTTGTCTTGAAATCAATTTTTCAGGGGTTTGCAGTGCTTGACGACTCCATTTTGTAGCAGACATCCTAAGCTTTCCAACCATACCACTTGCAACCCCAAACTCCTCTGAGAAGACTTCCAAAATCCCTCTCAAATTGGCACAATGCTTCTACTAAATTGGCACGACGCTTCTGCAAATTTTGAGTGATCAACTTCAAACTTGGATTATGAGCAAATGGGAAAGTTTTGGGAAAACGAGATGAGGTTTTTGTTCATAACATGCCAAAGAACAAAAGTTTCTCACAGTTTTGCAAAAACATTATGGTTTGAGAGATATTGAGCCATCTTTAAGCCTTTTTTTTGCAAAAAGTGTTTTGGAAAATTCTAGATTTTTAGAAATTTTGGAAATTTGGTCTACAAACAAGCGCTGCGTCATGGCGCGATGCTTTCTCTCAAAGCTTCCAATCAAGATTTTTCTACATGGTTGGGTTCATCTTGACTAGTAAATTCCATATCTATACTTTTTTTTCCATGACAAGATCTGGTTTTGGAGAAAATTGCAAAAAACTACCTCATTTCTATGCTTCTACCATTGTTTTGAAGCAGGTGCGGTGCTTTTGGAGTAAGATTGGGAAAAATCAATTTTGGAGGCCTTCCTGTAGGTGTTTTCCAAAAATTCAAAGTGTTCTGAAAACTAGACTCATAGGGTTACTTAGCACAACTTTCAGATTTGGATTTGGATGCTCCTAAGTGGGTCAAAAACAACCCTAAACTGGCACGACGCTTCTGCAAAACTGGCACGACGTTTCTGCATAGGATTCCTTTCAGACAGCTATCTTGCCCAGAAACTCCAGAAATTCGATACTAGTTGTCCCATAAGGTAGAATTTCATGTGTTTGAGTTTGTTTTTGCCTCTATGATGAGGAAACATGTAATTTAATGGAGGGGACACACACACTCCTAGTCTTTAGCTAAATTTCAGGGATTAGTTTCTAACTTCCCTAGAAACTAGGAAATGACTCATCTTTTGCATTTTTTTGATGGGATTTCGACCTGATAAGGTGTCATAGTCTATATTTTCTATAAGTAGACTTTATTTTGTCTTTTATTGGGTTGGATAGTCTCATATTTTGCAGTGGAGCTCTTGTAACTAGCTTGTGGAATGAAATCAAAGACAGATTTGCATAAATTGCGTTGAGATATTTGTGGTATGCTTTGGAACATCTGTGTTTTTCATGTTTTCTTATTATCTTATGCTTAATGTTAGAGTCAGAATATGCATTCTGCCATCAGTGATCGATATCATCTCTTCATTTCTCATTTTAAGTGTCTCATTCTGAAATTTTTATATCATTCCATTAGGTCATGCTAAAAATTCTTTCACTGATGGTAGCTTTCCTCAATAAAATTTCACTCTCCTTCAAAGAACCATATTTGCTTACTCACTCCCATGTTTTCTTGAGCATAATAACACCTATGAAAAGCCCTTTTCACCAAGATTTGTCTCAGTCAAAGTCAGTCATGAAAATCAGGTCTAAAAAGTCTCATGAGGTCATTAGGTTTTTTGTTTTTCAAGGTCATTACTCCATCCAAATAAAGTCATCAAGTATATGAGAGGGACTCAAAAGAAAATTATATCTTCCTTTACAGAAGATCATTACTTTGTGATTATTTTTGTTATTCAAGTTGTAATTATTTCAATGATTTTTATATCAAAATGCTATTTTGATATAAAATCAAATATGTAATTTATTTTTTATTTTTCAAATGAAATTTTATGTTTTATATATAATAAACTATTCCATAGTTGTCAATTCAATAATTCCGGCCAAACTGAAGCAAAGAAAGTTAAGCTTCATTATTTGATCAACCTGCAAAGAAAAAAGATAGAAAGGTTAAAGAGTATCAGTGTCAAAGTTTGAAGAAGAAAAAAATGAACATAAGGAAAATGGGTAATTCAAATCAAAAAATCAAATCCACTAAGTTATGAAGCCATTCAAAAACCTCAAAGCAAAGTCTATTTGTTTCATTCATCCTTCAGCAATCCTCAGCAAAGGAGAAATTTCACATTTTCAATGAGTAAATAAGAAAATTTCCAGGTTCGCTGCACGTTTGAGACAGTCGTTGCATGTTTGAGGGAGATGTTGCGCGTTTGAGAACAGTCGTTGCGCGTTTGCCTGAATTCCTCAGACCATTTCGCTTGGACGCTGCACGTTTGGAGGTGGTCGCTATGCGTTTGCTCAGAAAGACAGAAAATCACTTGATAGCCTCCTACTTCATCAACAAATGCTAGATCTCTGCATGGATTTTCTTCAAGGTTCCCTTGGTCAGTGAGTAAACCCTAAGACATCTCTTCAGTGATATATCTTGTGTTTTATAAAAAATTTGAAGTTTTTTCCAAAAAGAAGCACTAGTTCTCATTTCAAAACGAAATCCCTAAACTAACATATATTTCCCTTCCCATTTTGTTAATTTCCATAGATGTTTTATGCTTAGATGCAAATACACTTTAACCTTCAAGGGCATAAGTAAAGTAAGATGCAGATAGAACATACCAATAGATCGATGGAAGACAAGCCAAAAATAGAGATAAAGAATGGTGGCGTTACAGCGATCAGTAGGATGCTTCAACTAGAAAAGTCTTCATAAGGTCAGCCACTCACATATGTCACACAAACCCAAGACGTCTCATCAAGAATACTCCACAAAGATGCTGCACCAAGAAGCCCTAAACGCAGAACCAAGAACGCAGCTCCATCATCATCAAGAGAGAAGAAAATGCCTCCACACATTGTGTGTCTAATGAGCTCCAAGTCTCTCCAATATATAGGCATCTTTGGGTGTGTGTGACACATCTCTTATGCATGTGTGATAAAATAGCCCGACCTTGCACATGTGGAATAAATTCGAAATACATGTTCTGCTCATCCGATCAAGATGATCTTTAGGATCTTGCACCTCTCCGAAAGAGGAACCCAGTAAAAATATTGGCATCGTCATCTGAGCATCACATCATGGAGTTTGGACCTAGTTGTCCAAAATTAACACTCCCTCTCAACTAGGGAGAAATCCATCCACCAGTGCCATCCAAACATCGTGCGTCATCCTTCCGTAACTTGCTTTGTTGGCTTCTTTATTTCAAAACAAAAGGTGAGTCACAAAAACATCACTCATGGCTAACCCGAAGTCAGCTCAAAGGTTGGAAACCTCTATAGGACTCAAAGGAGTCACACACCAACCGGAAGTTGGTTTCACTGACCTGAAGTCAGTTGGAGGTCCGAAACCTCTCTTAGACTCGAGAGAGTCATATACTAACCCGAAGTTAGTTTCACTGGCTTGAAGTCAGTTGGAGGTCTGAAACCTCTCTTAGATTCGAGAGAGTCATATACTAACCCGAAGTTAGTTTCACTGACCCGAAGTCAATTGGAGGTCTGAAACCTCTCTTAGACTTGATACCAAATCAAGTGGTTGGACACATGCCATCCTAGACATAGAGAGTACGGAAATCTCCGATGCGTCCATCGGTCTTGATATGGTCTCTATTCACATTTCCCACCTCATTGGCCAAATGAGAGGTACTTCCCATGAGTCTGAAACTCCATGGGTAGGATGCATATGGGGCACAGATCAGAGAGAAATAAACCAACTCAATATCATCACGGTGGGGTGGAAGCACACCAACTAGGTTCGGCAAGCCTAACCCTGTGGTTGCTTATAGCACCAAGAAGCTATTCCCAAAGCCCCCTTGGAGCTCCCAGAGTTCATCGTCCAATAGGACCCTCCAAATAGGGTTGTCCCACAATTCCAAGATTCTCACGGAAGGTTTAGGAACATGACCTTCCCCAAGGGCTCTGTGATAATATTTGCAACTTGCTCATCAGTTCCTATATGATCGAGCCTTATGGCGCCTCGCTGTACCATATCCCAGATAAGTGGTACCAAACATCAATATGTTTGGATCGATCGTGGAACACGGGATTCTCTGACCTAGCTTCATCAAGTAGCTATCTATCATCTCGTAAGCCCTGGGGGCTAGCTTCAACCCATAGAGGGCTTTCTTCAACCTGCAAACATGGGTGTCTCGATCCTAGACTTCGAACCCCAGAGGTTGCTCTACATACACCTCTTCCTTTATCGCACTATGTAGAAAGGCGGTCTTCACATCCATCTGATGAATATTCCATCCTTGCGTAGTAGCAAGGGTAATAATAGATCACAGGTGCAGTCATAATCAATGCCTTCCTAGAGAAAAGTCTCAGGCAACACATCTTGCTTTGTAATGTTCAGCGCTCCCATCAGATCCATGCTTGATCTTATAGAGCCATATCGAGGTGACAACAGCTTTGTCCTCCGGTCTCAGGACCATATCCCAGACATCATCCTTCATAATAGACTCGTACTCTTTGAGTATAGCATCCTTCCAAACTTGATGCTTAACGGTTTCTTCACATGATCCAGGCTCATATTGCACTCATGGCAACTAGATACCTTTGGTATTTATATGGCTTCTTGTTTTTTTTTTCTTTTCGGAATTTCCCCCTTTGAAGCCATATGTCTCTGAGCCATGAGGATTGTAGTCTCCTTCTTAATGGCAGCTTCTCTTAAGAGAGAAGACATCTGTAAGAACAACCTCCCAAGGCAGCATATCAGATAAGTCAGAATGCATCAGATGCCTTTGTGACACTTGAGGAATGAGGAAAAGTCCCCTATGCTTTCCTTTGTCCCAATCCTGACAAATGTCTTCATGATTGGGCATCCCAGACACCAACTCTTTGTAATCAAGGGCCTAAATCTTTCTCGCCCACTATCAAGGCCATTCAAGAATCATAGCCATAAACTGTCATATGTCACTGTCCATATCTTCCTACACATTAAGAACAAATAAAGATGACTTACATGCAGAAGATGCTTTCTACTTATGTTCCTTTGGCCTTTGTTCTTGATGTACCAAACAAATCTCACAGAGAATATTGATGCTTTAAACTATGCCAGCCCATCAATTTCCTTAGTTTCGTCCAGTGTCGTTCTTACTGCCTATACATAGTCTGCAACTTATCACAGCTACTGCACATAATTGATGTCACCATCTCTATCGTCATAGCTACAATATATGTTGCAACCAACACTGCTTCAAAAGACTTTTGTCAACGATATATCTTCAGATCATTGTTTGCATCATTGCCACTGAATTAGGATTCACTGTTCCATGTCCTAAATAGTACATATTCCTCACACATTCTCACAGTGATTATGAATGTCACAGTGAGATCCTCTAGAAACATTCAAAACAATGATGAAATGATTCCCTTATAGTGACTTCTGGAACTGTTGATACCTCAGGTTCTCTTGGAGCAGTTATATCAGCATCTTCAGGAAACATCCTATGAGAAAGTATAACATTCGCTGTTATACACAAAATAAATAGAGTTGTTATATCAAAGACACCCAGGACCCTTCCCAACCTGTTCAGGAGAAAGTCTATTTCTTTTTCATAATGGAGATAGATAAGACTGTCCAGGTCAGAAAAGATCAGTCGCTGATACAGTCGGTACTAGGATATATCTTTATGTTGTAATCCTTTGGAGAAGATGGTAAGGTCTTCCACCCTGACTTTTAAGAGTCAATTTATTTGATAGATATGAGGATTATCAAACACTATATATCGTCATATCTAGATGTCTATCCTTTGGAGGAGAGACAGATTATCATCATACCCAACTGACATTATTGGGTAGAAAAAAGTATTCAGAGATTTTGACGCTCCCTCTAAGGCCTTACTTCCATTGCTTATCTAGCCTTGAATCATCAGGTTACTTAATTCAAGATTTCTCATTCAAGCATCTGCATCTTTCAATAAGGTACTTTACAGGAAACTGTTCAGACTTCAAAATAACTATGACCCATTTTAACAATCTTTGATTTCTAGCTCCAGAAGATTTTCATTTCTTCAAAGGTTATCAGGCACCTTATGGAATGTCTTTAGATTTGTCTTTGAGTATGATTAAACACATACAACCACGATGCCACAGATACTCTGTTCATTCTGCAATATACATCACTCCTGGCAACGTCAAAGAATTCGTCTTACGAGCATCAATGTGATGATGCGTTGGCCACCCTGAATTAACGTGGGTGTGGATCTCATCCGCTACACAAATATCGCCTCTGACTCCACACTGTCACCTTTTGTGGTCCCCTCTACAATCGTACTCCACTTGTCACCGTGTTCCACCGCCATACTTTCCTATCCACAGCCACGTATTGTGCCCTCTGTTCCGGCAATCAACGGGGACTATTTTGAAACCATAACCCTGTTTCGACAACCAACAAGGAAACCTATGTGCTTCATCGTTCTATTCCAAATAGTCGGTAGTCCACACACAATGCTAATTTCCTTTCCCTGTCGTCAATCATCATGTTTGTTGGCCATACCCGCAAAGGGTGTGACGTCTAGTCTCATGGGTCCCTATGAACGTTGAGGTATCCAGGTGGAACAGTCGTTGTGGTGCAATTGGAATCCCTCTTCATCTCCAGTGAATTCCCAATCAGCATGGCTAGTTAGGCAGAGTCTGTGTGGCAATTCCTCTTCCTTGTTCGCAAACACATGCCGAAGCTCTCACCTTTGCCACACTCAACGAATTATCCATGCATGATGAGCATAAAGCCTACTGTGTCGGAGAGGCAGGCACCGGCCCGCCTCCGAGACCCCTCGCTCCAATTGCTCTGCCGACGTTTTTGAGTATCGCTCCTCCTCCCATCTCCTCTTCCTTGTTCTGAAAACAGAAAATTCAATCTCGCCCTCTAACCTATGCGATAAAATAAATGCAATGGAGATCAACTCTACAGTTATATATACCATACACTCTAATCCATTATTATGAATTTCAGCGCTGCTCTTATCTTCTTCATCCACAGATGAATCCCTCCGTCCATCTGCAGCTATATCACCTCACCGTTCTTAGTAATTTGGTCCACATACACTGCCCTTACGCTATCACCTTCAACAACTTCAAAATTGCATGCTTAAATCTACACGCTGACACTCGCTGTGGTGGTATGGCCTGCGGCCTACCACACAACTTTTCTGAGGCTAACGACACCCTTAATCGCCCTTAGAATAACCCATATCTCGCTGCCCTAGATAAGTTGGGCATTGTCTTCTCCTAGCTCTGATACCATGTTAATTTTCCATAGATGTTCTATGCTTAGATGCAAATACACTTTAACCTTCTAGGGCATAAGTAAAGTAAGATGCAGATAGAACATACCAATAGATCGATGGAAGACAAGCCAAAAACGGAGATAAAGAATGGGGGCGTCATGGCGATCAGCAGGATGCTTCAACCAGCAAAGTCTTCATAAGGTTAGCCACTCACATATGTCACACAAACCCAAGACGTCTCATCAAGAATACTTCACAAAGATGCTGCACCAAGAAGCCCTAAACGCAAAACCAAGAACGCAGCTCCATCATCATCAAGAGAGAAGAAAATGCCTCCACACATTGTGTGTCTAATGAACTCCAAGTCTCTCCAATATATAGGCATCTTTGGGGGTGTGTGACACATCTCTTATGCATGTGGGATAAAACAAGCCCACCTTGCACATGTGGAATAAATTCGAAATACATGTTCTTCTCATCCGATCAAGATGATCTTTAGATCGATTTTGCACCTCTCCAAAAGAGGAACCCAATAAAAATATCGGCATCGCCATCTGAGCATCACATCATGGAGTTTGGACCTAGTTGTCCAAAATTAACACATTTCCATGTATGTTTCCCATACCCCTATTCCCTAAAACAAATACGATTCCTAATACCACTAAATCCTAGGGTTTACACAAACCTAGGTTCCCATTCCTCCCATTTCCCAAAACATTTATTTCCACTTCACATTCCCTCCATTTCATTCCATCACCCTAGGGTTTCAAAATTCAAATATGGCTGAAGAGGAGAACAGAACTATTAGTGAGGAGCAGAGACCAAAGAAAAAGTCATATAAAAAGGGAGGGAAAGTCATTAGACATGAACTAGCAACCACTAGAGAGCTTATGGCTTCTCCCCTCACTGTGTCATGTTTTAAACATGTGGGTTGTTTTGAATTTTGTGAGAAAGTGCAGAAGATCCAGTATCATCCTATGTTGACAAGATTGTTCATTTCCAATCTTCATGATAGACAGGTCACTCTTGCCGGGGTCAATTTCACTATGTCCACTAACATCATTGCAGTTGTTACAGGGATCCCAAATGTAGGAGAAAAATGGTTTAAGCAAGGAAACCCCGATCATTGCTATTATGAGCCATATCTTAAACCAACATACAAGGATGACAAAAAGACAATTTTTCCTTTCTCTCATCTCCTTAACAGATATGTCCCCATGATGAAAGTCGTCATGAAATACTTCACCTGTGAGGGAAGGTTTTCTAGACTCTATTCCTATCATATCCGGCTCCTCATGCACTTCACTAGAGTCAAAATGCTTCACATACCCTATTATCTCTCCCGCAGCATTGACAAAATTGCATATATTGCACAAAAGAGAGATTATGGTCATCAAATGCAGCGTATTTTCCACCACTCCCTCATCAAAATGATAGTCATGTATCAGCTTGATCAAATGAACATTCCATGGGACACCTTCATATCAAATGAGATTTTTACCACCCCACCTAGTCAGCATGATCAGAATACCCCTTCATCATCTCATCCTCCCACATCTATTCCTCCATCTCAGCCTGCTGCTCATACATCATCACCAAGTCAGTTTCATTCACCTCATATTAATCCTTCTTCTTCACCTTTCTATAACCCTACATCATCATCACATCATGATTCAGAGTCATCAAGCAGTGGGGAAGATATTGAGGCAGCATGGGCTAGTTTGACTGAGGTTGACCCTTTTCCCAAAACTTATCAGAGAGGCTATAGGCATGTGTTTGCTTCACTTGAAGTGAAAGGGGCCATGCCTTCTTCATCAACATAGCAAGTAGACAAAGACAAGGAAAAGGCAAAAGAGCCAAACATTGATGATGAGGAGGGCAAACATGAGATAGAGCATGAATTTCAGTTGATTGACCTAGGTGAGGAAGATGAAGACAAAATTACTAGTGCAGCAATCAAAGGCAAAGAGGCAAAGATTAGTGAATTTGAAACTAATCTTGAGAGGGCAAAATATGTGATTGACTTCCTTGAGCAAGAAAATCAACTGCTGAACACCAAGCAGGCCATCAATGAGGTGAAGTGTATCAAAGCACAAAGAGAGGCAAAAAAGGCTAAAGCCTTGCTTGAGGAAACAATGGAAAGGTTTGGTGAACTTGATGATGAGGAGGATCAGCCTCCAAGACAGAGACCAAGGAATAGAGGGTTGAAAAGAGCTCTAGCCCTTGAGAGACAAAGGGAAGTTGAGCTAGCAGATCAGCTCACACCAAATGAACTGCTTGCCCTAGAAATCAGCAAGGACAGGGAACCATGGCTTGATAGAGCCAATCTACATTTGGAGAGGTTGCTAGAGAAGACCAACAAGGACAATGACTTGTTGAGGACAAGGGTCAAAATTCATGCACGGAAAGAGAGAATTGCATTGGCCAAGCTCAAAAGAGCCAATGCTAATTTTGAAAATTTGACCAAGCAAGGAGAGAAAGAGAAATTAGACATATTTGCTAAGGTATGACTCCATGCCTCAAGCACTTGATGAGCAAGTATCCTCACCATTTTGACAAAATTTTGGCACACCTTGCACTTTTGTTCATTTCTATGTTTTTGGGTATTTTTGCACACAGAAAATTTTCCAAAGGCGCAGCAACCTGGACGCTACTTTCTTTTTTGGGGCCTCCAAATGACAAATGGCCACCACTAGCATGTTCATATTGATGAGGACATCGACCCTAGCAAGTTTCAGAGTTTTTGGAGGAGAACTGGTCCATCAAAAGTGCCAAAAACCATCAATTTTTCATGTTTCTACCTCCAAATCTGCCTGGTCGCTACGCGTTTACCAGTCTTGGGAGAACAGAATTTTGATAGGGCAAATGAGCACCATTTTCAAAACTAGAGGTAGTTGTGGAAAATAGACTCAAAGGGCTTTCCAATGAGCTATCTTGGAGCTGATTTGGACACCGAGAAGGCACTCAAAACTAGCAATGAATAGAGGCCATTTTTTCTGCCTGGATGTTGCGCGTTTGACAGGGAAAATGCATTTTTCACAGTCTTCAATAATTTTTTGATTTTCATTCCATTTTGACTTTTACCTTGGGAAATGAGCAAATTACTTATGTAAATGGTCAAGATAAATGTAAATATCATGTTTTTACTTTTATCTAGGGTAAGTACATTAGGTAAGTCAATCAGTTGAGGTGTAATGAATCAATTTATTAGAGATAGGATTGAGTCACTTTTCTCATCCTATACTCTAGCTATCGGTTCAGCTTTTTGTGTAATATCTCCCTCACCTCATGGATTCGACCCCTATGGATGAGTGGAGGTGGTTTTGAGGTCTATTTAGCACAGGTCTTCAGAGGAGTCAAAGATTGGCATCAGTTTGAAAGTTAGTGTATTGATCAAGAACCAGTTTGGCCTGGATATCAATGAAAAATTGCAGCTATTTCTTTGGGATTCATGTGGTATGAATGTTTGAAATAGTTTTTTCTCTATGATCATTTGTATGAATTTTTTGTAAGCTCATAAACCTTTTCATGTCTATTATATGTTAAATTTCAAGTTTGAAAGGCAGAATTCATGTTTTTCATGCTATGTTTTGGGAAAATTTTCATAATTTGTCCATTTTCTTCAGTTTAGGAAGAACTCATCTCATATGCTCTTCCTAGCTCCTCATTTGTCTTATTCCATCTCACCAAAATCACCTTTAAATGTTGAGCCTTCTACTTACCTTGCCCCATAGAATGGACTGCAATTCCATCTCATTGGCCCTAATCTAGTCCCCTTGACCTAATCCTCATTTAGTGAGCCCAACCCCAAATCAAAACAAATCCCTGCATTTCATACCTAGCCTAAAACCCTAATTGCTCCAACCCTCCTGGCTGTGACCCTTTGGAAAGAGCCCTCTCTGGCTTGATAGGGCTAGCTGTCAAGTCAAAAACTTGGTTTGTAGTTACCTTTGTTGGGATTCCTTCCTCAGCCTTGGGAATTTGGTGGAGTGATAACACTTAATACCATGTCTACTTCTTCATATATGCCTATCTTGTAACTTTGAGAGCAAAATTCATGTTTATGCATGCTCTGTTTTAGACAAGATTCACCATATTATGTTTATTTTCTTCTTAATTGAATCAATTCACCTCAGTGCTCATTCAAACTCTACTCCATCTTCATCCTATACTCAATGATTGATTAATATGTTGCCAAACTACCTATACTCTCTGCAGGTTCACCTCGAAGTTCAGACCTAAAAACCTCTTTTATAGTCCATTCACTGACTTTCCTATCCATCATTCAAAATATCAAACAAATTTTACTTATTTAAGCTTATATATTTAGCCTAAAATTTTATGATACTCAACCATTCATTTGATTGTTTAAAGTGACAAAGAGTGAGCCCTCTCTGGTCCGAGTAGGACTAGCTACCTGACCTAAAGTTTGGTATGTGGTTACCTTTCTCCAATCATACTGTCAGCCTTAGGAAGTTGGGGAGAGTGATAACATTTATCATCAAAACTAATGCCAAACAAAAAATAGAAGAGGACACAAGATGTAGGCACGCTGCCAGGGCAAAACCCCACTCTTTAGGGAAAACCCAGTCAAATTTCTTCCTTCAGTATATTTAAGATGAGACAACCAAGACCCTTAGACTATAGACTTCCTCCATCAAGTCATCCCTTCACTGTGTTAGCACCAAGATCTCCTTTTCTTGCACTGAAAATTCATCCTTATTACTGTAATAACACCGAGACATTGAAATCTTCTTCTTGAGGTAGCCCTGAGATCCATCTTCACTATGATCACCATTGTAGTAGCTTTGAGTTTTGTTGCACTGAATAGCACCGAGACATCATGACTGAGATAGCATCATAGCACCAAGAATCATAACATCATAATACTGAGTATAGCACCAAGTATCAAAACAGAGATAGCATCATCATAGCACCGAGTATCAAATCATCATCATAGCACTAAGTATCAAAACAGAGATAGCTTCATCATAGCACCGAGTATCAAAACACAGATAGCATCATCATAGCACCGAGTATCAAAACAGAGAATAGCACCGAGTTTCATGACTGAGAATAGCATTGAGTTTCATAGCTGAGAATAGCACCATATCCGAACTATAATAATATTGTCTTCTTGAAGGTATTCGAACTTTATTTGTATACTGTGATCCGAAAATCTGAGTTGTAATGTGAAATCTTAGTAGGGTATATATAGTAGTTCCTCCATAAATGAATCGAAATGTTCATTGTGAATAGTTGTGTCTCTATTATAAGGCCGACATGAGCACTTGTGTGAAGTCGACTTGAAGGAGACTTATTTAGGTAGACTTGGAGACTTTTGCTGAAGAAGATGAGTTGAATACTTTGTTGACGAGACTGAGGATGATGACCTTGAAGGAGATGACTTGATGGAGGAGCCTTTTGACCAAATAATAAACAACCTAGATTACATGATTTAAAAGCACAAATGAGTAAATTTAAATATGTAATGACTATCCTAGAAGTCCACAATGGGGACCTTTATCTAAATATGACCCAAGCATGAAACACATGCTTTAACAAGTCATTTAATAATAATAAATTATTTTTGAAAAATATATTAATAATGAAGACCGAACCTAGTTACATTCTTCAACATGATGAAGGAAGACCACTAAGGGCAGACATCACTAATTCCTTGTCAGGTGCGATTTCTTAAGAAGTCCATAGTTGATCCCTAATTTCAGTGATTCTCATGAAGAATGATTGTATAGTCTCTCCTTTGTGCATATTAGATTCTTTCAGTTGATTTTTCAAATCCATAATGTGGCTCAAATTGTTCCCTTCATACATGCCCATAATCTTATCGTACATTTCTTTGGAAGTC
This sequence comes from Pinus albicaulis, assembly GCA_034641835.2. Taxonomy (NCBI): domain Eukaryota; kingdom Viridiplantae; phylum Streptophyta; class Pinopsida; order Pinales; family Pinaceae; genus Pinus; species Pinus albicaulis. The sequence continues at coordinate 92,619,928 of CM076570.1, read as the reverse complement.
TTCAAAGATGAAATATAAACAAGTAGATGATCTCTTAAAGAATCAATAATAATCTTCTTAGCTTTAATCTCCCCTTTCTTGTACTTGGACTTGGTAGCTTGGGATGCATTCTCTGATGGCGGTGAAATATTTCCTTCCACGTATCCCATGACATCATACTCATCTAAGGTGACATTGATCTTGGTCTTCCAAGCTGCAAAGCAAGGTGCATCGGCTAACTTTTCATTATCCTTGAAGTATGAAGTAGACATTTTTTACTAGACCAAAATTTAGCTGCTATAGGATGGATGTTCTTGCTCTATGTCTCTTGGGCTTCTCTTCACCTCAGCTCTAATACCATGTTATTTTTTCATCAAGAATTGTTCTATTTTGCAAATATTACTTCAACAATTTCCAATAGCATCCAACTTACAATTTCACTTCTTCAATTAACCAATGACAGTAGAAAAACAGTAGATAGAACAATTATACAAATGCACAATGAAAGACAACCAAGAGACAAGAGACACAATATTTGGTCAATGACCATGGAAAAACCCCACAAGGGGGAAAACCCTTTGCAATTCTTCTTCTATTATATTGTCATAAATTGTTCAGGAGAGAGTAAAATGAGCCAATACAATACTATCTAGCAAAATCACCCAAACAATATTCAGAAATATGATCCTAACAACAATATTGATTAGAGTTAACTTTCCCAATCTGTGGTCAACTGTTGTCACTTGTCACCTATAAAAATGAATCCCTAAATCGCAGTCGCACGAAGGGAGGGTCATGCATGTGGCCGAAGCTTTCTAGCCGCACGAAAAGGCTTGGATGCGTGCAGTTGCACCCGAAAAATTCTTGTATCAACCCTATGGCTAGAACCCAAAAACCCTAATCATATGTGTGAGCTTCAGACCCTGCAATTTCGAACCTATACAAACCAATATTTGCGAGCCACCTTTAAACCTGTGCGAACCAAACCAAAGAAGAGAGAAGAAGAAGATGCTTGATGATGATGTCCAAATGAGGGTCACTTTACTTGTATTTATAGGCTTCCAAGGGTGTCCAATTCCATTTTAGAGCCAACTTGTCCATTTGTGCATATGTGGGATTCACTTCAAAAATACACTTTCCCTTGTCCAAATCAAATGCTTCAAAGGTCAATTTTGGTCCTCTTGAAATGAGGAATCTAGTCCAAATTAACAAATCGAGCTGATTTTTCCACCCCTCTTGTGCACCTTTTACTTCTTGATTATTCCTTATATTACCGCATATAGCTCAAGGGTTAGAGCCTTCTCTTTATGATGTAGCAGTTTTATTACCTCATAAGATAAGTCAGTTTATCGCTCATCAGGGTTGGGACATGCAAGGATTTCATTTTGATGTAATGGAGCATCATGTGCTTAGGAATCGATTGATAGCCATGTGAGGAAGGTAGAGCTCATGCTAGGGTTTTGCCCATGTGGTAATCTTTATTTCCTAGCCAACTTTTGCATTTTGATTTTCTTTCTTTTGTTTCGTTGTGGTCATAATGTGCTCTTTTTTTTCTTTTAGGTGCATCAACCTCCAGGGAAAAGTTTCTCGGCCCTACTCAAGGAATGTGAAAATATAAGTGAGAAATCCCAAATAACCAATGACAATTTGAACCCGAAGAGCGGAGATTAGATATGGGGTTTGTAATGTGTCATGGTAAGTGATAAGTATGGTATAGGGGAAGATGAACTCACTACCTCAATCACAGTCTTCGAACTAGTGTCCCTCCTATAACCCTTTGGGGCCTTAAGGGAGGTCCCTTTGGATTAGGGCTGAGAATTAATCCCCCTAGTAAGGTGAGAGAACAAAATTACAATCAATATTGGTAAATCTTCTAGATCACCCCTTTATCCATACTAAATGTTCAAAACAAACTAGTATAAGCACTCGATTGCAAAATTATTAGAGTACCTTTTGAATAGCATCCCACATCCGTTCAAGTGCAAAAGCCAAATGGCGAGAGGCACATGGCTGATGCAAATGGAAATGGCACATGGCATATCATCGCCAAATAGTGGCTAGCATGGGTTGTTGGTTGGTTGGCTATCAAATGGAGGAGAAAATTTTTCTCTTATGGGGTTACCCAATTTGCTGAGTAACAAGTCCCTAATATTTTTGGCCATTGAACTCACAAGGGCAATGTGATGAAACCAGATTCTAGTTTGTAGTCTTCTATTTGTAGCTTGACTTTGTGATACTTCCCGACTCCATCAATTTTTTTTCCCATTTCCCACCATCACTCTTATATTTGTGGTTGGATATACAATATAGATTTAATCTTTTTGCAACATTTATATTGATGAAATTATGGGTGCTCCTTGTGTGTATAAGCACGTTGCAATTCTCTTTTTCATGTGCCCCTTTAGTTTCAATTTTTGCGATTGTGTTATTTATATTATTGCAAGAATGGATATCTTGGTTATGGCCTTTTTAAGATCTATATTTTGAAGATCATTTTCTTCCTTACATTCTTCATCTAAGTCACTACTAAATGTGTTTATTTCCTTCTTCGCTTCGCAAGTATATAGTTTTTTATTATTGCATTTGTGCCTTGGTGGCCATTTGTTTCCACAATATCTACATTTGTTTACCCATTTGTTATCTAGGTTCTCCTGTCGATTTTCATCTTCTCTTAAAGGGGGTGGTACATACTTGTTAGACTTGTCTATCGAGTATTTATTTTATCTTCCATTTGAATATCTATTTGATCGTTTTGGACCTGTGAATGATGGCCTATTGAATTTGTTTTTTTGTTCAATCAGTTTTGTTGCATATCTAGCATCCTTAATAGTTTTAGGGTTCCATAGTTTTATTTCACTATGGATATACTTTTATTTCACTTTGTCTCAATGCCAGAACTTCCCATTCATGTGTATAGTCATTTATGTTTCTTTTTGTTTGAGATGCACGAACTTGTTATACATGTAATTGTCTTCTTCTTCATGGAATCTTTTAATAAAACAGTTTGAAACTTTGTCAATGAAAGAAATGAGCATCACATTTTTTAGACCACCATAAAAACCAAATCGTAAGTTTTCCCTTCTATATTTTTGGAGGTTTTCATTAATTTTTCTCGTTGACCCAACAGGGGATTTGATTCAAAAATACCCTCCATTTTGTTTAACTCGGACAATGCTTACTCTATGGTCCTTACCATCATATTTTGGTAACTCTTTTTAGTAGATTTAAGATTCTTGTGGGATGAATTATTTGATTGCAAATTTCTCGACGAATTTATTGTTGATTTTTGTGTAGCATCGAGATGTATTCCCGCATGCTTGGAGGCCTCCTAAGTTGGCCCAGAAAAATTATAAAAATTAAAATAACAAATTTAGTTTTGTGGCATCGTGTAGGCTCGAAATGGTCAAGTCAGCCCCACCATGAATGGGCATGACTCTTGGTCAAATTCACCCCATTTGACTAGTAAATATACACAATGAATCCTTCATTTGACCAACCACACAACAACAAACATATCTTCTTAAGAAGTTGCATAAAGGAGCTGAAAGTGGACAAATTGACCAAGTTTCTTCTAAAGTTTGACCGACTTTCCTAGGGCTTGAATCAGCTCAAGTTTGCCTGGGTTGACCATTGACTATAGTTTGGACTTTGACCGCAAGTCCAAACTTGACCTCAGGCTGATGTTTTGACCATTGACTAGCATTGACTTCTCTATTTTTTGGTGGTTTGACTAGCATTGTCTAGTTGATATCTGACCAGGTTTGACTGGTATCTTGGACTTGGTTTTTGGCACATATTTCTAGACAATTTATGTAATTGTGAACCTTGTTCAAGAACAATTTCTCCTAGAAGAAAAAATTTTGGGTTTTCTCCCAAGTTTGGGTTTCCGAGGGAAAATTTCCAATCTTTATTGTGCATCTCTGTCTCTTTATGATCTCATTGTTTTCATTGCATTACTATTGAGACTTTGTGTATAATTGCTTAAGGATATAAGTGGCATAAGGTAAATTGACTGGGAATCATTAGGAATTAATTATAATACTAGAAGATCAATTTCTACAGTGCATCCTAGTAGAAAATTCAACATGGTATCAAAGCCTCGATAAAAGAGCAACCATTGGAGTGCCCTAGGAGAGTCGAGTTTGGACTGTGGAAACAAAATTCCAACTAATAAGGTCGAGGCCTAGCGTTGTGCAGGCAAATCCCCTCTGCGGACAAAGGCGATCCCTCTAGCCCTAGGGTGGGTCTAGCAACAAGGGAACACGCTGAATTCCTAAATTCCTAGTTTGTAAATGAGATATGGACTAGAAAAAATATCCTACCTCAGTCCAATGCTTTTGTCATGGCACGTAGCAGTGATCCTTTGATCCTTGTCCTTCAAGTCTCACGCTCCTTTGGTAGCGACATTTACACCTGCACAAAGATCAAACAAACGCCGACAGCATACAAACATATATATTCATCTACAACTATCTGACTAGTCAAGGAGAGTTAGACACTTCGAATATAAATGGAAACAAAGTTGGAACCAGAAACCAGTTATGTAATATTGATAAATGAAAAAGAAGTTTACAACCTATGCCTTGACGTTGTAGACCTCCTTCGACAGGTTCAGTCGGGCATGTCTCCAAGCACTCGTTTGTCGTTCGGCTCAATGAGGCAGTGGGCTTAAACTCTCTCTAACAAAAATGGACTCTTCTCTGCTCTCTTCAACGCAACAGCTATAAGTATTGACTGCTCAGCGAGTTGAATCAATGTGAGGAAGAAGAATTTATAGAGGAGGAGGAGGAGGCTTAGGATCCACATAAGGTGGAGGAGAGGTCTATCCCTTTGGGAAGTTGCACATTTGTATGAACTAATAGGCCAAAGGGAGAAACTCGACTTGATCCAGTCGAACAAACAACCATGACTCCGCCCACGAAGCTGTTAAATCATGGAAGCTTCGTTTCTATTTTAAACAACTTTCCAAAAGTAGCTTGGTGCGGGTGCCCTTCAGAGACGGAGTGACGACAGCACGAGGCTCAGTGTAAATTTTTTCATGGGCGCGAGGACAAAACTACCTACCGGCGCTGACCCAAAAGCATAGGTTTTTTAGGGACTACTTTAGGAATGATCAACAGAGATTATGTTCTTAACATGTCAAGGGATGCAGTGACATTTATGGTAATGTATGACAGTACACAGGGGTTATTGAAATGGTCCTCCAATGTTCAAAATGGGGATTGCAGGGATGGTGACAAAACACTGTGTAACAGATGCCCCCTAAAGCATGAAGTTCGAGAGAGGGAGGGGTGAAATGCTTTACGAGAACATGCCCAAACCAAAACACCGTCGTTGGAAGACCTGCAAGATCAAGTACGACCGATATCTCTGATACATGAATATGTGGTATGGGCGCAACCATCCATAATAGAGAATATGTAATAGGATCCAAGGTATGGACTGCAACCATACAGTAAGAAGGATCATCAAATAGACTCAGGTATGGTCGCAGCCATCCAATCAGAAGAGTCATGCATATAATTCATGATAAACCAAATCGTCCCGCAACCTGGATTTCATCAGACAAAACTCAGGGTCTTGCGCTCCATCTCGACCCGAACAAGTACAAATTCAAGCATGTGAATGAATGAGCTGAAGTCAAACATGCAAGAAAGTCACCTGATTACCAGCCAATGTTGAAAGTTGTTAACAGGCGCGAGAGAGACCACCAATAATGACAATGGTACTCAAGCTACTGCTAGTAAAATCCACAGAATGTGAACAATGAGCTAGAGTCGAACACCCGCGAAATCACTTGATCAATGGCCAATGATGAGAACCTGTTGTCGAATGCGAAGAACTTGCCATTGAGGCATGCAAGCTCTAAGGTACCAGAAGGGAGTCTCTGGATTAGCTTCCTGGATAATGAGCTGAAGTCGACAGGAAGTGATCGGTCGAAAGAGGGCCATAATGTTTCCCACATCATTGACACGAGACAGAGGAATAAGATCATAGTGAGTTAGGACTAAATAGAGGATCAGGGGTTGAAAACTGCAGAGGGAACTTCTCTTGAACATATTGGCGACATGACTCCGGAATTTGGAAGTATTTGACATCAAGGGATCTGAGGTCATGGTGACGAAACAAAAAACAGATGAGAGGTCAAAACGGATAACCCAAACCCATTGAGGCAAAATGACGAATGTGGGATGTCCCTAACCCGACACGAACTGTAGACAAGTGTCATGTTGAAGAGTGACATACTGCCGACACAACTGAGAACTGGTTCCATTTTCCCCCACCATTTCTGGCGAGTACCCCAATTATTTTTCGAAACAAGCTTGAAGGGGATAGCATATGCTTGTCATGTAAGTTTGTCCTTTGGACAAATTCGTCCTAGTACATTTTACGAGCCCTAGGAAGGAGGAACTCTGTAATATCCCAAATGGGATATTTTAACTAAAAATGCATAAATAGACTTGAGCAGCAAAATAAATGGAAATAAACACACAACCACCAATATAACATAATGGATGCCGATAAAATCACTAAGCCATTTTATTAATCCATGGTAAAAAGTACATCAACATAAAGGAACAACGGAACCTGAGCTTGCCAAGCAAGCGGAGCAAAACCCAGAAAGATCTCTGGCCCAACTGATGAATGACACTGGCAATGATGTAGATGGCTCGGCAGAAGATTGCTGCAAATCAGCTACGGCAAAAGCTGTCACTGAACCCACTGAAGCACAAGTTGAAGATCTGAATGATCCTCACACCAATCCCTGAAGCTCTGTGAAACTTCTGAATGAAGTCTCCTCAAGAGAGTTGGGTTTTCGTCTAACACTCACAAATCACCCGAGGGTTTCCGTCCTGGGGCTACCGCTGAAGTAGAGAACCATGATCTCACACCTCTCATACAATAAAATAACATGATCCCAAAGATATCTCCCAATGGTCTCTTCCCTTTCTTTTATAGATCTCTTGGAGCCTTCTAGAGCATTATTTTACTACTATTTTATTCATGAAGCACTTTTCCCTTTTATTAAAATATTCCTTTTTAATGTAGAAAAGGGTAAATCGGCTACCACGCCTCCTCCGCTCACTGAAATCTATGTCTAACTGTCCCACCATGTAGGTATCCTCGTCCCAGTTCCAATGAGCTATTACACTAAGGTGTTCCATCATGTATTCCTCCTGGAATGCCACCTTGAGTGTAATCAGCTGAGTTAAGCCCAGAAATAACTCAAATTTCCGAAAGTTATCGGAATGCACCGGAACGAAAGCCAAACCGCTTGGATGATGAAGTATATCAAGCGAATGCCTCCGGAAACCATGAAAACTCCTCAAAACTCCTCCAAAGAGCTCCTGAGCCCACTAGTAGCACCAATCTGTACATGTGACCTGTCTGCTCCTAACTCTGGAAGTCCAACCTGACTCGGTAGTAGGTGACACCAAAAAAAGGAATATTACAGACCTTCCACCTCAAGATTGCTTGCCCTCAAGCAGTCCAGATATGTGGGCCACTCTGTCAACCTGATGCAACTGAGACCCAATGCACAGATCCCATACAAACCTCCTGGTGCAACTATGTGCCTGTGTCAAGCCACCCGGAATAGACCCCTCAATGCTGGGATCCCAAACTGATCTCTCACTGTACTTGTCATCAAATAATCCTCCCGGATCCCCATGCCACGGTGGCCAATCATCGCCCAAGTCCCACGGCCTAGATTGCGCACTGCCTCTGGCTATGACTGATGCTAGAGGGGAAGACCACGTCTCCTGCTGCACTAGATCTATGACGGTGTAAGTTGCCCCATCAACTGTGTACCAACTCATCACCTCTCTCCAATCCAATCCCTGACTAAATCCACTGTTGATTCTGCTCTCCTGAAACCGGGATGGGATGCTGAAGAATCTGCCCCACTGCCAACTGGAACCTGTATCATCTGTCATGTCTAAGGGCCCTTGCCTTGCTGTGCTCCCTACGAAGAATATCGTACCATCAAGAGGATACCAACTCATGATCTCCCGCCAGTCCATCCTGGAAGAAGAATCCAATGTAGCAACAACTGCATATGGAACACGCCTAGAGTGTTGCCGCCGGCCAGTAATCAACTCCCACTGCTCTGCCCTGTCTGCCAATGAAAGTTGCCTGTAGAAGGAAGCCCTTCTCTCTATAATGGGCCAAAGTGGGCAAGATATGCTGCAAGCCCCATCGATGTACTCCTGAAGAGTGCTACTCACTGAAAATACTGCAGCTCTGCTGACTGCGTGTACATCTATCTGCACCTCATCCCTGTGTCGACCCACAGATGGATGCTCCACTATCTCCAACAGCTCCTCCCACTCCTGATCAGGAATGTCATGCTCCTGCTGTCTACTAGCCCCCTGCAGAACAATCCCATCAACCTCCAACACCTCCAGAGGATATGGATTCGCAACTGCTGTCACCATACTCGATGTCAGTGCATCTGACTGCTCCACCTCAATGGCTGACCCCAATGTTAGCCGCATATCCATCATAGACTCAATGTGGGCGCCCATCTGGCTCTCCCCCAAAGGAATATCATGCCTGATGTGCATAGTATCCTCCTCTGCTAACTCAGGCTCCATCATATGCTGCTTTGGTTGAATCGTCATAAGGGACTCACCACCCAGAGTATCTCCGTAGAGTCTCATGACTGCTCATCCTGCACACTGGAACACAGCTTCGGTCTACTGTCATCACCTCTGCATGACTGCTCTCACTCCCCAGAAGCGTCCTCAACTGATCCCATGGACTCATCTGAAGAAGAGTCCTCACCCTGGAATACAGAAGGAATGCCCGCCTGTCCTGCCTCCGCCACATCATCTGCATCTCTCAAACATGAGTGATTAGGCCCCCAAGGTTCTTTGAAAATGAAGCAAAGTCCCTTCCTCCTCAACTCATTTCTGCTGCCTGACCCACCAAACTAGAGCAGCTCCTCCCTAGTCAACTGTCTCCTGAGAAGCTCAATGTTCTGCTCAACTAGCCCTTGGGCTAGCTCATAAGCAGCGGGCAAGACTAACTGCTCTCTCCTCCAAATGCTCAACAACCGGGTCTGCAACTTTCGGCCAATGGTCTCATTGTCTCTCATACATGATGACAAGATGAACTGCATGTGTGCTATGACGGTGTCAGGATGATGTCTCCTAATGTTGAAGAAGCATTGGAACATCTACAAAATCAGGTCATCACACTCAAGGTCAAACATGATGACATAAGTCTTGATTGTGGCCACACTCCATAGAATCTCCAGCTTCTTCCCAAAGGTAGAGCCTGCACTGTTGTCCAAATCCTGAAAAGTCTCTACAATCAACCTCATAATCCTCCTCATAACATCATCATTATATGGCTCTATAGGTGCAGTCAATTTCATGATGTTACTGAGGCTAGCTGCAACTGGTAGTGTGACCCCTTCACAAGGTTCCTCCAAGAATTTGGGTTGTATAAGAGCAAGCATAGCAGGCTTTAGAGCCCAAATCAGTTTCTTCCCTTCTGCTTGGTCTATTATGGACATGAGTTCATTAAACTCTTCTAGTTTGGACAAAACTCTCCATGACATCTTCATGTGTTTCAGATCTATCCCAAGTGCAAAAATTTTGTGACCAATCCCCAATTCTTCCTGCAAACCTTTTGGCTGTCCTTTTTGAAGGATGGCACAAATCCCTCTTGAAAGAGCTCTGATGTCCTGCTTAGTTTCTGGGTGTGTGCCATGCTTAATTTCTGTGTTCAATCTTCTCAATTTGTTTAGGAGTTCCTCCATTACGGAATGTTTGCATGAGAACATAATTTTCTGAGTTTTTAAGTGAAATCCTTGGTCAAACAGTTTAAAAGTCTATTGTTGTAGGTGTAGTTCTTATCTCTCATCTCATTTAATATGTATAGTGAGCATAGTTGATATTGAAGAATGCAGAAAACTTGGTGCTGCTTGAATGAACATAAAAAAAGTCTGAACAATTAACTAAGCACAGGGTTATCTAGAGAACAATAGAGAGATGAAACCTGGTACATTAGCTCCTACAAATATGCCAAGAGTTCCCATTCTTCAAAGAGCCGCTGACACACCTATAAGAAGAAATAATGCAGCTATGGTTCCTTTTCTGGCGGAGATCAACCAAAATTAATGCTCATAGTCTCGATGGCCCACTCAGCTCCTGATTTGAGTACTGTGAAATGTCTTTAATATGATGCCCAGCCTTCATATATCTCAGCAAGGGTGACCTTCACAAAGTAACCACTTCAGTCCTCTGCTTTACGCTGTCTGCTACAGCCACATGAAGCTAAAACACTTCACACAGTTGAAGATAAACATGTCCAGCAAACCAACCCAACTTCGTTCTCCTCAAAATGATTGTCTCTGTCACTGAGATGGCCCACACAACCAGCCAATGAGGGGTGAACTCGGTTTTGTACAGGTCATAGTCTTATTTTCCTCCCAATCGTAACCAACAAACCAAATTAAGGCCCATGGTCTCCATCAACAGCTACCACAACATGAATCGAACTCCAGCGAGTGTGAACGGTCAAGTAGCCACAGGAACGAGTGCAGTTTCTCTCAAATAACGAACTTGCCTCTGCTCTGCTTAAGGAAATCAACCCTCAAACTGTAATATCCCCACGTAGAGTGTTCATCAGTGATGCATTCTAAACTCGGCCACCGTTACAGGACTCCTTTCTCTGTGGGGGAAATAGCAAATATTCAGCAATGATGTATGTAATCCGTCTTCAATACAAGCGTAAATTTACAGATCTTCAGGACTGTAAATTATGCGCCTTATCTAGCTATTTCCATCACGCACAATGCAGCAGACTAAGCCTACGTTCTAATGTAGACACAGTGACTTTGCTCCGCGCGGATGAGTATTTTCAAGACCTTTACCTCGCGGAAGACAAAGAGCCAATATTAATGAATTTCAATCAACCTTGTCTCAATGACGACTCGAATTGATAACTTGCAGCAGTGACGTGGTCCCATTCCACCGTGATTTAGCGACCCATATGGCATCACGCACAACAACTAAGCAACTCATTTTGGTGACCCTTTATCCATCGCGTCATTGGTTCGGCTATAATATAGTCGTCTATCCAACCTTCTGAGGTTTCAACGTCTTTGACCTCTGCTCTTACCCACCCGAATATTATCGTTGTTGCCTTTGCTTCCGAAAAAATAACTCGGCCGCTTCGATAACAGAGAGCCCACGCTGTCTTGGTGATGCCTTCGGCGTTGAAGATTGAGGCGGAGACAAACACTTCGAAATTATTTTCACCCCCCTACAATTCTTCGACTGGCATTCAACTCCCATTAAAATCGGCTTTTTGAAACGAAATCTCTGTCTTAATAAATTTTGGCCATATAGTCAAACGCTAGACAGATAATAGACGGTTCTTCACAAAGGTTTGGCCCCCACTAACATTTCCATCAGGCCGCATATATATATTGCCTTAAAAAAAAATCTCTGCCCTTCTAAATAAAATGAAATTAATCGCACTTCTAGTTTTTGGTGCATAAGATTAATCCAGAATGTTTAAATGACAGAATTTCATACGCCTTCCCACAAGAGATCTTCAGCCACTCCTGATCTACATTTGGCAATAGAAATTTTTCTGAAAACTCATTCTCCAGAACCCTTGAAGCGGTCTCAATAAAATCCTTCAATCTGAAAACCTGCGGCTGAGCCAAGACCAAGGCTTTGATACCACTATAATACCCCAAATGGGATATTTTAACTAAAAATGCATAAATAGACTTGAGCAGCAAAATAAATGGAAATAAACACACAACCACCAATATAACACAATGGACGCTGATAAAATCACTAAGCCATTTTATTAATCCATGGTAAAAAGTACATCAACATAAAGGAACAGCGGAACCTGAGCTTGCCAAGCAAGCGGAGAAAAACCCAAAAAGATCTCTGGCCCAACTGATGAATGACACCGGCAATGATGTAGATGGCTCGGCAGAAGATTGTTGCAAATCAGCTACGGCAAAAGTTGTCACTGAACCCACTGAAGCACAAGTTGAAGATCTGAATGATCCTCACACCAATCCCTGAAGCTCTGCGAAACTTCTGAATGAAGTCTCTTCAAGAGAGTTGGGTTCATCAAACACTCACAAATCACCTGAGGGTTTCCGTCCTGGGGCTACGGCTGAAGTAGAGAACCACGGTCTCACACCTCTCATACAATAAAATAACATGATCCCAAAGATATCTCCCAATGGCCTCCTCCCTTTCTTTTATAGATCTCTTGGAGCTTTCTAGAGCATTATTTTATTATTATTTTATTCATGGAGCACTTTTCCCTTTTATTAAAATATTCCTTTTTAATGCAGAAAAGGGTAAATCGGCTACCACGCCTCCTCCGGTCACTGAAATCCGTGTCTAACTGTCCCACCATGTAGGTATCCTCGTCTCGGTTCCAATGAGCTATTACACTAAGGTGTTCCATCATGTATTCCTCCCGGAATGCCACCTTGAGTGTAATCAGCTGAGTTAAGCCCAAAAATAACTCAAATTTCCGAAAGTTATCAGAATGCACTGGAACGAAAGCCAAACTGCTCAGATGATGGATTATATCAAGCGAATGCCTCCGAAAACCATGAAAACTCCTCAAAACACCTCCAAAGAACTCCTGAGCCCACTGGTAGCACCAATCTGTACATGTGACCTGTCTGCTCCTAACTCTGGAAGTCCAACCTGACCCGGTAGTAGGTGACACCAAAAAAAGGAATATTACAAACTCGGTAACGTTATGATGACGGCATTTGATGTCATTTAGCTTTAACGAATCTGACAAAGGAAGAACTCGGCATCTTTTCATGTTTAGAGAGTTTGAAAAGAAGTGGAAAAGAAAACTCCCGCAGGTCCCTTTTCGTAGGTAGTCTCACAGATCCAAAAAGGTAGAAAACAATATCTGAGAGAACCTTTTAGCCATGTTTGACTAAGGTATTCCTTTTTCGTAAATAATCTGTCCTAGCCCGAAAAAGGGGTAAACGTATACTAGGCAGATGACGTTTCGCAACCTTTAACGAGTTCAAAACGACAAGAGTCTCAGCAATCTTTTCAATTTTTGAGTCACAAAAGAGCTAAAAGATGACTGCAGGGGGTGACGTTTCGTGTTTTTACCAAGTCTGAAAAAGTAATAAAATACAACTCGTTTCCTTATCATCGTCATTTTTATGTCCTGTTGCTGCACAAGAAACAAACGTAAAACCCATTTTTCGAGAAAAATAATAAAATAATCAAAAAGGTGTCCAAAAACCTAATTAGGGTTTAGAAAAGGTTATAAAACAATGCAAATAGTAAAAACAATTCACTTTTACCTTTTCACCTTCTTATGAGCATTTTTACCATTTTTTACTGTGAACTTGCGGAGCTGACAGCAGGCAATCCAGGAGATCATTTACGAATATGTTTTTTCCAGGTAAGAGCTCTGAACTTCATCTGCAATTTAAGCCCTTTTTTTATTTTATGCTTTCATGGTTTGAAGCATTTTCGGGGAATTTTTGTAAAAGCTTGGCCGCGGCGGTCGGCGCAGATTCCGTGCACGGAGTTGTGCCCAACCTCAAAATTTTTGAACAAGGAAGCACCAGTCGGTGTTGTTGTTTGCAAAACAGCGGCGCCGAATGCCGCGCCCAAAAAATATCAAGTTCTCCTTCAAAATGCCCAGTCCAAACGACTTAAACTTTAATCTTACGGCTAATGGGAGCTTGAATTGTGGTTTTGCAGGAAGAATCGGTAGTTGAAATGGCAATAGAGTGGAAATAAAGAGAGCACGGGGAAGAGGATGAACAGGCCATGGGAAATAATGCATGCATGGATGCCCTAAAGAATTGTGGGCTCCTAAAATTCTTCATGACCCCATGTTTAAGAGCTCAGCTAGAGCTATTGCAGTACTTGATTAGTGTATGGGACGCTAACTGAGAGAGATTCATGATTCATGACCAAGAGCTGGAGATAGAAGTCTCCGACATTTACTTCATAACTGGATTATCACTGAGGGTAGAGAAATGACTGCTAACAGGTACCTGGGCCCTTAGAGAGAGCATGGGCATGCTGATAGATAAAGTTTGTCCTGGAGCAAAGAAAGGATCTAAGAGCAGCAAAGTAGACATTCAGACAATGCTTGATTTGGCATTGAGGGTAGTGCTACATACTATAACTCGGGCCGACGGATCTCAGGCTCCCCATGAAGCTACAAAGACACAGCTTCAACTTGTTGTAGATTGCATGGCTCCAACCATCTTCAATTGGGCGGAAGCAGTGACAATCAACTTGAAACGTCTGTTAACCAAATGAAAAAATGGTAAGATGAAACAGTTTGGATACGGATCCATCTTGATATCGTTCATCTTAGAATGGTTGCCGATATTCTAGCGCTAGGAAGTGGCAGTACCTATGCCACTAGCACGAGAGCCACGGATGGTTCGTTAGGCGGAGTTGATGCCTCGATCAAGAGGTGGTCAACACATGTCGTGGAGGCCAGAATTCTTCGACTGGCTACGCTGACAGCTCATCGTGGTAGAGGACTGGCCGTACACCGGCACCAATTCCAATTTTAGGGGTGATCCGAGCCTTCCACTCTCGGAAGGGGATGACTGGGACGAAGATTTAGGTAAAAACTCATTTTTTGGATTTTTATGAGCATTATGATTTTTTTTTATATGTGTTCTGATATTTACTCGTGTTGCAGATATTGGACCAAAGAGACTCGCGGGAATGTCCCCTATAGCACAGAAGATCCCACAAGATTTCGAAGCGGCCCCTCATGGCGTGGGAAGTGAGGAGGAAGAAATCGTGCGCAACTTGGAGGGACTCACAAGTGGGAACCCAGACTATGTGAGGTTCGAGGACGTTCATTGTGCTTATCAGAGGCACACCGCAGGAGTGTCTAATCGCATCCACTGATACTGAGGCGGGTCGTACGAGCGGTAACATGCTATCATGAGCACCATGCGGATTAGATGCCTAGGTTTCATTTCTGCATATTTTTTTAGAGACATGATGTCTCGGGATGTAACCAAAACACACATATTTTTTGAACTATGATGTACACATGGATGCAAACAATCAATATATATATATATATATGTTTATTTTCCTATCTAAATCTTACTACGTGATAATGATTGCTTTTACAAATTCCGCAAATGTCTATCTAATACAATATTGGCTACTGCATTAGTTAACGTATTCATTCTTCTGGGAATATGTTGATATGTGATATAATCAAAATTCCTTTCTAACAAACGAACACGCAAATACATCCTTAAAATTTGAGGGTTTCTGACAGAATAATGCTCATTGAGCTAGAGAACAACAAGCTGAGAGTCTAGTTTTACAATTAATTCGTGAATGTTGAGGGCAATAGCTTCAGTTAGAAGTTCTATGACTGCACTATATTCGGCGACATTGCCGGTTGTGCGTCCTAGACAAATACCTTGAAGGTCTACCAACTCACTGTTAGGATCATAAATCACCCAAGCCACAGAGGATAGATTTCGGGTATTGCGGGAGGCACCGTCAGCAAAACCGACATAAGGAGTGACTGACATCTGCACAATAAGCAGAGACATAATAAGCAGGAAAAACTACTCGCAAAGCACACCAAGCCAAAAAATGTACAAAAATGAAAAACACACTTATGTACAAAAGGAAATGCACGAGAAACTCATGCATAATATTTTTTGAGATACAGCCCATTTCTGGGCTGATCCAAGGGATAGCCTTCATAATCAATAAGCTCATAGGCCCCATTCTGCAAAACACGCTTGAGTAGGGCCCGTGCCACATGGGTTCAAATTTTCCTGCCCCCAGCTTATCATGAGCTTGGTCATACAAGACGACTAAGTCTCCTTCTACGAAGGTACGAGGGGAAACCATCTGGTCAAAGTGAGCTTTGACCCGCTTTTTCTGTGCTTCTATGACTAGAGCAGCAAAGCGACGAGTTTCATCAAGCCTCTCCAAATATAGAAGACGTTCTTCCTCTAGCGAGGTATCAGGCAGTAATTCGATAGCTATCTTGAGAGAAGGAATTTCACATTCAATCTGAAGGGTAGCTTACAAACCGTAAACAAGCTGAAATGGGGTGAATCTAGTTGCATCCTTCACCGAGGTTCGGTAAGCCCAAATAACTGAAAACAACATGAGATACCAATTGGACTTGTGCACCCCAATTGTACGTTGAAGCATGGTGACTAAAACTTTGTTCACGGCTTCAACTTGGCCATTGGCCTGGGGGTAGTATGGCGTTGAGCTGTCGTGACGCAGACCCAACTTAATAGTCAACTCAGCCATCATATAATGGCGAAAATGGGAGCCATGGTCAGTGACAATGGCTTGAAGGACACCAAACCTGGTAATCACATGATTGAAAAGAAATTGGGCGGTCGTCTTACCGTCAATTGTGAGTGTAGGCATTGCTTTGGCCCATTTGGTGTAGTCTAGGGCTACGATAAGATAACCATCCCCCTTGGTCAAGCGAGGGTTACACATCATAAAATTGATACCCCACTTCGCAAAGGGACCAACAGTAATGACGGGATGGAGGTGAGCGAGTGGTGCGCACATCTTGCACTGGTAGATCTGGCACTCTTGACATTTATGGACAGCGAGGATACAATCTTTAAAAATGGTAGGCCAAAAATATCCAGCACGAAGGATCTTTTGAGCAGTAGCATACCCAGACATGTGACCGCCACATGCGCCAGAATGGTAGTCATTGAGGACTTTTTCAGCTTCCTCGAGGGTCAAACTCCGACGGAGGACGGAATCAGCTCCAATGCAGTATAAAGTATCTCTGACTATGCGATAGGGTTGTGAATGATGACGGATACGTCGACGAGCATCTTTCGTCAACTCAGACCGGAAGGTGGAAGTTTGGAGATAAACGATGATATCACCGTACCATGGATCGAGGGTGCTAATTAGAAAAAGAGTGTCATCTGGAATGCGTTCCTCAGAACCAAAGGGAGCAGAGGCAGAAAGTAAAGAGCAGATCAACTCAGAAAAAACCAATGACTTCTTCGATTTGGCAGTAGTGAACTCTAAATCAAACTCTTGGAGGATAACTATCCACTTAGAGTACTTACCCCCTAGCAATTGTCAAGTTAAAATATAAGTCATGGGGTTGCAATCAAAAATCACGGTTGTTGTCCGGAGTAAAATATAATGGCAAAAAAGTTGGACGGCTTAAACAACGGCCAACGCTAATTTCTCTACATGAGCATAACGTGTTTTAGTGTCGAGAAGATTGCGGCTCAAATAATAAATGACATGCTCATCACCATCGTCAACTTCCTGTACCAAAACCATGGCAATAGTGCTAAAAGCAGCAGCCAAATAGAAGGAATAGTCGCAACGATAATTTGGGGGACACAAAAGAGGAGCATTGACAAGCAAAGTCTTCAGTGCATCGAAAGATATTTAGGCAATCTCATCCCATAGGAATGGGACGCCTTGCTTAAGCAATCGCGTGAAACCTTTGGCTACTTCAACATAGTTCGGTATAAAACGACGCAGGAAATTAGCTTTCCCTTGCAGACTCTGCAACTGATGTAAAGACGAAGGGGAGGGGAGATTAACAATAGCTTCAACCTTAAGAGGATCGAGACGAATTTCATCTTTAGAAACAACAAACCCAAGGAGTCTATCAGAATCGACGCAGAAGACACATTTGTGCGGATTAAGCCGAATGTTGTAGCGTCTACAGCGAAGAAAGATTTGACGGAGGTGTTCTGGGTGGTCCCTACGCTTAGTGGAATGAGCCGGAAGGTCATCCAGGTAAGGTTGAACAATGTGCTTAATATCGTGAAAAGCGTATAACATTGCTCGTTGGAACGTGGCACCAGCGTTCTTAAGGCCAAAAGGGAGCTTCTTATACGCGAAGGTGCCCCATGGACAGATGAAGGCGGTTTTATGTTGATCGGCCGGTAGTATATTGATCTGGTTGTAACCAGAGAACCCATCCATAAGGGAAAAAATCTCACTCCCAGCGCATTCGTCAATGATCTGATCGATGAAGGGAGTGGGATAGTTATCCTTGGAACAAGAACGATTGATATTGTGGTAATCCACACAAACTCGAAGAGTACCCTGCTTTTTATCCACAGGTCCAATGTTAGAGACCCAATCTGTCAATGGGATCGGATAAATGAAGCCTTCTTTGAGAAGTTTTTCAACTTCTCCCTTTATGGCAGCTGCCTTTCTAGGGTGCACGGGATGAAGGCGTTGTCGAACAGGTTTCGCATCAGGGTAAGTAGGGATCTCGTGCACAACTATACTCGGATCAATGTCGAGCATTTCCTCGTAGGACCAAGCGAAAACGTCTCGAAATTCTCGGACGAGACTAGTATAGACCTCGATCACACTAGGAGAACAGGTCACCCCAATGTGGATGTTCTCGACAACCCCCGGTTTAACAAAGATGTCAATATGCATCGTCTGAGTAATATTCACCATGTTGCCTTCCGCAAAAATTTCATGTGTCAAGATAGGCATTTGAAGTGGATGGGAAGGAGCTTGGGAAGCAAAATTCTCAAGACAAGTAGACATTGCCCCAAGGCTAGGTTAAAAGGAGGAACGATGATGACTATCGTCCTAAGGAGGATCCTCGAGAGACATGTTTTCTACGATGGCTTCATCAGTTGGAAACGTCTCGTTCAAGGGGTCAGGAGAATCCAAAGCACCAAGCCAAGGGGATTGAGAATACGTGTCGAGAGACATACTCGAAGGAGTATGATCAGAAGGAGGAGGAGCTGAAGCCGAGATAACTTCACAATAATCAATTTCTATTGGGCTTAACGGCATCACGTCACCAAACAAATCAACCTGCTCAGGCGAAGGGATGATCCACGGAACAAAAGACGTGGAGATCATATTGACCTAAGCAGTGTTGGGCGGAGGAAGAGGAAAGAGACCCATAAGGGAAGGATCTTTGAAAAATCTCAGCCCCACAGTTTCATAAGGCATAGGAATACGGTCTACGTACGGAACGTTGCTCTTGGAGGAGGTGGAAGTGAAAAAGGATAATTGATCGACAGTGATGATCTTTCCTTCGTGTGGGAATCGAAGAGCACGAAAGAGAGTGGACGGTACACATAGCATGGCGTGAGTCCAACTATGACCGAGGAGGAGATTATAGTTGAGTTTGGCGTGAACGACTTCAACCTCGACATTAACCGTTTTTCCTTCCAATGTTATAGTAAGCTGGTGAGAACACCAAGAGGGCAAGATTCCCTTCTGTCGAAGGCTTCTAAAACATTTGGAGACTGGTTAAGGGCCGGAGAAACAATGGCTTTCCAGCATGCAACAGACATGATGCAAGTAGATGCACCTTCGTCCACGACAGTTCGATGGATATTCTTACCATTAATCCCAACTTGGATAATCAAAGGAAGCTGGTGAGGGAGACGCGGAACAAAGTTTTCCAAATCAAAAGTGACAAGCCTTGAATCGGCAGGGTCAACTCCTCCAATAGTGGATAGCAAGGCCTTCCGTTGTGACGGAGAGCTCTGAAGCACCTCCAATGCAGACATAGCGGACGGCTCCTGAGCCAAATCCTCAACAATACTGTAACGCTGAGCGGCACGGGCGTTTGGGTTATAGGAGGATTTACAGAGCACGCCTTTAGAAAGTGGTTGTGCAACGGGCTAAGGACTGGGCCTTTCAATGTGAAGAGGGCCAGAAGCAAGCGAGGGAGGAGGACCATCTGCAATCTCTTTCCCCGCCGCCTGACGCGGTTCGGCATAATATTTTGATCTGGTAGCAATAGATATGGGTGCAGCACCATTCATCATGAAAACTTAAGAATAGTTGACTCACCTCGGCCCATCGTGTACAGTCCTTGGTGTAATGCTCATCATCACATATCAAACAAGGATACTTCGGTTTACGTTTCGAGCCATCATCAGTATTGGTTTTAGGAGAATCTTGTTTTGGGTTATCGGGTTTGGCCTTGCCCTTACCCTTCTTCTTACCTTTGGAAGTTTTATCTACCGGGGTAGACTGGACGACATTCACTTTTGCGGTCTTGCCAAGATTAGAAGGTGGCTGAGAAGCAGTATCGGTGGAAGAAGTAGATTTTTGCTTCGCAGAATTAGGAGAAGACTTACGAGGAGTCTGAGACACAAAACCAATGATACTATCGACGAATGGTGTCGTCGTTGCTTTGGAAGTTCCAAGTCGTGGAGCATCGGGCAAGAGTTCATAAAGCGTGCCAGATTGAGAGTACACGAGATTGAGGTACTGGGCATGAGCAATGGCCTGCTCCTCAGTAACACATGCCCCCATAGCGATGTCCTTAGCAATCGAACTAATAAAAGAGGTAGTGAACCAATCAGTCAGAAGTTGATCAGGGATTTCAAACTTGATCAAACGACGACGCCGCCTCCATTCGTGAATGTGATCGGAGATATGGGTGGCCCGATCTTGTTTCAAGGATGTTAGGAGGTGCGTTCTAGTTTCATAACGAACCGGTAACTAAAAGTTTGTGAGAAATGCCATCGCAAGAAAATTGAAATCTTGAAAGATACCAGGAGAGAGTTCAGTGTAACACTTTGCAGCGGCACCACTGAGAGTCCTTTGGAAAAGACGTAAACGAATAGAATCATCAATCCAGGAGTTAGAGGAGCACCATAGGTGGTACGTCATAACATGCGCCTTGGGGTCTTCTCCGGACTTGCCTTCGAATTTGGGACAATCGCCAGGGATCTTGGTGGGAGCTGGAGGCCAATATGGATTATGAAGAATGGGATCATTCGTTAACTTCGACACATCAGGCAATTCTAGCACAGCAAGGAATGGCAATTGCGGATTGAAAGGCATCGCAGGCCTTTGATAAATACCAGCGTTAGGGTTCCAACTAGGCCGGGAGAAATTTTGAGCCCATATGTTCTGTCCCAGAGGATTTTTTCCATAGGGGCTATAATTTTGGTAATTCTTCCCATAACTTGGTTGAGGACCAGGGTATTGATTCTGAGTGAACCACTAAGGTCTAGCTTAGCAACGTATGGATTTTGTTGCAGGATGAAAGCAGTGCCTTGGGGTGGACCTTGTACCATCGAAGGTTGACCTTGAGGAATGAAAGGTTGGCCCTGAGGCTGCACAGGCTGTCCCTGGGGTGTAGGTTGGCCTGGCCTGGCTACTGAGGTTGAATAGGTTGTCCCTGAAAACCTGGTTGGCCTGAAGGAAGTGGACCAAGTTGTCCCTAAAAACCACGTTGACCTGATGGTTGAGATAAGCCAGGCTGCCCCTGAAGACCAGGTTGACCCGGCTGACCAAAGGAGGGTTGGCCTTGTTGTACAAGAGATGGGCATTGCTGAATGTAAGGCTGGTTTTGTTTCACAAAAGGTTGTCCCTGGGGTGGATAGGTTTGCCCCTGAGGAACATAAGGTCCTCCTTGCTGAACATAAGGTTGAGCAGTAGGACTGTAGGGTTGTCCCTGTTTGACCGAAGGTTGCCCCTGAGAGGGTTGTCCTTGTTGAGATTTTGTGTATTTGGGGTAGCATCAGTTGTACTCTAGCTCCCAAACTTTGTGGAGGGACTAGAGTTCACCTGATCTACAAGACCCAGAAATGGATTTGGGAAATTTCATCTGGTTTAGGAGATTATAAATTAATTAATTATTTAAAGTGTATTTCCTAAGTTAAAACTTAGGGAACTTAAATAATTAAAGTGAATTTAATTAAACATGTGATGAAATTGCCTTAAGTCAGACGGATCAAGCTTTCTTTTAATCTTAGCCATTGATTCAAGATTTGATCATGGTCATTGATTTGTCAACGAGAAAAGTATAAAGGAAAGGCTTGGGGTCATTTGTAAAGACACACAGAGGCAGAGCATTGAAGCTAAGATGAGATTCTAGGGTAGGGTTTGCTAAGAATACTCAGAAGTGTTTCAGCTGTAGAGAGGGGAATTTAGACCAAGGGGATGATTTGATCCCGGGGTCTAGAATACACAAGAGGTAGAGATCAGCTCAAGGACAACACAGAGGAAGGCAGCAGCAACAACAGCAAGAACAACGCAGTCTCTCCAAGGACAGCATGATTTTCAGCAGGAAACCCTTTGGGGTTACGCAGAGACCCTTCAGGGGCAGCGTAGTGACTGCGTCACCCAGTCTGGGATAACGCAGTCCCTTCCGGAGCAGCGCTGAACTTTTGGAGGACTTCCAAGGCTGACGCAAAGGCTTTCAGGGGCTTCAGAGGCTGACGCGGAGCCTTTCAGGGACAGCATTGGGGTTTCTAGGCCCTAATCTTGGCTAAGTTCTGTAAATCTCGTTTGAGGGTGTGGATCAGTCATTATTTTGGCCCTAGATCAGCCAGTGAGTTGTAGATCTAGCATTATCTCTGTCGGGTTTTCCAGATCTAGAACCCAGATTTGTGTATACAGAAATATTCTTAATAATAGAACCCTTCAGCAGCCAGAGACCGGTTTTCCCACATTGGGTTTTTCCAAGGACTATTTTTCCAGAAATAACTGTGTCACTTTGTCAATGTGTGCATGTGCTTATTCTAGATCTGGATTGGTAGAGATCTGTTATGTGTTTTGGTTCAATGTTAACTTGAATTTATTCATTTAATAACTTATCGAAGTAGGAGGAGCTTAACCGGATTAACAATAATAATTTTTGCATAGATATAAGATTCAGGAATTTCTACATGGTATCAGAGCAATTGCAGATCTAGGAGGGACACCAGCTGAAGACACTGAAGGTTCTAGCTGCATAAAGCAGCTGGAAAAGCAGCAGAAACGTAGATATGAAGGGACAGCGCAATTTTCAGGAGCAGATTCACGCAGAGGGAAGGGTGACGTTGTGCAGTGTTGTGTCCTAGCAAGCCCATGCAATTACTGCGCAGAGGCAGCTCAGAAACAACACTGGTTTGGTCTAAAGCCAGCCAGTGTGATTCAGATCTAAATCTGTCAAATCCAGAAAAGCTGCAGAAATTCAGAAGAGTTGGTGGCGTTAAAATTCTGAAGTTTTCAAATTTTTAGCCTTAGCACAAGTGATAAAGATTGTGAGGAGATCAGCTTCTCAGGGCATTTCTTGCCAAAGGAAACTTAGAATTTGATCAGAGGATCAAAGAAGAAGTTGAATCATCGTTGATGTGGTAGTCCAAGAAGGGAAATCAAGTGTCAGAGGGAGCAAAAGGCACCTGTTTCACCAAGGGCCTTAGATCCATTTCTCTAGCAAAGAGAAAAGGAAGTTTCGACACATTCTGAGCAAATGGCTCCTCATGGACTGCGTGATTAGGATAGGCTAGATGGCCTCTCAAACTTCTCGGTTTGGAAGGCAAGGATCCTGATTGTCCTTGAGGCGTACAATCTAAGAGACCATGCAGAGCAGACTCTGGCCACACCGACAGATGCGGATCTCCTACAGAAGCATAAGGAAGCTATTGGGCATGCCAAGCGGCTAATAATGGATGGTATCAAGGACCATATTGTACCACACATAGCTGAGAAGAAGACAGCTAACGAGATGTGGAAGGCCTTGACTTCCCTGTATGAGGGAAAGTCTGTCCAAAGAAAAATGTTGTTGGAGACCCATATGAGTTCATTCATGATGACCAAGGGAGAAGACATGGAACACTTCCTCTTCAGACTGCAATCAATCAGAGATCAGCTGACTGCAATGTTGGATGATGTTGTGATAGTCAGGACTGCCCTCAATGCAGTCACGGATGAGTGGGAAACCTTTGTCCAAAGTATCTTGGGTAGAGCAGACCTCCTAGATTGGGACAGCTTGTGGTCAATTCTGCATCAAGAAGAACCTCGCAGATTCACCAAGAAGCAGTATAGCCCAGGATTGAGCAAAGTGAATAAGGAAGATGAGGAAGATGCAGCCTTGGCATCAAAGAAGCAGCCGAAGAAGAAGAAGGATCTTTCAAAGATTAAGTGCTTCCAGTGTGGTGAAATGGGACATTTTGCTAGCCATTATCCTCAGAAGAAAAAGGACAAGGAAGCATCCTCTTCCAAGGCAGCAGTGGCAAATGCTGGGTCAAAAGATGATGCAACCATGAGTGCTCATGAACCACGGAGGTGGGGTGACATGGACATGTAGAGGAGCTACATGGAAGGAAGGTGAGATCCTTGAGCAGCTCATCTCTTGGATCACATGCGAGCTACGGCAACCTTAAAACAGTAGCGGGACAAGTAGAGTAGTGGGTGCATAGATCACAGATGAGGCAGAGGCAGAGGCAGATCTGAAGACTGGGAGGAGCAGCAACAGCATAGAAGCAGTAGCAGCGCAGAGGCTGATGTGCCTTCAGCAGCACAGAGCAGTGTTTCTTACACAGTGTAGAGCTGCAGCAGCACAAAAGGCTTCAGAGGGACAGCGCAGTGCAGCAGCAGCGTGATAGATTTCAGCACAAGGGGCTGATGTGACTTCAGTAGTGCAGAGAGATTCTGATTACACAGGGAGAGTTGTAGCGATGCATCGCTCTTTAGATGCCAGCACAGATCTGTAGCCTATGGAGCTTCAGTGATGATAATGCAGCCCATCAGACTTGTTTGTCAAAGATTGGGCAGGAGATTTAGTTGTTTCACTCAACAACTAAAGTGTTGGAAATACTAAGAGGGGGGTGAATCAGTGTTTCTTTTCAATTGTTATTTTTACAAGCTAGATCACATATATTTAGAACACAAAATGAACAATAAGAATAAATGTTTTTATTAATTTCTTCTTTGCAATAAATCAAGTACAATATATGTAGGGCTCCAACCCTAGATGAAGACACCGATCTTCAATCTCCCAGGCTCCAACCTGTATTTGCCAAGCACCGACTTGGACTTCCAAGGCTCCAACCTTGTCAATTCTGAGGCACTGACCTAAAGGGCTCCAACCCTGTTTCTAGTTCAGGTTCCAACCTGGTTTCTTGAGGACTCCAATCCTCTAGGACTCCAACCCTATTCTCCAAGGCACCAACCTTGTCTTTTCGAGGTTCCAACCTCTTGGGCTCCAACCCTTTACTTTGTCAATATATATTTCGTTATACTTCACGGCTCCCAATGTCTTCTTCAACGAGCCCTGTCAATCTTCAACTATCCCCTCACTTAGTCTCCATGTCACGTCATCAATGACAACCTTGATCTCTTAGAAGGTGTCACCATTGCTCTTCATCATACCCAAGCAAAGATCTCCAAATCACCTCATGATGACATTATGGTCTTCAATGATCTTCACAAATCTTCAATGTGTCTTCAATGAGCAGCCCTAGTTCTGCACCTGCTCTAAGCCTCTTCAAGGGCCTCTTTAAGAACTTTCCAAACTGACTTCAAAAAAACTTTTTTAATAGGCCTGCCCACACCAAACAATTTTTCAACATTGCCTGCACAACAGGTTCTATTCAAACTGCTTCAATAAGTCAACAAAAAGGTCTTCAATATACTGCTACAAAAGTCCTCCAAGATTCTTCAAGGAACTTTGCTTCACAGGCAGGTTCTCTTCATGATCCTTCAACAAGGCTATGGCACTGCTCAACAACCTTTTCCAGGATGATCATCTAAACTCTTCAGGAAAGCTTCAAGGCACACGCTTCAAGATACTTTTTTACAGTTCAAAAGACTGCAAGGAGAGTACTTCCAAATCTCAACAATACTAACTTAGTGTTTGCTCCAAAAGATGCTCAAAAAATGCTACAATGGTTGTTCCAAATTGTCTGCTCCTAGATGAGGTCTTGTTGCTTCAATAGTGCACAATAGGTTTATTTCGATGCTTGTTGATAGCTTCAAATGTTTACCAAAAAATTGCTTCCACACCAACTTGAAATGGGTCCGAGTCTCTTCAACATTAAGCAATAGCTCCAAGCTTTTTCTCACATGTCTGTCACTCTGTGCACTTTCAGAAGAGACTGGTTGAGCCCTTAACTTTACACTTCGATTCTCCGCAGCTAGCTAACTTCAGGTCTGAAGCCAGCTTTACCACAAGTGACTAATATATACCAGTTTGCTGCTGTAGGTAATAAACATGTGTGACTTTGTGTGAGGTTTGTTTCATACTTGGTTAGACATAGATATGAATACGAGCTTGAAGTTGTTACAAACTCATGTAGGTGACCGAGCTGACTATGGTGAGTTCCTGGTGGCTTATCCGAATCCACAGTCCAACATTAACTTCAGTAAAAGATATTATCACAGGTCTGAGGGTTAGTTAGCCCTGTTATTGCTTGTCCGAAGTCTATTGCAGCACTTAATTACTAGTCCAAGCTTCTACAACTGCCTTTGGTGGTGTCCTACAGCTCCTTGCTTCAATTGTCAAATAATCGAAGCCAGATTTATCACCCAACCGAAATTTTCCAGAATTCTCCTTAAGTTTTCTGTCCTCGGTGTCTTAGCTGCTGTTCCTTATATTTTGAGATATCTTCACCGAAATTCCTTGGTCAAATGAACATTCAGAACCTTCTTTTTATATGAATTCGACATCAAGATGAAGGGACACGTCTTTCTGGAAAAAAGTATCTTGAAGCTTTCCTGAAGAGTTTAGATGATCATCCTGGAAAAGGTTGTTGAGCAGTGCCATAGCCTTGTTGAAGGATCATGAAGAGAACCTACATGTGAAGCAAAGTTCCTTCTTGGAGGACTTCTGTAGCAGTATATTGAAGACCTTTTTGTTGACTTATTGAAGCAGTTTGAACAGAACCTGTTGTGCAGACATTGTTGAAAAATTGTTTGGTGCGGGCAGGCCTATTAAAAAAGTTTTTTTGAAGTCGGCTTGGAAAGTTCTTAAAGAGGCCCTTGAAGAGGCTTAGAGCAGGTGTAGAACTAGGGCTGCTCGTTGAAGATTTGTGAAGTTCATTGAAGACCATGATGTCATCATGAGGTAATTTGGAGATCTTTGCTTGGGTACGATGAAGAGCAATGGTGACACCTTCTAAGAGATCAAGGTTTTCATTGATGACGTGACATGGAGACTAAGTGAGAGGATAGTTGAAGATTGACAGGGCTCGTTGAAGAAGACATTGGGAGCCGTGAAGTATAACGAAATATATATTGACAAAGTAAAGGGTTGGAGCCCAAGAGGTTGGAACCTCGAAAAGACAAGGTTGGTGCCTTGGAGAATAGGGTTGGAGTCCTCAAGAAACCAGGTTGGAACCTGAACCAGAAACAGGGTTGGAGCCCTTGAGGTTGGTGCCTCAGAATTGATAAGATTGGATCCTTGAAAGTCCAAGTCGGTGCTTGGAAAATACAAGGTTGGAGCCTTGGAAGTCCAAGTCGGTGCTTGGCAAATACAGGTTGGAGCCTGGGAGATTGAAGATCGGTGTCTTCATCTAGGGTTGGAGCCCTACATATATTGTACTTGATTTATTGCAAAGAAGAAATTAATAAAAGCATTTATTCTTATTGTTCATTTTGTGTTCTAAATATAAGTGATCTAACTCGTAAAAATAACAATTGAAAAGAAATACTAATTCACCCCCCTCTCAGTATTTCCAACAATTGGTATCAGAGCCAATACCTTCACTCAAAGCCTAACAGCTTGAAGGTTGATCATTAGAACACAAATGGCAAAGCCAAGGAAGAAAGTCTCCAATCCTCCTAAAGATGTGTCTTTCTCAACCATCAAAATTGAAGTCAATCAATTTGCGAAGGCTCCATTGTTCAATGGAAATTTTGATATATGGAAGGCAAGAATGAGGAATTTCTTGAAGACTCAAGGAATAGAAGTTTGGAAATCAGTGATTACTAATGACACGATGGACGAAGAATCCAAGGAGTACAATACAAGAGCAATGAAGGCAATTTTGAATGGGTTACCAAATTCCGTGAAGGCCAATTTTGAAAAATGTTCGTCAGCAAAAGTCATATGGGACAAACTTCATGATCTTCACTCAAAAGGAGCACTGACAATGATCTCTTGTCAAGAAGATGATGGAAAACAAGAAAGTACTCTAGAATCCATCAAGGAAGTTGAAGATAAGAGAGATGACAACAAGGCTAAAGAAGACCTAAAAGATGAAGAGAACAAAGAAGACTTTGAAGAAGATCTCCTAAATAAACTTATGGCTTCCATGGAAGAGATTAATAGTTTGAAAAAGGAAAATGAGGAACTTAAGAAGAAAGCGCAAGATGGTAACCAAGACAAGACAAGGAAGGAAGTTGACTTTGTCAAGCTTCAAGTACAAGAAAGAGATGAGGAGCTCGCCAAACTTAAAGAGGAATTTCATCAAAACAAAAGAAAGCATCATGAAGAAATCATATCTATGAAAAATAAATTGGATAAGGCAAAGAAAAGGGAAGAAACTTTGTCAAGCCACCTTGAACAAAGACTTAAGAGCTTGAAAAATCTTGAAGCAGAGATTAGTCAATACAAGGAAGAGGTCTCCTCTCTTAGATCTCAACTAGAAGAAGCAAGGAGCCGAGAAGGCGATGGAAACTTTGGCATTCATAGAAGGACAAGTTGATGAATCAGAAAAGGAGAAAAACACCATGATATGCCAACTAGAAGAAAAGGATGAAGAAATCTTGAAACTAAAATCAGACATCAATCTTCTCAGGGGCGAAACATGTGAAGCTACAAGAATAAAAGAAGAAATGGTGAGCAGTCTAGCAAAGGAGAATGAAGAAGTCTTCATAATGAAATCAAATATCATCTCCCTTAAAATCGAAGCACATGAAGCAACAAGGATGATGGAAGAAATGAAGAAGCAACTAGTTATGAAAGATGAAGATTGTGAAAAGTTGAAAGAAGAAATTGTCTCTCTTAAAAAGGAAGTTGACTTGCTAAATAAGAACTTGAAAAGTTCCCAAACCCTAGATGACATCCTAAGTCATCAAAGATCTCCCCTTGATATATCAGGTCTTAGCTATGCGGGTGAATCCTCAAGCAAGAATGATAATGCTTCAAACAACAAAGATGTGAGGAACCTAGAAAGAAATGTTGATGCTCCCAGTTCTAGCAAAGGCAAGGAGAATAATCAAGACAACAACGGAAGAAATTATACTTCAAGGAGACTTGCAGATGGTGTCAAGAATGCAAGAGGCAATGGATATCATCAAAACATCCCAAGACAGAAAGACTTCAGAAGTACATCAAGGAAAATTCCATCTCCCAGGTACTGAAGTATATTTTTTGGCTATTGCTATTCTTGTACAAACTGTAATATTCCTAATTAGCACCGCTAATTGGAATATTTGATTTTTTGTATAGTTTTGCCGCCTATAGTTAATTAATAAATAAAAGTGAGAAAAGGGGGGCTAACTCACTTAAATAAAATAAAGTGTTTCCCTAGTAGATGCAACGTTATAACTTAAGGGGGGAGCCTTGGGGGTCCACACCACGTATGAGAGGAGGCTCACGTAGCCTCTAGAAGCTTCTGCGCAGGCCCATGAGGAGCACGTGGGAGAGAGAGGGACCACGTAGGGTTTTGAGGAGAGCCAACGTTATAAAAGGAGGGAGAGCTATCTCATTTGGGCATTATTGATATTGTTGATGATATTGAGCTAGACTTCTGTCTACTTGAGCACGCTGGCTGTTTAGTCGGTCTGCAGCACTGTTTAGTGCGACTGAGTGTCTCCGGTCGGAGATCTCACCCTTGGCCCAGGGGGACTTCGAGTGCCTGCTCGGGCAAGGTTTTTCTTCAGTCTTTAGTAGGAGATTTGCAGGTGTTTTGTTTGGGAGTTTTGCTGAGGAGCTGAGCTTCATTGGGTGACTGCGCAGTCCTTGGAGGGAGGACGCAGTTTGAGTTGGAGCTGTTCAGTGGTAGAGATTTCTGCAGGAGATTCAGGCCTCTCCCGGTGGGGAGGTTCAACGTTTATCATTTGGTGAGTTTCCTGAGGAGTTGTGGCCCCATTTCAGTCTATTTCAGTTGGTGTTTGCGCTGGTCCTGGAGGGACATCGTTTTTCTAGGAGGAGGGTTTCTGGGGGTGATTTTCGGAGGTGGTCCATTTGGTATATGGTTTCTGGGTTTTGTTCGGGGTGGTGAGTTCAGGTGGTCTGCCGATTTTCAGCTCATTCCGGCAAGGGGATCAGCCCCTAGCTTCAGTTCATTTCAACAGCAGCAGTTTACGGCAGTTTCTTCCAGCAGCTGGGATGTAGTTTCTTGTAGCAGCCATTTCCTGTTTTTCTGAGAGGGTTCTTCACTTGCCTTGAGCAAGGATAGGTGCATTTATTCTGATTATCCATTGTATCTCATTATATTCTCAGATTAATAAAATGGCTTAGCATTTCCGGCATTTTTATGTGTATTTGCCTTATGTTCTATTTCCGGCATTTTCTATATTGTCGTATGCTTGTATTGCTGTCTATTTCCCATTCGGGATATTACACAAACTTTGGGCACATGGCAAAGGATTATAGGGCATATCACAAGGATAAATATAATGGGCTCCATCAGCTTTCTAGAAGAAACTTTGCAAGGAGAAGTCATGCTTCCCCATTCATGAATAAGATGGAATGCTTCAAATGCCATAAAATTGGACACATGGCTCGTGATTGTAACTTGACTTCGGTCCCTAAACAAGATAAACTGAAAACCAAGTCAGAGAAGAAAGTTACACAGGTATGGAGAAGGAAGCAAATTGGATCAGGAAGTCTCTTAAACACTCAAGCCAACAACATGTGTTGTTGATTTGATGAAGACATCTTTGGCAGATATGATATTCCAAGTTTTTTTTTTTGATGATGAGACTCTGCCTAAATGGAGACCATGCATATAGTTAAGGGGAACTTGTGATTCTAGATCATTCTTGCAGAAGCCATCCGTGAAAGGGCCCTATGAAATCCATGATGAGTCACACTTAGACAATCTTGGTAGATCATCTCTCGAGAGTAACTCGATTGAAGACAATCATGAAATTGTGAAGATGTCTTCCAAGGTAAGCGATCCTTCATGAGATAGAGGAGTTTATGCAGGCAGGGGGAGTTGGTTCATCACATGAAGAAATGTAAACACATCTATCATGGACCACATTGTCAGAAGAAAGAGCACCATGACAAGGGGACCAACATACCTATGAAGAAAATATGATGAAAAGAAGCAACTTGATAAGGGGAGTACTTCAGCACCCCGTTTTCCATTGATGTCAAAGGGGGAGAAAATGTTGGACGAACAAGAATATTTCCATCAATGTATGGCCATTCATCTATAGTCCTACTTATAGTATCCATCAAGGGCTTGTATATTAGATACACCATTGGTACTTAAAAGTTAGATCACTATGAACATCAATCAACGCACATGATTGGTACATGGCATCTTTAGACTCCTTTATTAAATGTATATTAAGAGTAAGGACATCATCCAGGTTCTAGGGCTTCCTCATGGTTAGTTTAAGCACATCATCACTAGGGTATTATGATCAATGGACATTTAGGGCAACATCAACCATCATAAGAAGTTGCCATCACGAATAATGCTTTATTAACATCAATGACAACCTTGACCAACATGAAGTTGCAATAAGAGCCAAATCGGTAATTGACGGTCTATGGCCGGCACGGATGCAGCATATTGAGATGGAGGCTATGATGAGTATTGAACGTTCTTAGGTGGCAGCGATTAGCGATGGCGAGTCATGGGAAGTAGTACAAAATGGTAGCAACGGTGCCATGTTGAAGGGCAGGAGGCCAGCTTGGCAATGACACAAAACTGGTGCTCAAAGTCATGTAATGTATAAGTGTGATGTATTGCTAGAGCACACCCTTGATGCTAAGAGGGAGTGTTGAGATTTTGTGTATTTGGGGTAGCATCAGTTGTGCTCTAGCTCCCAAATTTTGAGGAAGGACTAGAGTACACTTGATCTACAAGACCCAGAAATGGATTTGGGAAATTTCATCTGGTTTAGGAGATATTAAATTAATTAATTGTTTTAATGTATTTCCTAAGTTAAAACTTAGGGAACTTAAATAATTAAAGTGAATTTAATTAAACATGTGATGAAATTGTCTTAAGTCACACGGATCAAGCTATCTTTTAATCTTAACCATTAATTCAAGGGCTTTATCATGGTCGTTGATTTTATGATGAAAAGTATAAAGGAAGGGCTTGGGGTATTTCTTTAAAGACACACGAGATGAACATGACTGGTGAGGTTAGGCAGGGTTTGCTAAGAATATAAAAGTGTTCGGTGCAGGAGGGGAATTATGGATAAGGAGATGATCGATCTCGGAAATCTCGGGGTCTATAATACAAGAGGTGAGATGTGACTCAGGGACGGCGCGGAGGAGCGGCGGTACAGGCTGCGGTGGCGCAATCTCTCCAAGGGCCGGCACGAGTTTCGGCGGGGAAACCTGCGGGGTTACGCGAGCCCTTCAGGCGGCATAGTGGTAGGTGCTTGGTCCCCAAGGGTAATGTTCCTTGGAAGCAAGCGGCGGGGTTTGGGGAGAGACTTCAGAGGCCACAGCGCGGAAGGCTTTGAGCTTCAAAGACGACAATCTAGGGCTTTAAGGAACAACGCTGGAGTTTCTAGGCCCTAATCTTGGCTGAGTTCTATAAATCCCGTTTGAGGGTGTGGATCAGTCATTATTTTGGCCCTAGATCAACCAGTGAGCTGTAGATCTAGCATTATCTCTATCGGGTTTTCTAGATCTGGAACCCAGATTTGTGTATTCAGAAATATTCTTAATAATAAAACCTACCGTAAACTTAAAAATAGGTTTTCCCATTGGTTTTTAGAGGACTATTTGTCCAAAATAGCGTAATCACTTTTGTCGATGTGTGCATGTGCTTATTCTAGTTGGATTGGTAGAGATCTATTATGTGTTTTGCTTCGGTAACTTGAATTTATGGAGTTAATAACTTATCTAAGTAGGAGGGGCTTAACTAGATTAACAGCTTAACTAGATTAACGGTAATAATTTTTGCATAAGATATAAGATTCAGAAATTTCTAGGTCCTTCTGGACCATAGTTTGTCCACGGTACTACGATACCTTTGGTTTGTTATTTGAAACTTGTGGTGTTTGAACATACAACGAACCTTGCGAAAGAGGCCCATGGTAATAGATATGATTCCCATGTTCATCGTAGTACTGTGGTAGATTTACCTGAGTCAGAATCTGCTGAGAACCCTAGGGGCAGTAGTTCTATTATTGAATATCCATGATATATTGGTTGTATCATAAACCTCCCAGAATAGGATTAGAAGAGATAGGCATACCACCAATAGGTTTATGGACCCCTGATATGTGAGGTTGTGATCCACTCGCAACGGGCCCAACGGAGATCGCGGAAGCATTGGGATGCGTCCCGTGAACAGTAGAAGATGACGGTAAAGATGGAATCACACTAGTGGATGGTGTGGAAAAAGCCACACAAACAGTGGTCTGGGTTGGGACAGATGTGACTATCATCGAATCAATGGGAATCGAAGAGGATGGACCCGACATAAACGACCCTGTAGAAGGAGCCGCCGTACTTGACCATAACGGCTTCTGATACAAAGATGAAGCACTAGAGATTATCTGCACCAAAGAATGATAACTAGCCGGGAGAAATGAAGGATGAGAGGAAGGCCGAGTCATCACATAAGGAAAATTGTCTGGAGGGAATTGATATTCTCCGTAGAAACAGAAGTCTCTTCACTACTTACAGGACTCGAGGCATCCATGTCGGATGAAGACATGTTGTCGGGGAACAACTGGCGAAAGGTAGAGGGAAAAGCACCAGATAATGGTTTCGCATGCGAATATGAGCATTGAGGGGGTTCTTCTCTCAAAAAGAAAAAAAAACATCTGGGGGCTTCCAGTTGATGTCGAATGACTCCTTAGCGGGAGACCAAGTGGCGAGAGGTTGAACGCTTGGGAGGATAACACCTTCAAGGCTCTGAGCCCCAACAGACTAAGGTGTCTTTGAAGAAACTCCGGGGGGAGGCTCTTCACTACGAGGTAATGAATAGGACAAAGAAACGGGTGGTTCTGCCACGGTGACTTTGTCTCGGAAAAGAAGGAGAGAAAAAGAGATGGTTAATTCGAGGCTTTAACAACAATCACGAAGGAATCACTCATGATTTGGCCAAGAAAATAAATTTAATGGGCGTGTGATCGTGGGTAATTAATTTTATGACATTGAAACAAAACTCTGCCTTTTCATGTTTTAAGAGTCGAGAAAAGGACAAAAGGTGACTCTAGTCACTTTCAGTTTGGATGAGATCGAAAGGACAAGTGCTCGATTATCTTTTCAAATTTTAAAGAGTCGCGGAAAGATAAAAATGACTACTCAGGAACTCTAGGCATGAGGGTGTACCAAGCTCCCGTGAACTGCAATATACAACTTGGTGATCAAATGAAAGAGAAATGACCAAGGACTTAACGTACATGTAGGCAGTCTCCCCGAATATTGTGTTCGGTGTATCACAGTTATAGGGCGGCAGACTCAACTTCCTATGGATAAAGGATTGCAACCTATGAGGGTCTTACTTTATATACGTGACGGTACGAGGAGTACAAGTCCATACTAGGGCTGTGTAATGCAAGATTGCGAGTGACAGCTGCTAGGTTTAACGATGTCGGAACACGTCACTAGCCTAGACCTCTAAGTGTGAGTGTTAAGTTTCAAAGCTTCCTTAGGTTGATTGAGTTAATTTTATAGTTTATCTTGAAATTATGTTTTAGTTTTAATGCCTTACCGAATGTAATATCAAATCTCTAATGCACAACTATATGAGAGAGAATACCATTTCAATTCGATGAAAAGCTAGCTAAGAGAGGGATAGAAGTTTGCAACAAAGCAACAATCAATCGAATACAAGAATGACACTTTCCTTTATGCTACTAACACAGCAAAAGCAGAAAACAAAAAATTCTTCTCTTGTTTTTCACTTTCTAACGAAGAAGAAACCTACTAATCCAAAATAGTACTTTTCATTTTCAAACAAAAAGGAAGAGTGCAATTTTTTTGTTCTTTTGTATGAGTGAGAAGAAATGATGCAATGCTACACTAAAAGGACAAAACAAACACTATCTTTGAACAACTTCGAACGAAATGATCAAAACACAAATAGAACAATTCCAAACTAATGCAAAACACACTCAAAACCAAACATGCATTTCTTCACGCAGAAAAAAGGACTTTAAAGTTGAATCAATGAGCAATGTGATCTATGCTTGGGGAAATGGAGGGAGAGTCAAACGACACCAGGATGACAGTATGACAACCCTACAACAAGTAGAATCGAAAGAAAATACCAAGCAATCAGACAACAAGTTGAAAAGATGAATGACTAAAATGACTCATATACAGTCCGGAGACTCAACGAACATGTAACCAAACAAACGATTCAAAATACCTAGAAGCCCTAGGATGAAAAAGTCACATTGATTGGATGAGAGACAACCAATTGAAATGAACGAGACAAGGAAGTCAAGAGTCAATCAAATGGATTAATCCAGGGAGAAAAACCAATCTAGAGGGTAAGATATACTGGAAACTCAGGAGAGAAGCCCAAAAACCAAACCTACAGGAATCGGGCGCGGCGGTGGCGGTAATCTCGGCCCCGGCAGAAGTACGCAGTGCCAAGAGAGCAACTCGCACCAATCGGCGCGGCGTAGAAGGAGGCGACAATAGGGTAAAGGAAAACAAGGAAGGAAGGAAAGAATGGCGAGAAAAAACCGGACTTATCACTCTGCGAGGAGCTGGAGTCTGCCCAGGTGGCCCAGGCAGGGGATCAAACTTAAACAAACAAAGCAAAGAAATGACAATACGACCAAAGTTGGACAGACAAGCAAAACTTCAAAACAAACAATGAGAGACGACAGGCACACTGATCCCCAGTATAGTCGCCAACTTGTTGTGCAGGCAAATCCCCTCTACGGTAAGAGGCGATCCCTCGAGCCCTAGGGTGGGTCTAGTAACAAGGGAACACGCTGAATTCCTAAATTCCTAGTTTTAAATGAAATATGGACTGGAACAAATATCCTACCTCAGTCCAATGCTTTTGTCGTGGCACGTAGCAGCGATCCTTTGATCCTTATCCTTCAAGTCTCACGCTCCTTTGGTAGCGACATTTACACCTGCGTAAAGATCAAACAAACGTCGACAGCATACAAACAGATATATTC
The DNA here is from genome assembly GCA_034641835.2 of Pinus albicaulis. Taxonomy (NCBI): domain Eukaryota; kingdom Viridiplantae; phylum Streptophyta; class Pinopsida; order Pinales; family Pinaceae; genus Pinus; species Pinus albicaulis. Next base: position 92,583,950 of record CM076570.1, on the reverse strand, counting down.
ATCTACAACTATCTGACTAATCAAGGAGATTTAGACACTTCGAATATAAATGGAAACAAAGTTGGAACCAAAAACCAATCATGTAATATTGATATATGAAAAAGAAGTTTACAACATATGCCTTGACGTTGTAGACCTCCTTTGATGGGTTTAGTCAGGCATGTCTCCAAGCACTCGTTCGTCGTTCGGCGCAATGAGGCAGTGGGCTTAAACTCTCTCTCACAACAATGGACTCTTCTCTGCTCTCTTCAACACGTCAGCTATAACTATTGACTGCTCAGCTAGCTGAATCAATGTGAGGAAGAAGAATTTATAGAGGAGGAGGAGGTTTGGGAACCACATAAGGTGGAGGAGAGGTCTATCCGTTTGGGAAGTTGCACATCTGTAGGAATTAATAGGCCAAAGGGAGAAACTCGACTTGATCCAGTCAAACAAACAGCCATGACTCCGCCCACGAAGCTGTTAAATCATGGAAGCTTTGTTTCTTTTTTAAAAAACTTTCCAAAAGCAGCTCGGCGCGGGTGCCCTTCAGGGACGGAGCGACGACAGCGCGAGGCTCAGTGTAAATTTTTCCATGGGCGCGAGCACAAAACTACCTACCAGTACCAACCCAAAAGCTTAGGTTTTTGAGGGTCTACTTGAGGAATGATCAACAGAGATTATGTTCTTAACATGTCAAGGGATGCAGTGACATTTATGGCAATGTATAACAGTACACAGGGGTTACTGAAATGGTCCTCCAATGTTCAGAATGGGGATTGCAAGGACGGTGACAAAATATTGTGTAACACCTAGGACAAGTGACCCAAGGATTTGTCCTGTAGCAGAGAAGGTCGAAGGCCTACCTCAAACAAAGAGAAGAATGTTTAAGCATAAAAAGGAAGTTTCTTTAGTGTTTTAAGGAGGGCCGAAAGAGTACTGAACAGAACCGAGGGCAGATCAAGAAAGTCGAGAGCCTTAGGAACAAGAACTAGCAGCCAGAAGGTCATTTGAGGAAGGTCGAGTACCCTCAGGCCTATGATAAGTTTAGTAGAATATGGTTTGGAGCAATGGTCAGCCAGCCTTGAGGATTGATACAAGGTTGGACAGTGGATTCTCCAAGAGTGATTTTGATCCAAACCTTTAGTTCACAGTTGTAAAGAATGCACCTGTGATTTTATTGCTATATGTTGATGACTTATTTCTTGTTAGAAAATGTAGCAAGAAATGTTCAATTTGACTTTATCCTTTTTCAAATTTAGTAAATTGAATTTCCGCATCATAAGGACAACTTGGAGGTAGTTAACTAGTGTGACATGGCTCTTGTCACTCAGTTAGATCAACAACTTCAAGTTAGTGGGCTTGGAGTTCAGTCATGCATGTGTTGATTGATAAATTTTAGCAATATAATTTAATTTTTTTTAGTTGTACTCGGTTAACTGACCTCTAACAATTAATAGAGTCATTTGAAGGTCAGTTATGCAGTGAGACAGCAAGCTAACTCAGACATTTGTCAATTAACTTATCAATCAGCGAAAAATAGCTCATGCATGCGTGGAATTCAAATTCCTCAACTGGAGTGGGGGAGACAAAGGCTAGTGTAACATGAGTTGTATACTAGTTGAGTGTATAGTTGTTGCATGCAGTCAAGAGATAAATTCCTTGGGAATTGTGCAAGGAAATAGGCACTTCCTTATTATTCAGTAGCTTGAATTAGCTCAAATTGGCACAAGGAAATAGGAGGTTGGAGGAGGCATAAAGTGTCTAAGTGTTGGTCAGAGGTTCTCAATCAATAGAGAGAACAATTTTTCTTTTGCAGGTTGTGCACAGCTGTAATATCCCCAACGTGTAATAATAGTGGGAAAGACAACAAGCATTAATGATGAAATGCGGGCGAATATGGGACAAATACACATAAAATACCGGAAATGCTAAGTATTTATTAATGCGGGAATATAAGTGGGTACAATGGATAATGCAGAATAAGAGCACCTATCCTTGCACCGAGCGAGTGAAGAACCCTCTCGGGAAATGACTACTACGAAGCTGGCCCATTTCTTTGGAAAAGCGCCGTAATGCTGCTCCTGGGCGAAACTGAGGCTGATCCTAAGACCAGGCTAAAAATCTACGAGGTCACCTATTACTCGGCCCACTCAGGACAAAACCCGAAATCATAGGCCAAGCAGGACCACCTAGAAAAATCTTAGAAACCCTCCTCCTACAAAAACGCTGTGCCTCTAGGAACAACGCAGAAGCTCAAAGAACACGCTGAGAAAAGGGGCTGAATCCTCCTGCAAAACCTCCAGATGAAACGGCAACCTCCTCAAGGCTGAAAAACGCTGAACCCAATGCTAAATCACCCCACAAAAACGCTGCTCAACCAAGACTGCGTCCTCTCTCCTAGACTGCGCAGTCACTCAAAATGGGCAGCTCCTCTACAACTCGTCCACTAGAAATCCACCGCAAATCACCAGCGTAGGCGGGAAAAACCTTGTACTCCGAACGAACCTCGGGAAGTCCCCGAGACGAGGGTGAGATCCTAGAACCAGAGACACTCAGTTTGCACTAAACAGTGCTGCAGACCGACTAAACAACCGGCGTGCTGAAGTAGACAGAAGTCTAGCTCTCAATATCAATAACATATCCAATAATGCCAAATGGAGTGAAACCCCCACTTTTTATAGTGCTAGCTCCCTCAAAACCCTAACTGTGTCCTTGAGTTCCTCCTTGACCTGCGCAGTTACCTTAAGGAGTTTACGTGAGGCCTCTCTCATGTGTGTGTGGACCCCCAAGGCTTTCCCCTTTAAGTTACAACGTTGCCTCTACTAGGGAAACACTTTATTTTATTTAAGTGAGTTAGACCCATTTTCTCACTTTTATTTATTAATTAACTTTAGTCGGCAAAACTATACAAAAATCAAATATTCCAATTAGCGGTGCTAATTAGGAATATTACAACAGCGCTGGAGGAAGAAATTGTAATAGTTTCTCTATTCAACTGATTAATGCAAAGAGGCTTGAGGGGTTTTTCCCAGTAGGGTTCCCCTGGAAATCACTATGTACTTATGGTTTTGCTTGTTGCATGTATATGCATGTTATTCTAAATTGTGATTTCCATTCTACATAATAGTAGAGGAAATTTTTAATCTCTTGATTTCAGTTTGATTTCATCAGTAGTAGAAATTATCTATTAATTTATGTATGGTATTAGAGCCCTAAAATCACACTAGAACCAATATTTTGAATTTGTCCCTGAGGAATTTCGAATTTGCAACTTCAGTGTGGCAGCTTTTCTTCAGATTCGAGAGAATGTCTTTCAACGAACTGAGATTGGAGTATGCCTTGGAGGGTAGCTCAAATTTCATAGCCTGAAAGGACTGAATGGAAATAGCTCTAGATAATAATGAAGTGTTTGAATACGCTCATACTGACATTAAAAATCCAGCAGCATCGAATGCACAACAATTAACCCAGTGGAAGAAGGATGTTACTAGAGCCAGGGGGATCTTCCTGGAGGGTGTGAGAGACCACATAGTCTCGAAATTACATGGCAACGAGGCTCCCTTTGATATGTGGAATACTCTCACTAAGATATTCGAAAATAGCAGTGATGCCAGAAAACCTGATCTGATGAACAAATTGAGGATAGAAGACAAAGGGTATGAGGTAGTCCTCAGCGATGGGAAGGCCTACCTCAGGCATTTTGCTTCAATTCAGGTCAAGTAGATTGGTGTCAGGATCAAGAGCCTATACACATTATAGAAAGATGCATGTGCATCCTTGAGGAGCAAGGAAGAGATTAGAGATGTGGTGGTTTAGAGGGAGCAAGATATAACTCTCAAGATGGAGCCTTAGCCACTTGGAAATTGGGTTGACCAACAGTATGATGATGATGATGAGGACTAGTCAGAGACTTCCATTAGAAGTATAGTTTGATCTAAGTGGGAAGGGGGAGAAATTGAAGCTATACCTCAAGGAGTGAGGTAGGGTGATGTCGAACCTTACTCCCAAAGTTGCAAAGAATTGGGCAGGATCCAGAGGAGTGCAATAGCAATTGCAATATATTTTCCTCATGGATCATTACCTTGCTACAAGGGCCCTCAGTATTCAGTAGCAGAAGAATCAGTTTCAGTTCGTGCAATCAAATGTTGAGGAGCACAGAGGAGTGTTGACAGCAGTGCAGGAAGCACAGTGCAGATTCAACATTAGTGTAGTTTTCCCAGTAGACAGTTGCAGAGACACAGTTGATTCAGTGTTTTTTTTTTATGCTTCTTAGTTGCAATTGTTGTAGTAGCAACAACCATAGAGAGAGGTAGTGCTACAATACATTCCACATGTGTTGGATAGGGGTGGTGAAAAATCCCTTTCTTGCTAAGAGGGAGTATTAGAAAATGTAGCAAGAAAGGCTCAATTTGACTTTAGCCTTAGTCAAATTGAGTAAATCGAATTTCCACATCAGCAGGACAACTTGGAGGCAGTTAACTATTGTGACATGGCTCTTGTCACTCAATTAGATCAGAAAATTAGAGTTAATGGGCTTGGAGTTCAGCCATGCATGTGTTGATTGCTAAATTTTAGTAATCTAGTTCAGTTATTTTCAGTTTTACTCAATTAATTGACCTCTAATAATTAATAGATTCATTTGAAGGTATCTTATGCAATGATACATCAATCTAACTCGGAGATTTTTCAGTTAACTGATCAATCAACCCAACAAAGCTCATGCATGCATGGAATTCAAATTTCTCAATTGGAGTGGAGGAGACAAAGGCTATTGTAACATGAGTTATATACTAGTTGAGTGTACAGTTGTTGCATGCAGTCAAGAGATCAATTCCTTGGTAATTGCGCAAGGAAATAGGGACTTCCCTATTGTTGAGGAGCTGAAATTAACTCAGATTTTCTCAAATAAATAGGAGGTTGGAGGAGGCATAAAGTGGCTAAGTGTTGGCCAGAGGCCCTCAATCAGTAGAGAGAACAACTTTTCTTTTGCAAGTTGTGCTCAAAGATGGAGCAAGCAATTGTAAAAGTTTCTCTATTCAACTTATTAGCGCAAAGAAGCTTGAGGGGTTTTTCCGAGTCGGTTCCCTTAGAAATCATTGTTCACTTATGTTTTTGCTTGTTGTATGCCTATGCATGCTGTTCTAAATTGTGATTTTCATTCCGCATAATAGTAGAGGAAATTTGTAATCTCTTAATTTCAATTCAATTTCATCAGTAGTAGCAAATTTCTATTAATTTCTACATTTCTAACAGGTGTTGAGCCTCTCATTATTCATTGTAAGAGGGATTTGGCCTCTGAGTTTGACATGAATGATCTTGGGTTGATGCATTATTATTTGGGATTGGAAGAATGGAAAAAGCCTGGTGAAATATTACTTGGTCTAGGAAAGTATGTTATTAAGATCTTTTAGAATTTTGGCATGATGGACTGTAAATCCATGGAAACTCCAATGGTAACTAACTTGAAGAAGTTGAGAGACTTTGAATCTAATTTGGTATACCCATCCATGTAGCAGTAATTGATCGGCTCATTGATGTATTTGGTTAATACATGGGCATACATTTGCTTTGCAGTGAACACATTGATCCGGTTCTAGGTAAAACCGAGACTTGAACATTGGTTGCAGCAAAGCAGATATTGAGATATCTACGTGGTACTATAAATTATGGTTTGAGTTATGTCTCAAACAGTGATATCTAGCTACAAGGATATACAGATTCTGATTGGGTAGGGAGTGAAAATGATAGGAAGAGTACTTCAGGAGGATGTTTTAGTTTGGGCTCTGCCATGATTTCTTGGATGAGCTGGAAGCAGAGAATTATCACACTCAACACTGCAAAAGCAGAGTATATCGCAGCCAATGAATCTTGTACTGAATTAGTGTGGATTCGGAAGTTGTTTGTAGGACTGTTCAATCAAGAGCTGGAACTCATCGTGATATATTGTGACAATCAATGTTGTGTAGAGCTTTCATAGAACCTTGTGTTCCATGAAAAGTCAAAGCACATTGAAATCAAGTATCACTACATCTGTGACATGGTGAAAAAGGGAGCAGTGAAGCTCGAGTACATCTCCATTGATGAGAAGATAGTTGATATTTTAACAAATCCTTTGTCCATAACAAAGTTCATATACTTCATGGACAAGCTTGGACTTGTGGAGATTTTCCCTCTTGTTGAGAGGGAGTGTTGATATGATAGAATCATGAACAATGATTCTCCATGTGTCAAATATGTTTACCAATTGGGGAGAATGGTCCTAGAAGCCCAGGATCACTCAATTCAATGTGTGGATTTCAGCATTAGGCTTAGTCTCTCCAGATAGGATGAGGAGCTCATTTAGCATTGGGCTTAGTTGCTCATGTGGAGTGTGTGTCCTTTGGAGTTTCACCAAGGGGTTAGAGATACCAACCCATAGAATGGTGAACCAAGACTAGTCTAGGACAAGAGTATTGACCAAGATTATGGGTCAATGGTACCGACCAAACTTATGATGACTAGTTGATGCTAAATGTTATGTTACCTGTCACGAGTACCAACTAGGATTATGGGTCAATGGTACTAACTAGTTATGGAAACTAGTTGATGCTAATGATTTAAATTATGTCAAATTTGTTGACTAGGTTGATGTTGATGATGATTTGTTATAAACTTTTTCTTAGAGAAATTTTCAAACTTGAGAACATCTAAGACAATCATTATGAATACCTCCCTATTTAGGAGGGAGTGTTGAATTTTGTAACTATGGTCGGTCTTCATAATGTATATTTTGTCCCTTGATGTATTTAAATTGATTAATATAAAGTATGTTCTTCATGCTAGAGTCAAAATAAATAAATAAATAATATTTTTGAGTCATGTCCTTATGGAATTTTAAAAGAGATGTTAATTTTTGGTAGATCAAGGACAAATTCCCTCCTTTATACAATCTTCTTCATCAAGGAAGAACCCTCCTAGCCCTTGGAATAATTTAATTTGATTAAGGAAAAATATGCTTTTAATATAAAAACCCACATGTGCACAAAAGGATAGGTCGGCCCAGAAGAGAAATTGTACACCCATGGATGGCTATAAATACAAGTCAAGTGACCCTCATTTGGAAATAATCATCATCATTCTTATTTCTTTAGTTTGGCTTGCATAGGTCTGAATTGGTTCATAGAGATTGGTTCATACAGGTCTAAAATTTCAAGGTCTGAAGCTCACACGTGAGATCTAAGGTTTTAATTTGCATTCACAGGGTTTCCACAAGGAATTTTCAGTTGCAACTGCAGGCACGCAGGCTTATCCATTCGGTTAGAGAGTTTCAACCGCACACACATACACTCATTGACTGCAGGCTTCTGAATCGGGTTTTTAATTATTAGCATTATTGTGTTCATCTCTTGGATAGTTTTTAGTTGACTTTGTTGCATAGTTTTATGAATGAAGAAATGAATCATTGTACTCTCTCTTTATTGAAACATTCAATGGAAATCTAATAAGAAGAAGAATTTGAAATGGTTTTCCCCCTTGTGGGGTTTTGCCTTGGTCTTCGACTAATCCTGGTGTCACTATGTGTGAATGATTTTCTTCTATTGTTCCTTTATGTTCCACTGCGTTAATGATGATATTTTTTTAAAAAGGGAATCCATACAGGTGAAATAAATTTGAGATGAGAGGAATAACCTGTTTATGAGTTTTTGTTAATAACCCATCTTGGATGATATTGTTCTTTCTATATAATTTCATATGTTTTTGAATAATTTTATGATGCTATGGGGTGAATTCAATGTGTAAATAATGAAATATAATTATGTAGAGCAAAGAACAATATATCCCTAATATAAACTAACATGGTATCATAGTTTGGCTGAAGAAAAGTCTTTGAGATCACCCCTATGAGACACCATTGATGATAGCAAGAGAAGATGGAGGAGACCTAAAATAATGCTACGGTTCTAAGGAAACCCTAGGAAATTTGGTTATTACGGTTTGATGGATATCATGAGGTTAGGGTTTGGAAGAAACCCTAGAATAAGACAAAACCCTAAGCAATTTGGTTATTACGGTTTGATGGATATCATGAGGTTAGAGTTTGGAAGAAACCCTAGAATAAGACAATGGCTTGAGTTTTTCAGTTTTGAAACCCTAGCATGATCAGTGAGAAGTTGTTCTAGCACTTGTGTCAAATTTAGTGTAACCCTAGTGGGGCTAGTCTCAATTAGGCTTGATTGTTCAACACGTTTTTCTAATGTATCTTCAATTTTTATCAATGTGCGTCTTCTCAAAAGTATGCATGATGGGTATTCGTTGGATGCGAAATTTAATTCTGCATCTAACGAGTGTCTGCACTTGAAATTTGAGTAAACTTATAAGGAGATAAGCCAAAAATACAAGTTTAAAAAAAAATAGTTTTTCTTCTTTTCACTCCAAAATATTTACATGTGTCTCTTTTTAAATTTAAAGGATTTTGATTGGTTTACATATTATGACATGGAAATTACGGGAAAATTTCATAGGCACTTTTAGGATAAAATTTCCTCTAATGCTCCAGTCACCAGATGCCAGTCGAATTCTTGGACTCGAGCATAGACTTAGCAAGAATGTTTGATGTTTGAGAGGGAAGACTCTAAAAATTGTTAGAACATCCAGGATCATGCCAGATGACAAGAAGAGCTTCTAGTTTTTAGGGAGAAAATCGTCAGGTAGAGTGGAAGGAGCAACTTTCCCAAAGGATGACATGGGTTGAGATTGTCAATATGCTCAGAGACAAAAGGTCTCTAGGAGTAATGTACCCTCCTTGAGGATACCATGGAAAAAGGACTTGCTTACATGATAGAGGTAGCAGCTACAATAGAAGGGCTTGCTTACATGACAGAGGGAGCAGTATTGGCGGGAGGATTTGCTTCTGTGACAATGGGCGCAACCAAGACTACCACAAGAAGACTTGCTTTAGTGACAAATGGAGTTGGCCTAAGAGATTGAAATGAAGGATTCTGGAAAATAAATTATTTCTTGGGATTAGAGATTTAGATTTGGTGGATCCCATGATGAACAGGTTGTTGATTGGATTTGTGATGTGCTTGGTTAACACCAGTCTAGATATTTGTTTTATAGTGACCACCTTGAACTAGTTTATGGTTGAGCTAAGGCATGTATAGTGGATGGCAGCAAAGCATGTGGTACCTGTGTAGTATAGTTGGATGCAATTCGAGATATGTCTCAGGAGGTGAAATGAGACTGCAGGAATATACAGATTTAGGCAAAGGCAGAGTATATCGTTGCCAATATTGCAAGTCATGAAGCAGTATGGCTTAAAAATACAAAAGGACATGGTTGGGTCACTTCATCCAAGACATGATGCAAAAAAGACCAGTAGAGCTCTAGTACATATCCACAGATGAGCAGATTGTGGACATACTTCAAAGACAAGCTAATATGGTGTTGAATGTCTCCCTTATTGCAAGGGAATGATGAGGTCTTTGTAGGATTGGGCAGACCATCTCTTGAAGCCATAAAGGACTTTGACCAAGGGAGATAGATACATTCACCTTTGAAGCCAGAAGGACTTGGCTAGGTTATAAAGGACTTTGACCAGAAAGGTGAATGGCCCAGGGAAATTACAATGGAAATTATAGGATACACTCACCTACGAAGCCAAAAGGACTTGGTTGGGTCATAAAGTACTATGACTAGAGGTGAATAACTCCAAGGAAATTATATATTGGACAGATTTTCTCCTGAGAATCCAAAAGGACTTGGCTAGGTCATAAAGGACTTTGAGTAGAGGAGATAGTTGTAATTCACCTAAAATCCATAAAGGACTTTAGCTAGGTGAATGGTCCAAGGGCAAACTCTCTATCGAGAAGCCAGGGGAACTTAGCTAGATTATAAAAGACTTTGATCAAAGGAGATTGACACATTTACCCAATAGGCATAAAGGACTTTGGAAAAAGGCCCTGGTTACTCACATTGACTTATCAAGGATGGAATGATCTATAAACATGCACGTGAAATGTTACATTGCCCACTCCAAGATGAATTCATCTATAGACATGCATCATCATTGAAAGCTCATGAACTTCTCTCATGAGGAGAAATTTCAGCCAAGGGGAAATCTACTGCAACCAAGGAGAATACCTACCTCGCTAAGAGGGAGTGTTGATTTTTGTGTAAGATCGAAAGGTATCCCTGCATTCCTAAAGGTCTCCTAAGTTGGCCTAGAAAAGTTATGGAAATTAAAATAACAATTTTATTTTTGGGGCATCATTTAGGCTCAAAATGGTCAAGTCAACCCCACCATGAATGGGTGTGACCCTTGGTCAAATTCACCCCATTTGAGTAGTATATATACACAATGAGAGTCCTTCATTTGACCAACCACACAACAACAAACATATCTTCTTAAGCAGCGATAGAAAGGAGCAGGAAGAGAAAAAATTGACCGAGCTTCTCCTAAAGTTTGACCGACTTTCCTAAGGCTTGACTGAGTTCAAGTTTGACCAAGTTGACTATTGACTCTAGGTCCAACTTTGACCATAGGTCTGAACTTGACCTCAAGTCAAATTTTTTACTATTGACCAGTGTTGACCAACATTGACTTCTTTATTTTTGTGTGGTTTGACCAACATTATCTAGCTAGTATTTGACCAAGTTTGACAAGTATCTTGGACTTGGTTTTGGCACAGATTTATAGACAATTCATGTAATTCTAAACCTTGTTGAAGAACAATTTCTTCTTGAAGAACAATTTCTTCTAGAAGAAAAGAAGTTGGGTTTTCTCTTAAGTTTGGGTTTCCCAAAGAAAATTTGTTGTATTGATTGTGCATGGTTGTCTTTTTATGATCTTACTGTTTTCATTACATTATTGTTGATATCTTCTATGTATAATTTCTCAATAATATAAGTGGCATAAGATAAACTGACTAAAAATCATTAAGAAGTAATTATCAAATCAAAAGATCGGTTTCTACTATGCATCCTAGTAGAAAATTCAACATTTGCCACGATATCCGTCTTCAAAAATGGTCTACATTTCAAATACTCTACTAAATTCATCTTCAGGACCAAAAGTCGAGTAAAGGAAGAGGAGATTATTTTTATTAATAGATGTCAGATATGAGGGGAGAGAAAAATATGAGGTTAGTTATGAAAGAAACCTAGAAAAAAACAAAAAGAAGATATCATTATAATGAGAAAACAATAGAGATTAAAAAAAAAATTAAAGATAATTAAGTATTAAGGTATGATTATAAATAATAGTAATAATGATAATATAAATAAGTATTAAAAATAATCATGAAATATTAATAATATTATAGTGGCCTATATATATGCACCAAAAAAATTAATATAAGCATAAATACTAAAAAATTATTATATAAAATATGTACTAAGGTAATAATATAAAATATTTGGTAATAAAGATATTATTAAATAATAATATTTTTTTTAATTTCGTAATCTCTATCTTGAAATATTGAGTTATGCATATTGGGTGAAAAGGTATTTTTAGTCTTTCTTGATGTCTTTGATCACTTGAATTTTGTGATTATGGATTGTGTCCATCTCTAGGAGGTCAATGGTTTTGCAAATAATGCATCTACTAGTTCAGTTAATTGCTCAATTCTTTTATTATGGTCATTTATTCTCTTTTTACTTGTTTCATCTTTATCAAAGTCCCCGATATTATTAAATAATAATATTTTTTTTTTAATTTCGTAATCACTATCTTGAAATATTGAGTTATGAAAAAGTATTTTTAGTTTTTCTTAATGTCTCTGATCACTTGAATTTTGTGATTATGGATTGGGTCCATCTCTAGTAGATGAATGGTTTTGCAAATAATGCATCTACTGTAGAAATTTCTTGTTTTTCTCACCCTGGTTTTCAGTTTCACTTTATTTCTCCAAAATAGTTAAATGCCCTTTCCCATATCCATACATTCAACAACTGAAAATAAATTTTGCTGAAAACACAAATTCTGGAAATAATACAGAATGCTGGAAAATGCAGAAATAAATATCAGCACATACAAACAGCCATTCAACACATTTAAACACAGTGATTTTTGGTCAAAGTGACCCTGGAAAAACCCCCTACAACTCTTGGGGAAAACCAGTCTGGAAGCTTCTCTTTTATTTCTGAAAAATGCTTTTACAGTGAGCAGTAATACACAGAAAATTACAGCAAACACAAAAATCACTTATCTCGACTTTCGTGCCACCCACCACCTAGAAAACCGTGCCAAACAGCCAACAGAAAATTTTCAGAGAAATTACAGCATTAAATGTTGCCTTTACTGCCTCGAAAAACGTGCCAAGAATGACCGTACGGACTGTACGGATTCCGTACAGTCAGGACAGCAGCCTCTTTTCTTGATTTTCATGCCCAGAAAATCTGTCTAGAAAACTGTGCTCCTTGCTGCTGCTCCAGCTCGAAAACAGTGCTGCCCCTTTCTCGAAAATCGTGCAAACTGCTGTACGGACTTTCTGCCTTGGTTAATGTGCCAATGAAACTCTGCTGTACGGATTTTCAGCCTTGGGAAGTGTGCCCTCTTGCTGTACGGACTTGCTGTGCTGCCTTTGCTGCTCTCCCTCTGCTCAGAAATTACTCTTCAGCTTCCTCTCCTCCTCTCTCAATCTGCTCATGAAAGAATGAATGACCTTTTCCTCCTTTTCCTCCTTTAACCTAACCCTAAGTGACTTTTGGGGAATCTCTAAATCCAATGGCTGAAATAGATTGAGATCTAGGGCTGAGATTAAATGCTCATTTAAATCTCACTTTCTATTTTTTAATTCACCCCACTTTAATAAAGACCCACTTAGTCATTTATTTCCAAAGTCACTTTTCCTTTCTAATTTTACATTGATTTTATTAAAGTCACTTTAAAATTAGACTTTAGTAACTTTATCACTTAAAGTCACTTTTAAATTAGATTTGACTTTATAAAAATTATAAAGTCACTTTAGGAGAAAAATTAAATTCTTTTGGACACTTTTCCCTAGGCCAAAGATCAAAGTCTTAGGGAACCACCTGTCCTCCGATACCCAAATTTCAACACTCCCTCTTACCGAGGAAAGTGTTCCTCACCACACCCATCTTGTCTTTGAAGTAGACATGATTGCCTCGTGGTAAGGCTTTGGTAAGAATATCTGCAACCTGCTCATCAGTGGGAATATATTCAAGCTTCACAGCTCCCTTCTGAACATAGTCTCTGATGAAATGATATTTTATCACGATATGCTTTGACCTGTCATGAAATACTGGATTCTCCGTGAGTTTAATGCAACTCTGATTATCACAGTAAATCACTGAAGGTCTCAACGGCTAACCAAATAAGCCAAACAACATCTTGCGAAGCCAGATGGCCTCACAACTAGCTATACTGGCTGCCATATACTCTGCTTCCGCTGAACTCAATGCTACTGACTGCTGCTTCCGGCTGAACCATGACACCACTGCCGAACCCAACCCAAAACAGCACCCTGAAGTGCTCTTCCTATCAAAAGCACAACCTGCCCAATCAGAATCAGTGTAACCTACCAATCTCACTCCATCCCCTTGCCTGTAGTCCAGACCATAATCCACTGTCCCCTGCAAGTATCGCAAAATGTGTTTTGCAGCCACCCAGTGAACCTTCCTAGGCTCACACATAAACTGACTCATCGTGTTGACTGCAAAACAAATATCTGGTCTAGTGTTGACCAAATACATCAAGGAACCAATCAACTGTCTGTACAATGTGGGATCCACCAACTCGGAATCCGAAGCATGGAGCTTCTTCCAGTTGGTGATCATCAGTGTCGACATGGGTTTACAGTCCTCCATGTGGAATCTGCCAAGGATGTCCACAATATACTTCCCCTGCCTCAGGAAGAAATGGCCCTCCTCCTGACACACCTCCAAACCCAAAAAGTAATGCATCAAGCCGATGTCCATCTCAAACTCCGCCAAAGATCTCTCTTGCAGTGCTCTATGAGTCTCTCTGCACCTGTAATGACTAAGTCATCCACATACAGCACCAGAATGAGAGGCTCCTCACCTATCACAATATAGTAAAGGTTCGGATCTGCCTCACTCTTTGTGAAACCCATCCCCTGCAAGTATGTATCTATCCTGGAGTACCAAGCTCTGGGAGCTTGCTTCATGCCATAAAGGGCCTTCTTCAGTCTGCACACATGGGACTCCTTCCCATGCACCTCAAAGCCCTGTGGCTGCTCAATGTACACCTCCTCCTGTATGAAGCCATTGAGAAATGCGGTCTTCACATCCATCTGGGGGATCTTCCAACCCATCTCTGCTGCTATCGATATAATGGAGCGGATCGAAGTATATCGAGCCACGGGAGCGAAGGTTTCCTCATAATCAACTCCCTCTACCTGGGAGAACCCTCTAGCCACAAACCTCGCTTTGAATTTCTCAATGCTGCCATCTGCAGCATGCTTTACCTTGTAAAGCCATCTGAAAGTAACCACGGATTTGCCCTCAGGCCTCGGCACCACCTCCCAAACATCATTCTTCATGATAGAAGAATACTCCTCCTGCATGGCCTCTCTCCAGACCTGCTGGCTAGCTGCCTCCTCATAGCTAGAAGGCTCAGAGTCAAGGATGCCGGTAGCCATTGCCATATAGCTACAAAACCTCTCAGGTGGTCTGCTCTCTCTGACCGGCCTCTTAGGCCCAGCAACAGATGTGGCCTCTCTCAAGGTGTCCTGAAGCCACTTGGGCTTCCTCTTCCCTGAGCACACTTCTCCCACTGGAGAATGAAACTCCTCCTCCTCATCGTCATCAGGAGCCTGAACTCCTGACTGTCTGTCTGATGTCCTCCTGCCTGCACCTGAACCTGTAGAAGCTGAGGTACCGTGTGAACTGTCCATCAATGGACTCCCTAGTGAACTGCTCTGCGGACTGCTCTGCATGCTGCCCGAAGCACCACCCCTCTGACTCTGCGAGCCACTGCTCACTGACGGACCTGACATCGTCATAGATGTACCTCCGGATCCTCCTGATCCCTACCCACTGGATCCCTGTGACTGACTCAACTGCTGCTGAGGGTCTGGGACTCTGGCTGATCCAGATACTCTAACTCCCGTGACCTCCTAAAGGCCCTATCCTCCTCGAACTTCACATCCCGCCTGACAACAACTTTCCTCTGTGCAGGTATGTAAATCCGAAAGGCCTTTGAGGTCTCACTGTAACCCACAAAGATACCCTTCTCTGCGGTGGGCTCTAGTTTGGTCCTCTTCTCCTTGGGTATGTAAGAGTATGTGATACACCCAAAGATACGAAGATGACTAATATCAGGCTTCTTCCCAGAAAAAGCCTCCTCCGGAGTCATGTGCCCCAAGGCACGATGCGGACTCCTGTTCTGCAAATAAACAGCAGTGTTGCAGGCCTCTGCCCACAAAAACAATGGCAACCCCTGATCATGTAACATGGCTTTGGCAGCCCCTCCGATGGATCTGTTCTTCCTCTCCGCAACCCCGTTCTGCTGGGGGTTGTAAGGAACAATGAACTCCCTCCTAATGCCTGCCTCTGCACAATAGTCAACAAACTCTCCAAGGGTGTACTCTCCCCCATTGTCCGACCTCAGGGACTTGATCTTCCGACCTGTCTGTGTCTCCACAAGAGCTCTGAACTCCTGAAACCGCTTGAAGACCTCACTCTTGGTCTTCAAGAAATATATCCAGGTCCTCCTGGAGTGATCATCAATGAATAAAACATAGTACTCATATCCACTCAAGGAAACATGAGACATCCGACCGCTCACATCGGAATGAATCAAATCAAGTATCCCAGTCGCTCTGCTGTCACTGCTAGGATAAGGGGATTTGGCAAACTTGCCCATCGCACATCCTCTGCAAGTATCAAAGTGATCAATACTGAAATCTGGCACACCTGTAGTGATCTCCCGCAAAGTCTTCAAGGCTCCATGATACACGTGCCCCATCCCGCGGTGCCAAATCTCACACTGCTCAGAACTGCTAGCTCTGTTGTCGGTACTGCTGCTCAATGCCAAAAGGGACTGAAATGCAAACTTGTACACCTTTGCATGGCGTACACCTATCACTCTAGCTGAATCAGCTGGAGTGCCCCTGGGATACATCAACACCTGTCCTCCCCTGAACAGTACCTCATATCCTCTATCCTCCAATGCTGAGACGGATATGAGGTTCTTCCTCATCCCTGGCACATAAAGAACATCTGACACCTTCAAGGGAGGTTTAGACTCCCTCTGAAATGTCAGTGTTCCCACACCGACTGCTCTAACAACTCTGTCATCACTAAGTACTACCTCTATATCAGTGCCACTCTCTGAAAGCTTTGAGAAGTACTCACGGACTCCTGTCATATGACATGAAGCCCCACTGTCCACATACCAAATACCCGAAGATGCTCCGCTAATCGAGAGAAATGCATGCTCCCTCTGAACCTCTATGGCAGATGATCCCGCACTAGAGGACTCACACGCAGTGAACCCAAACTCCCGGTCAAAACAATCTGCAAAGTCCTCAACCTCTGCTGAAGCTGCCATGCTCTAGTTCTTTCCCTTCTTCTTCTTCTTCTCTGGACACACAACTGCATAGTGTCCCATCTTCTGACAATTCCAACACTTCACCTTGGAATAGTCCTTCTGTGTGTTACCCTGTTTACCTTTACCTTTGCCCCCACCATTGCTTGTGGAAGCCTGCTTCTTCCCTTTGCCTTTCTTGTGTCCTGCCAACAGTGTTACATCCTCATCCTGCTCAACTGGCTTGGCTGCCCCAAGCTGACCTTTCCTGATCTCTGTCTGAATGCAATCATCCCAAAACCTCTCCCATGTGGGAAGGGTCTCACGTGCACAAACCCCATCAGCAAAGTTCATCCATGAACTGGGAGGCCATTCACTGCAATCCGCACCAACTCAGTGGGTGGAATGGCCTCTCCAATCGCTGCCAACTCATCTCTCACATTAGTAATCTTTGTGAGATATCCAGCTGCACTATCAGTCTTACCCATCTTAATGTTCTTCAGCTTCTCCTTTAGGACCATTTTCCGGTTTTCATTGGTACTCTGGTAGAGGTTGGTCAATGCTGTCCACATCTGATGAGCATTTCTCTTTCCTCTCACATGAGGAATGCAATGGTCTTTGATTCTGTCTAGAATCAGTCTCTTACCCTTGTTGTTCTTTTTATTATATGCTGCCAACTGAGTAGCATCAGTAGGCACATTTACAGGGTTCTGTGCGGTATGCACCATTATGTCCCAGACTTCCGCCTCCTCAAAGATACTCTGCATTCTCTCCTTCCAAACACTGTAATTGATATGCCCATCCAACCTATCCTCCACCCTCAATCCCAGTGACATCCTGCTGTCCTAAAAAACTGAAGAATAGCACTGTTGTAGTAAAGGTAAAAATTATGTTTGTGAAAAAATCAGCTTGCTGGAATTTTCTGAGTGAAAAAATCAGCAGGCTGTATTTTTCTCCTTGCTGTCCCAAACTGCACTTCAGCACTCAAGCTCCGATACCATGTAGAAATTTCTTGTTTTTCCCACCCCGGTTTTCAGTTTCACCTTATTTCTCCAAAATAGTTAAATGCCCTTTCCCATATCCATACATTCAACAACTGAAAAATAAATTTTGCTGAAAACACAAATTCTGGAAATAATACAGAATGCTGGAAAATGCAGAAATAAATATCAGCACATACAAACAGCCATTCAACACATTTAAACATAGTGATTTTTGGTCAAGGTGACCCTGGAAAAACCCCCTACAACTCTTGGAGAAAACCAGTCTGGAAGCTTCTCTTTTATTTCTGAAAAATGCTTTTACAGTGAGCAGTAATACACAGAAAATTACAGAAAACACAAAAATCACTTATCTCGACTTTCGTGCCACCCACCACCTAGAAAACCGTGCCAAACAGCCAGCAGAAATTTTTCAGAGAAATTACAGCATTAAATGCTACCTCAAAAAACGTGCCAGGAATGACCGTACGGACTGTACGGATTCCATACAGTTAGGACAGCAGCCTCTTTTCTCGATTTTCGTGCCCAGAAAATCTGTCTAGAAAACCGTGCTCCTTGCTGCTGCTCCAGCTCCTCGAAAACAATGCTGCCCCTCTCTCGAAAACCGTGCAAACTGCTGTACGGACTTTCTGCCTTGGTTAATGTGCCAATGAAACTCTGCTGTACGGATTTTCAGCCTTGGGAAGTGTGCCCTCTTGCTGTACGGACTTGTTGTGCTGCCTTTGCTGCTCTCCCTCTGCTCAGAAATTACTCTTCAGCTCCCTCTCCTCTTCTCTCAATCTGCTCATGAAAGAATGAATGACATTTTCCCTCATTTTCCTCCTTTAACCTAACCCTAAGTGACTTTTGGGGAATCCCTAAATCCAATGGCTGAAATAGATTGAGATCTAGGGTTGAGATTAAATGCTCATTTAAATCTCACTTTCTATTTTTTAATTCACTCCACTTTAATAAAGACCCACTTAGTCATTTATTTCCAAAGTCACTTTTCCTTTCTAATTTTACATTGACTTTATTAAAGTCACTTTAAAATTATACTTTAGTACTTTATCACTTAAAGTCACTTTAAAATTAGACTTTAGTAACTTTATCACTTAAAGTCACTTTTAAATTAGATTTGACTTTATAAAAATTATAAAGTCACTTTAGGAGAAAAATTAAATTCTTTTGGACACTTTTCCCTAGGCCAAAGATCAAAGCCTTAGGGAACTACCTGTCCTCCGGTACCCAAATTTCAACATCTACTAGTTTAGTTAATTGCTCAATTCTTTTATTATGATCATTTATTCTCTTCTTCTTCGTTGTTTCATCTTTATCATCGTCCCCCATTTGTAGTTGTTATTTCTATCAATTATCACTTAGTTCCATTAATTGCTTCCCTTTTCTATCGACTTATCAATTTTGTCATTCATGTTTTTTATTTTTTTCCAAGTTACATATAAATCGTCTTTACTAACCATCTCGGGTTTGGTGTTTTTGTGTGGAACTCTACATTTTTTTTATTTTTTATTTTTATAGTTACATACAATTCGTCATTGCTATCCATCTTGGTTCTTTTTAATTTTTTGCAATTATATATAATTCGTCATTGCTAACCATCTTGGCTCTTTTAAATTTTTGTATATTTATCTATAATTCTTCAGTGCTAACCATAATTCTTTTTAATATTTTTATAATTACGTATAATTCGTCGTTGCTAACCATCTTGGCTCTTTTTAATATTTTTTTAGTTACGTATAATTCGTCATTGCTAACCATCTTGGCTTTGGCATTATTTTGTGTGGTACTCTACCTTTTTAATATTTAATAATTATATAGATGAAAGGTTATGAACATGACAGATGGATGTACGGACATGAAATTTTTATAGTAAATGTGAAATCGTGGTGGCACAACTGGGTCAAAGGGTCTACAGCAACTCTCTTTTGGTGGCTATGCAAACCAAAATTATATGAATGAATAATATTTTAACATTTACGAGATTAAAGATAGTCTATGGGACCACCAGCTTCCTTGTTTGTTGCTTTCTGTAATTCAATCATTTTCTTATTTAAATTGATGATGAGCTGACCCAACCTTTTAACAATTCCTTCACTGAAAAGACAATGCCATGGAATTGATGCTAACATACTGTCGTAACTGTCCCTGATGTCTCTGAAAGCGTCACATTCCAAAATGAAATATTTTTCTAATTCCACTGCCCCAGAAGTGCAAAAAGTACATACCCTTTCTTCCCAAGCTTCTTTAGGTCTTTTCCATCGTCTCGTTTCACATTTCACACTGAAGTTGATGTGAGTTAGTTCTTAATTGAGCAATAAGAACCTTTGCTCTCCACAGAATGTTAGCTCCAATATATTCTTTTTTGTTGGAAATCACAAGTGGGGTTGAATTCCTGAACATAATACTTCTTCTTTCTACCCAACTCTTTTCCTCATATACCCTTACAGAACTTCTCCAGCACAAAAAATTTTAACTCCTTACTATTTGTGGGACATGCATTCAAGCAAATATTCCATTTTTGCATCCATTTGTTTTTTTGTCTCATCTATGATTTATTTCTTTAACTCATACCTTCATTGAAGATAACTTTCGGCGATCTACCTCCTCCCATTTTCTCAATTCTACTTAGATATCTTATAAGACGCACCATGGCAATTGCTTCGATGGGAGCTGCCCCTGTTTCACTCAACATTATCTCATAGGAAACCGAACTTTTTATTTTGAACCTGTTCATGATCAAGCATTTTTGAAATTTTTCAATTTGTTTCCATTTGGAAACAGGGATGCTGCGAGCCCACAATTCACACCCATATAATAGCACTGGACAAACTAGGAGTCCAAAAAGTACTTTGATCATGTTCCAATCCCATAACTCTGCCTATCTACATCTATTTTGAAGTGCATATAGTGCTTTCCACCCTCCTAAAATTCTTTTCTTTCTGCAATCCTTCCAATTAAGCTTCTTGTTGAAATCGATCCCGAGGTACTTGTATTCGTTTGTACTTCTTCAACAATGTTGCTTTCGAAGAAGAATGTATGTTGGCTTTGCTTCCTTTTATTAGAGAAAATCATTATTTTGGTCTTACTAGTATTGACTTGCATCCCCACTGCTTTACAAAAATGCTCAAGGGCATATAGGTGCATCTGCAATCCATGGGTCCATTTAGCAACCAGCAAAAGATCATCGGCATATAGAAGAAGTTTTTTCACAAACTCCCCCAATCGAACACCAACCCCACCTTGCAAATTTAGCCACTCTTCCAGTGTGTCAATATATAAACCAAAAAGGGTAGGGGATAAAGGGCAACCTTGCTCGACTCCGATGTCACTTCTAAAACTTTCTGAAATGCCTGCTTAAGTTCTATATGGTGGTGTTTAGCAACTATATAATGGTCTTTGTCGGGGCATAATACAGCCGGCAAGGTACAGCAATGGCAACAAGCAGCACAATCGTACAATAGATGTACGATAGGCAACAAGCTGTAGCTCTGCGGTGGTTGACTGAACTAGGCTCTAATACCAAATGTGCTAAACACCACTGTTTATCACCGAATTTGCATAGAAATTTTCTTATTAATTGAAAAATAATAAAAATGAGATTACATTGAACCTCGTGACGATTTACTTATAACATTGACTAGTCATGAAGTGAATTGATATGTTCATTTGACTTTTCATTAAATTTAGATTTTCATAAAAGTAATTAACTTACTATTATTTATTATATTATTGTTAGTGTTCACATTTCATTGTCCACAGCAAATATAAAGAAGATACCCCGAGGCAATGCCATAATTCCGTTAAGATTGAACTAACCAGAAGCATTAAATCCCCTAGCAAGGCAGCTCTCCAGACTCCAGAGGATGTTACCTTGGAACGTGAAAGGAGCTTCTTGATGACCCTGATGCCAACACTTTATATCTACTTGCCACAAACAAGACACTGATCCGTGATGCCATTTTTAGCTAAATGCTCTTTTGTTGTCAAAGCCTTGCAGATTATTTGCCAAGAAAAATCCTGCATCTTATAGGAAACGTGAAAAGACCAAACATTATGCATTGTCTCAATCCATCTATTTACAGGGTACAATTCATTTGATAAAAGCTCTCTGGGATGATCTATTGTAGCTCATGAATTGTCAACTTGAGTGAAAAAAGAAAATATTTGTGATTAGCCAATGCCTCCACTCCATCCAAGACTTGGCATCTGAATTCCAGAGATCCTTCCAAGGAAAAATGCCCTTTTCACATAGTGTCAACGCTGGAAGCCGAGGAATTTCAACTGCACGACTACCTTGAACTTTTTGGTTCCAAATAGGATGAAAGGCTAAGGAAATTTTCCAATTCAAGAATCTAGCCACAAAGCTCCAAGCCATCTAAATGCTAAGGATGAAGGATCCTTCAATTCAAAACAACGAGGGAAGGCAATAACGTCACATACACAGAATCAGCCACGAATCCTGAAAGTATGTTGCACTTGCTGAAGCCAGAATCTCAACAATACGTTGCCAAGGGGCCATACCCTTCAAACACCTCACCATCCAGTTGGTCACCAAAATTTTATCCTATAAAGCTACATCACTAGATGCCAACCAGCCTCCTCCGTGAATAAGATGCATAGATGCCAGCGGATCATAGAAATGCCCCTCTAGAATATTTGGCCTACAAAAAGGATTAAAACATCATTTCCAACCTTCGAATCTGAGTATAGTTTGGAAGCCAAGAAGAAACATAGAATGTTGGATGCCCGTAAAATCCTAGAAATAAACATAGAATGTTGGATGCATGTAAGATCCTAGAAATAAATGTGAGCTCACGGACAAATGAAAGATCCTTATATTTCCAGTTTGGGTGCCTTCTTCCCTTTTAATATTAAACAAAAATCAAAATAATCTCATCATACATCTTTTTCATAATCAATTAATTAACAAATAAATATTGTAGTTCTCTCTTAATTAATAATTTAATTAATTTATTTAATAATATAAATCTTTAGTTTTATAACTCATCAATGTTATTAATTTATTTATTTAATAATATAAATCTTTAATTTTATAACTCATCAATGTTAGATATATGGCCCTACTACGTATCTAATAAATTCCCGCTAAAAGGCATCAACCAATTTATCTCTTTGTGGTTGACAGACATCGTTGATAGTGTATTTTACGGAAGGAAGTTTTCCTATGATGAAATCCTAGATGCCAGTTTCAGCAGGTGTCCAAATGGTATGAACCGAAAGCTAGAAGAAAGCACGGATCATCCATTCACTAAATCTGTCTTCATGTTATTCCATCCCCATTAAGAGATTACCATTTGAACAATAAATGCTTCCGTTTCTATACTCGTGATGCCATGATTTTCTTCTAACGCAAGCAACCTTGTTTTTCCTTTCTTTTCTTTTCAAGGTCGTCAGCAACGATGAGCTGTATTTTGGTGATTCTGCGTACAATCAAGAACTCGTAACCATTTCTAATGTGTTAGTACATAAAATATTGGAAGAATCATATCAAGCCCCTGATTCAGTAAGTTGCAGTTTTTTATCTTTCCTTCGTTTGCGTTGTGGGAGGATCGGGTGTTTAATCTGAGACTCTTAGAAATCTTTCCTAGTTTTATCGATTTATCAAAAATCATTTTCTCTTGTATTTCGCAGGATACACGAGGGAAGCAAGCATTAGATACATGCAACTTTTTTCTTATTTCCTAATTTTGTCGATTTATCAAAAATCATTTTATCTTGTATTTCGCAGGATACACGAGGGAAGCAAGCATTAGATACTTGTAATTTTTTTCTCATTTCATTTAAGGTAAAATGTTCATTTTATTTTCTATGCAATCAAACATTCTGGCATTTTTAATTAATGTGCTTCAACTGACATTAAATTTGTCTTAACTTAGTTATATACATCCAAGAGAAATGATTGACTTTTGAGCTAACTCAATATTGTGGACACCATGATATTTTTTTGACACATTTAAATGCTTTGCAGGCCACCGATGAAGTCATAGAACACTGTACAAATTTGGTCAAGATTGCTAAATCCTCTTCACGCACTGATGACAGATATTTGCAATTAACCACAAAATTGTTAGCAAAAACTTCCCAGAATAGGATGTTTATTTGACTTCTGATATGGCATAACAAGCAGTTAAGAAGTGTTGAAATGCCAACTTATCAACATTGGTCTTCACTCGCTAAATGTCTAATAAAGGCATTAATTTCTTTTCTGCAAACTTTTCCTACTGAAATTGTTAGGCATTTCAGGATGCCAAACGATTCAAAGTATTGAAATTTTGTAAAGCATGCACGTCACGTTAAGCAATCTGCTCATAATATAAGCGAACCAGTATTTTTTCTCCTCTGCAAAAAAAAATCTGCTCAATATGTTTCAGGGCAATTTATGACTTGCAGGATGGTGGTAGAATTAATGTGGAAGAGATATTTTGTTTTCAATGCCTTTCATATTTAACCATGTATCAAATATTGCTATACAAATAACTATCAGTAAGCTTTACATGGAGGTATTAAATTAGTATACATTTATCTTAATTCTTGATTTATGAAGAAGAGAGATTAAATTTCTCAAAAGTAAAGAAAGATTTACACTTCAAAAGATTTGATTCTCTCCATTTTCCATAAATTTGGAGTTAAGATGAATCTATGTTGATTCTTAATAAAATTATTTATATTTTAAATATAAATTTCATCTTTCTATATATGTAAATATTCTTATTTGTAATATTATTGAAATCTTGATAATACTTATCATATGATTACATTCTTGCATAACATTTTTCTTGATCTGTTTTACAATTTTTTTATTTTTAATGTGATATGTATATCATTGATGATATATATAGATAGATAGATATAACTTACGAAAAATATATTGTAAATATAAATATTTTACATATTTATTAATTAAATTTAAACCTAAAGTTCTGTGAATATGAATTATATATATATATATATATATATATATATATATATATATGATTTTTTTATATACTTTTATTTTAATATTATATGCATATTATGTTTATTTTTTCTTTTATTTTTTATGAATGAAAAAAAAAAATGTTTTTTATTTTATAAATAAAAATAAAATTATAATATAATAGATTAAATTGAATAGATTTATTATTTTTTAAATTTGGTTTCACATTTGCATAGAAGAGGCTAAGGTCATTGTTAGAATTGACCATTTTCATCACTCTAAGTTAAGGGAGGCTTTAGAAATTGTGGGTGGAGTCTTAATAGACACTATGAGTTGGATCTCTGCCCTATACTCCTAGTCTTTTCCTCTACTATTTTGAATATATGTATGATTATTATTTTTTAAAAGTTTTATTATTGTAATTAATTAATCCCAATCCCTTGAGAATCCTTATTGAATGACGTTGTTGAATATTTCCATTATGTGGGGTGCCAAAATGTTCATTCCCCACTTTAGATATTTTGCTTGAAGTTCAACCAAGTCCTTTGCCTTCCCTGCTTTCAACTTTTTAATTCCTGCCTCTACCTCTTGGAATGTGAAAAGCTTTGTAGATGTGTTGATCCTGGGAGGAGGCTCAACCTATAATTCTTTTTCATAAAGTTGCTGAAACGCATTGACAAGATCTGTTCATATGTGATTATCACAATAAGATCTCTCTATACGATTTATTATTTTTATTATTTTTTATTTTTTATTATTTTTTTATTAAGTCGACATTATGTTTTATTATTATTATTATTTTCAAAGTAATGTTTTATATTAAGAACGCTACATCTACCCATACTAATTAGTAATTACTAATTGTGTAGAATGTTTCTCAACTCAAAAATGAAATTCCATAATTAAAATTAAATTGTTTTTAATTTGAAATTTATGTATCTAACATACTTATAATGTACTCTATAATGATTTGGGAATGGATTTTTATTTGTGATGTTGCTATTAGAAAAATGGAGTGAATGGATGAGCTATTTGATTTTATCACCCTTGTCTGGCAAATACTAACATACATTGCTTTACACTATTTTATCTTATCTCTTATGTTTTGTTTATGCTAATAAAAATCGAAAGGGCATGCACAAACATCCAAAAGCCTGTTTTTAAGAATGTTCGATGTTTTAGCTTGAAAATTATTAGTGCTTGACATTTGAATGCAAAACATTCCTTAATTTGTTGATGTAAATTCCAACACTTAAAAATTAGGTTTCAAACATATATATTTTTATTTCAATATCCTTATTAGAAGATTTCTATTAATAGTTACATGAAAATGATTATGATGATTATTGTTATATTTTTATTTGAATATCATATATTTCAATATCCTTATTAGAAGATTTCTATTAATAGTTACATGAAAATGATTATGATGATTATTGTTATATTTTTATTTGAATATCATATATTTCAATATCCTTATTAGAAGATTTCTATTAATAGCTACATGAAAATGATTATGATGATTATTGTTATGTGTTGAAATATACTTTTTAATATGGTAAATAAATTGTGAGATTTTAAGTAGGCTAAAGGTAAGGATGGGTTTATGCACATGATTGTAATGTAGGTCAACTCACTCTAACTACCCATATCAGGGGGATGGAACTTGTAATATTTGTTTGACAATTTCAACCACATTGACTATAAATATTGATTTTGCATTTGATGATGGCATACTTTTTGTATAAAATGTAGAAATTATATACAAGATGCATGTATATATCCAGATTATCCTGATCTAACAATATTTATCTTCTTGCTAAATACAAAATCCTTCCACTGTTAATCTTTTGCGAAATTTTAAAAACTCAATTGCAAACACATGAAGCAATAAAAACAATCGCACATAACATAGTTGTTTAACGGGAAATCCTGAAGCTGAAAACCAAAAATATCATATATTATGTATCGTGGAGATCATGTAACAATCTCATACAAAGCTTAGTACATCAAGCTCTCACTACAATCAATCGTCACACACTAATCAGAAGAAATCTGCAAATCCATGCACTAATTTCTTGCCACCTGATAGCCAACCTCCACTGCGCAATCCCTGCTGAAGAATAACTCTGAATGAATTCGAATCTACCTTGCTTGCACTGCGCAATCCTCATTGGCAACTCCAATGTGTGTGTGGTGCAATCAATGCATCACTATAGTCACAACAAATAGTCCATCTTGCCCTTTCACCTATCTCTCCACTAGGTCTCCACTGGAACTGACATGCACTGTAGTTAACTGTTGTATTGTTCAGTTGATTAATGAGTTATTATTTGTGAATTAATTAACTAATTAATTCAATCCACTCTCACTAGTGTATCATTCAGTTAGACTAGATACAACTAGCTCAACTGAGTCTAACTGAGTTAAACTGAATACAACTCCATGAACTACTCTTCCAACTCTGTCATAACTTTGCCACTTCAGTTCTAACTGAGTCCTCCATGCATGAACCACCAGTAAACCCTAGGAATTGCGTAATTCCTTCAACCCACTGATTTGCCAAATCTGTATACTGAAATAAAGTGCTCCAAGAGAATAAGTTGATGTTTATTGTCGGATTATTATTAAGAGCTAATAATAATCGACACATTTATTTTTAGATCGACGATATATAAATAGACTTCACCCAATATTCTAAAAATAGAATTTCATCTATTTTTCCAACTTGACCAACCATCCACAAATAGTTGCGGGCCCACTTAGTGAAGGTGACTGATTTTCACTAAGCTCATCATCTTGTTGAATCTCAACACTCCCTCTCAACAAAATAGGGATTATCCTTCACCCCAATCCTGCCTCTATGGTATTCGAATTTGCTCCTATTGAACGCCTTCGTCAGAATATCTACATCCTAATCTTTCGTAGGAATGTACTAAAGAAACATGATCTTCCGTTGCACACAATCTCTGATATGATGATACCAGATATCAATATGTTTAGATCTATCATGAAACACAGGATTAATCAAGAGTTTAATGCAACTCTGATTATCACAATGTATCACTATAGGATCTAAATGTGAACCAAACAAACCAACCAGGGTCTTCCTCATCCAGATAGTCTCACATGTAGCTTGACTTGCTGCCATGTATTCTGCTTCCGCTAAACTGAGTGCCACGGATCTTTTTTTCCTACTGTACCAAGAAACTGTTGTAGATCTGATATTGAAAACCCCTCCTGATGTGTTCTTTCTGTCTGTTGGACTGCCTACCCAATCTGCATCCATGAAGCCATGCAATTTCACCTCATCGGTCTGTCTGTACCATAAGCCATACTCAAATGTGCCCCTAAGATACCTCAGGACATGCTTTCTTGCCTTCCAAAAGAGCTTAGTAGGCTTAACCATCTGTAATATCCCCAAGTTGGGATTACTAGCAAGGCATGCCTGAAAAACGTATTTTTCAGGAATGTATGCTACAGCAAACAAGATTGGCCCTTGGATCCCTTAGATATGAGTATCTAAGTCCTAAATCCAAGAGGAAATCAGAAACCAAGCAGACTAGGTGAGGTAAAAAGCCTCTCACACTAGAATGGATGGAAAAATGCCCAATGAGGGACCGCAGCAATGTATAAACACAGTAATGGATATGCAGCGTTAAATAAGCTCATAGGATATGTTAAAAACACATAGCCATCAATCTAAGCTACAATAGAAAACTGTACTTCATTTCATGAGCCAAAAGTTGGGGAAAAGCAGCAATTTATGCCCTAAAAAGGTTAATTTCAAAGATTAGTGTAAAAATAAGGGCAAGTGACGGTGGGATCTCGTAGCTTAGGTCATGTGGGACTCACATACCAAATTTGAGCATAAACAAATGACTCTAGCTATGTTAAACAAATCTCCCTCTCCCGACATGGCTTAAAAATGCCCAATACCCATGACTTAATTACTGCAGAATTTACTAAAGCACAGGCAGCGTGATTTTCTGAAGGTGTTGGATGTAATATGGTATGGACATCAGTAAATTAGATCTATAGCATGGTTCATACAATGTATAAGATATAAACAGAAGAGTTACATGAAGAAACCCTCAAGATTGAGGTGCTGCAACAACAAAATGAGACTGCAAAGCCTGACAGCATTATTTTATTGATGCTACAACTAATATATATTACACATCAGATCTAGAGCAGATATGTACACAAAAAGATAGATCCAATACAAATTTGTGTACTAGATGGGCTCCTTAATACACTCCCCTTGGGGATCTGAGCAAATCATGAACAGTAGTGAGTAGATTTGAGGTCTAAGTTGCAGTCCTGCAGTAATATTCAGGAATTCTGCAGTAAATAGCACTAGATGCAAATCAGATCTGAAATAAACATGGATTGGATGGCCAATCCATGGATCACCACAGTGCAAGGAGAGCCCCTTAACACTAGAGATCACTCCTCCAAAACGTTGCTCAAACATCCTGCAACTTCCTTCTTGCAGATAACGCAGTTATGGGAGAGAAACTGCGATGTTATCTTCAGTACTGAATAGGCCTGATGCCTAGATCTGAAAGTGCAACTCCAATGCTCCAATACACTCTTCCAGGAGGTTAAAAGACACACTCACTGAGAAGAGGCACTAGATTTTCCTAGATCTGAATAGATCTAGCTTCCACTGCTGCAGCCTACAAAACCAATCAAACCCTCAACAGGATCTGAATTGTGGTTGTAAGATGAAGCTTGGCCCAAAGCCTGATAGTGGACAAGATAGAATAAGTCTCCTCCAAGAGCTGCTCAAGGAAGGAGGTGGGATTCCCCACCAGTAACACCCAAGTGCTAAACAGCACTATTCTTAGCTAAACAGCTAGAGAATGAGAATTGTCTAAACAAACATCACCTTCTGAAATATCAAATAATCAACCCCTTTCTTAGTGTCCTCCTCCTTTTATAATGTGGGAGCCTTGCCAAACCCTAAACCATCTTGATGAATTAGCCTCATTCACATGAGTGGCCTCCAACATGGACTGCGCTGTGCCTTTTGGAGATACATTGCACCTAGACAGCGTTGTTGATTTGGTCCTGTTGACCCAGTCAATTGATCTAGCCTCTTTGACACTTGAGTGTGTTTATGAAGATAGCTCAAATTTAGGAGTTATTATTGATCCTCCTTTACTATTTTATTCAATATGTAGGAAACAAAACAAAAACTAAATATTCCTATTAGCTTGGGCTAATTAGGAATATTACACCATCGCTTGTGAAAGCTGGTTCACCGCATAGCATATGTCCAGTCTTGTATTAACTAAATACATGAGCGAACCCACCAACTGTCGATAAACAATGGCATCCACAACCTCTGCCGATGTAGCATCCTCTTTCCTCCAATTTCCTAGAAGAGGAGTATCAATAGGCTTGCAGCCTTGCATGTGAAACTTCTCCAGTATCTCCTGGGCATACTTGCCTTGAGACAAAAACAGTTCACTTTCCCACTGCCATATTTCCAATCGAAGGAAATAATGAAGGAGGCCCAAATCCTTCATCTCAAATTCAATTGAAAGATCTGCCTTGCATGAGTGTATCAACTGCTCATCACTCGTTAGTATTAAATCATCAACATAAAGAACAATGATTAAAAGCTTACCCTCCACCACAATTTGGTACAGGTTTGCATCCGCCTCACTCTTGGTGAAGCCAAGTCTAGTGAAATAGTTGTCGATCCATGTGTACCAAGCACGTGGTGCTTGCTTCAACCCATACAGCGCTCTTTTGAGCCTGCACACATGTGATCCGTTGCTGAAGATCTCAAATCCTTCAGGCTGCTCAATGTACACCTCTTAATGTACACCTCTTCCTCAATGATCCCATTAAGGAACGCAATCTTCACATCCATCTGATGAATGTGCCAACCCATCTGCATTGAGAGAGCAAGGATGGTCCCTATGGAAGAATACCGTGCAACAGGTGCAAAGTTTTCTTCATAATCAATCCCCTCAGTCTGTGAGAAGCCCCAGGCAACAAATCTTTCCTTATACTTCTCAACGCTCCCATCAGCAGCTTGCTTTACCTTGTAGATCCATCTTGATCCTACAACTGATTTACCCACTGGCCTTGGAACAATCTCCCAAACACTGTTTCTGACAATGGAGTCATACTCCTCCACCATGGCATCTACCCATGTGGGCTCCTGCACTGCTTCTTCAAAATAAGATGGCTCTGTCACGATACACTTGCTCATAAGAGCCATTTATCCAGTAAATCAGTCAGGTGATTGTCTCTATCTGCGCTGTGATGTAGAGACTCCTACATTCTGTGTCGCATCAAGCTTCAGTCTCTTAGCTTCTGTGGTACAATTTATGCCTTGTCTGATGTTTGGTTCTGCATGAGTGGACTCCTCCACTCCATGAATATTCTCATGTGGTTGATCCACATCTAGAGGCTCATCTTTGGGAACAAGAAGTTCCTCCTCTGCATGCAAGTGTAGCTCCCTCTCAAGCGACAACTTCATGGCTTTCGCCTCATTGAGTTTTATATCTCGTCGCACCACAGTCATTCGACTGTTTGGAAAATACACACGATAATTATGGGGTGTTCTGTGTACCCCACAAATATCTCAACTTTTGTAGTCGGCTCCAGCTTCTTCCTAGCGTCCTTTATCACATGAATGTAAACAGATGAGCCAAAAATCTTCAAATGAGAAATATCAGGCTTCTTACCAGTAAAAGCTTCTTCAAGTGTACTCATGCCAAGTACTCTATGAGGACAACGGTTTTGCACATAAACCGCAGTGTTGCATGCTTCCGCCCACAAGTGCATCGGTAGGCCCTGCTCATGCAGCGTCACTCGTGCAGCACCCACGATCGTTTTGTTCTTCCTCTCCGTGACCCCATTCTGCTGTGGGTTATGAGGTGCTATGAGTTCTCTTCGAATTCCTTCTTTGCTACAGAAGTCTTTGAATTCGTTCGAGATATATTCACCACCATTATCGCTCCATAGAGCTTTCACTTACTTCCCCGACTCCTTCTCCACCAATGCTTTAAACTCACATAACTTTGAGAATGTTTTTCTCTTCTTCTGCATGAAGAAGATCCAGTATCTACGAGAATAGTCATCAACAAATATAACATAATACCTATGTTTTGTTGTTGAAGCAACCGAGAAAGGTCCACACACGTCTGTGTGAATTCTCTCCAAGATCACTGAAGCATTGTTCTCCTTCTCATGAAAGGTGGTCTTCACAAACTTACCCATAGTACATCCCTTGCACTGATCTGACTGTGCAAGAGTACCCTTGGGAAGTCCAGTAGAAATCTGCTGCAAAATCTTCAAAGCGCCATGGTGGAGATGGCCTAATCTCATGTGCCATAATTCTCCCTCATCCTGGTTCACCACTTCTGCTTTGCCCATCATTGTAGCGCAGCCATCTACCTCTAGCTTGTAGAGATTCTTAACTCGAATCCCTATCCTCTTGGTTTGACCCATTGTTTTATGTCACAAGAAAGCTTTTCCATCGCTAAAAATGTCATAACCTCTGTCTTCCAACATTGCGACCGAGACCAAGTTCTTCTTCAGACCTGGAACATGCATAACATCTTTCAACAGAAATGGATTACCTGACTCCCTCTCAAAGGTAATGGTCTCAATGTCGGTCGCACTGTATCGACCATCGTCGCCCATCTCTATATGCATTTGGAGGTCCTTCTCCTCCAAGTCACTAAACAACTCCTTGTCTCCCGTCACATGGAAAAATGCACCACTATCAAGATACCACATTGATCCCATTAAGCTTGAAACCAAGCATGCGATCAAAGAGAAATCAAGTTCAAATTGCGAGGCTAAGGCCTCTCCAGCTACAGCTCCAGCAGCCTTCTTGTTGTTCTTCTGTGGGCAGCTAGTGGCAAAATGTTCATGTTCGTGACAGTGAAAACACTTCACCTTGGACAAATCCTGCTTCTTGCCTTTAGCCTCGGATTTTGAAGAGAATTTCTTCCCCTTCCCTTTCCTTGCTTTGGCAACCAAAGCGCAATTCTCTTCATATTCATTCTTCGATGAAGAGCCATCCCTAGTACTTCACCTTATCTCCTCCTGCACAAGATCTGACCAAAGTCGCTCCCAACCCGGCAATTTCTCCCGTCCATTGACAGAGTCTTCGTAGCTATGCCAACTCTTCGAAAGCCCAAGGAGAGCCAAGCTCACCAAGTCTTCATCATCAACAGTAATCCCCACACTTCCCAGTTAATCCCTACAGTGGACAAACTTCATGAGATATTTTGGAATATTGTCGCCCTTCTGCATTTTTTTTTTTCTGAGCTTATCTTTCAGCGCCAACTTCCTCTGGTCGCTGCTGCTTTGGAACAAATCTGTCAAAGCCTTCCACATTGCAAATGGAGTGGTTTTCTCGTGAAGGCTGGACACAATATGGTCTTTCACACCTTCCAACAGAATTCTTCTTGTCTTTGCTACCTTCTTTTTCCATGCATCAAGTAATGTAACATCGCTAGATCCCGGCTTAGGAACATCACTATCGATGAACTCCTTCAGTCCATTATCTTCCAGCACCGCCTCCATCCTATCCTTCTAGGCTATGTAATTCGAGTTGCTATCAAGGGCATACTCCAATCGCAACCCATTGAAAGACATTTCAATGTATACTCAACTGTCGCACCAAGAATTTTCTGCAGCAAATTCGAATTGTCCACCAGCACAAACTCGGCAATTCTTCACAATTGCAATCTTCAAGAATTAACACTGCTCTGATACCGTGTAGAAATTATATACAAGATGCATGTATATATCCAGATTCTCCTTATCTAATAATATTTATCTTCTTGCTAAAAACAGAATCCTTCCACTGTTAATATTTTGTGGAAATTTAAAAACTCAATTGCAAACACATGAAGCAATAAAAATAATTGCACATAACACAGTTGTTTAACGGGAAAGCCTGAAGCTGAAAACCCCATCATATATTATGTATCATGGAGATCATGTAACAATCTCATACAAAGCTTAGTACATCGAGCTCTCATTATAATCAATCGGCACACACTAATCAAAAGAAATCTGCAAATCCATGCACTGATTTCTTGCCACCTGATAGCCTGCCTCCACTGCGCAATCCCTGCTGAAGAAGACCCCTGAATGAATTCAAATCTACCTTGCTTGCACTGCGCAATCCTCATTGGCAACTCCAATGTGTGTGTGGTGCAATCAATGCATCACTATAGTCACAACGGATAGTCCATCTTGCCCTTTAACCTATCTCTCCAATGGGTCTCCACTGGAACTGACATGCACTATAGTTCACTGTTGTATTTGTTTAGTTGATTAATGAGTTATAATTTGTGAATTCATTCACTCCACTCTCACTAGTATATCATTCAGTTAGACTAAATACAACTAGCTCAACTGAGTTAAACTGAATAACAACTCCATGAACTACTCTTCCAACTTTGTCATAACTTTGCCACTTCAGTTCTAGCTGAGTCCTCCACATGCATGAACCACCAGTAAACCCTAGGAATTGCGTAATTCCTTCAGCCCACTGATTTTCCAAATATGTATACTAAAATAAAGTGCTCCAAGAGAATAAGTTGTTGTTTATTGTCAGATTATTATTAAGAGCTAATAATAATCAACACATCTATTTTTAGATCGATGGTCTATAAATAGACTTCGCCAATATTCTAAAAATAAAATTTCATCTATTTTTCCAACTTGACCAACCATTCACAAATAACATCCTGCAACTTCTGAAATATGATCACCATGTCTAAAAATAGACTTACACCTAAAAATAGCCTGCGGGCCCACTTAGTAAAGGTGACTAATTTTCATTAAGTTCGTCATCTTGTTGAATCTCAACATAAAAGAGGGTTTTGATTTGGATTTGTTTGTTGTCATGTTGAAGTAAATCAATCACAATATTGGTGAAATAATGAATCTTTGTTTAATTAATTAAAGAACATGTAATTACATTCAATGTGTACATTTTGGTACAACTTGAAGCTTTTGATTAAATGTATTTCTACAATGAAATATAGATTATTATATGTTATTTTGATATCCATTATGATTATCTGTTGGAGACCTAATTCGTTAAAGTTGGTATTGTAAAATGTCAACGGTTATAATGGTCACACACACATATTTATCTGCTTAGGTCTATAATATTTGTCTTCGCTATGGTATCTAAGTAGGCATACTCCTGCGTTGATTAATGTTTGGGAGCCACAATTTTCTAGCCTTATACAACATGGGTTCACTTTATTGATATTGAGCCTTTCTATGGGTCTGTAAGAGCAAAGGCCCGTTATCGGACATTCGCTCAGTGAGTCAAACCTGTTATTTTGGCCAATGTGTTTCTGTAGTGTTACCCTGCCACATTGTTGGTCAGATTTAATTTATGCCCATGTTGTTGACCTGCGCATTGTTTAGCCTAACATAAGTGTTTCCATCATGCGATCATCTGTCATCTCTCTGTGCTTTGAATAAAATGCCTGGAGCCAAAACGACTCTCCCATTAGGAATCCATTACTAGTCTACAAACATGATTTCTCTGAGTGAATTGAAACCTTGCATGTCTACAAACGTGTTGATGTATTGCACTTGGTAATTAAAGAAACCCTCTAAAATTCGGTGGAGAATGCAAAAGTCACATAAATTTTTGGTTTAACCAATATGGGAGGAACCATATACAGTCAAACCGCAAACGATATCGGAACCATTTCGAGTGCGGAAAGGGTCTTTGGCTCCAGTGTGTTGTAATGTGAAGGCTTTTGTGTATGTGATGTGCCCTGACTCCATGTATCTCCGTCATTGCTCTGCCATGGTCATGATGTACTTCTAAGCTTTACCTAGGCCACAATTTATCCTGGACGACAAATTTCTTGCCAGAATAAGGCAAGAAAAAAAAAATGCAAATGATATCGGAACCAGTTCGGGTGTGGAAAGGGTCTTTGGCTCCAGAGTGTTGAAATGTGAAGGCCTTTTGCGTATGTGATGTGCCCTGACTCCGCGTATCTCCTTTCTTGCTCTGCCATGGTCACAATGTACTTCTAAGCTTTACCTAGGCCACAATTTTGCCTGGACGAAAAATTTCTTGCCAGAAATCCAGCAAGAAAAAAAATTTAAAAAAAAAAAAAACTACGAACGATAGCGGAACAATTTCAGGTGTGGAAAGGGTCTTTGGCTCCAGAGTGTTGTAATGTGAAGGCCTTTTTTTATGTGATGTGCCCTAACTCCATATATCTCCCTCCTTGCTCTGTCATGGTCATGATGTACTTCTAAGCTTTACCTAGGTCACAATTTTGCCTGGACAACAAATTTCTTGCCAGAATCCGGCGAGGAAAAAAAAACAAGTGTTGCAGTGTTTAAAACGTCTTTTTGAGGGTGGAAATGGATTCAGCGCCATCAAGAACCTCGATGCACCCAAAATCCTAAAATTTGATAACTGTAACCCAAATTTAAAATAAAATAAAATAAAAAAAATGGCCAAGTTTTGTCAAAATATTACCGAAATTTCCATTATTTTCTAGACAAAATTATGGCCTCATTAGACTACTCTCTTCTAATTAGGATTATCTCCACCTTGCCTCTTGAGATAATTTTGTTGCAATTGTTCTTATGTTTTGGCCATTGTGCTCATCAAAAGAAAAACGAATATAGGGATTTTTTAGTTGCGGTGAAATGACAAGTCCAACCATAACACAATAGATAGGGAGCACTCATGTCCCTCTCAATAATTGGTTTAAACAATTGAGGTTTGTGGTTAGTTTAAAATTTTGTTTTTGAGCATAATGCCCCCACCATTAATAGATGTTGGGAAGAAATCATTAACAACAAGCACAAAATTGGTCGTGGATATGAAAAGCAAGTGTCATTTCACATTGTAGACTATTCCAAACCAATTTAATTTCAGAGTGTTGGGTTTCCTCATGATGATTCATCTTCATGTACTTCACAACCACTAAAGACTTGTAGATGTCAACATTGTGATTGAGTTGGCTACACGAAATATCGTTATTTTGATCTTCACCCTTATGAGCTTTGTGGAAAACGTACTCATCATTTAAATAGACTCCAGACACAAGACTCCTGTAAGAGCAAAGATTTACTTTGGATGGATCGCTTCTTGGTAATGGTATTCAACAACCAAGAAGATATATTGGTCATACCTCAAAGTTCATTCTTGAGTATTAATACACCTTGCAGTGGAAAGATCTTCATCTTTTGACCTTATATATAAAAAAGGGGGAATTGATATTTAGCTATTAGATTTGAAGTCATATTAGACAAGCCTGAACAAGAGAATAGAGGTAAAGTCAATTAGTGTTAGAGTCAAAATTATAACCAGAGATAGACTCATATTCTAGGAGCATGATTTGGTTGATGGTCAGCCTTAAACCAACATTAGTAGAAGACTTCAACTTTTGCTACCCATCTCATTAGTTGGTGGTTATCTTTGTTAGGGTCCTATAATATAGGTAATCAAAGTTTGTTTGTCCAATTATTAAATGTGGGAATCTGCTGGTAAAGTTTAGCCTATAAATCCACCAAGTTTTATAGTCTAAATTGTCTTTGTACAAAGGTCCCTAAGAGGTAATCATTGAAGTGTCATGAGTAAGTTGTCATAACCCTTTCCATTGCTAAAAGATGAAATGTCTCTAAAGTTATTTTTAATAGTTTTTTTATTTTAATGAGCTTTAATTTTACTATATATATATATATATATATATATATATATATATATATATATATATATATATATATATATATATATATATATATATTATTTAAAATATTAAACTTAATTTAAAAATAACTTAGCAACTCAATCTCTAAATTATAGGAACCACATGTTCTTTTATGCTAAATACGTTAGTTAGAATTCAAATCAAAATCTATGGCCCCACCCCGAACTTCATGCATTAAACTTTCCCAATATAAATACCTCGAGATGTGTGAATGAAAAAATCAATGGTATCGATGGATTTCTGGGGCGGGTGGGTTGCCTATTCAACTTTTAACCTACGCCCCCCCCTCCCCTCTGAAAAAGATTGTTTCACCTTTATTGTGTTTTACAGCTAGTTCAACTTCTATCAGCTATCACCCTTATGAGCATTGTGGAAAACATAATCATCATTTAAATAGACTCCAGACATAAGACTCCTCCTGCAAGAGCAAATATTTAATTTGGATGGATCGCTTTTTAGTAATGGTATTCACTGACAACCAAGAAGATATATTGGCCATACCTCAAAGTTCATTCTCGAGTATTAATACATCTTGCAGTGGAAATATCTTCATATTTTGACCTTATATCTAACAAAGGGGGAATTGATATTTAGCTATTTGATTTGAAGTCATATTAGACAAGCCTGAACAAGAGACTAGAGGTAAATTCAGTTAATGTTAGAGTCAAAGTTATAGCCAGAGACAGACTCATATTCTAGGAGCATGATTTGGTTGATGATCAGCCTTAAACCACCATTACTCACCATTAGTAGAAGACTTCAACTTTTGCTACCCATCTCATTAGTTGGTGGTCATCTTTGTTAGTGTCCTAAATATAGGTAATCAAAGTTTGTTTGTCCAGTTATTAAATGTGGGAATCTGCTGGTAAAGTTTAGCCTATAAATCCACCAAGTTTTATAGTCTAAATTGTCTTTGTACAAAGGTCCCTAAGGGGTACTCATTGAAGTGTCATGAGTAAGTTGTCAATAACCCTTTCCATTGCTAAAAGATGATATGTCTCTAAATTTATTTTTAATAGTTTTTATTTTAATGAGCTTTAATTTTACAATATATATATATATATATATATATATATATATATATATTAAACTTAATTTAAAAATAACTTAGCAACCCAATCTCTAAATTATAGGAACCACAATTTCTTTTATGCTAAATATGTTAGTCAAAAGTCAAATCAAAATCTATGACCCCACCCCGCACTTCATGCATTAAACTTTCCCAATATAAATACCTCGAGATGTGTGAATGAAAAAATCAATGGTATCGATGGATTTCGAGCGAGTGGGTTGCCTATTCGACTTTTAACCTTCGCGCCCTCCCTCCCCCCACCCCTATAAAAAAGGTTGTTTCAACTTTATTGTGTTTTACAGCTATCAGCTTCTAGTTATATTTTAAATAAAAAATATTAAATTAAGTTTAATATTTTTATTTAAAATATTAAACTTAATTTAAAAATAACTTAACAACCCAATCTCTAAATTATAGGAACCACGTTTTCTTTTATGCTATATACGTTAGTTAAAAGTCAAATCAAAATCTATGACCCCACCCCACACTTCATGCATTAAACTTTCCCAATATAAATACCTCGAGATGTGTGAATCAAAAAATCAATGGTATCGACAGATTTCTGGGGAGGGGTGGGTTGCGTATTCGACTTTTAACCTACCCCCCCCCCCCCCCGCCCCCTCTGAAAAATGTTGTTTCACCTTTATTGTGTTTTACAGCTAGTTCAACTTCTATCAGCTATCAGCGATCACCCTTATGAGCATTGTGGAAAACATATTCATCATTTAAATAGACTCCAGACATAAGACTCCTGCAAGAGAAAAGATTTAATTTGGATGGATCGCTTTTTAGTAATGGTATTCAACAACCAAGAAGATATATTGGTCATACCTCAAAGTTCATTCTCGAGTATTAATACATCTTGCAGTGGAAAGATCTTCATCTTTTGACCTTATATCTAACAAAAGGGGAATTGATATTTAGCTATTAGATTTGAAGTCATATTAGACAAGCCTAAACAAGAGACTAGAGGTAAAGTTCGTTAGTGTTAGAGTCAAAGTTATAGCCAGAGACAGACCCATATTCTAGGAGGATGATTTGGTTGATGGTCAGCCTTAAACCACCATTACTCACCATTAGTAGAAGACTTCAACTTTTGCTACCCATCTCATTAGTTGGTGGTCATCTTTGTTAGGGTCCTATAATATAGGTAATCAGAGTTTGTTTGTCCAGTTATTAAATGAAATCCACCAAGTTTTATAGTCTAAATTGTCTTTGTACAAAGGTCCCTAAGGGTTACTCATTGAAGTGTCATGAGTAAGTTGTCAATAACCCTTTCCATTGCTAAAAGATGATATGTCTCTAAAGTTATTTTTAATAGTTTTTATTTTAATGAGCTTTAATTTTACTATATATATATTATAAAATTATTTATTTAAAATATTAAACTTAATTTAAAAATAGCTTAGC
This sequence comes from Pinus albicaulis, assembly GCA_034641835.2. Taxonomy (NCBI): domain Eukaryota; kingdom Viridiplantae; phylum Streptophyta; class Pinopsida; order Pinales; family Pinaceae; genus Pinus; species Pinus albicaulis. Next base: position 92,544,304 of record CM076570.1, on the reverse strand, counting down.
AACCCAATCTCTAAAATATAGGAACCACATTTTCTTGTATGCTAAATATGTTAGTCAAAAGTCAAATCAAAATCTATGACACCACCCCGCACTTCATGCATTAAACTTTCCCAATATAAATACCTTAAGATGTGTGAATGAAAAAATCAATGGTATCGATGGATTTCGGCGGGGGTGGGTTGCCTATTCGACTTTTAACCAACCCCTTCCCCACCCCTCCGCCCACCCCTTAAAAAGGTTGTTTCACCTTTATTGTGTTTTACAGCTATCCTAGTTCATTTTGGACCGCCTCCCCTCGGCCTCTCTAGGGAGAAAATCATTATTTAGGATTATTTAAATATAATGATATATGGTGGGAAGGCCATTTGTGCAATTTGATTCATCGCATTTTTCTAGAGCTGGAGCTTGGATTTCTTTTAAGCTTGGAGTGATATGTTTATGAAATGAATTTACAAGTGAAAGTAAAAGGAGACTTTTACAGTGATATATTTATGAAATGAGTTTACAAGTGAAAATTAAAGGAGGCTGAGTAAAAATGAAATTTTACATAGAAGAGAGACATGGTTTTTGCTATGGTATAGAGAGGAGAAATGCACAGAACATGAAATTTGAATAAATACTTATCCAAAAAAAATTCAAAACAAGACATGGATTTCAAAACAAGAGGATGGTTTATAAAATTATTTAAAGAAATATTTTGAGATTTTATTTATGAAGTTCATTTACGGGTTTAAGAAAAATATTTATCAAAATATTTTATTTCCAAATATTTTGCGACAATGGTGAAGTATTTAAAGGATGATGAAGGAAAAGACTATGGGAAAAAAAAAAAAAGGTCAACACATAAGTTTGGTTTAACTCCAAAATAAAAAATAATTCATTTATCAACTAGGTGGAAAACATAAACAGACATGCAATTATTTTTAGATTTTTGGCTTAGAAACAGTAGTCAAAGGGACAGTTAGTTGATACAGGTGGCAGAGTTAATCAAGTTTGAAAGGGTAACTAATAGGTTTTGTCAAAACAACTTCAACCACTCCAGATTCCAAGGCAGAGAATCAGCATTAATGAACCAATTTCCAGATTTGAAGGCTAAAGATTTTCCAACAATTCCAGAATTCCTACATTTTTGCAGTGATTGTTTTTATTTTTAGTTTATTGTTCAGAATTTTTCCAGAAATTTGTTAGATATTATTTTGTATTCAATTCCTTTTTGGAATCTAAAATTGTTTCAATTGGAAGTCTATAAATATTTTTTAATAAGTCTTACTAAGTGTTGGATTATGTATGAAGAAAAGAACTTTGCATTGATGTAAGTCATGGATTGTACTCAAAGTGATCAATTTACATAAATACAAAGAGTTTGGTCAAACAATTGGCGATGTGCTTTATTATGTAAAATTGTTTTTTCTTAGTTTCTATATGTTTTTTTCCCTCTTTATTGTTGCAAGAAGATTAAGCGTCGAATTTTATGTCTACTCTGCTCTGGCTTGTAAACAATATCAATGTTTTTGTTCTGATATTAAGTATGGAATTCATCTCAGTATGCTCTATATCTAATTGAACTTAAATCATTTTCATCCTATTTACTCTATAAGATCCAATACTTTACCTACCCTGCCATGTTACAACTACTCTGTCATTTTGTAATTGATTACCCAAAGCTTTATGACTCCATGCCTAATGGACTTTTCCAACATCTTTCAACCAATTTTTTTTAAAACCCATCTCAAACTTCAATACCTAGCCTAAAATCTGAAGAAAAAATCTAAATCAAACAAAGGAATCCCTCTCTGAAGCTAGAAGTTCTAGATCCCAACTTTAAAAGTGGTTTTGTGGTTACCTTTGGGCTTCTCTCCTCAGCTTACAGAAATTACGGAGTGATAAAATTCTAGCAACCATACTAGGGGGCGAAAGGTTTCATATTCCCGATGAAAGACTATCAAGTTTCAAATTTCACTGTTAATGGTGGACAACAGCCAGACACATATTAAGACTGGACCATTCACTTGACGAGTCCATTGTAAAATAATTCATATTGCAGAAACACTCGTGGAGTCTCTAATGTCTGAATAATTCAGAGCTTGAATTTGCTAATCTAAATGACAGAGTATGTGACAAAACCTATTTCTATTGAAAGTTTTAAAGAATACTGGGATGTTTGTGATGATGATCAATTGGAAGAAGATTTCTCCAGTTTACTTCTCATTTATTTAAGGGCATGCAAATGTAGCTATGAAGCTAAATCCAACTTTTTATAAGAGTTTGCTGACAAACTTGAGAAGGACATTCAAATTTTAAATGTTCAAGTTCATTCTTACAATTTTCAAGATCATAATCATTTTTTTGAGGACCTTTTACAGTTGAAACCAGGATCTGATTTAAACAACACATACGAGCACTCTCATTTAAAAAAATAATTACAGAACTTCTTAATTATTAACAAACAAAATATGTTTTCTTTGATCCCATAGTTGTGTATATGAAGGAATTTTTCAGTACATGGTTTCGATTATGTTTTTGCTGTGAAAGAAAAGTCTACAATCAACTGTGATTGCACTTACATTTTCCAGTTTCCATTTTGCTAAAACGCAACTCGAAAATCACATCAAGTATGTAGCTACTTGATTAGTTGTTTTGGAATTTTTCTATTACTTAATTTTTTAGCGCTACAAGCAACCTAAAGTAAGTAGGAGTGTGAATAAGCTCAACATTCTAAGCATATTTTTCGTCCATATTTTTCACACTTCAGTTTGCAACAAAGTTTTCAGTTTTTAGTGTACAACTCAAATTCCAGTTTGAGGATTGGAACAAATTACCAGTTGGGTTTCAGTTGCAGTGGTTTCAGGGCAAAGCATATTGGAGGTTTGGAATCAGCTAAATGGATCAGGCTACTAGTCTACAGTGTTATTGGAACCTCACAGGGAGGATGCCATCCCCATTGGAGCCAATGTTAATGTCCTATAATATAGGTAATCAAAGTCTATTTGTCTAGTTATTTATTGTGGAAATCTTCAGGTAAAGTTTAGCCTATAAATCCACCAGGTCTTATAGTCTTATTGTCTTTGTACAAAGGTCCCTAAAGGATCATCATTGAAGTGTCATGAGTCAGTTGTTAATAACCCTTTCCACTGCCAAAAGATGAAATGTCTCTAAAGCTATATATATATATATATATATATATATATATATATTTTTATTTATTTATTTATTTAACATATTAAACTTTATTTAAAAATACTTAGCAACCCAATCTCTACACTATAGGAACCACTTTTCCTTTTATGCTAAATACATAAGTAACGAGTCAAAATTGAAAATTCAAATCAAAATCTATGACTCCACCTCGAACTTCATGCATTAAACTTTCCCAATATAAATATCTCGATATGTGTGAATGAAAAAATCAATGGTATCGATGGATTTCGGGGGGGGTCGACTTTTAACCTGCCACCCCCTGTGCCCCCCCCAAGAAAAAGGTTGTTTGACCTTTAGTGTGTTTCATAGTTGTCATCTTCTAGTTATAAGTTGATTACCCAAAGATTTATGACTCCATGCCAAATGGAATTTTCCAGCATCTTTCAACCAAATTTTTTTAAAAAATATCTCAAACTTGAATACCTAGCCTAAAATATGAAGCAGTAATCTAAATCATACAAAGAGATCCCTCTTTGAAGCTGTAAGGAATAGATCCTAGCTTTAAAAGTGGTTTTTTAGTTACCTTTGGGTTTCTCTCCTCAGCCTAGGGAAATTACAGAGTGATAACAATCATCAAACCATCATTAGGGAGCACTTCCACTTCACAAAAGGCTTTAGCTTCTAGCCGGATTCAGAATTGTTCAAGAAATTGTTTCGATTTAAGTTCCAAAGTTGGTGGTCAGTCTTAAGCCACCATCAGTAGAACACTTCGACTTATACTACCTCATTTTCTTAGTGGTATTCCTTAAACCATCATTCAAGAGAGTGCATCCAGCCATTGGTTGTCATACACTTTTGTATACAGCTCTCTTTTTGGACTTACATACACCCCTTTGGATTAAGGGGGGAATGTTGGGCACCTAATTTATTAAGGTTGATGTGGAGGAATGCCAACAATTATAGGAGTCCAAGAGACCTTGGAAGTTGAATCCAACACACAAAATGTCTTCAAATGTATATTTTGTGAATAATATGTAACACATGATTTATCTATCTTGGTCTATTATTTTTATGTGTTCTCAACATTATTATAATATAATTTTGTAAAAATATAACTTGATTCAATTTAATTAATATGGATTTTTAATCCAAGAATTTGATGTTGATGAATTTATTTTTAGGTTTTTGAAGATTTTAGTTGAAATATTGATTGTTGGGTTTTATTTCGATATCGTTTTTTCATATGATGTGCTTTTTAAAAATTATATTGTTTTTTCTCTTTAACTTGATGTTAGCCACCTATAAAAATTTATCATACCAAATGGTGGCTAAATCTTTTTCAGCCTTCAAGAGATAGTTTCCTCTGAAAACCTATCATCTTTTGAAGTCTTATGATGTTCTTTTCTCTTTGAGTTAATCTTCACTACTGTTTCCCTCTTTTTCCTAAAAAACCTGTTGTTTTACTAGGAGAAAAACTGCTTAAGAAACTCTATTTTTCCCCTCATTACACTTCTCTATTTTTATTCTCCATATTCATCCATTTACCTTCATATTAACCTCTAAACCATTCCAAAACCCTTTTTAAACCTTATGTCCCCCGTTGTTTGGTTTAAAAAACCATTTTCTCCCTTATCGGAACCCTCAAAATCCTCAAAAAATCCTTCAAAAATCCTTAAAAATCTCCATTTTTTCATTAAGACCTTACGCCCCTTTGGCCTAAGCCCCAACTCCTTTTTTCCGCAGGTGACCCAGAGCCATAACCTGGAGCTAACCCCCATTGCGCAATCGCAATCGGGGTTTCTTGTTTCCTTATTGTCTTTTACTTCAAAAACTCTGATGCAATAAGCCTTTTTCTTTTAAAAACCCCTGGTCTCCTCACCCTTTTCACAGGACCACAGCCCTGCAATTGGGCACTAAAAAGTCTAAAAACCCTTTCCCGAACCCCTTTTCTTTTGTTTTTTCATAAACTTGACGTTATTATTTGAAATAAATCTGGGCCGTCGATCTCCGCAGATCAACGGCCATCGTCTCATCGCATCGCAAGTTCGCATGGGTCCTTCCTTTTCCGTCTCTTTCAAAAGTTCCGATGTGATCCCTCCAAGCAAACCTCAACCGTTGATCAATCTTCATCCAACGTTCTAGATCTCATCGCATCGTGCTCATCCATCATGTTGCCCTCCACCGAGCAATCCCCAATTTAATCTGGACCGTCGATCATCCCTCTGATCCGACGGTTAGTACATCATCGCATCGGCAAATCGCATTTTCCCTTTTCCTCCTCCGATCTTGATCCTCTGATTCAATCTCAGTTGTTGAATCCACAAGAACCAACGGCCAGGATTCAATCACGCTTCATTCACAGCCCCCCGTCATCGCACCCACCGATTCAATCCTAACCGTTGATCTCCCCTCTGATCCAACGGCCAGCGCTTAATAGCACATCGCAAACTCAAAAACTCCGACGCGATGAGCCCTTCTCCTCTGATCCACCAATTTGATCTGAACCGTTGAATCCACAAGAACCAACGGCCAGGATCTAATCGCACTCTACCCATAACCCTTCACCATCCTAACCTCCGATTAAATCTCCACCGTTGATCTTCCCAAATCCAACGGTCCACATTACTTCCACACTTCAAACCCCGCCCTTCTCATTTTCCCCCACCGACAGATCTTCGCCGTCCATTCCCCTGATCCAACGGTTCACATTTAAACCGTCGTTGACCCCACCTACCTTTCCGCCCATGCATCTTGCCCTCCAACGCGTGCGATCTGCATCATCGAATCTACTGCCCCTCATCCGACGGCTGAAACTCCATATTGCGTAATTTTTGCGCCTGAGCGTTAACATTCCAAAAAAACACGAAATGGGCGGTATTGGGAGGGACAGGTGTCAGCAAGTGTATGGTATCGCATTTTTTTGGCCAAAAGCTAAAACCACTTGAACGTCGCGCGAAGACCACTAATGGTTTTCTGCCTTACCACCATCCTCCGCAAAAGTCATTTTCACCTTTTAATCTTGGCCGTTGATATTTGAGATCGGACGGCTCACGTTATATCCCAACCCCAAGTCATTTTCTCTTTGCCTTTTCTCCCAAATGCTCCATTGAGAGTTCTCTGTCGTCAATCTCCGAAGATCGAACAGCCCTGACTTAATCTTACCACCATTTCGCTTTTCACCCAACCTTCTCCCAAATGACTTGATCGAGCAATCTCGACCGTTAATTAATCTAAATCGACGGCTCTGATTCTCCCTCGCTCCCAAACCGCCCAAAGCAGTTTAAACCTATTTTTCGCAGGATTTTTGTAATATTTCTTTGTTTTGTGCAGGTTATAAGCGTTTTTCCCAGAGTTTTTAAATTAACACGGAGGCCAGGAATGACGATTCCTAACCTTCAGTATAGGAAGGGATCCAAGGGGTCTTTCATTAAAACAAACCCCTCCACCTGTGTAAACCTTCTGCGCACCTGCAAAACAATGAAACACAGTAAAAGATCAATTAAATGAAGAGTATCAGTGTCAAAGGTAAAGATCAGTGCATAAGTGAAGAATAAAGATTTTAAAGCGGAGTTTAAAGGGATTAAGGCATAAATTCAAGAATCAAAGGCCTAATCCACATAGATAAAGATAGTGTTAAAGGATAAAGACCCGAAATGAAGATCAAGGCTTAATTAAGCCTAAAACACGGACAAAGATCAGATTAAAGGTGTTTTAATAAAAATCAAAGAAAAATATCAGTCTGAAAGGCCTCCACTGCCACATAAGAGGCCAATTATCCTCTTCAGCTACCAAAGAGCCACCTGCAACTTTCATAAATTAAATGAAGGCATAGTTATTTCCCAGTCAAAAGATATTTGCTTAAAGATAGCTAAAAATTTATTTCAAACAAACAAATACATTTTAAACTGTCAATAAAGTTATTGTAAAAGATAAAAAAGGCCTTAAAGTCAATCTTTTTATCCACTAGGCCTAAAAAACATAAACAGAGTAAAATGAAATAGGGATATAATTCAATGCATTCCTGCCTTATACCTTGCATGGTTTTCAAGGCTAGGAATTGCATTTACTATGGAATTAATGATACTTGAACCCTAGAAACTCTTCCACCTCCTCATTTCCTTATAAAATCTCCTTGAGGAGCATATTGTAAAAGGTTGGTCTCTAGATATCTGTTGCATGTAAATAGTTTACTGAAGCTGTTGTAGCCCTGTTTGTAGTCAAAGATACATAAGTTGAGATGAGAAGTTTGAAGCTGTAGAAACTTGTTGGACTTGAAGATTGTAACTGGTTTGAACATCAAATACAAATAGTTGATTTATGGGATCCTGGTCTATGTCAATGGTGATGTGTTTCTTATTGTAAATTTTTATTTACTTTTTGTTTCCATTTTGTCCACTTTCTCTGATAAAGAACAACAAATATAGATTAGGATTTACTCTCGAAGTACCCTAAATCTCACTGATAAGCTTTATCTATATGTTTTCTGTTGATTGTTTATTTCAAGATAATTCAATAGAGTGTGATCAGTCAAGGAATGTTGGTTAGCCCATGTTTTGCTGAGTGTAGCATGAAATATTGTCTTTGAATGTTCTTAAGAAGTTTTCTAATTAAAGCTCAGATAGAGAAGTTTATGGTTAGCCCTGTCCTCTGGTTTATCTCCAATGGTTGCTTTGAAGAGTTCCCTTAAGAGTATGTTGAAAGCAGGCTAGTTTCAAAGTACTTACTTGATCTTAGACTACTTTTTATGTTTATCATGAATGTTTTTCTTTGGAATATGCTGAAAGCAGACTAAGTTAAAAGTATTTACTTGATCTTAAGCTATTCTATGTGTTTTAAATGTTTTCTATTGAAAGTACATCAAAAGCAGGCTAGTTTAGAAGTACTTACCTGATCTTATATTACTTTTATGTCTCTCCTTAAGTGCATGCCAAAAGTAGGATAGTTTCAAAGTACTTACTTGATCTTAGGTTGCTCTTTGTTTCTTCATCTGTTTAATTTCCCTCACTTCATTTCTTATTGTTTCATTCCATAAAATCAACTTAAAGAGATCCTTTGACATAGATGACTTGCCCCATGGACCACTCTTGAACCTTGTTGTTTCAATTAAATCCTCTTATGACTCCATAGCCCAATGGATTAAAGTTTCTCCTTGCCTATCCTATTAGTTGAACCATTCTTCCACCTATTTACACCTTCACCCTTCATATAGACTTCCTTCACCGTCATCTTATCCTTGTCCAACCAAAACCAAAAAAAAACCCTTGTTCTTAATAACTAGCCTAATATCACATTTTAAACCTTAAAGATAAATCAATCTTTGCACTTATAGAGAGATCCCTCTCTGGATTCAGGAGGGCTAGATCCTAGAATCCCAAAGTGGTTCATATGTAGGCTCTACAACTTTGTATTTTCCAATCTTGCAAATTACAGAGACCCTAACATTCTGGCAACTCCACTGGGGACTTCTGAGTGAATTACATCTTATACATCCTTAAGGACCTCAAAAGACCCAAAAAAATTTTAGATTGGTATATGGTGGTGGACCATAAAACATTTTACCTCCAAAAGAGCTAAAAATTTCCACCTGGTGACTCCATTGGCCTCCAGTAGGCCTATTACCCCTCCAGTCTTTATAGACCCCTTTGGGAATGCATTTAGCAAACCCAATCATACTGTTGGTGGACATCAAAATTTAAATCATCCACCTGGCGACTCCACAACTCCCAAAGGACAAAATGACTCCACTGGTACAAGACTCTGAACTGGTTGAATAGACACAGTGACCTCTTTCCTAATTTACAAACATGATTCCAAGGATACAACGAAGATATGCCCCAATGAGTAGAGATCATATCTCGGGGTTTCCACATAAGATGCCCCAGGTGAATTGGGATGACAACCTGCATGTTTTTCAAGGTGAAAAGTTTGATGACCCTTTATTACATCTCATCAAATTTCATATACATGTATGGAGGTTAAAAATAGAATGGCATGAACACTGCCTTATGAAAATGTTTATGTTAACATTAGAAGGAAAAGCTATGGATTGGTATGAATGGTTGAGATCTAGTAGTTTGTTTTCTTTAAAGGACCTTGAATATGTGTTTTATGAGAACTATAAAGGAAACACTACATCATTATCATGGGGTGAAATACATTATGATCCATCACAAAACATCACCCAACACCTTTATAGACAATGATGAGGATTTGGAAGAAATGCATCCTGAAGATTTTTTAGCTGCCATTCATGAGTTTAATATCTTATTGAAAAATTATAAGAATGTAGATGAATCAGTTGAGGAAGAAATCAATCAATAAATAAAGGACATTCCTCAAGATATCCCTGAAAACCCAAATATTGATTCATCATCCCTTATAGCTGAGGCTCAAGAAGACATCCAGCCTCAAAATCAATCTTCACAAGAGACAGAGAACTGTTGTACTCCTGTTCAAAGGAACATAGAAACATCTTCCCCTTTGACAGAAAAAGAGATAGATCAAACTATTAATAAACAGCCAGTCTCTGAAACTTTTTGCAAAACAAATATGCTTGCCCATTCACATAGAGAACTTGGTTGTACATATTTGGAAAGTTCTTTTATAGATCGGAATAAAGGACCTGCTGATAACCCAGTATGTTTGATTGGTAGTATTACTTATATTTATGATTTTCCTAACCTTGATCTATCTAGTGATGATGCTCCCCAAATAGAGGTTAATCTTGCAGGACCATCATTAGCAGATTTATGGGAGGAAGATCAGTTCCTTCAAAGAAGTAATGAGCCAGTTCAGACTATTTATGATACTGATGAAGAAAGTTATGAGAGCATGGAAGTAAGTAAAGATTCATTGGATATTTGCTCTACTTCATCTCAGATCATCAGTAATAGTTTCCATATGATTAGGAATCAGCAGCCTTGCATCTCAAAGGTTGAAGAGGAAAGCAATGAAGAAGTTGTTGAGCAGGTTGAAACCAAGGAGCCTTCCCTTGAAAAAGAGGAAGCAAGTGAACATGTCCCTGCTCAAGAATATAATAACCTCTTCACAGAGCTCAGTCCATTAAAACAGGACACACCAGGACTTATAGAGGACAACACTGCAGTGTATGATGAGTCCTCCAGTTCAGATAATAATGAAGATGAGGAAGTTTGTCTTCCTCAAAAGAATCTTTGCCTTGATCCAGTGGAAAAAGAAGAGATGATCTTGGTGGAACCATGTCTTCCAACTACTCCTAACCAGGCATTATTTCAAGATCCCTATCTTGATTTCCTGAAGACATGTGAAGAAAGGATAAAGGTTGCAAACAACAGTATTTCACCAAGTACAACAAAAATTTTCAGAGCTGCTGCTAAAGAACCAAGAAAATGGGAATGCCCCTGTCTGTCCTACATGCTCAAAGAGATGAGCAAAGACCAATCATGGAACCATCTAATTGACTGGATGTATTGGAAAAGAGAATTTGTAAGTTAAAAATGTAAATATTCCAAGTTAGATTAGGTTAGATAGGAATGTCAATAAAGCTCAGCCTTTGAGCATTTAGTTAGTTGTTGATTTTTGCTTTGAAGAAAAGGGACAAAACTACAAAAAAAAATAAAAATAGAAAAGAGGGCAGAATGAAAACAAGAAAGGTACAGCCCCATACCAAAAAGAGAGACAAAGTCTGAAAGTGTGCAAGCTCAAATGCCACTCCTAAAAACACACTTCTAGTTAGTCATACAGCCTAATCATGACTAATTAGCTTGTCAATTTACTGTTGATAGGTTAGTGAATTAGATCAGCCAAACAGTATAATATTGGCTTATCAGTAAGGTAGATTAGGATAGAAAAACAAAGGTTCAAACAAGCTCAAAACCTGAACCTATGAGATTGATGAAGAACTGGTTCTAAAAAGCTCAAAACTTGAACCAGATGAGAAAGAAAAACAACTCAAAAAATCCGAAAAACAAAGTTGAAAAAATGATGAAGGATGTTTTAGTTTTCAGATCTTAAGCCTTCAACATTTTGCTTTAATTTTCTGCAAATAAAAATCTATGTGCATCTTTTTTTTATGCCATAGATCAACAACAAGTTAGACTGCTTAATCCTGACTTGATTGCTTTTCAATTTCTGTTTTAGAATATAGAGAATAAAAATCTGTTAGATAGTCTAATCCTAACAGATAGTAGTTAGGTAGAGAAACTTATGAGTTCAACTGCTTAATCTGAACTCATTGAGGAATAAGAGTAGACTTATATTAGTTTCATGTTTTCAAAAAGAATAAAATGTTGATGTTTAAAGGTCTACAAGTCCAAATGCACCTTTTTGAAGAAAAAATGTTAGGAATTAGGTTGTGTAGGTAGTTGTTTGGGGAAGAATTTTTCTACTGATATCAAATGCTATAATCATCTTTCCAGCAGCTGATCAAAAAAGAGGAAAAGGTTGTCAAGGTAAAAAGCCATTGATCTACATCAAAAGAAAATTTTTCTGAGGTTCTTGACACCTCCAAGGAGCTGCCATCCCAAGTTGGAGCCGCTGTTAGCCACCTATAAAAATTTGTCATACCAAATGGTGGCTAAATATTTTTCAGCCTTCAAGAGATATTTTCCTCTGAAAACCTATCATCTTTTGAATTCTTATAATGTTCTTTTCTCTTTGAGTTAATCTTCACTGTTGTTTCCCTCTTTTTCCTAAAAAACCTGTTGTTTTACTAGGAGAAAAACTACTTAAGAAACTCCATTTTCCCCTCATTACACTTCTCTATTTTTATTCTCCATATTCATCCATTTACCTTCATATTAACCTCTAAACCATTCCAAAACCCTTTTTAAACCTTATGTCCCCCGTTGTTTGGTTTAAAAAACCCTTTTCTCTCTTATCGGAACCCTCAAAAACCTCTAAAAATCCTTCAAAAATCCTTAAAAATCTCCATTTTTGCATTAAGGCCTTATGCCCCTTTGGCCTAAGCCCCAGCTCCTTTTTTCCGTAGGTGACCCGGAACCATAACTTGGATCTAACCCCCATCGTGCAATCGCAATCGGGGTTTCTTGTTTCCTTATTGCCTTTTACTTCAAAAACTCTGATGCGATAAGCCTTTTTCTTTTAAAAACCCCCGGTCTCCTCGCCCTTTTCACAGGACCACAGCCCCACAATCGGATGCTTAAAAGTCTAAAAACCCTTCCCGAACCCCTTTTCCTTTTTTTTTCATAAACCCAACGTTATGATTTGAAATAAATTTGGGCCGTCGATCTCTGCAGATCAACGGCCATCGGCTCATCGCATCACAAGTTCGCATGGGTCCTTCCTTTTCCGTCTCTTTCAAAAGTTCCGATGCGATCCCTCTGAGCAAACCTCAGCCATTGATCCATCTTCATCCAACGTTACAAATCATCACATCACTCCCATCCATCATGTTGCCCTCCGCCGATGCAATCCCCGATTTAATCTGGACCATCGATCATCCCTCTGATCCAACGGTTAGTACATTATCGCATCGCAAAAGTTCATCGCATCGGCAAATCGCATTTTCCCTTTTCCTCCTCCGATTCAATCTCAGCCGTTGAATCCACAAGAACCAACGGCCATGATTCAATCACGCTTTGTTCATAGCCCCCCATCATCGCACCCGTCAATTCAATCCTGACCGTTGATCTCCCCTCTGATCCAACGGCCAGCACTTAATCGTACATCGCAAACTCAAAAAGTCCGACGCGATGAGCCCATCTCCTCCGATCTATCGATTTGATCTGGACCGTTGAATCCACAAGAACCAACGGCCAGGATCTAATAGCGCTCCGCCCATAACCCTTCACCATCCCGACCTCTGATTAAATCTCCACCGTTGATCTTCCCAAATCCAACAGTCCACATTACTTCCGCTCTTCAAACCCCGCCCTTCTCATTTTCCCCCACCGACAGATCTCCACCATCCATTCCCCTGATCCAACAGTTCACATTTAAACTGTCGTTGACCCCACCTACCTTTCCACCCATGCATCTTGCCCTCCATCATGTGCGATCTGCACCATTAGATCTACTGCCCCTCATATGACGGTTGAAACTCCATATCGCGTAATTTTTGCGCCTGAGCATTAACATTCCAAAAAAACGCGAAATGGGCGGTATTGGGAGGGACAGGTGTCAGCAAGTGTATGGTATCACGTTTTTTTGGCCAAAATCTAAAACCACTTGAACGCCGCGCGAAGACCACTAATGGTTTTCCGCCTTACCACCATCCTCCGCAAAATTCATTTTCACCTTTTAATCTTGGTCGTCGATCTTTGAGATCAGACGGCTCACGTTATATCCCAACCTCGAGTCATTTTCTCTTCGCCTTTTCTCCCAAACGCTCCATTGAGAGTTCTCCGTCGTTGATCTCCGAAGATAGAGCGGCCCTGACTTAATCTTACCACCATTTCGCTTTTCACCCAACCTTCTCCCAAATGACTTGATCGAGAAATCTTGACCGTTAATTAATCTAAATCGACGGCTCCGATTCTCCCTCGCTCCCAAACTGCCCAAAGCAGTTTAAACCTATTTTTTGCAGGATTTTTGTAATATTCCTTTGTTTTGTGCAGGTTATAAGGGTTTTTCCCAGATTTTTTAAATTAACATGAAGGCTAGGAATGATGATTCCTAAACTTCAGTACAGGAAGGGATCCAAGGGGTCTTTCATTAAAACAAACCCCTCCACCTGTGTAAACCTTATGCGCCTGCAAAACAGCGAAACACAGTAAAACATTAATTAAATGAAGAGTATCAGTGTCAAAGGTAAAGATCAGTGCATAAGTGAAGAATAAAGATTTTAAAGCAGAGTTTAAAGGGATTAATTAAGGCATAAATTCAAGAATCAAAGGCCTAATCCACAGAGATAAAGACAGTGTTAAAGGATAAAGATCCGAAATGAAGATCAAAGCTTAATTAAGCCTAAAACACAGACAAAGAGCATATTAAAGGTGTTTTAAGAAAAATCAAAGAAAAATATCAGTCCGAAAGGCCTCCACTGCCACATCAGAGGCCAATTATCCTCTTCAGCTACCAAAGAGCCACCTGCAGATTTCATAAATCAAATGAAGACATAGTTATTGCCCAGTCAGAAGATATTTGCTTAAAGACAGCTGAAAAGTTATTTCAAACAAATGAATACATTTTACACTGTCAATAAAGTTATTGTAAAAGATAAAAAAGGCCTTAAAGTCAATCTTTTTATCCACTAGGCCTAAAAATCATAAACAGAGTAAATGAAACAAGGATATAATTCAATGCATTCCTGCCTTATGCTTTGCATGGTTTTCAAGGCTAGGAATTGCATTTACTATGGAATTAATGATACTTGAACCCTAGAAACTCTTCCACCTCCTCATTTCCTTATAAAATCTCCTTGAGGAGCACATTGTAAAAGGTTGGTCTTTGGATATCTGTTGCATGTAAATAGTTTACTAAAGCTACTGTAGCCCTGTTTGTAGTCGAAGATACATAAGCTGAGATGAGAAGTTTGAAGCTGTAGAAACCTGTTGGACTTGAAGATTGAAACTGGTTTGAACATCAAATACAAATAGTTGATTTATGGGATCCCGGTCTATGTCAATGGTGATGTGTTTCTTATTGTAAATTGTTATTTATTTTTTGTTTCCCTTTTTTCCACTTTCTCTGATAAAGAACAGCAAATATAGATTAGGATTTGCTCTCGAAGTACCCTAAATCTCACTGATAAGCTTTATCTATATGTTTTTTGTTGATAGTTTATTTCAAGATAATTCAATAGAGTGTGATCAGTCAAGGAATGTTGGTTAGCCCATGTTTTGCTGAGTGTAGCTTGAAATATTGTCTTTGAATGTTCTTAAGAAGTTTGCTAATTAAAGCTGAGCTAGAGAATTGTATGGTTAGCCCTGTCCTCTGGTTTATCTCCAACAGTTGCTTTGAAGAGTTCCCTTAAGAGTATGTTGAAAGCAGGCTAGTTTAAAAGTACTTACCTAATCTTAGATTACTTTTTATGTTTATCATGAATGTTTTTCTTTGGAATATGCTCAAAGCAGGCTAAGTTAAAAGTCTTTACTTGATCTTAAGCTATTCTATGTGTTTTAAATGTTTTCTATTGAAAGTACATCAAAAGTAGGCTAGTTTAGAAGTACTTACCTGACCTTAGATTACTTTTATGTCTCTCCTTAAGTGCATGCCAAAAGCATGATAGTTTCAAAATACTTACTTGATCTTAGGCTGCTCTTCGTTTCTTCATCTGTTTGATTTCCCTCACTTCATTTCTTATTGTTTCATTTCATAAAATCAACTTAAAGAGATCCTTTGACATAGATGACTTGCCCCATGGACCACTCTTGAACCTTGATGTTTCAGTTAAATCCTCTTATGACTCCATAGCCCAATGGATTAAAGTTGCTCCTTGCCTATCCTATTAGCTGAACCATTCTTCCACCTATTTACACCTTCACCCTTCATATAGACTTCCTTCACCTTCATCTTATCATTGTCCAACCAAAACCAAACAAAACCCTTGTTCTTAATAACTAGCCTAATATCACATTTTAAACCTTAAATATAAATCAATCTTTGCACTTATAGAGAGATCCCTCTTTGGATTCAGGAGGGCCAGATCCTAAATCCCAAAGTGGTTCATATGTAGGCTCTACAACTTTCTATTTGCCAATCTTGCAAATTACAGAGACCCTAACACTTGATAAATTGGATTTTTCATTGTTTAAGGTTTCATGAATATACTAACAACAGTTGATAAGATTAAAATGTCATACTATGGGATTTGTGTTAATTTTTCATAGGGCTATATTGATCTTTGCTTTGATAGTTGCATTTTATCATTAACAAATTAAGTTCACCCCATAGCATCATAACATTATTATTATTCATGAGCATATGCAAGTATTTAGAAAGAACAATAACATAATCATCAATGCAGCAGAACATAAGAAGAAAAGTATGCACACATAGAGACACCAGGATTGGTCGGAGACCAGGGAAAAACCCATTATGGAGAAAAGCCTTGCAAATTCTTCTTCTAGTAGATTGTCGCCAAATGATTTAGAAAAAGAGAGTACAATGAACCATATCTTTACAACAACTAGAATATCCATGAAACGCATCCAAACATCAAAACCTTTGATTCTGATAATTGTAATATATTGTCACTGCCTATAGCATACTGTCAAATATGTTGGAAATATTGTCATTGATGGCAAAGGAGGCAGCATAGCAGCAATATGTAGAGAGGGTCGAGCAGCAGAGACAGGGTCATTTAAAGAAGAGGCAGCAAAAGGAGAATGAAGGAAGCAAGGAGCAGCATTAGACAAGAAGAAGAGAAAGAAACAGAGAGACAACAGAAGCATTAAAGAAACCAGCAATAGAGCGAGGCAGCAGAGAGGTAGCAGAGGCAGAAAAAAAAACTAAGGAGCAGAGGAAGCAAATGTCGAACAAGATTGAATATGTTGTGCGTTAATTGTAATATCGATCAGTCAGGGGTAAGCGGAATCATATAAGGTAACAGTGGAAGTGGTGTCTATTAATTAAACTATGTTGAGGAATTGCACAATGAAGGCAATGGAGGCAGCAAAGACAGAGACAGGTCGAGCAGCAGAAGCGGGTAAGGCAAAGGCACAGGGAAGAATCGTTATCGAAAGACAGGAACAGTCGAATACAGAGACACAGCGGTTATTGCAAAGACACAGCCGTTATTCCGAGAATCACTACCCAGCCGGGCATTACATATAACATAAACACAAATTCCGGGAATCGCTACCCACGCTGGAGTATATGTGCAGCGCATCATATAATCAAAGGTCCAAAGCATATTTATGAAGTTATACGGAGCGCATAATACAAAGTTTTATAAGGCGGGACCCGCAATATCGCAACTTCGCAACATTGCGCCATCGCACCATCGCAATATCGCAACTTCGCAACATTGCGCCATCGCACCATCGCAATATCGCAACTTCGCAACATTGCGCCATCGCACCATCGCAATATCGCAACTTTGCAACATTGCGCCATCGCACTATCACAATATCGCAACCATCGCATTATCGCAACCATCGCAATATCACAACCATCGCAATATCGCAATATCGCAATATCGCAGTTGGTTGAAACTGCACAGCAACTATCGCAAATTAGAAATTTGCGACTGCGATCAATCGCATTTGAAAACGTGTCAGGTGGGCCCGAAAGGAGTTCTATATGTTTTAAAACAGGATTTATTGTATGCGCTGAGAGTATGTTAAGGTGTATTAAAAGGGCAGATTATATGATTAAATCATCTTATAATTAAGCCAAGAGACAAAGTTGGGTTATATATATATATTAAAAGGCGCTGACATATATATATATATATATATATATATATATATAACGCTGTTGCGATAAGCCGTATGGTCTGTAGACCCATGGGCCTCAGCTTAAGGGGAGGGCGATTATTAATGTAATACAATTGTGATATATGTATGTTCCGGCCTGCGGAATGTTCCACATCAACAAGACACTTGCTACAAGTCAGCAGTCACGTATTTTTCTAAAAGGCACTGATATAAAAGCATTGTTACATATATACAGCAATTACACCACATTAGAGGACAAAATAGAATACAGAGCAGAAAAGAGTTAAAACACAATCACAGAAAAAGACAAAATACAGTCAAAGAAAAGACAAATGCGCAGCTAGCCAAGAGGGTGAATGAGTGAGCTGGAATTCACTTTGTAATTCGAATGTAAATATTTTAATTGTTTTTTATTGTTTGTGATGCATTGGCAAGTCTCCGAGAGAGAACAAATTCCCACTGTAATGTTAAATTGATACCTACAATTATATTTTCTGAGTAAGCAGATAAAAGGAGTGAGAAGGCAGAAGGCAAAGAGACATGACTTTCCATTTTGAATTCCAAGTAGAATACAAACAGTCATGTGAGGAAATCTATAAATAATATCATCTTGATATGAAAAAAAAAGGGAGGAGAGAGAGAGAGTTAATCAAGAGAAGGTAGAATATAGAAGTGTGAGGCAGAGAAGATTAAGAAAAGGAGAACAGAAGGAGAAGCTACAGAACAGGGCTGATATCTGAGGTAAATCAACAAACTTTCAGCTTGATAAATTGAGGAAGTTGGAGCTTCCCTATCAAGTTGCAGCTTGATAGCTGTCAGTTGTAGCTGACTGAGGTTGGAGCCTCCTGTAGGTTGGTGCCTGCAAAAAATTGAAGGGAGTTGGTGCTTCCTTGCAAGTTGTAGCTTGCAGAATTGAGGTTGGAGCCTCCTGTAGGTTGGTGCCTGCAGAAAATTGAAGGGAGTTGGTGCTTCCTTGCAAGTTGTAGCTTGCAGAATTAAGGATAGAGCCTCCTGTAGGTTGGTGCCTGCAGAAAACAGTGGTGAGAGGAAGTTGGAGCTTGCCTTTTCATCACAACAATAATAAGATGTGGTTTTCTCCCTTTTTGGGTTTCCACTTACATCTGTTGTCTCTACGTGTGTTTCTTATGTGTTGATGTAATTCTTTCAATCTGCTTAATTGTTTGCTGCTCTCAACATAAGTATGGTGTCACATTAATTTAATACTGGCTGTAACATTTTAAGATTGTTCACATATTAAGTTGTAAATAAGTTTGGTGAAAATTTAGAATTGTTAAATATGTATTAAACTGATTCACCCCCCCCCCCCTCTCAGTTTAATTAAAGGTCCAACAATTGGTATCAGAGCAGGTTTCCTTTGTACAAGTCTAACAACTGAAAGGAGATCCTAGGTTCCCAATATGGCTAGTAAAGAAGGATGCTCAACCAATAAAGCCCCTTTCTTCACTGGTGAAAATTATGCTTTCTGGAAAATCAGAATGAGGACATACATAATGTCTCTAGGAATAGAAGTCCTGGCTGCTGTGGAATTAGGATATGCCCCGAAGGCAACTGACACAGAAAAGGACTCAAAACAAGATTTTGTGGCTAATGCAAAAGCCATGAATGCCATCCTGAATGGATTATGTGAAGCAGAGTTTATTAAAGTAATGCACAAAGACACTGCCAAAAAAATATGGGATACTCTTGAAAACATACATGAGGGAGACCAAAAAGTAAAGACTACCAAACTTCAAGTCTATAGAGCCCAGTTTGAAAACTTAAAAATGAATGATGATGAAGACACTGCCAGTTTCTTCCTAAAAGCTGCAGAAATTATTAACAATATGAAAGCTCTTGGAGAAAAAATGCCAGAGTATAATTGTGCAAAAGATTTTAAGATCTCTTCCATCCAAATTTAATCCCAAGATGTCTGCAATAGAAGAAATAGATGATTGGGAGACCTTGACCATGAACCAGTTGCTTGGAAATCTAACAGCCTATGAAATGAGGCTCCCACAGAAAAAGCCAAGTACAAGGGAAGCAACCTTTAAAATAGAAAAGAAGAAAGAAGAAGAGGGAGACATATGCTCTTGCTCAGATGAAGAAGAGGCAAAGTTTGTCAAGAAATTGGATAGAGGCTCAGGTAAATACAAAGGTAAACTCCCCTTCAAATGCTTTAAATGTGGAAGAGTGGGACACTATGCTGCTAAGTGTCCTCACAAGAAAGTAAGAAATCAAGCTTAAGAATCATAGAAAGACACATCAAAGAACTGGCAGAAAGGAAAGAAATTCAGCAGAAAATCCTTCTATGCTCAGCAAGATAGCAGTGCATCTGAAGACTCAGATGAATCCCCAGGAGAAGAGGGAACCTCTGATTTTTTACTGATGGCCATAGAAGATCTTGAAGGACTCTTGCTAGAATAAGAAGAAGAAGGGGAAGTCGACCTTGAGGGGGAGCTAAGAAGTGCTCTGGAGGAGATTGACAGACTCAAATTAAAATGCAGAAAACAAAAAGAGATTCTCCTCAAATGTGTGAAAGAAGAACAAAATTCATAAGTCCTCGTGCAGCTGAAGGTAAAGCTTGAAGAAGCCAAGAAGATAGAAGATATGTTACTTCAGAAAATCAAGGATAAAACTCAAGAACAAGAGAAACTGGAAGAAGAAATCGTATGTCTGAGGAAGCAATTAGAAAGTGCTCAACAGAAAGTGTCTATATACCCTTCTCAAATGACAAGCTCTGGTAAGTTGAATAAAATATTGGATGCTCAAAGATCTCCTCTAATAAAAATTGGGATAGGCTATGAAGGAGAATCAAGTAAAGGCAAAGAAAAGGAACACAAAATATAATTTTTGTGAAAGCAAAGAAGGCTGATGAAGCAGCTCAAATAATTCCTACAAAAGAAGAAATCTGCAATAAGGAAGACAGAGATCAGAAGAAACCTCTAGGAGCAAAGAATGTAATAAATACTAAGACCCCTGAATATGTAAAATTTGGAAACCATCAAAGGAGATTCTTCCCTCCAATGAAGAATGCCACATGTTATGTCTGCCACAAGCTAGGACACATTGCTGCATATTTTCATACAAGGAGGAGTAATTCAAACCTGCACAAGATTCAAACAATGAAGAGACTGCCTCAAACAAGCAACTGGAGAAGACAACCTCACATCAGGTATGCAAACAGTTTCTATGGTTACTGTTTTTATTGTAAAGAATTTGGCCATAGAATTATTGAATGTAGAAAGTATGGACAAAGACTGATGTTCAATACCTCAAGGAGGTTTACGAGTCAAAGTGATTTTGTTCATGCTCACAATTCTGCAAAAACTATGATCAAATGCTTTATATGCAATCAAGCTGGACATATGCCTTTCAAATGTCCTTTGAAAGAGAGTGATTCATCATCTCACAAAAGATATAAAACAAAAGGATGCCTCCAATGGAAAAAGAAGGAGAATAAGTGTGACCTAGCTCTAACTGCTCAAGACATGAAAAGCCAGTGGTATTTGGACAGTGGCTGCTCTAAACACATGACTGGAGACAAAAGCAAGTTTATAACTCTTGATGAAAGGAAATCTGGAAATGTTACTTTTGGCAATGATAAATCAGGAAAGATCAAGGGAAAAGGCTCAGTCAGCATAGACAATGGCAGAGGAAAGGCCCAAGATGTACTATTTGTGGATGGACTGAAAGCAAATTTACTAAGTGTCAGTCAGATGTGTGACAAAGGCTGTGAAGTTCTTTTTAGAGCACAAAATTGTGAAGTCAGATCCAGCACCACAAGTAAGACTCTGCTCAAGGGTGTTCGAACAGAGAGTAATGTTTACATTGTGAAAAAGGGAGATGAAGCATGTCATCTTAGCAAGCTAGAAGAGTCATGGTTATGGCATAAAAGGTTGGGACATCTAAGCTTTGATCACATCATCAGACTAAGTAAGAAGAAGTTGTCAGAGACATGCCAGAAATTAAGAGGCCTTCTAATACCATATGCAAATTTTGTCAATTGGGTAAACAGACCTGCACATCCTTTAAGGCCAAAGAGGATTTATCAACAAGAAGACCACTCCAGCTTGTGCACATGGATCTGTGTGGACCTGCAAGAACTAAGACACCAAGTGGAGAATCCTATTTCATGCTGATAATAGATGATTTCTCCAGAATGACATGGGTTTCTTTTCTCAAGAACAAATCAGAAGCACTAGAAAATTTTAAGACATTCAAAGCATTAGCAGAAAATCAAACTGGATGCAAGCTAAAATGTATCAGATCATATAGAGGAGGAGAATTCATTGATTATGACTTTGCAGACCTATGCAATAAACATGGCATAAAACAACAATTTACTATTGCAGGAACACCTCAGCAGAATGGAGTAGCAGAGAGACAAAACAGATATGTTCAACAAATTGCCAGAGCCATGATGCAAGAGAATAATATTGCTCAAACCTTTTGGGCAGAAGTTGTACACACAACAGTACATATTCTAAACAAAGCTCACTTAAGGCCAAGCAGTGACAAGACACCCTACGAATTGTGGCATGGAAAGCCAGCCTCAATCAAACACTTCAGGATCTTTGGTAGCAAGTGTTACATAAAGAATAATGATGAAAATCTTGGAAATTTTGATGCAAGAGAAGATGAAGGGATATTTCTAGGATATGCATCCAAAAGTAAAGGATACATATGCTACAACAAGACTCTTCGGAAAATTGTAGAAATTATTGATGTAAGATTTGATGAAGAGCTTCCAAACAAGACAAGAGATATATATTGCAGCAGCCATCCTGAAAACCATGAAGAAGAGGACCAAGATGATGAAGAAACAAGAAAAACATCAGAAAATGTTGAACTGAACTCAAAAACCCCCTCAAGATACACTCAGAAGAATCATCCCGAAGATCAAATCATAGGAGACAAGAAAGCAGGGTTCCAGACAAGAAGGCAGCTAACAGAACAAACTGAAGAGGTATACATAGCGATGTTGTCACAAATAGAGCCAAAGAAATTTGAAGAAGCCAGCAAGGACAAGTCTTGGGTGAATGCAATGAATGAAGAATTGGATCAAATTGAGAAAAACAATACCTGGGAACTAGTTCCTAGACCCACTGAGAAAAATGTCATAGGATCAAAATGGGTATTCAAAAATAAAATGAATGATGAAGGACAGGTAATCAGGAATAAAGCCAGACTGGTCTGCAAAGGATATTCACAAATCGAAGGACTTGGTTACGATGAAACATTTTCCCCTGTAGCCAAAATGGAAGCTATCAGAATGTTCTTGGCATTTGCATGCTACCAAAACTTCAAAGTATATCAAATGGATGTAAAATCTGCATTTTTGAATGGAGACTTAGACGAAGAAGTCTACATGGAACAACGAGAAGGCTTCTTCTTGTCAGACAAAGAAGACTATGTGTGCAGACTGAAGAAGGCTCTATATGGACTGAAACAGCTCCTCGTGCTTGGTACTCAAGACTGGATAAATATTTGCAAAAACAGGGTTTTAAGAGAGGTGGAGTAGACAGCAATCTATATATAAAAGCCCATGAAAATGAACTCCTGATTGTTGTAGTGTATGTTGATGATATTATGTTTGGAAGCAACAAAGATGAACTAGCAAAAGGTTTTGCTGATGAGATGAAAACAGAGTTTGAAATGTCTATGATTGGAGAACTCAGTTTCTACTTGGGACTGCAAATTCAGCAAAAGAACACAGGGACATTCATCTCTCAAGAAAAGTACTTAAAAGAAATGTTGAAAAGATTCAAAATGGAGGACTGCAAACCTGTGACTACCCCCATGATCACGGGATGCAAGCTGTGTGCTGATGATGGGTCTGCAGATGTAGACCAAAAACTCTACAGATCCATGATAGGAAGCCTGCTGTATTTGACAGCATCTAGACCAGACATCATGCTAGCAGTAGGACTAGTGGCAAGATATCAAGCAGCACCTAAACAAAACCATCTTCTGGCAGTAAAAAGAATACTCAGATATCTACAAGGAACAGCACAGTATGGACTTTGGTATCCTAAAATAAAAAGCTTCACTTTAACATCTTACACAAATGCAGATTGGGCCAGCTGTGTTGATGACACGAAAATTACAAGTGGAGGTGCTTTCTATCTAGGAGAAAGTCTGGTGGCATGGTTAAGCAAGAAACAAACATCCATCTCTCTGTCTACATCTGAAGCAAAATATATAGCAGCAGCAGCATGTTGTACACAAGTCATGTGGATGAAGCAAACTCTTCAAGACATGAAGGTAAGCATTGATGAACCTATTTCAATCAAATGTGATAATACAAGTGCTATAAGTATATCTAAAAATCATGTGCTTCATTCAAAAACCAAACATATTCCAATCAAGTATCATTTCCTCCGAGAACAAGTGGCTCAGAAAATAGTAAAACTGGAATATGTACCAACGAAAGAACAGACAACTGATATATTTACTAAACCTCTTGCTAGAGAACCATTTCAATATTTGAGAGATAGACTAGGGGTAGTATATGCAGATGCTACTCTCTGATATAAAGAGAAATCACAATTTCAGGGGGAGAAGAAAAACGAAAATATCATTCCAGGGGGAGAACAGCCAGCAAGGAAAGCATAAAACAGGTCCACAGGATCAATATTATCAGTAGTATCAGCATTATCAATATTATCAGCATAATCTCAATATTATCAGCATTTAGCATGGAAAAGCAACAAGGACCCTTCAATTGAAAAATGCATCATCTCTATCTGCAATCTAACACAGATTACAGGCACTACAAATGAAACACAGCTATAAAAAATATTCCTCAAAGTGTTCTCTCAACAAGTTTTATACATCACTCTGGAGCAGCATGGTACAAATTCAACAGAAGAGGACCTAAACGTAACTCAGAGAAAGGAAATGCAAAAAGAAACCCTTTGCCATTGATGTCAAAGGGGGAGGAAGAGCAAACAAGAAAAGCAAGAGAAGGCAAACAGAGAAAAGTGGATTGCCATCAATGCCAAAGGGGGAGACTGTTGGAAATATTGTCATTGATGGGAAAGGAAGCAGCAAAGACAGAGACAAGCAAAGAGAGCAGCATAGCAGCAAGATGTAGAGAGGGTCAAGCAGCAGAGACAGGGTCATTTAAAGAAGAGGTAGCAAAAGGAGAATGAAGGAAGCAAGGAGCAGCATTAGACAAGAAGAAGAGAAAGAAACAGAGAGACAACAGAAGCAGCAAAGAAACCAGCAATAGAGCGAGGCAGCAGAGAGGTAGCAGAGGCAGCAAAAAAAACTAAGTAAGGAGCAGAGGAAGCAAATGTCGAACAAGATTGAATATGTTGTGCGTTAATTGTAATATCGATCAGTCAGGGGTAAGCGGAATCATATAAGGTTACAGTGGAAGTGGTGTCTATTAATTAAACTATGTTGAGTAATTGCACAGCGAAGGCAATGGAGGCAGCAAAGACAGACAGGTCGAGCAGCAGAAGCAGGTAAGGCAAAGGCACAGGGAAGAACCGTTATCGAAAGACAGGAACAGTCGAATACAGAGACACAGCTGTTATTGCAAAGACACAGCCGTTATTCCGAGAATCACTACCCAGTCGGGCGTTACATATAACATAAACACAAATTCCGGGAATCGCTACCCACGCTGGAGTATATCTGCAGCGCATCATATAATCAAAGGTCCAAAGCATATTTATGAAGTTATACGGAGCGCATAATACAAAGTTTTATAAGGCGGGACCTGCAATATCGCAACTTCGCAACATTGCGCTATCGCACCATCACAACTTCGCAACATTGCGCCGTCGCACCATCGCAATATCGCAACTTCGCAACATTGCGCCATCGCACCATCGCAATATCGCAACTTCGCAACATTGCGCCATCGCACCATCGCAATATCTCAACTTCGCAACATTGCGCCATCGCACCATCGCAATATTGCAACTTCGCAACATTGCGCCATCGCACTATCGCAATATCGCAACCATCGCATTATCGCAACCATCGCAATATCGCAATATCGCAACCATCGCAATATCGCAGTTGGTTGAAACTGCACAGCAACTATCGCAAATTAGAAATTTGCGATTGCGATCAATTTCATTTGAAAACGTGTCAGGTGGGCCCGAAAGGAGTTCTATATGTTTTAAAACAGGCTTTATTGTATGCGCCGAGAGTATGTTAAGGTGTATTAAAAGGGCAGATTATATGATTAAATCATCTTATAATTAAGCCAAGAGACAAAGTTGGGTTATATATATATATATTAAAAGGCGTTGTCATATATATATATATATATATATATAACGTTGTTGCGATAAGCCGTATGGTCTGTAGACCCACGGGCCTCAGCTTAAGGGGAGGGCGATTATTAATGTAATACAATTGTGATATATGTATGTTCCAGCCTGCGGAATGTTCCACATCAACAAGACACTTGCTACAAGTCAGCAGTCATGTATTTTTCTAAAAGGCACTGATATAAAAGCACTGTTACATATATACAGCAATTACACCACAATAGAGGACAAAATAGAATACAGAGCAGAAAAGAGTTAAAACACAATCACAGAAAAAGACAAAACACAGTCAAAGAAAAGACAAATGCGTAGCTAGCCAAGAGGGTGAATGAGTGAGCTGGAATTCACTTTGTAATTCGAATGTAAATATTTTAATTGTTTTTTATTGTTTGTGATGCATTGGCAAGTCTCCGAGAGAGAACAAATTCCCACTGTAATGTTAAATTGATACCTACAGTGAGTAAGCAGATAAAAGGAGTGAGAAGGCAGAAGGCAAAGAGACATGACTTTCCATTTCGAATTCCAAGTAGAATACAAACAGTCATGTGAGGAAATCTATAAATAATATCATCTTGATATGCAAAGAGAGGTGAGAGAGAGTAAATCAAGAGAAGGCAGAATATAGAAGTGTGAGGCAGAGAAGATTAAGAAAAGCAGAACATAAAGAGAAGCTACAGAACAGGGCTGATATCTGAGGTAAATCAGCAAACTTTCAGTTTGATAAATTGAGGAAGTTGGAACTTCCCTATCAAGTTGCAGCTTGATAGCTATCAGTTGTAGCCGACTGAGGTTGGAGCCTCCTGTAGGTTGGTGCCTGCAGAAAATTGAAGGGAGTTGGTGCTTCCTTGCAAGTTGTAGCTTGCAGAATTGAGGATAGAGCCTCCTGTAGGTTGGTGCCTGCAGAAAACAGTGGTGAGAGGAATTTGGAGCTTGCCTTTGCATCACAACAATAATAAGATGTGGTTTTCTCCCTCTTTTGGGTTTCCACTTACATCTGTTGTCCCTATGTGTTGATGTGATTCTTTCAATCTGCTTAATTGTTTGCTGCTCTCAACATAAGTATGGTGTCACATTAATTTAATACTGGCTGTAACATTTTAAGACTGTTCACATATTAAGTTGTAAATAAGTTTGGTGAAAATTTAGAATTGTTAAATATGTATTAAACTGATTCACCCCCCCCCCTCTCAGTTTAATTAAAGGTCCAACAATAATGTTGTCACTGAGCGGAAACTTCGGAGCACTATCATTTCAATGATCCCAATATAATATGTACAATAATATAACCCAACAAGTTCATGAACATGTGCACAGAGGTCAAATATATCATAGACAACTTGATTTAGCTTTCAAGCAACTTCAGGAACCTTTAGATGACAGTCAACAGTAATCAAACCCAGAGCCGCTACCATAAGACTACATGTCTACAGTTGTAGGATCTGAACCACTATCTTGTTTATAGCTAGCCCGCGGATTTCCCGGATCTGCTAGTGTTAAGCCCATGGCTCAGCCAAAATCCCTAATTTTAGAGCGACCTTCGAACATGTGATTTCGGACCTTCGTACGATCTCTTTCTTCGTCGATGTATCGAACCCAATCAGATAGAAGAGAAGAAGATGCTTGATGTTGTGATGTTCAAATGAGCTTTAAGTCTCTTCTATTTATAGGCTTCCATGAGGGTCCATTTGAGGTTGAGGCCGACCTAACCCAATATACATGAGTTAATAAATAAATTCAAAAACCAAATTCTACTTGTCCAAATAAGGTGATCTTTAGGTCACTTTTGGTCCTCTCGAAAAGAAGAATTCAATGCAATCATCTTCTTTGTCATTTGATCTTCCCAAATGGATTTTGACAGTAGTTGCTTAAATTTAACACTCCCTCTCAACTAGGGAGAATTCCACTTACTCATATATGACCATTGATCAACATGACACATGTTCCATCTCAAGTATCTCATCATCCCGAATCATCAATGTACATCACTAGTTAATTCTTGCTTGATTTTTCCTGCTCATGTGTTGAATATTCTTGAATCTAGAAGAAGAAGAATTTGCTACCAAAAGGGAGCTTAAACTACCACCCTCTATTCATCGGGCTACAACCTGGAACCTTTACTAGCAAGCTACTACCCAGAATATATGCTAGTGGGCTACTACCTGGAATATTTGTCAACAGGCTACTACTCGGAATCTATGTCAGCGGGCTACTACCCGGAATATCATTTGACGTGCTACTACCCAAAAATTTATCATCACATTAGGGGAATTTTGAAGTTTAAAATGGGCCTCCTAAGGAAATAATAAAATAATACCCAAACCAATAAAATAATATTTATGAATTTTCAATTTCCTTTTTGCACCACAATCCATGTAACCATAGTTAAATTCAATTCAAAAGTTGTACCAAAATAAAATTAATAAAAAAATTGTATTTATGTGACTATATGTAATATTCCTAATTAGCACCGCTAATTGGAATATTTCATTTTTGTATAGTTTTGCCGCCTATAGTTAAATTAATAAATAAAGTGAGAAAGAGGGGGTCAACTCACTTTAATAAAATAAAGTGCTTCCTAGTAGATGAACGTTGTAACTTAAAGGGGAAGGCCTTGGGGGTCCACACACACATGAGGGAGGCCTCACATAGGCTCCTAAGGTAACTGCGCAGGTCAAGGAGGAGGTCAAGGACGCAGTTAGGGTTTTTGAGGGAGCTAGCACTATAAAAGGTGGGGGTTTCACTCCATTTAAGATCATTGATATGTTGATGATATTGAGAGCTAGACTTCTGTCTACTTCAGCACGCCAGTTGTTTAGTCGGTCTGCAGCACTGTTTAGTGCGAACTGAGTGTCTCCGGTCGGAGATCTCGCCCTTGGCCCCGGGGGACTTCGAGTGCCTTCTCGGGCAAGGTATTTCCTTCAGTTTCAGTAGGTGATTTGCAGTGGAATTTGTTGGACGTTTTGCAGAGGAGCTGGACCCTTGGAGTGACTGCGCAGTCCAGGAGAGAGGACGCAGTTTCAGCAGGGAGGACGCAGTCAGTGTTTGTGCAGCGCTGTTGTGGGTGATTTTGTGGTGGCTTCAGCGTATTTCAGCCTTGGGGAGATTGTTGTTTCAGCCAGAGGGTTTGCAGGAGGATTTAGGCCCCTTTCCCAGCATATTTCTTGAGCTTCTGCGCTGTTCCTGGGAGAGACAGCGTTTTCATTGAGGAGGGCTTTATTGGTGGATTTTCAGAGGTGGAGCATTTGCTTCACAGTTTCTGGGTTTTGTCCGGAGGGGTGAGTACAGACAGCCTTCCGATTTTCAGCTCATTCCGGTGAGGGGATCAGCCCCTAGTTCCAGTACATTGCAGCAGCAGCTTTCTACGGCAGTTTTCTCCAGCAGCTAGGACGCAGTCTCTATTGTAGCCATTTCCTATTCTGAGAGGGTTCTTCACTTGCCTAGGGCAAGGATAGGTGCACTCATTCTGATTATCTCTTGTACCCATATATGTATTCTCAGATTAATAAAATGGCTTAGCGTTCTGGTATTTTATGTGTACTTGTTCCATATTCTAGTTCCGGCATGTTGTTCTATATAGCTGCATGTTTGTTTTGCTGTGTATTACTGTTTATTTCCCGTTGGGGATATTACAGTGGTATCAGAGCATAGTTCTGGCTCAGCCTGTGGAGCTGGCAGTCTATGACGCCCGGGGATAATCCCTACTTTGATCAGAGGAGACACAGAGACGTTGAGAGTAGGTGGGAGGACCCCTTCATAGAGAGGTATTCTGATCAGGAGCCACCTGAGACAGATTCAGAGCAGGAGCAGCCTGCAGGTGACACAGAGCAGCGGGTTCCGATGGCAGACGATGAGGGTTCGAGGAGATGGGAGACACTCCTCCAACACATGCAGGAGATGACACAGAGACTCACGGCATTAGAGGTCAGGCAAAGGGAACCCCCCAGGGGTTTTCTGGTCGGTGAGGGATCGGGTATGTCCCACCACGTGCAAGTGCATGATGCTATCCCCATTGTGGCATCGCATGCACCCACGCGATCCACTATGCCCACATTCTTTCCATAGGACGCAGGGGCAGGAGTACAGAGGGGTGCACAGAGGGATATTCCAGCACCCACGCGATCCACCATGCCTACCTTCTTGGCAGAGGACGCAGGGGCAGCAGCACAGCGAGAGCTGGAGCCGGGTCTGATGGGTGACCTATTTACAGAGTACCAGGCGTACGGACCAGCATTCCGAGATTCTATCACATTCAGAGACTTTGTCCAGGTCCAACATGACATTAGACCCTGTGATCATCACCGAGGGCACAGGCACCACCGTGATGACCACCGCGCAGCTAGCATATTTCATTTGCCCACGTTTGATGGCTCATCAAACAGTTCGGCAAAGTCTTGGGTGGAGAAGCTGGACATATATTTCCAGCTTAACCAGATGTCGCAATCAAAGGCCATTAAGGTGGCAACATTACATCTGGACGGTGAGGCCCAGGACTGGTGGTTCCATGGGATGACGACACTCGGACATTCTGCAGTGACGACATATGCCGAGTTTACCCGGAGGGTGATAGAGCGCTTTGACAGGAGGGATCCGGAGCAGCACTTTGTTGAGCTGACAAAGCTCAAACAGACTGGGAGTGCAGAGACATACATTTCAGACTTCTTGAGGGTTTCGGTGATGGTACCTGATTTGTCTGCGGCTTGGATGGTTTACATGTTTGTGGAGGAGTTGTCAGAGCCACTTCGTGGCCTAGTCCGGTCGACCAGACCAGCTACCCTTCAGGATGCCATCAGCAGGAGTCGGGACTTACAAGATGTCTTACCCAGGACTCGGACACCTTATCCCCAGAGACAGGCCTTCCAGCCTAAGGGGAAGGACACGAGGGTTCCGCCTCCC
Source organism: Pinus albicaulis (assembly GCA_034641835.2). NCBI lineage: Eukaryota > Viridiplantae > Streptophyta > Pinopsida > Pinales > Pinaceae > Pinus > Pinus albicaulis. The sequence continues at coordinate 92,513,661 of CM076570.1, read as the reverse complement.
AAGGCGAATCCTGGACGAGGGCAGTTTGATGATGAGGCTAGGAGAGAGCTGAGGAGGAAGTGGTTGTGCTTCACTTGCCAGGAGCCATGGGCACCGGGACATAGGTGTGCTGCAGGGAAAGCACACTTCATTGAGGTCTTCTCCGAGAGCAGTGGAGAAGAGGATGAGGGGGATGACGTGGAGGCAGGAGATTTTTATGCAGCGCAGGGTACCTTACCACCTCCACCACCCGCAGCAGGTGGGGCATCATTTGCACCCACTGGGGGAGCTCTAGCCGCATTGCGGGGAGTTCCCAAGTACCTGACGCTGCGCGTACGAGGGACAGTGCGCGGGCAGCGGGTTTCAGTCTTAGTTGATAGTGGGGAAACCCACAACTTCATTGATGCCCAGATTGTTGAGCGGAGAGGCATACAGACAGAGGGTTTTGATGGATTTTCCGTCTTGGTCCCAGGAGATCAGACCATGGCATGTGCTCGGTATGTCCCGGAGCTATCAGTGACGATGGGCACTTATACATTAACAGATCACTTCTTTGTGGTGGATATTCCGGACACCAACCTGATATTGGGTGTTCAGTGGCTCATTACTCTGGGGAAGGTCACGACAGATTGGAAGGCCCTAGAGATGGAGTGGGATGATCCCAAGACGGGGAGGCATGAGAAGATACGGGGACAACACACATACCCGCCTCAGACGGTGTCGGCACACAGGATGGAGGCGACCTTCCACAAGGGAGACATAGAGTGGGCGGTAGAGTTGCGGGCTTCAGAGGCAGTGGATACAGGGCAGACAGTGCATCCTGAGCTACAGTCTATTCTCGACAGGTATGCAGTGGTATTCGGGGATATTCCACCAGGACAGCCACCGGATCGAGGGTTTGAGCATACGATCGAGCTTGAGCAGGGGATACAGGCAGTGATTACCACACCGTATAGGCATCCCAAGGCCTATCGGGACGAGATAGAGCGGGCTATTCAGGAGTTGCTGGCCCTTGGTCACATTCGGCCCAGCACGAGTCCTTTCGCTTCTTCTGTAGTGCTGGTGAAGAAGAAGGATGGCACATTACACATGTGCATTGACTACAGGGCTCTGAATAAGAAGACCCTGAAGAACAGGTACCCCATCCCCAGGATCGATGAGCTGATGGATGAGTTGAGAGGAGCACGGTTCTTCTCGAAGATTGACTTGAGATCCGGGTACCATCAGATACGCATGAGGGAACAGGACATTCCCAAGACCGCTTTCAGGTGTCATTATGGGCACTTTGAGTTTCTGGTCATGCCATTCGGGCTGACCAATGCACCTGCTACCTTTCAGTCGTGCATGAACCACATTTTCAGGGGTCATCTGAGGAATTTTGTGCTGGTCTTCTTCAATGACATACTTATATATAGCAGGACTTGGGAGGAGCATCTCCAGCATATTGAGACAGTTTTGCACATCTTGGAGGAGCAGCAGTTCTATGCCAAGCTCTCCAAGTGTGAGTTCGGGTTGACAAAGATGCTGTATATGGGGCACATTATAGGAGTGGACGGGGTGAGAGTCCACGAGGAGAAGATCAGGGCCATCAGAGATTGGCCAGAGCCGCGGAATGTGACGGAGCTTCGGGGATTTATTGGCATTTGCACATACTACAGGAAGTTCGTCAAGGGCTTCTCACAGCTTGCTGCACCCCTCACAGATTTGACGAGGAAGGGGGCATTCAGTTGGTCGGACACAGCACAGTGAGATTTTGACAAGCTCAAGGAGGTGATGAGCAGTTGCCCTGTGCTGGCATTGCCAGATTTTACACAGCCTTTTGTCCTCGAGTGTGATGCATCAGGAAAGGGGGTGGTGCAGTTTTGATGCAGGGCGGTCACCCGATAGCTTTTGAGAGTCGGAAGCTCCTTCCACATGAGAGGTTGTATCCCATATACGACAAGGAGATGTTGGCCATCATGCATGCATTGGAAAAATACCGGCAGTATCTAGTGGGCAGCAGATTCAGGGTGAGGACAGATTACAACAGCCTGAGGTACTTTCTGGAGCAGAACCAGTTGCAGGAGAGACAGCAGAAGTGGATCAGCAAGATCCAAGCCTATGACTTTGACATAGAGTATGTCAAAGGCAAGAATAACGTGGTAGTTGATGCCCTTTCTCGTAGACCGGCCACGTTATCACTTATGAGCTTGGACGCTGATTGGAGGGCTCGACTGCTGGTAGAGTACTCCAAGGACAGGTTTGCGTGTGAGGTGTTGGATGGGCAGGTAGCAGATGACAGGTACAGGGTGGTCGATGAGATCATCTATTACAGGGACAGGATCTTCTTGACTGAGGGATCTCAGCTCAAGAAGAAGATACTCCAGGCTTCACACGATTCTCCATTGGCGGGCCATCAGGGGTTCACCAAGACTTACCGGGCTATTCGGGAGAGGTTCTCATGGAAGGGCCTCAAGGAGGACGTACTCCAGCATGTCAGGGAGTGCGATGTTTGCCAACGGAACAAGGGAGAGATGAGCCATCCTGCAGGGTTGTTGCAGCCTCTTCCCATCCCGAAGGGGAAATGGGAGAGCATATCGATGGACTTCATCACAGGGTTGCCCATGGTGCAGGGCAAGGACTGCATCTTTGTCGTCGTTGACCGACTGACGAAGTATGCCCATTTTTTTTCCATATCCGCACATCACACAGCAGCGCAGGTGGCTGAGCTGTTCTTCAGGGAGATTTTCAGATTACATGGTCTACCCAAGACCATTGTCAGCGACAGGGACAGCCGTTTCATGAGCGGATTCTGGCAGGAGCTCTTCCGACTAGTGGGCACTGAGTTGACACCGAGCACTAGTTATCACCCCCAGACGGACGGGCAGACAGAGATAGTTAACAAGTGGCTGGAGGACTACTTGCGTAACTACGTCAGTGGACAGCAGAGGGCATGGCTGAAGTGGCTGCATCTGGGCGAGTACTGCTACAACACGACGCATCATATGTCTATTGGTATGTCACCTTTCTATGCTTTGTATGGATATCATTCCTTATCTTTTGTGGACATGATGTTTGGTGTTAGCAGGGCTCCGAGAGCTAAGTTATGGATCCAAGAGAGCCAAGATATCCTCCGAGCTCTCAAGGACAACATAGCCACAGCACAGAATCAGCAGAAGTTGTATGCTGATAAGGGTCGGGTGGAGAGACACCTCGAGGTAGGGGACTTGGTCTACCTACGACTACAGCCATACCGACAGTCTTCGCTCAAGCAGAAGGGGGCGGAGAAGCTTAAGTCCCGCTTTTATGGGCCATACAGGGTGATAGGGTGATACGCAGGATCGGGCAGGTTGCATATGAGTTGGAGCTGCCCCAAGGCAACAAGATTCATAACATCTTTCATGTATCATGCCTGAAATAGGCGCTGGGCCAGCAGGTGACAGTCACAGAGGAGCTACCACCCACGGATGATGAGGGGCATCTGGTGTTGCAGCCGGAGGCTATTATTGATACTAGGGAGAGGCAGCTGCGGAGCAGAACGATCAGGGAGTTCTTGGTGAGATGGAAGAACTTGCCGGATGAGGATGCCACTTGGGAGGATGAGAAGATATTGCAGCATCCATCACTTCAGTTGCTTGAGGACAAGCAACGTTCTTCCAGGGGAGACTGTAATATTCCTAATTAGCACCGCTAATTGGAATATTTCATTTTTGTATAGTTTTGCCGCCTATAGTTAAATTAATAAATAAAGTGAGAAAGAGGGGGTCAACTCACTTTAATAAAATAAAGTGCTTCCTAGTAGATGAACGTTGTAACTTAAAGGGGAAGGCCTTGGGGTCCACACACACATGAGGGAGGCCTCACGTAGGCTCCTAAGGTAACTGCGCAGGTCAAGGAGGAGGTCAAGGACGCAGTTAGGGTTTTTGAGGGAGCTAGCACTATAAAAGGTGGGGGTTTCACTCCATTTGGGATTATTGATATGTTGATGATATTGAGAGCTAGACTTCTGTCTACTTCAGCACGCCGGTTGTTTAGTCGGTCTGCAGCACTGTTTAGTGCGAACTGAGTGTCTCCGGTCGGGGATCTCGCCCTTGGCCCCGGGGGACTTCGAGTGCCTGCTCGGGCAAGGTATTTCCTTCAGTTTCAGTAGGTGATTTGCAGTGGATTTTGGTGGACGTTTTGCAGAGGAGCTAGCCCCTTGGAGTGACTGCGCAGTCCAGGAGAGAGGACGCAGTTTCAGCAGGGAGGATGCAGTCAGTGTTTGTGCAGCGCTGTAGTGGGTGATTTTGTGGTGGCTTCAGCGTATTTCAGCCTTGAGGAGTTTGTTGTTTCAGCCGAAGGGTTTGCAGGAGGGTTTAGGCCCCTTTCCCAGCATATTTCTTGAGCTTCTGTGCTGTTCCTGGGAGAGACAGCGTTTTCATTGAGGAGGGCTTTATTGGTGGATTTTCGGAGGTGGAGCATTTGCTTCACGGTTTCTGGGTTTTTTCCGGAGGGATGAGTACAGACAGCCTTCCGATTTTCAGCTCATTCCGGTGAGGGGATCAGCCCCTAGTTCCAGTACATTGCAGCAGCAGCTTTCTACGGCAGTTTCTCCAGCAGCTAGGACGTAGTCTCTGTTGTAGCCATTTCTTATTCTGAGAGGGTCTTCACTTGCCTAGAGCAAGGATAGGTGCACTCATTCTGATTATCTCTTGTACCCATATATATATTCTCAGATTAATAAAATGGCTTAGCGTTCTGGTATTTTATGTGTACTTGTTCCATATTCTAGTTCCGGCATTTTGTTCTATATAGCTGCTTGTTCGTTTTGCTGTGTATTACTGTTTATTTCCCGTTGGGGATATTACACTATAAATAAGAATGAGCTTTTCAAGAAAAAGTCATTATCATTGAACAACTAATGCATTTGTCCTTTGTACTTAAATAACTTAAAATAAAATATAAATATAAATTTAGAAAATTTTAATTATATTATATGCTATTAATTGAAATTTATATTATTTAAATTGTATAATAACATGTAATTAATATACTATATAAAAATAATATAATATAATAAATGTATAAAGATATGCATTGTTTCTTTCAAGAAATATGAAATGACAATAATATATTTTATTCAAAAAGTGTGAAATGACATTTATTATGAGTACTTTACTTTGACTTTAAAAGTACTTATAGCACTACCATGGTTAACCATGAGTTTTTATCCACCATTATGAATGTAACAAGTACCTTTAACTCAACCAATGCCACATCAACCATTAGGGATGATGTCATCCTCTAAAATGTGATTGGTTCTCATAAAGTGAATTTTGTTTGTACGTTTTCCTTAGGAGGCCCATTTTAGACCTCAAAATTCCCCTAATGGGCTACTACTTGGAAATGTCATCGGGCTACCACCTGAGAATATCGACGGGGAGTCAAATTTACAACCTGTGTCATCATCAGAGAGCATATCATCAGGGAGAATATATCAACCTGAAATTACATCAGGGAGCTACTACTCATCCTGGAATCACATGGGGGAGCTAAAACTACGACCCCGTATCGAGCAATAGGTGACATAGGGGAGATACTACTCAACCCATCCTATTTCCCATTGACCTTCCCATCAATGACCTTGAATAGTCATGTGGTAGAACACCTGCATCATAATCTAACTTGGACAAGATACCTGACTTACTAAGAGGTAAGGATCACACACCTCCAAGCCTCCTCATCCATTGGCCAGACGGATAGGGATAATCCCAACAAGCCTATCTTATGGGTATGATGCCAACTGAGGTATACTTTGTAATGACCAAGATAGGGTGAGCTAATACTCCAACCCTATGGGTAATGCCCTATTTTTCAAAGTTCCCTCAACCCCAAGAGCCTTATGTCTCAATTCCTCACCCTGGGAGCTCAAACAGGGGGAAGAGTATGGCTTAGTGTCCTCGATCAACACTGCTCTCATCATACTTGTATAAGGGAATCATCATGTATTATTAGCAGTTGTATATAGGAAATTAAATCAAATATCATGTCAGAACATAAATAATCATATAAATCACAAAAGAATACCATAAAATTCCTCCCTCTCAAGGAGTTGCCAATCAAAAGCCTAAGCTTGTCTCGAACAGTTGCATTGTCTCAATATATTAGAGTATATCGATCCAAGCTATATGTATGGGATTCTCTTCCAATCATATATTATCACAATGTATCCATGCCATGTTCAAAACTTTCTCAAAATATCTTTTCAAATGCTTCTTCATCATGTTTCATAGCTAGTCATGCTAGCAATGTTGTGCTCAGCCTTGGTAGAGCTACAGACTTCTCATCACGGAAGATCTCATACTCAAGAAGCACTTATATGTGCTCATCTCATCAACAATCAACATCATCATATCCATGCAATCATATATCATAGGAGGAATATCTTAGACCAAGAATAAATCATTTCATGCAAACATCTCGAAGGATTCTCAGTGGCAACTCAATGTGAATGAAGTGACTCAATCATGAATCAACTCAGGTTATATGCACGTCACTATATATATATATATATATATATATATATATATATATATGGATGTTCTAAACAAAACATCAATGGTTCAATCAGTTGTTGGTTGCTATGTCAAATTCAACAACATCTTGAAATTCAAATCAGAGTGTCCAAGGATTTGTATTTCTATCTTCCAATACTTCTTTAATAGCTTCACAAAATATATTATCTTTTCCCAATTTCAGAAATCAATTCATCATGCCATGATACATCATTTCAAGCTTGAGAAGCCATCTCCCTCTAACTTATATCATCAAAGGCTTGTTACCTCGGAACACTTCTGAAGAGAAGGCTTGTATCAATACAGCATCCTGGCTTCATCAGATAATTGTCAATTTGGACATATCTAGATCGAGGGATCTTGCTTCATGCAATGCTCACTGCAACCACAACACTTTACCAAATGATCATGCCCATCTTTTCATTATTAAGAAATCAAATCAACTAAATCAACTCATCAAAGTTTAGAATCCATATCAATACTAATATCAAAAGTCATAAAAATCTCAGTGTCAGTTGATTAGACCATGTGACAGGTAAAGCTTTCATCCAGTCATACAACAGTCAATAATTCAACCAATGTGTTGAGAACAAGAAGGCCAATGTAATACCATTATGAAATACCAAAATAATTTATCTCTGAATTCCCAGCATTGCTCAACTATATGAATTAGCCAAGTCATGTCAACCCCTCGTAATACAAACTTCAAACATAATGACATATATGTGTCCCGATCACCTAAAAACACAACATCAGTTTACATATTCATATTATAATAGACATTCAAACTTCCCTGCTCTCAGATATTTTGGATATCTGTTATACACTTGACATCTTCCAGGTGATCATTTCATGCACAAAACTTCGATTTTATGTTCAACAAACATAGTCATACCCATAAGCCTTCTTTTGTGTGACTGAAGCTTGGAGTTAGAGACAAACTTTTTTACCTCGTATCAAAACTTAGATGCAGATGATCATGTCAAATACCCATAGATTACATTTCAATAGTACATAATGTACATGACATTAAGAGAATGGATATAATGGAGGGATTCTCCTTCTGAATGAAAATCCACTTCAGTCATCTTTATTCATGTCATCAACTTGTCTATAATACTAGCATGCATCAGCAAATCTATTAGATCATAAAGTCAAACATATATCCATCATGGTCATAACATGGTCACAATAGTTCCTTTCATTATATCATGACATCAAACTTTCATCAAGGGTTAGATTCCATGATAGGGGCAGCGGACATGTGATACATCACACTACAAATATCATGAACATAATATCTCTTCTATCAATTCAATTCATCAAGTTACGACATTTAGTGTTTTACCATCTTCCATAACCTCGGTTAACAAGAGATCTAGAGCATCAATCTCATAGTTCTATCATGGTTACCATGCTTGTCACGATCAATAGGATGAATTCAGGCCATTCAATAAAACAACAAGAGTGTCAACATACTTTCATCATACTTATCACAAGCACTATTAATATCATATCAAAGAGGTAACCTTCTATAATAGATCCAATGTCTTATGCATATCAAGTGTCAAGGGTATCATTTACTAGAGTTGCTAACCTTCTTCATAGAATCAGGATCTCTAAAAACAATAGAAGTTATCCAAACCTCAAGTCATGCCACTATATCCAAGATCAACAATAAGTGGCCTCACATAATCATCCAATTAGGGGAATTTTGAGGTCTAAAATGAGCCTCCTAAGGAAATAATTAAATAATAGCTAAACCAATAAAATAATATTTATGAATTTTCAATTCACTTTTTGCACCACAATCCATGTAACCATGGTTAAATTCAATTGAAAAATTGTACCAAAATAAAATTAATAAAAAAAATTGTATTGATGTGACTATAAATAAGAATGAATTTTTCAAGAAAAAATTCATTATTATTAAACAACTAATGCATTTGTCCTTTGCACTTAAATAATTATAAATATATTATAAACATAAATTCATGTATTTGTCCTTTGTACTTAAATAACTTAAAATATATTATAAATATAAGTTCATAAATTCTTAATTGTATAATATATTATTAATTAAAATTTATATTATTTAAATATTATCTAATAACATGTATTTAATATACTATATAAAGCCAACTAATATGATATAAAAAATGTAATATATTATTTTATTTACTGATTTATAAATCAGTTACAATTTTCATAAAAATGTGTAAGAATTTATCAAATAATTTATATATCACATTAAAAATATTAATGTGGTTTGATATAGATAAAGGTTATTTGTATCTACCATTGATAAATATATAACAATAGAAATAATAATTTAATATAAAAATAAAAATAAATAAATAAAAAATAGAAAAATAAAATAAAAAATAAAAAATTAATAAATTAATAAATAAATTAAATTAAATTTTAAAAAAAAACAAAAAAAACTAATACAACAAAAATATTGTTATTAACTTTTTTTCCACTGGAAAAATCATAGCTTTTATTAATGCAAATAAAAGTTACATTTTGTATATGCGAGTGCATATGCAGATTAGCTTGTAGCTGCCATATTTATAGAACTAGGAGCATTCATAAAATAAATACATCCGCTATGTTCCTTATGTACAAACTGTCAATCAAAAGAGTTTCTCCATATGGAGTCTGTATATATATATATATAAGCTATAATAAAAAATGAATAAGTTGATCATCTTCAATATCTGTAAGGGGACATCCCCCCGTCCCCCCGTCCAAGTGCAGGAGCAAATGGTCTATGGAAATACTGATAATATGCATGCTCGTTCTGTTCCTGCACCTCCATATGTGCAGTTAATAGGTGTGTCACCTCCTTGGAAAGGAGGTCGAAAATTGTGTTCCTCTCCCTGAGAATGTGCTAACATGAAATATGATCAAATTAGGCTTTAAGCAATAGAGTTTCAGCCAATATATTCTGTAGTGTGTGTGTGACATGTCGATAGATCAGAAAACCAGTCAATGACAATCTTGGAGTCCCCAAGAATTTGTAGTGGATGTATATCTTTAGTGATGGCAAATTGTAGGAGGCACAGGAGACAAGATAGTTCTACAAAATTATTGGTGCCGCGTCCAAGTCCAATTTTGACTTTATAGTAATGTTGGACTGTGTGATGGAGAATAAACCCACCACCACAACCATGAAACTATGCAGATCCATCAAAATAAGCCCATGGAATTAAGTAATCAATGATCTCAGGGGTGATGACACGGGGGCAAGGGGGAGGTGGATCATCAGGGATAAAATGATAGATGGAAAGGATGTGGGCAGCAGATGAGGGCTAGTGATGAGGGATGTCATGAAAGATGGTCTGATTGCGGGCCATCCAAATGTTCCAGCAAATAAGGATGGGAATGTTCCGAAGTTTGAGGGGAGTAACCGCATGCCACTAGTGATCCCAAGCTTCTGTGAGGGAGAGTCCATTCCAACGCTGGTTGATATGAAGAGAGGAGAGTATAATCGACCAAAGTTCAAGGGCAGCATTACAGTGGAGAAATAGGTATTGTGTGTCTTATGCAACATCTTTACAAAGTGCACATCTATGCGGACCAGAGAAGGTTCTTTTCTGTAAATTAGCACCAATAGGAATTTTATCGGTGAGTATGCACCACATGAGTAATCGTGCTTTGGCAGGTCCTTTGAGTTTCCAAAGGTTGCGCCACCAAGGAATGAGAGGATCAAGTCCGTTATCTCGATAGATATGAGAGTACCCTTCTTATGGTGTATACCGTCCCTGTTTAGAAGTGGTCCAAATGATTTCATCATCACATTCCTTCAGTCAGACGCAAGTATCTCACAGGGCCTCCAAATATGCTGACCAGTTCTCGATCCACCATGGGTGTATCCGTAAATCCTGATGATCCAGCCACCCTTGTGAGAAGAGTGTAGATCGCTCCTCATGTGTAATCTAGTTGGGAGTCCAGTAACCGGCTTGATTGAGGAGCACAATGAGTGCCTGCGGGAGTAGATGTGCATTCCCGCATCTAACCCATGAATCAAGGCTAATAAGGATCTTGTGTCCGTTGCCAATTTGCCAGGTCAGGTCATCCTTTATAAAATTGATTTTTGATGTGATTGCATGCCAGATAGTGGATGATTTAGAGTGGTGCTCCAGAGGTGCCCAAATCCATTCGATGGGGATAAGTGGATGTTAAAAATATTATTATTATCATTAAATTGACTAATTTTTATAAATTTTAAAATTTTAAATTATCTAAAAAATACTCAACATTAACAATAAACCATCAATGATAAATTAACCAACTCTAATAATCTTATCTCATCATCTCATTCATATATAATCTTTTTATTAATTATGATTTATATTTTTCAAAATTATATATATATATATATATATATATATATATATTATTGTTATTTTATTAAAATTACATTAATGAACCTTCTTTATAATTATATAACTTTACCTTTTTCATTTCTTTAATTTATCATCAATATATTTTTACATTTATCATTTCATTAATTTATCTTCAATATATTTTCACATTTTGCATATACAATGTTTGGGAGTATGATTATGTAACTATTCATGACGCTTATCAAGATATTAGCAGCTGGCACCTAAGGCAAATCAATGTTTAGACACATTGCATTTGAAATTCAGACATCGTGTCGGCAGCATGAAGGTTACAATTAAGAGTGCAAACATCGTGGGTAAATAACTCATTAAAAACCAATGGTTAAACCAGCGATCAATCCATTATTCTGCCTACACCATAATAGTTGGAATTTATATCTCTTTCCAGCTCTTTTACATGGAAAATGTTGCCCAAAAGCCCTTGTTTTGGTGGCCAGGTAAAATCCGAAGGTCAATCATGAGGTACATTGTAGTAAATGCAACATTTAAACCTTTCCTATCCACATTTTCTATTCCCTCAATTTTTTTCAAATCCTTCTTTTCCATCCTGCCATTGTCCAACTATCAGTATTCATTTCACCTCTATGAATTTGAAAGATTTTGTTCACACCTGGGAAATTCTAGAAGAAGCATGGAAAAGGGCGAATGGCAGGCGGGGGAGAACCAGGGAGGCCAAATGGAAGGAGATGGAAGCTCAATTAACTAAGCCCTAAGTAACCAAAGGTAGGGGAACAATATAAAAATGAAGGAATTGGACCAGGAGAGGACAAGCAAGAATCGGAAGAAGCAAATAGAAAGGATTAGTATCAAAAAAAGAGTATAGCAAGAAAGACTTGGGGACACAGAGAGGAGGATAGCGTGGGATTCCATACCTGAGGAGAGAAATTCGGAGATTCGGTCACAACTGTAGGAGAATTTAAAATTTGGAAGGAACGATGTCAAGATGGCCACAGAAGCTACCAGAGGTTAGTAACTATAACTATGGAAGCTTGTAGGTTAAGGCTCTTACTCTTTACATGGTAGATATAGAGTAGGAAGCCCAAATGTTTACTCTTCATATATCTAAGTTTCCAATTTTTTACTTCTGGAGGTTGTAAGGACATGGGGAAGTCTCATATTAACAAACCTTCAAATTTGTTTGCAAACCCTGTAAAAGTGTTGAGCAATATATTGCAAGCAACCTTTGAGTTTGGTATGATCTACGGGTGTGGTAGTAATGTTTTTATACAACTAACCAATTCATCTGAGTGAGCCATTGGTACACAGAGTCTAGGTTGTAAACCATTTTTCTTAATCTTGTCCTGCTAACAATCAAACTATATTAGCCAACAAATATAGCAAAGGCTCCACAAAGATGGATGGCATACAGTGACTCGCTTTTATCATTGTTGTTAAAGAGGGAATATAAAACTTAAATGTTGGAATTTGGAAGTGATAACAATCAAGTTCAAGAACAGAACCACGTATGTCAACAGACTATGTACATGGCTACATTAGGACAGAGTCATAAGTAATATGCCCCAATTGTGTACAATCTCTCAACATAGTATGTGTAAAATTACACCAGGAACAAAATTATGGTAAGCCTCATTAATATGCGCAGTTTGTAGAACTGCAACCATAAATAGTACTGAACATTAAGCATGAATATGTAATCTTCTCCTCTACTGTACACCCAGATTCCATGGTTACAGGATGCATAATTTGTACGACCAGCAGATAGTATTATTCTCACAAAACAATATTATTCTCAAGAGATAGTCAAATTCATCATAGAGATGAGTAGGTAAGGTCTTGAAAATCTAAGTTTAATTTCTCTTTTAATGTTTATTTTGCATGGCTCACAAGTCCATAATCAATATATAAGTTAGATACAATAGCCAAAAAAATAGTTGACAATATGAGTGGTTTCTTTATCAACAACATTGACTTTTTTTTCATATATGACATGGTATTGGATGTCGAACACATTTCCTGGACCAATGAAACTGCCATACTTGTGAGGAAATGTTTGAACCATAGCCATGATGGACGTATAGGCCTTTGGATCCTAGAAATGCCACATGCCATTATGTGCTATGCTTCACTACAAATTTGTCATATTGCTAGTAATATGGAAACATTTAAAGAGTCTACAAGATTAGAGTGAATGCATTATGGGTTCAATATTTCATAGGCTTTCAAAGATTAATACCTTGGATTGCACACAAAAGAATCAATGTGAAGCATTCAATCCTCCTCATGTTTGATATTACAAGTGTAACCTAGTATGGTTTAAACAAGATGCTAGCATATTCACAAGGAAATTGGTAAACTCTTGATCTTAATCAATCACCTAATTCTCACCAAACCATATTTCTTGAAGGAAATATAGTAAATATTGAAAAATTTATTGTTCCTTCACGTCAATGCATATTTTATAAATAGAGTATATAAAGAATTTCTAGAACTTTGACGAAAGAATTATTTGATTGAATATTGCAAACTAGCCAATTGATTAAGGAAAAACAATTTTCCACCCAATTTCAAGCTTTATCGCATTTGGTCTTTATATAATAGGCCACCCCCTATGTAACAAACCCCCTCCTTATCACCCTCATAAAGTGAGGTGGTTACTGTGAAAATTTGATTCCCAATGTACTGTCCTGGGAATGGAATCTAAGGTCTCCTTTCTTTTCTTTTCTTTTTTTTCAACCCTCAATTATTTGCCAACAACTTGCATGTACTGAACTTTTATAAACCATTTATATTTATTATTAGATCCATTTTGGATCAGGGATTGTTTAGAGACACAGCCAATAGCCATTGTTCAACCTTGTGACCTCACGTCCCAAATTAAGGGTGGATTATATGGCATATTCCTGTGTTTAGCGATGAATCGCTCCTCTGCAACTAATGTGTACCTTAGTGGAAACATTCACAATAAGAGTTAGGTGCTTGTACTCTCTGTGTGTTTATTTCTCTATTCTTATTTCTATCAATTGATTCCAATAAATTTGTTGATATGTGAACTCCACTAAAGAAATGCTTCCAGTGATAGAAAGGTTGTTATTAATCATTATTTTAAATCTGGGCGGAATTTCTACTATGAATTATGTCTATGGGTGGAATCGAGTTGAAGGTTGCTTGGTAATAGTAATCATTTCATGACATATAACTAACCAGTTAAGTTTATATGTTTCCCATGGTACATGTGTCATCTGAGGTTTGCAAGGTATTCAAATTTTGATCTTTTAGAGTAACGTTTCCCTTGTTCAATCAATCAAGAATAAACCACATATCAAAATTTCTCACATACACGCAAGCATATTATTGTGTGTTGATAAAGGTTGATTAATTTTAACCTTATAAGTGGGAGCAAGGTAATGAGCTATAACAAATATGGTCCCTTGAGAAAACCAAAGAAGAATTATTCGAAAGGCAGAATAAGAAGATATTAAAAAAAAACATACTTACATTTCTAATAAACAATATATAGATAATAAATAGGTAGACATATTTCTACTAGTATAACCTTGTATGTTTCAAGGATCTAAAATCTCAATCATTGTGATAAACAATTCAGTCAACTGATCTAGACTTGGGATTCAAGTCATTTGATAGTTTTATCATTCTGAATCAGTAGTTTGTTTTCTGAAAAGCAGAATTAGCAATTAAAAGTGTTATATTTTGTACATAAGGTTATTCCATGCATGACATCAGACTTTAGAATCCATCATCAAGCAATCAAATTAGAATTGGACAAACCTCCTTCACCATTGCTAATAAGTTTCAGACATTAAATCAATGTACCAAATTACCTCCAAGAGCGTGAAGCAGTAGCAAAATGAGAAATATCAGCAGGTGTCTCTAAATATTGAAGTGTGTTCCTTGCCATGTAAGGAGGTTAAAGGTTATGATATTTTCTATGCTCTTGTAGATGTACATTCCTTAATAGGATCACATCCTTAGGGAAGAAAAATGAATACTTTTAATGAGGTTCTACGCAATAGCATGAAAATGATAGGGATTTCTATTTTACAGTAAGTCAAAGTTAGCTACATATTTTCATTATGTGCATGTGAGAACACGTAACAAACCTTGATATTTTCAGTCACTAGTGATTAACTTATGCAATTCTAAGAGAGAAAAAAGGCACAGATCCTTCAAAAATGTAGTGAGATTGTTTCCAAAATTAAGCTCATAATTTAGCATCAAAATGTGTTAACTTAGTGCAATTTTCTATCTAGAGTTTTAGAGGAGCACTATAAAGGTTATCATGAAAAGAGTGAAAGAGTAGACCTATAGACTTCACCAATTGATATTCAAAAACATCAAGGAAATTGACACTAGCCTTGAACATTTGAAGGATTCCTTTTACACAGTGCACAAGTGCGTCAACGGAGAATTATTTTAGGTGCAACGTTCAAATTTCAGTGGTGTATCCAGTATCTAGCCATTTAAATGTTTTTAAGAGAAAAATATTACTGTTGTAAGGCTGAAACTTAAAATTGTATAAGATTATTTAACAAAGTGGTAGGATCAAGAATCAACTATCAAGAATCTTGTTGATCAAGAATCAACTATCAGAGTCCATGAATGTAGATAAAGAGAAAAGTGTTTGCGATATATTGCGATTAGTATAGGAGGTTATAAAACACTTTTTAAATGCTTACAAGAAGGATTGATAAATGTTGGAATCACTAAAGTTGTCATTCCTCGACCTTTTCATATAAAAAGTGCTCATGCAAGAAGTAATAGCAAATTTTTTGATCTTCTGGGTGATATGTATCATATATAAGCAAAGAAAGAGATAAAACAGAAGGGTGGGAAGAAAAATATTAAGAATGAAATTGTAATTCTAAATTCAAAGAACAACATATGGTTAGATCTAGAGAAAATATTGCAAGCTTTGGTGAAATTTTATGATATTTTTTTGGAGGAAGCACATGGAAAATTGATTTTTGTTTTCAAAATGAGAAATATGAAAGAGTTTCTATCACATTAATGAACAAGGCCATGGACCCTAATGTTGAGGTAACCGATAAAAATTATTTTTCTATCCAATCCGAGAATCACCTATTGTGGTTGGGATTGTTTCGCATATCTAAGGAGTCTCATGAAACATTAAAATGGGTTTTTTTTTATCAAAATTTGATACCCACAACAATCGCCTCACATAGAATGGGAGAAAAACTAGTTGTTGATGGTTATGGATCATATGAAGTTGAATGGCATCTAGCAGCTGATTGAAAAACATTAAAATGCATGTACAATGTTGGCCATGGTGCTAATGCAAAGCATATTTTCCTTTATTGTATGCACACAAGGAAAAAAGAAAATTTTCCAAGTGGTGGGTGGTCAAATGGGATTACAAGTTGTAAACAAGACATTTCTCCAAATCGAGATGAGGTGGATAAAAATATGGATCTCATACTATCTATACCACTTACAAGAGTACATATATGTATGTTGCATGCATTTGTACGAATAGTTGATAAATTAGTGCAGCTTTATATTCTATTTGCTTGGAATAAAAGGCCATGGGAAATTGCACAAAATTCAACTGAAGCAATTAAGAAGGTTCTTTCTAATGTTGGTTTGCATGGAGGTAATGTGAAAATTTGCAAAGATATGAAATTGTCAGGAGCCCGAGGTAATGTTCCTTCTAGATCATCCATGGGCGGGGTTAAAGCACAACACTTTATTGTAGATGTCAAAGCATCAAGAAAAGGCCAATGGGAAATTTATAAAGACCTTATTGATGCAGAGGATGATCAATCTGATAATGGTAGATTTGCATTAAGGAAAAAAAAAAGTTTGGATAGCTCTTTCTTCTTTATTCTCATTAATGGACAAGGAAAAATTTGAGAAAGGGGATGATATGGTTTTCACTAAAGTAGTTACACATTATACAAAAGAAATGGTTGGAGCGTGGGGAGAGCATGAAATCGCAGATTACATGGTAGGTGGCATTTTTTCCTTCTCTCCACATCATATTTAATATTTTTTATTATGTCATTTTTTTTATTAAAAATTTAATCAGTTGTTTTTATGTTGGCAAGGCATATTGTATGCTCACGCACCATGGTTTGCTAAGGAGTATGGTAGCTTAGGAATTTGGAATACCCAATGAATGGAAAAGTATCATAAGAAAGCAAGGGTAGCATATCATAAAAATACTCAACATGGAGGTGGCTCCAAACCTTCAAATCCACTTGTTTAAATGTTTGAGTGGTTTTATAGGCACATAGTATCAAAGTTTACTCAAGAAGTAGAAGTAGACATTTCTAGTGAAGACTATGTTGAAAAAGGGTAAGGGATGTACATATAAGACAAAAGTCTGAAATGAGGGAACAATCTAAAGGTAGAAAAGCATGTCTAGAATGGCGTTCAAAAAGAAGAAGGGAGGGTAAAAAATGGGTTATGGAAGACAAATTTGGCCAAGAATTATTGTGGTATTTTTGTTGTGTTATGTTGTTTTAGTGTTGAAAATACATCTAAATATTGTCATTTTGATCCTGGACAACTTCTCTTTCTAATGAAAATCATTGCCCATATTGCAGATAATTCCCTTCCATATTTGATGCATGCATGTAGGTTTAACATGCCCCACATCTAAATGTTACTTGGTTAACTCATCCCCACGTCTTACAGGATTTTCATCAAACTATTTGATAGCTACGCATTTTTTGACCACTTCTGTGAATTTCTCTTGGTGAAATTTGGGTGTTATTATCACCTACACCCAAGCATATCATAAAAATACTCAACATGGAGGTGGCTCCACACCTTCAAATCCACTTGTTTAAATGTTTGAATGGTTTTATAGGCGCATAGTATCAAAGTTTACTCAAGAAGTAGAAGTAGACATTTCTAGTGAAGACTCTATTGAAAAATGGGTAAGGGATGTACATATAAGACAAAAGTCTAAAACGTGGGAACAATCTAAAGGTAGAAATGCATGTCTAGAATGGCGTTCAAAAAGAAGAAGGGAGGGTAAAAACGGGTTATGGAAGAAGACATTGGCCAAGAATTATTGTGGTATTTTTGTTGTGTTATGTTGTTTTGAGTGTTGAAAATACATCTAAATATTGTCATTTTGATCCTAAACAACTTCTCTTTCTAATGAAAATCATTGTCCATCTTGCAGATAATCCCCTTCCATATTTGATGCATGCATGTAGGTTTAAAATGCCCCACATATAAATGTTACTTGGTTAACTCATACCCATGTCTTGCAGGATTTTCATTAGACTATTTGACAGCTACGCATTTTTTGAATAGTTAAGTTAGTTTGAACACCATGTGGTTTATTTTGATGGAATTTCTATGAAGGAAAATTGGGTTGGTAAACCAAGAACCAACATTGTTTTCTACAACAATACTTGAAAATATACAATATGGAAAAGAAGATGCCACCGTGGAAGAAGTTGAAGAAGTTGCAAATGCACACAGCTTCATTACCCTACTTCCACGTGGCTACAACACTAAGGTATGGCCACTACTGAATTTTTTTCAAATATGCCATACTAATAAATCAACTTCATATGGTGATTTAATATACTCAAACAATAACCCGATTTCAAATTTTTAGAGTGGTTGGCATTTACACTTGCTTGTAACTAAAATTTTATTCAACGCATCCAATTTAGCCTCTATTTTTGTTGTTATTATATATAGATATCATCCCCTCTGAGATTATTTCAAATGAACTATTTAAACCACTGTAGGGGATATTTTCAAAGAAAACATTCATAGAGAGCGTGATTTATTCTTTTATAAATTTATTATTCCATCCTAATATTTTAAAATTCCTTGTAAATATTTTGTGTAGGTTGAGAACGAGCAGTTCATCTATCTGTGAGACAAAATCAACAAGTGGAAATAGCAAGAGAATTCTTCTATTAGATGAAGCAACTAGTGCTCTTGATGCATGTTCTGAAAGCATCATTCAAGAAGCTCTTGACCATTTGATGATAGGAAGAATCATTGTTTTTGTTGCGCATCATCTCTCCATCATCAGAAATGCAGACATCATTGTTCTTTTACAGCAGGATCGAATTAGGAAATCATGAAGGATTGTTTTCCAAAGGAAGGAGCAGTGCATATTCAGCATTTCTTAAACTCCAACTGATGGAAGCCTTCCTCTAAGTAAATCCAAATCCACATGCCTCAGTCATTCATTATCAAACAAGTCTTTGAGCCTTCATTCAAGAATTTTAAGAGCCTTAGTTATCAATATAGTACAGGAGCATATGGGAGACTTGAAATGATTTCAAATGTTGATACAAGCAAGACTGGTCCCCCAACTTGAGGATGTTTCTTTAGACTTCTCAAATTAGGTACACTTGAATGGCCCTATGCTCTACTAGGGGCTGGAGGATCAATTTTCCCTTGTTTAACTGGACCAACCTTTGCCATCATAATGAGAAATATGCCTCAAGTTTTCTATTAATATTGAATGTCTTCATCTACATTGGATATGGTTTTTATGTTGTTGTTGCCTACCATTTTCAATACTACTTTTTCAATACCATGGGCGAGAATCTCACTATAAGAGTCTGGAAGATGATGCTTTTAGGTCAATATCATAATTTTCTCTTGTGTAAGAATAATTATTAATGGGTACATTTCACACCTGTTAATACTCAGAAATAGAATTAATTACAGCACCAATAAAGCAATGTCATATCACTTGCAATAACATAATCGTATGAAATGGAATTTAGCCTTTTAGATCTCCAAAAAAAAAAAAAAACTTGGTCCCTATGCACTTTGGCCTTCAAGTTCTGATCAAGATCAAGACACAAGGATATTAACTTGAAGATATGCACAGAAATTTGTAACAAAGCTTGACACTGCTTCTATATAGCTCGGATTTAGGATTTAGACTTGGAAATACCACACCTGTGAATACTCGGAAATAGAATTAATTATAGCACCTATAAAACAATGTCATATCACTTGCAATAACATAATTGTATGAAATGGAAATACCCCAGGCACATGTGAAATGGAGTGCATTTTCTAGGAATCACAGTTTCATCATTACAATCAAACCTATTAATTTTCACAAGTTAAATTTACTAAAATTGGGATTGCAATGCTCTAGGATAAGCCATACATTGAGAGATGGTACATATAGGAAAGTTAAATTTACTGAAATTGGGATTGCAATGCTCTGGGTTAAGCCATGCATTGAGAGATGGTACATACTGGAAATTTTCTATGCTTGTAAACTTTTCATATCTGAAAGTTATTCTTTTTTTAAGGATACTACAAAAGCTTACATTTCAATAAAGGGCATTTCAATAATGAATTTCGAGTTCTATAAGTGAACAAAAATACTAAAGCCATCCTTGTTGGAAAATAGAAACCATCCCAGAATATAGAAATTGACTTACCCAACCCCACTTCTATCAATCCTCAACTTGTATTGATGACCAAGCATTACACTGGTAGTGCTAAAGAGACCTTGTTCACACAAATTTATCCAGTCAAGGACACACTTTCCTCCATCATCATATATAATGAAAACAAAAGTAATTTGGTAATCAATAGTTTGTCAATGCCTTGGAGTTACTAACCTCTACTTATCCCAAGTGATAAAAGATTAGATAGGTCAAATAATTTGGGAAACCCGCAATGATCACCCCAAAGTGCTCCATTACCTTCACTATCAAAGCCTTTTGTGACACAATGGAGTGTGATAACTCCATTGAGTTGTTCTAACATGAGTTAGCAATACCTTGCACAATATGATGGATACCACAAGACATAACACTTCACAAACATTGTAAGGTGTACAAACTCAGTTATACTTCTTCATTTACTCAACATGTACTTTCTAATCAACCTATTGTTAAGCAATTCAATCTGAAGAATTTAAAACTACGCATTGTAGAAAAATAAAAGACTGCACAGGGAAGCTAACTCCCTTCAATGTTTAGCATGCCATTTAATCATGCATAATTTTCATTGCAAAACCCATGGGTTTGCCTCCCATTTGGACCATTCAACACTCCAATGACTTGGTCTATGGTTCTTTACCACCAAATTATCCTACATGTTGTACCTCACTAGTGGAGATAATCAAGATTAAGAGGGAGATTATGTAACTTTTGGAAGATGATAAGATCCATCTTCGCACATCACCATGAGGATATCCCACTTTAGTTGTACCTAACAAGGAGAAACAAGAGTGGAAACATTGCATACAATGTTGGGCCCTCAACAACATCACCATTAAGAACCGTTAAGAACCACTATCCACTTTCTTGGATTGATGACCATCTTGAATGGCTCAAGGGATCCAAGTACTCCACCGACATAGATATTGCTCTAGGCTATCACCAAGCCTATATAGAACCTAATGACGTCTAGGAACAACATTCAAAACAAAATTTGACCTCTATGAGTGGTTGGTCATGCATGACAACCTAACTAATGTCCATCACCACTTTCATGCAAATCACCAACATCTTTCACCTACACCTCCAAAATTTTATGGTCTACTTGGGATGACAATTTTCATTTTAGCAAGAATTGGTCAAAATAATTGTAGTGTTTTCAAATAGTAGTTGATCTCCTCCCCCAACACAAGTTGTAAACTAAAAATGAAGAAATTCGTCTTTGGACAAACCTTTGTCTAATATGTGGGTTTTGTGATTGATGCAATTGAAGCTCACACAAATCCTACCAAATTCATGTCTTTTGACATTCAACCTACTCCCACCAATACCTTAAATCACAAGATTTTGTTAGGAGGCTGAATTTATATAAGAAATTCATCCACCATTACTTTTGCATTGCTTGAGCATTGAAACAAAAAATTTCACCAGACTTCTAAATAAAACCAAGTGTTTCAAAAGTTGAAGGATGCACTATTCTCCTAGAATTGCAAGAACCTTTCAAGACTTAAACATGTGCATTTAAATAAGCCATAGGCATTGTTCTTAAGCGAGGAGGACACCCAACTACATACCGCTCAAAGAACATGTCCCAATAAAATCTAAACTACAACACTTATGCCAAGGAAATCTAGGCATTGGTTTGGGCACTCAAGTATTGGTCACACTACATCCTTGGTGAAGAAAATATCCTCCATGTTGATTGTCATCCTCTTCAATTCTTGAACTTCCATTCTAATATCCACAAACAAAAACAATTAAAAAGGCTTCATAAATTTGACAATTTCATTTAGTCATTAAGAATAGCCCTAATAAAGTGGTTGATTTACTCATCATAATGCCTACCAAGTTCCTTCCCATTTTAGATGGACGAAGTGCATCATATCAGCAATGAATAGTAAGAATAGCCCTAATAAAGTGGTTGATTTACTCATCAGAATGCCTACTAAAGTCCTTCCCATTTTAGATATACGAAGTGCGTTATATCAACAATGAATAGATCAATATTTGAATGACCCCTATTTTGGTATTGTCATGAACTCCATCCAACAACCACAGAGGTCAACTAAACACCCTTCCTAGACTAGACAAAATAGAATAGATTATTGTACATGCTCAATCAATTGTGTACTAACTAGACTAGATCGCCTCTTTTTTCCCAGATAGGTCCACTTTTCATCATATGGAGAGAATTTTGGGGTGTGTAAATTTTGTTGCTTTGCAACGATACTTCTTTTAGCTTTTTGTTAGGAAACATGTGGAAGATTTGATACGGAGATGTTCACATTACAGCCAAAGCAACACTTCTAATTAAAAGCTTGTTGTGTACTAGTATTTCCAAGTTCCCAGCAAGCCATGGGAGTAAAATATCTGTGGATATCATCAATGATTTGCCTACCATTTAGCCTAATAAGAATAATTGTACCACTTAGCCTAATAATCATAATTGTATCATTTTAGTAGTTTGCATATTTTCAAGGATGGCGATGTCCATTCCTTGCAACAAGAAAATTGATGCCCCTAAAGCTGCAACATACTTCTTTTGACAAGTTTGGAGCTATTATGGTTTATCATGATGTAATATCCCAAATGAGAAATAGACAGCAATACAAAGCAACATAAACAAAAACTACAGCAAATAGAGACATACACATAAAACACTGCAAATAAACCAGAATTGTTGAGCCATTTTATTATATTTTCTGAAATGAGGAACAGGTACAAAGTGTGCTTAGAATGATAGCACCTTGGTCTACTCAAGGCAAGCTGAAATGGTCTCTCCCTCCTCTATTAGAAACTCTGCTCAATATCTTCTTTGCACTACTCCTCTACGCGGTCCTGCTGGAAAAGTTGTTGTTTGAACAGGGACTGCAAGATGGGGTTGCTCTACTGCTCAGAAAATTCTAAGACTCGGACACCGATCTCTCCTCCAAAAACCCAAAATAACCCGCGAAGGAATTCCAGAAAGTTTTACCCCAGAAATTCACCCTCTTGGGATGACTATGCTCTCTTGTTGGGTACGTTGTCCTCTGTGATGAAAATGTTGAAATAAGGACCTCCAACTATCCAAGGAACTCAGCTATGGAAAGGTTGATCCCCTCACAAACCTCCAGACTGAAATCTCGCTAAGTTCTTCCTCCCCCGGAGCTGCTCTCCTCTATAACTGCATAACCCCCTGAGAGACTGCGTTGCCCTGGAGATGATTGTGTAACCCTGGTGGCGGAAACAATGAAACTGCTCTCAAAAACTAGTAGAATGGCTCCTCTCCTAAGTGGGCACTCGAAGTCCCTCAAGGACGAGGTTGGGATCTCCGCTCGGAGACACCCTTGTGCTAAACAGCACTGCAGACTCATCTAAACATCTTAAGCGTGCTCTAGTCTTGACAGACAGAAAATCATAAAATGTAAGAATGAATGAGAAAGGTTGCCTCCATCCCTTTTTATGCTAGTGAACCCCTACATTCCCTTGGGCCCACCAATGTTGCGTTGTTCATCTTGCCACGTTGTCTCTTGCTACGCAGCATTGCCTCTCCCACGTTGCCACTGCGCTGCCTAGCCCCACACAGCCATTGCGTTGTCCTAGTTGCCTCCTCTCCTGCATTATCACTTGGCCTTTTAATTACTCTACCTAGTGACTTTAGGAAAGTGTTTTTATTATAATGTTTGATTTATGGGTCCCCTCACCCCTTTATTTCCTGTTGAATTTTAGAAAGGCAAAAATTAACCAAAAATGAATATTCCAATTAGTTTTCTACTAATTGGGAATATTACAGTCCTCCCCGCCAAAATGTTGCTTGTCATCAAGTAACTGCAAAGATGAATGTTGCAAGATCTTCTCCCCCTCCCAAGTGGCATCCTCATCTGGAAGGTTCCTCCACCTAATCAGATATTCCTTGACTGTCTTGCTCCTCAGTTGTCTCTCCCGAGTGTCTATAATGGCTTCTGGTTGCAACACCAAATGCCCCTCATCATCTTTAAGTGGGAGCTCCATAGTGACAGTCACCTGCTGCCCCAGAGCTTTCGTCAAGCATGAGACATGAAGATGTTATGGATCCGGCTCCCAGCTGGTAGCTCTAGCTCATATGCCACCTCACCAACTCGTCTAATCACCCTGTATGGCCCATAGAAGCGGGGTTTTAACTTCTCTACTCCCTTCTACTTTGGCATGGGTTGTTTGAATGGTTGAAGGCAGAAGTAAACCATATCATCTACCTCAAATTGTCTCTCTACGCAACCTTTGTCTACATACAACTTTTGTTGGTTCTGCATTGTGGCCAGGTTATCCTTGAGAGCCCGGAGGATGTCATGGCTCTCTTGGATCCAATCTTTGGGCCTTAGGGCCTTGCTTGCTCTAAACATAACATCAACAAAGGTTAAACCATGATATCCATACAAAGGATAAAACAGAGACATACCAATCGACATATGGAATATCATGTTGTAGCAATATTCCCCCAAGTGGAGCCAACACAGCCATGCCTTATGTTCACCCAAGACATAGTTTCTCAAATAGCCCTCCAACCACTTGTTCATTATCTCTATCTGCCCATCCATCTGCAGGTGATAACTGGTACTTGGTGTCAACTCGGTACCCACCAAACAGAACAAATCCTGAAGAACAACTTGGCCACCTGTGAAGCAGTGTATCGTGCAGAGATGGCGAAAAAGTGTGCATACTTTGTCATTCGATCCACAACTACAAACATGCAATCCTTGCCCTACACCATGGGAAACCCTATGATGAAATCCATGGAGATGCTCTCCCATTTTCCCTCGGAATGGGAAGCGATTGTAGCAAACCCGTGGGATGACTCAACTCTCCTTTGTTCCTCTGGAAAACCTAGCACTCCCTGACATGCCGGAGTACATCCTCCTTGAGGCCCCTCCATGAGAACTTTTCCCGTATGGCCCTGTAAGTCTTCGTGAAGCCCTGATGACCTAAAAGTGACGAGTCATGGGCTGCACGCAAGATCTTCTCCCTGAGTTGGGAGTTACCTGTCAAATAAATCATGTCCTAGTAATAGATGACCTCATCCATCACCCGATACTTGTCCATTCAACACCTCACAAGCAAAACGATCCTTGGAATACTCCACCAACAGCTAGGCTCTCCAATCTGCGTCAAGGCTCATCAATGACAATGTTGCTGACCTCTGTGACAAGGCATCTGCCACCACATTGTTCTTCCCCTTGACATATTCGATGTCAAAGTCATAGACCTGGAAGTTGCTAACCCACTTTTGTTGTCTCTCCTGCAACTGTTTCTACTCAAGGAAAAACCGGAGACTGTTGTGGTCAGTCCTCACCCGAAATTTGTTACCCACCAGGTACTGTCGGAACTTGGCCAACGCATGCATAGTGGCTAGCATCTCTTTGTCGTATATTGGGTACAGTCTCTCATGCGGCAGTAGCTTTCAACTCTCGAAAGAAATAGGATGGCCCTCCTGCATCAAAACTACTCCTACCCCCTCTCCTGAAGCATCAAACTCCAGCACAAAGGGCTGGGTAAAATCCAGCAATGCCAACAGTGGACAACTACTCATCACCTCCCTGAGCCTGTCAAAGGCCCTTTGCGCAGCGTCAGTCCATCCAAAATCCCCCTTTTTGGTGAGGTCTGTGAGGGGTGCTGCAAGCTGTGAAAATCCCTTGACAAACTTTCAATAGTAGGTGTAGACGCCTACAAACCCCCGAAGTTCTTCGATGCCAGCCAATCCTGGATGGTCTGGATATTCTCCTCATGGAATCTTACCCCATCCACTCCGATGATATGCCCCAAGTAGAGCATCTTTGTAAGCCCAAACTCGCACTTGGATAGCTTAGCATAGAAATGTTGATCCTTCAAAATACAAAGTACAGCCTCAATATGCTGCAAGTGCTCCTCCCATGTGCGGCTATAGATGAGAATTTCATCGAAAAACACTAGCACAAACTTCCTCAGTTGACCACGGAAGATGTGGTTCATGCAAGACTGGAATGTGGCCGGAGCATTGGTCAGCCCAAAGGGCATCACCAAGAACTCAAAGTGGCCATAGTGGCATCTAAACGCAGTCTTTGGGACATCCTAGTCCCTCACCTTGATCTGATGGTATCCTGACCTCAGATCTATCTTCGAGAAGAACTTCACTCCCCTCAACTCATCCATCATCTCATCAATCCTAGAGATGGGGTAACATTTCTTCATGGTTTTCTTGTTGAGCGCCCTATATTCGATGCACATCCGTAATGTGTCATCCTTCTTCTTCACCAAGACTACGGAAGAAGAAAAGGGACTAGTATTGGGCTTGATGTGTCCCAATGCCAAGAGCTCATGTATGGCTCGCTCAATATCATCCCTATAGGCTTTGGGATGCCTATACGGGGTGGTGATCACTGACTAGATCCCCTGCTCCAGCTCAATAGTATGCTCAAATCCCTTGTCTAGTGGCTTCCCTGGTGGTATGTCCCCAAAAATTGTGGAGTAACGGTCCAATATAGACTGTACATCAGGATGCATTGGCTACCCCATAGCTCCTGCCTCTGAAATAAGTAGCTCCACTACCCACTCTACATCTCCCTTCCGAAAATCTGCCTCCATCTGGTGTGTCGAGACTGTCTAGGGAGAGTATGTGTACATGCCTCTGATCATCACATGCTTCCCACTCTTCTTATTCGTCCACTTGATCTCAATGTCTCCCAATCTGTAGTGACCTTACCAAGTGTGATAAGTCATTGCACACCCAATACCACAATGGTATCTGGGATGTCGACCACAAAGAAATGATCCATTATGGTGTATGCCACCATGGTCACTGTTAACGTTGGAACATACCACATGCACTGCATGGTCCTGGCACTTGGAACCAACACGGAGAACCCATCAAAACTCTTCGTCAATATGCCTCTCCACTGCACTAGTTGGGCATCAATGAAGTTATGTGTGGCCGCATTGTCCACCAACACTGAGATACGATGTCCCTGGACCGTGCCTCAGACTCTCAACATCAAATACTTGGGAAGTCCCCGCAAAGATGCAAGGACTCCTCCAGTGGGTGCAAACGATGCCCCTCCTATTGTTGGGGGAGGTGGTGGTGAATGATCTTCTCCTGGTGCACCAGTGTTGGCATCTCCCTCCAACTCCTCATATGCCTCTTCTTCTCCCTCACTGTCAGAGAATACCTCAATGTAGTGTGCCTTCCCTGCGGCACAACGATGACTCGATGCCCATGGCTCCTGGCAAGTGAAGCATAGTTTCCTCCGTCTCAAGTCTCTCTGGGTATCATCATCCAATGGCCCTCGGCCCTGGTTGCCCCTTGGGGGTGGAGCTCTCATGTCTTTCCCCTTTTGCTGGTAAACAGGTTTGTGGAGAAAAGGAGCTCTCGTGCTTGGCAGGGCATCCTGCAAGTCCCTAGTCCTCCCTACTGCATCCTTCAGCATAGTAGGCCTAGTGGATCTAACTATCCCATGCAATGGTTCTTCCAACCCATCAATAAACATATATACTCGCCTGGCCACTGACAAGTCTGGCGCCATCACTGAAAGTTTCAGGAACTCGAAAATGTAAGTCTTCGGGCTTCCTGACTACTTGAGCTTAGTCAACTCAACAAAGTGCTCCTTCGGGTCCTTCCGGTCAAATCTCTCCACTAACCTCCGAGTGAACTCTGCATACATTGTCACCCTTGCTTGACCTAGCATGGTCATCCCGTGGAACCACCACTCATGGGCTTCCCCCTCAAGATGCATCGTTGCCACCTTGATAGCCTCTACCTCTGCCATTTGGTTCAGCTGAAAATAGATGTCCAGCTTCTCCACCCAAGCCTTAGACGAACACTTTGATGATCCATCAAAGGTAGGCAAGAAAAATCTGCCCACGGTACGTTGCATATCATTCCCCCGTGTGTGCCCTCCTCCTCTGTTCTAGCTATGGGGTATGTTGTTGTTCTTAAGCTTGCAAAACTCGTTAAAGGTGAGGGCCTATCCAAACTCTTGCCCATACGACTGATACTCTCCAAAATATTCCTCGTAATGAGCCACCTCCGACACCTGGAGTCCTCCCATTCCTAATCCTGAGGTCAAGAAAGTGGGCATGGTGGAATGTGGAGGAGTGTGTAGCACCACCTGTTGTGCAGCGTTCTGCTCCAAAATATGGTGAGAAGTATCGGACCCTTCTCCGTTGTGAAACTACCTTGGGATCTCACGTTGTCTGTTTTTTCCCATAATCTTCTACCCCATTTGCTCTATCTTTCTGGAAAGCTCCTGTACAGATTTCAAGAGGAGGTTACCAAACTCCTTCCCATCATCTATCTAATTTGCCATTGGTGCCTTCCCTTTGTCTTCCTCAACCGAAACACTGTCCTCTTCTACAGGGGTGATTTCGAGCCTACGCTCTTTGTCCCTGTACTTTTGTTTCCAGTATGTGATGAACTCTCTATCTTCGGGTATCATAGACTGATTTCTGTTGAGATTTGGTGTATTTGGGGTAGCATCAGTTATGCTCTAGCTCCCAAATTTTGTGGAGGGACTAGAGTACACTTGATCTACAAGACCCGGAAATTGATTTGGGAAATTTCATCTGGTTTAGGAGATATTAAATTAATTATTTATTTTAATGTATTTTCTAAGTTAAAACTTAGAAAACTTAAATAATTAAAGTGAATTTAATTAAACATGTGATGAAATTGTCTTAAGTCACACGGATCAATCTTTCTTTTAATCTTAGCCATTGATTCAAGATCTGATCATGGTTGTTGATTTGCCAATGAGAAAAGTATAAAGGAAAGGCTTGGGGTCATTTGTAAAGGCACACAGAGGCAGAGCACTGAAGCTAAGTTGAGATTCTATGGCAGGGTTTGCTAAGAATACTCAGAATTGTTTCAGTTGTAGAGAGGGGGATTTAGGCCAAGGGGATGATCTGATCCCGGGGTCTAGAATACACAAGAGGCAGAGATCAGCTCAAGGACAACATAGATGAGAAGGGAAGCTACAGCAGCAAAGACAATGCAGTCCCTCCAAGGACAACGTGATTTTCAGCACGAAACCCTCAGAGGGTTACGCAGAGACCCTTAGGAGCAGCGTAGGGCCTGCGTCACCTAGTCTAGGGTAACGGAGACCTTTCTGGAGCAGCGCTGAGGGTCAGAGGGACTTCAGAGGTTGACGCAGAGGCTTTTAGGGGTAGCGTTGGGGTTTCTAGGCCCTAATATTGGCTAAGTTCTGTAAATCTTGTTTGAGGGTGTGGATCAATCATTATTTTGGCCCTAGATGAGTCAGTGAGCTGTAGATCTTTAATATCTCTGTTGGGTTTTCCAGATCTCGAACCCAAGCTTGTTGTATTCAGAAAATTCTTAATAATAAAACCCTCCAGGAGCCAAAGACCGGTTTTCTCGCGTTGGGTTTTTCCGAGTACTATTGTCCAAAAATAATTGTCACTTTGTCTATGTGTGCATGAATCTGTTCTAGATCTGAATTGGTGGAGATCTGTTATGTGTTTTGCTTCGATTTTAACTTGAATTTATTCAGTTAATAACTTGTCTAAGTAGGAGGAGCATTACCAAATTAACAGTGATAATTTCTGTAAAAAAGTGTAAAGATCAGAAATTTCCACATGGTATCAGAGCAATTGCAGATCTAGGAGGGTCACCAACAGAAGAGACTGAAGGTTTTAGCTGCAGAAAGCACCTGGAAAAGTAGCAGAAATACAGATTTGAAGGGACAACGCAGTTTTCAAAGGCAGATTCACGCAAAGGGAAGGGTGACACTATCTAACGATGTGTCCTAGCAAGCCCACCCAATTACTGTGCAGAGGCAGCTCAAAAACAACGTTGGATTGGTCTGAAGCTAGCCAATGTGATTCAAATCTGAATCTGTCAAATCCAGAAAAGACTGCAGAAAAGCTGCAGAAATTCAGAAG
Organism: Pinus albicaulis; assembly: GCA_034641835.2. NCBI lineage: Eukaryota > Viridiplantae > Streptophyta > Pinopsida > Pinales > Pinaceae > Pinus > Pinus albicaulis. The sequence continues at coordinate 92,483,463 of CM076570.1, read as the reverse complement.
GTGTTGGTGGGGATAATTTTCTGAAGTTTTCAGATCTTTAGCCTTATCACAAGTGACAAAGAGCGGGAGGATATCAGCTTCTCAGAGAGTTTCTAACCAAAGGAAACTTACAGGTTGATCAGAGGATCAAAGAAGAAGCTAAATCATAGTTGATTTGGTAGATTTCCAAGGAGGGAAATCAGTTGTCAAAGGGAGCAGAAGGTACTTGTTTCACCAAGGGCCTTAGATCCATTTCTCTAGCAAAGAGAAAAGGAAGTTCCGACAAATTTTGAGCGGATGGCTCCTCATGGACTGCGTGATCAGGATAGGCTGAATGGCCTCTCAAACTTTTCAGTTTGGAAGGCAAGGATCCTGATAGTCCTTGAGGCATACAATCTAAGAGACCATGCAGAGCAAACTCTGGCCACACCGACAAATCCAGATCTCCTTCGAAAGCATAAGGAAGCTGTTGGGCATGCCAAGCGGCTGATTACGGATGGTATCAAGGACCATATTTTACCACACGTAGCTGAGAAGAAGAAAAATAACGAGATGTGCAAGGCCTTGACTTCTCTATATGAGGGAAAATCTGTCTAAATAAAAATGTTGTTGGAGACTCAGATGAGGTCATTCATGATGACCAAGGGAGAAGACATGAAGCATTTTTCTCTTCACATTGCAGTCAATCAGAGATCAGCTAACTGCAATGGGTGCAACAGTGGATGATGTTGTGATATTCAAGACTGCCCTCAATGCAGTCACAAATGAGTGGGAAACCTTTGTCCAAAGTATCTTGGGCAGAGCAGACCTCCCAGATTGGGACAGCTTGTGGTCAATTCTGCGTCAAGAAGAACTCCGTAGATTCACCAAGAGGCAGCACAACCCTGGATTGAGAAAAGTGAAGAAGGAAGATGAGGAAGATGCAACCTTGGCATCAAAGAAGAAGCCAAAGAAGAAGAAGGAACTTTCAAAGATCAAGTGCTTCCAGTGTGGTGAAATGGGACATTTTGCCAGCAATTGTCCTGAGAAGAAAAGGGACAAGAAAGCATCTTCTTCCAAAGCAGTTGTGGCAGATGATGGGTTAGGAGATGATGTAGCCATCAGTGCTCATGAACCACAGAGGTAGGGTGACATGGGCATGTAGATGAGCTACATGGAAGAGGGGCAGGATCCTTGAGCAGCTCATCTCTTGGATCACATGTGAGCTACGGAAATCTTAAGATAGTAGCGAGACAAGTGGAGCATTGGGTGCATAGATCACAGATGAAGCATGCAGAGGTAAATCTGAAAACTGGAAGGAGCAACGCAGAGCAAGGCAGAAGCAGCGTAGAAGCAGTAGCAGCACAAAGGCTGATGTGACTTCAGCAGCGCAGAGTAGAGCTGCTTACGCAGTGCAAAAAGTTTCAAAGGGACAGCACAGTGCAACAGCAGCGTGATAGATTTTAGCACAAGAGGGTTGATGTGACTTCAGTAGTGCAGAGGGAGTCTGATTACGCAGGCAGAGCTATAGTTGTGCATCGTTCTTTAGATGCCAACACAAGTCTGTAGCCTATGGAGCTTCAGTGATGAGGATGCAGCCCAGCTGGCTTGTCTGTCAAAGATTGGGCAGGAGATTCAGTTGTTTCTCTCAACAACTGAAGTTGCAGTGCAGCAGATCAGCAGTGGCAATGCTATGAGCAGCACAGATGCAGCATATTGAGAGGGAGCTGCAGTACAGAGGTTGCAGTGGCAGAGTCATGGGCAGCAGTAGTGCAGAGTTGAGTGGCAGCAGGCTAAGCATCAGCAACACAGAACCAGTGCCCAAAATCATGTAATGCATAAGTGTGATGTATTGCTAAAGCACACCGTTGATGCTAAGAGGGAGTGTTGAGATTTTGTGTATTCGGGGTAGCATCAGTTGTGCTCTAGATCCCAAATTTTGTGGAGGGACTAGAGTACACTTGATCTACAAAACCCGCAAATTGATTTGGGAAATTTCATCTACTTTAGGAGATATTAAATTAATTAATTAATTTAATGTATTTCCTAAGTTAAAACATAGGGAACTTAAATAATTAAAGTGAATTTAATTAAACATGTGATGAAATTGTTTTAAGTCACACGGATCAAGCTTTCTTTTAATCTTAGCCATTGATTCAAGATCAGATCATGGTCGTTGATTTGTCAACGAGAAAAGTATAAAGGAAAAGTTTGGGGTCATTTGTAAAGACACATAAAGGCAGAGCACTGAAGCTAAACTAATATTCTAGGGCACGGTTTTCTAAGAATACTCAGAAGTGTTTCGGCTGCAGAGAGGGGAATTTAGGCCAAGGGGATGATCTGATCCCGGGGTCTAGAATACACAAGAGGTAGATATCATCTCAAGGACAGCGTAGAGGAGAAGGGAAGCTGCAGCAGCAAAGACAGTGCAGTCCCTCCAAGGACAGCATGATTTTCAGTAGGAAACCCTCAAAGGGTTACGCAGAGACCCTTAGGGGCAGCGTAGGGCCTGCATCACCTATTCTGGGGTAACGCAGAGCTTTCCGGAGCAGCGCTGAGGGTCAGAGGGACTTCAGAGGCTGACGCAGAGGCTTTTAGGGGCAGCGCTGGGGTTTCTAGGCCCTAATCTTGGCAGAGTTCTGTAAATCCCGTTTGAGGGTGTGGATCAGTCATTATTTTGGCCCTAGATCAATCAGTGAGTTGTAGATCTAGTAGATCTCTGTTGGGTTTTCCAGTTTTGGAACCCAGGCTTGTTGTAATCAGAAAATTCTTAATAATAAAACCCTCCAACAGCCAGAGACCGATTTTCCCGCATTGGGTTTTTCCGGGGACTATTTGTGCAGAAATAACTGTCACTTTATCTATGTGTGCATAAATCTGTTCTAGATCTGAATTGGTGGAGATCTGTTATGTGTTTTGCTTCGATTTTAACTTGAATTTATTCAGTTAATAACTTATCTAAGTAGGAGGAGCATTACCAAATTAACAGTAATAATTTTTGCATAAAGTGTAAAGATTCAGAAATTTCCACAATTTCTCCGCAGGTTGAGCCAAGTCTATGAGCTATGATACCACTGTAATATCCCAAACAGGAAATAGGCAGCAATACAAAGCAACATAAACAAAAACTACAACAAATAGAGACACACCAAAAACATTGCAAATAAACAGAACAGCTGAGCCATTTAATTATATTTTCTGAAATGAGGAACAGGTACAAAGTGTGCTCAGAATGATAGCACCTTGGCCTGCTCAAGGCAAGCTGATATGGTCTCTCCCTCCTTTATCAGAAACTTTGCTCAATCTCTGCTCTGCATTGCTCCTCCTCTACGCAATCCTGCTGGAAATGTTGTTTTTGGCTTAAAAGAGACTGCAAGATGGGGTTGCTTTGCTGCTCGGAAAATTATGAAACTCAGACATCGGTCTCTCCTCCAAAAACCCAGAATAACCCACGAAGGAATTCCGGAAAGGCTAACCCCGGAAATTCACCCTTGGGATGACTACGCTCCCCTGCTGGGTACGCTGGCCTCTATGATGAAAATGTTGAAATAAGGGCCTCCAACTATCCAAAGAACTCATCTATGGAAGGGTTGATCCCCTCACAAACCTCCGGAATGAAATCTCACTAAGTTCTTCCTCCACCGAAGCTGCTCTCCTCTATAATTGTGTAACCCCCTGAGAGACTACACTGCCCTGGAGATGATTGCGCTGCCCTGGTGGCTGAAACAATGAAACTGGTGAAATGGCTCCTCTCCTAAGCGAGCACTCGAAGTCCCCTGAGGACGAGGTTGGGATCTCCACTCGGAGCCACCCTTGTGCTAAACAACACTACAGACTCATCTAAACAGCTTAAGCGTGCTCTAGTCTTGACATACAAAAAATCATAAGATGTAAGAATGAATGAGAAAGGTTGCCTCCATCCCTTTTTATGCTAGTGAACCCCTAGATTCCCTTGGGCCCACCAATGTTGTGTTGTCCCTCTTGCCACGTTGTCCCTTGTTACGTTGTGCTGCCTCTCCCACGCTGCCACTACGATGCCTGGCCCCACACTGCCACTGCGTTGTCCTAGCTGCCTCCTCTCATGCGTTGTCACTTGGCCTCATGGGCCCCGCTTTTCCTTTGAATTATTCTGCCTAGTGACTTTAGGAAAAAAAAATTATTCTAATGTTTGATGTATGGGTCCCCTCACCCCTTTATTTCATGTTGAACTTTAGAAAGGCAAAAATTAACCAAAAATGAATATTCCAATTAGTTGTCTGCTAATTGGAAATATTACAATTGACCATCATTTTCAATCATGACTTCATATCTTTATTCAATTCTTGAAATTCATTGTGGAAACTTTCAAGTTATCAATTAATGTGATATAAAGGTTGAGTTAGTTAACATGACCTTGGTCCATGCTCTTTTCATTTACGACCATCAAAACAAATAGTGGGATCATTACATGTCTCTACAAGGCACTCTCCATTTGTAGTTGGTTATGGTTTCCAACATCATTTCCCTTATGAGATTCCAAATGACATCTTAACTCCATCCACAATGCACATCCCACCAACAAAATAAGCAAGGAAATGCTTCTTTATTTGTACAAAACTTGGCCAATATCCATAATAGGGCCCATGACATACTTCAAGAAAAGTATGCCAAAAACAAGGCATTTCATAGCATAGGTCAAGTTGCTCATCATTTTCAAGTTGGTGATAAGAGTTTGGAATTACGGTAATGTCCCTACTGTCCCAAAAGAAAAGTGGTATGACTGCCATGAAAGCAAAATAAGCTTGGATATGGAGCTTGGTGGATATAACCAAATTTTGCACGGAAATACAAGCTCATAATTCATATGTTTGGAAGACATCCCTATCTTTCCTGGATTGAATGATGCATTTCTTGAAGTAATTGGAGGTAAAGAACAGGTATTTAAGGAAGATAATTCTAGTCTCATTAGAAGAATGCAGGCTGAGGACGAAAGGGGTGATATAGTAGTCAATTTACCCTCGGATATGAGGAATGATCGCTCAGTATAGAGCAATGTTGAGAGAAAGGAGCCTAACAGGTTTTTGATCAAGAAGAATATGACAGTAGCAGAATAGCTACATATGTCATGAAGAAGAGCAAGTGGTCTTTCCCTATAAACTTATATCCTACAAAACTGTAGGCACTCATAATGGAAACAATTATGATCAAATAGGATGTGATGAGGGGTGCAATGTTGTTCTTGTGACAAATATTGACCAAGATATTGATGAAGAAATAAAATTTCAGCCTTTTTCAAGTCTTCATCCATTAAACAAATAAAAGTGTGAGTAACGTAATCCTATATCAAGCTTTCTTCCTAAATAGAGAAACACGTGAGTAGCTTAATTGCCACATCAAGCCCTGTTCCTGTTAGAAATCCATTGCAAGTTTCATATTCTGTGAGAACTTTGATAGGCAATGAGAGAAAAGAACAATGTATAGATGAGTGGGCTTTTGAAGATCTCAATGTTTACTTTTCTATTCCATATTTGTACCTCTTGGAATGCCCAACATATAATATTGATGCATTTCAATGAAAACAGACCATGAGTTCAAGTATCCATGCTTTCCTTCCCATTGGTGAAACTGAGAATGTCGATGAAAAAATCCCACAAGTTTTGTTGTCTGCTAAGCAACGTAAGTCTGAGTTTGTGGGAGAAAATTTTGTAGTCTTTCAGCTGAATTTTAGGTCGTGATGATGACTTTGTCGGTTCAGCAGAAGAAAACCACAATTCAACCACGAATACGGATATGGGTCAATCCTCATCACCAATTTCCAGCTCACTAATGAGTGTCCATGCTGTCAAGAGACAAATTTATGCAGCCCTGAAGCTTTCGAAGAAGTTCCAGTTATTCAATAGTGTCCCAAGAGATTCACATTGTCATAATTTCTCACTAAATTAGGTTCTAAAAGGATTTACCTTTCCCACCAACATTGTGTATTCACAAGATTTCCAAAACTGTTGGGTAATTTTCTGAATTGCTTTGCTTTGTATAAAATAAACCCCTTGAGTATCCATCCACGTTCATCATATACTCACTACTACATTTAATTCGAACATAGTGTTTACAAATATTTCATATTGCATTTTATTCCAATATAGTGTTTACAAATATTTCAGGACTAGTTGAACGCATCAAGAGGAAAAAAGTGCATGTACAGATACCAAGAAGTTTCACTTATTGAATACTGTCCCAAGGGATTCACAAGAAAAAGAACTCACCATTCCACAAGTTTGGGCCTTCTTATCCAACTCACATTTTGGAAACATTTTTCCTCGGAAAGAAACTACCTAAAACTACCTCTCATCATAGTTTTCACCACACAATTTATATCCACATTATGGGAGGAAAAGCAATTCCTATAGATTTTCCCACACCACCCTGCAGAAAAATGGGAGAAAGAAAAGTTAATACAAATACATCATTTCATGTTCCATGGGATGAAATTAATTTACAAATTTTCTGAAAAATAATAGGAATTTAAACCATGAAACTAGTAAAAAAAAACATTTTTGTGAACATGTATTATATTGGAAAGGTTGTATCGGAAAAATGTGTTGAGATTATGATATTTGTAAATATAATGTTAACATTGAAAAATAGACCTAGCCTATGTGAACTAGAAATTGGTACATGTACAAATCTTTTACAACATAATGGGTCCTTTCTTACGAAACCCCATCTATGTAGTCTGTATAAACCATTGGAAATGTACAAAGATTGAAAATGCAGATACATGCTTATAACTAGAAAATCAATGGATCTAATGATAAATGTTCAATAAATCAAAGTTGGAGTTCCAAATCAGGTTGTGAATCAACCAACATTCCAGAAAACTGCCTAACTGGAGACCTTGGAGATTGAAACCCTACATGCAAATCTGGTGGAATCAAATTTGAAAAATCAGATGTCTGTTGAGAAGGATGTTTTGAAGGTAAAGACTGCCATAGTTGTTTTTGAGATTGGGATGTATCAGCTCCCTCCCATTGGTATCTCTTCCTGTAATTAAAAGGACTCGGTATGGTTGAATTTTGCAATTCTACCATCGAGTTTACACCTACCTGAAAAATTGCATGAGATGACAGATTCTAAGGATGCATCCAGCTTAGTTGTGAATGTATATATAGAGACATGTCCATGGGTGCCTGTTATTGAATAAACTGAGTAACACTGGATGATGGCCTTGCTTGGGCAATGGGTATATTTTTATGATATGCATCATGCATTGTCTGCATATTAATACACTTGAAACAGGTTGCACATGTTCCACTTGTTTGGTAGATCCCCATTGTATAAGTAGGTTACTTCAGGAGACAATCTCAAGCAATTTTGACTAGGATTCATCTGAGCTAAATTTGGCACCTGCCAGATTAACTTCACTGGATTTAGCAATTGATGAAGCTGATTTTGATTCACTGTCTTTGACTCCTTGCAAAGGTGTTTGAAAAATTGTATTGTGGGCTGACTGTGAACCCATAGATAGAGACACAGGTAACCCAATAGACCTAGCAACTGTTGCCACATTTGACGAAGAAAATTGTCCAATTTTTTTATTTTTTGTAGAGACTTGATCATTTGTTGCTCGAGTAGTTGCGCAAAGATTTAATTTAGCCTTGGTTGCAGTAAAGTCACTTGGAATTGTACTTGTATGAGCCAAGGTCTGTTGATCCTTGATATCCTCATGCAATAACAAAGCACCAAGAGGAGCTTCATCTTTACCCACCCATCCTTGTCCAAATGGCATATTAGAACACAAAGATTTCTCAATCCTTTTGGCTGCAAACTTTTTGGACGATTCCTAAAGGCCAAACACATTCATATCAAGATATGGATATATGCACACACGTTGATTGATTTTATGCAGCTGTTTCAAACTTAATTACTAGAAGAAAACACCATTAAACTTATGGATGGTCATATGTGTGAAAAATTCTGAATCTTCTAAACAGAAACCCTGTTGCAGTAAATCTGATTTACTTCTCGTGCTTGTTTATTTAACTTAACAAGTTATTTTCTGAATAATTCATGAAAACATCGAAGAAAATACACTGCAGCCTACACAATTATACAAATAAAGTACCGAAGAATAAGCAATCATGCAAACAAAGGACATACAAATTTTTTGGGCAAATGAGCTCGGAAAAACTCAATGCGGGAAAACCGGTGCAGCAGCTCTTGAGGGTTTTATTATTAAGCAGATTTCTGAAAACAAACTAGGGTGCCAAAATGCAGCTCACCCAACAAGAAAATCCTCGGCAGAAGTACCTCTACCTAGTGACAGATGTTATGGCGGATCCAGCAATTGGATGAAGAAAACCCACAAGTGTCTGCATAGTCTACAAGTGTTGTTGAGCGATGGCTACAACAAGTTGGACTGCGTCACCTTTCCTAGTGGTTGTGTCACCCTCTCCTTGAGCCTTCCCAGCTCATAAATCAAAACGATGGATAGTTGCCCGATCTTCCCCATAGAAACCCTAGCGCAGCTGTCTGAGTGACTACGTCACCCTCTTTAGCTCTGTGTCCCGCTGCATGAGCCATGTTGGCTTTGCATCACCCCTCCTAGGCATGTGTTGTCTCTCTGGTGTTGATTTGCCTCTCTGCTATTGTATTCTCGACCCTTGATGAAAATCTCGCTGCCAAACTACCCCTCATTGCACTGCAAGCTCACTATTAAATTCTCAGCAAACCGCGCCCCAAAATTTTGACTTAGCTCAAGTGTTTCTCACTGTGTGTGTTTTTCAACTGACCCCAATCCTTCGTTTAATACTTTTCTTGTTGATCAATCAACGGTCGTGATCTAATATCCAAACGACAGCTAAAAGATTAGAAAATACTTGATCCTCATCACTTAGAACATTCTCACCCACATGTTAAATTAATTCACTTTAATTATTTAAATTCCCTAAGTTTTAACTTAGGCTCCATTTAAAATAATTAATTATTTGAATAACTTAAGGTCCAAGTGGAATTTCTCCAAACGATTTCTGGGTCTTGGATGTTGAAATTTGGTTACCGGAGGACTAGTGGTTCCCTAAGACTTTGATCTTTGGCCTAGAGAAAAGTGTCCAAAATAATTTAATTTTTTTCTCCTAAAGTGACTTTATAAAGTCATAAGTCAAATCTAATTTAAAAGTGACTTTAAGTGATAAAGTTACTAAAGTCTAATTTTAAAGTGACTTTAATAAAGTTAATGTGAAATTAGAAAGGGAAAAGTGACTTTGGAAATAAATGACTAAGTGGGTTTTTATTAAAGTGGGGTGAATTAAAAAATAGAAAGCGAGATTTAAATGAGCATTTAATCTCAGCACTAGATCTAAAGCTATCTCAGCCATTAGATTTAGGGATTCCCCAAAAGTCACTTAGAGTTAGGTTAAAGGAGGAAAAAAAGGGAAAAGGTCATTCATTCTTTCATGAACAGATTGAAAGAGGAGGAGAGAAAGCTGAAGAGAAATTTCTGAGTGGAGGGAGAGCAGCAAAAGACACACAACAAATCCATACAACAGGAGGGCACACTTCCCAAGGCTGAAAATCCGTATAGCAGCATTTATTGGCACAGTTACCGAGACAGAAAATCCATACCGCAGTTTGCACGCATTTCGAGTAAAGGACAATGTTGTTTTCGAGGAGCAGAATCAACAGTAAAGGGCACGATTTTCGAGGCAAACTTTCTGGGCATAGAAATCGAGGAAGGGACTTCTGTCATGTTCGTACAGAATCTGTATAGTCTGTACTGACAGATTCTGGCACTTTTTTCGAGGCTGCAAGTATAGCATTTAACGTTGTAAATTTATGTTTTGCTATTTGGCACGATTTTCAAGGTGGAATGTGGCACGAAAATCGAGATAAGTGGTTTAAGTGTTTGCTATAATTTTTACTGTGTATTGTTGTTCACTGTAAAAGCATTTTCCAGAAATAAGAAAAGCTTTTGAACTGGTTTTCCCCAAGAGTTGTAGGGGGTTTTTCCAGGGTCAAGTTGACCAAAAATCAGCGTGTCAAGATTCTGTGTGGCTGACTTAATTTTCTAATTTTTTATTTCTGCATTTCAACATTGTGAAATTTCCAGAATTAGTGTTTTTAGAAAATATTTATTTTTCCAGCTTGTTGAATGTATGGCTATGGGAATGGGCATTTAACTATATGGGAGAAATAAGGAGAAACTGAAAACCGGGATTGGGTTATAAAATTTCTACATGGTATCAAAGCTATTTTGTTGAAAAAGGCAGTTTGGCACAGCAAGAAGAAAAAAATTACAGCAAGCTGATTTTTTCACACAAAAAACATTACCTTTACTACAGCAGTATTATTTTCAGCTTATTTAGGACAGCAAGCATGTCTTTGGGCTTGAGAGTGGAGGATAGGTTGGATGGGCATAGTAACTACAGTGTATGGAAGGAGAGAATGCAGAGCATCTTTGAGGAAGCAGAAGTCTGGGATATCATGGTGCATACCGCACAAAACCCTGTTAATGTGCTTACTGATATTGTTCAGTTAGCAACCTTTAATAAGAAGAACAACAAGGGTAAGAAACTGATTCCAGATGGAATCAAAGACCATTGCATTCCTTATGTGAGAGGAAAGAGATATGCTCATGAGATGTGGATAGCATTGAGCAATCTCTACCAGAGTACCAATGAGAACATAAAAATGGTCCTAAGGGAGAAGCTAAAGACCATTAAGATGGGTAAGACTGATAGTGCAGCTGGATATCTCACAAAGATTACTAATGTGAGAGATGCATTGGCAACATTTGGAGAGGTCATTCCACCCACTGAGTTGGTGCGGATTGCAGCGAATGGCCTTCCTAGTTCATGGTTGAACTTTGTTGATGGGGTTTGTGCACGTGAGACCCTTCCCTCTTGGGAGAGGTTATGGGATGATTGCATATAGACAGAAATCAGAAAGAGTCAGCTTGGGGCAGCCAAACCAATTGAGCAAGATGAGGACGTAGCATTGTTGGCAGGAGGCAAGAAAGGCAAGAGAGAGAAGCAAGCTTCCATAAGTGTTGGTGGGGGCAAAGGCAAAGGTAAAGGTAAACAGGGGAACACGTAAAAGGACTATTCCAAAGTGAAGTGTTGGAATTGTCAGAAGATGGGACACTATGCAGTTGTGTGTCCGGAGAAGAAGAAGAAGGGGAAGAACCAGAGCATAGCAGCATCAACAGCGATAGAGGACTTTACGGATAGCTTTGACCGGGAGTTTGGGTTCATTGTTTGTGAGTCCACTAGTGCAGGATCACCTGCCACAGAGGTTGAGAGGGAGTGTGCATTTCCCTCCACTAGCAGAGCATCTTCAGGTATCTGGTATGTTGACAATGGGGCTTCACATCATATGACAGGAGTCCGTGAGTACTTCTCAGAGCTTTCAAAGAGTGGCACTGATATAGAGGTAGTACTCGGAGATGACAGAGTTGTTAGAGCAGTCGGTGTGGGGACATTGACATTTGATAGGGAACCCAAACCTCCCTTGAAGGTGTTAGATGTTCTATATGTGCCAGGGATGAGGAAGAACCTCATATCCGTCTCAGCATTGGAGGACAAAGGGTATGAGATATTGTTCAGGAGAGGACAGGTGTTGATATATCCTAGGGGCGCTCCAGTTGATTCAGCTAGAGTGATTGGTGTACGTCATGCAAAGGTGTACAAGTTTGCATTTCAGCCCCTTTTGGCATTGAGTAGTAGTACCGGCAACAGAGCTAGTAGTTCAAAGCTGTGTGAGATTTGGCACCGTTGGATGTGGCACATGTATCATGGAGCCTTGAGGACATTGCGGGAGATCACTACAAGTGTGCCAAATTTCAGTACTGATCACTTTGATACATGTACAGGATGTGCGATGGGCAAGTTTGCCAAATCCCCTTTTCCCAGCAGTGACAGCAGATCGACTAGGATACTTGATTTGATTTATTCCGATGTGAGCAGTCGGATGTCTCATGTTTCCTTGAGTGGATATGAGTATTATGTTCTATTCATTGATGATCACTCCAGGAGGACCTGGATTTATTTCTTGAAGACCAAGAGTGAGGTCTTCAAGTGGTTTCAGGAGTTTAGAGCTCTTGTGGAGACTCAGACAGGTCGAAAGATTAAGTCCCTGAGGTCGAACAATGGAGGAGAGTACACCCTTGGTGAGTTTGTTGATTATTGTGCAGAGGCAGGAATTAGGAGGGAGTTCACAGTTCCTTACAACCCCCAGCAGAACGGGGTTGCTGAGAGTAAGAACAGATCCATCGGAGGGGCTGCCAAAGCCATGCTACACGATCAAGGGTTACCATTGTTTTTGTGGGCAGAGGCCTACAACACTGCTGTATATTTGCAGAACAGGAGTCTGCATCGTGCCTTGGGGCATGTGACTCTGGAGGAGGCTTTTTCTGGGAAGAGGCCTGATGTTGGTCATCTTTGTATCTTTGGGTGTATTGCATACTCCTACGTACCCAAGGAGAAGAGGACCAAGCTAGAGCCCACCGCAGAGAAGGGTGTCTTTGTGGGCTACAGTGAGACCTCGAAGGCCTTTTGGATTTAAATTCCTGCACAGAGGAGAGTTGTTGTCAAGCAGGATGTGAAGTTCGAGAAGAATAGGGCTTTCAAGAGGTCACGGGAATTAGAATATCTGGATCAGCTAGAACCTCGGGAGCAGCTGAGTCAGTCGCAGGGATCCAGTGGGTAAGGATCAGGAGGATCTGGAGGTACATCAATTACAGTGTCAGGTCCATCAGTGAGCAGTGGCTCGCAGAGTCAGAGGGGTGGTGCTTCGAGCAGCATGTAGAGCAGTCCGCAGAGCAGTTCAATAGGGAGTCCACTGATGGACAGTTCACATGGTACTTCAGCGTCTATAGGGTCAGGTTCGAGCAGGAGGACAGCAGACAGACAGTCAGGAGTTCAGGCTCCTGATGATGAGGAGGAGTTTCATTCTCCAGTGGGAGAAGTGTGCTCAGGGAAGAGGAAGCCCAAGTGGCTTCAGGACACCTTGAGAGAGGCCACATCTGTTGCTGGGCCTAAGAGGTCGGTCAGAGAGGGCAGACCACCTGATAGGTTCTGTAGCTATATGGCAATGGTTGCCAACATCATTGACTCGGAGCCTTCTAGCTATGAGGAGGCAACTAGCCAGCAGGTCCGGAGAGAGGCCATGCAGGAGGAGTATTCTTCTATCATGAAAAATGATGTTTCGGAGGTGGTGCCGAGGCCTGAGGGCAAATCCGTGGTTACTTCCAGATGGCTTTACAAGGTAAAGCATGCTGCAGATGGCAGCATTGAGAAACTCAAAGCAAGGTTTGTGGCTAGAGGGTTCTCCCAGGTAGAGGGAGTTGATTATGAGGAGACCTTTGCTCCCGTGGCTCGATATACTTTGATTCGCTCCATCATATCGATAGCAACAGAGATGGGTTGGAAAATCCACCAGATGGATGTGAAGACCGCATTTCTCAATGGCTTCATACAGGAGGAGGTGTACATTGAGCAGTCACAGGGCTTTGAGGTGCATGGGAAGGAGTCCCATGTGTGCAGACTGAAGAAGGCCCTTTATGGCCTAAAGCAAGCTCCTAGAGCTTGGTACTCTAGGATAGATACATACTTGCAGGAGATGGGTTTCACAAAGAGTGATGCAGATCCGAACCTTTACTTTATTGTGATTGGTGAGGAGCCTCTCATTCTGGTGTTGTATGTGGATGACTTGGTCATTACAGGCGCAGAGAGACTCATAGAGCACTGCAAGAGAGATCTTGCATCAGAGTTTGAGATGAAGGACATTGGCTTGATGCATTACTTTTTGGGTTTGGAGTGGCAGGAGGAGGGGCATTTATTCTTGGGGCAGGGGAAGTATATTGTGGACATCCTTGGCAGATTCCACATGGAGGATTGTAGACCCATGTCGACACCAATGATCACCAATTGAAAGAAGCTTCACGCTTCAGATTCCAAGTTGGTGGACCCCACATTGTATAGACAGTTGATTGGTTCCTTGATGTATTTGGTCAACACTAGACCAGATATATGTTTTGCAGTCAACACGATGAGCCAGTTCATGTGAACTGCGAGACAAGGCAGAACCGGATTGCTTTACCAAAGTTCCTTTTTGCGATGCCTGCGGTGGGTATGGTGGATTATGGCGAGGGGATGGAGTGAGATTGGCGGTTACAGTTCCCGATTGGGCGGTTATTGCTTGATAGGAAGGCATGGGAGTGTTGTTTTGGGTTGGGTTAAGCGGTGGTGTAAGTGGTTCAGTAAAGCAACGATCGATGGCACAGAGTTCAGCGAAGCGAGTACCCAATTCAATGATCTATTTAGTTGTGAGGAGCCATATGGCTTCGCAAGATGTTATTTAGCTTATTTGGTGACGTTGAACCTTGATGATATGTTTGTGATAATCGAGACACATTAAACTCACGAAGAATCCGGTATTTCATAGACGGTCAAAGCATGTCGGCATCGAGATATCACTTCATAGGAGACTATGTTCAGAAAGGAGTTGTGAAGCTTGAGTATATGCCCACTGATGAGCAGGTTGTAGATATTCTTACCAAAGTCTTACCATGGGGCAAGCATGTCTACTTTAGAGACAAGATGGGTGTGGTGAGAAACATCTTCCTCGGTAAGAGGGAGTGTTGAAATTTGGTTACCGGAGGACAAGTGGTTCCTTAAGGCTTTGATCTTTGGCCTAGGGAAAAGTGTCCAAATTTATTTGTACTTTTCTCCTAAAGTGACTTTATAAGTGGTAAAGTCAATTTATTTAAAAAGTGACTTTATAAGTGGTAAAGTTACTAAAGTCTATTTTAAAAGGCTATTTAATAAAGATAATATGAAAATAAAGTGATGACACAGGAAATAAATGACAAGGTGGTCTTTATTAAGTGGGGTAAATCAGAATGGGTCATCATTTGATACAGAGAGGGTGTTGGTGTTGGCGTAACTGGACGGAGCCACATGACCGCCGACCTGCATTCAAATCCTTTAGTAATTATAACTGTTATCTTGCTTTCCAGCATTTCACAGTAGGTGGGGAAGAGGCAGGCATCCATAACCTCGGCAGGCCTCCGGCCCCTAAAACTGGTGCTGCATATAGGTAACTTCTTCTTCCGGGCTCTGCAATTTATTTCGCTCGTCACCATGCATAGTTTCATTGCTCCGCTCTGCTCTGGCTGTCCTCCAGAAGCCAAGCTCTCCAGCTCCCACACTGCTCTTGGAAGGCGGTGTAATCTCTATTGCTGCGTGGAGTTTATTCCTAGTTTTCATCACTCTCAAAGCCCGTTTTTCCCTTTGCTTCTTGCAGGCCCGCCTTAGTCTATCCCGCCTGTCACTCTGCAATTCTCGCCGACTCGTTTGCGCTCTCCAGGTGAGAAGATGCCTCGGCTTCGGCACAGGCTCAGATGCCGCAGAGGCAGCACTCGAGCCAGGCCCTCCTCTAGGCGTCGCTCCCCCTCCAGCCATTCGAATTCCTCGGCTTTTGACTCCCCCCTTGGCGCCTCTCCTCGCGCTTCTAACAGGCGCAGACCAGATCGTGGCCCCTCCTCGCTTGTCCATCACTCGCCCTTTCCTCTGCGCGACGCCAATGTCCCTCAGCCTCCCTCTGACCCAAGCAGCGCTGAGTCTGCCCACCTGGTCAACCCTTCCACGGCCTTGTTTCACTTCCCCTGCCTTACTTCCCAGCCTATGGTGGTGGCGACGATTTCTGTAACGTTCAAAGAACTCCCTCAATTCGGCTCGATGACCTTGCCTCCTGCGCATCCGGGAATTCAGCTTCGCACCCCTGGGTCTGACCAGGCTATCCAAACTGGTGCGCAGAACCGCTCACAAGAAGTTGAGGGAGGCAGACATGGCGGTGGCAGTTCCAGTGTCAAAGGCACGCCAACGGAGCAGCACGAAGCAGGCGCGGCAGCAAATCCCACTCCGGACGATGATGATGACAGCTACGGATGCAGAATCGAAGAAGAACCCCCCTCTGACGACTATGGTATCTAGGACTCTCAGTTATTTTTTGTCTTTCAGGTCAGATTTTCTGTCTAGATGGTGTTTTCAGAAATCCTGGCCTGCGGGCTTGTCAAAGCACTGTTACAGTCCTATGTTTATGTTTAATGCTGGTTTGTACTCCTACAGTCCTATGGTTTTTTGCTCAATGCTGGTTTCCTCCTTAGAGGCAGCAACTAAACTTTTATCGGGCTGGTTTCCCCCTGTGGGCAGCGCTATTTTTGATATTGTGCTGAACTCTTCACGCCTATGAAGGCACACCTCTGTATGTACCATATTTTCCAGTAATAGAATCTAGTCTTATTTAGAAAAAAAAAAAAAGTGGGGTAAATTAAAAAATAAAAAGTGAGATTTAAATGACCATTTAATCTCAACCCTAGATCTAAAGCTATCTCAACCATTAGATTTAGGGATTCCCCAAAAGTCACTTAGAGTTAGGTTAAAGGAGGAAAAGGAGGGAAAAGGTCATTCATTCTTTCATGAGCAGATTGAGAGAGGAGGAGAGAAAGCTGAAGAGAAATTTCTGAGCGGAGGGAGAGCAGCAAAAGACACACAACAAATCCGTACAGCAGGAGGGCACACTTCCCAACGCTGAAAATCTGTACAGCAGCATTTATTGGCACGATTACCGAGGCAAAAAATCTGTACAACAGTTTGCATGCATTTTGAGGAAAGGACAGCATTGTTTTCAAGGAGTAGAATCAGCAGTAAAGGACACAGTTTTTTAGGCAGACTTTCTGGGCACGAAAATCGAGGAAGGGACTAACGTCCTATCCGTACAGAATCCATACAGTCTGTACCGGCAAATTCTGGCACTTTTTTCGAGGCTACAAGTACAGCATTTAATGCTGTAATTTTTCTGTAAATTTCTGTTTTGCTGTTTGGCATGATTTTCCAGGAGGAAGGTGGCACAAAAATCGAGATAAGTGGTTTTAGTGTTTGCTGTAATTTTTATTGTGTATTGTTGTTCACTGTGAAAGCATTTTCCATAAATAAGAGAAGCTTTCGAACTGTTTTTCCCCAAGAGTTGTAGGGGGTTTTTCCAGGGTCAAGTTGACCAAAAATCAGCGTGTCAAAATTCTGTGTGTGGCTGATTTAATTTTCTGAGTTTTTATTCCTGCATTTCAGCATTGTGAAATTTCCAAAATTAGTGTTTTCGGAAAATATTTATTTTTCCAGCTATGGTCATTTAAATATATGGGAGAAATAAGGAGAAACGGAAAAACAGGGTTGGGTTATAAAATTTCTACATTGCAGAACTCGTGTGTTCTAGGCCCTCCACAAAATTTAGGAGCTAGAGCACATCCGATGCTACACCAAAAATCAACACTCCCTCTTATCGAGGAATGTGCTCGAGCAATACTTCAATCCAAAACCATCACCCTGATCCAGGACATCATTCCTTTGCGTTGTTGATGCTCGGTTGTTGCCCCTCATCCATTGTGTTGTTGCCTTCTGTATTGCTACCCATGACTCTAACACAGTCACTGCCTCATGTGTACTACAGCTCCCTCTCAAATGTTGCATCATGTTGCCCATAGCACTGCCACTGCTCACTGCTGCACTACAAGTCAGTTGCTGAGAATTAAGCAAATGAAACATCCCAAAAACTTGACAGACAAGTCAGTCTGGATGCACCTCGATACTGAAGCACCCTCCGCTGCTAATTTGCGCTGACCCTCTAGAGCTCTGCGTTGTTGCTGCTCTGCACTACATAAGCACTGCCTCTATGTTGTTGAAATCCCATCAACCTTTGCGTTGTTGCTACACTATTGTTGTTGCCTCTGCTTTGCGCTACTCAAGACTTCAGTGTCCTAGCTCTGCCAATGCTGCTGCATGATCCTTTGCACCAGCTGACTCCAGTCATCCTGCTACTGTCATTAAGCACTCCTGTAGATCGTATGTGATCCAAGAATTTGGAACACCTCAAGGATCCTGCCCCTCATCTGAAGTTCAAGAGAACTAAATCTAAGTTGCCCCACCTCTTCTCTCAAGGCACATGAGCACTCATAGCCACATCGTCGTCATCTCCATCATCGTCCTTAGCTGCAGTAGCCTTCGAATCAGAATTGTCTCCAACCTTCTTCTTCAGAAGGCATTGTGTGGCGAAATGTCCTAGTTCACCACACCTGAAGCACCTAACCTTTGAAAGGTCCTTCTGTTCCTCCTTTGCTACCCATGTTGTCCCTTAGATGCGAGAGCCGCATCTTCCTCCTCCTCCTTGATCTTGATCCCTTCGTTGCTGCTGCTCGCCTTGGTCATCCTCCTAATCTCTACTTGTCGAAGAGTTTCCCACATGTTTTCCTAATTTGGGAGTACTGCTCTGCCCAAAATGCCTTGGACAAAGTTCTCCCACTCATCAAAAACTGCATCCAAGGCAGTCCTCACAATGAGACCTTCATCAGGTGTGGCGCCCATGGCAACCAGTTGATCATGGGTCGCCTTCAATCAATGAGGAAGGGGTCGATCTCTTCTCCCTTCTGCATCTGAAATAATCGAAGTTGATTCTCCAAAAGCATTCTCCTCTGAAAAAATTTCCCCTAATACAATGTGGTCAAGGAAGTCCACATCTCATGTGTTGTATTCTTCTCAGCAATGTGTGGGACCACATGATCTTCGACTCCTTCCATGATCAAGCACTTAGCCTTCACTTGAGCTTCCTCATACTTATTCAACGGATCAACGTCAACGGGAACAGCAACTGCACTCTCGACGAGATGCTTGATGTGATATTCATCCAAGAAAATAGGATCCTGGCCTTCCAGATGACAAATTTGGATGCTCTATCCAACCTGTCCTGATCCCTCAGTCCATGTACGACCATCTTTGTTCAACTGAAAGATGTTGAACAGGTTCACTTCTCTCTCTTTTGCTGTTGCCCCAGCAAAAAACTCGAATTTGAGTTTCTTGGCTCTAGAAACCCTCTGAGGAAGCCGCTTCCTCTGAAAAATGATTTCCCTCCCGGAAATCTTCCGCCGACTAATGTCGAATTAGCCCTCTCCAATCATTCTTTGTTGCTGCTCAGCACTAGATCTAGACTTCTTGGCAAGAAGTCTTCTAAGGAACTGGTTCCCTCTACTTTGTTATGCCCCACTAGACACTATTTTGCACCAACAAAAACAATGCCCCACCAGCAACTACTAAAGAAAACCAAACTGCTCTTCCAGCCACAATAACCGGAAAGACAGAGGCTCGAAACCCCTGCGTTGGCCCAGCAAACACTGTGCTGCCACTGCTACAGCTACAATGTCACCCTAGCTAGCTGACACAGGCTCTGCGTGAGCCCCTCTGGTGACTGCGTCACCCTTCCTTTCCTCTTTCTAGATCTGCACTGTCACTCGGGACAGTTTCCTTCCTGCAGCAAAAAATATTCATCTCTTCGTTGATGGCTTTAGCTCTTCCTGATTTGCAAATGCTCCGATACCATGTGAAAATTTTTGAATCTTCTAAACAGAAATCCTACTGCAATAAATCTGATTTACTTCTCCTACTTGTTTATTTAACTTAACAAGTTATTTTTTGAATAATTCATGAAACATCGAAGTAAATACACTGCAGTCTACATAATTATATAGATCAAGTACTGAAGAATAAGCAATCATGCAGACAAAGGACACGAATTTTTCGTACAAATGTCCCCATAAAAACCCAATGCAGGAAAATCGGTGTAGCAGCTCTTGAGGGTTTTATTATTAAGCAGATTTTCGAATACAAACTAGGGTGCCAAAATGCGGCTCGCCCAACAAAGAAAATCCTCGGAATAAGTACCTCTATCCGGAGACAAATGTAATGGCAGATCCAGCAACTGGATGAAGAAACCCAACAGGTGTCTGCGCAATCTACAAGTGTTGTTGAACGATGGCTATAGAAAGCTGGACTATGTCACCTCTCCTAATGGTTGCGTCATCATGTCCTTGAGCCTTCCCGGCTCATAAATCAAAACACTAGATAGCTGCCTAATCTACCCCACAAAAACCCCAGCGCAACTCTCTGAGTGATTAGGTCACACTCTCTGGCTCTACGTCCCTCTGCATGAGCCCTGTTGGCTTTGCGTCACCCCTCCTGAACCTCCGTTGCCTCTCTGGTGTTGATGTACCTCTCTGCTATTGTATTCTCGCCCTTGGATGAAAATCACATTGTCGAACTGCCCCTCACTGCACTGCAAGCTCACTCTGAAATTCTCAGCAAACCACGCTCCAGAATTTCGACTTAACTCAAGTGTTGTTCACTATGTGTGTTCTCCAACTAACCCCAAGCCTTCCTTTAATACTTTTCCTGTTGATCAATCAACCGTCGTGATCTAATCTGTTAATTGGGAATATTAAAGTCCTCCCCGCCAAAACGTTGCTTGTGCTCAAGCAACTACAAAGATGGATGCTGCAAGATTTTCTCACTCTCCCAAGTGGCATCCTCATCCAGCAAGTTCCTCCACCTCACCAAGTACTCCTGAATGTCCTACTCCGTAGCTGTCTCTCCCTGGTGTCTATGATGGCTTCTGGCTGCAACACCAAATGCCCCTCATCATTTGTCGGTGGAAGCTCCTCTGTTGCAGTCACATGCTACCCCAATGCCTTTTTCAAGCAGGATACGTGGAAGATGTTGTGGATCCGGCTACCTGTGGGCAGCTCTTAACTCATATGCAACCTCCCCAATCTTGCAGATCACCCTGTAAGGTCCATAGAAGCAGGGCTTGAGCTTCACGGGCCCTTTCTGCTTTAGCGTGGACTGTCGGTATGGCTGAAGTCGTAGGTAGACCAAGTCCCCTACCTCAAATTGCCTCTCAACCCGTCCCCTATCGACATACAACTTCTGTTGGTTCTGAGCTGTAGCTAAGTTATCCTTGAGAGCTCGGAGTATATCCTAGCTCTCTTGGATCCATTCCTTGGCCCTGGGGGCCTTGCTAGCACCAAACATCACATCAGCAAAAGTCAAAGCATGGTATCCATACAAAGCATAGAATGGAGACATATCGATGGACATGTGAAAAGTGGTGTTGTAGCAGTACTCTCCTAAATGTAACCAGTATAACCATGCCTTCTGCTGCCCTGTCACATAGTTTCGCAAGTAGCCTTCATCCACTTGTTTGCTATCTCTGTCTGCTTGTCCGTCTGAGGGTGATAACTAGTACTCGAAGTCAACTCTATACCAACCAAACGAAAGAGCTCCTGACAAAAGCCGCCCCTGAAACAGCTGTCTCGGTCACTAACAATGGTCTTCGAAAGACCATGCAATCTGAAGACATCCCTGAAGAACAACTCCGCTACCTGTGTTGTTGTATACCGTGTTGATATAGCGAAGAAGTGTGCACACTTTGTCAGTCGGTCAACGACCACAAAGATGCAACCTTGCCCTGCACCCTGGGCAACCCTGTGATAAAGTCCATCGAAATAATCTCCCATTTCCCCTCCCGAATGGGAAGTGGCTGTAGTAATCCTGTTGGATGGCTCATGTCTCCTTTGTTCCGCTGACACACCTCGCACTCCCTGACATGCAAGAGCACGTCCTCCTTGAGGCCTCTCCAAGAGAACCTCTCCCTGATGGCCCTGTAGGTCTTGATGAACCCCTGGTGGCCTAATAGTGGTGAGTCATGTGAGGCACGCAGTACCTTCTCCTTGAGCTGAGAGCTCCCAGTCAAGAATATCTTGTCTCTGAAGTATATCACCTCGCCCATCACCCCGTACTTGTTACCTGTGATCTGACCATCCAGTACCTCACCGAAAAAACGGTCCTTGGAGTACTCCACCAGTAACTGGACCCTCCAGTCCGTGTCTAGGCTCATCAAAGACAACGTTGCCGGTCTGTGTAATAGAGAATCAGCAACCACGTTATTCTTCCATTTGACATACTCAGTCAAATTCATACGCCTGGATCTTGCTAAGCCACTTATGTTGCCTCTCTTGCAACTGCTTCTGCTCTAAGAAGAACCGGAGGTTTTTGTGGTCAGTCCTCACCCTAAACTTGTTCCCCACCAAGTACTGCTGAAACTTGGCTAGTGCATGCATAATATCCAGCATTTCCTTGTCGTATATGGGATACAAACTCTCATGCGACAATAGCTTCCTGCTCTCGAAAGCTATGGGGTGGGCCCCCTGCATCAAGACTGCGCCCACCCCCTCTCCTGAGGCATCACACTCCAAGACAAAGGGCTGCGTGAAATCCGGCAAAACCAAAACTGGACAGCTGCTTATCACCTCCTTGAGCTTGTCAAAGGTCGTCTACGTTGTGTCCGTCCAACTGAATGCCCCCTTTTAGTAAAATCTGTGAGGGGTGCAGCTAGTTGGGAAAACCCCTTGATGAACTTCCGATAGTAGGTGCAGATGCCTACAAACCCCTGGAGCTTCGTCACGTTCCTCGATTCCGACCAATCTCGAATGGCCCGGATCTTCTCATCGTGGACTCTCACTCCGCCCACCCCAATAATATGCCCCAAATAAAGCATCTTTGTCAACCCAAATTCGCATTTAGAGAGCTTAGCATAAAAATGTTGCCCCTCCAAAATGCGCAATACAGCCTCAATGTGCTGTAGGTGGTCCTCCCATGTCTGGTTGTATATCAAGATGTTGTCGAAGAATACCAACACAAATTTCCTCAACTAACCACTGAAGATGTGGTTCATGCAAGACAGGAAGGTGGCCGGTGCATTGGTTAGCCCAAAGGGCATAACCAAAAACTCAAAATGGTCTTAGCGACATCTGAAGGCCGTCTTGGGGACATCCTGGTCCCCCACTCGGATCTGATGGGAGCCCGACCTCAGATCAATCTTCGAGATGAACTTCGACCCCCTCGGCTTATCCATCAACTCATCAATCCGCGGGATGGGGTATCGATTCTTCATGGTTTTCTTATTGAGAGCCCGATAATCAATGCACATCCTCAGTGTGCCATCATTCTTCTTCACCAATACAACAAAAGAAGCAAATGAATAGCTCTCTCAATCTCATCCCTGTAGGCTTTGGAGTGCCTATAAGCTATAGTAATCACGGCCTGTATGCCTTGCTCAAGCTCAAAGGTGTGCTCAAACCCTCGATCTGACAGTTGTCCTAGAGGTATATCCCCAAAAATTGTAGCATATCTGTCCAAAATCGACTGCACATTTGGGTGAACTGCCTGTCTTGTAGCTCCTGCCTCTGAAACACGCAACTCCATTGCCCACTCTTTGTCTCCCTTCCGGAAGTCTGCCTCCATCCGGTGTGCTGAACTGTCTGTGAAGGATAAGTGTGCATGTCTCAGATCATCTCATGCTCATCGGTCTTCTAATATGTCCACTGCATCACAAGAGTCTCCCAGTCCGTAGTGACCTTCCCCAACGTGATCAACCACTGCACTCCCAGTATCACGTTGGTGTCTGGAATGTTCACCACAAAGAATTGATCCATCAAAGTGTAAGTCCCCATGGTCACTGCCAAAGCCGGTACATATCTAGCACACTACATAGTTCTGGCACCCGGTGCCAGTACTGAAAATCCATCAAAGCTCTTTGTCGGTATGCCCCTCCACTCTACCAACCTGTGCATCAATAAAGTTGTGGGTAGCCCCACTGTCAACCAGCACTAAAACACGATGTCCCTGCACAGTGCCCCGGACACGCAGTGTCAAATACTTGGGAACCCCTCGCAAAGAAGCAAGGACTCCCCCAATAGGTGCAAACGTTGCCCCTCCTACTCCTGGTGGTGGAGGTGGTGGATGGTCCCCTCTCTGCATTACAGCACTGCCTCCTGCCTCTATCTCCTCGTATGCATCTTCTTCCCCATCACCATCGAAGAAGACCTCTATGTAGTGTGCCTTCCCTGCGGCACATTGATGTCTCGGCACCCATGGCTCCTGGCATGTGAAGCATAGCTTCCTTTGTCTCAAATTTCTCTAGGTATCATCGTCCAAAGGTCCCCGACCTTGGTTCCCCCTCAGAGGTGGAACCCTCGAATCCTTCCCCTTCGGCTGAAATTCTAGTCTCTAGGGGAAAGGAGTTCTAGTCCTGGGTAGAGCATCCTGCAAATCCATGGTCCTCCCAACTGCATCGTGATGTGTAGTAGGCCTCGTGGATCTGACTTATCAACGCAGAGGCTTTGCCAACCCATCAATAAATATGTATATCATCCTGGATGAGGAAAAGTCAAGCACCATCACCGAAAGCCTCAAGAACTCGGAAATGTAGGTTTCCGAGTTCCTAGTCTACTTGAGCTTGGTCAGCTCAACAAAGTGCTCTTCCAGATCCCTCCAGTCAAACCGCTCTACCAATCTCCGTGTAAACTCTGCATACATTGTCACTACTGAGTGACCCAGCATGGCCATCCTGTGGAACCACCAATCGTGGGCCTCTCCCTCAAGGTGCAGCGCTGCCACCTTGATGGCCTCTCCCTCTGCCATCTGGTTGAGCTGGAAATAAATATCCAGCATCTCCACCCAAGCCTTTGCCGAACATTTTGAGGACCTGTCAAATGTTGGTAAGAAAAACTTGCCCACTGTACATTGTACGTCCCCATCCTGTGTGTATCTACCCCCTCTGTTTTGGTTATGGGGTCGGTTGTCCTTCTTGAGCTTAACAAAATCATGGAAAGTGAGAGCTTCACCAAACTCTCACCCATAGGACTGATACTCGGAAAAATAATCCCCCATATGAACTGGCTCCGGATCCTGAGGTGTTCACAGTCTGGTGCCTGCATTCAGAAATGTGGGCATCGTGAAACATGGGGGAGCAAGTGACACGACCTGCTGCGCTGTGAGTTGATCCTGCAAATGGTGGGAAGTGCAAGACCCTTCTTCGATGTGAAAACCCCTTGGGGTTTCACGCTGTCTCTGGTCTGCGGTAAACTTCTACCCCATCTCTTTGTTCCTCCTCGATAGCTCCTGCACAAAATTTAGGAGGAGTTGCCCGAACTCCCTCCCTTCATCCTTCTCCTCTGCCATTGGTTCTTCCTCCTCTTCGTCCACTACTAGAACGCAGTCTCCCTCTCCAAAAGTGGCCTCAAGCCTCCGCTCTTGGTCCTTGTACTTCCTTCCCCGGTAAGTGATATATGGTTTTCTTACTAGTGTCATAAACTATTCTGCTCCATAGGCTGAGCCAAGTCTATGAGCTCTGATACCTCTGTAATATTCTGAATAGAAATAAACAGTAATATAAAGCAACATAAACAAGCATCTACAGCAAGTAGAGAGACATGACATAAATAATGCAAATATGGAGAAAAGTTTAGCCATTTTATTACGTAACTGAAAGATACAATGAGTACAAAGGTGATCAAAATGATGGCACCTTGGCTTGCACAAGGCAAGCTGGAAATACTCTCAGAAATGCTCAATGAATGGTTGCTCTGTCAAGGACTGCATAATCTCCAAATGTTGTTGCTGCTGTCGTCGGACTGTTGCTACTGCTAGAATGGGATAGCTCTTTTGGGTTGTTCCCCTGCTCAAAAAAATATGAAACTCTGGGAATGAGTTCTCCTCCAAATACCCAGAAAAGCTCAGAAAGGAATTCTGGAATAGATGACCCCGGAATTTGACCTCCCTTGGGAAATAACGTTATCTCAGTGAAATACGTTGACCCTGAAATATCCTCTAAAAATGATGGCCTCCTCCTGTACCAAAATGATGAAATAGTGAAGGGTTGATCCCTTCACACTATCTCGGGTTGAATCCCCTAATATATCCTCACTCCCGGAACTGCCTCTGCCACAGACTACATGATCCCTCCAAGAGATTGCGTTGTCCAAGCAAATGCGTAATCCTGGTTGAAGATGCTATGGCTCCCTCTTGCAAAACGATGGATAGAACTCCTCACCCGAGCAGGGACTCTAAGTCCCACGAGGCTGAGGTTGGGATCTCCACTTGGAGACACCCGGTGTGCTGAACAGCACTTGCAGACTTCGCTCAACAACAAAAGCGTGCTCAATGTCAAAAGACAAAAATCAGAGATGCATAATAGAATGAGAGAATGAGGAGCCTCTTCCCCTTTTTATGCCTTGAGATCTTTGCTCTCATCCAGGCCCCACCAAACTGTGTTGCCCCTCTTGTCCCACGTTGTCCCTCTCTCACTGCGTTGTCATGGGCCCACGCTACCTCTTCCCTCATGCTGCCACTTCACCCTCCTAGGTCCCACGCTGTCAAGTAAATATATGCTCAAGTGACTTTAGGGAATGATTATTTCTTAAGTATGGGTTATGTGTCTCATCCCCACTTTATTAACTAACTTTAACATTAGAAAAGCAAAATTGGCCAAAATTAATATTACCAATTAGCTGCTGCTAATTGGGAATATTACATTGTGTGTCAAGCCTCCCTCTCTCATCTCTTTCATTGGATCTTGAGGGTAGACCTTCTCCATAGGCCAAATTTACTTTTTAGTTTATGATTTCTTGGAATGAATAGTTAGGTTGTTGTAGTTCCATGAACATGTTTAGAATGTTGAGATAGATTCTTGTTTGTAGGCTAAAGCAGTGTTGATAATATCGGTATTGGAAAAATATCGGCGAGGGTCCAAAAAACATCTTATCGGTGAAAATATCGACAAACATAAAAATTCATTTTTTCAAATTTTTTAATATTAGCCGATATTTTCAAAATTTGGCGATATTTAGCCGATATTTTGCCGATATGAAAATATTTTCAAATTTGAAAATATCGCGATATTTTTAGGCCGAAACATCGTTTCCATGAAAATATTGTGATATTTGCGATATTTCGCAAAATATCGCCGATATTATCATCACTGGGCTAAAGTAGATTTTCTTTCAAAATTCAACTCATCTTTTCCATTTCATTCATCATGAATTTGTCAATATTAAATTTATAAATCTTGAGACAATGGTGTACACTGAAAACAACAACACTTACAAACTATATAAGAAAAACTCACTGAAGTTTACCTTCACGAAAACTTGTGCAACCACTGCAGCCCATGCAAGAACGGCGTTTACAACTTGTATGCTTCCAATAATTTCCACACATTGAACATATCGGATCCAATACTTTGGGTAGTTTGCACATGCAATGAGACATCTTTCATATAGCTTTGTCGTCTGTAAAACATGAAAAGTATTACATTAGAGTGACAACAGAATTATTTAATCTTCAAGCATGAATTTCCACCTAATAGATGATAAATAGATTTATGTTGGAAACTTACCCAATCAAAATTATTTACTCTCATTTTTTTGTAACATGTCAATTCTAGACAACACCACAAGTAGTTTGTTGAAAAGTGTAACTAGGATCGGTCTTCATATTGACTATGTAATTATGGAAAGAAGAAGACAAAGATAATAAAATGTTTTTTGTACTTGCTTCGTGGGTTTCATGAGCAAGATTTTATTATAGAATAATAGACTTCTTCTTGATGTCTCTCTAGGGTTTTGTCTTCTAGGTATAAATGTAATTAAGTGTCATATATATATGAAGGATCTAGTCTAATGAAATGCTCCAAGACCTAGTCCAAGAAACCGTGGAAGAATGGCTCTAATCAGCCCTCACTCAAACACTGAAAGATAAGGTAGATGTTGTATTGAAGTCAGCCTTCAAATAGCTGGATAAGTCGGCCTACAAGCTAAAGTGATGGTCGACCTAAAGACAGTAAAATTGTCTCTATATATACCTCTGTTATGCGGCTCATTCACACTTAGATTTTCGGTCACCTCTGAAGTTCAGTGCGGATCTTTTGGACGAAGTTTAGTTCGGATTTTGGACGAGTTTTAGTGCGGATATTTGACAAGTTTCAGGACTGTTTAAGAGATATACATACTTGTGATATCTTACTGTGATAGGTGCCATAGTTGACTGAAACAGGAGTGCGAGTTGTCCATCTGAAGCAGTGCAGATAATCCTGAAGTAACTACAGCGTGGCAGGGTTAGTTCAAGTGTAGTGTTTGTGTATTGAAGTGCGGATCTGTCCAAGAATAATTTGCAGACTATTCTGAAGTAAAATTGCAGATAAACGATGACATTGTTATTCATCTCCAATTCAGGAAAAAGTTGGAACAGTGGTCAGGGGAAATCTTGTAGATATTTCAAAGAGGAGGAGTCACAGAAAGTAGGAAAGTAAATATGTGATTTACTTTCCTAACTTCAACTTATACACATCTCAAGTAACTGACGTTTCAAAGGAAGTGTTGATGCAGAACAGTGCAACTTGGTGAATAGAAGAAGGATCAACATTGAAGGACATCTAAGAAGGACAAGGTCTTGGATGCATATATAAGGGTCTAATTCTTGGTCATGGTACTTGTCATTTGAAGATCTATAATAAGAATTTCTCATGGGTTTTCCTCTCCAAGAGGGAGAAGTTTTGCCCTGGCTCTAGGAGCCTAATTCTTGTATCTCGTGTCTTTTGATAATTGACTTGATGAAATATTTAATAAGCTAACGAAGGGAAGACCTAAGTAACTCAAGTAACCTCACAAGTAATTATCAAGAAGAGAATTTTGAATTAATCTCCAGCCCTCTAAATTCTCAACATGGTATTAGAGCTAAGGTGCTGAACTCAAGGGCTGCTTGACAAAGAGATGCTCCAGGAAGCAAAAAATCAAAGTTTGGGTGAAGAGTCAAATCAATTTGCAAGGAAGACTCTCAAGCTATTTTCGAGAAAGATCTTCATCTCACTTCTCAAGAAAATAATATTTTCCATCAAAGATTTACATTCAAGACATTGTTAGAAGAGGACATTATCTTTTGAAGATATCCTTTGCCATCAAGGATTCAAGAACACCTAGATTGAAGATTTATATCTTAGAAAGAAGCTCCTAACTCCTTCATCATCATCAAGGAAGCTGCAAGCCACTCTACTCAAGTAAGTATCTATGATCTTACTTAAATCTGTCAAGATGACTTATTGTAAAGAGAGCAACAAGTTGGTTGGGTCATCAAACTTTAGTGCATGGAAGAGGAGGACAGATTTGAATTTAATTGAAGACGAAGTTATGGACTACATCGATGGATTGACAATTCAACCACCAAAAGAAGATGCTCCAACTCATGCCAAGTACATGAAGGGAGAAGTCAGAGCCCGGAGGATTCTCATAGAATTCATTAAGGACTCACTCATTCCCTATGTATCAAAACTAAAGTCTGCTAAAGAAATATATGAGAAACTGGTAGAGCTATTCTCTGTGAGTACTGCAAGAGAAGCAATCTCTCTGAGACAAGAACTATATAAAATGAAATTGTCAAGGGAAGAAGGAATCACTCCATACTTTATGAGGATTTCTGAAATAAGAGATCAACTGCAGGAACTAGGAGAAGTAATGTCTGACACTGAGATGACTACAGTGGTGTTGAATGTTCTACCAGAGGAATGGGGAAACTTCACTTCAAGTTTATACTGGAAGAAAGAAGCCACACCATTCCATAATTTATGGTCTCTATGTAAAATAGAGGAAACAAGACTGAAAACCAAAGCTGATACAGGACCAAGTGAAGGGAATCAAGCCTTTGCAGCCAGATACAGGAAGAAAGGAAGATTCAAAAAATTTGGTCCTCGGAATAAAAGAAGAAATATGGACAAAGTACGATGCTTTGGATGTAATGAACTTGGGCATTATAAAAGAGATTGTCCTAAATCTGAAAAGGACAATAGAAAAAGGGAAGAAGCCCATATCTCAAATATGAGGGAAGAACCTAATGCAAAGAAATCTAAGAAAGAAGAAGCGAGGGATCTCTACTATGATTGAGATCATCCTCTCATTTAAGTGATTTCTGTTGGTTGTAAAATAGTATGGTAGGAAGCAATGTATATTGATGGCATCATGATAAAGGCATGGTAGGAGCTCTTGGTGAAACAGCTCCGGAAAAACATCTCTGATAACATTACTGATGGAAGGCAGTCATCAAAGTTCAAGGGTCATCATGGAAACAAGTGCTGACATTTTTCTAATGGAGTTCTCTATGAATTCACTGATTAGAAAGAAAGCAGAATGGTTTCATCAAAGATTCTACGCTACAGAATTTTGGAATGTGATGACATATTGATGGAGCAGGTCAAGGGAATGAAGCCCTTCATTCTAGAAAAACTGCTACAGGATGACTCAAGGGAAAAGGTATGAAGTGTATATATATTTATATGTTGACACTGGATGCTGTGAAGTCATGTCATATGGTTGCAGGTAATGGACTTCTGTATTTAGAAGTATGATCTATGGAGGAGAATCTCTCACAATTCACTGACAAATGAAATCAACATAATACATCCTCATATGGAATATGAAGTGGTTGTATGTGAACAAGGAACTGGAAATTGTAAGTTCCTGGGAATGAAAATGTGCAGAAAGGAAGAGATCATGAAGTGCAACCATGTCAAGAGGCAGTTATCATCCGAAAGCCAAGAAGATGTGACTATAATATCTCCTGGGAGGATATGTAGACTCTGATAGAATTCTAGTAAAGAAGAAGACCCTTGACAAATCATATCATTAGGAGATGTGTCAATCTGAATAAAGAACGTTGATGCCTGCTGGAAGATGTCATGGTGAAAGATCATCACTGAGGTAACTTTTGTTTTAAAAGTTCATATGTATATGTTTATCTGGATGAATTTATGCAGGGCTGCTAATCATGAGAAAGGATGTATGATCCTTGGAGATGAGTCGAAGGAAAGCAGCATGGCATAAAGGTGGACCAGATGAGAAAAAATGATGAATCACTTTCTGATGGTTGACATGACTCGTGACTGAAAGTGATGGATGATCTATGCCCTGTGAAGCCAAAGATTGAATATTCCTCAATATCGAAATCCATGACATCGAGGGGAGGAATTCTTCATGAGTTGTTGGGTGTCTCACCATTGCTGCTACAGGACCCTAATTGAGAGGGAGCCTGGTAGTAAGTTTCTTACTTGGAAGAAACTTGAAGTATGTCCTCCCTAAGTTGAGAGGGAGTGACGTATGTGATTCTCTAATACATGTGTCATGCACTAGACCAGGACTAACAACCGTAAGTATTAGTGAAGGCCATGTGGAGAGAATGGATAGACACATCATTCTGGTCTTCACCTGGAAGATAGAATGGAGGATTAGGTAATCATCTGGCATTCGATACTCTTTGAGAATGAGATAAGGCATTCAAGATAAGAGTAGTCGAGGACCGATATTCTTTGAGGGCTGGCTACCTAAGAGAAGAATAGTCCAAGAACTAGGTGTAGTATGTACCTTGGAGAGACAATGAGTATGGTATCTATAAGTCATGTGTCTCGCCAGCGTTGTAGCCCATTGTCTCGTTGAGAGATGGGGTTGTTAGTCAAGGCCTTGCACTAAGACAATGTTGGTTGATATGATGCTATACAGATGTGATTACCAATCTGATTCTTCTTATGAGATTCTTCAGTTTGAAAGTGACCATGTACATGTATGAATACCTCTTTAGTTAAGAGGGAGTGTTGAAAAGTGTAACTAGGATCAATCTTCATATTGACCGTGTAATTATGGAAAGAAGACAAAGATAATAAAATGTATTTTGTACTTGCTTCATGGGTTTCATGAGAAAGATTTTATTATAGGATAATAGACTTCTTCTTGATGTCTATCTAGGGTTTTGTCTTCTAGGTATAAATGTAATTAAGTGTCATATATATCTAATGAAATGCTCCAAGACCTAGTCCAAGAAACCGTGGAAGAATGGTTCTAATCAGCCCTCAATCAAACGCTAAAAGATAAGCTAGAATGATGTATTGAAGTCGACCTTCAAATAGCTGGATAAGTCAGCCTACAAGCTAAAGTGATGGTCGGCCTAAAGATAGTAAAACTATCTCTATATATACCTCTGTTCTACAGCTCATTCACACTTAGATTTTCGGTCACCTCTGAATTTCAGTGCGGATCTTTTGGACGAAGTTCAGTTCGGATTTTGGACGAGTTTTAGTGCAAATCTTTGACAAGTTTCAGGATTGTTTAAGAGATATACATACTTGTGATAACTTACTATGATAGGTGCCACAGTTGACTGAAACAGGAGTGCAGACTATTCATCTGAAGCAATGCGGATAATCCTAAAGTAACTACAACATGACAAGGTTAGTTCAAGTGTAGTGTTTGTGTATTGAAGTGCAGATCTGTCCAAGAAAAATTTGCAGACTATTCTGAAGTAAATATGCAGATAAACGGTGACATTGTTATTTGTCTCTAGTTCAGGAAAAAGTTGGAATAGTGGTCAGGGGAGATCTTGTAGATATTTCAAAGAGTGACAGAAAGTAGGAAAGTAAATCTATGATTTACTTTCCTAACTTCAACTTATACACATCTCAAGTAACTGAAGTTTCAAAGGAAGTGTTGATGCGAAACAGTGCAACTTGGTGAATAAAAGAATGATCAGCATTGAAGGACATCTAAGAAGTAAGGACAAGGTCTTGGATGCATATACAGGTCAAGGGTCTAATTCTTGGTCATGGTACTTGTCATTTGAAGATCTATAAGAAGAATTTATCGTGGGTTTTCCTCTCCAAGAGGGAGAGATTATGCCCTGGCTCTAGGAGCCTGATTCTTGTGTCTTGTGTCTTTTGATAATTGACTTGTTGAAAGATTCAATAAGCTAACGAAGGGAAGACCTAAGTAACTCAAGTAACCTCACAAGTAATTATCAAGAAGAGAATTTTGAATTAATCTCCAGCCCTCTAAATTCTCAACATAGTTAACCTTTGCTTCCACACTGCTCATGATAAGGTTTGAATATCTCCACATATCATTTATAATGCCACCATGCGAAACAATCATGGTCAAAGAAGATTTCTCCAGGTGCCATGCTTGATCATATATCTTAGTTATATATTTGCTCCATGCAGTGTCATGGAAACAAACTTCATATGCCAGAAAAAGAGAAAGAACATACATCAACATTAATGAGGCACAATAAAACAGTGACAATATTTGAGACTAGAATTTTACCTTGAAGGAAATCGATCAGTGTCCAAACTCATTGCGCCCAGTGCCCATTTTCGCAACAAATATCCTATATGCATGGAGATAATTGAAATTGAATTATCACTTACAGCTGTATACCGGTGTTGCACAATGGATTACCTCTCATTGATTAATGTTGTATATATGGGAATCTAATAATCAATTTCTCTTCATGGGACACAGCCACTCAGGATACCAATCTCAAGGAGCATGATGACTCTGGATTGAATTTACCAGTGTTGTACGTACACCAGAATGTCAACCAAGCATGTGACAGCAAGGAAGATGCAAAACAACCAAATTTCATGGGACAAGACTTGAAAATAGCACTGAATTATTTCAACCCAGAACAACTACCAAAGACAAGAGGCAAGGAAGGTGTCTCTCCCTTGTAAATTTCATTTAACTGTTGCTCAGGAGCTGCCTTCAAGACTCACTTGCCAAAAAAATTGTGAGATATATTTTTTTGGTTAGCTGTCAGCCCCTACATGGTTGGGAAATATGCCCTCCCCATATCTTTCACAGCTTAGTTGTTGTGTACTATTTTTTACCAATACAAATGACAAGCAAGGTCATTTTTATTCTTGTGGATCGGGCACACCCACAACAAACCAAAAATAACCATGAAATTATTCATAAAAATGTGAAAGTTTACCATATATAGGTGACCATAAAATGTGTTAACAAGCTCCCTCTAATCTCTTAAGCCAAAAAAACCCAAACATGCCCAACAATATCAAAGAATGAGGGTGCGCCATATCATTAAGAGTTTTAACCACAAGGCACATGCTACTCATCAATTAGACCACCAGTAGCACACCAGAACATCTCATCCTGCACTTACTAGCAACCATCACAACACCAAATGCACCACAAGATAGCATAATCTTTAAAGCCAAAACGCAAAATGCACCCCCTATCCATCAAAACTTCTAGAAATGTGATACTGCAAGCTTGATCCTTGTGACAAAAAAAATACACGTGTTGTGATGAAAATCACAAGTGCAAGCCTCATGTAAGATGAGGGATAAAAGCGCTAAAACATATTCACAGTGCTGCAACATTTAA
This sequence comes from Pinus albicaulis, assembly GCA_034641835.2. Lineage (NCBI taxonomy): Eukaryota > Viridiplantae > Streptophyta > Pinopsida > Pinales > Pinaceae > Pinus > Pinus albicaulis. Next base: position 92,449,592 of record CM076570.1, on the reverse strand, counting down.
GCCTGTAGGTTGTGTTGGCACTGGAATCAGCACTTGGACTGTAACAAGCGCGTGACCAGACACATCATAAACTATAAAGCAATTTAATGATTTTTTTTGTGAGATTGGTAGGTGGTACAAACTTTGATTCACTAAAATGAGATTTCAGTCAAATCCACAGTTCTACTAATGAGGGTATTGTAACTTGATGTGGTATCAAGGTGCAAGTTTGTAGTCTATGAGGAGAGGAAACTGTAAGATGAGAGAAGAATCAGCAGGTCTATAAAACAGAAATCTAATGATTTAGTAGAAATTCACAAAACTAGCAATTTGACAATATTCCATTGAGAGAAATCTATTTCTAGTCTGACAAGGTTCTCGTTGAAATATCATGAAGATTAACTATCATGAGTGATGCTCTTCCACTGTTATAATATAGATTTTATCAGCAATGCTCATTGTGTGAGACTAACAAAAACCGATAAAACACATAACAAGCTTAAGAGACTAATAGAAACACATAACAGTATGATGATTTGCAAACTGGAACTAGAAGAAAGGAGATGGAGAAACACAAGTAAAGTAGACAATACACACAGCAAATTGGTAATAAGTCCTCAGTAGTATTATTCCATTTCATTCACAAAAAAAATTACAGTTCATATAAGTCAAAATTCTATAACCACCAACCAACCCTGACTTCATATCAGTTTGGCATATATATACAAAATATGATACTGTCATCTTCCACAAAAAAAGGTAAATATGTTTCAAAAGTCATTACAACCTCGTGCAAGAGATGAGACTTATCTAAAACTTTAATACGGAGTGTTATGACATAATGAAAATAACAACATTAAGGCTAACAGTTTGAAGTGGTTTGTATGATGTGGCAGTTTTATGGGAAGACTCCTCTTCCGTTCTGGTGCAACCAACTCCATAAAAAGTGCAAACAACAGTGAAAATGGTGTGCGGTTGTTCCTTGAATGTTGCCCGGTGTTTGGTAAAAACGTCCTGGTACTGAGAGTAGTGGTAGAAAATTGTTTGAGAGAAACTCTGCCGCTGTTCCGCTGTTGAAGACCCTTTTTAATGGCGGAAAACTCGAAACTTTTGGATAGAATGACAAAGTTTCATTTTATGACAAATTACAAAGAAAATCCTTTGAAATAGGTTTAATTGATAGAGGAGACATGGAGCGGAATAAATGACAAGTGAGGGGGGGTTGGTGACGTGGCGAAGAAGTGGGACCGATCGCAGGTCGTGCATCGGAGGTTTTATTGTGAAAAGCAGGAAGTTAAATGTTGAAAATGGCGAAGTGCGATGTGCGATGAGGGTGGAGGTGACGTGGCAGAGAAATGGGACCGATCGCAAATCCTGCATCGAAAGTTTTATAAACATATATACTCGTGCAATCAACAGCGTTTATCGGAACTTTAAACAAAACCGCAATTGATCCCAAACAATATGCATTCACGCAGAATTGTGGTTCTTGGGCCCCACAACCAGTTGACCAATAGGAAGCAATCGCAAATCGATCGCCCGCAAATTTAACTTTACACTAATAACAACTAAACCATAAACTCTGCGATTTGCTAAATCACGTTAGTGCGCTACGCTGACACGTGTCCCTCGCCTCATCGCATCACAAATCGCTTAACATACCATGCGAAGCCTTAACAATAAACTTTAAAAACTGTGATTTGCAAAATTGCTCCATCTTCGCTTTAATCTCCACCATTGATCTGCGCCCCGATCTGACAGTTGCCCCTTAGCCTCATCGCATCGCAAATCACTTAACATACCATGCGATTTGACTAAACAATAAAACTTAAAAACTGCGGTTTGTGAAGTTGCCCCATGTGCGCTTTAATCTCAGCCGTCAGTCTGCTCCCCTTTGGATCTGTGATTAGATCATGGTCGTCCATTCTTTTTGCACGCGGTTCTTCCCCGTTGCTTCATTCCTTAGTCTACTTCCCGGCCAGCTTCCTCTAAATATTGTCCACTGCTCTTCTCCCGATCTCCCATTCTGTTGGTTAAGATGTTTTCTTCCGGTTGCGCTTTGATTTTAAAGAACTCTGGTTGCCACGAAGCCTTAATTTCCTGTATACCCGTAGCCTCTTTTTTGAGATAACCAAAATCTCAGTGAAATAGCTGCGCTTTTTACTGTGTGGAATATATGACTTCCATTTCTGAGAAATAGCTGCCTTTTACTATATTATTGTTTTGACAATGAATTTGCAACAAAGGTAGCTATTATTCCAGACTAGATGACTGCAATTTTATTACGCAAACATCAACTGACCTTCAACACTAACATAAGCCAAAACAGAGATTTTAACTTATTTTGGGACTCTAAAACACAATGACACCTATTCACTTAAAACCACCTTGATGTTGGGACTTTTTAACTTTTATTGGAAATGTCTGAAACTTTGGACATGGACTAAGACACAATAAAAATTTGAAAACAGTAATACAATGCAGATTACACCAATAACATTTTCAGTGCTAACAGTGGTTCCAATTGGGGATGAAGTCTTCCCTGTGAGGCTTCAAGGATTGTAGACTCAGTGCCTCAAAAACTCTTGAAACTCAGAAGATTTTTTGAAAATAATGACTAGGATTGACCATTGACATACTGGACTCAAGACTGACCATATATACAGACATAAGTACCATTGGGCATGGAGTTTATTGACACATCACATTGGATATTTACAATGGAGTGACTCAACTGACTTTACTAAATAAAGAACCTTTAAGAAAATGACCATTCACTGGGCCTCCAGTCAGCTAATCATCATCCAGATGTTTGAGCAGAAAAATATTATTCTCCAAAACTTTAGCAATTTTAAATGGCTCAAACCACAGATTGTCGAACTTACAATGCTTTCCATGGTCTTCTCTCCTAGCATCCCAACGCAGCACCAAATCATTCTCCTGAAACAACTGTTGATTTGCTCTTTTATCAAAAACAGATTTTACTTTAGCTTGATACTTTTGAACTTTTTCCAGCAATGATTCTTTGATTTGGTGTGCCTCTATCAACTGTAGCATTCTTCTTTGGACTAGGTTTTCATGATCAACTTCATTTTGTAGGAACTTCATCACAGGAAGAGCTAATTGCAAAGGCATTACAGCTTTTCTCCAATATACAAGCTGAAATGGAGACATTCCAATTGATTTTTTACCACTTACTCTATCTGCCCACAGAGCATGTATCAGCTGAGTGTCCCAATTCCTCTTATTTTCAGGCAGCATTTTCTTAATAATCCTTACCAAACTTTTATTGGATGACTCAGCCAATCCATTAGCTTGAGGGTAATAAGGCGTGGAATGAGTCAATTCAATCCCATATTGCTGACAAAAGTTGTACATCTTAGTAGACTTAAAGGCCATTGCATTATCAGTTACTAATTTATGTGGACAAACAAATCTTGACATAATATTTTCTAACAGAAATTTAATAATTACCGTATCAGTAGCATTTTTGGTTGGTACAACTTCAATCCATTTAGTTAAATAGTCTGTAGCTGTAAGAATCCATCTATGTTGTCCTGATGAAGGTGGATGAATTTCACCGATGAAATCTAGCCCCCGCTGCTAAAAAGGAACATCTGCTGAAATAGGAATGAGAGGTAATGGTAGCAATTTCTGTTTACCTGCAAATTTCTGACATTTGACACAGCTCCTGACTTTGGCAAAGACACTAGAGAAAAGAGTTGGCCAATAATAGCCAGCTCTTAAGATTTTGTTTGCAGTTGCTCTCCAATACAAATGCCCTCCACACACTCCTGCATGTTATCTTTGTTATAATCTCCTGGGATTTAGCTTCATCTACACATCTTAACAAGACTCCAACAGGATCTTTCCAATAAAGATGATCTTCCAAAATGCAATACTTCACAGCTCACAGTTTAAAAGCTCTTCTTTTAGATTTCTCCATTTCAGGTGGACAGTTGAAATTTAACAAAAAGTAAACTATATCCTCGTAACAATCTGAATTAAATATTTTAGGATAATTAGCAATACCTTCTCCATCTTCTCCTTCAGCTTCCTCTACATTCAGATTTAAAGCTTTGCAGTTAGATTCAGCCATCAAGCGAGCCAAGCCCTGTCCCTTTATCAATTTAGTTGGTTTGATTTCAACATCAAATTCTAGAATCTTGGTTAGCCATCGTCCTCTCCTTCCATCTGTATCTAGCTGCAGCAACACATCTTTAACAATGATATCGGGCACAAAAGAAATTATTTTTTAATGTAGCAAATAAACTCGAAAAGACTTCAAAGCCTTAACTAGTGCATATGCTTGTTTTTCAATCAAGTTGTACTTTAATTTAACATCCCTTAAGGCATGACTGAAAAATGAAATTGGCTACTCCAAACCCTCCTTATTATTCTGTAGTAAGACAGCTGCAATTGTTTCTTCTGAAGCATATGAAAAAAACAGAAACTCCTTTTCAAAATCAGGACTAATCAAAATTGGTGCTTCAGTCGAGGCAGACTTAATTGCTGAAAAAGAATCTTTAGCTTCATCTCACCACTTAAATTCTACATCTTTTTTCAGCAAAACATTTATATGTTTGATCAGCTCTGCAAAGTTAGGAACAAAACACCTCAGAAAATTGATTTTCACTAAAAATGACTGCAATTCCTTCTTATTTCTTGGCAAATCAATCTTCTGAATAGCTTCTACTCTTCTCGGATCAACACAGATGCCACTTTCTGTTACAATATGTCCCAATAACTTATCTTCTTGGACAGCAAAAGACGACCTTTTGGGGTTTAAGGACAAATCAAACTTTCTGCATTTGTCAAAAACTTACTTCAGATGTTTCAAGTGGTCTTCATCAGATTTTGAATATATTGTGATGTCATCCAAATAGATGACCACAAATCTGTCCTTTTCTCCCACAAAGGCAATATCCATTGCCCTTTGAAAGGTTGCACCTGCGTTCATCAAACCAAATGGCATTTTGTTGTACATGAATGTGCCCCAGGGTATGGTAATTGTCTTTTCTTTGTCTTGCCTATCAACTGAAATATGATTATAGCCTGAAAAGCCATCAATCATTGACAGTGTTTTGGATCCTACATCCTTCAACAAGATATAATCCATCTTGGGCAGTGGATAGTTATCTTTCAAGGAGCACCGGTTTAGGTTGCGAAAATCAACACAAATCCTTATTTCTCCATTCTTTTTCCGGAATAGGACTATATTAGCTACCCATTTAGAAAATCTCAAAGGCAGAATAATCTTTGCTTCCCATAATTTTTGGATTTCTTTCTCAATGATTGGAAGCAGCATGGGATTGATGTGTCTGATTTTTTGTGCTACAGGCTTTGCATCTGTTTTCAAAGGGATCTTGTGCTCCATTATGCTCTTATCATAAATTTTCAACTCACTATAAGACCATGCAAAAATATGAGCAAATTCCTTCAGCAGTTTGATATATTTTGTTCTAGTTTCCAGAGGAAGGAATTTGGACACTTTGACTAATCTCGGCTGATATTCTGTACCAATGTTACACTCTATTGTACTCTCTCCATCAACCTTGCTTTCAGGCTTGAGAAAAACATCATTATTACCAAACAGTGTTTCTAAAGGAACCAAACCCTTAAGAATAAGGGTTAGTTTTCAGATCTATAATGTTTTTCCCAGCCATAGTTTTCTCAAAAGGGTTGTTATTTTGGTTTTCAACAATTTCCTGCTCATCATCAATTTGTGTGTCTGCAAACTCTTCTACAGACTCCAAAAATTTCTGAATCTCCCTGTCATCTTCAAATACTTGCCAATGCTTGATGTTATTAGGAATTGAAGGTATGTTTTTCATTTAAACATCATAAACTACCTTGACATCTAGAGGAACTTTGAAATTACTAGCAGCAATAGCTAGTGAATCAACAATTTGATTTTCTTCTCTAGTGACAAAATTTATATTAAATTCTGAAAAGTAATGTTCAATCAAATCCCAGACTTCATTCCTATAATTTTTCAATTTGGAATTTTTCACTTGGTAATTATTTCTCACCTGCTTAATCACCAACTCTAAATCACCAAAGGCAATTAGTTGTTCTACTCCCAAATCTTTTGTTGCCTTCATACCCAGCACAAGTGCTTCATACTCAATAGTGTTGTTAGTGGTAGCAAATTGCAGTTGGTATGATATGGTTACCTTCTGCTGAGTAGGAGAAATGAAGACTACACCAGCTCCCGATCCTTCTCTTGAAGAAGCTTCGTCAAAGTACAATTTCCAGATCTGTCCTCCTTCTGAATGCTGCATTTGCACCTTGAAAATGTTGTTTTTCACTTAATTTAGGCTGGAAATCATTATCATCAGCAGCAAGGTGCAAAATTGATGACCCCAATTCTTTTTCTTCAACATATATGGGATGGTTTGATGGATTGTGCTGATCACTAATGATGTAGGCCACTTGAGTTTCCCTATACAGCCTTCCGAATTCCCCTCCAAATACTGGGCTGGTAGCATATGACATGTCCATCTGAAGGGTACCTCCCAATTTCTTAGACCAAGATCTGGAAAGTAACATCCCAAATCTAGAAGGAATGTCAGCAACCACAATGTCCATCACTAAGCTCTTCATAGGCAGCTGGGTAAGGGAAAGAACCAAATCCTTAATCACTCCTAGACACTTGACTTTTTTGGAGTCAAAGGTGTAAAGGTCATGGTATTGCTTGGTGATCTCTAATCCCAATTCATCCATTACTTTCTTTGGCATAAGATTGTGGGAATCTCCAGAATCTAACAGACAATTATGCAGCAATTTGTCGTGTATATTGAGTGACGGGTAGAAAAGAGGTGAGTTATCATCATTTGGTCTTGGACATGACAACCTAGATAAATGGTGGGATGCTCATCCTCAAGGTTGACTGAATCAGGGGCGAGAGGAGGTTGCAACGGACACTTAAAAGACTTTATATGCTAGATTTTTTAATAATTCCAGGAGTGGAACTGGAATTTTGATTTTATTCAATTCAGATTTGAAACTAAAATAAATTCGAACTAATTCCTTATTTTCTACTGTAATTTTGACAATTGGAGCAGAATTTTGAGGTGGAGGAACCTCATTTACCTTGGCCTTCTGTTTAGCAGCTTGTTTATCTGAATCTGATTTTTGTTGAGGCTACTGAACAGGACCTTTGGACCTCAAAGGGTAATTTTTGTTTTGAACTTCTTGTTGTTTTTTATCATTCTGTGCATAAATTTGAGCATTCATAACATCAGAAAACAAACAAATTCTTGATCTATCTTCATATTCCTGCAATGTCAAACATGTTGACTGTGAAGTTTCTCCCACATGGTTTATTTCTTCATTTTCTTCCTCATTTCCTTGCTATTCTTCCTTGGCAAAATTATTCAAAGGAGGCTGAACATTTTGATCATCAGCATTCCTCCTTGGGCGCTGTAGGATTTGTTTAGGCTGAAAAGGCCTCCTGAAGGGAGTCTGATTTTTATTAGCTTCATTTTGATTGGCTCTAGTAGTTGGGTTATTTTCTACCTCTAATTTTGACATCTTAGAGGCAAGTTCCTTGATCAAATTGGACATTTGATCGATCTTTTCTTCTGCTGAAAGAAACTCAGAAGAAGAAGGCTTTTCTTCTTTTCATCTTCTTCTTGTTTTTTGCCTTTTCTTCCTCCATTTTTAATTTTTTAGAAGCCATTAGATTAGATTGTACTCCAATTGCAGCCTCTTGCATACTTGTCAATTTTTGTGCTTTTTCAGCCCTCAACCATAAAGAAAACTCAAAATCTAAAGCATTTGCAAAATTTATCATAGTTGTTGTTTCAGTAGGTTTAATTTCTTTAGGAATTTTCTGATAAATCTTATTAAACCTCTTTGTAAAATCAGCTAATGACTCATCTGCCTTCTTCTTCAGAGTTCCAAATTTTGTAAGATAATAGACATAGTCTTTCCTATCACCCCAATGCTTCACAAATATCTCTTCTAATTCATCAATTCTTGTTATTGAATTTGGAGCCAAACTTCTAAACCATTTTCGAGCTTCACCATCCAAACTCTGAACAAAGAGTCTTGACCGGACATCTTCATGTTCAATATTCTGATTGCCAGCATAACTATAGAAAGCCACTAAATTTTCCTCAGCAGAAACTCCTTCTCCCTCCCCAGTTTATTTTGGAAGATATTTCAAATAATCTCCTTGAGTAAGTGGATGTAACTATTGAGGGAGAACAAGTGGGGCATATCTTGTAGCCACTATCTGTTGCATCCTTGTGAGGGCAAGTTGAGCCATATTTTGTTGATGTACAGTTGATGTAGCTGTTTGGGAAATAGGAATTACAAGTGGCGAATTCTGATTCTGATTTAGGACAGCAGAAAATTGAGGGCCTTGAGATGGATTTTCAGGCTTTGGAACTGAGAAGAGTGGATTTTCAAAAAGATGAACAGAGGATGTCTTGACTTCTCCTTCAGCAGAAGAGTCAGAATCTAAAGTTGTCTCTTGAGGGGATGGAGTTCATTCAACCTTATTTTGTTGAGCAAGGAAATCAGATAAACTAAAAGTAAGACCTTCAGGTACAATCTCTTTAAGTGGATGAGAGGAAGATGACCCAATAGCTAGATTTGGAGAGAAAGGAAAATATTCTTGCTGAGGGGTGACAAGAGACTGGTATTCACGATGAGTCTGAAGGAAATTTAAAATAGTCTTGAAGTCTTCTTCAATCAAAATATCCCTATCAAGAAAAGGTGCAATAGCCAATACTTATTCTAATTCCCCTTCAGCCAGCACAAACTCTTCTGATTTCTTATCAACACTTAGAAATTCAGTTTCTCCTTCTTTGACTAGAACAGTACTTATTTCAGATTTACTAGGTGATGAGTAAGAAAAACTTTCAGTTGAGCCCAGATTAACAACATCCACTTTATTTTCTAGGGGAGTAGCTTCAACTTGAGATTTTTTAGCAGAACCTTTTAAAACTAAAACCTCTTTAGATTCTAAAGTAGATAGAGGTACCTTTTGCTTTGGAACGTAAATCCACAGTTCTACTAATGAGGGTATTGTAACTTGATGTGGTATCAAGGTGCAAGTTTGTAGTCTATGAGCAGAGGAAACTGTAAGATGAGAGAAGAATCAGTAGGTCTGTAAAACAGAAATTTACTGATTTAGTAGAAATTCACAAAAGTAGCAGTTTGACAATATTCCATTGAGAGAAAACTATTTCTAGTCTGACAAGATTCTCACTGAAATATCATGAAGATTAAATATCATGAGTGATGCTCTTCCATTGTTATAATATAGATTTTATCAGGAATGCTCATTGTGTGAAACTAACAAAAACCGATAAAACACATAACAAGATTAAGATACTAATAGAAACACATTACAGTATGATAATTTGCAAACTGGAACTAGAAGAAAGGAGATATGGAAACACAAGTAAAGTAGACAATACACACAGCAAATTGGTAACAAGTCCTCAGTAGTATTATTCCATTTCATTCACACACAAAAAATTACAGTTTATATAAGTCAAAATTCTATAACCACCAACCAAACCTAACTTCATATCAATTTGGCATATATATACAAAATATGATACTGTCATCTTCCACGGAAAAAGGTAAATCTGTTTCAAAAGTCATTAAAAACCTCGTGCAAGAGGTGAGGCTTATCTAAAACTTTAATACAGAGTGTTATGACATAATGAAAATAACAACATTACGGCTAATAGTTTGAAGTGGTTTGTATGATGTGGCAGTTTTATGGGAAGACTCCTCTTCCGTTCTGGTGCAACCAACTCCATAAAAGTGCAAACAACATTGAAAATGGTGTGTGGTTGTTCCTTGAATGCTGCCCGGAGTCTGGTAAAAATGTGTTGGTACTGAGAGTAGTGGTAGAAAATTGTTTGAGAGAAACTTTGTCGTTGTTCCGCTATTCCTTTCCCTTTTTTTGGTTGAAGAACATTTGTAATGGCGAAAAACTCGAAACTTTTGGATAGAATGACGGAGTTTCATTTTATGAGAAATTACAAAGAAAATCCTTTGAAACAAGTTTAATTGATAAAGACATGGAGTGGAATAAATGATAAGTGAGGAGGGGTGGTGACGTGGCGAAGAAGTGGGACCGATCGCAAATCGTGCATTGGAAGTTTTATTGTGAAATGCAAGAAGTTAAATGTTGAAATGGCGAAGTGCGATGTGCGATGAGGGTACAGGTGACGTGGCAGAGAAATGGGACCGATCATAGATCTTGCATCGAAAGTTTTATAAACATACATACTTGTGCAATCAACAACGTTTATTGAAACTTTAAACAAAACCGCAATTGCTCCCAAACAATATGCATTCACGTGGAATTGTGGTTCTTGGGCCCCACAACCAGTTGACGAATAGGAAGCAATCGCAAATCGACCACCCGCAAATTTAACTTTACACTGATAACGGCTAAACCATAAACTTTGCGATTTTCGAAATCGTGATGGTGTGCTACGCCGACACGTGTCCCTTGCCTCATCGCATCTCAAATCGCTTAACATACCATGCGAAGCCTTGACGATAAACTTTAAACACTGCGATTTGCAAAATCGCTCCATCTTCGCTTTAATCGCCACCGTTGATTTGCGCCTAGATCTGACGGTCTTCCTTGCTTGCCCCTTAGCCTCATCACATCGCAAATCACTTAACATACCATGCGATTTGACTTAACGATAAAACTTAAAAACTGTGCTTTGCGAAGTTGCCCCATCTGTGCTTTAATCTCAGTCGTCGGTCTGCTCCCCTTTGGATCTGCGATTAGATCATGGTCGTCCGTTCTTTTTTAACACGGTTCTTCCCCGTTGCTTCATTCCTTAGTCTATTTCCCAGCCAGCTTCCTTTAAATATTGTCTGTTGCTCTTCTCTGGATCTCCCACTCTGTTGGTTAAGTTGTTTTCTTCTGGTTGCGCTTTGATTTTAAAGAACTCTGGTTGCCACGAAGCCTTAATTTGCCTACTTCGAAAACTGATTACATGTTTGCCCGTAGCCTCCTTTCTGAGATAACCAAAAACTCAGTGAAATAGCTACGCTTTTCACTGTGCGGAATATATGACTTCCATTTTTGAGAAATCGCTGCCTTTTACTGTATTATTGTTTTGACAATGAATTTGCAACCAAAGTAGCTATTATTCTAGACTAGATGACTGCAATTTTTTTACGCAGGCATCGATTGACCTTCAACACTAACATAAGCCAAAACAGAGATTTTAACTTATTTTGGGACTCTAAAACACTATGACACCTATTCACTTAAAACCACCTTGATGTTGGGACTTTTTAACTTTTATTGGAAATAATTGAAACTTTGGACTTGTACTAGGACACAATAAAGATTTGAAAACAGTAATACAATGGCGATTACACCATTAACATTTTCAATGCTAACGGGTTGTATTTCAGATTCCATAATGAAATATCCAATCGAATGGTTAATCATTGATAGAATTTAAATATAATGTGATATCTCAGAACAAGTTAAGGTTCATGAAATAATGTGATAGACTTATGTCAATGCTTGATCCAGACATCCACAGTTTGATTTCCCATTGCTGATGCTGCTGGAAAACTCATATTATTTGATTTTATCAGTTTTGCAGTGACACTTACCCTGAATATCAAAGATAACTGTAATTTAGGATGGTAGTTTCAACAAATTCAAGCTTGAAGTTCCAATCTCGAATTACATTTAAGCTAATAGCTTGTAATGTCACTTCCTAGATTTTTCTAATGTCTAAGGAAATCAATTTTGACAATTTTGATTAAGGCTAACCCAAGGCAATTTTTGGTGGAATACATAGGAGAAATAATTTATTTGTCTGCGAGTGGAATATGGGGCCCACATGAAACACGCACTTGGGGAAGAAGGAATTGAAAATTCCTTAAGGAAAATTGAATTGCTAGAGGGACCCCCAAGGAATGCATGGCCAACAATTATAAAAGGAAGGAATGAAGGAGTCATTGGGGTCTTTTGTCTATTTGAAAAATCAAATTGGCTTAGTTGTTCAGCGGAGCCAAAGTTGTGATGTTCAACACAAGAGCTTCCCAAAGAGAGAAGCTCAACCTTTCTTTGGTGGACTTCGAGTGCCACCCAAGGAAGGCTTTCCTTTACCTTTGAGACCAGAGAAAGCAACATTTACAGATTCCACACAATTATGGGAGCTTGGGACACAATCTGGAGCTACTACTGCACAGGGAGAGGAGTTGTCTTGTTGATTGGTGGAGTAGAGCTATTGGAGATTATCCGAAGAAGCTACAAGAGTGTTACTTGTGCATTTTCAGGAGTGTGGGAGTTGCTATAGTCAGATAAGAACAGCCCACACGCAGTTTTCATCCATTGCATTCAGGGGCTACGTCATCTCCTCCATGACTGCGCACTCATTGGAGTGAGGCCTTTTGAGGTAGCATCATCCGAGGACATTTGGAGGTGGGGCATTGGGAAATCAATTAGAGGGCCATTGGAGGAAGATTGTTGGAGTTTGGAGAGCAATGATTGACAGCAGCAACCACAGTGACAGAATTCGAGATTGGAAGAGGGCCAAGCTGTGAGGGGCCCATTTTTTAATGTTCGAATCAAGGGAAACCCTTTCTGGGTTTTTCTGGGTTTTGGGCAAGGATCACATTCCCAAATTATTAGAATTTTCTGGGTAGTCTAGAGGGGGTAAATCAGAGGGCAAAGTCTGGCAACAATGCAGTTTTGGAGCAACAACGTAGTTTTCTGGAGTATCTAGCTTTTGCAGCTATTGAGCTTTCTTATACTCATCACCTAGTGCTTGTAGCTTGCCTTGTGCAAGCCTAGGTGCATTTTCTCCAACTTACTTGTACCTCAACATCAATATTAATAAAATCTTGGCCGGTTTGTGTGGTTAACATGTATGAGTTTTTGAAAAACTGTGTTTATATATTTGCATGCATTTTTTATCATTGTAAGATTTCCATTAGGAATATTACACAAGTATCAGAGCATGTTCTTGGCCAGGGTGGGGAACAGGAGCAAGTGATACCACCGAGGTACCAAGGACTGGTTTTCCAGAGAGGCAAATGTAGAGGTCGTGGGAGAGAAGATAACCAAAACCCATTTTCAGATACTGAGATAGAAGCTCAAAGGGGAGGAATGGACCAACATGAGGAGGATAAATAGCCCGAACCAAGGTGCCAGGACCAAATTTTGGAGGAGTTGCTGAGAACTAATCAGCAGATGGTGAGACAAGGACAGATCATGATGGACATGGTGCAGCAGGTGATGGGGCTGCAAGTGGGTGGAAGGCCAGAAGGGACAACAGAGCCCCAAGGTGTTGGGGCTTCCAGAGCAGGAGGCATTTGTACCTATCAGCCCCCACACACTCCCCAACGTGGGCAGGTTGGTCGTACCTTGATGTCGCATTTTGTAGATGAACCAGAATGGGAGAGGGAGCCAGACCCAATTGCAGAATTGGTTCATTCGATTGCATCTGGTATCGATGAGTATCAGGGATTGGATGCCCGATTCAAGCGGGTGATGTCCTTTGGTGAGTACATTCATCTAAAGGAGAGGCATACTATGAGGACTGGGAACCATTACAAAGGAGGATCTTATAACCAGGATGTGCAGAGGCTAGCATGGAAGGTTACACTTCCAAACTTTGATGGGGCAGCAAAGAGGTCAGCCATAGCATGGATACAAAAGTTGGACACCTATTTTGATTTGAAGCCCATGCGAGAAGCAGATGCCATACAATTCGCCACCCTTCACTTGGAAGGGGATGCCCAAGAGTGGTGGTACCATGGGCTGATCACATTGGGGCACATCAACATCACCTTTTACACGGAGTTCACCCGGAGGCTATTGGAGAGGTTCGAGAAGAAGGACCAGGAGTTGCATTTTAGGGAGCTAGCCCACTTGAGACAGACAGGCAATGCAGAGGCATTTATCATTGAATTTCAGAGGCTGGCAGTGATGGTGACAAATATTCAAAGAGTCGGTTGATTATGTTGTTCTTGGAGGGACTTGTTGAACCCTTGTGTGGTTGGGTGAGGGCCTACAAGTGCACATCACTTCAAGATGCCATCTCTAGGGCCCGAGACATGATTGATGCAGTGCCCAAGAACCGGGCCTTTGTTCCCATGAGACCCACAATCCCACAGGGGAATAGAGATGCGAGGCCACCACAGAGAGATGGAGGGCATGGTCAGTTGGATGATGACACACAGAGGGACCTCAGGAGGAGGAGGTTGTGTTTCACATGCCAGAAGCCTTAGGCACCTGGGCACAAATGCACCAAGGAAAAATCTCATTTCATCGAGGTATTTTCAGATAGTGAGCCTAAGGAGGAGGAGGGTGAGGCAGTAGAGGAGTCGAGAGATGAGGGGGGACCATAGTCAGGAGGACCACCACCACCACCTAGAGGGGGACCGGTTGCCCCAACAGGGGGAGTTCTTGCTTCACTTCAGGGTGTGCCGAAGCATCTGACACTCAAGATCAGAGGGACCAATCAGGGATAGCATGTCTCAGTTTTGGTTGACAATGGGTCCACCCACAATTTCATTAATGCCATCCAGACAACATCATTTGAGGGGTTTTCAGTTTTAGTGCCACGAGACTGGACCATGCAGTGTATGAAGTATGTTCCTGAGCTAATTCTGAAGATGGGGAACTACTCACTTACTAATCATTTCTTTGTGGTCGATGTCCCAGATACCAATGTCGTGTTGGGAGTTCAGTGGTTGTACGCATTGGGGAAGGTCACCACTAATTGACAGAAACTGGAGATGGAGTTCAAGGGGGAAAATGGGAAGCCAGTATTGCTGAGGGGAATGCGCTCTTATCCACCTCAGACAGTTTCAGCCCACAGGATGGAGGTCGATCTATGACATGGAGATGTGCAGTGGGAAGTTGAGTTAGGGATTTCTGAGACAAGGGCACAGGGACAGGCTACACGTCCAGATATATTAGTCTTGTTGGAGAATCACCAGGGGGTTTTTGGGGATGTTCCTCCAAGTAGACGACCAGACTATGGATTTGAGCTCACTATTGAGCTGGAGAATGGGGTGAACGCAGTCATCACTACCTGTTATAGGCACCCAAAGGCCTATAAGGATGAGATAGAGCGAGTCATTCAAGAGTCGTTGAGATTGGAACACATCGGGCCTAGCTTGAGTCCAGTTGCTTCTTCCGTGGTGCTGGTGAAGAAGAAAGATGGGATGTTGTGTATGTGCATAGATTACCAGGTTCTCAATAAGAATACCTTGAAGAACATATATCCCATTCCACGCATATACGAGTTGATGGATGAACTTAGAGGAGCTAAATACTTCTCTAAGATAGATATGCGTTCGAGGTATCACCAGATTCACGTGAGGGAGCAGGATGTCCCAAAGACCACTTTTTGTTGCCATTATGGTCATTTTGAGTTCTTGGTGATGCCCTTCGGACTAACAAACGCTCCTGCTACCTTTCAGTCATGTATGAACCACGTGTTCCATGGGCAACTGAGACACTTTGTCCTAGTTTTCTTTGATGACATACTCATTTACAGCAGGACATGGGAGGAGCACCTTCAGCATCTGGAGGTAGTACTACGCATACTTGAGGAGCTGCAGTTGTATGCGAAGATGTCCAAATGTGAATTTGGACTATGGAGATATTGTACCTAGGGCGTGTGATTGGGAAAGATGAAGTGAAGGTACATCAGGAGAAGATTCGAGCTATACTGGATTAGCCCACACCCAAGAACGTGATGGAACTGAGGGGGTTCTTGGGCATTTGCACGTATTAAAGGAGATTTGTGAGAGGGTTCTCACAACTGGTAACACCTCTTACAGATTTGATGAAGAGGGGAGTGTTTGAGTGGACATAGGTGGCACCGGATATTTTTGAGCGCCTCAAGAGGGTCATGAGCAGTTGCCCGGTCTTAGCCTTTCCATTTCACACGGCCCTTTGTGTTGGAGTGTGATGCCTCTGGTGAAGGGGTGGGGGTCGTTTTGACACAGGGAGGCCATCCTATTGTGTTTGAGAGCAGGAAGTTGCTGCCTCATGAGCAATTGTACTCATTGTACAACAAGGAGATGTTGGCAGTGATGCATGCACTGGCCAAATTCAGGTAGTATCTAGTGGGCAACCGATTCAAAGTGAAGACTAATCACAACAGTCTTCACTTCTTTCTTGAGTTGCAGTCACTAGAGGAGAGGCACCAAAAATGGGTGAGTAAGCTCCAGGCTTACAATTTCAAGATTGAGTACGTAAAGTGCAAACACAATGTGGTAGCAGATGCCCTCTCTAGGAGACCAGCAGCATTGTCTTTGATGGATGTCGAGCAGGATTGGAAGGCTCAACTATTGGTTGAGTACTCCAAAGACAGGCAGGCTTGTGACATCTTGGATGGCACACACCGGGATGACCGATTCCAGGTGTTGGACGAGGTGATTTACTACAAGGACCGGATCTATCTGGTGTCAAGATCTCAATTGAAGGAGAGGATCATGCAAGCAACCCATGATTCTCCACTAGCAGGGCACCCAAGATTTCTCAAGACAAATCATGCTGTCAGGGAGAGGTTCTCTTAGCAGGGGCTCAAGGGATATGTTCTAAGGCACATGAGGGAGTGCGTGGATTGCCAGAGGAACAAGGTGGAGTTGTCACACCCGGCCAGTTTGCTACAGCCGCTTCCCATTCCGGAGAGGAAGTGGAAGAGAGTATCTATGGAATTCATCATTGGGCTTCCAGTTGCACAAGGGTGGGACTACATCTATGTAGTGGTCAACAAATTGACCAAGTTTTCCCACTTCTTTGCCATATCATCGAGATCCTCAGCCTCCCAGGTGGCTGAATTATTCTTTTGGGAGGTCTTTCGGTTGCATGGTCTCCCCAAGACCAGTATGAGTGACAGGGACAGTAGGTTTATGGGGGATTTTTGGCAGGAGTTGTTCCATTTGGTGGGGACATAGCTTACACCCAGCACTAGCTATCATCCCCAAACTGATGGGTAGACCGAGATTTTGAACAAATGGCTGGAGGGGTACCTGCGCAACTACGTGATTGGGCAGCAAAGAGTGTGGTTCAAGTGGCTACATCTCGGGGAGTTTCTGCGACAACACAACCTATCACTTGTCCATTGGTATGTCCCCTTTTCGATCTCTTTATGGGTACGATGCTCTTACTTTTTCTAACATGGTATTTGGAGATAGCAAGGCCCCGGGGGCAAAGGACTGGGTTCAAGAGAGCCAGGAGATTCTTCGAGCTCTTAAAAACAATTCGCAAATGGCCCAAAATCAGCAAAAGATATATGATGATAAGTACAGGGTGGAGAGACAGTTTGAGGTAGGAGACATGGTACACCTATGCTTGTAGCCGTACAGGCAGTCTTCACTCAAGTATAAGGGTGTAGAAAAATTGCGGCCACGATTCTATGGATCTTACTGGGTGGTGAGGAGAGTAGGTGAGGTGGTTTATGAGCTGGAGCTACCTTCCCAGAGTCAGATTCACAATGTATTCCATGTGTCATGCCTAAAAAAGGTGTTAGGACAGGCATTTGATTTTGACACCATACCTCATACTGGAGACTCGGGAGAGGAAGTTGAGAAACAAGGTGGTCAGGGAGCATTTGGTCAAGTGGAAACATTTACCGGAGGAGGATGCTACATGGGGGAATGAGAAAAATTTGCAGCCTCCACTTTTACAGTTGCTTGGGGTCAAGCAACATCCGGGAGCGGAGGACTGTAATGTCCCTTCCTAGATTTTCCTAATGTCTAAGGAAATAAACTTTTACAATTTTGATTAAGAGGCAATTTTTGGTGGAATACATAGGAGAAATAATTTATTTGTTTGCTACTGGAATATGGGGCCCACATGAAACACGCACTTGGGGAAGAAGGAATTCGAATTCCCCAAGGAAAATCTAATTGCTAGAAGGACCCACAAGGAATGCATGGCCAACAATTATAAAAGGAAGGAATAAAGGAGTCATTAGGGTCTTTTGTCTATTTGAGAAATTGAATTGCCTTAGTTGTCCAGCTGAGCCAAGATTGTGTTGTTCAGCACAAGATCTTCCCAAGGAGAGAAGCACAACCTTTCTTCGGTGGACTTCGAGTGCCACCTAAGGAAGGGGTTCCTTTACCTTTGAGACCAGAAAGCACCATCTATAGATTCCACGAAATTTTGGGAGATTGGGACGCAAAATGGAGCTACTACTGCGCATAGGGAGGAGTTGTCTTGTTGATTGGTGGAGTAGAGTTGTTGGAGATTGTTCAGAGAAGCTACAGGAGTGTCGCTTGTCCATTTTCAGAAGTGTGGGAGCAGCTGCAGTCAGAGAGGAACATCCCACGCGCATTTTTCATCCATTTCATTCAGGGATTGTGTCATCTCCTCCATGACTGCGCAATCATTGGAGTGAGGCCTTTTGAGGTAGTATCATCCAAGGGAGTTTGGAGTTGGGGTGTTGGGAAATCAATTAGAGGGCCATTAGAGGAAGATTGTTGGAATTTGGAGAGCAGTGATTGACAACGGCATCCACAGTGAAAAAATTCGAAATTGGAAGAGTACCAAGCTGTGAGGGCCCATTTTTTAAGGTTGGAATCAAGGGAAACCCTTTCTAGGTTTTTCTGGGTTTTGGGCAAGGACCACATTCCCAAATTCCTAGAATTTTTTGGGCAGTTTAGAGGGGATAAATCAGAGGGAAAATTCTGGCAACAGTGCAGTTTTAGAGCAGCAGTGCAATTTTGGAGCAACAACGCAGTTTTCTGGAGTATCTAGCTTTTGCAGCTATTAGGATTTCTTGTACTCATCACCTGATGCTTGTAGCTTGCCTTGTGCAAGCCCAAGTGCATTTTCCCCAAATTACTTGTACCTCAGCATCAATATTAATAAAATCTTGGCCAATTTGTGGATTTGGACAAGATTCTGGTTAATGTGTATGAGTTTCTGAAAAATTTTGTGTTTATATATTTGCATGCCCTTGTTATCATTGTAAAATTTCCATTAGGAATATTACATAGCCTCAGGAACAGCAAAAGTAAATGAGAAGAACCGAGCACACATATTTAAAAAATGTAGGCATAATTAACAAAATATTGTTGCCAAGCATAGTATATGACTCAATATGCCAATTGGTTTATGGAGAAAAGTCAATTTGCAAGACTATAAGGTAGAATTTCCAATGTCATTACAATACTCTAATTTTTTAAATGTAGTACAGATTATACAGTGGACAAGATAAAATTCAAGCCTTATAATGATGAGTTAACAAGTTCATTGGCTTCAGTGAATTTTGTTAATTGTTTGCAACATTAAGAATGTTCACTTTTTCAATTCTGCATAGATTATGCAGTGGACTAGACAAAATTCTATAGCATGTCCAATCCTCATAATGTTGAGGTAATAGGTTCAGTGGCTCTAGTGAATCAAGTTGATTGTTTTGAAGATTAAGAATGTTCATTTTTCAGTTGTGGCATGATTTATACAATGGGATAGGAAAATTTCCTAGTGTATCCAAGCCTCATAATGTTGAGGGTATAACAAGTTCAGTTGTTGCATTGAATCAAGTTGGTTATTTACAAGACTACGATTGTGTGTTTTGCAATTGTGGCACAAGACTATATAATGAACTAGACGAAATCCTCTACCAAATCCAATACCGTTATTGTTATGCTCACTTGTTTGCCAACTTCATAAAAGTTAGCTTCTCATTTGAAAGAGTAAGCGCAATGCTTTATTAAAAAATAACCCCCTTGCAACTAAATCAATGAGTGATGTGAGATTTCATCCTTGTTAGACCATGGGCAAAAATCAACAAAGTTCAGCAAAAGTCTAAGTTTGGCTCTCCACTTTGATTGCACTCATTTCATCTATTCACTTTTCAATCTCACTGTCAGGCATTCTTTTGCTATCAAAAACATATAACACAATAATCCTCCACAAACAAGAAACACATAGATAAAATTAACATATCCTTCCATTCAACACTTACAATTTACAAGAAATAGAATGTATTACTAGACTTACTTGTGTCTAGCGCATGTATTAGGCAGATATTGAGAATATGAACTTTCTAAAGTTGAAGTTGAAGTACTTGATGGTCCATTTGCAGTTTGTATCCAAGATGGATTCATATATTTCATCTAACCTCATGCTCTAGCACATAGAGTTACCATTCTGAAGACCAATTTAGAATTAATAAGAAAAGGCACCTGGGGCTTTTGTTCTCATGTAGACAAGTGGACCTCCGAACTTTTGTTCTCATTCAATTTAGGGAACTGACAAGTGGACCTTCGGACTTCACCTCATCTCCATAGAAGCACAGGCTTGTTATTTCATCCAAGGTTGGAGTAGAGCACCCATCTCACAATGATCGAACCTGAAACAATATTGTACACGGGGATAAGGAGACAACACCAAATGTACAAGTAGTTTTTCAGGAAGGAGCTGGCACCCATACTTGCATGAGGTGGGTGGTCCAATACATATTCTTTTATAACTCACTTCTTGCATCTTTTCCAATCATCACAAAGGAAAGGAACTATAGTAATGAATTTGCATGTTCCTGGAGCTCCTACCAAGAGTACACCCTTTGGTAGTTTTTCTCCCAAATCACTAAAGTTTATGGCTCCTTGTAGGTATGAAACAATTTGCAGCATAGGAATACACAACCCAACCTAGAATTGCAACTATCTTAAAATGGGAATTGAGAACAAAAGGTGCATTATTAAACGCAAAAACATGTCCAAAGATTCAATGGCTTTAATATCAATTTTGAATATCTTGAACACTAGAAATGCACAACATTAAACTAACAATGTGTGATTGATGAAAAATAATTCTCAACTTCAAGTTTATTAGAAATGAATTCAAGTAAATCATGATGCACATGTGCAAAGAAAGTTCATAAACAATATTCAAATGTTAATCATGTAATATACCATACCGAATAAAAAACTAAAAACACATGCACATACACAGAGGAAATTACAACAACGAAAAATACGCACTAGAAGTCTATAAACACTTCAAGTATTTGGAAGAAAGTCCAGGTACAATATATTCATATATGGACTACTATAGTATTTTGAAAAGTAGAACCAAAAGAAATACTAGAGTTTGCAAAACAAAATGTCCACTACATTTAGGGAATGCTCTTATAATGTGGATTAATTATCCATTTTATCTTTTCAAATCACAAATTTTTAGCATTCCCTAATTTCAATGGTAGAAGGCCTGACACAATCTTTGCAACACACATTATGTTCTCGTCGTTTTCCCACCTACAAAATACAATAAAAGACATTCAATTGTTTTCCATAAAGTTTTAATGTGCCAATAATTTGTTATACTTCGAGTCTGCATATTAAAATCGTGATATTCATCTTTGCATTCTCACCATTTTACTATTCTTTGTTGAGATTTTGTGTATTTGGGGTAGCATCAGTTGTGCTCTAGCTCCCAAATTTTGTAGAGGGACTAGAGTACACTTGATCTACAAGACCCAGAAATTGATTTGGGAAAATTCATCTGGTTTAGGAGATATTAAATTAATTAATTATTCTAATATATTTCCGAAGTTAAAACTTAGGGAACTTAAATAATTAAAGTGAATATAATTAAACATGTGATGAAATTGTCTTAAGTCACACGGATCAAGCTTTCTTTTAATCTTAGCCATTGATTCAAGATTTGATCATGGTTGTTGGTTTCCCAATGAGAAAAGTATAAAGGAAAGGCTTGGGGTCATTTGTAAAGACACACAGAGGCAGAGCACTGAAGCTAATCTGAGATTGTAGGGCAGGGTTTGCTAAGAATACTCAGAAGTGTTTCAGCTGCAGAGAGGGGAATTTAGGCCAAGGGGATGATCTGATCCTGGGATCTAGAATACACAAGAGGCAGAGATCAGCTTAAGGACAGCGCAGAAGAAGGCAGCAGCAAGGACAGTGCAGTCCCTCCAAGGACAGTTGATTTTCAGCAGGAAACCCTCTAGGGTTACGCAAAGACCCTTCAAGGGCAACATAGTGACTACGACACCCAGTCTGGGGTAACACAGTCCCTTCCGGAGCAGCGTTGAGGGTTTGGAGGACTTCAGAGGCTAACACAGAAGCTTTCAGGGGCAGCGTTGGGGTTTCTAGGCCCTAATCTTGGTTGATTTTTGTAAATCCCGTTTGAGGGTGTGGATCAGTCATTATTTTGGCCCTAGATCAGCCGGTGAGCTATAGATCTAGTATTTTCTCTATCGGGTTTTCCAGATCTGGAACCCAGATTTGTGTATTCAAAAATATTCTTAATAATAAGACCCTCCAGCAGCTAGAGACCGGTTTTCTCGCATTGGGTTTTTTCGGGGACTATTTGTCCAGAAATAACTGTGTCACTTTGTCAATGTGTGCATGTGCTTATTCTAGATCTGGATTGGTAGAGATCTGTTATGTGTTTTGCTTCGATTTTAACTTGAATTTATTCAGTTAATAACTTGTCTAAGTAGGAGGAGCATAACCAGATTAACAGTAATAATTTATGCATAAAGTGTAAGATTCGGAAATTTCTACATGGTATCAAAGCAATTGCAGATCTAGAAGGGTCACCAACAGAAGAGACTGAAGGTTCTAGCTGCATAAAGCAACTGGAAAAGCAGCAGAAACGCAGATCTAAAGGGACGGCGCAGTTTTCAGAGGCAGATTCACGGAGAGGGAAGGGTGACGTTGTCCAACGTTGTGTCCTAGCAAGCCCACTAAATTCAAAAAGACAGAGTAAGCACTTCAAAACAAAGGTTGGTTTGTCAAGCAAAGTAACAAAAATCGCGATGTTATCGCGATTTTTTATTTTTTCAAAAAATCGCGAGTTTTTCAAGCGGCCGATTTAATCGGCGATTTTTTGAACGATTTTTTGAAAAAATCGTCATCGCGAAAAAATCGCGATTTTTACGAAAAAATCGCGATTATTTAGGTAAAAATCGTGGGCACATTCAACAGAAACCCTATAAGTTCAAAAATCGATTTTTTTTTTGTCATTTTTGCAGCCCTCTCATTTTCCTGACACACCCTGTTGGCAGTTCATGGTAATGTTAAATTCTTAAAGTAAAAGTGATATTTCCTTTATTTTTCATTTTCATCCTTTTACTTAAATTTTTAACATTACCATGAAATGACTCAAGATGTTTAAGAGTGGTTTCGACCTCATTGGATTTCATATGAAGAAACTAGAATTTTAGATTTCACTCAAAATTCAGCAGACTTAATGGTTTTCAGGGTTTCATGGTTTGGGGATTTGCATTGTTTCCATTTGATTCTATTATGTGTAAGGGTATGAGATTGGTATTTGATCAAGAGTATGAAGTCCTTTAAGAACCTTGATGTTGGTGGCATTGATTGTTGAACTTTGTTGATGTTGGTGGTATTGATTGTTGAACTCCCCTACCGTGGCCTTAACAAGAATGTACCCTTCACTCAAAGGAAAACAACTGGTTAGGCATGTTAATCTTTTTCTACCGCATTTTAAGGTTGAGCAATCCAAGTCTGAAGACTTTGAGCTAGATGATGTTTATGTATTTCTTGTTGATGATCCCATTTCTAGTAGCGATGAATCAATGATGAGTTTCATGAGGAGGAGGAGGAGGAGCAACAATAGGAGGAGGAGGTGACACCACCTACCCCTGCTATCGGTAGAGGACGTGGTCTACCTCCTTTAGCTCCTAGTGCTTCAGGATCTGGAGCACAACAGAGTCCATTGCCAGCCCCGCCAACTTCTTCGTCTAGAGGGAAAGCTGTTACATTTTCTCACAAGAGGGGCAGAGGAAATCAGTAGTATAGGTTATTTGGTGCATTCCTTTGTATATAACATTATGACTCATGATATGAGATACATTATTATATTTTTTGTTGGTATTTTGAGGTTGAGTTGAGACTTAGGACTTAGTATTCAGGACAGGATTCAGTTTTATGTGTGATGTAGCACTAGACATGATATTACACATCTTATATATTAGTTTTTTTTTTCATATTTATGTGTCAATGCATTTATTTTATGCTGTAGATGCTTTAGATATTAAAAAATTGAAAAAAAATGAATATTTTTGTATGTGCCGATTTTTTCCCGATTTTTACGATTTTTTCCCGATTTTTACGATTTTTTCCGATTTTTTCCCCTCGGCGATTTTATCCCGATCGCGATTTTTGTTACTTTGGTCCTGCTTTCACCACAGGATTAAGATCAATCGTCAGATCCAAAGACCTGGTAACTTAAGAGCTAGTGGGGTTAAATTTCTGAAGTTTTCATAATTTTAGGCTTAGCATAAGTGACAAAGAGCAAGAGGAGATCAGCTTCTCAAAGAGTTTCTAGCCAAAGGAAACTTGCAATTTTGATCAGAGGATCAAAGAAGAAATTGAATCATAGTTGATTTGGTAGATTTCCAAGGAGGGAAATCAGTTGTCAGAGAGAGCAGAAGGTACCTGTTTCACCAAGGGCCTTAGATCCATTTATCTAGCAAAGAGAAAAGGAAGTTTCGACAAATTCTGAGCAGATGGCTCCTCATGGACTGCGTGATCAGGATAGGCTGGATGGCCTCTCAAACTTTTCAGTTTGGAAGGCAAGGACCCTGATAGTCCTTGAGGCATACAATCTAAGAGACCATGCAGAGCAAACTCTGGCCACATCGACAAATCCGGATCTCCTTCGGAAGCATAAGGAAACTGCTAGGCATGCCAAGCAGCTAATTATGGATGGTATCAAGGACCATATTGTACCACACGTAGCTAAGAAGAAGACAGCTAACGAGATGTGGAAGGCCTTGACTTCCCTATATGAGAGAAAGTTTGTCCAAAGGAAAATGTTGTTGGAGACTTAGATGAGGTCATTCATGATGACCAAGGGAGAAGACATGGAGCACTTCCTCTTCAGACTGCAGTCAATCAGGGATCAGCTGACTGCAACAGTGGATGATGCTGTGATAGTCAGAACTGCCCTCAATACAGTCACGAATGAATGGGAAACCTTTGTCCAAAGTATCTTGGGCAGAGCAGACCTCCCAGAATGGGACAGCTTGTGGTCAATTCTGCGTCAAGAAGAACTCCGCAGATTCACCAAGAGGCAGCACAGCCCTGCATTGGGCAAAGTAAAGAAGGAAGAGGAGGAAGATGTAGCCTTGGCATCAAAGAAGCAACCAAAGAAGAAGAAGGATCTCTCAAAGATCAAGTGCTTCTACTGTGGTGAAATGGGACATTTTGCCATCCATTTTCCTCAGAAGAAGAAGGACAAGGAAGCATCTTCTTCCAAAGCAGCTATGGCAGATGATGGGTCAGAAGATGATGCAGCCATGAGTGCTCATGAACCACGGAGGTGGGGTGACATGGACATGTAGAGGAGCTACATGGAAGAGAGGTGGGATCCTTGAGCAGCTCATCTGACAAGCGAGCTACAGCAGTCTTAAGACAATAGCAGGACAAGTGGAGCAATGGATGCATAGATCACAGATGAAGCAAGCAGAGGCAGATATGAAGACTAAAAGGAGCAGCGCAGAGCAAGGCAGCAGTAGCGTAGAAGCAGTAGCAGCACAGAGGCTTATGTGACTTCAGCAGCGCAGAGGCTTATGTGACTTCAGTAGCGCAGAGCAGAGTTGCTTACGCAATGCAGAGCAACAACAGCGCAGAAAGCTTCAAAGGGACAGCGCAGTGCAGCAGCAGCATGATAAATTTCAGCACAAGGGGCTGATGTGACTTCAGTAGTGCAGAGGAAGTCTGATTATGCAGGCAGAGTTGTATTTGTGCATTGTTCTTTAGATGCCAGCACAGATCTGTAGCCTATGGAGCTTCACTGATGAGGACGCAGCCCATCAAACTTGCTAGTCAAAGATTGGGCAGGAGATTCAGTTGTTTCTCTCAACAACTGAAGTTGCAGTGCAACAGATCAGTAGTGGCAGTGCTATGAGCAGCACAGATGCAACATATTGAGAGGGAGTTGCAGTACAGAGGTTGCAGTGGCAGTGGCAGAGTCATGGGCAGCAGTACAAAATGGCAGCAGCAGTGCAGAGTTGAGTGGCAGCAGGCCAAGCATCAGCAGCACAGAACCAGTGCCCAAAATCATGTAATGCATAAGTGTGATGTATTGCTAGAGCACACCCTTGATGCTAAGAGGGAGTGTTGAGATTTTCTGTATTTGAGGTAGCATCAGTTGTGCTCTAGCTCTCAAATTTTGTGGAGCGACTAGAGTACACTTGATCTACAAGACCCAGAAATTGATTTGGGAAATTTCATCTGGTTTAGGAGATATTAAATTAATTAGTTATTCTAATGTATTTCCTAAGTTAAAACTTAGGGAACTTAAATAATTAAAGTGAATATAATTAAACATGTGATGAAATTGTCTTAAGTCACACGGATCAAGCTTTCTTTTAATTCTAGCCATTGATTCAAGATTTGATCATGGTTATTGGTTTCCCAATGAGAAAAGTATAAAAGAAAGGTTTGGGGTCATTTGTAAAGACACACAGAGGTAGAGCACTGAAGCTAAGCTGAGATTCTAGGGCAGGGTTTGCTGAGAATACTCATAAGTGTTTCAACTGCAGAGAGGGGAATTTAGGCCAAGGGGATGATCTGATCCCGGAGTCTAGAATGCACAAGAGGCAGAGATCAGCTCAAGGACAGCACAGAAGAAGGCAGCAGCAGCAAGGATAGCGCAGTCCCTCCAAGGACAACGTGATTTTCAGCAGGAAACCCTCTGGGGTTACACAGAGACCCTTCAAGGGCAATGTAGTGACTGGGTCACCCAGTCTGGGGTAACGCAGTCCCTTCCGAAGTAGCGCTGAGGGTTTGGAGGACTTCAAAGGCTAACGCAGAAGCTTTCAGGGGCAGCGTTGGGGTTTCTAGGCCCTAATCTTGGCTTAGTTCTGTAAATCTCGTTTGAGGGTGTGGATCAGTCATTATTTTGGCCCTAGATCAGTGAGTGAGTTGTAGATCTAGTATTTTCTCTGTCGGGTTTTCCAGATCTGTACCCAAATTTGTGTATTCAGAAATATTCTTAATAATAAGACCCTCGAGCAGCCAGAGACCGGTTTTCCCGCATTGGGTTTTTTCATGGACTATTTGTCCAGAAATAATTGTGTCACTTTGTCAATGTTTGCATGTGCTTATTCTAGATCTGGATTGGTAGAGATCTGTTATGTGTTTTGCTTCAATTTTAACTTGAATTTATTCAGTTAATAACTTGTCTAAGTAGGAGGAGCATAACCGGATTAACAGTAATAATTTCTGCATAAAGTGTAAGATTCAGAAATTTCTACATTCTCTACAAATGAAAAGTGGTCAAAATCTTCTTGCAGCTCCAACTATTCTCTAACTTCAAAAAGTGTCCAATCCTCCTCCTTTGATAATGTTCTAAAGAATTCACCATTTTTTAGAACATCAAGTGAAACTATTGGAGAATGTATTCCATCATCGTCATCTTGTTCCTTTGGAACCCAAACCCATTCCCCCATTTGTCGAACACGTCTCCACCTACGAAATTTAAATGAGAGATATAATTTGTCTTGAAATCCAATACCTGAAAGAATCAAATGAAAATACTTTGTATTAGTATATGATTTTTTACATTCATAAGTAACTCCCTCTTTGCCTCTTTCGACCCTAAAAATTAAGCATGATACTATTAACAAGAAAGAATAGTGAAATGACTTACTTGAAAGACAAGGTGTCATGACTCAATCTACACTCAATTTCTTCTCCATTTTGGTCATGTGCTCTTCTATCCCACCTAGTGAAAAACAAAATTGTAAGTAGCTCATTGGAAGGTTTTGAAGTAGTATACATTTTACCAGTTTTCCTAATTGACTCCTCATGATGAAATAGATGAACAAACATAGAGAATGGCATGAAAATTCCACTACGTATGCGGATACCACGCTTTTCTTTCATTCCAATTTGCATTTCTGAAAATAACTTGTAACGGAAAGAACTTATTGAAGACTCATCTACACATGGACATTCTAATAAGTTGAGTGAAGGCAAAGAAATTTCTTTGACATATCCACATGATCCCATTCTTTTCGGAAGAAAGTATACATATTTCTAAAAGAAAATACCTTTCCTCTTTAACCATCCAGGGTCCTTACCAACATATAGTAGTTTTCCAATTTTTGAATGAATAGCTTTGAAAACACTTGTTATGCATTCAGTTGGCTCCCATTCCTTCCAATTTGATATGCATAAATATGGGATCAATGTAATAATTCATGTTGCTATAAAAGAAAAATAAGAGATTGGAAATCCTAGAAGCTTGCAATAAATATTAACCATAAAAAAAAAACACGATATCCAAATTGGTTATGCATACTCACAATTGCAATCAATTTTGAGAAAATCTAGTTGACTAAAAACTCCCTTTTGACATCTCTCTATAGTCATAGACATGTGCCACTTGAATCTCTGCCACTTTTTGTCCTCCATTACTCATCCTAAATAATTTTACTAAACCTTTCCAATGGATATTAATGTCCTGCAAATGCCTTTTTTTTATTGCATGGCTTCCCATTGTTGATGGTTTCATTGTTACCCATGACCCAATAGATATTGGCATTGAAATCCATTTTCCTTGATCATCAGTTTTGTTGTATAACACCATTGATTTCAACTCGCTCCTAGGACGTTGTTGAGCCATTGAATTCTGCTACATACAAATGAAATAAAGCATTGAGCGGCATACAATACCACTTGTTAATGAAGCTTTGAAACTATATTTACCACACTCTTGAGCTGATATGTATCTCAAGCATTTATTTTGGACTTGCATTACAATATGCATATATATTACCATGTCACTTAAATGTAAATTAGATGGAAGCTCACCTGGTGGTTTTCGTTGTGTTGAAGGCGTATTCCATAACTACTTTAGCATAGGCATGGATGATCAAGTTGCATATGGAATCATGGATTCCATCATATACGATATAAGAGACCATATATTTTTTAAGGACCAATTTCAAATAAAATGATCCACTCTGTCTACAGTTGCACTTAAGGGCAATCCTACACTTTCTACTCAACAAGCAATATAAATGAATACTTTTGCTTATTTGCGTATAAATGTTCACATGGATGTACATAATATATATGTTTTTGTTTAAAAGATGAATATTTTTATGTGTTTTTGGTCAACCATTTTTTTTATCTGTTTTTTTACCAGTTCCCGGTTCAGAGGGTTTTTTAGTTTGATCATCGTTTTGGTTTGGATAACATTAATGCAAGGGTGAAAATAGGCAAAATCTTCTTGAGACACAAGTTCCAAGATATAGAAAACTAAAGTTCTAGGAAAGTAGTTAATTAGGACTTCATACATGAACAATCATGCTCTAAATACATGGGTAAAAAATAATCATATATGGATTCCCCTCTGAATTTTTCATCAGTTCCAACACCCTGACAACAAATTTTCATCTCAAGAATCCCAAAAAATCAATTTTAGTGCCAAACCCATGCTGACAGGCAGTTTTCATCTCCAGAATCCGAAAAATTCAATTATATGTTTTGAGAAGTGAAATGAGGTAAGAAAGGTAATCAAGGAATTTAGGATGGTAGCTTTAGGGTTTTTGTAGGTTATCTTTTTAATTTTTTTCTAATTTTTTGCCTAGGCCACACTTGCAGGCTGTATCTACCTGGCATTGATTTGATCAAGTCAACATCTAAGTTTATTTTCCAACGAAGTAGAGCTTGACTTGGTTGAAGCATTTACAATTTTACGCGCACAAATAGACATGAAACCACAAACATTGTTAGTGAAACTAATCAATGCCTTTGATGTCTATGAGAAAATTGTTGGGGATACTTACATGTGGAACAGAGGCAATTTTCTTAAGGAATTCAGTATAGGCTAAAAAATGATTGCAAGTGTAAGATACATACCACGAATATCTTGAAAGAAACACACACATTTTTCAAAGTTTAATGGGTTGCTTGCTCTCTGTGGTACTTTCACAAACAGTTTGCAAACATTGTACGGTGGGTAAAAATGTTACAGCATAAATGCCACAAACAACGCCAAACATATATGATAAAAACATGTATGAACAACTGATATCCACTTTGCATTGAATTATTATCTTGCTTCGGCAAATAAGGAGACAGATTAGAAGTACCAGTGGACTAGAGCGCACAGAATGGCTGTAGATGACTATTAGAATAAGATAGTACCACCCGCAACACAAGTTATTATTTCCACAGAGATAACAATATAGATATGAACATACCCAGTCTCAGAGATGCAGATATCAGCAAGGGGACAATAATAATGATCAGCAGTATAAATGTTCAGGACAATGAGGTAATTCGAGCCCCTTTTTAGCATGTACAAATAATATTTGAGAGAAATCTGTCACATGTGAATGTATAACTCACAAACAAGTTCTGCAAAAATGGGCAGGTGTGAATCCAGATGCACAACACGCAACCCAGAAATGACTTAGCTACCACGCACAAACAGAACACGGCTCTCCAGATCGACCTCCAGCAAAGGTACACGCACAGCCAGCAACAATAAAGTGTTCGATGTGCTGCTCAAGGTGATCTATTCTACTTGTTCGCTATTCATCCAATGAAATTGAATATGCTATGCTCATGGGTGGATCTCTATTCTGTTCTGCGAATGGGTTTTCTGTTAGATACACGCCCAGCTGTTCCCAAAGCAACTCTACTTGTACCTGTGCCTTTACTCTAGCGCAAAACTTATGAATTTGGGTATTAAACAGGCTGTGGCAAACACTCTACCTGAATGATGGGTTGGGGGATCGTCATGTTGCATCTGATAATGTGGCGAAACAAGATAATGTGGCTAAACAAGAGGGTCTAAATTCAGACCTTGAATGAGTGAATGAAACAATGCCAAGAAGAAACCGATGCTAGCATAACTCATAACTCGTCCCTGTTATGCAACAATAAATCCTAATGGTTGTCGGCCTTTAGAACAGTGCAAAAAAAACCGTTTGAAGCGCTTTGCCGCCATTTACAATCCCTCCTTTTTGATGATTAAGTCAATCTTATAAAAACACAATTAACTCAATCTGGTTGGTTTTTCGAAACATTAACTCCATGTGTGATAGATTGCTTAGTTTGGTTTTGGTTTTTCCGGCTACTGTTTTTTTTAATCTTCTGGCACGTTGACACCTTCAGCTGACAACCGTTTCCATTTGGTCTCGGTCTCATCGTCGTCTTTCTCCGTTAATGCATGCCACCTCCACGCACTTTATGTGCACTCAAACTACAGTTCTCTGCGTGATTGACTCAATTTTATCACTGTCCAGTGGCGATGCCGATTGCGTCGCTCCCCACAACATGCATAGGCCATGCCGACGATCTCCGCCATTCCAGAATTTTATTTGTTTGAATTCTGTTTTTGCATTGGCCCATTTCGACAATTTTGTTTTCAATGGATTCAGAAACAACAATCTGACGTTGGATGGAATGGCGAATATTAATCCTTCTGGAGTTTTAGATGGAATGGTGAATATTAATCCTTCTGGAGTTTTTAGAGCTCACAAATGAAATAACACAATAAAATTCTCTTCAAAGAACCATATAACTGCACACAATTTGTCTGCATTTAAAAATTACGGACATGTCATCTGTTAGTTTTATTTTCTATAAAAAAAAAACATCAAAAGAAAATTTCCAAGCTCTGTAACTATGGAAATCAACCTCTTAATTTGTGTGAAAAGCTTGATTGGCCATTGATATATGTTCATGTTAACCTCTCGGATGTCCTTCTTGATAATATGTATGTGGGGTTTTCAGCGTCCACAGCGCTGCTTTCTAGTACTAATCGCCTTCTCAGATGGAGTTGTTGGAATTGATTTCTAACTGCCCGGTTCAAATTAGCAGGCGGCAGCACAGTGTTAAAGTGACAGCAAAGAGATGAAGCGGAAGTTAATTCCGCGGGGGTCAATCAAGCCAGGCAGGCTGAGGAGTATACCCCCTCGGAGCTGGGCCCACACTACACCATGCCAAAGAATTCCGGAGGGGTCGATGAGGGCACGCCGACGGTGGTTTGAACCCCATCGGATTCGCTGATGTCATATTCAGCCGGGGTCCACACTTCACGTATAACAAAAGATTTGGGTTTAATTTTATTTGCCCAGCGTATATGTTTTGAAACAGTTTTATATGTTTTAAATGTTATTTGCTTTATTTTTAATATATGTGACTTATATATTAAAAAGGCCCGTGAGGCAAAGGGTTGTTATATTATTTGCAATACACAGTGAATGTTTTTTATATGCACAGCAGTGTATTTTAAAACAGAGACAGAGAGCTGTAATTTTATTTATTACACACAGCAGAGTGTTTTAGAAAAATACAGAGCATACACAGCAGTGTTTATTTTTAGTGAAACAGAGTTTTTTTTTTTTTTTTGCACTGTGACAGCAGCAGTCACAATTGTAAATCCCTCTTTTGAGGAAGAATTGTAACAGCAGTTTTTTTATATGAAATAGAATTTTTTTTCTGAGTTGAAAACTCTGTCTGTGAGTGAATTTAGTATTTTTCTCTATGTTAAGAAAGGCAGTTTTATTATTTTGGAATTCTGAAAATTCCAACATGGTATTGGAGCCAATCCAGGCTATTTGAAGGTCAAATAAGCTGAAGGAAAGGAGTTCGTTATTGCAGAAGCCTCTCCAGCAGAGTGAAGGTTTAGACAAGAAGAATTCGAAGGTATTTCTCTATATAGTTTTGTGTTACTGTTGCAGAACAGTCAGTTAATTTTAGACACACAGTCAAGTGTTTTTAAAGCATAGTTAAAGAGTGCAGAATGGCTGGAGCCAGCACAGGTATGAGTTTGGGAAATATCCATCTCCCACAATTCAATGGAAAAAATTATGACTACTGGTCAATAACTATTAAAGCTTTATTTACCTCACAAGAGTTATGGGAAGTAGTTGAGGATGGCTTTGAAGAGCCAGCAAATGAAGCAGAGTTTTATGTTTTAACTCAGGCAGAAAGGGAGTCACTGAAGAACAATAAGAAGAGAAATGCCAAGGCTCTTTTCTTCTTGTATCAAGCAATGCATGAGAGTGTGTTTCCAAGGATAGCAGCAGCTAAGAAATCCAGTGAAGCATGGGAAACTCTCAAGACAGTTTATCAGGGAATGGAGAAAGTGAAGACAACAAAACTTCAGTTGCTGAGGAGAGACTTTGAGACTCTCTACATGAAAGAGTCAGATAACATTGACTCATTCTTCACTCATGTGATAGGAATGGTCACACAAATAAGATCTCATGGAGAGACTCTTGAGGACAAGAGGATTGTTGAAAAACTCTTGAGAAGTTTACCCTCAAGATTCGATGTGATTGTCACCACCATAGAGGAGACTAGGGATCTCACAAAGTTTTCAGTGGATGAGCTACATGCATCACTGATAACCCATGAACAGAGATTGGGTAGGAGTGAAAACTCATCTCTAGAACATGCTTTTAAGTCCCAGATGTCTTTCGGAAGAGGAAGAGGGCAAGGCAAAGGAAGAGGAAGAGGCAGAAGCCAAAACAAAGGTGGAAGGAACAACCCTTCACATTCACATGGAAGGTGCAACAGTCAAAGTCACAGCCACGGCCAAGGCAACCAGCAAAGTGGACAGCAGAATGCTCAAGGACAAAGGTATGACAAATCCAATGTCCAATGTTATAATTGTAAGAAATATGGTCATTATGATAATGAATGTAGAGAAAGAAGAAAGATGATATAAAGAAGTGAAACTAGTACAGTTACGAAGAAATATGACGAAAGTAATTTGTTTTAGCTTGTAATATCCCTTAGGTTCAGTAATCGACTTATGGTTTCTGAACTCGCCATGGGTAACCATATGACGGGAAAACTTAGCAGTAATTTTCTATATTCAGATGAGAATTAATGCTGAATTCTGAGTCTTACTAGGCCCCGTATAGAAGTTTGGTATGGGAAAAGGAGATGTAAATGTTTTAACAAGATTAGGTAGATAATACAGCAGATGTTTATTATGTTCCAGGAATGAAATGTAACATCTTAAGTATTGGACAACTTGTCCATAAGGGGTATAATGTTTTCTTTGATAATGATGTTTGTACCATCATGGATAAACCACCCAGCAATCAGTGTATTGCTGAAGTGAAGATGACAAGGAACAGGATGTTCCCTCTTAGAATGAGAGCAGATTTGAAGATTGGTGAAGAGAAAGCAGCAGTTGCACAAGAGACTTTCCAAAGCGAACCAAATGATGATAATTGGTTATGGCACTTGAGATTTGGACATCTCAACTTTGGAGGTCTTAATTT
Organism: Pinus albicaulis; assembly: GCA_034641835.2. Taxonomy (NCBI): domain Eukaryota; kingdom Viridiplantae; phylum Streptophyta; class Pinopsida; order Pinales; family Pinaceae; genus Pinus; species Pinus albicaulis. Next base: position 92,415,372 of record CM076570.1, on the reverse strand, counting down.
GTTGAACAGAAAAGGAATGGTAAGTGGTTTACCATTGATAGAGAAACCGGACAGCCTTTGTGAAGGTTGTATTCTTGGGAAACAACACAGAGAAAGTTTTCCTTCCGGGAAAAGCATAAGGGCAAAAGCACCCTTAGAGATTGTCCACTCGGATGTATGTGGACCGATGCAAACTCCATCACTTGCTAGCAGCCACTATGTGTTAACATTCATAGATGATTTTACAAGAAAAACTTGGGTTTACTTTTTGAAAAACAAAAGTGAAGTGTTTGAAATTTTTTGCAATTTCAAAGCACTTGTTGAGAACCAGAGTGGGCTGCATATCAAAGTCTTAAGGACTGATAGAGGAGGTGAGTATATATCTAAATATTTTCTACGTTTTTGTAGAGAAAATGGTATTCAAAAGCAGTTTACAACTAGATATACTCCGCAGCAAAATGGAGTAGCTGAAAGGAAGAATAGAACCATAATGGACATGGTGAGGAGTATGTTAAAGGCAAAGCATTTGCCTAATGATTATTGGGCTGAAGCTGTACATTGTGCAGCATACATTTTGAATAGGTGCCCTGCAGAAGCAGTGATGAACAAAGTGTCGGAAGAGGCATGGAGTGGCACAAAGCAAGGTGTCACACATATGAAGGTTTTTGGATGTGTGGCTTATGCACACATTCTGGATCAGCTAAGGAAGAAGTTGGACAACAAGGGGGAGAAATGTATTTTCATTGGATACAGTGAGGAATCCAAGGCATACAGGTTATATAACCCATCCACCAAGAAGTTTATTGTGAGCAGGGACGTTCAGTTCATTGAAGAGGAAGCTTGGGATGGAAGCATAGAGAAAACAGTGAATGTTAAACATTGTTTATCTCATGATGAAAATGATGATGAGTTGGCTGAAATACATCCCCAAACAGCAACACCAACAAGAGAGCAGCAAAGCACACCCTTGAGAAGAAATGACGGTGCTTCTCCAAGCACACCACAAGGAGGAAATTCAAGTGCTTCTTCAAGCATTTGTACACCTACTGAAAGAGGTAAGAAATTCAAAAGTTTGAAAGAAATTTATGAACAAGATATAGCTAATGAAGGTATCAATTCTTTGTTTGCTTTATATTGTCATGTTGATGATCCTGTTCATTTCGAAGAAGCCATCAAGGATAAGAAATGGATAGAAGCTATGGATGAGGAACTTAATGCCATAGAGAGGAACAAAACTTGGGATTTGGTTGAACTCCCAAAAGGTAAAGATGTCATAGGTGTTAAATGGGTCTACAAGACCAAGAGTAATGCTGAAGGAAAGATAGAGAGACACAAGGCAAGGCTTGTTGTCAAAGGCTATAAGCAGAAGCATGGCATTGATTATGAGGAAACTTTCGCACCGGTTGCAAGAATGGAAACCGTGAGAGCAGTGTTGTCAATAGCAGCACAAAACAAGTGGAAAGTTTACCAAATGGACGTGAAGTCGGCATTCCTGAATGGAGTGTTAATGGAAGAGGTTTACATTGAACAACCTCTCGGTTATGAGAAGAAAGGCCAAGAGCACAAAGTGTGCAAGTTGAAGAAAGCTCTTTATGGGCTGAAGCAAGCGCCAAGAGCGTGGTACAGTAGGATAGATTCCTATCTACTGGAAAATGGATTTGAAAAGTGTGAGGGAGAACCCACCCTCTACATCAAAGAAAAAGATGGTAAAATCTTGATTGTAGTCTTATATGTTGATGATGTTATTTTTACAGGTAATGATGATTACCTTATTGAACATTTTAAAACAGTCATGAAAGAAGAATTTGAAATGACTGATATGGGTTTGTTGAGATACTTCTTGGGAATAGAAGTAGAACAAGATGAAGATGGGATTTTTATCTCACAGGGAAAGTATGTTAATGAGGTACTTGAAAGATTTAACATGCAGGAATGCAAATCAGCGATCACTCCAACAGTGATAGGATTAAAACTCAGCAGAGAGGACAGCAGCAAGGATTTTGATCATAGTCTATACAAGAGCATAGTTGGCAGCCTTATGTATTTGACTGCAACTAGGTCGGACATAATGCATGCTGTTAGTTTGATTTCCAGATTCATGGAAAAGCCAAAGGATGCACATTGGCAAGCAACAAAAAGAATTTTGAGGTATGTTAAAGGTACAAAAAGGTTTGGTATTTTTTATACTACTTCAGAATGTTCAGATTTAGTTGGATACACTGACAGTGATTGGGCTGGAAGTGTAGATGATCGGAAGAGCACTTCCGGTTATGTTTTTCATATGGGTTCGGGAGCCATTTCATGGGCTTCTAAGAAACAGCCCGTTGTAGCGTTGTCTACAGCAGAAGCAGAATATGTGGCAGCTACAGCAGCAGCGTGTCAAGCAATTTGGATGAGAAAAATGTTGAGAAGCTTATGTCAAGAACAGGTAAAAGGGACAGTGATTTTTTGTGACAATAGCTCAGCTATTGCATTGTCTAAAAATTCTGTTTTTCATAAAAGGACAAAGCACATTGACACCAAGTTTCATTTCATACGAGAATTGGTTAGCAATGGCGAGATTGTTTTGCAGCACTGCAGAACAGAGGATCAATATGCAGATATCCTCACAAAGCCACTTCAGCAGAAAAGCTTTGAACATTTCAAAAGATGCATGGGTATGCAAGAAAACCCAGCAGTTGAAATTAAGGGGGAGTGTTGGAATTAATTTCTAACTGCCCGATTCAAATTAGCAGGCGCCAGCACAGTGTTAAAGTGACAGCAAAGAGATGAAGCGGAAGTTAATTCCGCGGGGGTCAATCAAGCCAGGCAGGCTGAGGAGTATACCCCCTCGGAGCTGGGCCCACACTACACCATGCCAAAGAATTCCGCAAGGGTCGATGAGGGCAGGCCGACGGTGGTTTGAACCCCATCGGATTTGCTGATGTCATATTCAGCCGGGGTCCACACTTCACGTATAACAAAAGATTTGGGTTTAATTTTATTTGCCCAGCGTATATGTTTTGAAACAATTTTATATGTTTTAAATGTTATTTGCTTTTTTTTTAATATATGTGACTTATATATTAAAAAGGCCCGTGAGGCAAAAGGTTGTTATATTATTTGCAATACACAGTGAATGTTTTTTATATGCACAGCAGCGTATTTTAAAACAGAGACAGAGAGCTGTAATTTTATTTATTACACACAACAGAGTGTTTTAGAAAAATACAGAGCATACACAACAGTGTTTATTTTTAGTGAAACAGAGTTTTTTTTTGTGCACTGTGACCGCAGCAGTCACAATTGTAAATCCCTCTTTTGAGGAAGAATTGTAACAGCAGTTTTTTTTTATATGAAATAGAAATTTTTTTCTGAGTTGAAAACTCTGTCTGTGAGTGAATTTAGTATTTTTCTCTGTGTTAAGAAAGACAGTTTTATTATTTTGGAATTCTAAAAATTCCAACAGGAGTTTCAGATGAATGGGCCTGCACAGGACCTTGAACTCTCAAAGCTTCCTCAGATTGCATCTGCAAATTATATGGTGAAGACTAGAATGTTCATAGTTGGGGTATCCATTGCTGTTGTAACTATCACGGTTATTGCAATTCTTGCAACAGTTCACCTTATTAGGAGGATTCGACAGAGTGAGGTGATTGAAGAATGGGAGCTTGAATATGGGCCTCATAGATTTCCATACAATGAACTTAGATTGGCCACAAGGGGTTTCAGGGAAAAAAAAATTATGGAGTTTGGAGGTTCTGGGACCGTTGTTTATAAGGGCGTGATTCCCAACACTCGGCTGCAAGTTGCAGTTAAACGGATTTCACACGAATCCAAGCAAGGTGTAAGGGAATTTATTGCCGAGATTGCAAATTATTGGTCAGCTTCGGCACCACAACCTTCTTCGGCTTCAAGGTTGGTATAGGCATAAGGCAGAGCTTTTTCTTGTTTATGAGTATATGCCAAATGGTAGCCTTGACAAGCATTTGTTTGAGAATACAGATAATATTTTGAGTTGGGCACAGAGGTTTACAATTTTGAAAGGGGTCGCTTCAGCTCTGCTTTATCTTCATGAAGAATGGGAGCAGAAAGTAATGCATAGAGATGTCAAAGCAAGCAATGTGTTATTAGATGCAGATTTGAATGGTAGGTTGGGAGACTTTGGGATTGCTCGCCTATATGAGCATGGGTCAAATTCTCACACCAATTAAGAGGTCGATTTCCAGAGTTACAGAGCTTGGAAATTTTCTTTTGATGTTTTTTTATAGAAAATAAAAATCACAGATCTGATGTCTGTAATTTTAAATGCAAACAAATTGAAGTGCAGTTATATGCTTCTTTGAAGAGTATTTTATGAAACATAATGTAGGGGAATATGTGTTTGCGATATTTCATTTGTGAGCTCTAAAACTCCTAAAACTCCCGCAGGATTAATATTCGCTATTCCATCGAGTGTTAGATTGTTGCTGCAGGATTAATGTTCGCCATTCCATCCAGCGTCAGATTGTTGTTTCTGAATCAATTGAAAACAAAATTGTTGAAATGGGCCAATGCAAAAACAAAATTCAAAAAAGTAAAACAAACCCAAGAAAACATCAGGGCTATTCTATGGAACGGCTCCAGCAGATGAATTCTGTAATGGTGGAGATCGCTGGCATCGCTTGTGCATGTTGTGGGGAGCAACGCAATCGGCATCACCACTGGACAATAATAAAATTGAGTCAATCACCCGGAGAACTGTAGTTTGAGTGCACAAAAAGTGCGTGGAGGTGGCATGCATTAACGGAGAAAGACGGCGATGAGACCGAGACAGAATGGAAACGGTTGTCAGCGGAAGGTGTCAAGGTGCCGGAAGATAATAAAAAAACGGTAGCTGGAAAAACCAATTCGTAGCATCGTTAGACTACGCCTTTATTTAAAATTATAATAATACAAAAATATCTAACGTTTTCATCTTCTTGTTATGCAGTTGTTTTCATATTCTTGTTATATATGGCTAAACGTTTTTTTTTTCCATTAATATTGGAAAAATATAAAAAAAAACCCATTTATTTATTGGCAAAAAAATTAAAAAACCATTTATTTATTGGCATATATGTGAGTTTTCAAAATATAACCACCCATTTCAGTCAAATGTTTTCACACTAGTGATTTTATAGTATAATGAAGTGTAGTGATATTATAGTATAATTATTGGCTCAATGGTAGTGATTTTATTATAAAAGTTGGCATCTTTGATTTATGATGATGGTTTTATGTGTTGGGTTAAAGGGCGGGAGGGATGTCGATCAAGCTCTAGTATGAAACTATGATGGGGCTTCATTGTTTCACTGTAGTAGCTCTCTTCAACCACCCTTGTTCTCTCGATTATATGTAATTAGTAGGAAAATGGAGGTTTATTTTCATAATCCGTGACTAAAGGGTTGGGGTGTTTCCCTAGGTTTTCTAATCCCAATTTGAATTGTTTTTTTGGTTTTTTCTCTAATGACCCTTGTCTTTATGTCACCGAGTCATCCTTACCTTATGTCATTTCTTACTAGAATGATGTGGGGGCCCCTTGTTCTATCCAGTGTGTCAACTCTGGGAATCCTTCTTTTATGGCCACAAACTCTTCGGACTTGATGGATTCTATATCGAGGAAGCTTCTTCATTCTCTTTCAAGAGATGATGTTTTATTGTTGGATAGTCTTGCAAACCTTTTTTCTAAACCATCTATTGTTAATAATCCTAGGTCTGGTAACTTGCCCCCATCCACCATGAATCCTTTTGTTGTTAAAGATGTTAGAAAATTAGAAAGGCATAACTATTTTCTTATCTTGATATCTTTCTTTCTTTTTTACAGAAACGGGTATGTTTATATTGCTTCAAAAATTCTGAGACTTATGCTCGGTGGTTTTACATATGAAAACCAGTCTAGGGGGTTTCCAAAACAACAAAGTTCGCCTATTCTGCTTCTTACATTCAGTCTAGCAATTTCCCATTGACTAGCATACCTTCTAATACAAACAAATTGCTGCATCAAGAGACAAAAATACATGACAAGAAGAGAGGCCGACTAAGGCAGAGGATCCCATGAATCCCCCTCATCGCAGAGGAGAGATCCCGCATGTAAACAAACAGCGATGTTGGCCTCAAGATCCGCTTCTGTATTATTTTTCCGAAGGACAAGAAAGAACTGAAGTCTGTCAAAAGACGTGGTCAGCTTATTAATACGATCAAAAAGTCGTTGCAAGCGGAGATCTTTGGGGACCGATTTTGTCACAATCAGGCCAATGAGGTTTTGTGAGTCTCCAATAATCTGAGCCTTTGATTCTATGTTTTTGCAAATGTTTCAAGCCTTGGAGAAGAGTCATGGCTTCCGCTTGATTGTTCGAGGTGAGCCCCAAACCCCAGGCAAAGTGGGAAATGATTTGGTCTGAAGGGCAGCGAATAATTCCTCTGCCTTTGGCCTTCCATGGATTCCCCTTTGCTGCGCCATCAAAAAACATAGTGTAAATATTTTTGCTACTTCTCCATTTGTCGAAGTCCTCATCCTCCAACCTAATTCTCCATTCTTCTTTGTTTTTCTTCGTATTTTGTCCCATGGGAAGATTTAGCCCCAGCCGCTAACACCACTCCCTGCCTTGCTAGTTTAAGCTACAAGCTTGCTTCTAGTTCACCTTGGCCTACATTATTTCTTTAAATAGTCTTTTAATTTTCACACTAATTTGCTATTGGTTAAGGGCCTTTTACATTCTAGTGTATCAACTCTGGGAATCCTTATTTTATGGCCAAAGACTCTTCGGACTTGATGGATTCTATATCGGGTAAGCTTCTTCATTCTCTTTCAAGAGATGATGTTTTATTTTTGGATAGTCTTGCAAACCTTGTTTCTAAACCATCTATTGTTAATAATCCTAGGTCTGGTAGCTTGCCCCCATCCACCATGAATCCTTTTGCTGTTAAAGATGTTAGAAAATCGGAAAGGCATAAATATTTTCTTACCTTGATATCTTGATTAATAAGTTGAATGATATTTTTTTATCATGATATCTTTATTAATAAGTTGAGCGAGAATTATGTTTAGGATTGAACCTGCTTCAAATACATATATCTTTTGAAATAAGAATCATACTAATCAATAGTCTTACTTATTGCATGATAACCATGACTCCTATTGATCCAGGAGGATCTTGATCAGTATAGTTCAGTAGAAAGGTCCAGTCAACTTCAGCAATTTGATGACCAGTTCAGTCTTCATACATGCAGTTTCACCAGTTTTGGTCCTTCAATGTTATGGTTGTCATGTGGATGAGAAGGTGAATTTTGGGTTAAAATGATGATGTAATACTCCTAAGTGCTAAGACTTAAATCCTAAGGTCTAATCATTATGTAAAAATCCCTAAGTATATCTCCTAAGAGATTAAAACCTATCTCTAAAACCTAAGTGATAGCCTAAGTCTTAAAACCTATGAAAAAGTCCTATGCATTAAACCTATGTTAAACATTATACCTAGCGCAAATACAAAACCATGTATTAAAAACTATGTTATAAAGACCTTATTATAAGGTTCGGTGGATTAATACATAGTATTAAAACTATATAAAACAACCCACAGAGTTAGATAACCGCAGCGCTAAGTGTTAAACCGCTAACTTCCATTATACCGTGTCGGATTTTGTGATAGGTCTGACCGCGATGTTAGTTGTAAACAACTGTTAGAACCTTCGCGATGGATAAGTCATGTGATAGGTGTAACCACGACCACCGGAGCCTCCCTAACCATCGGGATCCGACCACAAACATAGTTGCCTAGAAGACTGTTCACATGCGGCGGCTATACAAGCGCACCGGTTAGCCTAACCGTCAAGCTAAGAATTTAATATATATAGTCCAAATATGGGTTTTTAAAAATTAAATCAGCGCTAAGTTTAAGGGATGTTATCCCTAGGTTCATGAATGGAGAACAATTCGAACCCCTTATCACAATGTTGGCTCAACCAATTGTATTTTTGGCAAACAAAGGTTCGAAGGCAATCTTATATAAGTCATCACAAATACATTCAAAAGGACATGGTGCATTTGGAGTTTAGTTTCAGAAGGACATAGGTAGAACTATTTGCAGCATTGCTCAGTCGTCAGCTGTCGGAATTGAGCGCGGAGGCAGGCGTCGGAAAGGTGAGGAAGAGTACTTTCTAATTACAGAGTCCATAAGTGCTATTCCATTTCAGTGTAAATATTCCTCGAGATCAATCCTAATAAAAACGGACGGCCACTTGAAAGCGGACCCAGAGATGTAGTCCACCAGTGACGAACTCTGTCATCAAATGTTTGCATCTTCTTATCTCTGTTTATTGCTATGATTTAATTCATTTATGCTGCTGGTTTATGTCATTTTTCACATAAATCTTACTTCAGTTAACCATCAATCTAAAGGACAAACTAATCAAACTTCTTAAGCACTTTATTCGATCACATTCAGATCATGTTGGTATCAAAGAAGGTTGTGCTTTGTAGTTTGTTTGTCAGTGGATGTTAACCAGGTTGGGATTGCAACGTGGAAAAGGCGAGCTTCAGGAATTCGATCCAGAGATCAGAAAGCGGAAATTTATTCATCAATCAACGATGACAGGGACTAAGACCGTTGAGACTCTTGAAGCTACTAAAAAGAAACCCATGGATGAGAATCAAATCCAGCAGATGTTTCTAAACGTGCAACAAATGTTGGCAGAATTGTATGAAGACAAGAAGACGAGAGATGCAGCCTCATCATCAAAGGCATCAAAGAAGGACAAGGGTAAAGGCAAGGCAGATAAATCTCCTTCTCCTTCGTCATCTCCATCATCTTCTTCTTCCTCTTCTACTTTAGTTTTGAATCAAAAAAAGAAAAGAAACCTAAGAGTCCACTTTTTAAACTTTATGTTAAGTTCGAATTAACTGTGTATGATGTTGAAATAAACTCTGAGAAACTAGATAATTGGGTAAAACAATTAGAAGTCTATTGTCGTATTCAAAATATTACTGATGATAAGACAAAGGTCCAATTAGCTACTCTTAGAATGGGGGGTATTGCTTTGATCTGGTGGGAAAGTAAGACACAGATAGATTTAGAGCGTAAAGGAAAAGTTATTACCTCATGGACTAAGTTTATTAAAGCTCTAAAGAGACAATTCTCTCCGTTGGGTCACACACAACAAGCTGTAATGGATTGGCAGCGCTTGCGACAAGGTAAGGGACAGAATGTTCAAGAGTTCACACAGGGATTTAGAAAGAAAGTATTAGCACTTGGTATTTCTTTGGACACAAAAGAAACTTTGTTGAATTATATTGGCAATTTGCATTCATATTTGCAACATACATTATTAATGTTCCATCTTAATGATTTTGATGAAGTTTGTGTTCAAGCTACTCATGTCGAATCAGGTGGTAGACCTTTCAAGTTTACACCAAAGACATCCAATCAGATGGAAACTGAAGACAGCAAAAAGAAGGGCAAGTCAAAGGGAAAGAACACTGCCACGGCTCAGAAGGTAGATGATAGACCTACGTGTACACATTGCCAAAGGATCGGCCATGATGAAGCTAGGTGTTGGAAACTTCATCCGGAACTGAAGCCAAAGAAGTTCCAAACGAAGAAGGGTGAAAAGAAGGCCGAAATAGCAATCCATCAACGCTTGGACTTAGGATTTGATTCAGGTGATGAAAGAAAAATCACTGCTATGGTTACAACAGGAAAAATTTATGATGCTAGTACTTATGCTTCTTCAAACATCAAACAACAAAATGAAGATAAAATAATCGAGTTATTTCATATAAGGGTAACTTCAAAACATACTAAGATAGATACATTGTTTGATACGGGATCACAGGCAAATTTGATTTCTGAGTCATTGGTTAAAAAATTGGGTTTGAAAACACATAATCATCCAAAGCCATATCCTTTAGGGTGGTTAAAGGAAAAATCTCAAATTCATGTTACCAAACATCATCGATTAAAATTTTCAATCACGACTAACTATATCGATGAAGTGGAGTTAGATGTGAGACCGCTAGACATTTGTGGAATTGTCTTAGGTAGCCCTTATCTCTATGACCGTGATGCAGTATTTTATAGAAAGGAACATATGTATCATCTCATGAAATATGGGATTAAATACATCATTCAGGCACATAAAATCAAAGATCAATTGAATTTAATTAATGTTAATCAGATGAAGCGCTTAATAAGTTCAAGTAAGAGATAAATATTCATGTCGATAAAAGAGCAACATAAGGATCTTATTGATTTTATTCAGGTTGTGAAATTCAGTATGAAGGTAATTTGGTTAAAAAGGTAGATTAATTTCAGGATCTAGTTAAAGAACCAAAACATCTACTTCATAAAAAGGAAATATCACATGAGATGCAGTTGATGTTCAATGCCTCTAATAATGAAATGTATCACAAGTCAGTTATAGAGCATAAAGAAATAAAGCAACAAATTCCAAGGATGGTTGGAAAATAATTAATGCGACCCAATTCGTCTCCATAAAGTTCACCCATAATTTTCACTCATAAGCAAAACGGGACATGGGGAATAAGTGTTGATTTTAAAGTTGATTCATTTAAGCAGAAAATTTTCACAGCATTGTTATATCATCAACAACCATATGAAGTTAAAACAGATGTTAAAGGATATGCAATGGAAACATTGATTCACATAGATTATCAGTTGCTTCAATACTTTCAGGCATATACTAAGTTGCAACAATCTCACTACAGTTGGATTGGATTTCTTCAGCAAATTCACTTAGTAATTAGGGATAAGGAAGGTGTAACAAGTAAAGTGGTTGATCTGATGTCTTTGAATGCTTCAGTAGTACTGCATAAAATTTCATTGGTTCATGAAAGTTATGTAGAACAATATAGAACTGATGATGATTTCAAATATGCTTATGAATCGCTAACTCATGATGCTCAGAAAGAAAGAGTGCAGGTTATTCGGGAAGTTCATCTTTCTCGAATTGCAGGATATTTCGGCGTAAGCAAGACTACAACACAAAGTCAAAGGTATTGTTACTGGCCTCATATGTATGAAACAATTGTGAAGTACATAAAGGGATGTGTAATGTGTTCAACAAGCAAGCCATGCAATCAAAAGATTGGTTTTCACATGCCACTTCCAGTTCCTTTGCAACCATGGGGCAGCATGGATTTGGTACAAGGACAGACGGAAATGGTGAAGAGGACTGGGAGACATATTCTTCGAGGTAACTGCTGTAAAAATCCTAATATATGGGATGAATTTGTAACTTATGTGCATTAAGCTTACAATCAAGCCTTACATTTTTCTACGCCACGACAAGCATTGAGTCAAGTCAGGTTCAAATTGTGCCATGATAAGCATTAGTTTCAGGTTGACGATCAGGTATAATTGTATGTCATCAAAGTCAAGATGAAAGTGAGAGAGTTGTATTCTCACTTATTGTCAGTTTAAAATAAAGCTTTTGTGGTCCAAAAGATTTTTAAGTGGAGAGGATTGATCCAGGAGGATCTTGATCAGTATAGTTTAGCATAAAGGTCCAGTCAACTTCAGCAATTCGATGACCAGTTTAGTCTTCATACATGCAGTTTTGCCAGTTTTGGTCCTTCAATGTTATGGTTGTCATGTGGATGAGAAGGTGAATTTTGGGTTAAAATGATGATGTAATACTCCTAAGTGCTAAGACCTAGATCCTAAGGTCTAATCATTATGTAAAAATCCCTAAGTCTATCTCCTAAGACATTAAAACCTATCTCTAAAATCTAAGTGATAGCCTAAGTCTTAAAACCTATGAAAAAGTCCTATGCATTAAATCTATGTTAAACATTATACCTAGCGCAAATACAAAACAATGTATTAAAAACTATGTTATAAAGACCTTATTATAAGGTTCGACGGATTAATACATAGTATTAAAACTATATAAAACAACCCACACAGTTAGATAACCGCAACGCTAAGTGTTAAACTACTAACCGCCATTAGACCGTGTCGGAGTTTGTGGTAGGTCTGACCGCGCTGTTAGTTGTAAACAGCTATTAGAACCTCCACGATGGATAAGTCATGTGATAGGTGTAACCGTGACCGTCGGAGCCTCCCTAACCGCCGGGATCTGACTGCAAATGTAGCCGCCTAGAAGACTGTTCACATGCGGCGGCTATACAAGCGCGCCGGCTAACCTAACCTTCGAGCTAAGAATTTAATATATATAGTCCAAATATGGGTTTTTAAAAATTAAATCAGCGCTAAGGTTAAGGAATGTTATCCCTAGGTTCATGAATGGAGAACAATTCGAACCCCTTATCACAATTTTGGCTCAACCAATTGTATTTTTGGCAAGCAGAGGTTCGAAGGCAATCTTATATAAGCCACCACAAATACATTCAAAAGGACATGGTGCATTTGGAGTTTAGTTTCAGAAGGACATAAGAAAAATTGTTTGCAGCATTGCTCAATTTTCAGGTATCGGAATTGAGCGCGGAGACAGGCGTCGGAAAGGCAAGGAAGAGTAATTTCTAATTACATAGTTCAGAAGTGCCTATGAGCATAGTCATTATGTTTCATTTCAGTGTAAATATTCCTCAAGATCAATCCTAATAAAAACGGACGCCCACTTGAAAGCAGACCTGGAGATGTAGTCCACCAGGGACGAACTCCGTCATCAAATGTTTGCATCTTCTTCTCTCTGTTTATTGTTATGATTTAATTCATTTATGCTGTTGGTTTATGTCATTTTCACATAAATCTTACTTCAGTTAACAATCAATCTAAAGGACAAACTAATCAAACTACTTAAGCACTTTATTCGATCACATTCAGATCACCTATGAGGTATTCCATGTAGTGTTCTAATGGATTTATTTGAACATTTGAGTTGATTAGGAGAGAAATCACAACTTACATGGAACTGAATAAGGGATATCTAATGGAATGCCCATAATTTGGTTTTGTTGTAGTAGTTCACTCACCAAATATCAAAAGCAATAGAATTTTAGTTTAATTACCATATAGAGTTAGAATATTGAGTTTGTAGTAGAGTTGAGCTAGTTATTTAAAATCAAGGGAAGAGAAGTAGTTCAAGAAAGGAGCTCATGGAAGCTTGGTTAAGGATATTGTGACATGGATAAAGAATTTCGAGGTGGAAGATGATTACATGTCTTTTAGTTCTCCGTCCATGGAAGTGTAGGCACTAATTCTTGGGGGCGACCTGGAATGGATTGACTGGTATTGAACAACTAAGGGAACAAGGTGCTTTCATACAACTACCTATTCCAGGTCATGTTTCTTTAGGATCTTTCATCCAATCATATGAGTGTTATTTGTAGGTAAGAACTACAACTCTTTTTCGATAGGTTTGTTCCAACCTAAATGAGATGTTGTTCAAAAATTTAAAATGAACATCAAATCAAAGTTACCTTTTATGATGGGCTTTCGTAATAATATTTTCTTAGCGCAACATCAACATTCTACAGATTCATAAACACATTTCCAATATTTCCAATGTCAAGGGACTTATGATTTTTCAAACTTTATCAAGGTCTTCATACCTTCCCCATGGAGGTGTCATACTAGATCCTTCTAGTCATCAAATGTTGATTCCTTATTTTATGTGATCATGGTTGCAACTTCATGAATCCTTCTTCCTTTTCTCACATCTTGTACCCCAAGAACTTTTATAAATAGTTCCTTCATCTTGTCAACCACCTCATATTCATATGAGGACATATTATGTTGATTTCATCTTATCAATATGTGAACTAGTTCAAGGTGTATACCTTCATGACTCAAGAAGAGATTCTTCTTTTTTCCATCATTCTCATAAGATAGAGCATTCAACCATGTTGTCTACATATAGACTTCCTTTGGTAACTTCCTTTCCTTACTTGAAAGTACTCCAATCATCTCGACATGCTACACTCCTTTGTCATTGGTGAGCCCTGATATTGCACCAAGAGTGTTGCAACTCTCAGAGGCTACTCAACTTTAATTATCAACCCAGGGTTCGTACAAACTTGGAGGTGACAGTGCTATATGCATAGCATATGAGCTCTACTCATGTGACCCTCATCTTAGTTCTACAATGAGGTGTTGGGAATTATTGTTATTTTGAAGGAGAAATTTTGTCACGCTTCTAATTGCAACTCAATATTGAAAGCAAATCGTGAACACTATTATGTCTGCAAGAAAAGAATCTATACTAGATTGCACTAATTCATCTACTTAACCTCTACTTTTGCAATGAAAATGACTAGCACTTACTCTAATTACAATAAGGGAAATTACATTAGATTGCATACATTCTCTTAACTACTCAATCAACTTGCAAGAAAGGAACTAATCTCTCTTCACACACACAGACTGCATCAATGATGAATTATATTCTATCTACTACATCCTACTTGGTGTGCTAATGATGTAATATATGATGGACTAACATACTAAAACTATTGTGTTTTGCAGCAAGAGACAAAGGAATTTGGGTGACCTAGGGGTGTACCTGAACCAATAATTCAGATTTGGGGGTCCACTAAGGGCTATAATAAGCTCGTGTGAGGTGGAGGAGTGATTTTGGAGTGAAGGAGGTGGTTCCCAACGCTGCTACAGGATCCTTGTTTTGCTACAGGAATTCCTGCAATGCTACAAGAAACAGGCCGAGAGGGTTTTGAGGCTAGAAATGGTGGAATGGAGGTTAGGAAAAGTGAGGGCAGGGTGGATCTAAGTGGATGGGGGATGAAAAAATCCCTTGGCCAACCTCATAACGCTCGTAAGGCCTGTCTTGCACCAATAACGATGATCTCGGTGGTTGTGAAGATGGTCTTCAAAACAGGGTTGTGGGTAGCAGAATTGAGGGACAATTGAAGGAGGGTTGAAGTCCAAAGTGACAGTGTTGAAAGGGGGTCCTTCTCTAATGTTGTAGCGAATCCTGTAACGAGTACATTCACTCATGCATTGAGCATTAACAAACTATCATGTAAAACAGTGGAAAAGATGAATTGAATTTAACTTAAGTTAACATTCACCTAAAACATGAATCTAACCTCTAATTTATATCAGATTCATGATAAGAAAAGTTAACACCACTTTATACTTTACACGAAATCATAAATTGAATATTTTTGATCTGTGGTTGGAGACCTTATCCTCAAGCTCCAATGGAAAATGTGAGAGAGAGGCACTACCAACATAGTTTTAATGATTTTCAAATGCTACTAAAATGCAATGACATCAAATAAAATATTGAAGCATAAAGGAAACATAAATATACACAAGAGAGACTGCAACCCATGTATTGGGCCCTAACCCACAAGCTTCAATCATCTGAAATCAAATCAATGAGAGGCAAACCAACTTCTCATTCTCATTGCATAACAAGCCTCTTACATCAAAATAATAGTCAAAATATCTCTAATACAGAGTCAAGAGTTATCTAGCTGCCTATGAAAATTGAATCCTAATGAGGTCTTTCTCATGTTTATTTATACTAATGGGCAGTTGCCAACAAATCCCTAAGAAGTAAGAATTTGTCTCCTTGATCTTCGAGAGGTGTGGAGCTTGGCTCCCTCTTAACATTCACTTGCTTGACTGCCTTTGACTTCGAACTATTGGAGGGGGATCTTAGGTGATATTGTGCTGATTGTGGAAGCTAAGAAGGCAGACAACCTTCCTATAATTTCTCCTTGTTGTATACTCTGAACCCTAACCTCGAATCTGACTCAAAAATAGCTTTATTTCCTGCAATTAAACCATGTTAGGCTTCAAGTCATCACAAACCTCTTACACCTTTCTCACTAAGAAAAACATGAAAAATTGTAATCAAATGTGTGTGTGTGTGTGTGTGTGTGTGAGAGAGAGAGAGAGAGAGAGAGAGAGAGAGAGAGAGTTAATAAGATAAAAAGGTGACACTATAACTCCTTAAGATATACCTAATGATGAGCCTCATCAGTCATCATACCATTAACTTTCTAAACAAAGGATCTCACACACATTGGAATGTAGACCATCAACAAGACATTTGCTTCTTCCAAGTAGAGGTGAACGTCCTTCTAATGAAGATTCTAATGGAGGATCTTGATTATCCCCATCCTACAAATGCTCCTTCCTGTAGATTATGTATGACGATTTGATTTATATGCTAGATGACTTTGTTATAACCATATATATTACTTATGCTTTCAATGTGGTTATCAAGAGCTACTTCCTTGCTACATCCATGTAGAATTCTATTTCAACTATTCTCTCAAGCTTCTATAGTGATGTCATTATCTCTTGCTTCTAAAATGATGCCATCTCTTAAAATGATTCATCCTATCATACTCACAATTCTTTCTACCATGATATCTATTTTCACAAAACTAAAAAGAATTAGGTGAAGAATATTATCTTAGTCATAGTAAAGATCTTTCACTTCTTCCTTCTTTGATTTCCTATCCTCAAGTTCTTCCACTTCTTTGGTGATATGTGATTCATTCCTTTCTCTCCTTTTCTTGTTGTCCTTCTTGAATTTAGGACAAATTCTCTTGAAATTCCCATATTCCTGGTAGCCATAACATTGGATCTCCGACATATCAATCTTCTTCTCTTTTGGGGGACCAAACTTTCCTTTTCTCTTAGTCATGGCAACAAATGATTGAAATTTTTTCGCTTGGTAAAACATCATTTATTTCTTTTAACCTAGTTTCTTCAACCAAAGTTCACTTAATGGGGTAGCTTCCTTCTTTACATAGATACTTGATATGAATTTTCCCCATTCATCTAGTAGTGCATTGAGCACAACTATGGTCATTTTTTTATCGGACATTATTTCCCCCAAATCTTGCAGTTGGTCTCTTATTTGTGACATCCTTAAAGTATGTCACAAAGATATGATTTCTCCAGCAGTGCTTACAAAGAACAATTCTACTAGTTTTTCATAAATTTCTTTTGATGTTTCCAACTTTGCTACATAGGGTATGAGGGGATCCTTGATGGATTCTATAAGGATCCTTTAAGCCCTTATTCCCGATTTCATAGACTTTTACAGCACTTGAAATTAATCTCGTGATGGTTTGGATACTTTACCATTGACATGACCAATAACTTCATTCTCTATGAGGATCAAATTTGTCCTCTTTTTCCATGCAAGGAAGTTCAATGACCCAACCAATTTGTTGATTTCCTTGCAAAACAAAGTCATTTTGATAGATTCATACATAGATATAATATACTTACTTGTCAAGTGAAGATGCTCCTTTGACGGTGATACCTTCAACTTGATTCCTTTCTTGATGATGTTGATAATAGAAGATGTCTTATTGATGAGGATTTCTTCCTTCACGTGTGCTTTGACAGTGATCCTTGACTCAAGAAGAGGGGGATCACCTTGATTCCTTGACGACGATGCCATTGTTTCTTCTTGCTTCCCTTCAATGTGTAGTCCTTCTCTATAGGGTCTTTGAGGTATTCTTCTCCTTGTGACGATGATTGTAAAATGTGTGAGCTTCAAGAATGTGGAACCCTTCTTTGGATGAGATAGGGTTTTAAGATATTCTTTGAAATTCCTTTTCAAGATGATGAGTGGGTTAGTACTTTGATGATTTCCTTGTGCTCAACCCTTGTGAATCCTTTATTGATGGTTCAATGTCTTCTTTGATTCCTTTTGATGGCTCTTATTCAAGTTTCCTTTCCTTGTCTTGTCACCTTAGCTCTGATACCATGTTGAGAAGTATAGGGCATCTAGATTTAAGTGATTTCTCTTACTTTATAATTTCTTGTGGTGTATTTCTATTTAAATTAATTAGCTTCCTCTTTCATTTGATTATATTTAGCGCTCTTATCATCAAGCAACTACCAAAAAATAAAGAACAAGAGATTGTAGGACACAAGATATAGGCTATCATTCAGGGCCAAAACCTCTTCTTTTGAGAAGAAAACTCACAAGAAATCTTCTCTTCTTATAGAACTTCAAATTTCAAATTCCAAGACCTAAGACCCTTGCCAAAGTCCCATCCAAGACCAAGTCAATCCTTCCTCCCTAATGAGCTTTCCTTCCAGCAACTTCGACAACAGGTGCTTTACCTATAAAGTAAATTTCCCTTGAGCATGAAACCCATGCCTCAAGAATAACAGTAATAAATTTGTTTTTCTCATTACATAAAATACATAAAGTCACAATTACATGTGTCATTATGAAGACTAAAACTAGTTACATATTTCAAAATTAACAAGGAAAGTCCCCTCCAATACCAAGTCAATCATTTATCTCTAATGAGCTTTCCTTCAAGCAACTTCGACAATGGGTGCTTTACCTATAAAACTAGCCTAGATCCATCTTAACTCTGAATCTATCAATCGTCGAGAAGGATCAAATCTCTTGAGGTGAAAACCTCTTTTTTGAGTGCATACTTGAGGAAAGTTTTGCACCTCGAGAGATTTGATCCCTCTTGGCGCTTGATAGATCTGGAGTTAAGATGGATCTAGGCTGGTAACAGTTGGGGGCAGCAATGTCACATTTTTTTTATTATTATTATTATCATAATTATGTATATTTTTTACTCGTACGTCATATTTTGAAAATTACATGATTAGAAATAAAAATAGTAACAAATAATATGAATGTAATAATATTCAACGATCAACATGTCCAAATAATTACTAATATATTGAATAAAAAATACATTGATTATTCCACTCAGATGTGATATGAAGAAAATATTGAAAAACACATAAATTACTTAGTATTTAATCTTTATCTCTCTTCTTCTTCTTTTCTCTTAGACGCACTGATGCACTTTGCCATCTTTTCGTATCGATCGTATGAAAAAGGAGTTTGAAATCGAAGGCCAACCAAATATTTAACTTGAGATATCGCTGTAAAAGTAATACCTTGTCACTCTATCCTTCCAATATTAATAGTTGCCTTCTCTAGTGTCAATCCCCAGGACTTATGAATTGTTAAACCACAATAATGTCTCAATGGAATTTGTCTAGTATGACCTCTTTCAATAGACATAATAGGAACAATATGAGGGGATAGTTCATCCCATGGAATGCCGACATAATTATCAAATTTTACTAAAACACATGTTGGAGGAGGAGGAGGTGATGTTCCAGGATTATACAAAATATCTTGAACTACTCCAAGGGCACCATTGACAAGTCCTGTATTAGTCCATAAATTTGAAGTAAGCATAACCCTAGCTCCAATAGAAAGAAGAAGATCATTATCCAAATTTTCCTCGTTTTCTTTAATGGTGTGGTTACTATCTAACCTTGTAGCAACACTACTGGTAACAGGGTGATTTAGGGACATCAAACAATGCTTATTGTGATTATGCGCATCATCATTTGTTGCAAACAAATGTATAGCCTTATTAAATGCCTCTTTTGTTGAAGCATCCAAATTGGAATATGTATGTGTCATTAGTGATTTCCAGTCTTCTACTATTGGAATCACATCTCTAATGTTCATTAATAGATAACGAAAACATCTTTGATCATTTATTTGTTCATATTGCCTGAATATTGTATCAAGAGTTACAACAGTTGTGAATAAATTCCATAATTATTTTACGTGACCTTCAAATACATATGTGGGTCTATCCATAATAGGAGTTAGTTGTCCCAAATCTCCAGTTAATATAATTGATATACCTCCAAAAGGAACTTCTTTATTACGAGGAAAGCTTGATGAATCCAAGCATCAATATGTGTCAAAAAATTTCTCCCTATAAAACTCTTCTCATCAATAAGGATGTACTTACATGTTTCAACTTCTCTTGTAAGGCAAGAAAATTTGACCCTTGTAAATCAGTGAAGTTCCTTACTGGTATATGAAGCGTTGAGTGTATTGTTGATGTAGATACGTTGAATGTTGCAACACTTGTATCGATCAAAAGAAGCAATGGGCTCTTATGAGGTAGAGATTCAATTTCAAGTGCTTGTTTAATAACACTAATCAAGCGATACTCTCCAGCACCTGTTGTCCCTTGAATAATCATATACAAAGGTTTTTTGTTGTCATCTCCTTTGTGATGTTAAAAAATTATATTAAAAGACATTTTTTTCTTTTATCCCAAAATTTCAAATGAATGTTTTTTTTTAAGATTTAGTAGTAACAATTTCATCCACTTTTTTATTATTAGATATGAAGTTCACTGCACTTCTTGATGTCTCTTCATCAACAAATCTAGAGCTCCAATTATTCATAACATCACGATCCCTAATTCCAATAATGTCAAATTCACTAGCATGTATAAACTTATTCTTATATAGACCTGAAATAATCTCCCACTCATGATCCTTAGAATCATTCGGTACATGTAAAAACTCTTTATACTCATTTGCAGCTAGATCCTTTGAAGGTATTGGATTATGATCAATATGCCAAGGATTATAGGAAAAATTTTCCCAATTTCATATGATGTAGTCATTTGTTGCTCCACTATCTATATGAAAATGGTGAAATGGCGTGTACAATCCTAACTCAGACCAACAAAACTCCACAAACCTACCATTGTTGTGAGCGAGAATTGAAGAAAACTTAGGAAAGACTCGTACAATGGCTTCATTATTTCGTGGTAACCATTTTTCTTCATGGTAACGTTTGTCATATGACGAGGATCTAGTAGCTTCTATTAATGAAAGGTGATCCATACTCACAGGTATCCTCGTATATGCATAAAAAAAGAGAATTATCATTATTTTCATCATATGCATCAACCTTTACTTGTTCGAAAACCTTTGTCCCAACATTTAGAACAATGAATCTACGACCACATTCAGAAAGAGGAAGCTCCAAAATCATATGGCATGTTTCTTGTGCTCCTATATCCTGTCAATGATAGTCTCACACGACAATGTTCTATATGCACGTGTTGCTACTTCATTTGGATTTTGACTAGAAGAAATATGCATCAACATATCATGGAAGCTCTCTGATCCTTTTTCTGAATTTGCTGCATATTTCGCTAAGTAGTTAATCACAACATGCCTAGAAAGAACAGGTTTCCAATCCATATTTTCACGCCACATTATTAATGTTTCACGATTATGTGTATTTAATCGATCATCATTTTGTCTAGGTTAATATATTTTTTCTCTACTTTCATCAACATAAAGTACTCTATCTTACTGCTATACATTATTATTGGCTATATATGCATCTTCTGTCCCACAGCTACTGCAGAAAACGCTGTAGGGTTTCTGGTTTATTCTCTTGTCTTGCGGCACATCATTCTTGAGGGGTTTCTATATAAAACTGTTGTTTATCCTTGCTGAAAGCCTATTCCATGCTCTCAAACCCATTCTCTGATTATTTATAGTGTTATACATCATATTCCTTCAGAAAATACGCTGCCCTTGCTTCATAAAATTTCTGCATACTCAAAGTCTTGGGAAATCAGGGTTTTTATTGACTAGTCAGGAAGGAGGACCTGTTTAACTTAGCAAAACGCCTTTTTTTGAGCTGAAATTCGACATTGAAGTCCCTCTTGACCTATTATAACATATTCCAGAACCTTGTACTTTCATTTTACGCATATTTTCTTATATACCCATTTTAGGGCCAAAATCCTCACTTTTCCCCACCTTTTTGCCCCTAAAAGCTGAGTAAAGGTTGCTGAAGTATTTGGAGTGGGTTGATGAGTGTTTATAAACACTTTTTAGGATTTCTGAAGCATACCTTCCTAAAGAATGCGTTTTCGAGTCATGATTTGCTGATAAATCCATTTTTGGGATATTACAGCAGGAGGGGGCCAGCAAATTTCATGGAGGCTCGAGTTCTTCGTATGGCTTCGATGACAGTTTATCGTCGTAGAGGACTAACCCTATTTCGGTACTGACTTCACGGGAGACTCAGATCTTCCACTCCCGGAGGGAGAAGACTGGGATGAGGAGCTGGGTAAGACTCTTTTTGATTTTATGTATTTTATGATTTTTTTTTGGTATACATGCATGTTCTAAAAAAAAATACTATGTGTATGTAGATGTTGGCCTAGAGAGGCCTGCCGAGATGTCGCCCATCGCACGAAGCACCCCTTTTCATGTGCACGTTTTTGAGAGACATGTTGTCTCCGAATATTATTAAAATAGACATGTATATTTTTGGGGATTTTATGTGATGCACACACACACACACATATATATATATATTTCTGGATGGATATTTTTACATATGATGATGTTTTACAAGTTGCGTAAATGTCTATCCAAAACTATGTTAGCTACTGCATCTATTAACACATTCATGTGTCTGGGTATATGTTGATATGTAATGTAATCAAAATTTCTTTCCAGCAAACGAATACATAGATACAGTCGTAAAATGGATGGGTTCCAAACCGAATAATGACCATTGAGTTGTAACACTACAAGCTGTGAGTCCAGATGTACAAGTAATGCATGAATACCGAGGTTAACAACCTCGTTTAACAATTCCAAAACGACACTATATTCCGCGACATTATTTGTAGTAGGGCCTAGACAAGCACCTTGCAAATTTACTAACTCACTAGCAAGATTGTAGATTACCCAGGCTGCCGAGGACAGATTCCTGGTACTGCGGGAGGCACCATCCGCGAAATCGACAAAAGGAGTAATAGACATCTTCACAATCAGGAAGACCTAATCAGGAGAAAGACGCTTACAAAGCACACCACACCACACATGCACAAAAATGAAATCACTCACTTATGTACACACACCACACAAGAATAATTAAAGCGTAGTACTTCTTCAGGTACAACCCATTTCTAGGCTGCACCAGAGGAATACCTTCATAGTCTATTAGCTCATAGGCCCCATTTTTTAATACATGTTTTACGATATAGGGCCCATGCCACATGGGCTGGAATTTTCCCGCTCCAAGTTTATCATGTGCTTGGTCATATAAGAGGACGAGGTCCCCTTCGATGAAAGAACGTGGAGAAACCGTTAAATCAAAATGAGCTTTAACCCGCTTTTTCTATGCCTCAATAACCAAAGCAGCCAAGCGGCGGGTTTCTTCTAATCGTTCTAGATACAGGAGATGTTCCTCCTCAGGGGAAGTGTCGAGTAGTAATTCCACAGCCAACTTCAGCGATGGGATCTCACATTCAACTGGAAGAGTTGCTTCCAGACCATACACCAACTCGAAAGGTGTGAATCCGATTGCACTCTTTACTGACGTTCAATAGGCCCAGAGAGCTGAGAACAATTGGAGATGCCAATTGGATTTATGAATACCAATTGTTCGTTGAAGCATCATGACAAGTAATTTGTTCGCGGCCTCAACTTGGCCATTCGCCTGAGGGTAGTATGGTGTTAAGCTGTCATGACGCAAACCCAACTTTGATGTCAGCTCTGCCATCATGTAGTCCCAAAAAGGAGTGCCATGATCGGTGACAATGGCTTGAGGAACTCTAAAACGCGTAATTACATGGTTGAAAATTAATTGAGCGACTGTCTTACCGTCAGCAACTAATGTAGGCATCGCCTCAGCCCACTTGGTGAAGTAGTCCACGAAAATGATTATATAAGCATGCCCCCCGGTCGAGTGAGGGTTACATGTCATAAAATCTATGCCCCATTTGGAAAAATGACCTACGGTAATGACAGGATGCAAAGGTAGGGGTGGCGCGCGCATCTTACGCTGAAAGGCCTGGCACGCATGACATTTTCGAACTACAACAATACAGTCTTTGAATATAAACGGCCAGAAGTAACCCACATGCATAATCTTTTGGGCGGTAGCATAACCGGACATATGACTGCCACAGGCACCACTGTGACATTCATTCAGGACTCTCTCAACTTCTTCCAAGGTCAAACATCGGCGAAGCACAAAATCAACTCCGACACAATATAAGGTATCTCGGACAATGCAATATGGTTGAGATTGATGCCAAATGCGACGTCGAGCATCCTTCGTCAAGTCAGACCGGAAAGTGGATGTCTGAAGGTACACGATGATGTCACCATACCATGGATCATGAGTGCTGATTAGAAAGAGTGTTTCATCCGGGAGATGATCCTCGGATTGGGATGGAACAGAGTCTATAGGGAGAGAGCATATAAGATCAACAAAAACCAATGATTTCGTCGATTTGGCAGTGGTGAAATCCAAATCGAAATCCTGAAGGATGAAAATCCATTTGGAGTACTTACCCCCTAGTAATTGTCCAGACAAGATGTATGTCATGGGGTTGCAGTCGGAAATCACGGTTACCGTACGCAACGGGATGTAATGGCGGAACCGCTGAATGTCCTGGATCGCGGCAAGCGCCAACTTCTCAACGTGGGCATATCGCGTTTTAGTGTCGAGAAGATTTTGAGACAGATAATAAACCACATGTTCATTTCTGTCGTCGTCATCCTGTACTAGAACTATGGCAATTTTTCTAAACGCAGCAGCCAATTAAAGGGTAAAGTCGCGATGATAGTTGGGAGGACGTATTAATGGATCGTTGACGAGCAGTGTTTTAAGTTTATCGAAGGATTGCTGGGAAATATCGTCCCAATGGAAGGGAAAGTCTTGTTTCAGAAGTTGCGTAAACCCATTGGCCACTTCTGCATATTCGGAATAAAGCAACATAAGAAGTTGGCTTTCCCCTGTAGGCTCTGAAGTTGATGCAACGAGGATGGGGATGGGAGATTAACGATGGCCTCGACCTTGAGAGGGTCCAGGCGAATTCCGTCTTTGGAGATGATGAATCCCGAAAGACGACCAAAATCCATGCAGAAGACGCACTTGTGAGGATTAAGCCTGATATTGTAATGTTTGTAGTGGAGGAAAATCTGGCGGAGGTGTTTAGGATGGTCCTTGCGCTGAGCTTAGTGAGCCGAAAAATCGTCTAGATACAGCTAGAAAATGTGATGTATGTCATGAAAAGCATAGGAAATAGCACGCTGGAAGGTGGATCCAGCGTTTTTTAAGCCAAACGGGAGCTTCTTGTAAGCGAGAGTGCCCGATGGACAGATAAAGGCGGTCTTATGTTGATCGGTGGGTAAAATATTAATTTTATTGTAACTCGAGAAGCCATCCATAAGGGAATAGATCTCACTCCCTACACAGTCATCGATGATCTGATCTATAAAGGGAGTGGGGTAATTTTCCTTAGGGAAAGCTCGATTGATTTCTCGGTAGTCAACACAGACCTGTATAGTGCCCTGCTTCTTATCTGCAGGGACAATATTGGAAACCCATTATGTGAGGGGAATTGGATATATGAAGCTCGCGTTAAGAAGTTTCTCAAATTCTGCTTTTATAGTTGCAGCTTTTCAGGGATGCATTGGGCGTAGACGCTGATGCACGAGCTTCGCACTTGGATAGGTGGGAATTTCATGCTCGACTATAATGCGATCAATCCCAGGCATCTCTTCATATGACCATGCGAAAACATCTCAGAATTCACGAAAAAGGCTTGTGTATACTTGAATCTCTTCAGGAGAACAAGTAACTCCCACGTGAATGTTCTCAACAACCCCCAGTTTGACGGAGATGTCGATAGGCATGGTTTGTGTGATGCTACTCAGATTTCCCTCTGAAAGAACCTCATGAGTCAATATTAGCATTTGGAGAGGCGGAGTGTGAACCTAAGATGTGAAGCGCTCCAGACAATTAGACATTGCCCCCAGGCCAGGCATGAACGAGGAACGATGATGTCCATCGCTTCATGGCAGATCTTCAAGAGACATCATTTCAATGATAGCTTCGTCAGAGGGGAATACTTCTCTTAAAGGATCGGGCAAATCTACATCGCCGAGCCAAGGGGATTGAGAATATACATCTAGAGCCATTCTCAAAGGAGCATGTTAAGGAGGATGAAGATCTGATGCAGCGATGATCTCATAATAATTGATTTCAAGTGGAGTCAAAGGCATCGATTCTCCAAAATAGGTCACCTGTTCGGGAGAAGGGATGATCCACGGGTCATCTGACCTAGAGATCATGTTGACTTGAACGGTGTTCGGTGGTGGCGCAGGAAAAATACCCATGAGAACGGGGTCCTTGAAAAGACCGGGTCCTACAATGTTAGGGGGATTGGGAATTTGATCCACGCATGGTACGTTGTTCTCGAAGGATGAGGTGAAGAAAGACAACTGATCGACAGTGATAATTTTGCCCTCATGAGGAAACTTCAGAAGTGGGAAGAGGGTGGACGGAACGCATAGCATGGCGTGGGTCCAACTGCGACCAAGAAGAAGATTATAGTTGAGGTTGGTATCGACCACTTATACTTCCACGTTGACTGTCTTACCTTGTAATGTGATCGACAAACTCACGAGAACACCTAAGGGTTTTGATTCCTGACCATCAAATGCCTCAAGGGAATTGGGAGATGAAGTGAGGGCTGGAGAGCCAATGGCCTTCCAGTAGGCAGTTGACATAACACAGGTGCAAGCACCTTCGTCCACAATGGCTCGATGGATGTTGAGGCGGTTGATACCGACTTGTATAACAAGAGCGATTTGTTGTGGAAGTCGGGGGACAAAATCTTCCAGATTGAAGGTGAGAAGACTAGAATCGGCATGATTGATCCCACCGATTGCGGACAACAGAGCTTTCTATTGCGATGGGCAAATTTTAAGCACTTCCAACGCAGACATTGCGGAAGGCACCTGTGCTAAATCCTTAACAATGTTGTAATGTTGAGCGGCACGGGCGTTTGGATTATAGGAAGATTTTCGAATAACACCTTTGAAAGGTGGCCTTACAACGGGTTCAGAACTGGTCTTCTCAATCTCTAAAGGACTAGAGGTAGGTGGGGGAGGTGGGCCATCAATGACTTCCTTCCCAGCTGCCTGGCGTGATCCAGCATAATCTTTCGAATGAGTGGTAATTGAAACAGGTGCAACACCATTCATCATGAAAACTTGGGACCCAAATGGTGTAGATGGTGAAGGCTGCTCAACCATCTGGGTCTGCTGAGATGGGAATGGTTCTTTGAGAACTGCCAGAGTCCCCTTAAAGCCTTTTATAAGTTGACTAACCTCGGATTGTCTGGGACAATCTTTGGTGTAGTGGTCTCTGTCACAGATCAGGCAGGGGTACTTCGGTTTCTATTGGGAACCATCATCAGCACGAGGTTTGGTGGAATTTGGTTTCGGGGCATCGGATTTGGACTTGCCTTTGCCCTTCTTCTTCCCTTTGGAGGTATTTTCCGCGGGATTGGCCTGAACGACATTGAACTCCGCGGTCTTACTAGAATCTGAGGTTGCAGGAAGAGCAGAATTATTGGAAGAATTTGACTTCTGCTTCCCATTAGAGGACTTGTGGGAAGTTTGAGAAACGGAACCAATAACACCGTCCATCGATGGGGTAGCTATTGCTTTAGAGGTCCCTGGCCACGGGGCATCAGTTAAGATAACATATAACGTGCCAGACTGAGAGTACACCAAATCGAGGTACTGGGCACGAGCGATGGCCTGTTATTTGGTTACACATGCCCCCATAGAAATATCTTGAGCGATCTTGTTAATGAAGGAGGTAGTGAACCAATGAGTTAGAAGCTGATCAGGAATATCAAACTTGATCAGTTGACAATGACGTCGCCACTCATGAATATGATCTGAAATGTGAGTGGCTTTATCCTGCTTGAGAGAAGTTAGGAGATGCGTCCTGGCTTTGTAACGAACCGGTAACTGGAAATGTGTCAGAAAAGCCATAGCTAGAGTATTAAAGTCTTAAAAAATACCACGGGGTAGTTCTATGTACCACTTAGCAGCAGCACTAGTAAGCGTGCACTGGAAAAGACGTAGACGAATCGAATCATCCACCCAAGAGTTCGAGGAACACCATAGATGGTAGGTCATGACATGTGCTTGGGGGTCTTCTCTAGCTTTACCCTCAAATTTAGGATAGTCACCAGGCACCTTGGTTGGAACCGGAGGCCAATGCGGATTATGGAGAATCAGATCATTGATCAATTTAGATATATCTGGCAATTCCAACGTGGCAAGGAAAGGCAACTGAGGATTGAAAGGAATGTCAGGCCCCCTATAAGGACCTATACCTGTACTCCACCCTGGTTGAGCATAACTTTTCCCGCATTGGTTCTGTCCTGGAGGATTCTTACCATAGAAGGTGAAAGCCGTATAATTAGGTTGATACGGTTGCTGATAACCAGTGTAAGGGGGTTGATAACCAGGGTACTGACCTTGATTATATGCAGGCCCCGTTTGAGCAGTGTATGGATTTGACTGCTGAGTATAGGTATAGCCTGGTTGTTGAAGGTAATAACCATAACCTTGGGGCTGGGTGTAAACCGGTCGAGACTAACCTTGAAGGTAATAACCGCCTTGGGGTTGAGCGGGCTGCTGGTAAGTGGGGCCCTACTGAGCCTGATAAGTTGGGCGCACAGGCAGATTCGGCTGCGGCATAGAATAAATTGGCTGTTGAGTAGGGTTAATTGGATGTGCAGGCTGCCCTGGTTGAACAGGTTGGCCTGGCTGGGCAGGCTGTCCTGGTTGAACAGGTTGGCTTGGGTGAACAGGTTGACCTGGCTGATGAAGGACACCAGGCTGCCCTGGCTGAACCGGTTGGCCTGACGGCGGGACAGGGCCTGGTTGTGCCTGATAACCAGGTTGACCTGTGACAGGACCATAAGATGGCCCTGACTGTGCAACATTCAGACCGATGGGAAACTGAGGTTGATGAGGTTGCACCATAGGTTGAGAAGGATGGGTTTGCTCCCCCAGGACCATACAACAGTCCAGGTTGATACCCTGGTTGACCTGCGGGTCCTTGAGGTTGCCCTGGTTGGACCATAGGATGAGGCTGTAGAGGTTGACCTTGAGGGTTGTAGGACTGCCCTTGCAGACCGTATAAAAACCCCTGCTGGCCCGAAGGTTTTCCTTGTAAGGGTTGTCCTTGCGGGTCATATAGATAACCAGGCTGGCTCGAAGGTTGACCCTGGAAGGGTTTTCCTTGCGGGTTGGAAGTTTTCCCAACCTGGGCAGACATAAAACCTTGAACATATTGATAAGCCTCAGGAGCAGGGAAACGAAGAGGGTTACCCTGCTCATCATATTGATGTGGAAAAAAATAAATGGGGGTACTATCCGGTCCATAATTTGAAAAGTAAGGACGGTTGGGATCTTGGGAGGACTGACCAACCTCGGAGTTTGACGACTGTAATGAAAACCAATACTCCTCAGGAGAGATATTCTCCGGAATAGCAGATGCTATATAAATGTCTTCAGGAAGTGACGAGGTCCTGGTGGACTGAGTAGTGACAGCGGGCGTAGACACAGCTACGCAGACAGTAGACCTAACAGGTACTGATGTGACATGAGGAGATGACGTGAGAGGTGTCGATGGTGACATCCCTAACGAAGGAATAACCGGCCTCGTGGACGGAGTCGATATTCCCATAGAGGCCACAGTGGCCATGACCTGACTTAAAGACCTATATCTCACTGGAAGCGAAGGACTAGGTGAAGACATAACAAAAGACTCGGGGATGTTTTCTCGAAAAAGCTGGTAATCTTCACCAGATGTAGGAATTTCCTCACTAGGAGAAGGATTGGGTGAGTCCATATCTAACCCTACCGCTAGATCTTCTAAAAGACGACAAGGACTAGGAGGTATAATGACATCCAAGAAAGGCGATCCCGATGTAAGAGGAGGGAAATATTCCCCTACTCCAAATCCAAACCGAGCGTTGGATAAGGGCCAATTGAATTCAACTGGTCCACCAAAGGGAAGCTCAGATATAACTGGTCCCCCGTCGGGAAAATCAGATACAACAGGCTGCTGAGTTTCAGCAGAGGACTGAGAGACCTCTGATGAATCGTCTGTGTAAGGACTACCAGTTGATGAAACTGAAGGTTTCGCCACTGTGACAGTAACGAAAAAAGGAAGAGATCAAAACAAAGACACATGGGAAAAAACCAAGGCAAACAATCAAGCGACCGAAAAACAATCTCTAAAAGGGCATGTGATCGTAGGTGATTAATTTTACCTCATTGAAATTGGAAAATTTCACTATTTCATGTTTTAAGAGTCCAGAAACGAGTAAAAGATGAATCTATCTCTTTCAATTTGGAAACAAGCGTGAAAGGACAAGCGCTTGATGATCTTTTCAAATTTAAAGAGTCTGAAAAGATCGAAATGACTACTCTAGTAATCTAGGAAGATGGGTGTACCAGATATCCGTGAACTGCCATATACACCTTGGTTAAAAAAAATGAAAGATAAATCAACCAAGGACTTGACGTACGAGCAGGTAATCTCCCCGAATGCTGTGTCCGGTGTATCACAGGTATAAGGCGGCAGACTCGGCTTCCTACGGATAAAGGATAGCAACCTAGTGGGGTCTCCCTTTATATACGTGATGGTAAGGGGAGCACAAGTCCGTACTAGTGTTGTCTAAAGCTAAGAGGCGAACGACAGCTACTAGGTTTAATGACGCCGTAACACGTCACTAGCCTAGACCTCTAGATATTTCGTTAATGTTTCAATGTTGCCTTAAGGTAAACTGAATAAATTTTAGAGTTGATCTTCAATTATGTTTCAATTTCAGGCCCTATCGAATGTTATATCTCAAAAAATCCTCTAAATGCACACTACATGCCACAATATATCACTTTGTTCGATGAAGAGCTAACTACAGGAAGGTTGAGAGCTTTTCAAACAATAACAAAATGATCACAAAACACCCACTATTGTCTCTAATGCACGTTAATGAAACTAAACAAATTTTACTTTAGAGTTATATAACACTAATAATGCAGAAAAGCTTTCAATTTGCACTAACTAATCAAAAGCAAAGAGATTTGTTTTTGTATTTTTAAATGTTTTAGAGAAAAGTGCTCCAAACGAAATGAAAAACTAATAAAGGGACCAATTTGGGAAATGGTAGCGAAAGAGTAGAAACAAGCAAGTTCACTCAATGCAAAACACACAACCAGAACTCAAACTGATGGAGAAATCCCTCAAATCGAAGAGGAATCCCAAAAGACTCATATAAACCGTGTGATCTAGGCTTGAAATGAGACAAAGCGAAATTCGAACGAAAAAGAGAGCAATCACTCAAATAACGCAATGATATAATGGAAACCAACCAAATGAATGCAAGGAAGCAAGAACGAAGTTGACTGAACAAGCGAAAACCGAAAACTCCCACGGGAGGCTCAGCGCAGTATAGGACCTACAAGCTGTACGGCTAGAATGCAAAGCTGATGGTAGAGGGCAAACAATTGGAGGATAGAGCTCAAACATAGTCAACAAGGACTTCAGGGCACTCAGACAGTTGGAAAAATAACACAAAAACCAAAAATCAGACTCAGAGGGCTCAAAAACAAGTAAACCATAACACCAAACAGGGTTGGCGCGACTATTTGGCTATATCTTCCGCCAAAACAGGGTTGGCGCAGGGGCCTAACTAGTAACAAGCGCCAGCTGGCACGACTATTAGGCTAAAAAGTGCGCCAATCGAGTTTACTAAGGACAGGAATGAAAAAGATTAGACTAAGAGTAGATCAGGTATGGTGGGGTCTGAACAGAGGTTTTACACCAGAAGGATACAAACCATAAGAGAAAAACAAGCAGACACAAGCCAAAAAAAACCGAAAGAAATAAGACAAACTCCAATTACATCCCCAGCGGAGTCGCCAGTTTGTTGGAGAGGTAAATCCCCTCTGCGGATAGAGGCGATCCCTACTAGCCCAGATCGGGTCTAGCAACAATCAGTGACGCAGGTCTCTAGTTACAAAATGGCAAAAACATAACAAGTTGCCTACCTCAGGTCCTATGCAATGGTCATCGAAGAAAGGATGATGCTTCCCATCCTCCGCTTTGGCAGATCACGATCCTTCCGCTTAACATGTCCGAACACCTGCACACATGCGAAGAAACACAACGATACACAGTATAGAATCTAAATCTTGTAACCATACATCAGTAAGAGAAGATGTAATTCATTGCATCAAAGACAAAGACACATGAGTGAAACCATAATCAAAGTCGCTTATCATTAAAATAACAAAGGAAAGATACAACCCAAAGCTCTAACGCTAGATCTTCCTTCGGCGGGGCTAACAGCGGAGCACGTCTCAATGAAGCTCGTCGGAAATGGGACAAATCTCTATCTCTTCGGCTTGGCTCTCAAAGGCTGTCTGGCGATAGTCTCCTTGCTACAGGTTCAACTCTTGCTTCTAGCTTTCTAAGGGAAAATGGAAAGCTTATATAGATGGTGGAAGGGGAAGTGGGATCCCTACAATTGTGGGATTGGCCCTATCCTCAAGGAAGCTTCCATGATAGGTGGAAAACCACCTCCCTTATATGGAGATTCAGAGCCAAACCTCCCAACTCATTTTAGAGACTCATTTAGGAGTTTGTTGGAATCAAACTTCTGCCATTTATTTTTAAAAAACAATCCTTATTAAGCTTGGTGCGAGCAAGACACTGGGACAGAGCACCAGTTGGCGCGCCCTCTTTGGTGGATTTTCCCCATTGGCATGAGGGCCGAACTGGCTAGTTGCGCTAAGGCTAAAATATCAGTTTTTAGGGTTTTTCAAAGGAAACTTTCTTCAGAGGAATGATTGTCCTTGTCAAGGGGGAAGCCATGAAAGTGGTTTCAGGTTATGTCACTGCTCACAGGTCACGGGAAAGGCCCTCCAATATGCGGGACGGTGACAAATTACTGTGTAATAGTTATGATTTGTGAGTCTCCCTCCATTTCCAGGGGGAAGTAATGAAATTTGATGGAAATTTGAATACCCTATATAAGCCCCTCCAATTCTGCAGAATTATTGTTGTCCCAGCCTATGTTCTTGTAGTAAATATGAAGAGGGTCTCCTTGAGATTTCCTGATGATACCACCGAATCCTGCATTCCCTGGGTTGCCTTTGGACGCACCATCGAAATTTCATTTGAAGAAGCCAATAGATGGGGGAGACCATTTTTCTGGAGTAGGGGATCTGCCTGTGCTTCTAGGATTGGTGTCAAGGGGTGTATTAAGACTCATTTTCCAATTGTTCCATATTTGGAATTATTATGCAGAGGTAGGAAGGTCATCCTGACTCCAAGCATATAAGGCCAAAGTTTCAGAGAAGTTTTTGTGGATCTTGTCGTAGAGCTGATCTAATGTGGATTTCTTATCTTTGGAAATGCGACTGTTTCTTTCCTTCCAGATGTTCCAAATGAGGATGCCCGGAATGTTCTGCCAGAGTCTATTCAAGAGCGAGCTAGTATAAGGAGTGTCCTGCCAGTCGCTGATAGTGTTAATGATGTTTCCCCTTACTTGGTTGGAACGACGACATAAGGCTTCAATTTTGTCCCACAAGAAGTTGGCGATGGGGCATTGGTCCAGTAGGTGGTCGATGGTTTCCGAGTTGTCCTTACATAAAGTACATCTGGAGGGTCCTATGAACCCTTTCTTCAAAATATTCTCCATGTGAGGATGCTTCTTTTACTGAATAGCCACAGTAAGGTGGCTATTTTAGGCCATATTTTGGCCCTCCATATCTTTTTCTAGATGAGATCTGTTGGACCGGGGTTCTGCTGATGAAGTATGTTGTAGGATTCCTTAGTTGAGTAGTTTCCACTAGGCATATGCTCCCAACATAGGATGTCAGGTCCTGTCTTTACCCTGATTTTTCTTTTGATACTGAGATCGTCCCAAATGTCTGTATGGCCCTCATTGCTCCAGTCCTCTTGCCATTTTCTCGTGTGTAGCCATTGCCTGTAACCTTGGGAGGTGTCGTCCAACCAAAAGTCTTGTACATTATGTATTTGCCTGCCTTGGAGAGCTGAAATCCATAGAGGTCTAGGGAAGGTGGAGGAAAGGCTTGGCATCTGTTGCCATGAATCTTCCCAGAATATTGCTTGGGTACCACTTCGCAACTCCCAAAAGCTATGATTTTGTATCATCCTTTTTTGGTTACTTGCTGCTTTTCATATTTGGGATCCACCTAGGTCTAAGTTCTATCTTATGAGATCCTCCTCTAGCCAAGAGTGTGCGTACTTGGCTGCCCATAGGTTGGCCCATGGAGTGTTAGGGTTGGAAACCCATTTCCACCTGATGCTAGTGCCCATTATGTTATTGCTGTGCTCAAGGTCATGCTGTCCTAATCCACCCTGGATTTTAGGGGTACATACATCCTTCTAATTGAATAAAGCCCATTTGTTTTTTTCCTTGGTGCCTCCCTAGAGATAAGATCATTGCAAGTTGCGGATGGCTTTGAGGACCAATTTGGGGCCTAAATGGACCGAGAAGAGATAGATGGGGAGGGACTGTAGGACAGATTTAATGAGGACAGGACAACTAGCAATGTTTAGGGAGTAGTGGGTCCAATTGGATAATCGAGTTTCCATTTTGTCCAGCAAAGCGCTCCAAGAGGAATGATTGATGGCAGAGTCAGTCGGCAGAGCTCCTAGGTATTTGGAAGGCAGAGAAGCAATGGAGAATCCAAGGATGTGGGCAATAGTACGCTGACTGAGAGAGGGGGTATGAAGGAAGAAGATCTGCGATTTTTCTGGATTGATCTTTGTACCTGAGGCTTCAGAGAAGGAATCGAGAACGGATTTGAGGGTGCGGGCTTCTTGGACCGAGGTGTAGCCCATAATCATGTTTTCATCCACAAATTTCTAGTGAGAGGAGGGAGGAAAGTTGTGGAGGGGTAAACCCAATAGAGCGCCTGTTTGGACAGAGCTTTTAATGAGATGGCCCAGTCCTTCTACCATAATGATGAATATAAAGGGGGAGAGAGGGTCCCCTTGTCTGATACCTCTCGAGGGGTTGAAGGTTGCAGAGGGGATTCCATTGACCAAAATGGAGAGGAAAGGGGAGGTGATGAGACTCATGATCCATCGAGCCTAGGTGTGGGTGAAGCCAAAGGCTATGAGGACTTTTTTGATGTAATCCCATATGAGTTTATCCAAATATTTTGATAGGTCTATTTGGAGAAGCATGCTTGGATTTTTGGTGGTTTTTAGAGAGTGAATGACTTCATGGGTTAAAATTTTGCCATCCAAAACTTGCCTTCCTTCCACATAACCTGTTTGTTCCAGGGAGACGATTATGGGAAGGAGTTGCTTCAACCTGTTAGCTATTACTTTGGAGATAATTTTGTAAATGACATTGCAAAGAGTGATGGTTCTGTACTTACTTGGCAAGGCTGCGTTGTCTTCTTTTGGTACCAGAGTGATGAAGGTGGCATTTAGCGTAGGTAAAATCTAATGAGTGGTACGAGATTCCTTCACTACGTCCCAGACATCGTTTTGGATGGTCTCCTAGAAAAAATGGAAGAAATTGGTGGTGAATCCATCCAGACCAGGAGATTTCTCTACCTTTAGATGGAAGACTTCCTATTCCACCTCAGCTAGGGTGGTTGTTGCGAGCAACATCCTGTTGTGGTCATCCGTTATCAGCTTGGGAATGTGTTGAGTGATTTCCACAATGGCCTCATGCCTCTGGTGGTTGGGTTCCTGCAGAATATCTTTGAAATTATTGTGCAACTCCTTAGTGATGGCCTCTTACATTTCTAGCCTTTCCCTAGTTTGGTTCTTGAGGGCAATGATTCTGTTGTGCATCCTGTGCTGAATGGTGGAACAATGAAATAATTTGGTATTTCTTGCTCCCTCTCTGAGCCAATTGATTCTTAATTTTTGTCTCCATAGGGATTTTTCCTAGTTATGTCTTTCTTCTAGCTTAATAGTTAAGGTTTTCTCTTGAATTTCTGACTTAGCTGTTCATCCCTCTTGGATAATAATCTATTTTATTTTCTTCATTTTTTCCTCCAGTTCCTTCTGTTATGTGAAGATATTTCTAAAGGTGGTTTTGTTCCAGACCTTCAGTTTGCCTTTGAGAAGTTTCAGTTTTTTCTGGAATTGGAGTATTTTAGTTCCTTGCGGAGGTGCTAAGGAGGACCACCATTTGGAAACCATTTCCTTGAATCCCGGGTGCCGGAACCAGCAATGTTCAAAGCGGAAGGTTTTAGGAGCTTGCTTACCTGGTCGTGACCATTGAAGTTGTATATGCTAGTTGTCAGATCCTGTCACAGGGATGATGGTAGCATCTATATCACCTTCGATTCATATGAGATCTTATGTGATGAGTAATTTATCTAATCTTGAGGCTATCTGATGGGCACCTCCTATTTTGTTGTTCCACGTGAAGATTCCATTAGAGGTGTGTAGATCTATGAGATCGTTGTTGTGGATGAATTTTTTGAATCCGTTACTGTCCGATTCTAGATGCATCCTTCCTCCTTTCTTTTCCTAAAGATTGGTTATCATATTGAAGTCTCCTCATAGGAGCTAAAGTGGAAGGGCTCGTTGTTTATTGATTTCCGTTAGGTTGTCCAGGAGCGCTAATTTTTGTTGGGTGTTTGGTGGAGAGTAGACATTTGTGAGAAAACCATCGATGTCTATGCCAATCAGGTGAAACTTGGCCTAGATGAAGTGTCTATTAGCATGAAAGTTCTCTAAGGAGATTATTTGGGGGTTCCAAATGATTTCCAGGCCTCCAGATGCCCGGTTGGCATCAACCACTATTGTATTGCTTCCTTTCCAGATTTTTTTGAAGATTGTGTCCAAAGTAGAGCTGGAACATTTAGTTTCTTGCATGTAGAATATTGCAGGGCATTCCTCAGTAATCCTTTTATTTATAATCCTGTGCTTCGTGGGGCTGTTGAGCCATCTTATGTTACAAGAGATGAGCTTCATGGGATAATATTGGAGGTAACTACGAAGAATCTAGTCAGCTTGGGGAATCACCCAGAGTCCACCTTTTCTTTCTCAATTTCTATGGTTCTTTGTAGGGTTGTTTTCCTGCCCCTTTTATGAGACTCTTTCATGAAGTATTTGGTATTAATGAGCGTACCCCCTTGGATACTCAGGGAGGGGAGCTGTTGTGATCTGGCAAGGAATCTTCCATTTTTTGGATTTGTTTCTCTAAGATAGCTTTGAAGTTCTTCTTATTGTAGGTGTCCTCTAACCCTATGAGATCCAAGCCTTCCATATCTATGCTTTTTGGTTCTTCCTCCATGGCTTCTGGGATCGTCTCCATGATCTGTGCTTTTCCTTTTATTGTATTGATTTCTTCTGCGGCATTTTCAGTTGGTGGTTTCAGGAAGGTCTCAAGGGGGACCTTGTCCTGTTGATCCTTTGAGGACTGGGCTTGCTCCATGTAGGTATGCCCAACTTCGCTAACTAGTTCATTTTTGTTTTCATTTAGTTGATTTAGGGTTGCGAAGCTGTTGCTGGTCGTGGGTCCTTTTTTATTCTACCGAGGGGTATCTCTCTTGTTGTGCCTTTTTTTTCTTGCTACCTTCGTGGATCCTTCTGCTTCCTGTTCGCTGGATTCCTTTTCAGCCATAGCTTTCTTGTTTAGGGAATAGTGTCTGAAGAGATGCCCATGTTGGTGGCACTTCTTGCATCTGAAAGTAATGTGCTCATAATTTATAGTTTGTGTCCATTCAAAGTTTTCGTGCAGTAGACTTACCTCGCGTGGTAGAGGTTCCGCTAAGTTCATATAGACGCATATGTCGGGATAGGCTACATAGCTGTTGATCTTGGTCTCCTCTGCGATCTTGACGTACTTTCCTAGGGAATTTTCAATGTCTCTAAGGGTCAGCTCATCCCAGTAATATTGGGGGAGAGAGTAGAGATGGATCCAGATTGGTGCCTAAGAGAGATCCTGTTTCTCAGGGTTGAAACACTTTGTCCAGGGTATGAGGTATAAAACTGTAGTGTTTAAAAAATAGGGGCCCACATCCATGATTTTATATTTGTATTCTAAGAAAGTGAAGAGCACGTTGAAGAAGCCTTTAGCACACATGTGTAGGTTGATATGGCCTTTGGGTTTCCATTTCGAAGCAATCCATCCTCTCAAAGATTTTTCTGTGGGCCAGAAGCCCATGAACTTTCCTATTAGTGCGTGATCCTTCATGAACTGGATTCTGCCATTGATGTGGTGCGCTGGGAGTTCAATCACTGTTTTCATGGAGTTATTTGGTATGCATGTAGCTGATTTAGTGTTCGTTTATGCTACTTCTTGTGTATTTTTCGGCTGTGCCGTGGGTGTCGCCCCCGTATTTTCTTGAGACTGGCTAGAGTTGTGCTGATTGACGGTATCAGCCCCTGCCGTCGCTCTTGTGGGTGGCTGGCCTGTAATGGGGGGAGAAACTATCCCCCCACTGAAGTCGGTCATTGGTGAGCCTAAAATTGTCCAGGAGTGGAGTCACGATCTATCATTCTGGGGGTGGAGGTCTGTTTAGGGTAGCCAACGCCAAGACCAGCAACCCCTAGGTCATGAAGGTCGGCTTGGTACAGAGCTCCGCTAGGGTTTTTTTCTCAATTCCTGCCAATGCATTACACGATATGGTCAGACTCATTTCTTCTTCTTCTAGGGTTGGTTCCTAGTGTATATCCTCTTCTTTTGAAGTTTATTGTTCATTTTCTTCCTCCTCTTCATAATCTATGTAAAATAATTTCTTCTCAGCACACTTACGACCTTTAGTGTATTTTCTATCACAACCGTAGCAAAGCCCTTTTGCTATTTTTTATTCCAATTGTTGTGGTGTCAACCTTGTAGGTTGTGGAAGTCTAGGAGTAGCAACACTTCCTTCTTTATAGATGTGAGTGGTAGGATTCCTTCTCGCCATAATTTTACATTCAATTTTTCTTGCCAACCTGAATGCCTTCTCCAATGAATCAATTTGCCAATTGCAAACTTCATGTTGGATATTATCCTTTAAAGTCCCTATGAAGACATCAATCCTGTGTTCATCTAGAATATCAGTTACCCATATATTCAATTTTTTGAAGTCCTCAATGTGCTTCATCGCTGAACCCTTTTGTTTGAGATTTATCAATTGGCTGAAGAAGGTGTTGCTCTTTGTATCCTCATAATTTGCTAACATTTCCTCCGTAAAAATTGACCAAGTGACAATTTTTTTATGGGATCAAAGCCATCGATACCATACAAATGTATTTTGTTCTAAATGTAAAGTTGCAATGCGTACCTTTTGTGTGTTTTGCAAATTATTGAGATAAAAATATTGCTCCATCTGTAGTATCCATGTTATGAGATCCTTGCTATCAAACTTCCTCATATCCATTGGAATATGGTGGTTCTTCCATCCAACATTAGAGTTTATGAAGTCATGATTAACATTTATTTTATTCTCATCATGAGTTTCCTCTACTATCTTTTCAGCATTAGGAAACATTTTTTGTATCAAGTTTGTCGAACCTTCCATGTTTGCTTTTAGATCGTTCTTCATGTTTTCCATTTTGTCCTTAATTTTTTCTTCCATGTCATCCATCTTAGCTTCCATGCCAGCTTCCATGCCATCCACCTTAGCTTCCATGCCATCCATCTCAGCTTCCATGCCATCCACCTTAGCTTCCATGCCATCCATCTTAGGTTCCACGCATTTCTTCAAACCATCCATATTATTCTTCAAGCCATCCATATTCGCTTCCACGCCTTTCTTCAAAACTCCCATTTCATTTTTTGTTACTCTTTGCGAGAGTGAAATTTGGTGCACTTGCTCTTGTAATTTTGATAGATCATGTTGCAATTCTTCATCTTCACGAGTCATAATAGAGTATTCAGAGGGCTTAATGGGCGTTGAATTATTTTTAGGGGGGATTTTAGAACCCAATACTATGCTCAATAGGCACTTGGAATCACTTAAAACTGATTTTTCAAACAAGACTTATGCAATTTGAAATAATACACACATTTTTCTTGCTTTTGAGGAGCTCGATATTGAAATTGAATTATCTATGATTTTGTGGATCTTCAATATCTAAAATTTTTCCTGTAGTAGCCCTCTGAATATTCTTTTGAATGCCACAGGTCTGACATGATTTGGATACTTCAAGACAAAGTTATGCCCAATCTCCCCCAATGACCTAATTATGGGCTGGTTCAGTAGAGCACACTTGTACGTCATGCCACGTCTCATTGTTTCCTGCTTTGGCTCTGAAATTAATACAAAGGAAACTACAGTCCATGTACTTGCGTCCAATTTTTACATAATTCCAATTCGATGCTCAGAGAGGGAGTTATGACTATTTTCCCAAGGTCACCTCTTTGAGATGAAATTGTTGGGGTGTGGAGCCTGATTATATTGTTTATTTTGTATCACAGCGTTGGACCCCTGTACCTTAATGGGGCGGCAACACCGCCCATAATTAAACGCTGCCTGGGGGGTCTAGGGGGGGCGGTTGCGACTTTATGGAGCCCCCCCAAAGCTAAAAATAGATGTAAAATTGCCTTGTAAAAGTATAGTAATTTCTAGTCAATCTAGGCCGTTCATTAGGCGGATGATCTGACAGTAGAAGTTATGTTTAGATTAGGGATTTTCTGCTCTAGAAGGAAACCCCTCGCTTGTATGAGGGTATTATATTGTGACTGTGCATTCTAAGAGTGAGAAACATACAGGGAGACTGTGAGAGAGAACAAAGGATCTCACAACGGATCTATTGTAGGTTGTGTCTCTTCCTTTTGCTGGATAATAGAAAGGAAGGACTGTTTGTTCGGGGTGGACGTAGCCCAAACTGGGTAAGCCACATATATCTACGTCTCTCTGGTTTTATGTGTTTTGTGTTCTTGTGTTTTCCGCATATTTTATGTGTTGCATTGCTCTGTAATATATAATTTTCTAACAAAAATTCAGGAGCCTGAAAAAACCCTAAGTTCCACATATCATATCTCCGAAAATATTGCGAACCAAGATCTAAAATTCTTATAGGAAGTTCCTCAGAAGTTCGGCTTTGCTCTGTAAAAATTTCAGCTTCTGAAACTTTGTATAAAAAACATTATAGTGAAAATGTCACGATGACCAGGTGAAATTCAGGAGCCTGAAGAAGCCTAACTTCCACAGGCCATATCTTAGAAAATATTGTGAACCAAGATCTAAAATTTGTACACGACGTTCTTATGGATTTCAACTTTGTTCTATAAAAATTTCAGCTTCTGAACCTTCGTAGAAAAAAATTTATAGCGAAAATTCCACGATGACCTGTTTGGAGCAGCGGAACCCTAGAATCCAAAGCTCTTATACCAAATGTTATGAAACCAACTCCAAAAATAAAATAAAAGAGAGATCAACGCCTTAGAAATCAACCACTTCGAGGGGGAAACCTCCAATACATTACATAAATGAACAATTCTTGGATGATACAATTGACAAAACCTCCTTCTATATATAGGGGTCTTTGGGGCCACAATATAACCCTAGCTGACCTAACAATAATAATGTAAGGGAATAATAATAACAATATGGGGGTTACAGGGGTACAACAATAACAATAAGCGGGCTACACTAATAACAATAAGGGACTACACTAGTAATATGGGGACCTAAAATCTTGCCAATGTTGCAATAATATTGGAAATATCAAGAGCTTTTAAATTTTAAATGTTATTAAAAAAAATATTTTTATGTTTAAAAATAAGTGCCTAAAAAAAAGTCTTGTCAAATTTAACCCTTGCATCCACTCAGCCAGAGAAAACTTTTGAAAGATTCTTGGAGCCCTAATCAAATTTCCTGTCAAATTTAAACACAATCCTTTTAAAATTATTAAGTAGTTAAATTAAATCAATCAATTAATGACAAATTCATAACATGGAGAACACTCTCCTATGATGCTACCATCTTTCGAACGTGATAAACAAGATGGGAGATGTTTTGAAAGCAATGATTTCTTTGTAAACTTAGAACCATTCTTGTCAATGTTGCAATAATATTAGAAATAACAGGAGTTTAAAAATTTTAAATTTTATTAAAAAAAATATTTTTATGTTTAAAAATAAGTGCCCAAAAAAAATTTCTCGTCAAATTTAACCCTTGCATCCACTCAGCCAGAGAAAACTAATGAAAAATGCTTGGAGTCCTAGATGCCAAATTTGACAGTCTAAGTTATGGTCTGGACAATGCGTTAGTTATGGTATGGAAAATGTATTACCATATAAATGACCCACGTTCAATCTCTCACAACCATGTATCCTTAGAGGCCAAATTTAACAGACTCCATATTGAAGATGGGTTGCGATGGTGAGAATTTTTACCCTTGCTGAGAAAATAAAACACTTTGGCATAAAATTTATGTATTGGAGTATGGTCTGTAGTTCCTAGATTAGACATCAAACTAAATTTACAGGCAGTAGGTCTTATTCTAATTATTTCTTTAATGTTTGTGTATGAGTAGCATGAGCTGCCATGTTTCAGAGGCGCCGTGATTGTAAGGGTTTTTACCATCACCAAAAATATAATTTTTTTTTTCATAGATCTAATGAAACTAGTGCATTTGAGTATGGTATGCAATTCATAGATCGAGCATCACAATATCCTTTGTTGTCACTCCATAATTGGTAAGATTGGCAAGAAAAAACGACATAGGACAACATCAAACCACTTTGGATTCCAGGACCTAGCCTTCCTAGACTCAGAGAGGGCTCTCTCTATTTTTATGATTTAGCTTGATAATTCTAAATTCTGATATTAGGATAGTTATAGAAATTCTGAGGTTTGCTTGTTTTGATTGATTGGGTGGTTGGACAGATAGAGTTGTGAGACTTAATCCATTGGGCTATGGAGTCATAAAAGGCCAAATTGTGCATCAACTTTTCAAGGGCATTCACAGGGTAAGATAACTACGCAGACTGGATCTTACTAGCAGTGTAAAATGGGAAAGGAGGAGGAGATTAAGGTTCAACGTGAATGCAGAGGAATCCGTCGCTGAA
The DNA here is from genome assembly GCA_034641835.2 of Pinus albicaulis. Taxonomy (NCBI): domain Eukaryota; kingdom Viridiplantae; phylum Streptophyta; class Pinopsida; order Pinales; family Pinaceae; genus Pinus; species Pinus albicaulis. The sequence continues at coordinate 92,372,750 of CM076570.1, read as the reverse complement.
TTCTACATTCAGGTCTCAGAGATAAAAAATTAAGATAAAAAACATAGACATAATTAAGAAGCTCTCTTAGAAAACCTTAATCTAAATTTTATGTTTTAAAATCAGATAAATTGATGCACAACATGAAAAAAAATAGAGGAAAAACATTAACATAGAGGAAAGAACATCACCATTAACATATCTCAAGAATCCTGTGAACAGTCTCTTATTATTGATGCCTAGCTCAGACAGTTACAAAGTTCTTATACTTCTTACAATGCAAGCTTCAACATGGTCCCATTTTCCAACCCTTCATACTGCTAAGGCAAGCAGTATTTATCTAAAAACTAAGTCAGTTTCCCTATCTTACTCGGCAATCTTTTATTGATTACAATTTAACAGAAAATAGCCAAGTGTGACCATGCAAGGCCTTATCAGAAATATCTGACAAAGACACCGCCTGTAGAATTAATTTTGGGCAACTCTTCGTAGATCCAAACACTTCAATGGATCCTCAGAAGATCAAACAACAAGCTTAGAGGTGGCTGTGATGGTCGTGAAGAGGTAACCAGTGGTGGCTCTGACATCTAGCCCTGCTCTTCAGAAAATCGGCGTTGGGTATTCAAACATGTGTAGTGCTGGCCACTTTTCATTGATTGGTGATGGTGCTGATGTGTTCTACTACCGTTTTCACTTCTTCTTAGTATACCATAACAGTTCTGCGTGGACGCCCTTTTCCCGACTCGACTTTCTTTGCTTGCACACCTTGTCGGGGCTTATTTCTAACATAATTCCTTTATGTTGTTATAATATAACAAGTTTGGTAAAACGCCTTGCCCGACTCAACCCTCTTTAAACAAAACATCATAAAAAAACCAATTTACCCAAACCCAAAAATGTTTAGATTTTAGTTCTAAACCTTATCGCGTCCATAGAAAATTGCACATCGCATGTTTTACAGCTTAAGTTATAAGAAATGGAATCGGCAATGCGATGCGAAGTACGAGGTGACTTGGCGGGTAAGGTGGGACCGAAACGCAGCCCGTATATCACATATATCAACATTTAGCAACAAAAGTAAACCCTAAAATATGCGAAGTGAAAAGCGCGGGGAGAAGGTGGTGATGTGGAGGAGAGGTGGGATTGGACCGCAGCTTGTAGATCGCAAGTCTTAACATTAAGCAACAAAGGTAAACTCTAAAAGATGCGAAGTGTGAAGCACGCCAATTGGAGGATGATGTGGCAAGATGGAGCCCACTGCATCGGCGAAGTTATAAAGCAACAAATGTTTTCTACGGTAAGGCAATGTTTATGAGGTTTCATGATATATCATTGTATTTCAAACGGATTGAAGCGGGGGCGAAGCTGCTGTGGTGGGGCCAACCGCATCGCAGGTTAAACAAAATACATTACATGCACTTCAAATGACAAGTTATAATATTTGCGATGCGAAATGGTGGTTGAACAGGTAATTTGCGATCTTGCGATGGATGGTGGGGGGAGGGTGACGTGTCAGGGAGAATGGCCCCACTTTAATCACAACTGGGGAAATCGGGAAAGCGGAGGTAGAACAATGATATAGCGGTGAAAAAGGTAAAGTAGGAATATAAAGTGGAAAGGCGGAAATGGGTGAAGTTTAATGTTTTTAAAGGCAAATAAAATGAAAAAGGGTTTGTAATGTGATGATGTGATTCAATATTTGTCGTTGATCAAAGCTCAGATCCAACGTTCCTATCTACTCCTTTGTTGTGATTTTCTGATTTTGTTTCTTTGGTCGTGCCCGTTCGTTTCTTAGTTTGTTCGTGTAATACTTTGACTCGTTCACTACTTGACCCGCTTTAGCGTTTCACGACTCAACCCAAATGTGCATGAGTTGACTCAATCATGTTCATGACTCTGCCCAGCACGCTCATGACTCTACCTTTGTTGTTTTTTTTCCTTAACTGCTTCTCTGCTGCCTTTGTCTTTGCTAATGGTCTAATGCTGCTCCTTGCCTCTCTGTTGCCTTTATTTCCTTTGATCCTTGCTTTGGAAAATATTTTGAATATTGACATATATGTACAGTATGGAAAAATTTCAAAGAGAAAGTACACAGTCACCTTGTGATATTGTAAATTACAAGGTTCTAACATCCTTAAGGGCATTAGATCCGAGAATGAGAAACAAAATATTTCTTAATTGTTCATGTATAATTAATATTAACCACCATGTTTCACATTTCCATTTCAGGAAGTTTGTCGCAGATATTAGGTGAAGGCATCATTGATTTCATTGATTTAATATTGAATAAAAATGTTAGGGGAGAAGGTGAGCTTGTGAGAAGCTCAACTCAGCTCTTGAGCAGTGTTGCCATGCTATGAATATCGTCGCAAAGATCTTATCGCTATATTCAAAAAAATAAAATAAAAACATCAAGTTTCATCATCTTCTATTAACTGTTCTAATTGCTTTGGGAGCTCTCCGCCCTTTTGTAGGAATGACAATGCCAACTTTAATTGAAAAGCACGGGCCATCTGTTATGCAATTATTGCTGGTGCACTAAGTTATTCAATTATAGATGGGAATTCTACTGAAGGGGTTATTGCTCACATGTAGGTAGATGCCAATGTTATGGTGATATTCCATAGTAACAATGACCAAATTTGAAATAACTTCATGGGATGGATATGTCGCTATATTATTTATGTGAAAGTCGGCATAGTCATTGTCAGCTCGCATAACTCAACTTAATGGTTGATGGGACCTTAGATATATAGGCTAGATATCATTTATCCGGAGCGAGATAGGTGTTACCTATAATCGCACAGTGCGAAGAACAAGCAGACAACAAATTTTTTATATGTAGCTAACTTACCTATAATTGCAGAGTGTGAAGAACAAACAGAGAACAGAGCGAGCAATTCATCCCAACAAATCCAACTAACCCATTAACTCAGTGAACATTAATTTTGTGAATGTGAATAATAATGATCCAACGTCCAACTAATACAACAACTCAGCGAACACTAATCTGGCGAATGTGAATAATAGTGATCTGACTTTGTTGGGTTAATAGATTTGGAATTGTTAATTTATACAATAATTTAAAGTTTTTTATGGGGCGACATTAAATTTTTAATTATACAATTATTTAAACAAAATTATGAGCTTCCGACGAACAGCGTTACACATCGGCTGGGCTATAGAATGTGCCTCTCAGTGCAATAAATTTCCCTTGGGCATGAAACCCATGCTTCAAGAATAAAAATAATAAATTTATTTTTCTCATTACATAAAATACATAAAATCATGATTACATATGTCATTATGAAGACCGAACCTAGTTACATATTTCAACATTAACAAGGTGAATTATTTCTTTCACTTTCTTTCGAGACCACAGAAAAATAAACATTTTTTTTCGAATGGAGTCCAAGATGCTTAATGGATCCTTCATAAGAGTAATCCAATAAACAAGAATATTTTTTAAAAACAACCTTTACAAGGACCAAATGATCTCCTAAAGAAATCCATCTATACATTCAGATAGTAGTCCTTTTCTCCACTTTTTTTAGAAGCCAATATCAATCTTCTTTCTCGTAACCATTAGGCTTTAAAAATAAGCCTAGATATTTCAAACTTCCTTCTAAATGTTTAACATCAAAGTGTATAATTTTTTTAATGATGTCTAAATCTTGTTTATTCATCAAAGACAGATAAAAGGAAGATTTAGAAAGGCTAATCACTAACCTAGAGGCCTCCCAGAAGATATTAATAATTCTACTAAAAGCTTCCCAATCCTTCACCAAACCAGAGCCACATAATAAGACATCATCCATAAACAAATTTTGTGTTACCACTTTTTGAGAAGAAAATTTAATTACTAGTTGTTATTTCTTTACCAATCAATCTGGTTAGCTCTGCTATTACAATGAGAAACAACAGAGGTGACAAAGGATATCCTTGTCGTAGCCCTGCTATTACAATGAGGAACAATAGAGGTGACAAAGGATATCCTTGTCGTAGCCCTCTATAGCTCTTAAAAAAACTAAAAGGTTTACCATTAACAAGGACAACAAAATTTGTTGAAGATATACATGCAATAATCCACTCGGTCTAGGGGGTCTAGAGGTTAGAGATTAATGGATTAGTGGTTAAGGGATTTAGGGTTAATGGTTAAGCACCAAGGGATCAGAGGCCAGGGGATTTAGGGATTAAGTGCTTAAGGGTTATGAGATTTATTTGTTAGCGGGTTAAGGGGTTAGGTCTTGGGGGTTTAGGGGTTTAGTGGTTAGGGGTTAAGGGTTAGGGTTTAAGAGGATAAGGGGATATGATTTAGGGAGTTCAAGGATTCTAAGTTAGGGTTTAAAGGGTTAGTGGCTTAGGGTTTAAGGGATCAAGGGGTTAATGGGTTATGATTTATGAGTGTAGGGGTTAAGGGATTATGACTTTGGGGTTAAGGTGATAGGGAATTATTTGGTTATGGGTTAAGGGCTTATGGTTTGTGATAATGGGGCCCCTAATCCTCTTATCAAAACTATTTGGAGTTCCCTTATTAATTTCTCTTGCTACCTTCCCTATAGGCTCCCTAGCCCCTATGTCATGCGGTCCTAAGGCCCCTTCTCATTCTTTAACGCTAAGATTATAAATCTAAGTAAACCATGCTCAAAAATCTCACTTCTACCCATCCATGCTACCCTTATTTCCCCTTGCCCCATTCGATACACCAAAAGATCCCCCTCCCCAAAAATTCATAAAAATTTAACTTTTGGAGGCGGTAATTTAACATTCACCTCTAAAATTATAATTCTAATGACTTTTTTTTCGGGGAGGGTTGTCCAAAACTAACTCCAAAATTTACATTTACATGAATTTTAAGGGTGTTTCAAGGACTCTAAGTTAAGGGTTAGGGGTTAGTGACTTAGGGTTTAAGGTATCAAGGGGTTAACGGGTTATGAGTTATGAGTGTAGGGGTTAAGGTATTATGGCTTGGGGGTTAAGGGGATAGGGAATTTAGTGGTTATGGATTAAGGGCTTATGGGTTATGATAATTAGCCCCCTAATTCCCTTATCACAATTATTGGGGGTTCCCCTATCAATTTCTCTCGTTTACTTCCCTCTAGGCCCCCTAGCCCCTATGCCATCAGGTCCTAAATCCCATTCTCATTCCCTAATGCTAGATTATAGATATTAGTAAACCATTCTCAAAAATTTCACTTCCACCCATCCATCCTACCCTCATGTCCCCTTGCCCCATTCAACACACCAAAATATCCCCCTCCCACAAAATTCTTGAGAATTAAACATTTGGCTGTGGTCATTTAACAACCACCTCTAAAATTTTAATTCTAATGAATTTTGGGGAGGTAGGGTGGTTGTCCAAAACTACATCCAAAATTTACATTTTCGTGACTTTTAAGAGGGTTTGTCAAACAAACCTGGTTAAAATTATTAAGAATTGAACTTCTGGAGGTGGTTTTGGACACACCCCTCCCCCACCCCCCCAACCCAAAAGTCATGAGAATTGAACTTTTAGAGGCCGTTGTTTAATGGACACCTCCAAATGTTCAATTATGATGATTATTTTTAGGGGAAATAATTAAAAACCCCCCTCAAAAGGTCATGAGAAAACACTTTTTGGCAGGTAAGCCTATAGAACAACCCCCCCCCCCCCCACGCCTCTGCCCCGAAAAGGTTCAAATTTTCATTACTTTCAAGGAGGTTTTCATAAGTTGCCCCTAAATCCCTAAAAGCACTTTTAGAGGCAGTTTTGACAAGACTAGCATAAGAAGAACCGCCCCTAAAGGCATTTTGTAGTAGTGTAGGTGCCGATACGTGTAAAGTGCCAAGTGTTAGTGCATTCGAAGTGCCAAATATTCCTATATTACTTCCCTCCTTCTTTCGAAAAATTGATCTCAAATAACTTTAATCTTAAACCATGCCAAAACATGCCAACGCATGTCAAAGAACACCAATACATTTTTAATGCTTGGAAAGCATGCTAAGACTTTCCAAGTTCCAACACATACTAAGTGCCAATGTGTGTCAGGGAGTGTTACACATGTTATGGAGTGGCAGGGCATGTCGAAGAGTGCTAAGGTGTGCCAGAGTGCCAATGCATACCAAGGAGTGTTAGGGAGTATTAGGGAAACACAAGGGAACAATAGGTTAAAATGCATGGAAATGAATGAATATGAGGGAGTACCAGGGAATTTCGAAAAAATTCTAAGCATGCCAAGGAGGGAGTTACAAGGTATGCTAGGTAGTGGTAAGGCATGCTAGGGAATACCAGGGCATGTTAAGAAGTGCCAATGTGATAGAGAGTTCTAAGGTGTGCTAACATGTGCCAAATAGTTCCAAAGCATACTAAGAGATGGAAAGTGCTAAGGCATGCCAGGATGTGCAGGGTGCCAGGGTGTGCCAACATGTGTCAAGGAGTGCCAAGGCAACAAAAGGGGGAACCAAGCTAAAATGCAAGGAAATTAACACATAAGAGGGTTAATATTTGGGACTACACCTTTTTCAAAAGGGGCATATTAGGCACACTAACAATAGGTTCCAATACATGCCAAGTTCCAATGTGTGCCAAGTAATAATCTATATCAATGCATGCCAAGGTGTTCCAGGGCATGGCAACACATGTTATGTTAGTGTTATGTTCTGTTAGGGCATGTCAATATGTGCGTGGGTTTCCTAGTCAAGGCAAGATGTTCTAGACATGTGAGGTGCCAAGGAATGGTAATTTTTCCCAAAGCATGTCAAGGTGTTCCAGGAGTGTTGAGGAGTGATAGGTCTCTCTCATTATTAGAATTGACTGAGCTTGATTATGGTTCCTACGCACACTAGCGGAACTTCATCTAATGGGAATTTGTTAGATAATAAACCTAATAGAGATGACTCATGTGTTGACTCATAAAAAAAACTATATTCTCATTATTTGAGGGAAATGATACACACTAATTACTTCTTTAAAAATTGGTTGACTCTAACCACTATGGCCTTGGACACATAATGAAAAAGACTCCGTAATAATGGTATTAAATCATTATCTTTTGACAAAAAATATAGCAACAATCACACAATGCCATCAAAAACTCATTGGAATGATCAATGATGACAAACATTTTTTGACCGTCACTAAAAGTAACCAAAAATAGCAATGGTGAGGGCTAGTATAAGATCGTCACTAGAAGTGTCACCAAAGAGAGAATTAGTGATGGGTCTTTAACTACCCTCATCAAAGTGCCACTGAAAATGGCCTTGGTGACCAACCTTAAAGGACCGTCACTATATGCACATACACCAATGTTTTTTTGAGGACCATCACCATATGAAATGATTGTGACGAACCTTAAAGGTCATTCATAGGCATGACCCTCACAAATGACCTTTTTTTGGTAGTGTATGGAAGCTGCTATTCCATACAAAAGGAATATCTCACTATTAATCAAGTGGAACATTAAAGAAATTGAAAACAAAATTCAATAACATAAATAAGAGATGCATGTCTTCTATATTGATGATGAGAATTTAGCATGAGTCATAGATGAAGTATCCAAATAAATGACACATTTTGAAGTTATTTTATAACATAAATAACTATTTAAAATTTTATTTCATTGGTTTAAATTAATAATAAAAAAATGCAAAATATATATGTAAAAAATCAATATTATTGATTTTTTAAGATAATCATCACAACACAATTTGCATATTATTTTATAATTTCAAGTTTAATATAAGAAAATTTGTAGGATCAATAATTATATTAAAATTTTAATGATTAAATATTTTAATAAAACTATTATTGTAATTAACATAATAAAATATTATTATTTTCTACTTTGGAAAAGCATAATATTTTTTTTTAATAATCCTTATCATGTTGATTTGTTTAAAAAAATTATAATAACATAATTTTACATATTATTCTCTTAGGGCTCCTCAGTTTCCCAAGGCTAAGAAAGGAAACCAAAGAGGTAACCATAGACTAACTTTAGACTTGGTATATAGCCCTACCAAATCAGAGAGGGCTCTCTCTATATCAAGCTCACAACCGATGGAAATGACTGGAGAATATAAGTGTTTTAGGCTAGTTTTTAGCTTAGTAGGGTTTGATTAGGGTTTGTTGGATAAGAAGCACCAATTTTAGGAACCAGGCCATGTATTTCAAAAGGCCAGTTACAAATATAGAACGAGGTAAGGTAGGTGTAGTCAGTAGTACAATATGAAATTGTCATTGTAGTGTGGCGAGGAGGAAATCATGTAGAAGGAGTAAACTGAGCATACATGTATGAATTCATTTACTTAGAAGATAAAACACTTATGTGACAATCTCAGGAAAAACATAGCATATAAGGCAATGTATCATGTTTAAAACTTATGAGATTAACACAAGAAGAACATATATGGTTGCTAGAACAACTTAATCATCAAATTCACAAGGAAAAATGGAGAAAAACAATGTCACTATCTACATCACAAGAATCCCATAAAAATAGCTGCAACTGCATGTAAATTACCTCTACAAATAGTCAAGTACACTAGTGCCAAAAGAGTGTGAACTTCAAATATCCAACACTCTCATTGAATTGATTATGAGTACAGATAGAAAAAAAACAAGAGTCCACCTCTAGGGGTTGAATCGTGATCCATAGCAACTAATTAATGAACCTAATTACTCATTACCTAATCCTAGGGAAGTTAGAAACAACTTTCCCCTTTCTTAGCTAACTAATTGAGCTTTTCTCTCAAGGCATTAATCATAAGATTCTTTACAAATATGACCATTAATAAGCCTATTAATCATTAGATAACTCATGAGTTAATTTTTACATTGACCAAATTTTACCTTTGACCTCCATGTGTCGTGAAAATTTCCCAAACATAGAAACACAACAAAACAGCTAGAAACACAACAAGTCTAGCAGAAGTGCAACAAGTTTTTGGAAGATGATTTGGAGGCCTTACAAGATGATTTTTTTGCTGAAAAAGATATGGTTGGAAAGTTGAAGACGTATACTACACAATGGAGTCACTAAGAACTGAAAAAACCTGCTTGAAACCCCTCAAAACTTGGCTTGAATTCAAACTGTCTGAAAAAGCAGCAAGTGCCCTGAAAAAGTGGCAGAAAGGTGAAAAATAGTCATTGTTTTACCATTTTATGGAAATTTATGAAACTCCAAGTGTCCCCATGTACTTTTATGACATAATTATGCCATAAGATATCTCTAAATGCTTGAAATCATGCATTTAGATATCCTTAGATAAAGCGCAGCAACTACTTGCTGCATTTCTAGGTAGTCAATTTTTTGTGTTTTTTGTAACAAAATGGGTCAAATATGAACTAATATCTCTTTCACCATAATTTTTTTTTTACAAAAATGGGAGAGGTTTTTGTAGATACTTTTTTTTTTATAATAAAAACATCTATTAGCGTTTGGAAATTAATTCTCACCTTCTCGGAATTTGTGCCACAAAAGAATGACTAAAACATGAAATTAAATTGGAGAATTTGATTTTATGAAAAATAGGCTTCAAACTTTTCCGCATATCTCCAAAATCATAACACTTGTGCATAAATTGAAGTAGGTTTTTTCTCTTTGGTCTATTATTGATAAAAAACCCTTTCACTTTTGTAAAATTCATCACCATCACTTCAGAAATTGATTTTGAAGTAAAATTGTCGCTATGTGCAGCAAAAGACCTCAAAACCCTAAAAATCATGCCAATAACCTCCTTCTTCTGACACCTGAAATTTCACCCCTGCTATGATGGCTTGAACCTTCTTAAAGTTAATGTAAAATAGGATTGTTAAATCATGATGATATCCTATCTCTTGCACCTTTAGACAAAACCCTAGGCATCCTACTTGTTCAAATGATCCTTTGATAAATTTTGATGCATTGACCTCTTGCATATGAGTTGGAAAATATCTTGAGGTATCTCCTCCCTTATACCTCCTCCTTTCACTGGTATTCACCATGTTTTTGGTTTCACTTTTTATTAGGAAACCCTAGTTTCAAATAAGAGAGGGCAAGGGATTTTGAGCTGCAAAATAGGGCTAAAAACACAACAACTTGAGGGAAGGGAATGGAGGGGATGGGGGGTAGGAAAAAATATGAAAAAAATATATGGGAGATAGGTGTTAGGGACACGGTGAAAGTGAAATTTATCAAAATGAGTGATAAATGAGTGGGGAAAAAGAGAAAACACAGACTTGTGCCAAAAACGCAACAACAAGTTGGGTTTTATGAGGGAAATGATGAAATGGAGAAATTTAAGTGATGGGAAAGGTGGGAAATGCTTAATGGGGAAAATGAAGGACGTGTGAACCTAAAGACAAGGAGAATACCTCTCAAAGGAATCAAAACTCCATTGGAAGGGAAAAACACAACAAGAAAATGCAGCAAACCCTAGGGATAAAATTTGACCAATTTTCTGAAGAAAATGAATACACAGAGGATTTGCAAGGTTAGGCTTACTTTTTTAAAGGATTCTTGAAGCACTAAGATGATGACTGGACCCTTTATTTCTCCCTTTGACCTCCAAATCAAAGGTGCAACAACACCCTCCAGAAATGCAACAAACTGATAAAAGAGCAGTGATGGTGAAATTCAAACTTCTGATGGGTATGACAGCTCTTCAAAGAGGTAAAGAGGAACTCTTGAGCTCTTGGAAGGATATAATGAAGTTTTGTAATGCTTTGATGTCCCTTTATAACTTGAAAATTCGATTTTGGCTTGATAATGGAGTGCCATTGTGTGCTTTTGACCAAATGACTTGATGATGTGATTTGTACTGTAGCATTATTTCTTTAATAGGAAGGTTAGATCTCTAATGTGACATAGATGTACCTATTAGTCTCTTTAAAACACTTTATTCCCTAAGTGCTAACTCTCGTGACAACTTACTAGTTTTGGATGATGATGACATGACTCCAAATGTAAATATGATGACACTCATGACACTCTCATGATCAACCTTATGACACCATGACTCTTCCTTTCCAGATTATAAATAATGACACTTAATAAAGGAAAAATGACCTATGGTGAATAAATCACTCATGAAAATGATTATGAATTGACCTTGATGACCATGACATGAGAGCAATATTACACTTAGACAATGACTTGACCATTTGACAACCAAGAGAGAAGTCAAATTATATTTGAAAATATAACAATTTGACCATAAGACTCTAGCTATAGTGAAAAGAGTAAATTCTGATCAGTGTGACTATTGGACACTAACATATTCAATAACTTGAAATTAACAGAATTTGTAAGATCAATTTATTAAAAAAAACCATAAATCATACAAAACTAGTATACATTTTTTTCTTTAATTTTAAATATGGTTGTATTGTTATTAATATTATAGTAATATTATTCATAGATTTGATTTATACTAAAATTACAAAGTTATGTTTTTATTTATTTTTATTTGATATGTATAATATATATGTATAGATATTAACATATAATTAATTTGAAATTGTAATATTAGATAAAATGAAATGAATATATAATTTAAAAATAAATATATGAAAATTTACAATTATAATATTTATTGAAAAGTGTGTAAAGACATGAAGGTTATATAAGAATATGCATTGTTTCTTTCAAAATATATGAAATGACAATATTAATATTTTATTCAAAAAGTGTGAAAAGACTTTTATAATGAGTACTGTACTTTATGACTTTAAAAGTACTTAAAACACTACCATGGCTAACCATGAATTTTTATCCATGATTGAGAATGTGACAAGTAAGTACCATCAACTCAAGCAATGGTGCCTCAACCATTGGGGATGATGTCATCCCCTAAAATGTGATTGATTCTCATAAAGTGAATTTAGATTGTACATTTTCCTTAGGAGGCCCATTTTAGACCCCAAAATTCCCCTAATATGATGATCAAGATATTCAATACGAGGTGCATCATTTCATCATAAATCCAAATCACTTTCATATGCGTGAGCCATTTTCAAAGGAGACATTCTCAACATGCCATAGGGCTTTCCTAGCCATCCAATGGTATCGCTAAAACATAACATTAAAACAATATACCATGCATACCTTGTAATTTTCAAATACATGTTCACCTTCTCATGGGAAGCTTGTAGTGCTTGTCACCTTTTCATCAGGTGCCTCTTCACCTTTTCAGATCTAGCTTTTCTTTCCTGCATCTCAAATGATCCTCAAGAATGATCCACTTATCACATCTCATTAAGGAGGTTAGACACATTCATATACTCAAATATAAATGCATGAAGTATGAGAAATGATCAAAACAATAATCATAATAATCATATTTGTAAGTATAAACAAGAGTAAATACACAAAGAAACTTCAAGAGTCAAGGAGTACTTATCTTCAATGAGAGGTGATCCTCTCCCTCTTGAACTAGTCTTCAAGAGCCATCAATATTCATAGTACACATAAGAGTGTTGCTTTCAATCAACTTTATCAACAATAAGGTCATATAGGGATTCATCAAATCAATCCCAAGTGCTTAAGCATATTCACATAAACCATGCTAGGGTTTCATACATCAAATCTCGTCTTCTCCATAAACCATGGTTTCTCTCAAACCCTAGCCATAAAATCCTCATACATTAACTACCTAGGGTTTTCTTCACACCCTAGAATTCTTTTAGGTCTCCACCATCCTCTTCTTGCATCGATCAAAAGTGTCTCCATGTGGGTAATCTCCATGGCTTTTCTTCAGCCCAGCTCTGATTCCATGTTAATTTTTCATATGGATATATTGATCTTTGCTTTTATAGTTACATTTATCATTAACACAGTAAGTTCACCCCATTGCATCATAAAATTATTCAGATTTACATTATTATTATTCATTAGCATATGCAACTATGTATAAAGAACAATAACATCATCATCAATGCAGTGAGACATAAAGTAACATGAGAAGAAAATCATGCACACATAGAGGAACCAGGATTGGGCGGAGACCAGGGAAAAACCCACTATGAGGAAAATCCTTGCAAATTCTTTTTCTAGTAGATTGTCATCAAATTATTCAACAAAAGAGAGTACAATGATCCATATCTTTACAACAAATAGAATATCCATGGAACACATCTAAACATCAAAACCTCTGATTCCGATAACTATAATATATTGTCACTGCGTGTAGCATACTGTCAAATATTGTTGTCACTAAACGGAAACTTCAGAGCACTATAATTTTAATGATACCAATACAATATGTACAATAATATGACCCAACAACTTCATGAACCTGTGCACAGAGGTCAAATATATCATAGAAAACTTGATTAGGCTTTCAGGTAACTTTAGGAACCTTCAAATGACAGTAAAAAATTAAAAACCTAGAGTTTCTAACATAAGACTGCAAGCCCGTGGCTTTAGGATCTGATCCGCTAGCTTGTCTATAGCTAGCATGCGGCTAGCTCGGATCCGCTAGTATTAAGCCCGTGGCTTAGCTCAAAATCCTAATTTCAGAGCGACCTTTAGACCTCTGTATGATCTCTTTCTTCGTCGATGTATCAAACCCAATCAGATAGAAGAGAAGAAGATGCTTGATGTTGTGATGTCCAAATGAGCTTGAGGTCTCTTCTATTTATAGGCTTCCATGAGGGTCCATTTGAGGTTGAGGCTGACCTAACCGAATATACATGAGTTAATAAATAAATTAAAAAACCAACTTCTATTTGTCCAAATAAGGTGATCTTTAGGTCGATTTTGGTTCTCTCTAAAATAATAATTCAATGCAATCATCTTCTTTTTTCATTTGAGCTTCCCAAAGTGGAATTTGACCGCAATTTCTTAAATTTAACAATTTGAACATGAGTGGAAGTAGAAACTACTTTTCCTCTCCCCTACTAAAACTAAATCCATTTAACATTTTGATATCAATTATTACCATTACATAATTTTATCAAAATATAATTTGATTTAACTATAATATATTATGGATTGTCAAATATTTTTTTATATTTATCTTAGGATTTTTAATACCAATAAAATATCATCTTTACAATTGGAGTATAATTATTTGAAGATTAAATTTACGTATTACAATGGTCATAGTTTTAATACAAAACCATCATGATACTCTAATATCTCAATACTATAATTTTGTATGTTGATTTATAAATACTCTTTGAAAAACAAAAAATAAGGAATATTTCCCTTTATGTGCAAGAATTAAAACATCACAATTCAAACAAGTTTAATTTTGTAACTAAGGTTGGTCTTTATAATATATATTTTGGCCCTTGATGTATTTATATTAATTAATGTAAAGCTTGTACTTCCTGCTAGAGTCAAAAGAAAAACTTATTTTTAAGTCATGCCCTTATGGACTTAAAAGAGAAAATTTTGAATTTTTGAAATTGAATTTTTGGCTCCAAGATTAGTTAAGTGGCCCATGCAGAAGAGACACTCATTTGACCAAGAATATCACTATATAAAGACATATCAACCTCCTCCTCAAAGCTATGTCAAAAGGTTCATCAAAATTTAACCTTGAGGTTTGAATTTTGGCAAAACCTTAAAAAAAAAATTGAGGTTCGGAAAACCTCATCGAACCTCATAGCCATTGACCAAGTCCATAGATAAAAACTCATAACTTCATGTCACAACTAAAGCTTGTAATTTATCCTTGTATTTTCCATCTTCGTGATAATATTTTTTATGTTTACTGGTGTTGATTTTTGTTGTTGTTGTTGTTGTTATTTAGACTAATCCTAATCACCCATAGTTTTCGAACCGGTGACCTTGCAAACAGAGTGCCTTACAGTGCACCCCATCACCGACTGCTCTACACCACGTGGGCTTACTGGTGTTGATTTCTTTCTATTTTACCCTATAATTCATTACATATATATATATAAAGAGAGAGAGAAAGAGAGGTGAACCTCATCTGGACTTCATCAAAAAATTCTAACTCAAACCGAACCTAATCATTATCGAACTCGAACCATGTGACATTGCCTCAAAGCAAAAATTTAATCTCTCTTAAGAATGAATCTTTTGGGAATCCAAGCAAAGGACAAGAAGGACAATGAGGATGAAAAATAAGGATGAATTTATGTCTCTCTATCTCTAGCTCGCACATGTGGAGGATATCTCCCTCTCCATCTCACATATGTTTTTGCGCAGCTGTTGTTGTAGAGCCGAAATTTTCTGGGAAGTTGCAGGACAAAAATTCTAGGTTTTTGGGCATTTATTGAGAGGTCAAATTTCGACCTAGGGCATAACAAGAAGGCTGAGTTACTGGGTCAAATTGGGGGCTTGACTCAGAGGACCAATTTTTGCCATAGATTTATTGAAGGTCAAGTTTGACCTAGTTGTTGACTAGAAGTCTAGGTGTGTCTCTTGTTGGAAAGAATAATTTCTCCATTGAAAAGGTTGTTGGGTTTTGTCCCCCAACTGGTTTTATTAGGGTAAATCTTGTAGAAATTTGTAACTCTGGTCGATCTTCATAATTTATATTTGTCCCTTTTTGTAATTATATTGATTATTGTAAAGCATATTTTAAATTCTAGAGTCAAAAAATATATTTTGATTCAAGTCCCACTTGAACAAAGCTTTGGATCTTGTGATAGGAAAGGTTGTAGAACTAGTAGATACTGCAAGAAAGGAAAAGTTTAAGGAGGATGAAATCATTACCACGAGTATTATTATCGACTCCATTAGAGATCATCTAATTCTCTATATTTCAAAGCTTGATACTTCCAAAGATATGTATGATGCCCTACTAATCTATTTACTATCAAGAATGTTGGTCAATCCATGAACTTGAAGAATGAGCTTTGTGATGTAAATATGACAAATGATGACATTGTGGCTTCATATTTTGTAAATATTTCATAAATAAGAGACCAAATTAAACCAATTGGATAGAATATTTCTTGGAACGAACTTGTGACTACAACACTTAATGGTATACATAGATCACGGGATGCATTTGCAATAGATAGTTGGAAGGAAGCTCCTCCATTCAAACAACTATGGACCTCTTGTGATCAAGAAGAATGAAGGCTTAAATTGAGAGATAAAAAGGAAGAAGCTTCTCAATAATTTTCATCTCATTTCAAGAATAAAGGAAAGAAGTTTGGCTTTCAACACAAGAAGTCAGGAAGAATATCACCTCCTCCCCAAAGGAAGAAGGATATGTCAAACATTCAATGTTACGGTTTTCAAAAAATTGGACATTATAAAATGGATTATAGTGAGGTAGCTAATAACAAAAAGAGAAAGGGAAAATAACATGCTTTCGCAGCCAACATTGAAGATGAACTAAAGGTGACAAAGATTTATTTTACTTTTCCACTCTAACAGGTTCTATTGCAGATGATGATGATATGTGGCTAGTAGATAGTGGTGCATCAATACATATGACCAGAGATTGTGGAACTATTACTAACATGATGGAAATGACACTATCTCAAGGGTACAACTTGGAGACAACCATAGTTATGCATTCAAATGAATTGGAAAGGAATCCATTAAGCTAGAATCTGGTAACAATATTGTTATATATGTACTAGGCTTGACAAAGAATCTAGTATTTATTTCATGTTTAGAAGATAAAGGAGATAGAGTAGCTTTTGTGGATGGTAAAGTACTTGTATGGTCCAAGGGATCTAGTGTGGATGATGTTAGGCTTATTGAGATTCATGAAGGAAGATTGTATAGGCTCTTGAATCAACCAAGTCAAGCCCTAGTACATGATGAAATCAATCCAAGTAAGTTACGACATAGAAGATATGGTCACCTTCATTATAGAGCATTACCAGAATTAATTCAAATAATTTCAAGCATCTTTGATTTGCAAATAGATCATGAAGTTGTACGTAAAGGTTGTGCTCTTGGAAATAACATCAAGAAACCATTTCCAAGTAGTGACAATAGATCTAAAGAATTTTTAGATTTGATTTCCTTTGATGTATGTGGTCTAATGCATGTGAGATTTCTTGGAGGTTCATTATACTATGTAATATTTAGTGATGAATTCTCTCGGAATATGTGGATCCATATCATGAATACTAAGGATGAAGTCTTCATTGAGTTTCAATAATTCAAAGTCGAAATGGAAAATTTGATAGGTAAGAAGATCAAAATTTTGAGATCTAATAATGGAGGAGAATACACCTCAAAAGAACTTGTTGCCTTTTGTAAGAAAGTTGGGATTAAGAGGGAGTTGATTGTCCCCTATAGTCCATAATAGAATGATTTGGTGGAACAAAAGAATGGGTCCATTGAAGAATTTTTAAGGCTATGATGCATGATTATAATTTTCTAATGTTCTTATGGGGAGAAGCACCATTGACAATTGTATATATTCAAAATAGAATTCCTCATTGAATTCTATAAGATATGACTCCTTAAGAAGTGTTATCTAGATGAAAGCCATAGGTTGGACATATGATAATATTTGGTTGCCCTATCTACAATCATATTCTTAAGGATAAAAGGAACAAGTTAGAACCTTTTGGAAAGAAAGACATATTTTTTGGTTAGAGTGAATATTCAAAGTCTTATAGAATATACGTTCCAAAAAAACAAAGGATTGAGGCCAATCGTGATGTCACCTTCAATGAGAAAGTTGCATATTGGAAGTATAAGGAAGTCTCCATGAATTCTTATGATGAAGTAAAGCAGGAGGCTTCGAAGGAAGAGCATTCAAGTTCTACATAATGTCTTGAAGATCCAAAAGGGCCTTATGAACTAGAAAAACTAGTTATTGTTCTAGAAATTAGAAAGAGACCAGCATGGCTTAGATCTACATTGGAAGAAGGAAATGCAAATTCTAATGGAACATATAGAGAATTTAAGAAACCTAAAAGGTTTCTAGCTATGCAGATCTTGTGACTAATCATATTGATGCAAAACCTTCCACTTATGAAGAAGAAAATAGGCATCAAGTATGGAAGGAGGCCATGAATAAAGAATACCAATCCATCATGAAGAATGATGTCTATGAGATTGTGTCGAGGTTGGAAGGGAATTAAGCGGTGATATCCAAATGGATATACAAGATCAAACATGTTGTAGATGGAAATATTGACAAATACAAGGCTTGATTCCTGGCTAGAGGGTTCACCTAGAAAGAGGGAGAATATTATGATGAAAGCTTTGCTCTAGTTTCCAGGTACACTCCATTAGATCTATTATTTCTCTTGATACTTCGTTGGGATGGAATTACATCAGATGGATGTGAAGACTACTTTCCTCAATGGTGTGATTGAGGAAGAGGTGTACAGAGAGCAGCATCAAGTTTTTTAGGCACATGGAAAGGAATCTCATGTCTGTATGTTAAATAAGGCCTTGTATGAACGCAAGCAACTCCTAGAGCTTGGTATCCTTGAATTGATAGCTATCTAACAAGACTGGGATTTACCAAGAGTGATGTTGATCCAAAGCTCTATTTTTAGGTTATGAAGAATGTACCTGTGATCCTATTGTTATATGTTGATGATTTGTTTTTGCAGATGTTGAACCTCTCATCATTCAATGTAAAAAGCAATTGGTTTCTGAATTTGATATGAAGGATCTTGGTTTGATGCATTATTACTTGGGACTGGAAATATGTAAAAAACTTGATGAAGTTTTCCTTGAAAGTATGTTATTGATATCCTTCAAAATTTTTGCATGATGGAACGTAAATCTATGGCTACTCCCATGGTGACTAACTTGAAAAATTTAAGAGATTTTGAATCTAGATTTTTAGATGAAACTATGTACTGATGATTGATTAGCTCATTGATGTATTTGGTTAACACTAAGTTTAACATTTCCTTTATAGTTAACACATTGAGCTAGTTCTAGGTGGAACTGAGACATGAAAATTGAATTGCAGCAAAGCACATTTTGAGATATCTAGGTGGTACTGTGAACTATGGCTTGAGATATGTTGCAAACAAGGATGTACAACTCCAGGGATATACAGATGATGACTGGGTAGGAAGTGCTTATGATAGAGGAGTTCTTCGAGAGTATGCTTCACCATGATGGGCTCTGGTATGATATCTTGGATGAGTAAAAAGCAGATATTTGTCACACTCAGCACTGCATAAGCAATATAAATTACATCCAGTGAAGTATGTACAGAAGTAGTGTGCCTTTGAAAGTTTGTTGCAATATTGTTCAACCAAGAGCTGGAACTGACCATGATACACTATAATAATCAAAGTTGTGTGAAGCTTTCATAGAATTTCATGTTCCATGACAGTTTGAAGCATATTGAGATCAAGTACCACTACATTTGTAACATGGTATAGAGGAAAGAAATAATGCTCAAGTACATCTCCATTGATGAGTAGACATTTTATGACTTGATGAATCCATTTCCCAGAGAGAAGTTTGTGTACTTCAAAGACAAGCTATGGATTTTAGAGATTACCCCTCTCATCAAGAGGGGGTGTTGATATGATACCAGCATGGATGGATATTCTCCTGATAGAATGATGCAGTCGAGGCCCAAAGTTCTCACAAATAGGGGGGGGGGGGGTTAATTAAACAGTTGATCACAATGGAAGGGTGGAGTGAGAGTATTTTAGAATTTGGACCCGATCACACACCAGGGAAGGGTGAAGCGAGGTATTTTTAGCATCCAAGCCCGATCACTCACTAGGGAGGGTTGATTGATGTCTAGGCCCATAATAATCACCAGGAAGGGTGAATGAGTGCATGTTAGTTGAGTTAGTATCTCGAAATTTTGGCCTAGTGAGATTCCTTGATATTTGAGAATCGACCACTCAAAGGAAGTGAGTCCTGATATCTTGAGGATAAGCCATGGGTTAGGTACCAACAAGGATATGTATACTAGTGGATGTTGATGGTAGATGACAATGCTAATAATAATGATGTTGATAATTATTTGATATAACCTTTTCTCAAAGAAAATTTTCAACTTGAGAACATTTATGACAATCATTATGAATACCTCCCTATTTAATAGGGAGTGTTGAATTTTGTAACTATGGTCGATCTTCATAATGTATATTTGACCCTTGATGTATATATTGATTACTGTAAATCATATTTTAAATGTTAGAGTCAAAAGAAAATTATATTTTGAGTCAAGTCCCATTTAGACTTTTAAAAGAGAAATTTTGAAATTTTTGGCTCCAAGTTTGACAATTCAACCTCACTTCAAGTTAATTTGGACCAGGTAGGAACACACCCCTTTTACTGAGGAATATCACTATATAAAGGCAAATTTACCTCCTCAGGGAACCAATTCGCACTCTCTCAAGAAGACATTTTTTGGGCATCCTAACAAATATCAATAAGGACAAAGAGGACGAAAACAAGGACAAATTACTTCTCTCTTTATCTCTCTCAAAATCGTGCATGTTGATAGAATCTCTCTCTCTCTATGTAGTTCACATGTTTCTAGATAGTTTCTTTTGTAGGGGCCGGAATTTTTGGGCAATTGCAAGGGGTTGAAATTTTAGGATTCCGGTAGTTATATGAGGGTAGAAATTCTAGGGGAGATCAGGGAAAGTGAAGTACTGGATCATAATGGGAGGCTTGACTGGAGGGCTTGACCAGGTGTGACCTAGTTAATGGATAGAATTTCTAGGTATGTCTCTTGCTGAACAAAAGAATTTATCTATTGAAAAGGTTGTTGGGTTTTTCCTCTTAGTTAGTTTTCATAGGGTAAATCTTGTTTTCTCTTTGTGCACTGTGATCTCTATTGTTCTATTGTTTTTGTAGGGTTGAATTTATTAACTATAATTGTTGAACGATATATTGGAATAGTTTAAAACAAGATAAACATCAAAAGTGACTATCAGTTTTCAAAAATATTGTGTTATTCTATATTTCACTTAGAAAATAAAAAAAATATTTTGTTCTCTTTATGCATTGTGATCTCTATTGTCATACTATTTTTATGTGGTTTAATTTCTGAAGTGTAATTGCTTAATGATATACTGGAAAAAATAAAAAGAAGATCAACATCATTAGAAGTAATTATCAGTTTTCAGAGATACGGTGCTTATATGTATTAAACTTGAAAAATGAACATGGTATTAGAGCTTTAGTGAAGGAAGGGACACTGCATATTATTTTGGAAGCTCAGTGAAAAATTTCAACCATGGGACGAGATTCCTCTTTTCGAGAGGACTAATTTTTACTATTGAAGCACTCAATTTGGACAAGGGAAAGTGTAATTTTGAATTAAAATCCCACATGTGCATATTTGATCAGGCCCACCCTAAAGAAAACTGGACACCGTTGGAAGGCTATAAATACAAGTGACCTCAACCTCATTTGGACATCATCTAGGATCATTTTTCTATTCTCTTTCTTGATTTTCTCTCATACAGGTTTGGGGCAAGTTCACGGAGGTTGGCTCACACAAGTTCGAAATTGCAGGGTCTAAAGCTCGCATGTGTGTTCTAGGGTTTTGATTCTTAGTCGTAGGCATGACACTAGAAATTTTCAGTTATAACTATAGGCATGCAAGCCTATGCGTGTATTTGAAGAGTTTCAGCTACACACATGACACTCTCTGCATGTGGTTGGGTCTTAGGGTTTGGTTTTTTAATTGAAATTTTTTTTCGTTAGTTGACCACAGTGTTCGATAATTGACCGCATACAGTGACAATTGACTACATGCATCTAAAACATGGTTTTTGGTTATTAGATTTTTTGGGTTTATCATATGGATATCATTTAGTTGATGTTGCTGGATAGTTGTATGGATGAAGATATGGATCATTGTACTCTATTTTTCTAAAAAAATCGATGAAAATATAAGAAGAAGAATAAATTGAAAGGGTTTTCCCCATAGTGGGTTTTTCCCTGGTCTTCGACCAATCTTGGTCTCTCCATGTGAATGTTTTTATTCTATTGTTCCTTTATGTTCCATTACATTGATGATGATATTGTTCTTTTTAAGTAGTTGCATATGCTGTTGAAAAATGATGTAAATCTAAATAATGTTGTGTTGTTATGGGGTGAATTTAATATGGAAATAATGAAATGAAATTATCCAAGAAAAGAGTAATATGTCCCTAAGAAAAAATTTACATGGTATCAGAGTTGGGCTGAAGAAAATTCATTGAATATCACCCCTATGAAGACACTTTTGATGAAAGCAAGCGAAGATGGAAGAGACCTAAAAGAATACTAGGGTTTGAAGGAAACCCTAGGCAATTTGGTTGTTAAGGTTTGATGGATATTATGAGGTTAGGCTTTGGGAGAAACCATGGTTTATGGCAAAGATTTGAGATATACAATCTAGAAACTGTAGCATGATTATTGTGGAGATGTTCAAGCACTTGTGACATAATTGATGTGGCCCTAGAGGGATAGTATCAATTAGGCCTTAGTTATTGATGAAGTTAATGAATATATTAATAGTCACTAACAACTCTCAAAGGTTGGTTCAAGAGGGAGATTATCACCTCTCATTGAAGATAAGTACTTTTTTTGTTTATGTTACTTCTTTATGTCTTTAATATTGTTTAGATTTATTGATTTGATCATTGATTATGGTTCCTGCAAGTAAATTTGAGTATTTGGATACTTCTAACCTCTTTGTGAGATGTGACAAGTGGATCCTTCTTGGGGATCATCTGAGATGTAGGAAATGATTGCTAGTGCAAGAAGAGAAGAGCTAATGTTTCCCATGAAAAGGAAGTTGACAAAGTTCTCTCACTTCTAATGTCAAATAAGAAGATACACAGGTATATGAATACTACAAGGTATGTATGATGTTGTTTCAATGTTATGTTTCAGCTGCAATATTGGATGGAAAGGTAAGCCCTAAGGTATGATGAGAATTTCCCATTCTCAAATTGTGCTTGCATGCATATGAAAGTGAGTTTGATTCATGGTACTTATGATGAGATGATGTACTTGATATTTGGAAAGCATCTATTGATTCTATAAATATACTTAGAAACATTGATTTTTGATATATTGGTATACTTGGAAAAGTATCTTACATGATGAATTTCTAGATTTTATGAAGCAAGCTAGGTACATTATTTTTTATATGGTAACTAGATAATATTGTTAATTCTTGTGATAGCCAAGATGATATAAGTATAAAATAAGATTATTACTCAAAATATTCTTGTTGACCTTGGTTAGTTTGTGATAAACTTAGTAATTGTGACATGCATGTCCTGACTTGAGGACTGAGTAATATGACAAAGAAGAGATGTAGTGATAATGATCTTTAAAGTATGATGATACACTTGTTAGTTTCCCTAATAATGTTACTCTAAACCTTGATGAAATTTTGATCATGTTCATATGTGATAATGAAGCAACTGAAGCTAACATGGTGAGAATTTGATGGATATGTGTTTTAGAACCTGATAGAGATTGAATTAGCAATCTAACAATTTTTTTGATACATGATAGCATATTATTATATATAGGTTGATGACTTGAATAATAATGGATTAATGGGATTCTTATTAAGAGGGAGAAACTCTTAATAACATCTCTACATCTATTGTCATTAAATGAGTAGAAAATTCTTTATTGTTGAAGTATGATTTATGGACATGAATATAATAATATCTAATTATGATAGTCTACAACAAGTTTTAGTCTGAGAAGAGAGGGTTTCCATTAGTTTAATCCCCAATTGCATGGAAGAAAGCTTAAGAGTGTAGTTGTATCCTCTCAACCGTACGAAAGAAATAATATGGGTTTGGTTATGCCTGTAGGTCACAAAAACTGAAGCTTTATGCATAAAATCAGAAGTGCACCTAGAATATGACAATCATACAGACATGGAGTAGACAAAAAAAAGTTTTATGAGCAGCGAAGTTTGAATTTTTTACTTTCTAGAGAGAATGTGAATGTGTTGACTAAAATTTTGTTTGCAGGTGACCGAAATATGCACATCAATATGTCATTATGATTTAACCATTGAAGCTAGTGTATGATAGTATTTGATAATAGTTGCAAGTGTTTGAAAAGATTTGGTTGATTGGTATAGATGAGAAATGTTTGTAGTTTTGACATGATGCTTGATAGTACATAAATATTATATAGAACATTGACATGATGCTTCATATGTTTTTGTTTTATAGATTGATTGAATTTAGAGAGATGACATATTAGGGTTTTTACTTGATGACTAATGATTTTCATTGATTATTTGCCTTGAGGACAATACTATGTGAGCACAGTAACTTCCAGTGACTAATATTGGTATTTTATAGTGATTTTGTATTGGTCTCATTGTCTTTGGCACAATGGTTGAAGTATAAACAATTTTGATTCAATATGAAGTAATCTAACAATGAATGAAACTTATATGACTTGTCCGTGATGTATCCATTCATATTTAGTGGAAGAAATGATTCATGCTAACGATGATGGCTTGATAAAGTTAGATTGGATAATGCTAGGTAAATAAAAGGTCTTTGTAACTTGGTATTTGGATGTGAGCTCTACCTGACATTTGGCCTGAAAAGTTTGTCACAAATATATTGGCAGAAACCTTTATGATTTTGATATTAGTTTTTATGTGGCATATAAGGCTTGATAGGTTGAATTAGTTATTTTATTGCATTTTTTTGATTTGTGTAAGTATGAGCATATTGGTTTGGTCAAGCATTATTTTTGCAAAAAGCATTGTCTGAAGCAAGCTCCCCGAGTCCGGTAATGAGCCTTTGATGATCAAAGTAAGAGGGAGATGGTATTTGAAGTTCGAAATTAAGAATCATGGCATGATTGATTATGTTATGAAGTTGGGAAAATAAAATCTATATTTTGAAGCTATTAAAAATTTTTGATAGATGGTTGCCATTTTTTTCAACCCAAGCAGCACTAGGAGCTACCCCAATCTTCCATAAAAAATTTGACATGGAAATTCATGGAATCTTGTGTCAATATATTTATAGATATATTATCCTTGACGATATATTTCCGTTTATATATGGTACGCCCCATGGTTCCTTTTGGTTTGAGAGAAAATTGAATTTAAAGTTGAAGACCCAATTTTGTGGGCTAAAACCCCAAGGGTAGAGACATGACACCTTATTCACCAACGGTTGGAAATATATGACATGGATTCTCACCACAATATCATTGTGTATAATTTGAATAACTTGAAAAAATAAAGGCAATAAACCAATCATTGACTTCACAACCAGGGAGGACCATATGAACTAAGCCAATCATTAATTTCAAAATTTTAGTGGAATTAATTTTTTTTCTAGACAAATATTAATAAGAGTTAGTAATTAATTAAATTAAGGGTCATTAAACCTATTAGGATAAATTTATTGTTATGCCATTAAAATTTTGAATAAATTTTAATTATTATAAGATATTTTGTATTGAATGAGACCATTGACTCATGGCCCACCTACTTTAGAGTATAGGATACACATTTTTTATTTATTTGTGAAAATACTTAATTATATCTAGTCTATCATATTAGAATCCCTTTAAATATATATAAAAGGATGCCTAAATTATGATCTAAATATGAATCTTAACGAATATCCTAAGTAGCTAAGTCTAAAATCTTCGGCCCTAGAAGAAGCTATCGCAAAGAGTAAAAGGGTTAGGGTTTGTATGTGGTTCATTTATTTGATGTTCATTACATTACAAGAAGAAGGTATTTCGGCCTTTGTTAGGGGAACATTATCTGATATTTTCCCTTATGTCTTGAAATTTTGTGATTCATTGGACTGCAATACTACATTTGTGATAAAGAGTGTGGTTATTTG
Source organism: Pinus albicaulis (assembly GCA_034641835.2). NCBI lineage: Eukaryota > Viridiplantae > Streptophyta > Pinopsida > Pinales > Pinaceae > Pinus > Pinus albicaulis. The sequence continues at coordinate 92,347,072 of CM076570.1, read as the reverse complement.
GCATAAAGGAAGACATCGAGAAGTATAATATTTAGTTTAAGGTCTCTCAAGTCTTATACTTTCCTACAAGTCATATCCTAAAGATCGGTCCTATGATAATGACTAAAAGGGACTCCTTCTACTACTGAATCATAATGAAGGACTGAAAGGAACATGTCTTGCAATAATAATTTGTTAAAAGTACAATAAAGATATAAGAGTAATGAAGGATTGTCCTTCGATGGCATAATCGTAACTTGGTCATCCATTATAAATCTCCTTCAGTTAAGTCAATTAACATATGAAGGTCTATGGAAAAATCAAGTTAAAGTGTGCCATTTTGTAGGTGGAGGAGATCAGCTAAGGGAACCACCACAATTCAGTTATTTGTAATTCTGTAGCATGTTCCTTTTTGTTTTAATTCTTTTAATTCTGGTTAAGGGTCATTGAGATTTGTTTTAGGTTTGGTCAAGGTATGTTAAGGGCTAGCCTTTAAGCCTATTCAATAGGTCTGGTTAGGCCTAGATCTGTCTATTGAGCATGTCTAGGATTAGTCCAAAACAATCCTTATGATGTTTTATTATAACATCCCACACATTTGTGATATCCCAAGGTTGGTTACAACTCAAGTTAAGCTCTGGCTAAATTCTTTCTTGCATTGCAGATATAAATGTTTTGAACTAGGTCAATTGCTTTATATGCACAAGTTTATGATTTACCTATGATTCAAATGATTATACTAACATTTTAAATTTTACATCAAGATTCTTGTATACTTGAAAACTTTGCATTGCATGTGAAGGAAAAGTATCATTGTTTCAGGGGTTATACATTCTCTTTTGGAATTGGGAATTGTCTTGGCACTATTATTCATTGCAAGTACAAATTGAGTCAAGAAATCCAAGGCTAGAATAAAGACTTAGGAAAGAGAAGTTCGAGAAACAACACATTTAAAGACTAAATAAAAGGATTGGGGCAAAAAGAGCAGTAGAAGGAAAAAACAATAACAACAATACAATATCAAACAAAGCATCAACAAGGTTTCTCATTAGCATTAAGATCAACCTTGTGTACATATTGTAAAATTGTTTTCCTCGAGTCTTTTTGTCAATTGTAGTCAAATAGTGTACATCATTGAAATTTGTAAAAGTCAATGTCATTGCCTAGAGTCTAAGAAGGAAAATTTGGCTTGGAAAGAGGGTTTTGGTTTTTAGTTGAGACAAGTGTTCCTCCTTTGTCGGGACGAGATTTTAGGTTCTATTGTTATTGGTCAATCAAAGAAAATCATTTACATATTATTGTAACGTGGATCATTGTCCCTGATAAAGGAGTCCACACTTTTGTATTTAATTTTTGTCTTTATAGGTGGTAGGGTGGTGTTAGGCTGGTGAATGAAGTCACCTACAGGTTGGGGCCTGTAAACACTTCAGGGTGATAGGGTGGTGCTAGGGTGAGTTGTGGCTCACTTGGGTGTTGGGTCATCCTTTCAGCTGATTGCTAATAAAACCAGGGCGTTGGGGCATCCTTCCAGTGGGAGCTGGAGAAGAATGCTTTTCTAGAGTTCTAGGAAGTTGTAGTTTTTTTTTTTTTTTTGGTTTTTGTTTTTTCCTCAGTTGGGGCTAAAGATTAAAGAACTTATTAGAAAATTGTTCAGTGGTTTTTTAACCTGAGCAGGATTTCCACCTAAAAATATTGTGCCCAAAATCTCTATTTTTCATTGCTATTTACTGATCTTACTGAAAAAAAAAACAATAATAATAATAATAATAATAATAATAATTTAAGATTAAATAATGCTCTGAAAATGATTAATAAAGTTCTAATTGCTAAGAAATATTGATTCACCCCCCCCCCCCCCCCACAGTATTTCGGTTTTAAGGTCTGGTTCCTTTAGTAGCAGTTTAACAACTAGAAGGAGATCATGGAGTACAATAATAATAGAGTTTCTCTATTTAATGGAGATAAATATGCACTATGGAGCAGAAGGATGAAAGTTCATTTACTGGAAGAAGAATATGAAGTTTGGGAAATAGTTGAAAAGGGATATAAAGAAACAACATATGAACAAGGTAAGAAAAATATCGTAAATTATCCAAAAACAAAAGATCTTATTATAAGTGGACTCACTCAATCTATCTACGTTAAAGTATTGGGTTGTAAAATAGATATGGAGCTATGGGACAAGCTTTAAAATATATATCCAGGAGACTCGAAGGTCAAGGAAGTAAAACTTCAAATTTACATAGCTCAATTTGAATAACTAAGGATGAAAGAAGATGAGAACATTGTAATTTAATTTCAACATGTAGATGAAATAACAAATGCCTTGGAAGGATTAGGAGAACTAATTGACGAAAAGGTCATTGTTCGTAAGGTCCTCAGAAATCTTCCATCAAGATTTAATCCTAAGTTTTCGGTATTAGAAGATAGAACAGATCTAAGCAAATTAAGTATGGAAAAACTACATGGGATACTTACAAATTATGAAATGAGGATTGAAGAAGAAGATGGTCCGTATAATATAGAAACAACATTAAAAGTCTCCAAGAAAACCGGGAAGGGAAAACAAGTATCCAAACATAGATTTAGTTGTTGCAAAGAGGAAGAATAAGAAGTAGAAATTTCATATGAAGAATTTGCATACATTACAAGGAAGATGAAAAGAGGAACATGTAAGTATAAAGGAAAACTTCCATTAGTATGTTTTAACTGTGGTGAGATAGGTTATTTTGTTGCTAAGTGCCCTCATAAGAATAAAGAATTTACAAAATGAAAGAAGGGTCAAAGAAATTTCAACAACCAAGATAAGAAGAAAGGGTTTAAGAAAAACCTCCTCTCCAAGGAAGATTGTTCCTCATCTGAAGAAGAAAGTGACAGTGATGAATAAAACAAATAAAGAGTATTATTTATGGCTAAGCATAACAAGATGGAAGCATATCACAAAAAATAATATGAAGAAGAATAAATGATTGAAATTGAATTTCAAAACGAAGTTGTTAGAATTATAAAAGAACTCAAAGCAGAAAGGAAAAATGTTAATTCTTTGGAAACTGAATTGAAGGAGGTAAAGAATATAAACAAAAGGAATGAAGAAGGAATCATCAACCTCAGAGTAAATTTAGAAGAATCCAAAAGAATTGAAGAATCACTCAGGAATGAGTTAAAATAAAGCAACGAAGCAAGGGAAGAACTAGAATCCAAAATAGTATCTCTTCGAAAGGAAGTAAAAAGGGGAAATGTTTTGTAAAATTTTGCTAACAGTTCTAAAACTTTGGATGATCTCATTAGTAACCAAAGGTCATACAGTGACAAGACTGGTCAAGGCTACAAATAAATCCTTGAAATGGGCCCAAACTCCTTTATGAGCGAAAGGGAAAATACACACAAAACTTATGTTGAAAATTTTAAAGGATCTACCAAGCAAGGATGTTTCCCAAGCAAATCAAAGGTTCAAGATATACAATAAGGCTGTTTGAAAATGATTCCACAAAGAAGGTTTCCTCCCAGGTATCAACCCACATTTTATGGCTTTTATTATCATGTAGAAAGTTTGGGCATAAAGCTATAGACTGTCGTACTTATGAAAGAAACTTTCGAAGATCTTTTAGGAATATCTATTCCAAAATCCACAAGAAAAATTTAGGCAAAATTAAAACAAATTTGATTATTTAAGAAATGAAGTAGAATGCTATAAATGCAAAAAAAATGGACATTTGGTTAAGGATTGTAGGTTTATGTTCCCCTCAAGGAAATCACAACATAATCAGAATGAACAAGACTGGAAGAAGAAAACTGAAAGGTGCGCTCTTTCCTTAAAGGCTCAAAGTAAAAATAATGTTTGGTGTGTCGATAGCGGTTTTTCTACACATATGAATGGAGATAGGAATAAATTTTTATCTTTAAAGGAAGGAAAAGATAGAACAATATCCTTTGGAAATTACGGATCTTAAAATGTCGTAGGAACAGGTATTGTCAAGCTTGGAAGCAAGGATTCTATAGCAAAAGATGTGATTTTTGTTGAAAATATGAATCACAGTTTGCTAATTGTAGGTCAAATATGTGATCAAGGACACACAATGTTATTCGACTCAAAGAAATGTAATAATAAAAGAAAATTCTGGTCAACTTGTGGTTACTGCAAGGAGAGATCCAGATGACATATACACCTTGGATGAGGTCGTTAAAGGATGTTTCTTGAAAAAATAATATGAGAGTTGGATATGTCATAGACGAATGGGATATATAAACTTTGACAACCTTGTTAGAATTAGCAAAGAAGAAGTTGTGAGAGAAATGCCATTGATTTGAAAATCAACCAATGTTATATGTAAACACCGTCGGAATGGAAAGCATAAAAAATTCAAATTCAAAACAAAAAACACTTCACATCACAACTATTGGAATTAATACATATTAATCTATGTGGACCAATGAGCACTAAAGGATTGAATGGTGAATTATATTTAATGTTAATGATATATGATTATACTAGGATGATTGCTGTTAATTTCTTGAAGAAAAAGCTGGAGGCTTTTGAATGTTTCAAGATCTACAGGAAATGGTTGAGAATGACACTGATTTAAAAATTGAATATATGAGATATGATAACGACGAAAAATTTACCAGCAAATAATTTCAACATTTTTGTAAAAAAATAATATAAAAAGGAAATTCTTAACATCGAGAACATCGAAACAAAATGGGGTTGTTGAAAGGAAGAATATAATTGTATAAGAAATGGGCAGAAAAATGCTAAATGATTCAAAATTAGATGACAAATTTTGGGTTCAAGTAGTTGATACAGTTACATTTATTTTGAATAGAAGTTTGCTTAGAAACAATTGTGATATGACTCCATACGAACTTTGGAAAGGAAGACCAACAAATGTCAAATATTTTAGGGTATTTGGAGGCAAATGCTACATTAAAAGATAAGATAAAAAAAATAGGAAATTTTGGTTCTCGAGTAGACGAAGGTATTTTTTTGGTTATTCACGCAAAATAAAAGCTTATAAACGTTACAATATGAGACTTAAACGAATAGTTGAAAGCATCAATGTAAAATTTAATGAAGATAATGGCACAAATATTAACGAGGAAAGATCCTATTCAAGCAAATCAAAGATACTTGAGTCCAAACCAGGAAATGTCAAAGAAGAAGTCCTAGAGCAAGAACAATTGAATAAGGAAACAACTACCAACCGGGAAGAGACAAGAGACGAAAAAAAAGTTGAAAAAGAATCACCCCTAAAGGCCACCAAATAATAAGAATCAACCATCAAATAAAATCATTGGGCATCTCAATGAAGGAATAAGAACTAGAAGAAATCAAGAGCTTCATGTACCACAACAAGGCCATCTTTCTCTCTTAACTACATTTGAGCCAAACAATTTTGAAGAAGCCATTCAAGATGAACATTTGGTAGATGCTATGAATGAAGAATTGCATCAAATTTAAAATAATGAAACTTGGGAATTTGTCCCACGACCAAAAGATAAAAATGTCATTGGGACAAAATGGGTTTTCCGGAACAAGTTAAATGAGGATGGACATGTTACGAGGAACAAGGCAAGTTTGGTTTGCAAAGGATATGCATAGGTTGAATGAATTTATTTTGAAAAAACATTTGCTCCCATTGCTAGAATGGAAGCTATCAGTATGTTCTTGGCTTATGCATGATTGAGAAAGATCAAAATTTATCAGGTGGACATCAAATCAACATTTATAAATGGATAATTAGAAGAAGAAGTATATATAGAACAACCAGAGGTAATTTTTCTCACTGAAAAAAATAAAAAAATATTATGTTTGCAGGTTAAATAAGGCATTGTATGGTCTTAAACAGGCACCCAAGGCATGGTATGTCCATCTTAACAGGTATTTGAAACAACAAGGATTCAAGAAGGGAAGTGCGAATAACAACCTTTATGTAAGGATTGAACATGATAGTCTGACGATTATTGAAGTATATATGGATGATATAATCTTTGGGAGTGATCATGACAGGTCAAGTAAAAAAAATTCTACAAAAATGAAAAGTGAGTTCGATATGTCACTACTTGGTGAGTTGACATACTTTTTGGGACTTTAGATATCTCAGAAAGAGAAGGGAATATTTAGCTATCGAACCAAATATATCAAGGAAATGTTAAAGAGATTTCAAATGGAATATTTCAATCCAGTTCTCACCCCAATGGTGATAGGTTGCAAGTTAATCATAGACGACTCATCAAAAAATTTGGATCAAAGGATGTATAGATCTATGATTGGCAGTCTTCTATATGTAACAACTTCTAGTCCAGATGTGATGCAGGCAGTTGGGAAAGTTGCAATATTCCAAGCAGCACCAAAGGAATCCCATGTCATAGCGATAAAAATGATTTTTCGATATATTAAGGGTATAGAAGAATATGGACTATGGTATCCTAAAAGAAATGAGCTAACCATCAAAGCTTATACCGATGCAGATTGGGAAGGAAGTGTTGATGATCATAAGAGCACTAGTGGAGCAACCTTCTATCTAGGTCGTTGTCTTGTTTCGTGGTTGGGGAAGAATAAATCTTCATTCTCATTATCCACAATAGAAGAAGAATACATAGAAGCATCATCTTGTTGTACCCAAGTCCTTTGGATGAAACAAACCTTACACGATCTTCAAGTGAAGTTTGATGAGCCCATTCCAATCTTCTACGATAGCACCAGCGCCATAAATATCTCCAAGAATCTTGTGATGCATTAAAAAATGAAACACATTCCGATCAAGTACCATTTTTTTAGAGAGCAGGTTGCCAAGAAAAAAACGTCAAGGTTGAATACATTGGGACGAAATACCAAATTGTTGATATCTTTACTAAACCTTACCGCGTGAGGCATTTGAGTATCTTCACCAAAATCTTGGGATTCTCCCAAGTTCCCATTAGACTATTATTTTATCTAGTCAAGTAGAAAGGGGGAGTTAAGGCAAATTACAGTTTTGCAAGAGAGGCGGGTTGTCAGGGGGAGTTACCCTTTCCCATTGATGTCAAAGGGGGAGATAAATAATTAGGAAGGGTATAATCATGATTGTAGGGGGAGTTATGATCTTAGGGGGAGTACTTTTGTTTCCATCAATACCAAAGGGGGATATTTTCATAGGTGGTTGTCATTAATGTCAGCCCAAGCAACATCAGGAGCTACCCCAATCTTCCATGGAGAATTTGATATGGAAGTTCATGGAATATTATGTCAAGGTATTTCTAAATAGGTTCTCCTTGACGATATGTTTCCATTGATATATAGTATGCCTTGTGGTTCCTTCTGGTTTGAGAGAAAATTGTGTTTAAAGTTGAAGACCCAGTTTTATGGGATAAAACCCCAGGGGGTAGAGACATGACACCTTATTCACCAACGATTGTCAATATATGACATAGATTCTCACTGCGATATCATTGTTTATAAGTTGAATAACTTCAAAAAACAAATTCAGTAAACCAATCATTGACTTCACAGCCAGGTAGGACCATATGCACTAAGCCAGTCATTGATTTCAAAAATTTAGTGGAATTTGATTGTTTTTCTAGACAAATATTAATAAGAGTTAGTAATTAATTAAATTAAGGGTCATTGAACTTATTAGGATAAATTTATTATTATGCCATTAAAAACTTAAATTACTCTTTATTATTATAAGATATTTCTATTATTGCATGAGACCATTGACACATGGCCCACCTACCTTAGATTTTACGATACACACCTTATTATTATTATTATTACTATTATTATTATGAAAATCCTTAATTATATCTAGTCTATCATATTAGAATCCCTTTAAATATATATAAAAGGACGCCTAAATTATGATCAAAATATGAACCTTAACGAATATCCTAAGTAGATAACTATGAAATATTCGACCCTAGAAGAAGCTATCGCAAAGACTAAACAGGTTAGGGCTTGTCTGTGGTTCATTTGTTTGATGTTTGTTCCATTACAGGAAGAAGTTGTTTTCGGCCCTCATTAGGGAAACATTCTATGATATTCTCCCTTATGTCTTGAAATTTTGTGTTTCGTTGGAATGTAATACTATAGTTGTGATTCATTGAAATATTATTGTAACGTGGATCATTGCCCTCGTACGGGAGTCCACACTTTTGTATTTAATTTTTGTCTTAATAGTGTGGTAGGGTGTGTTATCACTCTAATAATTCTGAAAGTTGTGAGATTTTTTATTATAGTTTAAAGAATATCAGAGGTAACCACAAACCTACTTTCAAGTCTTAGGATCTAGCCTTCCTAAGGCTCAAAGAGGGCTCTCTCTATGAGATTTAACTTTGTTGATTATATTTGATTTTAGGCTAGTTATATAGGGAAAATTGGTTTTGAGGTTTTGATTTGGTTTGGTGGGGAAATCACTTACTTAGATGGATAGCTATAGATCTGTTTTCCATTGGGCAGATGGAGTCAATGTGTCAAGCAGTTAGATCAGGATCAAGGTCTAAAGGTAAATGTTCACATGGCAAGATAGCAGAGTCACTCTAGATCTTCAAAGGCTGATGGTGAAATGGTTTTAATCGGGATAAATAGCAATTAAGGGTTCTTAAATCCGGATAAGGAGTGAAAAGGCAGAGGTCAATCGAAATCATGGAGCAATTAAGGGTTCCCTGGTTTGGATATCAGTAGAAAACGTTTAAATGAAAATCAATCAATAAAAGAGTGCTTTTAACAAATTCAGAAATAACAATTCCTGATTTCACATTAAAATTTAGAACACCTTTATGAATGAATGGAAAACACAAGAAAATTTGACAAAATGACAAGTGAAATACTTCACTGCAGTGGCCCAATACATGAATCCTGTAATATGATGCTTTATTTCCTGTGATCCAGTCTGCTGACTTGAAATTGATACAAAAACCCTTGGGTTCAGAATATAATAGCTACAGAAATATTCAACAATTAATCCACCCTAAATACTTGAAATAATGAAGTATTTATACAAAAAATAGTACAAAATATACTAGAATAATCTTAGGATTTTTTCTTGGAAAATAAAATATCTTCATGCAAAAAGATAGTGACAACTGCCTAACTAATTGATAGTTGTCCTATTTATTGATATTTAATAGCTTGCTGTTTGGATTTGGGTTGCAGATGGACAACTAAGGTGTCTCTCATGCTGGCAGTGTCATCTTCAATTTTTTTTGATCTTCATCTTTCATCTGATACATTTTTTTAACTGATACTCTTTGACTGATACACTTTGACTGCTGAAAAACTATGTACTGTTAATGTAAAAACAACAAGTCTGTTTTTTACTTTTCATGCTCTGTCTTCACTGTAATTTGATTTTTACAGTAAATATGTTAAATTCTCCCAGAACTCAGCTTCTGACACTTTGATATTCTTTAGCCTTTTGAAGTTTTCATCAGCTTCAGTGTATTTTTCAAATGTTGGTTTGATCACAAAAAGGTGTTTTACTTCATGCTGCAAGTAAAACAGATTTTCAATACTCTTGTGCAAAATTTTCCCTATTGAGATTCCTTGCCAATCTGATTTATTTACCCATTCTTTAGAAAATCCCCTTATCTTTTTGCTATAATCTTCCTGTTTCATCAATCTGTCATTAATTACTAGAAGATTTGGAAGGCCCTTTTGCCTCAAAATATCAAATTTTACCATGAATCTTGTGATTTCCATATCCATGTTTTGGCACTTTTCCTCTAATTGTTTCATCAAGTTCTTCTTGGAAATTACCTTTCTTACCTAAAGTATGGTTTTTGTTCTGTCTGTTCTTCCAATTTCATCCAATTCTTGTTTATTTTTGGAATTTAGGAACTTGATAATTTCCAATGCCTCTTCTAGTTTTGTACCTAGCTCCTATTTGGTCTTCTATATTTCTTCTTTTGTTGCTTTCAGTAAATCCTTTTGTTCATAAATCACCTGTATAGATGGCCAAGTATCATTGACTGCCTCATTGATATTGGACCATAATTGTTTTTTATATGTGCCATAGGTTCTTTTAAAGTCAAATCTGTTTCCAACTTCTTGAGTTGTTCACTCAACCTTTTAGCCTTTTTCTCTTCAGTCTTGGCATTAATCTGTGAAAGCCTTTTGGCATCTTCCAGATTTTTAATCTGTTCCTTTAACCTGTTTATTTCATTGGTTTGTATGGACATGTCCTGCATTGCCTTTATCAATTTACTGGCCTCACTTGATTGCTAGACTGATGTAGTATAAGACTTAGTGGCAGAAGTTGTTGATGAAGTTACTAGCACTGTTGTTGCCAATGGAATCTTTGGAGCTAATTCTTCTGCTAGAGTAGATGGCACTGCTATTGTAACCGTAGGAATTATAGCAGCAGGGAGTTCCTCTGCTTTGGTGGCTTATTTTTCTTGGACCAATTTGTCCATCTAAATCTCCATCCCTTTAATTTGGGCTGTCAACTGCAATATGAGACTCATCATCTCATCCTTATGATTAGATTCCTGTAAAATATCCTTGGCCTGTGGATGCTCTATAGGAGGTAATTTCAATTGTTTTATGAGTGCATCAATATTAACATTCTTCTTTTTTATTAGTTCTTCTGCAGCTTTTACATTGTTAGGATCATAACCCACCTCAATCATTAACTCCTCCAAGGATTGGATTCTGATATCCTTGCATATGAAGAAGCTTTCTCAACTTTGAGCTAATCTCTTACATTTATCAAAGTATTCTGAAGTTTTTGAGCACTCAATTCTTTTGTAGTCATTGTGGAATAAAGCATATCTAAACTCTATTTATGGAATTCAATCTGGTCCAGGGGATGAATGTCCTAAACTGGAACTTCAAAATCAACCATTTTATAATCAAATGTTGTTTTAGGAGTTGGCACTATTGGCTGGAGCACTATCATTAGTAGTTTTTTTTTTTGTAATCTAAGGCTGAAAGCAACCTGTTTTGTACGCCAAGAGTCCGCTTTAATTATTGAGAATAAATTTCATCTTTTATTTCCTCATTTTTTTCTTTAATCTCTTTATACCTTTCCTTGATGTCCATATCTTTGTCCTCTATCTATTTTGATGATGAAACTTCTATACTATGTTGTTTTTGGATCAACTGTGTATTAGAAGTGGTAGGTTGTTGTTCATTGTCAATCACCGTGGGAGGCATAGTGTGTTTTTTTGGAATCTCTGTGTCTATAACCTCAACCGTCTCTTTATATTTATCTGCTGAATTAATCTTTGGCTTCTTGCTGTACCTAAGTTTGAACTTTGTTTATGTGGTAGTTTCAGTAGTGTAAGGGCCTTCTTCCCTATTTCTTTTCATGCTTCTGTCTTCCTGAGCCGGAGTCTGCAAAATGTGACTAGTAACTCTTTGCTTATTAGCTTCTACCAGTGTATTTTCTAACCATTCCATTTGGTTTGAAAATTTCTCAATATCAGGCTTCTTTTCATGAATGTAGGGAGTTAACTTACATTTAACTCTCATTTTTCTGATTATACCATAGGGATCGTAATACCAAAGAAAACTTTCACTGAATTTGTTCTCTAGCAACTGCTTTTCTGCCTCTGAACCTGCTTCTCTGTTATTGCATATGAAGGGACCCACTTGGTTCTTTAATTTAAACTGGGTTTTCTTCTTTGCAGCCAAGAAATTTACAGAATTTGAGTTCAAGATTTGTCTTATATACTCTAAAGAAAACAACCTCATAGGAAAATATTTAGGCAACTTGTAAGGAATGAGGGTTGTCCCATAAACTATGATCTCAGTGTGATTTTGGTATAAATACCAATCACCTATCCTGCTCTGTTCAAACAACTGCAAAAATTTCTTGATTTCATTGCTGATCCTAGGTTGTACACAGTTATTTAGTAGATTGACTAATGGATGGATGAAAAAATCTGTAAAGTCTGCATAAGTAAACTCATTTGACTCCTTTATGATCAAGGAGGTCCAGAATATAATAGAATGTGGATTTCCTTTTACATCCATCTTTTGAAGAGTTATAATAACTTGTCTGACTGAAAATAAAGGATCATGTGGAAAATAAATGAAGTATACCTAAAGACACCTTCAGTAGGTAATTTGACAAGTTGTTCATGTATGCTATCAGCAATATACTGGGAAAAATCAAAGATAACTGTAGGAGGCTGGCTAGGTACAAAAGTGGATAAAAATCCAAGTACTGATGCATCAATATGTTCATCTGTGAAATATCCAAGGATAAAAGATAGCATAGAAATAATGTGTCTGGTTCTTTCTAGGAATTTAGAAGAGGAATATGGAGGATTGAGCTTTGGAATTTCCACATAGGAGGGCATGAATGTTTGAAAGATTTGGAATCTCCTGGGAAAATCTAGCTCTAAGTAGAACTTTGTGAGAGCTTCAATAGATAGGGGGACTGCATTAGGTCAGGTTGCAATTGAAGCATTTGGTTTATAGATTCAGCTGTTATGGTAAACAATACTTCTTTTTCAAAATTGACAATGGCTCTTTGATATGGAGAATAATGAGATTGGAAAAATCTTATAGCTTATGGGCATTGATGAGTGTGAGGGACAACATACTTAGGAAAATTTGATTCCCAACTACACACCTCATTTGTTTGATCCAAGGATTTCTCTTGGCTCCAGCAGTGGAGCTCAAGGAGGTTAAACTCTGTCACAGGATCTGTGATTTTGAAGTTTACATCTTCCAATGGAGTATGTTCTACATCTACAACAGGAGGTTGTAGAGGGTTGATCACAATAGTGATTTTGGATGCCATTGATAAGTTTGGTTTATCAGTTTAAACACTCTTAACCTTCAAAACTCTGATTTTGGGTCTGTGACACACTTCTGTAAGATTTAACTGTTTACAGAAGGATTTTAAATATAACAGAGGTTTTATCTTGGACATCAAAATGATATTTTTGATCACTCTGATTAAAAACTAGCAATTCTGTATCAAAAAGTGCAATTTTCTTGACTTTTTATAGCCTTAACAGAAGTATGAAGTGAAATTTCTGTAATAGAACAATCTTAAAACATCAAATTTTGTGAAAGATGGATTCTGAGTACTGTGGAAAAGGCTTTGGATGTCTCAGAAGGTTTTTTAGGTCAGCAGATGGATAAACTTCACTTGAAAATTGTTTTAAAACAAGTCACGGCTTCCAGAAACTAAAAATATTCAGGGTTTGGTCTTATCTAAAGAATTTCTGAAAGAAAGGGGCATTATTTAAGGTCATACAAGTTTATAAGGCTCTAATTAACAATATAATTCTTTCATATGGATGGATAGGTCTCTTTTTCTGAAGAATAACCGTGAAAATTTGCTGCGGAAAAGGGTTTGTTGGGTTTTGAAAGCTTTCAAAAACTTGCTCTGGCCTTTATATGCAGTCTGGAGGCTTCTCAGTGATTGTAGCAGTGGATTCGGATGAATTCTGTTGGTTTATGAGCTAAAACAGAGGCAACAACGTATTCTTCTCGTTTTTGAGAGGTTTTGTGAGCAGAAACGGTAACATAAAGCTTGAAATAAGTGCATTTAGTTGTTTTTATAAGGAATTTGATTAAATAGCGAATGCATTAACTGCTAGTCAATTCAAATTATAGGCAGTTTGGGTGCAGGGGAGGGAATTACTGCTAGTGGTTTTCGCAAGGTTGAAAGAAGGTAAATGGTATTCGTTGAATCGATGCGATCCAACAAAACTGCAACGCGTGGAGGAGAGATAAAACATTGAAACAACTTTTATCACAAGTTTCGATTTAGTTAAAGACCTCACAATGAAATTTGCGATGATTGATTTGCACCGTTAGATTTAGAGGATTGGAGTGAATGGTCGGGATTATGTGGTGAAGTTTCGGGGTAATGGGAGTGGGGCCCGAGATTTCTTTATGCAGTGTGAATGGATTATATATTAAAACATAGTTTTAACATATAGTTTATATATGAAAATAGAATAGGCGGGTTTAATGTTATTTAACAAATGAAACAGATGTATGTGTATTGTAAACATTGGGCGGGTTTAATATACAAGGGATAATTTTAACCTATGGGGAGCGGGGATAATAATCACGTGGGGAATAATAAACCATAGGTTAAAGTAAAATATGGGTTTGGGATAATATTAAAAAGATTTAATATATTACAGGATGGAAAAGGTTAATAGGGGGCTAATATATAAAATTAATGTGTTATATAAAATAAACTGAGTTTAATAAAAAACATAACAAAGGGATAATTTTTAAGAGTCCCAATATAATATCTTTATATTAAACTTAGGATAAAAATGTTTTTTTGGGTATTTTTGTGATAAAAGGGGAATTGGTCAAGTGTTTTACTTTCCCTAAGTAAAAATGAGTTTTACTCTTAGGAAAAGGGTATTTTTGCAAATGAAACTGAATGATGATGGGGAAAATGGAAAATGAAGGGGAAATCATCAAAATGTAGGGGATGAAGTATTTTTACAAGGGAGATGACTATTTAAAGGAAGTTTAGTGAATGAATTGACCAAGTTATGCTTGTCCATGATTGTAAAAACTGCTTCTACCTACCCATATGCTACCCTAGAATTTTTTCTTCATTTACCTTGGGTGCATTTGTGCTTGCAAACCCTTGTTCAATTTTCTTTAAAAACAACAAACTAGCTAATTCTATCCTTATTTCTTCCAAGGGCTCAGATTAAACTGTTGAGCTCCTCATTTATTTTCTACCTAACTACTGATCTGCCAAGGTTAAACTGTTTGGCAAGATCTTTATTCTCTATCTATCAGCATGAAAAGTTAAGATTACGCTATTTAACTCATCATGGATTATGGCATTTTGAACAAGTTGCACATAATCATTTATTTTGCAGTAAAATTTAACTAGTAGTGGCATTTAGACTTGCATCACTTTCATGTCTTATTATATATTCTTTTTTGTTTGGGGTTCATTTCTTCTATTCTTTTTGATATTTTTATTTTCAAGTCCTTTGATTTTTTCTTTTAGGACTTTTACCCTCTTTACATTTTTTTTTTTAATATTTTTAATATGGGAAAACAATTTGCAGAAAGAAAAGTATGTACATATTACAAGACTAATCAAATTCAATTAAAAATTTATGAATCTTATTATTATAGGACCGTAACAGTGGCTCCACATGGGGATGGAATTTCCTGGTGAAATTTCAAGAATTTTTGAGACTAGTAGCCTTTGAATTTTGACTGTGTTGGCCTTGGTAATGTTTTCTGAGCTCTGCAATTATTCATACTTATGATATTTTATCCTTCAAATCTTAGGGCCTTCTCTCCAGGATTCAAATTTGCTAGGAAAAACATCCAATCAAATCTAAAATCTGCAATGTTATGTACAATGAGTAAAGTAAACAAATTTAACTATTTGTTATTTCTGAGGAATAGTAATGCTTCAACATTCTGCCATTGACAATTCCACCTAGCAAATTTGATCCATCCATCTCCTTCAAAAAGAAAGCATTTTTACCTCTATAACCATAAATAACATAAGGTCCTTTCCATAAGAAATCAAATTTTCCATGTTTACCTTTCTCTTCTCTACTTGAATCCCACTTTAGAACTTTGTCACCTATATAGAAATCATCTTCCTTAGTCTTCTTGTCAAATATCTTTTTAATGTTGTCTTGGATAACTTGAGACTTAAGATAGACCTCTTCTCTGGTTTGCTGCAAGTGTATGGTTTGGTTAATCCTTCTTTGAATATCATTGGTTTCAACTTTTAGTTCTTGGATTATCTTCATTACGGGTACTCCTAAGGAATATGGAAAAAAAACAATCCATCACATAAACAAGCTAGTAAGGGGATGTACTAATATATTTCTTAGTGGTAAGTCTATATGCCCATAAGGAATTAACTAACATCTTGTTCCAAGTTTTCCTGTTGTCTTCTAATAGTTTCTTGATGATGTTCACAAGGCTTTTATTGGAGGATTCAGAAAGGCCATTACCTTTAGTGTAATATGCAGTAGAATGGCCAAGGGTAATGTGGTATTTACGATAGAAGTCAATCATATTTTTGGATTTGAATGCAGTTGCATTGTCAGTGATGATCTTTTGGGGGCATCTGAATCTTGACAATATGTTGTTTTCTAAAAAGGAGATTATGACAATATCAATGGCTTGCCTGGAAGGTATGTCTTCTATCCACTTAGTGAAATAGTCTGCGACTGTCATAATCCACTTGTGTTGGGCTGAGTATGGAGGGTGAATATCACCAATGAAGTCAAGACCTCATTGTTGAAAATAAATTTCTGTTGAAATGGGTTTTAAGGGCAAAGTTAGCACTTTTTCTTTCCTTCAAAGATTTGGCACTTGTGACAAGAGGTCACATAATTTTTTACATCTGAAAACAAGGTAGGCCAGTAGAAACCATCTTTCAAGATTTTGTCTGCAGTAGTCTTCCAGTAGAGATTTCCTCCACAATTACCTACATGAAATTCTTCCAAAACTTTGTCAGCTTCTTCTTTAAGCAAACAATTCAATAAAATACCACCATGATCTTTCCAAAACAGTGCGTTGTCTATGATACAAAATCTTATTGCCTTTAACTTCAAAAATATAGCTGCAGTGCTTGATAATCCAGGAGGAGAAAGTAAATTTAGTAATACAAATATAATATCTACATACCATGGTGAGTTTGAAAAGGCTTCACTGATCTCTAGAGTCGCCATCTCTTCCTGATCATCTATTTGGGCAATAAAATTAATATCTAAAGCATGACAATTTGATTCAGCCATGAGTTTGGCTAAAACTTGACCTTTTATGAGTTTGGTGGGTTTGATTTCTATGTCATATTCCAAAATGGTGGCAATCCACTTGCCTCTTTTACCATTAGGCCCATTTTGTGATAGAATGTCCTTTCCAACTCCATCTGGAACATAAGCAATGATATGCCAATAAAGAATGTACACTCTAAAGTCTTTGATGGCCTTCACTAATGCTAGTGCATGATTTTCCATTATGTTATACTTTAAAGTGGCATCTCTGAGTGATTTTCTAAAGAAAGAAATGGGCTTCTCATAGCCCTGATCATTTTTCTGCAGTAAAACTACAACAAAAGTGTGTTCTGAAGCAAAGGAAAAAATAATGATTTTTTTTTTAAGTCAAGACTTTTAAGGACTAGTGTTTTTGTCAAGGCTTATTTACTTGATTCAAATGATTGCTTGGCCTCAATAGTCCATTTAAGCACTGAGTCTTTTTTCAACATATTGTTAAGTTCTCTAATTATTTCGGCTAGATTTGAGATGAATCTTCTGAGAAAGTTAATTTTGCCTAAGAAAGCTTGTAATTCTTTAATGTTCCTAGGAGGACTAATGTTTAGAATGGCCTCTATTCATGCTGGGTCTATCCTAATTCCCTATTTAGATATGATATGTCCTATTAATTTACCTTCTTCCAATCCAAATAAAGTCTTTTTAGGATTTAGAGAGATGCAAAATTTTCTGCATTTGAGAAAGACTTGTCTGAGATGGTCTAAATGTTGATTATCAGTCTTTGAAAATATAGTGATGTCATCTAAATAAATCACAAGGAATTCATGAATCTCTTTAGCAAAAGCTATATCCATAGCTCTTTGAAAAGTGGCTCCTGCATTTAGTCCAAAAGGCATTTTCACATACATGAAAGTGCCCCAAGGAGTAGTAAAAGCAGTTTTAGCTTGGTCTTCTAGTTGGACTAGAATCTAGTTATATCCAGAGAATCCGTCTAATAATGAAATTTTGGAAGAACCAACCACCCTCTGTAAAATGTGATCCATATTTGGTAAAGGGTAGTTGTCTTTTAAGAACACTTTATTTAAATTTATGAAATCAACACACAGTCTGGTTTCTCCTGTCTTTTTCCTAGTGGGAATTAGATTAGAAACCCAATCAGAGTATCTGATTGGTGCAATAATTTGGGATTCATACATTCTCTTGACCTCTTTCTCAATTAAAGGCATCAAAACATGATTGATCCTTCTAAGCTTCCGTTTAAAATGTTTTTGGTCTTCTTTTATGGGTATTTTATGCTGTATTATGCTAGTGTCATATGATTTTAAGTCCTCATAACTCCATGAAAATACATCTTGAAATTCCTTAAACAAAGATATGTATTTTAATTTTTCTTCCCGAGGTAAGGCTTTTAAAATTTTAATCATCTTAGGTTTTAACTCAATTCCTATATTACACTCCTCAATATCAAATCTTAATGGCTCCATCTTGGGTTTCCTTGCAACATCATTAGAGTCAAACAAATCTTCTAAAGGAGCTAATCCCTTAGGTGAAAAGTTGTCTTAAAGGTTTAAAATATTAGATTCATCATTTTCTAAGTCATCAATCTCTACTTTCTCTAAATTATCTATGTCTTCTTGACTAAATTTAGTGGGTTTAGAAAAATTTAAGTTATTTACATCTACATTATTTATATCAATCTCATTATCTATATTTTGATCTATTGTATAGTCTGTGTCTATATTACAACCCTGAAATTATCCTTCATTGTTCATGAAATGATAAATCTGTTCATCTTGTGAGAAAATTTGCCAATATTTAAGATTGTCTAGAATTGTAGGCCTGTGTTTGAATTATGTAGTATATCTATGATTTGGTTGAAATGGCAGATTAAAGGTACTGGAAAAATTTAATAAGCAGTGGGCCTGTATATTCTTTTTTCTTGGGATTGCAGAAAAGTTACATTCTAGCAGTTCCTTAATCAAATCTAAAACAATATCTCTATATCGGCTTAATCTTGGATTATAGACAGAATATTATCTACTTATCTATTTCACAATTAACTCCGAGTCTCCCATAATTGACACTCTTTTAGCTCCTAAATTTCTAACAATCTTCAGTCCTAAAATAAGAGTTTCATATTCAACCATGTTGTTTGTACATTTAAAATTTAGTCTAAAAGCATGACCTTCTGCATGATTGTTTTCCATATTGTGTATCCAAACTCCTGCTCCTGCTCCTAATTTCTTGACTGATCCATCAAAATCTAGGTGCCATAATGATTCATGATTTTTTTTTCACAATCCGGTGCTTTGTTTTCTTGTTTTATTTCAGTATTGTTCTCAATTCCAGTTTTAGAGTTACATAAAATGAATGAATCCATATTAGTAGGTGTAGAGTAAATAGGATATTTTCTTGGTATTTCTACACTACTAACCATATATTTCATCAATGTTTCTCTGTAAATTTTCTTTGGTTGGCCAAAAACTGATATTGTTGCATATGAAATATCAAGTTGTAGGGATCCATGCAATTTAGCTCCCCATGAGTGAGATAAGAGCATTCCATATTTGGGAGGGATGTCAGCTACTACAATTTCCATGACTATGCTTTTTCCAAGATATTGAACTAAAGTAACACATAAATCTTTAATCAAACCTAAACATTTCACTTTGCTGGAATCAAATGAGAAGAGATCTTTGTAAGGCCTAGTGATGTCTAAATTTAGGGTTTCCATTATTGCTTTTGGCATCAAATTACATGAGGCCCCTGAGTCTAGCATTGCATTATGTAAAATATGATCATGAACAGTTAAGATAATGTAGAAAGGTGGAACTGCTCCATCTTGGTGTTTCCCATTAACATCAGGACCAAGATTAATTCAGGTTGATCATCACTCAAGTTTATTGAATCTTCTCCATCATTCATGTTCAAAGTCTCAGTGATAGGTGTTTTGTATAGGTCATGTTTTACCAACTCTATCAAAGGAATTGGTATCTTTAATTTTGCAATTTCAGCTTGGATATTAAATGGTGCTTGTGATTTTCCTAGCTGAATTATCTCTTCTTTTGTAACTGTAGTTTGGGTAGGTTTGTCTCCTTTTTCTACAGTTGTTTTCTCATTCTCGGTTTGTGTTTCTACTGTCTTACTACTTTTAGTTTTCTTTTTAGGGACATTTTGAGAAGCAGTAGATGTTTTTGCAGATTTTGTGTTTTCAACAGCTGTTTTAGCAGTGGCAGCTTTTGGATCAGCTGATTTTGGATCAACAGTAGGTGTTTTGGAATCTGAAATTGCCTTTTTAGTAGAATTAGTTGTCTTGGTAGCAACACATTTTTGAGAATCTGTTTATGTTTGGACAACCTCATCTGTGCTGTCAACAATTTTGAGACTAGGTGAAATTTTGGGACTTGAAACTTTCTGAGTTGAACTAATGTTTTCCTTGGTTTCCCTAGGGAGAATTTGTAGAAATTTAGTAGTAGGAGCCTCTACTATTTTCTTTGTTTGTGTTTTGATAGATTTCTTAATATAAGGCTCTACATTTTTCTTGCTTCTAAGGTTATATTTCTTGTGGACTTTATTTATGCAAACTCATAACTTTGTTTGTAATCAAAAGATTCACCAGAATCTAATTGTACATGTTGTAATTCATATAACTCTTGATCTTCTTGTGTAAGAAAAATAGTGTTATCATCATTAATGCCCATTAGATTAATGGTGTCTTCATCATCTTCATTTTGATGAGAACTTTCTGCATAGTTCTCTTGGAAAGGTGCTCTTATTGTTTGGTCAAGTGCTGATTCTCTAGATTTTCTAGTATTTGTGTTTTTTCTTAATTTGGGATTTCTAATCTGAGGTCCTTGTTGTTCGTTATCCCATTGTGGCTTCCTTTCCATATTATCTAACCTATCCATCATTCTTTTTAATGTTTTTTCTAATTGTTCTATTTTCAAATCTGAAGTAGATGTTTCCTCTTTTATTGTTACTCTCCTTTCATTCCTTAATCTAGCTTTCTTTGTTAATAGATATGCCTCTACACTAAAAAAATTACTTTTCATTTGCTCTAAGGTCTCTGGATTTCTCTCTCTTAATTTATAAGCTATATCTGTATCAAATCCATCAGGGAATTTGATGAGGACAGAGTCTGGAGGAGCTTTAAGATTAACAGGAATTGCATTATAAATACTGTTATATCTAGTACAATAATCTTGAACTGTTTCATTTGGTGCTCTTTTTATATTTTTAAATTCAGACAAAATTTGTAGTGGATTTTTCTTCTTTTCCCATCTATTAATAATTAATCTATGAAAAATTTCTAAATCAACAATACTACTAGCATTCAAACCTTTAAACCATTTTTTTACCTCACTAGTTAAAGTTTGGGCAAAAAGTCTCATTTCGACATCAACATCATCTATTTCATGAAATTCAAAATAATTTGCCATCTTATTAACATGTTGTTGGGCAGTGTAATGAGTGGTTGCAACAAATTGAGGAATTTTGCTTTGATAAGCCTGGGGCATGTCATGTAATTGTGCTGGTAGGACCAAGGGAGCATATCTTGCAGCCATGGCTTGAATTATAGCTTGGCTAGGAGGTAAGTTGGATGTACTTGGTGAAGAACTAGAAGTACTTGCTGATGTAGTTAAAGAAGTTGCAGATGAGATTGCAATATAAGAATAGGTGCTGGAAAATGTGGTTGAGATGTTAGAAGATGTAGTTGGGATATATGAAGAGGTGCTTGGAAATGAGAATGATGTATTGGAAAATGCAGTAGAAATGCTAGTAGATGAACTTGAGGTGGTGTAAGATTGAAATAATATTCTAGGTTGAAATGGTTGCTTATGAAAAAATGAATCTGTGGAATGAAGTGTGGTGGAAATAATGGATGAAGTGGTAGTGAATAAAGATGAACTTATAGATTCTATAAGGCTGGTATCTGAATGAGTTGTAAAAGTCTTAGGGGTATAGGCTGATAAATCACTTAATTCAACTGAATGTTGTAAATAAGCTTCATCTATTTCCTTAATCAAAGTAGCAATTATGGCATCAATCTTATCATAAACTTCAAAAATATTTTCCTCGAAAGCTACTGAAATAATTTCCTTCTTAGTTTCATTGAATGAAATAAAATCAGGATCTATTACAGTGCTATGTAAATCACTTTATGATTTGGTTTTGAATAAATATTGTTCAAAATTTAAATCAAATTCTATGTCTTGTAAACTTGATAGTTGTTTTAGAAGGGAATTTGCTTTGACTAATGAAACTTTATTACCTAGATCTTCTACTCTTTTGTTTTTCTTTCCAATTCTGTCAGGATTATCTACTATGAGAGTAGGCCATGGATCTGGACTGGACCTGGTATAGTAGACTCTTCTGGAAGCCAGAATTACAATTTTTTATGAAAATATACTCACAAATTATTAAAACAATCTTAAGGTGAAAAGATAAATGAAAATATTTCCTTTAAGATCAATTTAAAATTGAGGATTAGTTAGTTCCCCAGTGGAGTCGCCAGTATGTTATCACTCTAATAATTCTCAAAGTTGTGAGATTTTTTATTATAGTTTAAATAATATCAGAAGTAACCACAAACCTAGTTTTAAGTCTTAGGATATAGCCTTCCTAAGGCTCAGAGAGGGCTCTCTTTATAAGATTTAACTTTGTTTATTATATTTTGTTCTAGGCTAGTTATATAGGGAAAATTGGTTTCGAGGTTTTGATTTGGTTTGGCGGGGAAATCACTTACTCAGATGGATAGCTATAGATCTATTTTCCATTGGGTAGATGGAGTCAATGTGTCAACCAGTTAGATCAGGATCAAGGTCTAAAGGTAAATGTTCACAGGGCAAGATATCATAGTCACTTCAGATCTTCAAAGGCTGATAGTGAAATGGTTTTAATTGGGATAAAGAGAAATTAAGGGTTCTTAAATCCTGATAAGGAGTGAAAAGGAAGAGGCCAATCGAAATCAGGGGGTAGTTAAGGGTTCCCTGGTCTGGATATGAGTAGAAAACATTTAAATGAAAATAAGTCAATAGCAGAGTGCTTTTAACAAATTCTGAAATAAAAATTCCTGATTTCACATTAAAATTTAGAACGCATTTATGAATGAATGGAAAACATAAGAAAATTTGACAAAATGACAAGTGAAATACTTCACTGCAGTGGCCCAACACATGAATCTTGTAATATGATGCTTTATTTCCTGTGATCCAGTATGTTGACTTGAGATTGATACAAAAAACCTTGGGTTCAGAATATAATAGCTACAGAAATATCCAACAATTAATCCACCCTCAATACTTCAAATGATGAAGTATTTATACAAAACTAGTACAAAATATCCTAGAATAATATTAGAATTTTTTCTTGGAAAATAAAATATCTTCATGCAAAAAGATAGTGACAACTGCCTAACTAATTGCTAGATGTCCTATTTATTGAAATTAAATAGCCTGTTGTTTGGATTTGGGCTGCAGCTAGACAACTGAGGTGTCCCTCACGCTTGCAGTGTTATCTTCAATTTGCTTTGATCTTCATCTTTCATTTGATACATTATTTTAACTGATACTCTTTGAATGATACACTTTGACTGCTGAAAAACTATGTACTGTTAATCTAAAAACAACAATTCTATTTTTTACTTTTCATGCTCTGTCTTCACTGTAATTTGATTTTTATAGTAAATATGTTAACTTCTCCCTAAACTCAGCTTCTGTCACTTTGATATTCTTTAGCCTTCTGAAGTTTTCATCAGCTTCAGTGTATTTTTCAAATGTTGGTTTGATCACAAAAAGGTGTTTTACTTCATGCTGCAAGAAAAACAGATTTTCAATACTTTTGTGCAAAACTTTCCCTGTTGGGGTTCCTTGCCAATCTGATTTGTTTACCTGTTCTTTAGCAAATTCCATTATATTTTTGTTATAATCTTCCTATTTCATCAATTTGTCATTAATTACTAGAAGATTTGGAAGACCCTTTTGCCTCAAAAAATCAAATTTTACCATGAATCTTGTGATTGCCATATCCATGTTTTGGCACTTTTCCTCTAATTGTTTCATCAAGTTCTTCTTGGAAATTACCTTTCTTACCTCAAGTATGGTTTCTGTTCTATTTGTTAGTCCAATTTCATCCAATTCTTGTTTATTTTTGGAATTTAGGAATTTGATAATTTCCAATACCTCTTCTGGTTTTGTACCTAGCTCCTCTTTGGTCTTCTGTATTTCTTCTTTTATTGCTTTCAGTAAATCCTTCTATTCATAAATCACATGTATAGATGGCCAAGTATCATTGTCTGCCTCAATTATATTTGACCATAATTGGTTTTTTATATGTGCCATAGGTTCTTTTAAAGTCAACTCTTTTTCCAACTTCTTGAGTTGTTCACTCAACCTTTTAGCCTTTTTCTCTTCAGTCTTGGCATTAATATGTGCAAGATTTTTGGCATCTACCAGATTTTTATTCTGTTCCTTTAACATGTTTATTTCATTGGTTTATATGGACATGTCCTGCACTGATTTTATCAATTTACTGGCCTCATCTAATTGCTGGATTGCTGTAGTAGAAGACTTAATGGCAGAAGTTGTTGATGAAGTTACTGGCATTGTTGTTGCCAATGGAACCTTTGGAGCTAATTCTTCTGCTAGAGTAGATGGCACTGCTGTTGTAACCATAGGAATTACAACATCAGGGACTTCCTGTGCTTTGGTGTCTTATTTTTCTTGGAACAATTTTCCATCTCAGTCTTCATCTCTTTAATTTGGGCTGGCAATTGCAATATGAGCCTCAACATCTCATCCTTTTGATTAGTTTCCTGTAAAATATCCTTGGCCTGTGGATGCTCTGTAGGAGGTAATTTCAATTTTTTTCTGAGTGCAGCAATATCAACATTCTTCTTTTTTATTATTTCTTCTACAGATTTTACATTATTAGGATCATAACCCACCTCAATCACTAAGTCCTCCAAGGATTTGATTATGATATCCTTGGCATATGAAGAAGCTTTCTCAACTTTGAGTTGATCTCTTACATTTATCAAAGTATTTTAAAGTTTTTGAGCACTCATTGCTTTTGTAATCATTGTGGAATAAAGCATCTTTGAAATTTGTTTATGGAATTCAATCTGGTCCAGGGGATGAATGTCCTGAACTGGAACTTCAAAATCAACCTTTTTATAATCAGATGTTGTTTTAGGAGTTGGCATTGTTGGTTGGAGCACTATCATTAGCAGTTTCTTGTTTTTGTAATCAAAGGCTGAAAGCAGCCTGTTTTGTATGCCAGGAGTCTGCTTTAAGTATTGAGAATAAATTTCATTTTTTATTTCCTCATTTTTAGCTTTAATCTCTTTATACCTTTCCTTAATGTCCATATCTTTTTCCTTTGTCTGCTTTGATGATGACACTTCTATACAATGTTGTTTTTGGATCAACTATATATTAGAAGTGGTAGGTTGCTATTCATTTTCAATCACTGTGGGAGGCATAGTGTATTTTTCTGGAATCTCTGTGTCTATAACCTCAACTGTCTCTTTATCTTTATCTATTGGATTAATCTTTGGCTTCTTTTTGTACCTGAGTTTGAACTTTGTTTATGTGGTAGTTTCAGCAGTGTAAGAGCCTTATTCCCTATTTATTTCCATGCTCCTGTCTTCTTGAGATAGAGTCTACAAAATGTGACTAGTATCACTTTGCTTATCAGCTTCTACCAGTGTATTTTCTAACCATTCTATTTGGTTTGAAAATTTCTCAATGTCAGGCTTGTTTTCATGAATGTAGGGAGTCAAATTACATTTAACTCTCATTTTTTTGATTATACCATAGGGATCATAATACCAAAGAAATTTTTTACTGAATTTGTACTCTAGCAACTGCTTTTCTGCCTCTGCACCTGCTTCTCTGTTATTACATATGAAGGGACTCACTTGGTTCTTTAATTTAAACTATGTTTTCTTCTTTGCAGCCAAGAAATTTACAGAATCTGAGTTCAATATTTGTATCATATTCTCTAAAGCAAACAACCTCATAGGTAAATATTTAGGCAATTTGTAAGGAATGAGGGTTGTCCCATAAACTTTGATCTCAGTGTGATTTTGGTATAAATACCAATCACCTGTCCTGCTCTGTTCATACAACTAAAAAAATTTCTTGATTTCATTGTTGATCCTAGGTTGTACTCTATTATTTAGTAGATTGACCAATGGATGGATGAAACAATCTGTAAAGTCTGCATAAGTAAACTCATTTGACTTCTTTCTGATCAAGGAGGTGAATATAATATACTGTGGATTTCCTTATACATCCATATTTTGAAGAGTTATAGGAAACTTGTCTGACTGAAAATAAAGGATCACGTGGAAAAGAAATGAAGTATAACTAAAGACACCTTCAGTAAGTAATTTGACAAGTTGTTCATGTATGCTATCAACAATATACTGGCCAAAATCAAATATAACTATAGGAGGCTGGCTAGGTACAAAAGTGGATAAAAAACCAAGTACCGATGCATCTGTATGTTCATATGTGAAATAACCAAGGATAAAAGACAGCATAGAAACAATGTGTCTGGTTATTTCTGAGAATTTAGAAGAGGAATATGGAGGTTTGAGATTTGGAATTTCCACATAGGAGGGCATGAATGTTTGAAAGATTTGGAATCTCTTGGGAAAATCTAGCTCTAAGTAGAGCTTTCTGAGAGCTTCGATAGATAAGGGGACTGCATTAGTCTCATTCTGCAATTGAAGCATTTGGTTTATAGATTCAGATGTTATGGTAAACAATACTTCCTTTCCATAATTTATAATGGCTCTTTGATCTGGAGAATAATGAGATTGGCATAATATGATAGCTTCTAGGCATTGATGAGTGTGAGGGACAACATACTTAGGAAAATTTGATTCCCAACTGCACACCTCATCTGTTTGATCCAAGGATTTCTCTTGGCTCCAGCAAGGGAGCTCAAGGAGGTTAAACTCTATCACAGGATTTGTGATTTTGAAGTCTACATCTGCCAATGGAGTATGTTATACATCTACAATAGCAGGTTGTAGAGGGTTGGTCACAATAGTGCTTTTGGATGCCATTGATTAGTTTGGTTTATCGGTTTAAACACTCTTAACCTCTAAAACACTGATTTTGGGTCTGTGACACACTTCTGTAAGATTAAACTGTTTACAAAAGGATTTTCTTTATAACAGAGGTTTTATCTTGGACGAAAAAATGATATTTCTGATCACTCTAATTAAAAATTGACAATTATGTATCAAAAAGTGTAATTTTATTGAGTTTTATAGCCTTAACAGAAGGTATCAAGTGAAATTTCTGTAATAGAACAATTTTAAAACATCAAATTTTGTGAAAGAGGGCTTTTGAGTACTATGGAAAAGGCTTTGGATGTCTCAGAAGGTTTTTTAGGTCAGCAGGTGGATAAACTTCACTGGAAAATTGTTTTAAAACAAGTCACATCTTCCAGAAACTAAAAATATTCAGGGTTTTGGCTTATCTAAATAATTTGTGAAAGAAAGGGGCATTCTTTAAGGTCATATAGGTTTATAAGGCTCTAATTAACAATATAATTCTTTCAGATGGATGGACAGGTCTCTTTTTTCTAAAGAATACTTGTGAAAATTCGAAAATTTGCTGCGGAAAAGGGTTTGCTATGTTTTGAAAGCTTTCAAAAGCTTGATCTGGCCTTTATATGCAGTCTGGAGGATTCTCAATGATTGTAGCAGTGGATTCAGATGAATTTTGTTGGTTTATGAGCTAAAACAGAGGCAGCAACATATTCTTCTTGTTCTGGAGAGGTTTTATTTGCAAAAACGGTAACAGAAAGCTTGAAATAAGTGCATTTGGTTGTTTTTAAAAGGAATTTGATTCAACAATGAATGCATTAATTGCTAGTCAATTCAAATTATAGGAGGTTTGGATGCGGGGAAGGGAATTACTGCCAGTGGTTTTCGCAAGGTTGAAAGGAGGTAAATTGTATTTGGTGAATTGATGCGATCCAACAAAACTGCGACGCATGGAGGAGAGATAAAACGCTTAAACAACTTTTATCGCAAGTTTCGATTTAGTTAAAGACCTCGCGAGATTTGCGATGATTGATCTGCACCGTTTGATTTAGAGGAATGGAGTGAAAAATCGGGATTATGTGGTGAAGTTGTGGGGTAATGGGCGTGGGGTCCGAGATTTCTTTATGCGGTGTGAATGGATTATATATTAAAACATAATTTTAACATATAGTTTATATATGAAAATAGAATATGCGGGTTTAATGTTATTTAACAAATGAAATGGATGTATTTGTAATGTAAACATTGGGCGGGTTTAATATACAAGGGATAATTTTAACCTATGGGGAGCGGGGATAATAATCATGTGGGGAATAATAAACCATAGTTAAAGTAAAATATGGGTTTGGGATAATATTAAAAAGATTTAATATATTACAGGATGGAAAAGGTTAATAAGGGGATAATATATAAAATTAATGTGTTATATGAAATAAACTAAGTTTAATAAAAAACATAATAAAGGGATAAGTTTTAAGAGTCCCAATATAATATCTTTATATTAAACTTAGGGTAAAAATGTTTTTTGGTTTTTTTGGGTATTTTTGTGATAAAAAGGGAATTAGTCAAGTGTTTTACTTTCCCTAAGTGAAAATGAGTTTTACTCTTAGGAAAAGGGTATTTTTGCAAATGAAATTGAATTATGATGGGAAACTGGAAAATGAAGGGGAAATCATCAAAATGTAGGGGATTAAGTATTTTTACAAGGGATATGACTATTTAAAGGAAGTTTAGTGAATGAATTGACCAAGTTTTGCTTGTCCATGATTGTGAAAATTGCTTCTGCCTACCCTTATCCTACCTTAACATTTTTTCTTCATTTACCTTGGGTGCATTTGTGCTTGCAAACCCTTGTTCATTTTTTTTTTAAAACAACAAACTAACTAATTATATCCTTATTTCTTCCAAGGGCTCAGATTAAACTGTTAAGCTCCTAATTTATTTTCTACCTAACTACTGATCTGCCAAGGTTAAACTATTTGGCAAGATCTTTATTCTCTATCTATCAACACAAAATTTAAAGCATGAAAAGTTAAGATTAAGCCATTTAAATCATCATGGATTATGGCATTTTGAACAAGTTGCACATAATCATTTATTTTGCAATAAAAAGTAACTAGTAGTGGCATTTAGACTTGCATCACTTTCATGTCTTATTTTCAATTCTTTTTTGTTTGGGGTTCATTTTTTCTATTATTTTTTCTATTTTTCTTTTCAAGTCCTTTTATTTTTTCTTTTAGGACTTTTACCCTCTTTACATTTTTTATTTTTATTTTATTTTTCTAATATGGGAAATTTTTTTGTAAAAAGCAAAGTATGTACATATTACAAGACTAATCAAAGTCAATTAAAAAATAATGAATCCTAATATTATAGGACCCTAACAGTGGCTCCACATGGGGATGGCATTTCTCGGTGAAATGTCAAGAACTTTGAGACTAGTAGCCTTTGAATTTTGACTTTGCTGGCCTTGGAAATTTTTTCTGAGCTCTACAATTATTCATACTTATGATATTTTATCCTTCAAAGCTTAGGGCCTTCTCTCCGGGCTTCAACTTTTATGGGAAAAACATCCAATCCAATCTAAAATATGCAAGGTTATGTACAATGAGTAAAGTAAACAAATTTAACTATTTTTTATTTCTGAGGAATAATAATGCTTTAGCATTTTGCCATTGATAGGTCCACCTAGCAAATCTGATCCATCCATCTCCTTCAAAAATAAAGCATTGTTACCTTTGTAGCCCATAAGGCATTAACTAACCTCTTGTTCCAAGTTTTCTTGTTGTCTTCTTATAGTTTCTTGATGATTTTCACAAGACTTTTATTGGAGGATTCAACAAGGCCATTACCTTGAGCATAAGATGCAGTAGAATGACCAAGGGTAATGTGGTATTTATGACATAAGTCAATCATCTTTTTTGATTTGAATGCAGCTGCAGTGTTAGTGATGATCTTTTGGGGGCATCCAAATCTTGACAGTATGTTGTTTTCTAAAAAGGCGATTATGACAATATCAGTTGCTTGCCTAGAAGGTATGGCTTCTATCCACTTAGTGAAATAGTCTGTGGCTATCATAATCCACTTGTGTTGGGCTGAGGATGGAGGGTGAATTTCACCAATGAAGTCAAGACCTCATTGTTGAAAAGAAATTTATATTGAAATGGGTTTTAAGGGAAAAGTTAGCAACTTTTTCTTTCCTTCAAAGTTTTGGCACTTGTGACAGGAGGTCACATACTTTTTTACATCTGCAAACAAGATAGGCTAATGGAAACCATCTTTCAAGATTTTGTCTACAGTAGGCTTCCAGTAGAGATATCCTCCACAATCACTTGCATGAAATTCTTCCAAAACTTTGTCAACTTCTTCTTTAAGCAAACAATTCAATAAAATACCACCATGATCTTTCCAAAACAGTGCATTGTCTATGATACAAAATCTTATTTCCTTTAACTTTAAAAATATATCTTTAGTTCTTGATAATCCAGGAGGAGCTTGTAAATTTAGTAATACAAATATAATATCTGCATACCATGGTGAGTCTGAAAGGCTTTATTGATCTCTAGAGTCGCCATCTCTTCCTGATCATCTATTTGGGCAATAAAATTAATATCTAAAGTATGAAAATTTGATTCAGCCATGAGTTTTGCCAAACCTTGACCTTTTATGAGTTTGGTGGGTTTTATTTCTATGTCATATTCCAAAATGGTGGCAATCCACTTGCCTCTTTTACAATCAGGCCCATTCAGTGTCAGAATGTCCTTTACAACTGCATTTGGAACATAATCAATGATATGTGAATAAAGGATGTACACTCTAAATTCTTTGATGGCCTTCAATAATGATAGTGCCTACTATTCCATTATGTTATACTTTAAAGTGGAATCTCTAAGTGATTTTCTAAAGAAAGCAATGGGCTGCTCATAGCCCTGATCATTTTTCTGCGGTAAAACTGCAACAATAGTGTGTTCTGAAGCAAAGGAAAAAATAATGAAATCTTTTTTAAAGTCAGGACTTTTAAGGACTGTTGTTTTTGTCAAGCCTTGTTTAATTGATTCAAATGATTGCTTGGCCTCAACAGTCCATTTAAGCACTCAGTCTTTTTTCAACATATTGTTAATTTCTTTGATTATTTCAGCTAGATTTGATATGAATCTTCCGAGAAAGTTAATTTTGCCTAAGAAAACTTGTAATTCTTTAATGTTCCTAGGAGGACTAATGTTTAGAATGGCCTCTATTATTGCTAGGTCTATCCTAATTCCCTCTTTATATATGATATGTCCTAGTAATTTACCTTCTTCCAATCCAAATAAAGTCTTTTTAGGATTTAGAGAGATGACAAATTTTCTACATTTGAAAAAGACTTGTCTGAGATGGTCTAAATGTTCATTATCAGTCTTTGAAAGTACAATGATGTCATCTAAATAAATCATAAGGAATTCATGAATCTATTTAGCAAAGGCTATATCCATAGATATATGAAAGGTGGCTCCTACATTCATCAGTCCAAAAGGCATTTTCACATACATGAAAGTGCCCCAAGGAGTAGTAAAAGCAGTTTTAGCTTAGTCTTCTGGTTGGACTAGAGTCTAGTTATATCTAGAGAACCCATCTAATAATGAAATTCTGGAAGAACCAACCACCCTCTGTAGAATGTGATCCATATTTGGTAAAAGGTAGTTGTCTTTTAAGGACACTTTATTTAAATTTATGAAATCAACACACAATCTGGTTTCTCTTGACTTTTTCCTAGTGGGAACTAGATTAGAAACCCATCAGAGTATCTGATTGGTGCAATTATTTGGGCTTCATACATTCTCTTGACCTCTTTCTCAATTAAAGACATAAAAATAGGATTGATCCCTCTAAGCTTCTGTTCAAAAGGTTTTTGGTCTTCTTTTATGGGTATTTTATGTTGTATTATGCTAGTTGCATAGGATTTTAAGTCCTCATAAATCCATGAAAATACATCCTGAAATTCCTTAAACAGAGATATGTATTTTGCTTTTTCTTCCTAAGGTAAGGCTTTTGAAAGTTTAATCATCTTAGGTTTTAACTCTGTTCCTATATTACACTCCTCAATATCAGATCTTAATGGCTCCATATTGGGTTTCCTTGCAACATCATTAGAGTTAAACATATCTTCTAAAGGAGCTAATCCCTTAGGTGAAAATTTGTCTTGGAGGTTTAAAATATCAGATTCATCATTTGCTAACTCATCAATCTCTACTTTCTCTAAATTATCTATGTCTACTTGACTAAATTTAGTGGGTTTGACAAAATTTAAGTTATTTACATCTACATTATTTGTATCAATCTCATTATCTATATTCTGATCTATTGTATAGTCTGTGTCTATATTACAATCCTGAAATTCTCCATTGTTCATGAAATGATAAATCTATTCATCCTGTGAGAAAATTTGCCAATATTTAAGATTCTCTGGAATTGTAGGTCTGTGTTTAACTTTTGCAGTATATCTATGATTCGGTTGAAATGGAAGATTACAGGTACTGGAAAAAGTTGCTAAGTAGTGGGCTTGTATATTTTGTTTTCTTGGGATTGCAGAAAAGTTACATTCTAGCAGTTCCTTAAT
Source organism: Pinus albicaulis (assembly GCA_034641835.2). NCBI lineage: Eukaryota > Viridiplantae > Streptophyta > Pinopsida > Pinales > Pinaceae > Pinus > Pinus albicaulis. Next base: position 92,314,760 of record CM076570.1, on the reverse strand, counting down.
CAAATCTAAAACAATATCACTATATCGACTTAATCTTGGATTATAGACAAAATATTCTCCAGTTATCTGTTTCACAATTAACTCTGGGTCTCACATAATTGACACTCTTTTAGCTCCTAAATTTCTAACAATCTGTAGTCCTAAAATAAGAGTTTCATATTCAGCCATGTTGTTTGTACATTTAAAATTTAGTCTAAAAGCATGACCTTATACATGATTATTTTCCATATTGTGTATCCAAACTCCTGCTCCTACTCCTAATTTGTTGACTGATCCCTCAAAATCTAGGTGCCATAATGATTCATGAAAAATGTTTTGACTATCTGATGCTTTTTTTTCTTGTTTTAGTTCAGTATTGTTCTCAATTCCAGTTTCAGAGTTACATAAAATGAATGAACCCATATCAGTAGGTGTAGAGTAAATAGAATAATTTCTCGGTATTTCTACACTACTAACCATATACTTCATCAATGTTTGTCTGTAAAGTTTCTTTGGTTGGCCAAAAACTGATATTGTTGCATATGACATATTAAGTTGTAGATATCCCTGCAATTTAGCTCCCCATGAGAAAGATAAGAGCATTCCATATTTGGGAGGGATGTCAGCTACTACAATGTCCATGACTATGCTTTTTCCAGGATATTGAACTAAAGTAACACATAATCTTTAATCAAACCTAAACATTTCACTTTGCTGGAATCAAATGAGAAGAGATATTTTTAAGGCCTAGTGATGTCAAAATTCAGGGTTTCCATTATTTCTTTTGGCATCAAATTATGTGAGGCCCCTGAGTCTAGCATTGCATTATGTAAAATATGATCATGAACAATTAAGCTAATGTAGAAAGGTGGAACTGCTCCATCTTGGTGTTTCCCATTAACATCAGGACCAAAATTAATTCAGGTTGATCATCACTCAAGTTTATTGAATCTTCTCCATCATTCATGTTCAAAGTCTCAATGATAGGTGTTTTGTATAGGTCATGTTTTACCAACTCTGTCAAAGGAATTGGTATCTTTAATTTTTCAATTTCAGCTTGGACATTAAATGGTGCTTGTGATTTTCCTAGCTGAATTATCTCTTCTTTTGTAACTGTAGTTTGGGTAGGTTGGTATTCTTTTTCTACAGTTGTTTTCTCATTCTCTGTTTGTGTTTCTACTATCTTACTTCTTTTAGTTTTCTTTTCAGGGACAGTTTGAGAAGTAGTAGATGTTTTTGCAGTTTTTGTGTTTTCAACAGCTGTTTTAGCAGTGGCAGCGTTTGGATCAGCTGATTTTGGATCAACAATAGGTGTTATGGAATTTGAAATTGCCTTTTTAGCAGAATTAGTTGTCTTGGTAGCAACACATTTTTGAGAATATATTGATGTTTGGACAACCTCATCTGTGATGTCAACAATTTTGGGACTAGGTGAAATTTTGGGACTTTAAACTTTCTGAGTTGAACTAGAGTTTTGCTTGGTTTCCCTAGGGAGAATTTGCAGAACTTTAGTAGTAGGAGCCTCTATTATTTTCTTTGTTTGTGTTTGGACATATTTCTTAATAGAAGGCTCTACATTTTTCTTGATTCTAAGGTTATATTTCTTATGTACTTCATTATTGCAAACTCATAACCTTGTTTGTAATAAAAAGATTCACGAGAATCTAATTGTAGCTGTTGTAATTCATATAACTCCTGATCTTATTTTGTAAGAAAATTAGTGTTATCATCATTAATTCCCATTAGATTAATGGCATCTTCATCATATTCATTTTGATGAGAGCTTTCAGCATAGTTCTTTTGGAAAGGTGGTCTTGTTTGGTCAGGTGCCGATTCTCTAGATTTTCCAGTATTTGTGTTTTTTTTCTTCTGAAATTGGGATTTCTAATCTAAGGTCCTTGTTGTTGGTTATCCCATTGTGGCTTCCTTTCCATATTATCTAACCTATCCATCATTCTCTCTAATGTTTTTTCTAATTGATCTATTTTCAAATATGAAGTAGATGTTTCCTCTTTTATTGTTACTCTCCTTTCATTCCTTAATCTAGCTTTCTTTGCTAACATATTTGCCTCTACACTAACAACATTACTTTGCATTTGCTCTAAGGTCTCTGGATTTATCTCTCTTAATTGATAGGCTATATCTGTATCAAATCCATCAGGGATTTTGATGAGGACAGATTCTGGAGGAGGTTTAAGATTAGCAGGAATTGCATTATAAATACTGTTATATCTAGTACAGTAATCTTGAACTGTTTCATTTGGTGCTCTTTTTATATTTTCAAATTCAGACAAAATTTGTAGTGGATTTTTCTTCTTTTCCCATCTATTAATAAATAATCTATGAAAAATTTCTAATTCAACAATACTACCACCCTTCAAACCTTTAAACCATTTTTTTACCTCACCAGTTAAAGTTTGGGCAAAAAGTCTCATTTCTACATCAACATCATCTATTTCATGAAGTTCAAAATAATCTATCATCTTATTAACATGCTGTTGGGCAGTGTAATGAGTGGTTGCATCAAATTGAGGAATTTTTCTTTGATAATCCTGGGGCATTTCATGTAATTATGCTGGTAGGACCAAGGGAGCATATCTTGCAGCCATGGCTTGAATTCTAGCTTGGCTAGGAGGTAAGTTGGATGTACTTGGTGAAGAACTAGAAGTACTTGCTGATGTAGTTAAAGAACTTGTAGATGAGATTCAAATATAAGAAGATGTGCTGGGAAATGTGGTTGAGATTCTAGAAGATGTATTTGGGATGTATGAAGAGGTGCTTGGGAATGAGAATGCTGTATTGGAGAATGTAATAGAAATGCTAGTGGATGAACTTGAGGTGGTGTAAGATGGAAATAATATTCTATGTTCAAATGGTTGCTTAGGAAAAAAGGAATCTGTGGACTGAAGTGTGGTGGAAATAATGGATGAAGTGGTAGTGAATAAAGATGAACCTATAGATTCTATAAGGCTAGTATCTGAATGAGTGGTAGAAGTCTTAGGGTTATAGGCTAATAAAGCACTTAATTTAACTAAATGTTGTAATAAGCTTCATTTATTTCCTTAATCAAAGGAGCAGTTATGGCATCAAGCTTATCATAAACTTCAAAAATCTTTTCCTCAGAATCTACTGAAACAATTTCCTTCTTAGTTTCAATGAATCAAATAAAATCAGGATCTATTACAGTGCTATGTAAATCACTTTCTGATTTGGTTCTAAATAAATATTGTTCAAAATTTAAATCAAATTCTATGTCTTGTAAACTTGATAGTTGTTTTGGAAGGGAATTTGATTTGACCACTGAAACTTTATTACCTAGATCTTCTACTCTTTTGTTTTTCTTTCCAATTCTGTCAGGATTATCTACTATGACAGCAGGCTCTGGAACTGGATTTGAACAGGTATAGTAGACTCTTCTGGAAGCCAGAATTACAATTTTTTATGAAAATATACTCACAACTTATTAAAACAATCTTAAGGTGAAAAGATAAATGAAAAGATTTCCTTTAAGATCAATTTCAAACTGAGGATTGGTTAGTTCCCCAGTGGAGTCGCCAATATGTTATCACTCTAATAATTCTGAAAGCTGTGAGATTTTTTATTATAGTTTAAATAATATCAGAGGTAACCAAAAACCTACTTTTAAGTCTTAGGATATAGCCTTCCTAAAGCTCAGAGAGGGATTTCTCTATAAGATTTAACTTTGTTGATTATATTTGATTTTAGGCTAGTTATAGGGAAAATTGGTTTTGAGGTTTTGATTTGGTTTGGTGGGGAAATCACTTACTCAGATGGATAGCTATAGATCTGTTTTCCATTTTGTATATGGAGTCAATGTGTCAAGCAGTCAGATCAATATCACAAGTCCAAAATTGGAAGGTCTGAAACTCACATGTGTGTTCTAGGGTTTTGATTCTCAATCACAGGCATGACATAGGTAGTTTTGGAATATAACCGCAGGAATGCATGCCTAAGAATGTGGTTGAAGGGTTTCAGCCACACGCATGACACTCTCTGCATGTGGTTGGGACCTAGGGTTTGGTTTTTCAATTGACTGTGGTGTTTGACAGTTGACTGGAGACAATGACAGTTGACCGCAGGCATCTGAAGCAGGGATTTTGGTTATTATCTTTTTGGGGTTTATCTTATGGATACTGTTTATTTAATGTTGTTGGATATTTGTTTTTCCCTAGTCTTTTACCATTTCTTGTGTCTTTATGTGTGAATGCTTTTCTTTTATTGTTCCTTTATGTTCCGCTGCATTAATGATGATATTATTCTTTCTACATAGTTGCATATGTTGTTGAATAATGATGTAAATCTAAATAATGTTGTGTTTTTATGGGGTGAATTTAATACAGAAATAATGAAATGCAATTATCAAAGAAAATAACAATATAGACCTAAGGAAAATTAACACGGAGATCACTCTTGAAGAAACCTACATTGATATCACTACTGTTGAGACCTTCTTAATTGATCTACATCCATGGCTTCCTATATGAATTCAAAGAAAAATTTATAAGGGGATTCAAATTTTAGAGCTTGGAAAACTAAGATTTGATCTTATTCTTGCAAGGAACAAAGCCTTGGATATTGTGAAGGGAAAGATTGAAGAACCATGAGACGATGCAGGAAAATAAAAACTCAAGGAGGATGATCTTATTGCCATGAGCCTTATTGTGGATTCCATTAGAGATCATATGATCCCCTATATCTCAAAGCTTGAAACTTCAAATAAGATGTATGGTTCTCTAAATAGTGTATTTACAATCAACAACATTGTTCAAGTCATGAGTCTGAAGAATGAGCTTCATGACATAAGAATGCTAAATGATGATATTGTTGCCTCATATTTTGTAAGAATCTCTCAACTAAGAGACCAAATTCAAGAAATTTATGAAGTCATCTCTGAAAAGGAACTTATGGCTACAACACTTAATCGATTACCTAGATCATGGGATGCATTTGCAGCTGGTATAATTAGCAAGAAGGAATTTCCCTGTTTTGAAGAATTATGGACCTCTTGTGCTCAAGAAGAATCAAGGCTTATATCAAGAGATAGAAAGGGATATGAGTCTAAATAATTTGCAACATTTTTCAAGAAGAATAATGGAGGAAAGAAGTTTGGTTTCCAAAATAGAAAACCAAAAGGAAGACCTGCTCCAAAACGAAAGAAAGTTATGTAAAAAATTCAATGTTATCATTATAACAGATTCAGTCACTATATGATTTGATGTCCCGAAGGAGAGAATGATAGAAAGAGGAAAGGAAAACACCATGCTTCATCAACATACAATGATGAACATCCAAAGAAATCCAAAGGTGACAAATATATCTTTTATTTTTCTACTCTAATAGATTCTATTGGATATGACGATGATATATGGCTAGTGGAAATAGAGAAATTTTGAAGTAAAAAATGTGCCTCAAAATAAAAAAGTACAACCAAAATCAAATTTATAAGAACCAATAGAATTGAAGATTATGATGCCAACCATGGGGGATGATTCACAAATTTTGGAGTAAAAAGGTAAAATGATTAAAAAAAATGAAAAAATGGAAAAAATACTTTTCAACTTATCTCCCTACAGATTTACTCAAATTTCAAGCGGGAGCACTCACTGAATGCATAATTTAATTTTTCATCCAAGGAGTACCCATGTTGAATATTTTTGATGGAATCCACTACATGAAAAGTGAGAAAACATGAAAACATTATTTCAATCATATTTTTTCATGTATTTATTATTTTTATGTGTAGCAGGATCCATTGAAATTATTCAACATGGGTACTCCTTCGATGTGAAATTAAATTATGCATCCAACAAGTACTCCCACTTGAAATTTGAGTAAAATTGTAAGACGATAAGCTGAAAATACAAGTTGAAAAAGTAGTTTTTTCTTTTTTTCACTCCAAAATTTGATGACGTAATCTAATCTTAATTTATTATTTGTAGTATTATATTATGATTTTCCTTAGGAGGCCCATTTTAGACCTCAAAATTTCTCTAATGATAGTGGTACTTCTGTTGATTTTCTAAGTGAAATATAGAATAGCGCAATATTTATGAAATATTGATAAATACTTTGATGTTGAGATTATTTTAAATTATTAAGAATATCATTCAACCAATATACTGTAGGAATTCAACCATACAAGAACAATAGAATAGTAGAGATCAAAATGCGCAAAGAGAAGACAATATTTACCCCGGGAAAACCCACTAAGCGGAAAAACCCAACAACCTTTTCAATAGAGAAAGTATTTTGTTTAACAAGAGAAACACCTAGACCTATGGTCAAGCCTGGTCAACCCATCCAAGTCAAAGTCTCCCATTCTGATCTAGAATTTTACTGTGCCTGATCTAACCTAGAATTTTGGCCTTCCAGTAGCTACCAGTTACCCTAGAATTTCGGCCCCAACAACTACCCATAATTTCAGATCCCTGCAATCGAACTACCCAAATTGTTTTGTAAACAATAGCAGGAGAATATATCCACACGTTGCCATCTTTAGAGAGAGAGAGAGAGAGAAAAAAGTTACAATTCATCTTATTTTTTTCCCTTCTTGATCTTCGCTTTCCCAATCCTCTCTCCCTCCCTTTTCTACTATCCTCCTCTCCTCTATCCTACTTATTCACATGCATGTGGCATAAATAATTTATATCCCTTCCACCAATACTTCCAATTTAAATAAGCATGTCATTTACCATCAAACATATATTTAATAATAATGTATTCAATATTCTCACCATCCTCACTCACAATTTCTCTTGCCACTTAAATATCCTCGTGAAAATCTAATGCACTTGTGACAAGGAAAATTTGATGCATTTATTTTAGGAACTCATGGGGTGGCAAGGGAAAAATGCACTCTTGTTGAAATTTCATCCAATTCTCCACCCAAATGACCCATTATTTCCATCCATATGTGATGAGGCTCAAATTATTCTTTTTCTAGAGGAATGACAAATCATAGTGGAATATAGGTAGGATACTTACACATTTATGACCTCATATACACAATAAAATCTAAAGTGACAATGATTTTTCCCACCACCATAGAATGTGGCATTAAAATATGCAAGATAAGCATAGGGAAAATAATTCTCAATTAATATGTGTTGACCCTTATCTATGCAAATGGGGAAAAGATTCCACATCCACCCCTATTCTTCTAACACTTCTTATGTGATCCAGGTCCACCAGCTGGACCTTGTCGACGACCATTCTAGCAAGTCTACGTAATTTGGTGCAAATTTGAGTTTTCACTTATCGCATCATTTCCGGACATCAAACTTCATTTTCTGCCCCTAAAAATGTTTTTCTTAAAGTACACACCATTTTCGCATAGTTTCTTTCATATAGAGATTTTTCATGATATTTTGACCTTGTTCTCATTTTTTACAAAATAGTTATGGACCTCAAAAGTTGGCCATCGATTTTCCACCTTAGCCCGTTTGACTCTTGGCCTTCGATGCCTCATTTGTGCCCCTTCTTTCCTTTAAATTTACAAATCTATAAAAACGACGAAGGTATTCTCATCCTTTGGATCGAGTTATTTGCATGAAAGTAGCTAAGCATACCACAAAAGTATTTCTTTTATTGTTAATAATGATCAATTTATGCCAATGCATACCACAGACAAGCTAGTGCGTCGTCATCGTATTTTCATATGGTGCTTACTCATCAAGAATTCAAATTTCGAAGTGTGTTTAAGGCATGTAAGTCTCACATCAATTTAGATCGCTTGCCAAGAATTGACTCAAGAGATGAACTAATATTATCGATGACGACGTTCCATATGAAAATCTATTCCAAGTCGAATATTTCCCAATGGAATTAGTGAAGATATAGTTTTTCATGATATCTAATTGTCCCTACACATGCAATAACATAAGAAATATGTGTCATTGTGATGGTTGATCGCTACACATTGATTGATAGACACTTTTGCAAATACAGATTGGATAATATCTTGAGTAGATGTGTCCTCGATCTTGAAATATGGGGCATCATTGAAGAAGCACATGGCAAGGTGTCAAGTGGACATTATCAAATCGATACAACAATAAGGAAATTCCTCCATGTGATACTATAGTGGCCCAATGTGCACAAAGGCCACATAACCATTATTTCCAGAAAAACCTTTTAGGGAATCCTAGAGGATGCCTCCTCACATCTATGGATGGAATTCTCAATAACCTTGTTCTCGTATATCACTACATCTAGCCCACACAAATGCGATTAGAGCCCATCCTTCCTAGTCACCATTTGAGATGTGGGTGATAGATTTATTTCGGTCCATTTTTATGACAGGAAGGATGGTTATACCCAAATACAAAAAACTAAAATTGCATTATTAACAAAGTGTGTACAAATGGTACGAGCTTGGGACTATACCATAGAGACAACTATTATAAAAGTGGATAGAAATGGAACCAGTTTGGGACTATACCATAGAGACAACAACACGGTTTTTATACGAGGATACACCTACAAGGATTTCGATGTCTAATGTTAATAATAATTTATCGAGGGGCCCACTTCTAAATAATACTATTAGTATATTAAAGCTCAAATTCATGATTCGACACATAAATAGCTCTTTTTTCACCCTTATACCAACATAGTAGCGGATAATTTCAATGATATTTCGATGAAGAGATAGACCAAAATTTGTGTTACAAATAAGGATAAAGAGGATGACAAGGACTTGAAATTCTCATGAGCGTATGGGAAGACCTGCAATAGTAGATCAAAAATTACACATCAAAATTTTTTTGGCACAAAAAGCAGTGGCTTGAATGCACTTGATGCCTTTAACACCAAATAATACAAGTGTGATTCAGTTTGACATGATGGAAACTCTGGAGGATAGACCAATAGATATTATGACTTAACAACATGTACTACATTGCTAGTAAATACAAAGGAACCAGAGAAGCCCATCCACGATCAAAATATATAATCGAAGGAATTCAAGAATGGAGGCCTTGTATCAGTAGACAACAACAGAGTTAAGGGTGATATACTGAGAAAAAAGGGAATCACTAGACATGGAACCTGTATTTTCAAAGATATCAGAGTGAATCTCTTTTTCCAACCAAAGATTCTTGGCAGTTCTATACTAGAGAAAGTCGTAAATAGGTAAAAATTAAATGGACACAATGCTTGAATGCCCCAACACTCCTTATTTTAAAAGAAAGGAAGAAGAAAAATATAGGGAAGTTAGGATAAGGGTGGTTACCATTGTGCAACGAAAATGTTGTGGATCAACCGTCCAAGCCCTTAACCATATTGGAAAAAAATGTATAGGTCAAAGTTAACTATTTTGAAATAAGCAAAAAATTATGGCAGTTGATCAGTTAGATGAAGAGAAAGAGAAATAAACAATTCAGGGAATGGAGTGGCACAAATAAAGAAGACCTTGCATCAAATAACTAAGCTTTAGGAAATAAGATATTGGAGGAAAATCATTCAAGAGGGAGAAAAAAGTCGCAAAGTAATGCAATGATATTTGGAGTAGAATCGACCTATAGAGTTGTGGGTTTGTCGTAGAATATTACAAGGAAATATTGAGACAGTAAGTATTCAATCTTCATCGAGAGAGAAAATTGAAGGAGAATCTGGAAAGCCAACAAATGTTGACATAACTGGTCATCGAAAAACTTGCCACATAATTAAATTCGCCGAAAACCATTGGAGGTTAAATAATATGCAAGGTATTTTATGGGAGATGAATAGTGTAAAAGAATTTGAACTGGGAACCGATCAACATTAAGAGAATATATACAACATTTTGCACATAGATTGATGGGATTAAGATCAATGGAAGTAGTGTCAGCAAAGGTTGGATCGACAAGAATAAGACCAAATTAAGAAGACTTGAAAAATATATGGTTTGATGAGTGTAAGAGTAGTGGAAGGTGATTTGAAGAAACCTAAATCAATGGAAGTTAGTTTGACCAATGAAAGATTTATGGGGTGTAATTCTAGGAGAGGAAAGAAGATATGTTACAAATAGAGCATTAAAGGAGATATAAGTATCTAAGAAAGCATTAATTCGAGAAGTAAATGAGGTGAGAAGCAACAACATAACCTAGTTAAGAAGAAATTCACAAAAGTTTCAAAATACTAACCATTTTCCCAAGAAAGAAGAAATCAACGAGATGGAGAGAGGTCCATTAATCTGGTGAGGACCAATAAAAATGGTGGTGATATTGAAGAGATGTGATTTGTGAGGATGACTAGAAGTGGAAAAGTATTGGGAATATTTATCATAGGAAATTAAGCCCAAACCTCTATTGGAGGTCATTAAGAACATAAATGTATATGAACTAGGCTGGGTTACATAATGGAAGAGATATAGAGCTCGGGGTAAAATCAAGTTTTGGAAAAGCGAAAATTGAATTGGAAAAGTGACAAAGATTTCAAAAGTCAACATTCGCAAGATAATTTAAACATGGTCTTGTCGATGTAATTTCCATATTCAAAAGAAGAGTCAACAAAGTTTATAGTTAGAAGATACCATAATGGAAGGATATGGTTATAAAAATATATCTCAATCAACGCCAAGATGGTTCACAATGTAATCATAGTTCCAAAGGAATTGTTTGTTATGAAAAGTAGCACAACAACTTTAACATGTGTTGGAGAAGTCCATAACAGATGACAAAACAATTTCCAAAGGTTTCACACTCAGCAAAGTTATTTTTGAGCTTTGTATCTCAAAAGGTACTTCTAGTCTTGTGTCCTAACTAGAAGGACCTTGATTTGTCTCGTTAGTTGCTTACATTTGACATACATATTGTGTAAGTGTGTTGCACACACATTGACATGATGCACATGTAAATCAAGTAAATTTAGGACTTTTACTTGAGTTAAAAGTAGAGAAAGCTAAAGGTAAGATAGTTAACCAAATTAATGTCACTTATATTCCGTTAACTTGACATCATAATTTTCGATTTCAACCTTAGCCTAGGAAAGTTATAAATTGAGTTGAATGTGAGGTGCTAATACACACAACATTAGCACAAGATTGAGAGAGGATTCTCAGTGAGCGTTTTCTAGGTCGGAGAAAGTGAAACGAGGTTGATGACCAATATTGTATTTTATCTACTAGGCAAATATCCCTGGTACAAGAGCCCATGTAAGTTTCATGATAAATTTATTAATGAATAATTGGTTATTGGGAAGAAATTTTTTTATGTGTGTGTGTGTGATTCAAATCGAGTAATTTTGCTTCCACTACGTTTTTATGAGTTAGGAATATGGTTGTGTATTCGTTCCACTTTTTAATTGCTGGGAATTGAATACTAGGTGCTAGGTTCTGAAAGTGTAACATGGTATCAGAGCCAAAACCCTGAATCGATCTTAGAATCACAAGAAGTCGAGTTTGTATCAGATCACTGACACCAGTTTAGATTATTTCATATGAATGAATTTTCTTTTTACAAGTGACGAGAGTTTTTTTTAATACGGTCGAGAAGTTTTCTTTTTGGGAGAAATATTTTTTGAATTAAAAAAGAAGAAGAAGAATAAGTTAGGGGGAGTGGTGGACGAAAAACCAGCCTCCACAGTTGGTCGTTAGGTTACCTCAACCACCAAACCAATGGAGAACAGAATCCACGACACAACAGGAGGGGACGAAGCTAACCAAAACCATGGCCAACCATAAACATGGAATTTTACAGCCGCAATGGTAGTAGAGGAAACTCACATGACAAGGTGTCAAGTGCTTGAAGGTATAGAGGACAGTCATAGATCACATGAACCAAGAAATAGAACTATTGGGTGAAGGCATTCGATAGTGACACAAGAGGGGCTCAAAACAATATGCCTAGGTGATAGAGGGAATGACGGTTGAGTCACTATAGCCAGCATCACTAGGCCTGCTAACTGACTAACGTCACAACCGTAATCACACTATGGAACCATGGGAGAGAATGGGGCAGATCTAAACTAGTGAGGCCAAGAAAATTGAGCATAGGAGGGGTGATAGGCATAACACACCGCTTAGACATCTCGAAGACAAGTCCTGGTTTTCAAAGCAGTCGAAGCAAGTTGTTGGGGGTTGGATGCTTGGGATGATGATCGACCAACAAAACCACGTACAAGCCATAAGACAAGGACCAAGGTGAATAATCATGTTGGATACAATCCCAAGATAGGGAACACCAACCAGGGAGGTGGCTATAACAGTGACCCATACAATACAGGGTGTTAGCCGCAACAAACAGTGCACGAAGAAACGCAGAAACGTTGACATCGATTGGAAGAGATGGAAACAACAAAACAAAGTGGATGATCATTAAACATGAGTGAAGGAATTAGTCGGAGCAGACATATCAAACTTCAGGGAGTGTGTAGCAGTGTTTGGGAAATAGGAAACATATTTGGGCAGCGGGTAGTAGGCCTGGAATGCATGCAAAGGGTGAGAAAAATTAATTGTCGGTCAGGTTGACAAAGATGGCTACTGGGCTACGTTACGAGGACAGGTTAGGCTAGGAAGGAAATTTTAGCCCTTGGAAGGAACATATTGTTCGGTTATTTTAGGAGCAAGATTTGTGGGACATCGTTGAGAAGGAAGTCCAAATTCCCGAAAATTGGTTGCATTTGACAAGATAAACGTGAAGTCCAAGAGAATAGTGTTGGAATCCATCAGAGACCATGTTATACCTAATGTGGAAAGGAAGAATTATGCTTATGATATGTGGGCATATTTAACCAAGACATACCAGAGTATAAACCAAAATAGGAAGATGGTGTTGAAGAAGAAATTGAGAAATGCCAACATGTCTAAAACTGACACAGTTGCATCATACCTAACCGGGATCACTCAAATTAGAGATGATTTGGCAGCAGTGGGGGAACAATTGACAATGAGGAGTTAGTCAGATCAACCTTAAATGTCTTTCCTCTGAAATGGGATGCCTTTTTGATGCAATCATATCATGGGAAAATCTACCTAGTTGGTATAGATTGTGGGATGAATTCGTATAGGAGGAGACAAGGAGATGTCCCAATCCAAAAACACAGGAAAAGGAAAAGGTAAAGTAAAGGGAAGTGGGGGATATGCTTCCATGAAGGACATGGGAAAAGTGAAGTGATTTTCATGTCAAGAGACTGGTTACTATGCGAGCCAATGTACACACAAGAAAAATAAGGAGGAGGAGGATCAGGTGGTTTCATTAGCATCAACTGATATTGATGAATTTACGGAGAAATCCGAGAAGGAATTTTCTCTAGTTGCTTGTGTTTTTGACAATAGTATTGTTGTGTATGAGGACAGTGGGTTATGGATAGTGGAAAGTAGAGAATCTAGTCACATGACAGGCATGAGGTCAGTGTTCTACAATGTTTTAGACAGAGGCTCAGGCTGCAATGTGAGTTGTGGAGCTAGCACCAATGACACACATTGACCGAGGTTGGATTTGTCAGATTCCAACTAGAGTTAGGAGGATTTATAGAGGTGATATGGATGTTGATTGTTCCAGGGTTGATAGTACATGTGCTCTCAGTATCAACCTTGGAGGATGCTAGATATAGAGTTTTGTTACGGGATGGACAAGTGCTTCTATATTCAGAGGGAGAAACCTTGGATGCAACTATAGTGATTGCCATCAGGCAGGGGTAGTCATATAGGATTTTGGGAAAAACTTTAGATATATATGAGGGTATCTATAACAACCTTGGTTAAAAATCCATGTAAAATTATAAGATCACGGTTGATGTGACACTTATTCCAATCTGAATGTTGGGAAAAACATCCTAATGCGTGTTCATTTCGGTTATTATAGCTAAAGGAAATTATCAATGAAAAAGGCTTTGGAAAGGAAATATGAAAATTTTGGCACATCTATTTATGAAAATAATGGAAAATAGGAGAAAAGGAAGGTGAAAGGTCATAGGTTGCATGTGAGGAGGAAAATGAAGAAAAATAATGAAAATTAAAGAAAATATAGGCCTCATTGATAAAAAGGCTTCTGAGGATCAGTTGGATAGCTTTTTCTCACACTTATGGCTCTCATTATACTCTCTCTCTCTTACTGTTTAACACTTAGTTTCTTGGATCACTTTGGCATTGGATCATGAAAGGAAAAGTAGGCAAGAAGAAGGAAGCAACAATCAAGGAAGAGCAAGATCAAGCAACTATAGTGGGATTATTTGCATGTGTGATTTCCTTTCTAGATTGGCATGCATGGTATTGCATGTGGTTCTTTTTTTCCATGGAATGGGTATTTCTAGGTGTGACATTGTTTTCAGCCTAGCCTTGCATTTTTTGGATAGCCTTGATGATATGGGTTCTCATGTTTGGTTGAGCTGGATTTCCGAATGGATTCGAAACCGAGTGAGGTGGATCTCTCAAATGAAAAACACATGGCTTAGTGAACCTTGAACTAGACTGTGGGTTGCAGTAAAGTCAAGATTGTGTGCTTTAGTGGGATTATGAATCCTTGTCGGTGAATGGAAAGATATACGGTAAATCCAATAGGTGGATTTCTCTCCATTAGGCCTAGTAGTATCAGGATGGGATGTACAGTAAATCCTAGAGATTGGGTATCAGTGTAGGGCCTAGTGATCCCTGGAGCATACTATGGATTACAGTAAATCCTGAGAGACTAGGAAGTAGTAAAACTCCTCATGGTGTAGGTGGAGAACTCTGGTAGCTTCCATGCTTGTTTGATTCTTTTGGTTAGTTATGAATCCCAAATTCATGCTTGGAATATGGCATGGGGGTGATTGGACGAAGAGAGATTTGGCTCAGCTAATCTATGGTGGGGTGGAACGTGGTAGTCCCATCCCCCGCTTGGTTTTTTACATTCATTAATGAGAAGATCATTTCCTTGGCATTTGATGTGTAAATTGATTGGTTTATATTCCTATGGTTGATGTATTCTTGATATTTATGTTGTTTTTTTGCTGGTTATGAGCATGTATTCTGACAGTGATGTTGTATGGCTCTCCTCATGTTTTTATTTGTAAATGAATAAAAAATGTATCTATGGCCTAATAGATGATACTTCAGCTAATGATGTAAGGGAACAATGATTCTTAGTGATTCTTAGATAAGTATGAGACTCCCATGTTCATAACTGTTATTTAAACCTGTAGATTACATATTTGCGACATGTTTGACGAAATTCCTATCATGATTAGTAGGGGTCCATTCAATTCCTTATTCTAGTATTTAATTTTGCACCATTGTTTCGTTGTGTTATTTCATTTATGAACTTGTCATTGAGTTTTGAGTGGTGGTTTGGGCCTGAAAAAGCGCCTTAAATCCCACGGACGCAGGCACAGTTCTGGGAAATTGAGTCCTTGGATGCAAGCATGCCTATGCCATGGGAGCATCCAAAGCCTCCCAAAATCACCCAATTCTTATACTGTGGGAGCGTTTGGGGTTTAAGTGGGTTAAAAAATTAGTGGAAATGAGGGGCTAGTTACCGGAGTGGTGGGGATGGTTCTTGGGATTCTTGTTTCTAATGTGGAATTTTTGTATGATGTGTTTCCTTCAATTCCACTTCCTTAAGGTCACCTAGGTGGTTTAATATGATCATAGTAGCCTCTCATCACATGTTTACCACGGTTGGTCGGTTACTTGGGTAGATGTGGGATGAGTGTGTTACAAAGTTGTATCAAAGCGTGGTTGCGCTCTCCTTGGGCGGTGTGTTGACTGTGCATTGATGTCGATTACATATGTGTTCAAAATGCTTATGTGATATGTGCTTGTTGTGTGTGCATGGTGGTGGAAATTGTTGCAGTTGTGTCTCCATGTGGAAGTTGATGGTGTTTGTTGTTGGATGTGATCGTCATGAGTGCATGTTGATTATGCATTTGTTATGCATGTAAATGTATATATGTTTATATGCATGAATTTTCATGGTTATGGTTGTCAATGAGGTCATTGTATGCAATTAGGTCATCAATATATTTTTTGTATGTTATGATGCTAATGTGTTGGCTGAGATAGAGCAGGAGATGTAGATCATCAAAGTGAATTTGCATCACTAGACTTTGGGGTAAGAGCATATCGCCATATAGGTATTGTATGTTTGGCATGCAGGTATGTTATTTAATGGATTGTTCTGTGTATGTTTGTCATTTTATTGTTTTTGTGGTTACATGCATGATAAATTTTAGTCAAATAGTGTGATAATATGTACATGGGTTGGTTAGTATTGCATGGTATTAACTTGGTGTCTATGTTATATGTTGTGGATGATTATGTTATATGATTAACTTGTTGTTGTTATATGTTAGTTAACTCAATTATTAGTGTTATTTCCTTTAAGATCTTGATATTATATGTACCATGCTAGTTTGATTGGCCTATACATATTGTTATAGTTATGACATTCATGTATGCGATGATCTAGTAGTGATATTGGGTTGTACTAATCTAGATTGACTATGCATATGTGATTGTTATGCATGAATGGAATTTTTTTATGATGTGAACATGTTAACTAGTTATTGTTATGGATATCATGACCTTATTTATGTTTAAGTTGATATGTTGATAATTTATGTTTGGTTAATCTAGATTGATTGACCAGATAGCCTCCTTTGAGAAACAGTAAGGTATGAGTTTTCTTATACCATCTACTTGGTGCTTGACTGTTTGATTATGTCATCTATCTGGTGTTGAGTGTTTGGTGTCTATTATGTCGTCTAGTTGATTTATCTGACATGGCACATTTATATTTTGTTTGAATGTTTGATTCATTTCATGATATGAGCATGTATCTATAAGATTGCATGAAGTAATGATATTCTTTTAAGAAGGTTGTACTAACACACTATGTGTTGAGATAGATGATGCGTACTTGAGTATAAGTAGGTGATAGTTGTAGCAATATGTATTATGAATAATGACTATGATTTGATTGCTTACATATAACTAACAGTTGGGCGATGTGATAACACATAATAAAGACTCAATTGCAGCAAGGTAAACAATAATATGAAGGAATTGGGTAAGAATTCCTTTGGCTATGTTTGGAAACCCTAATTCCAAACGAATGAGTGCTTTGCATACATGAAGTATTCTTAACCTTAACACTCTCTAAAAATATATGGATCTGTGCTATATTTATGAACATGTATTTGACAGGTATAATAATTGGTTTCCATTTATGGTTGGATTCGTCAAGGGAATTGGAATCCCTTGAGAGATGGTATGGAAGTGTTCAGTTACAAGGCATCATGCTTGGCATAATAGGGTAAGGTAAATGGTATATTGTATGTTTATGTATACACTGAAAATTATGTGTTTATGGTGGTATGAAATCCTGGTGAAGGCAGGTTGAACTTTCCTTTGGAAGCACTGGGACCCATGGGGATTAAGTCATGGTGTTTGCTTCCAGTCTTGTGCTTTCAGTCTTTTATGATTTATTTGTGCTTGATTTGCAGTTTTGTTTATGTCTAGTGCAAGGCCTTGCCACTTTGTTTACGGTGTTGTATTGTTTTTGGTTTTAATGGTTTTTCTTCTTATTGGTTTCTTGTTCTTGTGTTTTGCTTAAGAGTTTTAGGAATTTATTGGGAAAGAGGAAATTTGATGGAGCTCTAGGAGAGATGAATTGAACCCAACAGGTAACGAAAGACATGGATGAAGCTCAGTGCATGAATAAGTGCAACAAAAGGTAAGAATATGATAGTCGGTTGGACTGGTTGGTCCATTGAGGTAAATGGACGGTGGCTGAACAATTGCGAGGAAGGTAAAGTGAATGGATCTAAGGTGTTAGTTGCCTTGGATATGTTGGGAAACATGGTCCTCAATGTTGTGCATGTTATGCATGAATAAAGGAAGTAATTAGATGTGATCATGATTATGCTAGTGTTTATATATGTATACATGTATGTCGTGTCTGACAGGGTCGTCATGGATCATGATTGTTTTATGATGATTATATTATTGATTTTTGTAGCATCAAAAAGTGTTCCAAGTCTCAAAATTTGTAAGGAGGCTTGGACATCAGTATTCCAAAAAACCCAGAAACCGTTTGTGGAAATTCCACTCGTTTTGTGTTTTATTAAAATAATTAATTATTTTAATGTAGACCCTATGTCTAAACTTAGGGAAATTAAATAATTAACGGGTATTAATAAAACAAAGTGTGAATATTCTAGAGAACGAAGATCAAGTCAAGATTTAATTTTTCCAATTGATTAGACTTCTAATCTGGGCTGTTGATTCGTCAATAAGAAGATTATAAAAGAAGGTTTGAGGGTCATTTGGAAAGTAAGCCATGCATACACTCAGTAACCCGAAGGAAGTCAATTTTGAAGGAATAGAATTTGATTTGAGAGGGAGAGTTGGAGGGAATATTTGAAGAGGCAGAATAAGGAGAGGGAGTCAGCAGTGGCAGAGAAGGAAGAGAGAGGGACATAAAGGGCCACAAAAGGTAGCGCAGTGTACCCACATAGAATGACATAGTCTAGCACAGGGACTGCGCATAGAAGCACACAGAGTGACACATAGGGAGATAGTAGGCCTTCTGGGTGTCAGGAATTCTCCAAAAGGAACCAAAGAATCTATCTCAGGTCTTTTCTAAAGAAATATTCCAATCTATTTCTTGTATAGAATTCTTTGCTAAAGAATAATATACAAACCCTCATCTACTGCAACGGTTTTCCCATATTGGGTTTTTCCATGGACAATTGTCCAAAAATAAGTGCGTACATGTGATTGTTTCTTATGCTTATATTTCTCACTGTTCCTTGCTATGCATATACATAAGTGACTGTTGCAGTAGTATTTATTTCGAAATTTACTAGAAGAATTATGTAAATAAATGATTGAAATAATAAGTAGGAAAAATAAATCTACCACTGTAGAAAGATTTTCCGGATTGAAATTTTCACATGGTATCAGAGCCAGAGATGAGTAACAGGAGCTGAGAACCAACCATTGAACACAAATCAGACATTGCTGCAGCAACTAGGAAGGGTTCACGCAGTTCTCTAGAGAAGAAGGGAAGCATGGAAGAACAAATGGATCACGATGTTTCTGTTCTGTCATCCAGATTGGAAGGAAATTTTTTGTGTCAAGCTCTGCTTCTCTTGAGATATGGTACATTGACAGTGGGGATTCTTCTCACATGACATGAGTTCAAGAATGTTTCTCAAACTACCAAGAAGAGCAGATTGTTGGCAATATGATGCAAAGTGTTGTCCTTGATGGCAACCTACTTGATAAAGTTGATGGCAACCTACTTGATGAAGTTGTCCTTGATGGAAACCTACTTAATAAGTTGCCTATGATAAGCAACCTATGTGTTAAAGATGTAAGAATGATGTATCTCCATCAACACCAAAAGAGGAGCACTTGAAACAACAACAAAGAAAAGAGAAAATGAAATATGAAGCTGAGGCAGTTTTAGAAGGGTTAGTTGATTAGAGATCTGGAAAGGCAGTAGAGACATCAGAAAAAATTTGTAGAGGAATTGGCACGAAGGAGCATCTAAACAGCAATAAGGAAAATAGAGAATCAAGGAGCAACATTAGACAAGAAGCAGAGATAGTAACAAAGAGATAGCAGAAGCAGTAGAGAGGAAGCAAGGCAGATAAGGAATTGAGGCAGTAGACAATGCAGAGACAGTGAATAGAAGTAGAATGCATAATTGAAATGCTAAAAATATTAAAGTTACCTGCTAAGCCGTGATTAGAGAGAAAAGAGTACAAAGGCAGCAGCAGTAGAGATTGAGTGCGCAACACCGTGTAATAAAGAAGAATGGGAGAATGTAAGGATGAATTAATTGTTGATGGGCCGCAACCACAAATGACATAGGAGAATTAATTTTGTTTGGGTGAAGTCGTTTCACAGTGGAACAAGGATTTTCCCATAGATCTGAACTACGGAGGAGCAGAGTTTTATTAATACAGTCATTTTAGGCGTTTAAAGCCCTCAATAACCAAAATGAAGAGAAATTTATTAAACAGCAAAAGGCTTAAAGTTTTTGAAAATAAGTAGGACAAGTGGTCCTTACCACTTTAGCGCAAATCGCAAGATCGCAAGTTTGAAGTATTAGTGTCTTGTTGATGTGGATGTTTGCGATGTGCGATCATCGCGCCATCGCACCATCGCAACATCGCAATGTCACATAATCGCTCTCCGCCCATGCCAGAGTTCCATTGATTGTTTGTGATGCAATCATCGCGCCATCGCACGATCGCAGATCACACATTCATTGTGTTATCGCCATATATATTTGAACTGCCATTGAAACCGCGATGCGATTGAAAATCGCGCCATCGCAAATCTCAAGTGTTTTTCCTTTTTTGTTTGATCGCGCCATCGCGCGTTATTGCGCGTGTAAGTTGCCCAAGCGATATCTGTCAGATTGGATGATGTGGCACGATGGAACGTGAGCCCTTCAATCGGGTTGATTTTTAGCAATGGGCCCCAGTTTTAAATAATATTGATTAAGCCGTTGATTATGCATGTGGGGCCGGATCCAAAGAGAAAAAGAATACCTTTGGGACATTTCATGCATGGAAGAACGAAGATTGGATTTTCAATTTGGATCGGTTTGAATTTTAATATGAATACCATTGGTGGTTGGATGGTTTTGACTCATGGTTTTACTAAAGGCAAAACTATATAAGGAGAAGAGAAATAGAGTACGAGTGTGCATGCGAAAGGGTTGATAATAAACGAATCTCTTTTAGAGATATCTGTATGAATAAACTCTGATATATCTGAATCTATGGTGCACCTGTGAATATGATGATTGATCAAGAGCTCTAGATCAGATGATGATTAATTCTCGGTTTAATCGACTGAAGAAATCATGAAGAACGTATGCATGCGTAAGGGTTGTGAATGAATAAATTTTTCTAAGGAATATCTACATGGGCGAACTCTGTTCTTAACTGATAAATCTGAATCTACGATGCACCCATGGATATAATGATCTGACGATGATGAATCTCTGGTTTGAACGATTGACGAAATCATGAAGAACAGGTGTGAGTGTACTGAATGAATAAATATGGTGGCATGCAAGGTATGTCGTGTGAAAACTGGTGGATCCAGTGTAAAAATTGATGAAACGTGGTCCGCAGTGGTGCTAAGGGTCGAAGCCTTCAGTGAGGGGGTTGTAGCTCCCTTCCAGTGGTAGTTGGTAAACGAGAGCAGGGGGTAGTAGCTCCCTTCCAGGAGAGGCTGGTAAACGAGAGCAGGGGGTAGTAGCTCCCTTCCAGGAGAGGCTGGTAAACGAGAGCAGGGGGTAGTAGCTCCCTTCCAGGAGAGGCTGGTAAACAAGTGCAGGGGGTCGTAGCTCCCTTCTAGTAGAGGCTGGTAAATGAGAGAAGGTTGTAGCCTTCTACAGGTGGGTTCCTGCGTGCTGGTATAAGTCTGCACCAACATATATTGTAAGAAATTTTCTCTATAATAAATATTGAAGACAGAGATTACAGCAGCGGTGGTTTTCTCCCGAATTGGGTTTCCACCTTAAATCCTAGTGTTCATATGTGTTGCTTATGTTTGATGGTTTGTTATGTTATTTCTGTTCAAGCTTACTGCTTATAAATGATGCAATGATCTAAGTAAAGACATAATAAGATCTCTGGACATACAAGTTGGATGCAGTAATGTAACATATGGTTTTAAGAGAATGGAAAACTAAAAATTTTCAGCTAGCTCTAAATACTGATTCACCCTCCCCTCTTAGTATTTTTCCCAAAACAGATGAAATTTAAAATCACCATGGGAAATAAGGAAAAATGTACCCCTATCGGAAAAGGTACCATATTATTTCAAACAGAAGCTGGTAATAAGATTCAGGCCAATAATTCACTGCATGTGCCTGGTTTGGGGATGAACTTACTCTCGGTGTCACAACTTCAAAATAAAGGTTATGACGTTTACTTCCTTGGAAATGGAGTATACGTTAAACACCCAAGTTGGAAGAAGAAAGCACAAATCAGAGTCAGGAGCAATAAAATATACAAGTTAAAGCTTGAATCCCCAATGGAACTAATAGGCAACATCGATGAGAAGGACTTGAATGAGCTATGGCACAGGATAATGGGGCACTTGCATCATGGGGTTTTAAGGATTCTCAAGAATATTGTCACAAGAGTTCTAGAACTGAGCACCAAATGACACAATGTATGCAGAGGGTGTGTATTATGAAAATATGCCAAGGCAACATACCATAAAAGCAACAATAGGTCTAAGAGTGTGTTGAGCTTAATACACTCAGACATATGTAGACCACTGTCTACTAGAGCTCTTAGTGGTGCTGAATATTTCGTCACCTTCATTGATGATCATTCCAGAAAGACTTGGATCTAATTGATAAAGACCAAGGAAGAAGTCTTTGGCCGATTCAAGGAGTTTAAAGCTATGGCAGAGAATCTGACAGGGAATCAGATTAGACATTGTATTTAGACAATGGTGGAGAATACACAGATAAAAAATTTATAGAGTTCTGCGCAATTGAAGGCATCAGAAGAGAGTGGAATGCTCCATATAATTCGGAGCAGAATGGTATTGCAGAGCGGAAGAATAGTGTTATTGTCAAAGCTACAAGGGAAATGTTGTACGATCAAGACATGCCCAAATTTTTGTGGGTTCAAGCTTGCAATACATTTTTTTTATGTACATAACAAGATTCCTCATAATGCATTGTGTAAGATAACTCCATAAAGTGTCTTCACTGGCAGCAAGCCTGAAGTGAGCCACTTTAGGATCTTTGGCAGTACGACATATTGTCATGTGCCTGAAGAGAAGAGGAAGAAGCTGGATAAGACTGTGGAAAAGGGATATCTGGTGGGATATTGTGAGAACTCAAAGTCTTATAGTATATACATTCCTGAGAGTAGGAATACTGTGGTACATTGGGATGTGAAATTCATGGAGGAGAGGGCATTTAGAAAATCTTGGGAGATGCCTTCTGCTATGCAGTCTAAGGAGGATCCGTTGGTCGAGCCACAATGACTGATAGAGGGTAATACGAGTGCCTCCCAAGGCATGGAGATCCAAGGGATACATCGCATGAGGACATGTAGATAGGAGAGTAGGTGGATCCACCCACTACCAGTGGTAAGACGAGTAGGGAATTGCGACAGATTCTGAGGGAAGTAGAAGAGTTTCCTGGATCCCTCCGAAATGAGAATAGGCAGCACATATAGCCTGAAAGGTATCAAGCCTTGGTAGCACAGGTTGGAGAGCCATCTAGTTTTCAAGGGGCAGCTCAACACTTGGTTTGGGTCGATGCGATGGTGGAAGAGTACAACTCCATCATAACAAATGATGTTTGACAAGTGGTTCTGAGGCCTCAGGAAAAATCAATTATAGGTTTGAGATGGATCTACATGATAAAATATGTTGCAGATGGCAGCGTCGAGAAATTTAAGGCCAGGTTTGTGGCTAAGGGGTACACTCAGAAGGAAGAGATAGATTATGAAGAGACCTTCACCCTGGTAGCCCGATATACTTCTATTAGATCTGTGATATCCCTTGCCGCACAGATGGAATGGGAGATTCACCAGATGGACGTCAAGGCTACGTTCCTGAATGGGGTGATAAAGGAAGAAGTATATATTGAACAACCAGAGGGCTTTGATATGCGTGAAAAGAAAACTCATGTGTGCAGGCTCAAGAGGGCCTTGTATGGACTAAAGCAAGCCCCTAGAGCTTGGTATGGTCGAATTGATAACTACTTGCAAAAATTGGGATTTGTCAAGAGTGACACAGATCCAAATCTCTATTATTGGAGAGTAGGGGATCAACCTATTATATTGGTGTTATATTTATATGATATATTCCTAATAGGATCATCTAGGCTCATCAAGGACTGCAAGGAGAATTTAGCTATGGAATTTGACATGAAGGATCTAGGGCTGATGCATTATTTTATGGGGTTGGAAGTTTGGCATCAGAAGGGTGAGATCTTCCTTAGACAAGGAAGATATACTACAAAAGTTTTGAAAAGATTTCAGATGGAGGACTGTAGTGTTGGAAATATTGTCATTGATGGCAACGAAGAAGATCAACATCAACAAGGTATAAAGGAGCAACAAGGCAAAGAAAATAGAAGTGCATTGAAACTGCTACATTGAATAATTTGTAATGATGTGAAATTGTTGATTGAGCTAAATTGGTGTGATGCAAAGGCAAGTCTTTAAGGCAAAGGCAAGACTCCAAGACAAAGATATAGATGAATTAAGCTGAATTGTTGTGATAAATTAATGATATACATTGTTATTTGATGTTGGAATTAAGTTCATCCATTCAATCATTACATGTGGCTGCAATTATTATTGGATTATTTATGTATTTTTTGGAGTAATATTCAAGATATGAAGTGTGTGGAAATGAATGAGTGGAAGGCAAAGAGTGAAGCCTATTATCTTCCTATTCCTATGTGGAATTCAAACAACCAGTAAACTATCTCTACAAAAGATGTCATTTTGGAGTGCATAGGGAGGTTAGAGAGCTGGAGAATGTGAGAGAGCTGATTAATATACTATGCATATATGGAGCTGATGTGAAGCAAATTTGAAGGGAGAAGAGGCAAAAGTAAAGATGGAGATACACAAATTGTATAACCAGGTAAATCAACATATTGTTTTCATGTTGTGTGAGGGGATTACGGTCTCCTTTCAAGTTGTATCTTGATAAAATGTTTAGTTGGAGCTGGTTGAGGTAGGAGTCTCCTGTGGGTGGTAGCCTTAGAAAACACATGGGAGTTGGAGCTTCCTTGCATAAATTTGAGGTAGCAGCCTCGTGTAGGTTGGAGCCTACATAAAATCAGATGTAATAAGGAGTAGGAGCTTGCCTCACATCAAAAAAATAATAAATTCATGGTTTTCTCCCTTATGGGTTTCCACTTATATCTGGTGTCCATGTGCATTATTATTATGTGTTGATGTGATGTGTTACTCCTCTTATTTCTTGCTGTTCACATGTTTAGTTTGCTGATCATTATTTATTGAGTTTCTCATGTAATGATTTTTTTAATGAGTTTAATAAGAAAATTTTAATGTCCATGAATGGAATACACTGATTCACCCCCCCTAAACTAAATGGATACTCCAATTATTACCAAGTGGAAGAAAATTGACATGTCTAAAGATGATGATGCTAATCCTACTTTGTATAGGCGGCTCATAGGTTCTCTGATGTATCTGATAAACACTAGACCAGACATCTGTTATGTTGTCAATAATCTCAGTCAGTTCATGGTGGAGTCGAGGAGGGCTCATTGGGCATCAACCAAACATGTTCCCAAGTATTTACAAGGAACAATCAACCTTGCACTGAAATACACTAGAGGCAATGACATCATGTTGAGTGGGTTCACTGATGTAGATTGGGTTGGGAGCCTAGTAGATCGGAAAAGTACCAGTGGGTACTGTTTCAGTGATGGATTGGGGATGAAATCATGGTGTAGTAGGATACATAAATCCGTGGCCCTGAGCCCCGTAGAAGTTGAAAATATGGTAGCTAGCACGACTTCGTGTGAGGCCATATGGATTCGAAAATTTCTTTTGAACTTACTTAAGGAGAATATGGATGCGACCAAAATTATTTGTGATAATCAGAGTTACATCAAGCTCTCCGAGAATCCTGTGTTTCATGATCGGTCGAAGCACATTGAGATCATGTGTCATTTCATCAGAGACTGTGTCCAAAGGGGAGCTATACAATTGGAGTACACTCCTACAGGAGAACAAGTGGCAGATATCCTCACAAAAGCTCTTGGATAGGCAAAGTTTTTCTATTTCAGAGAAAAGATGGGGATGGTCAAGAATCCATTTCAGTAGCAGGAATGGATAGGTTGAAGATTAAAAGGGAGATGCAATACAAATGAGGCAGCGACAATGATAGTGTCATGGGTAGCGGTAAAGAAGGCATCAGTGCAACAAATGAGGGGCAATAACCAGGCATCAACAATGCAGAGGATGCTTCAAGACAGAGCAATGTGCAATGGGCATTTTGCTAGAACACTTTCCTCACTAAGAGGGAGTGTTGATTTTTGTAGCATCATGAAATGTTCTAAGTCTCAAAATTTTTAAGGAGGCTTGGACATCAATATTCCAAATAACCCAGAAACCGTTTGTGAAAATTCCACTCGATTTGTGTTTTATTAAAATAATTAATTATTTAATGTAGACCCTAAGTCTGAACTTAGGGAAATTAAATAATTAATGGGTATTAATAAAAAAAAGTGTGAATATTGTAGAGAATTAAGATCAAGTCAAGTTTTAATCTCTACCATTGATTAAACTTCTAATCTGGGTCGTTGATTTGTCAATAAGAATATTATAAAATAAGGCTTGAGGGTCATTTGGAAAGTAATCCGGGCATACACTTAATAACCTGAAGGAAGTCGATTTTGAAGGAATAGAATTCGATTTCAAAGGGAGAGTTGCAGGGCAGAGTTGTAGAGGCAGAAGAAGAAGAGGGAGTCAGCAGTGATAGAGAAGGAAGAGAGAGGGACGCAGAGGGCCACAGAAGGCAGCGCAGTGTGCCCACGCAAAGTGACACAGTCCAACGCAGGGATTGGGCATAGAAGCAAGCAGAGTGATGTATAGGGAGATAGTGGGCCTTTCGGGAGTGAAGAATTCTCCACAAGGAACAAAAGAATCTATCTCAAGTGTTTTCTACATAAATCTGCCAGTATATTTCTTCTAAAGAATTCATTGCTGAAGAATAATATATAAACCCTCATTTGCTGCACCAGTTTTCCCGCATTGGGTTTTTCTGGGGAAAATTGTCCAAAAATAAGTGTGTACATGTGATTGTTTCTTATGCTTATATTTCTTAATGTTCCTTTCTCTGCATTTACATAAGTGAATGCTACAGTAGTATTCATTTCGAAATTTACTGGAAGAATTTTGTAAATAACTTATTGAAATAATAAGTAGGAGAAATAAATCTATCACTACAAAAAGATTTTCTGGATCGAAATTTTCACACACACACACACACACATATGTTGTTGAATTTTAGTGACCTTGGGGCTAGGTTAGAGTCTTAAATAACTGACACTACCAAATTGAGAATCTCAACCACTAAACTAATTTGCACAACGGAAATATAAAGCAATAAATCATATATCCAAAATATATACAACTTTTTCAAAATTTCAACCAAACTTCATTATATTAAAAACATATAATACAACGGTCTAGGGCTCTCGTACCAGGGATAATGGCCCTCATACATCCACTAGTACAATACAAGATACTCTGACCATCTGGCTATGCCACTGACAGGTCCTCTCGGTCGTACCCTATACCTGCCCGGTCCTTTGGATCCCGATCTTTAGCTCCTACCTCTATCAATGCTCCAAGTCCATCTGGCCACTGAATCTCAGTTGTCCAATATACTCTCTATTTGTCCCTTCGTCCATCAAGGGCACAACCCATCAAGATTCCTATCAATTTGTTCACAGCTTCACTTGTGAACAGCTCTCAACCTGCCCACTGCTGCTCCTTGGCTACTCTGGGACTTCAACTCACTATGTGTTAAGATTCAACAAGAAAATTTCAGCACCCACGCCTAGTGCATTAATAACCTACACTAGGGTGGGGCCCACAGGTGCTAAATTTGGCGCATGTCTATTTTAGTTACCCTTAATTAAGATAGACAATAAAATGTAATCTTGTCTCAAAATAACTTGTAATAATTAACAGAGAGTGATAAACTCATTTAGCTCATGAATTTCGAGTTAGAGGTAGTTGGTGAAGCATATAGAGTAATTATAGTTGTAACAGAGTTTGAAGTGCAGTGGTGTATTAGTTAATGCAAGTTGTAATCGGTTTAACAAAGTTAAGTGAGTTAAACTCAGTTGTGATAGTTGTAATTGCTTCATAAACTAGTGAGAGATAAAGTGAATTAAATATTAATTAATTCACAATTAGTGATCTCACATGCAACTGAGGATTTACTATTATTAGCTGCATGCATGTCAGATCCAGTGGAGACCTAGTTGATATCTAGGTGAAAGGGAAGTTGACTATTAGTTGTAGGATTATTAGGCTGCACCCATGGAACCAAACACCCATTGGAGTGCCCATGATACTTGCATAGTCAAGGAAGGCCAAAATTCCTATTATTTAGGGATTGCGCAAGCAAGGCAGGTTGTCTGGAGGTAGTAAATTGGCTAAGTATTGGTTAGTTTTATGTATGACAGTGTGAGAAAATTAACTGATTACAAGAGGGCTCTTATGAGAAGAGTTGTATGTAATTGTTTCATGATTCAATGTTGAATATACAATAGAAGATAGTGGGGTTTTGAGCAGCAATCTTTCCCCGGGAAATTATCTGTGTCTTGTTTGATTTGATTCTTCTTTGCTTCATGTGATTGGAAATCGTGTTTTTAATTGCGCAAAATATTTGTAGAAGCGATTCAATATTTAACTTTAGTAAATTTCTAGATTGGATTGAATCCAAGATATACATGCGTTTTGTATAATTTCTACATGTTATAAGAGCAAAGGAAATCAAAATTGTGAATAAGGAACTCAGTTTGTGACCGGATAGAATTCAAATTTACAAAAAGACTTTCTTGGTGCTACAGCTGATTCAAGATAGAAATGGGTTTCAATGGCTTGAGGTTGGAGTATGCACTCGAGGGAAGCTCAAACTATATTGCTCGGAAGGATAGTATGGAGGCATTACTTGAAGACAAAGGCTTGAAGGAATTCATTCACAATGATGTTCCTAAACCAGCTGTGATAGATGCTGTAAACCTTGATGCATGGAAAAATAAAGTGGCAAAGGCGAGGAGGATCATATTCGAGGGAGTATGAGACCACATAGTCTCAAGCCTCCATGGGAAAGCCACACCATATGCAATGTGGAAGGCTTTAACAGATCTATTCCAGAGCAGCAACGACCATAGGAAATTGGTGCTCAAAGATAAACTCAGGAAGGTCATGATGGAAAAGGGCGACTCCATACCAAAATATCTAACGAAGTTTGTCTAATGTCAGGATGAACTGGGGAGTGTTGGTTTAACCATCATTGATGATGATTTGGTGAGCTTGGCTCTCCTAGGACTTTCCAATATTTGGCACAATTATCAATACTCTGTCAATGGAAGGGAAAAATTTCCATATTGGGAGCGATTGTGGTTGGATTTGGTGTAGGAGGAGTTCAGACAGAACACCAGAAATGGATCTTCATCTAAGAATGAAGCTGAAGAAGATTGTGGTTTGGCTGCTAAGGCGACGAAGGGGAAGGGGAAGAAATTCCATTCCAAATCCAAGTCCAA
Source organism: Pinus albicaulis (assembly GCA_034641835.2). Lineage (NCBI taxonomy): Eukaryota > Viridiplantae > Streptophyta > Pinopsida > Pinales > Pinaceae > Pinus > Pinus albicaulis. The sequence continues at coordinate 92,285,538 of CM076570.1, read as the reverse complement.
AAATGGCAAGAAGCAGGACATGTTCAAGGTGGAGTGTTTTCACTGTCACAAGCATGGGAATTTTGCTACTAACTATCCACAAAATAAGAAGAACAAGAAGGTTGGAGGATCTGAAACTGGTGAGGCTTTGGCCTCACAAGTTGAGCTTGACTTCTCATTGATTGCATGCGTGGTGTCAAGTGCATTTGGATCTGTGTGGTATTTAGATAGTGGCGCTTCCTTTCATATGATGGGAGTCAAGGAATTTTTCAGTGACTTGGAGGGGAAGGATCTCCAGATGCATATTGAAATGTCGATGATGGGCAGTACAGTGATACCGGGATTGGTACCATTAACTTCTAGAGGTAGTCAAGTAAACCCTTTCAATTAAAATATGTAATGCGTGTACCAAGTTTGAATAAAAAATTAGTCTCAGTTGCAATGTTGGAGGATAGAGGCTATGATGTTGTTTTTAGTGAAAGGAAAAGCCTTCCTGCGACACAAAACAACAGGACAAGCCAAGAGGATAGGGATTCGAGTTAAGAATATCAAAAAGCTGGAGGTAGATGGCTGCACAATAATGATGGGCAAGGGGAATAATGTGATGAGCTGAGATGAGTGTGAATTATGGCACATGAGATTGGGAAATCTTCACCATGAAGCCTTGAAAGTCATGCAGCAGATTTCTACTAGTCTTCCCAGGGGTACACTTGCGTATTCAAACACGTGAAAGGGATGTACTATGGGAAAATATATAGAGGCCACCTTTCATGAGAAGGAGAACCGAGATTTGGGGATCCTTGAGAGAGTTCACACAGACGTGTGTGGACCATTCTTTGTTGCTTTGACAACAAAACATAAGTACTATGCGATATTTTTTGATGACTTTTCTCGTAAGTGTTGGATCTTCTTCATGCAGAAGAAAGATCAGACATTCTCTAAGTTTCCTGAGTTTAAGGCACTCGTGTAGAAAGAGTCGAGGAAGTAAGTGAAGGCTCTTAGGAGAGATAATGGTGGAGAGTACATCTCTAATGAATTCAAGAACTTCTACAACAAAGAAGGAATTTGAAGAGAACTGATAGTGCCTCATAACACATAGTAGAATGGGGTTGTTGAAAGAAAGAATAGAATGATCGTGGGTGCAACAAGAGCAATTTTACATAATCAAGGCCTACTGATGCATCTGTGGGCGGAAGCATGCAACACTATGGTATTTGTGTAGAACAACTATCCTCATAGGATACTTGGCATGAGTACATCTAAAGAGGATTTCACTGGTAAGAAACCTGATGTTTCACACTTTAATATTTTTTTCTCATTTGTTTATGTGCATGTGACCAAAGATGTCAGGAAGAAGCTGGAACCAACAACTGAGATCGGTATTTTTGTGGGGTACACTGAAACACCCCATAATTATTGAGTGTACTTGAAAAACATCATAATGACTATTGTGCGACGAGATATAAAATTTGTTGAGGAGAAAGCCATGCGGTTGTCCCTTAAGAGGGAGCTGGACTTGCATGCAGAGGTGGAACTGTTGGTTCCTAAGGATGAGCCTCAAGATGTGGAGCAACCACATGAGAAGGTTCATAGAGTGAAGGAAAACACTCATGCAAAGCCATTCATCAGAAATGGCAGAAGGTGCACCACATAAGCTTATGGATTGAGACTTGATGCTACAGAGAATATAGGAGCCCCTACTTCACAACAGAGACAAAGACAATATCCTGACAAGTTTACTGGATACATGGCTCTTATGAGCATGTATTGTGATTAAACCATCTTCCTTTCAGGAAGCAGTGCAACAACCAACTTGGGTTGATGCAATGGTGGTGGAGTATGACTCCATTGTCAAGAACAATGCATGAGAGATTGTCCCAAGACCAGTTGATAAATTAGTGGTTGGATCGAGATGGATCTACAAGGTAAAGCAAGCTGCTGATGGGAGTGTGGAGAAATACAAGGCCAGATTTGTGGTCGGGGGATTCTCACAAATTGAGGGGATCGATTATGATGAGACTTTTGCACCTGTTGCAAGCTACTCTTCCATAAGATCCATCCTTGCACTCTCAACGCATATGGGTTGGTACATTCATCAGATGGATGTGAAAACTGTATTTCTCAATGGGGTCATTGAGGAAGAAGTGTACATAGATCAGCCTGAAGGTTTTGATATCTTCAACAGTGAGTCACATGTGTGCTGACTCAAAAGAGCACTATATGGGCTGAAGAAAGCACGTCGTGCTTGGTACACTCAGATAGACTACTATTTCATCGGACTAGGCTTCACCAAAAGTGAAGCAGATGAAAACCTATACCAGATTGTGGTTTAGGGTAAGCTATTGATTATTGTTTTGTATGTTGATGATCTAATTTTGACTGGTGATGAGAATCTGATACACTCATGAAAGGAGGATCTTGCAAGGGAGTTCGAAATGAAGGACATGGGAATCCTTCATTATTTCCTTGGATTGGAAATATGGCAGCGAGATGGTGAAATTTTTGTGTCTCAAGGCAAGTATGCAAAGGAGATATTGGGTAAGTTTCACATGGATAGTTGCAAACCCATGGATACTCCTCTTCCAGGAAATTGGAGGAAAGAGAATGCTACTTTTGGAGAGGTGGTGGATGCTACCATCTACAGGAACTTAGTTGGTTCACTAATGTATCTAGTGAACACCAAACCAAAAATTTGTTGCGACAGTTAACCAACTAAGTCAAGCTATCGTTAAGCCTACCAAGCTCTTTTGGAAGGTGGGGAAGCATGTCTTGAGATACCTGAGGGGCACATCAGAGTATGGTCTATGGTACAGACGAACAGAGGGAGTGAAGCTTCAAGGCTTCACGGATGCAGATTGGGCAGGAAGTCAATCAGATAGAAATAACACATGAGGAGGGATCTTCAGCATAGGATCGACAACAGTTTCCTGGTACAATAGGAAAAAACGATCTATGTCACTCAGTTCAACAGAAGCAAAGTACATGGCAACAATTCAAGCTTCATGTGAGGCTATATCGATGAGAAAGATCTTGGTTGGTTTGTTTGGTTCTTAGATGGATCCGACAATGATTCATTATGATAATCAAAGTTGCATTAAACTCTCAATTAATCCTGTGTTTCATGAAAGGTCCAAGCATATAGATATCCGGTACCATCATCTTAGAGATTGTGTGCAGAGAAGAATAAGGCTGCTTCAGTAAATTCCCATGAAAGATCAAGATGCAGATATTCTGATGAAGGCGCTCACCAGCAGAAAATTTGAATACCATAGAGACAGGATCGGGGTGAAGGATAATCCCTTTCTTATTGAGAGGGAGTTTTGAGATTCAACAAGAAAATTTCAGCACCCACGCCTAGTGCATTAAGCACCTACACTAGGGTGGAGCCCATAGGTGCTAAATTTGGTGCATGTCTATTTTAGTTATCCCTTAATTAAGATAGACAATAAAATGTAATCTAGTCTCAAAATAACTTGTAATACTTAACTGAGAGTGATAAACTCAGTTAGCTCATGAATTTCGAGTTAGAGGTAGTTGGTGAGGCATACAGAGTAATTGTATTTGTAATAGAGTTCGAAGTGCAGTGGTGCATTAGTTAATGCAGGTTGTAATCAGTTTAACTCAGTTAAGTGAGTTAAACTCAATTGTGATAGTTGTAACTACTTGATACACTAGTGAGAGATCAAGTGAATTGAATATTAATTAATTCACAACTAATGATCTCACATGCAACTAAGGATTTACTATTATTAGCTGCATGCATGTCAGATCCAGTGGAGACCCAGTTGAGATCTAGGTGAAAGGGAATTTGACTATCAGTTGTAGGATTATTGGGTCGCACCCATGCAACAAAACACCCATTTGAGTGACCATGATGATTGCGTGGTTAAGGAAGGACAAAATTAATATTCTTTAGGGATTGCATTAATCATGGATTGCACAAGCAAGGCATGCTGTCTGGAGGCAGTACGTTGGCTAAGTATTTGTCATTTTTATGTATGAAAATGTGAGACAATTAGCTTAGTACATGAGGGATCTTGTGAGAAGATTTGTATGTAATTGTTTCATGATTCCATGCTGAATATACAATTGAAGATATTGGGGTTTTGAACAGCAAGCTTTCCCCAGGAAATTATCTGTGTTGTGTTTGATTTGATTCTTATTTGCTTCATGTGATTGGCGATTGTGTTTTTAATTCCGTAAAATATTTGTAGAAGAAATTCAGTATTTAACTTTAGTACATTGTTAGATCGGATTGGATCCAATATATACATGTTTGTTGTATAATTTATAACCTATGGTCTTCCTGTGCTGCAATGATGAAGACCAACATAGGGCACGAAGGGTTTCCACCTATCACTACAAGATGTCCATCTCCCAAAATGTACACGGGCTAGGAGGACTGCCCATTACATGTTGCATAATTCCTTCTCCACATGCAAGTCTTAGGATCCACAATCCTTCTCCTGGTTGATAAGACCCTTGAGATCCAACAACTGTCAAGCTAGGAGTCACCTTTTTCCATCAAGGTGTTGCACTTCGGCTCCAATATGGACACTATTGCAATGTCCTCCAACTGACCATAAGTGTCCAATCTCCTCCATACTTGGTCCTCTCTCATGTCGCCCTCCACCAATCCTTGAGAGACCAAGTCCATGTTGTAGCATCTGTTCCTAGTTAGGGCATCCCCACACCTGGGAGACCCTTACTCATGCATGCCCACAAAATTTTCCAATTCGCACTTTGACCTACAATATAAGAGTTATTGTGAAAATATAAGCACCTCAATGTGTCCTCACCTAGGACACCATCAATCCATCGATAATCAAGTGAACATATGCAACACTCCTTGATGTTGTACTCTTACCTTCCAATCTGATGTGTCTGTTGTTACCTTGGCTGCTTGGTAAGTTTCCCAACAGTCCACGTGGGCACCTCAAAACAACTCCTAAGGTTTCATCATGTTTCCCATCATCTGATCCATATAAATATCTACTAATATATTTCCAAGTGTGCCCACCTTCTATTGTACAATGTACTTTATGACAACAAGTCTAGTGCACCTTATCACCTTAACACCTCACAAGGATGAAAAGCACATGATCCAAATATTGGCCCACAAATCATGGACCCAATACACCTCCAACTGTTGCTCCAGGAATGATTTTATTGTTGTACATACTGTGACTAGTTATGGCATCTTAGACTATTGTAACAACCCCTAATCAGTCACCAAAATTTCCCTTCTTGGCTGCAACCCAACTTTGGAGATGTCTTTACTTTGATTGTTGTTGTTCTAGGCATGAAAAAACCTTCATATACCCTAAAATGAGCTTAAATAGGAAGGTAGGGCCTGCAGCCTACCCACAACAAGAAAATTTTCCTCTCCTAAGGTTGTTCCACCCAAGAAGCACCTCACGCACCCCTTAAAACAACATTGTCATTCTCCTCCTTACCTAAACATTGACTACTCATTAAATCATCCTTGAAACAACAATAGTTTGGATTTGTTTTAACCATAAAAAAATTTTCCACATAGTCCACACTTACGTTCAACAACTTGGCCTAGAACGCATGCCTCTCCACGCTGTCTAGGGAAGATGTATCTTGTTGTTCCAATCCTCTCCTACATAGTCCACTAGCACAACAAATCGATTCTAGAGACAAACCTATTCAAGCCTGCTTTAACCCTCAAAGCAATCCTCAACCAAGTCTGCATTCCTTGTTGTAGTTTGACCTCCAAACATGACCCTTCATGCTGTCACCTTCGACCTCCTACTCGGACTTGTCCCCACACTGTCTTGACACTTTCTTGTTGTAGCTAGGGCATCCGAAATTTAGAGCTTCCTTGAGGTATATTTGCCACACAATGGATGATAAAAAATGATCATTCACCCTTTACTTATAGACAAATAAGGGGCTTCCTCAAAATGTCACAATGAGGGCTGTCAACTGTCATGAGCCTAAAACACCTTAGGCTAACCTACAAGCTCACTTGCAAACCCATCATTAATCTTCAAAAATTCATAACTCCTCAATGATAACTTGAATTTTGATGATTCATGATGTCTCAGAATCGTATCACCGAGCACTGTCATTCTCATCCATCACACATTGTATCTCCATCATGGTTTTGGCCCAAACATCGATGGGTGAAAAACCCCCAAGCTTGGATCTCAAGCCCACAAGACCATTTGTGGCGTTTTGACCTCCAACCCTTAAACACAAGGGCTTGGAGTACCTCCCAAGCTATATACAAGTCAACACTCCCTCTTAGAGAGGGAGGTACTTTCGAAACTAGGAAGCAATCACGATCTTCGACGACGACACTAGCCCATCTGGCATCCATCATTGCAGCACACAATTTGACAATCTCAGTAGTGCGTCTTCCTCATCATATCTGAACCTGAAGATCCCAAAAATCCATAGGGTTTCTCCCTTTGAGTCTAGACTCCCTCTGAGCCTACATGATCTCCACTAGCTCAGTCCTTTAGGGACTCGTCCTCCTAGATCAAATACCACTCATCAAAATCCCACCAATATCGGATATGCAACACCATGATTCGATATATACTCTAGCCTGCCAATATCTTGTCCATCTCATGAAGCCATATTGACCAAATTTATCTCTTCTAATACATAGAAACCCTCGAGGTTTCCAAAACATCCATGGAACATCAATGGAAGTCCACGATCAACAATCTGCCCTACAAAAAACTGTTGTTCACCAGGCTCACCATCAATCCACCAAAAATCCCAGCCATCTCACCATGTAACCTATCAAGACCACATCTCCATGTCTTTAGCTGCATCCTCTAATCCATGATCTAGACACCGACAACTCCCTTTGAGTTTCTTTGTTATGCACACTCTGATTCAATGTCCTCCAAAGTAGCTCAAATATTCTCTAATACCATGTTGAATTTTCGTGACCTTAGGTCTAGGTTAGAGTCTTAAATCAATGACACTACCAAACCAATAATATCAACCACTAAACTACTTTTCACAATGAAAATATAAAGCAGTAAATCATATATGCACAAATATACACATATTTTTAAAATTTTCAACCTAACTTCATTATATTAACAACATATAATACAACATTCTAGGGCTCACGTACCAGGGATAATGGCCCTCATACATCCAATATTACAAGACAATATACTCTGAACATTTGGGTTTTCCACTCACATCTCCTCTCGGTCATACCTTGTACCTTCCTAGTCCTTCGGCTCCCGATCTGCAGCTCCTACCTCTATCAATGCTCCAAGTCCATTTGGCCATTGAATCTCGGTTGTCCAATCTACTCTCTAGTTTTCCCTTCGTCCATCAAGAGAAAAATTCATCGAGACTCCTGTCGAGTTGTTCACAGATTCACTTGTGAAAAACTCTCAACCTGCCCACTTCTGCTCCTCAGCTACTCTGGGACTTCAACTCACTATGGTCTTCTTGTGCTGCAATGATGAAGACCAACATAGGGCACGAAGGGCTGACACCTATCACTACAATATGTCCATCTCCCACTATGAACACATGCTAAGAGGACTTCCCATCATCTGATGTAGAATTCCTTCTCCACAAGCAAGTCTTGGGCTCCACAATCCTTCTCCTGGTTTCTCAGACACTTAAGCTCCAACAATTGTTAGGCTCGAAATCACCTTTGTCCATCAAGGTGTTTCACTTAGGCTCCAACATGGACACTATCACGTTGTCCTCCTGCATACCATAAGTGTCCAGTATCGTCCACACTTGGTCCTCTCTCACGCTTCCCTCCACCAATCGTCGAGATACCAAGTCCTCGTTGTAACATCTGCTCCTAGTCAGGGAATCCCCACACTTGGGAGACCCTTACTCATGGCTGCCCACAGACTTCACCAATATGCCCTTTGCCCTGCAATAGAGGATCTATTGCAAAAATTTAGGCACCTCAACGTGTCCTCACCTAGGACACCATCAATTTTTCGATCATTAAGTGAACATCTACAAAAATCCTTGTTTTTGTCCTCTTACCTTCCAATATGATGTTCCTGTTGTTACCTTGGTTTCTTGGTAAGCTTCCCAACAGTCCACATGGGAACCTCCAAACAACTCCTAAGGTTTTCTTCATGCTGCCTATCATCTGATCGATCTAATGATCTAATCATGGATTTCCAAGTGTGCCCACCTTATGTTATACAATGTCATTTATGACAACAAGTCTAGGGAACCTTGTCACCTTAACACCTCACAAGGATGACAAACACTTGATCCAAATACTGGCCCACAAATCACAGATCCAACACACTTCCAACTGCTTCTCCAGGTATACTTTCGTTTTAGTTCATACTGTGACTGGTTAGGGCATCTTAGATTATTGTAACAACCCCTAATCAGTCACCAAAAATTCCCTTTTTAGCTGCGACCCACCTTTGGAGAGGTATTTACTTTGATTGTTGATGTTCTAGGCATGAACAACCCTTCATATACACTACATTGACCTTTAATAGGAAGGTAGAGCCTACGGCCTACCCACAACAAGAAAATATACCTCTCCCAAGATTGTTCCACCCAAGAAGCACCTCACACAACCCTTAAACCACCACTATCACACTCCTCCTTACCTCGGCCTTGACTGCTCATTAACTCGTCCTTGAAACAACATCAATTAAAACTTATTTTAACCATAAAATAGTCCTCCACCTAATCTGCACTTACATACAAAAAATCGGCCTAGAACGCATGCCTATCCACATTGTTTAGGGAAGATGTATCTTGTTGTTCCAAGCCTCTCCTACACAGTCCACTAGCCCAACAACTCGGTTATAGAGACAACCCTATTCAGACCTACTTTAACCCTAAAAAACCCCCTAAACCAAGTTTACATTCCTTGTTGTATTTCAACCTCCAAACAGGACCCTTCACGCTGTCACCTTCGACCTCCTACTCAGACTTGTCCCCACCTTGTCTTGACCCTCTCTTGTTGCAGCTAGGGCATCCAAATTTCAGAGCTTCCTTGAGGTATATTTCCCACACAATGGATGCTAAACAATGTTCATTCACACTTTATTTATAGAAAAACAAGGGGCTTCCTTAAAACGTCATAATGAGGGCTTCCAACTATCATGAGCCTAAAACACCTTGGGCTGACCTACATGCTCACTTACAAACCCATCATTAATCTTCAAAAATTCATAACTCCTCAACGACAACTCAGGTTCAAAATATTCTCGATGCGCTGGAATCGTATTGCCAAGCACTATCATCCTCATCCATCACATGTCATATCTCCATAACGGTTTTGGCCCAAACATCAATGGGTGAAAAACCCCCAAGCTTGGATCTCAAGCCCACAAGCCCATTTGTGGCGCTTTGACCTCCAACCCTCGAACACCAGGGTTTGGATTACTTCCCAAGCTATACAAAAATCAACATATGTATGTATATATGTATCGATGTTACTGTATGACAAGGCTTCAAGGATCATTCTTGTGGAGGAATAATTGCTTATGCGGGTGAATGTTATGAATAGGTTCTTGGTTTTATGAGGAATCAAGTGGGAAGAGTAACCCTGAAATATCTATGAGGTCAGTATCACGTGGACATGAATTGGTATTATATACATGTACTATGCCTATGTTTATGTTATGGACATGTAATGTTGAGGGGTACATCAACGAAGTGTGATATGTGGCATGCTAGGATAAACATGGATAGTGGAAAGACACTAAAAGCAAGGTTGTTTTTTGGGGGTTAGTGTGTGGTCTATGGATGTGAAATACTACTGTTGTGTATATGTTGCGCATGTTTCATATTTAGTGCTTGTACCTATGGTCATGTATACATGTAACATATGTAGTATTGTGTACATATGATGATTGTATCTATGTTGTATATATGGTGTTATGTGTGTAATGCATATGCAGTGTTAGGTACAGATGATGTTGTTTACATGTTGGATATCATATTGTGTGCATGTTGGATATGCAGTGTTGTGTAAATATGGTGCTATGTACATATGGTGTTGTGTGCATGATTGTACATATGGTTCTTTGTGCATGTGGTGTTGTGTACATGTTGACCATGTGGTGTTGTGTGCAGGTGGTACCGTGTACATTCCGTTCATGTAGCAATGTGTACATATGGTGTCATGTACATGTCATGCATGTTGTGTTGTGTACATGTGGTAGTGTGTATACATTGTACAAGTGGTGCGGTGCACGTTTTACATTGTGTACACATTGTGCAGGTGGTGCCGTGTACATGTGATGTTGTGCACATGTTGTGCAGGTAGTATTGTGTACAGGTGGTATTGTGTACATGTTATGCATATGGTACTGGTATACATGTGGTAGTGTGTGTATGTTGTACATGTTGTGTTGTGGGTATGCGGTACTATGTATGTGCATGGTGTAGTCATAGTATCGTGACATGTGTATTCATTGTGTTGTACTTTGTATATGTATTGTGTTGTATTAAACTCTGAGTGTAGGTGTATGTGTCATATGCCAGTGTGGGTGTGTGTATTGTATGGTGTTGTATGCCATGTGTGGATGTAAGTGTTGTGATGTACACTGTGTGTATGTGTACATGATTGAAGAGAAGCAAGGCCACTAGGTGTTTTCCGGGTGTGGCAACCGATCCGGTGTGTGTACAGAAAGAACAAAGGTAGAAGTAAGGACCGGTTGAAGGATAAGTATCAGTATTTTGTTTCAGTTCTATTATGCATGTGATCTACGATTATGACTTATATTGATGGTTACATGTGATTTATGATTATGGTTTATGATGATTGCATGCGATTCGTTATTTTGACCTATGATAGTTGTGTTTTGAGCTAACCAGATGTGATATGTTTATACATGATGATTTGATCAAACAAATAGTTTGACTTGTTGTAACAAGAAGTGAACATAATTGCAAGTTTACCATATTGACGAGCTACCAATGAGGTATGCTATGAATTTATTTCAATTTATTTTGAATCTAATGGAAATTATGTGCTTGGTACAGGAAGTACGTAAATTCCTGGTTGGGTGGTTGAAACTGATTTCAAGCATTAACAGCAACAACAAAAGGAATTGGAATAGGAAACAATATGTTGGTAAAGCATTTTAAGAGCAGGTCCATTGTGGGACACTGGTACCCAATAGTGTTCATTGATTTCCATGAGCATGCTATGACCGATATGATGGTTTCAAGGTAGGAATATGCCTTGTTTTTTTGTATCTTCTGATGTGAGGAAGCCTTGCCGAGAGATGGACTGCTAGGGATGGGGGTGCCAGTGGAACTTGGAAGGTGTGTGACTGCATGGAAGGGGGTGACTATATTTCTTGAGGTACTATGTAGCAGAGAACGGAAGGCCAGGGATGGATTTTTTTGTCATTAAAATTTATAGATGGAATCATATGCACATTGGGAGTGTGCCCTAGAACAATGAGCCGGTAATTTTTCATTGACGATACATTAGTGCCGGATTGTAGTGCGCAATAGATTATGGACTTCCTAGGAATGAGGTGAATCCTAGTATTACTTTGAGGGTGGAGGTGTGAGCCTCTAGTAGGGAAAACTTTAAGGATGGAAAAATATTTTGAAGTTTAAAAAATTGTCGAATCTTACTAGTACCTAATATGAAAACTATAAAATTTGTATTGATGAATTTGTAAAATTACTAAAACTTATAATGATTTTATATATACTCTCTATACAATGTTGGCGATTTTTAACGTAAAATAAATTTATATTGTAAAATTTGGGCAAATAATTTTTATAAAAAAGGAAATTGGTGAATCTTTTTTTTGGAAAAATGATGGAAAATTAGCCCACCTACGAATATTAGCCCCTAAAATTTTCCATGGCCTCTGGATACCCTTGTTGCGGATGCAAAAATTGTATCTTTTTATTTGCAGGTTGAGAAAATGTGCATATGTGTATATTATTGTAAATACTGTATCGAGCTAGATTTATAAATCTCCATAGACAAATTGGTTGTATATATGGTTTTCATTGTAAATACCGTAATGAATTGGGATATAAAGTTCTAGTACATGGTACGTTTGTCATGTTTTCAGCAGTGGTCATTGTAAATACTACAATGAGCTACGTTATAAAGCTCCATAGGCTGTATGTTTTGTGTTTAGCAGTTTGCTATTATATAGGTATCATTGAACACTGAGGACGGTGTCCCCCCAAGGGGGAGGGTTATATAACATCCCTTGTTAAAAATCAATGTAAAAATATAAGACCACAATCGATGGGACACTTATTCCAAGCCAAATGTTGGGGAAAACATCCTAGAGGGTGTTCATTTCGGTTATTATGGCTAATGGAAATTGGCAATGGCAAAGGCTTTGGAAAGAAAAAATGGAATTTTTGGCACATTTATTTATGAAAATAATGGAAAATATGAGAAAATGAAGCTTAAAGGTCACAGGTTTCATGTGAGGAGGAAAATGAAGGAAAATAATGGAAACTGAAGAAAATAGAGGCCTCATTGATAAAAAGGCTTCTGAGGATGAATTGGAAATATTTTTCTCACACTTATGTCTCTCATTTTACTCTCTCTCCCTCTCTCTCTCTTTTGGACACTTGGGGTTTCTTGGAGGACTTTGGCATTGGATCAAGAAAGGCAAAGAAGGTAAGGAGAAGGAAGGAGCAAACAAGGAAGAGCAGGATCAAGTAGCTACAATAGGATTCTTTGCAGGTATTGATTTTCATGTGTGATTTACTTACTAGATTTGGAATCCATGGTATTGCACATGGTTATTTTCTGTCATTGGATGTTTTTCTCTAGGCGTGACAATGTTTTTAGCCTAGCTTTTCCATTTCCAGATAGCCTTAATGAGATGGGTTCTCAGGTTTGGTTGAGCTGGATTATTAGATGGATTCGAAGCCGAGTGAGGTGGATCTCCTAAATGACAAACACATGGCCTAGTGATCCCTAAACTAGACTGTAGATTACGATAAATACATTGGCCTAGTGACCCTTGAACTAGACTATGGGTTGCGGTAAATCCAAGATTGTGTGTCTCAGTGGGCCTAGGAATCCTTGGCGGTGAATGGTGGGATATACGGTTAAGCCAAGAGATGGATTTATCTCTGTTGGGCCTAGTAGTCCTGGGATGGGATGTATGGTAAATCCTGGAGAGAGGGTTTCGGTGTAGGGCCTGGCGATCCCTGGATTAGACTGTGGATTACGATAAATCCTGAGAGACTAGGAGGGAATAAAATTCTTCACGGTGTAGGTGGAGAACTCCGGTAGCATCCATGCTTGTTTCCTCTAGGTTGTGGATAGATGATGTTTGTATCTCCTCATGTTTTTATTTGTAAACGAATAAAAAAAGTATCTATGACCTAATGTATGATACTGCAACTAATGATGTAAGGGAACAATGCTTCTTATCGATTCTCAGATAAGTATGAGACCCCTATGTTCATATTTGTTATTTAAACCTGAAGATTACATATTTGCGACATGTTTGACGAAATGTCCGTCATGGCTAGTAGGGATCAAGTCAAGTCCTTATTCCAGTATTTAATTTTGCACCATTGTTTCACTGTGTTATTTCATTTATGAACTTGTCATTAAGCTCTGGGCAGTGGCTTGGGCTGTGGGCCTGAAAATTTTCCTTAAATGCCACATACGCAGTCACGGGACTAGGAAATTGAGTCCCTGGCCATACACATGCCATGCCATGGAGCATCCAGAGCCTCCCAAATGCACCCATGCCTATATTATGGGAACGTCTAGGGGTTTAGCGGGTTAAAAACTCAGTGGGACCAAGGGGCTAGTTACTTGAGTGGTTGGGATGGTTCCTAGGAGTTTTGTTGCTAATGTGCAAGGTTTGTATGATGTGTTTCCATTGATTCAACTTCCTTAAGGTCACTTAGGAGGTTGAATCTGATCTTAGTAGCCTCTCGTGACATGTTTACCTTGGTTGGACTGTTACTTGGACAAATGTGGGATGAGGGTGTTAAAACAGGGGCCTTGGATGGAGCTTCTTCCATAGAGACAAAATGGTGTAATACTGCAACTTCAATTTCTTATTCCACTTCTTCGTCATGGAGAGGTGTAATAGCTTGTTGCTACAAATATTAGGTTCAATTTTCTCAACAATTCACTTAAAATCCCATCAATTGTTGTGCAACTCACGAGCTTATTGGGTTCACCCTCGAATCCATGCAAGTTCCAAACTTCGTTGAATTCAAGCATGAGATGAACGTGTACACCAGGGAGGAACATTCCCCACACAACTTGGGGGGAATCCACCAATTACAAATAACCATATAACTCATGAACCATTATACAAAAATATGACAAGGTGTGCGCTCATTTATTTCTCCCTTCCATGCAGAGGCAAAGCATTGAAAAATCCACATAGTGCACATATTGGGTAGGGTGAAGATTGCCTCTCTGATTGGAATACTCTAGAAAAAATGATGCATATATGTAAGGTGGAGTATCTAATATATTTTCTTGATGTCTAAACTCTTCACAATTGGTCTTCAAAGCATTAGTCTGATGGCCCACTCAATTGAAGTCATTCCTTCTTGTTCCAATAACCAAGTTTGCAACCAACTGTCAAATACATATTCTGACAGAAAAACGTTCCAGCGAATGTGAAATATTGGGTTTGGATAGGACCCTCCTATGCTTATGGCTGAGCCACCTATTGAGATTTTGTGTATTTTGGGTAGCATCAGTTGTGCTCTAGCTCCCAAACTTTGTGGAGGGACTAGAGTACACTTGATCTACAAGACCCAAAAATTGATTTGGGAAATTTCATCTGGTTTAGGAGATATTAAATTAATTAATTATTTTAATGTATTTCCTAAGTTAAAACTTAGGGAACTTAAATAATTGAAGTGAATTTAATTAAACATGTGATGAAATTGCCTTAAGTCACACAGATCAAGATTTATTTTAATCTTAGCCATTGATTCAAGATTTGATCATGGCCGTTGATTTGTCAATGATAAAAGTATAAAGGAAAGGCTTGGGGTCATTTGTAAAGACACACAGAGGCAGAGCACTGAAGCTAAGCTAAGATTCTAGTGTAGCCTTTGCTAAGAATACTCAGAAGTGTTTCAGCTGCAGAGAGGGGAATTTAGGCCAAGGGGATGATCCGATCTTGGGGTCTAGAATGTTGTAAAATGTAACTAGGTAGGTCTTCATGATGACTATGTAATTATGAAAAGAAGAAGACAATGATAATAAAAATGTATTTTCGTCTCATGGGTTTCATGAGCAATATTTTATGTAGATATAATTCTTCTTGATGTCTATTAGGTTCATGTCTTCTTATTATAGGATTAAGTGTCGAAGTCATGAAGGATCCAGACCTTATAAAGAAACTCACAACAACCCTCCAAAAGTGTTGGAAGACAAGCTCAAAATATGGCGGAAACAACCTTCAAACAATCTTGGAATATATGAGAAGTAATACCTCATAAAAATTCAGAGAAGATAAACTTCAAGTCGGCCTAAATTAAAGTTGTAATGTCGGCCTAAGTATCAAGATGAATGGTCGGCCTAATAGCTTATCTGTCTCCTATATATATATGTATTTACTGTGGCTCATTTGGTGAATAGAATTGCGGATTTTTTTTGAGGTTATATAACATCTAAAAGCATTACAGATGAATCTGAGATTGTACAACGTTAAAAGTAGCAGAAGAATAGAATGTGGATTGAAGGAATAGACTGCAAAAGTGACTAAAGGTGACTGAAGGTACGATGATGATGACAGTAGGTACGATGATCACTAAAGGTACACGATAACTGAAGGTACACGATGACTTAAGGTACAATGACTGAAGGTTCAGAAATGGTACAGTAAGAACATCTCCGAGTTTAAAGTATCTAAGGAAAGAATTTTTTAAAGTCAAGATAGTGATCTAAAGGTGGTAGAAAGTGAAGAAGGTAAATCAGAGATTTACCTTCCTAACTACATTTCAAGATGTTCAGTTACAAGTGAAAATTATTCTGTCTCTACGTTTGACTAAGTTCTTAGATAATTGACTTGATGAAAGATTAACTAAGAGAAATAAGAGAATACATAAGCAAGCTCACAAGTAATTCTCAAGAAGAGAATTTGAGTTAATCACTTTCCCTACAAATTCTCAACATGGTATCGGAGCTATGGTGCTAAAATTAAAGAAAGGGCATTTAAGAGACACTCAAGGTACAAGTCCACAGAGCTCGAACATCCTTGGAATATTCGGGTGAGATGACAGTAAGACAATGCAGATGTCGAACTAGGTTCGATACCTCAAGCTGGAGGGAACACAGTCTCAGAAAAATTACAGTTCAAGCTGCTCATTTAAGATTTCAGTCATGATCACAATGTAACTTCGTGTTATAACTGTATGGCTCAGTGGTATTATAGTATGTTGTTTTGGTATGCCACAAGTGTTGCATAATGCAAACACTGTAATCTCAAGCAATCTCACAGTGACAAACTCCTCAGTGTTTCGGCACTATATCACAACAAAGATTTTCCAGTGTAGTTTTCTTGTCTTACAACATAAATTACAGTAACATAATAACTCAATGAAGTGATACTCAGTAATATGATAATCTCTGTATTATAGTGGTGACTCGATACCATAAGGTCTAGGTGGATCTACATTGAAGAAGAAAGGCTACCTCCAGAGGAAATTCAAATTAACTTGAAGACTTGAAAACTAAGAGGCTAAAGGCACTGTCATCATCCTCAAAGGTTATCAGACAAGTTTCCACTCATTGAAACCAAAACCACTTCATTCTCCGGAAGAAGGTCATCCAAAAGGAGAGAACTAATACATCTTTTCTCAACCACCATTGAAGAAATCAAGCTGAAGACTCTTCACTTGTCAAGTAATTATCTTTTATTCTATAATAAATTTTGGCAACATGACTTTGTTTTTGCAGGGAGATCTATAAGTTGGTTGGGTTACCAAGAATCCTTGCATGAGGAAGATAGTCACAGTCCTCGAAGAAAGAAAAGTCATGAAAATCTTATGAAGGATTGGAGACATCAAGAGAATATAAGATAAACTGAAAGAACTATTCTATGCAATAAATAAGGTAATGTCACTTAGACCAGATTTACACAGAATTGAGGTATCAAATAATGAAGGGATATATTCATAAGATCTCAACTGTGTGATCTGGAAAAGATGATAAATAGACAAGAGAATTACCTCACTCAACTTGTGGTCTCCATGCTAGATGGAAAAAGACAATCAAGGGCAAAAATGTTGAAGGATACAAAGAATCAACATTTGCAGAAGGAAAAGGAATGTTTAGGAAAAGTGGAAGACTTATGGACACTACAAGAAATTTTGTGCTAAAGGGACAATATCAATAGGAGAAAGAAAAGAAGATTCAAAGAAAATCACACAAACTTATGAATAAGGAATTGACTTCTGTTGGTTATATTGTTGAATATTGCAACAAGAAACAGTGAAGGAGGCATCCTGAGACATCATTCCTGATCCTAGTTGGAAAGTGATCACCTAAACTAGGTGGGGGCCACACAGGTGATTTTTGTCGCAAAGTCTATTTTTAGACTATGTCTATTTTTAGACATATGGATCATGTTCTATAAGTTGTGGGATGCTATTTATGGATGGTTGGTCAAGTTGGAAAAATAGATGGATTTCTATTTTTAGACATATTGGGCGGAATCTATTTTTAGATTGCCAGTCTAAAAATAGATATGTCGAATATTATTAGCTCTTAATAATATTTTGACTATAAACATTATCTTATTCTCTTGGAGCACTTCAGTTAAGTGCACAGATGTGGCACAGGAGCTGACAGAAGGAATTACACTATTCTTGAGGGTTATGTGGAGCTATTGCATGGATACTTCAGTTAGAACTCATGTGACAGAGTTTGGTGGAGTTGATTGAGGAAGTTAATGGAGTTGTGTTCAATTTCACTAATCTAAACATAGTTGAGCTATTTGTATCTAGTTTAATTGATTGATACAATTAGTGAGAGTGGTGTGAATTAATTATTAATTAATTCACTAATTATAAACTCATTAATCAACTAAAGAATACATCAGTTAAATTCAGTGCATGGACAGTTTCAGTGGAGACCAGTGCAGAGATAGGTGAAAGAGAAAGTATGACTATCAGTTGTGACTATAAGTGATGCATGGTTTGCATCCAACACTCACTATAGATGCCTATAAAGACTACGTGAGAAAGGCTGGGGTAATAATTCTCATCAAGAGGCATTCTTCAGCAGAGATTGCACAGTAGAGGCAGGCTAAGGGCTGGCAAAGATCGGTGCATGGGATTTGCAAGATCGGGCCTGATTAGTGTGTAGCAATTGGAGATTGTACTGAGAGCTTGTGAGGAGCTTTGTATAATGATTGTTACATGATCTCTATGACATATATAATATACAGATAGTTGGGGGTTTTCAGCTTTAAGCTTTTCCATTACATACTGTGTTCATATGTGTGAATTTTTATGGTTTTAATGTGTGCATGCAATTGATTTTATTTCCGCATGTGATGATCAATGGTAGAAGAGATTTTGTATTGTGCATGAAGATAAAATATTGTGTGATCAGGAGAATCTCGGTGGATAAAATATCAGTTATTCAAATTTCTACATGGTATCAAAACGATATTGATCGTTGGAGCAATTGCAAAGCATTGAAGCAGTTGAGTTTTGTGCTGGTGGAATTCGAAATTGCTACAGTGATTTCTTGGTGTCGAAGTTGAGATGTCTTTCAACGGATTGCAATCGTAGTATGCCCTTGAGGGCAGCTCGAATTATATTTCATGGAAGGACAAGATGGAGGCGGTGCTGGATGACAATGGGTTGAAGGAATTCATAGATGCAGAAATTCCAAAACCGGGTTCTAGCGATGCTGCCACACTTGACGCATGGCAAAAGAAGGTAGCAAGGTGTCGAAGGATTCTATTGGAAGGTGCGAAGGATCACATAGTGTCCAGCCTTAATGGTAAATATTCTCCATTCTTGATGTGGAAAGCTTTGACAGATTTGTTCCAAAGCAATATTGACGAGAGGAAGTTGGCGCTCAAGGATAAACTCAGGAAAATAAAAATGGAGAAGAATGACACTATTCCGGAATACTTGACGAAGTTTTTCCACTGTAGGGATGAGCTTGGGAGTGTAGGAGTTAGTGTGGATGATGAGGAATTGGTGATCTTGGCTCTCCTTGGGCTTCCGAAGAGTTGGAATTCCTATTAGGACTCTGTCAATGGTTGAGAGAAATTGCCAGGATGGGAGCGACTTTGGTCGGATCTTGTGCAGGAGGAGATAAGGTGGGATACCAGGGATGGATCTTCATCAAAGAATGATGATGAAGAGGATTTCGCTTTGGATGCCAAAGCAAGGAAGGGGAAGGGCAAGAATAATGCCTCTCAATCCGGTGAGGATGGTAAAGGGCGTGACATGTCCAAAGTGAAGTGTTTTCACTCTCACGAGCATGGGCATTACGCCATGAATTGTCCACAGAAGAAGAAGAACAAGCAGGCTACTGGAGCTGCAGCTAGTGAGGCTCTTGCCTCGCAATTTGAGCTGGACTTCTCATTGATCGCATGCATGGTGTCTAGTGCATCGGGATCGGGGTGGTATTTTGATAGTGGCGCTTCCTTTCACATGACGGGAGATGTGAATCTTTTCAGTGACTTGGTGGAGAAAGATCTCCATTTGCATGTTGAGTTGGGCGACAATGGATGATACAATGCGACCAGAATTGGTACCATAACCTTTCAGAGGGAGTCAAGTAAACTCATTCTTTTACAAGATGTAGTGCATGTTCCAGGTTTAAAGAAGAATTTGATCTTAGTCGCAATGTTAGAGGATAAAGGGTATGATGTTGTCTTTAATGAAGGAAAAGTTTTCCTTCGCACAAAGCAACAGGACAAGTCAAGAAGGTTTGTATTCGAGCAAAGAATCTCTACAGACTTGAAGTAGATGGGATTTCTACAGAGCTTCCTACTATTGGGAAGTGCAAGAAAGACATGCAATTGATGCTTGAGAGGGAGCAAGTTTTGCATGCAGGTAAGAGTGAACCTCGGGATGTGGAGCAGCCATAAGATGAGGATCATGGAGTGGGAGAAACCACTCATGCAGAGAAATTTCGTGCTAGATGGGTAGAGGGAGTGCATGTAGCTATACCACCAGGTGAGAGGTGGGGCGACATGCATGAGTAATCCCAAGAGGATATTTCTGGGCAGGATTCATGGAGATGGTGTGGATCTCATGAATTGAACCTGGCTACGAGGTGCCCACAATGCAGTAGTAGCATGATTAGTTGGATTGATGCCGACAGATCAAAGTGACAGTGTCGAATACTGGAGTGCGAATCAGAGTTGACAACAAGTGTAGAGTGCATGGGTGCAAGAGTTCAACAACGCAGTGGTTCCTGATGACATGTGCAGTTGGGCCCAGCAGAAGTCGAAGACTTTGATAATAGATGCATCAGACTAATTGAGTTGTTTGGAGCCTATTCAGTGTCAGAGGAGTTGCAGAGCAGATTCATGGTGTTGCATGGTGCTTGTGAAGGTTGCAGGGCGAATGCATGGAGTTGCATGTCGCATGCAATGACAGTCCTTTCTTGTTGAGAGGGAGTGTTGAAGATTGCAACAAGAAATAGTGAAGGAGGCATCCTGAGACATCATTCATGATCCTATTTGGAAAGTGATCACCTAAACTAGGTGGGGGCCACACAGGTGATTTTTGTCGCAAAGTCTATTTTTAGACATATGGATCATGTTCTATAAGTTGTGGGATGCTATTTATGGATGGTTGGTCAAGTTGGAAAAATAGATGGATTCCTATTTTTAGACATATTGGGCGGAATCTATTTTTAGATTGCCAGTCTAAAAATAGATATGTCGAATATTATTAGCTCTTAATAATATTTGGACTATAAACATTATCTTATTCTCTTGGAGCACTTCAGTTAAGTGCACAGATGTGGCACAGGAACTGACAGAAGGAATTACGCTATTCCCGAGGGTTAAGTGGAGCTATTGCATGGATACTTTAGTTAGAACTCATGTGACAGAGTTTGGTGGAGTTGATTGAGGAAGTTAGTGGAGTTGTATTCAGTTTAACTAATCTAAACATAGTTGAGCTATTTGTATCTAGTTTAACTAATTGATACAATTAGTGATAGTGGTGTGAATTAATTATTAATTAATTCACTAATTATAAACTCATTAATCAACTAAAGAATACATCAGTTAACTTCAGTGCATGGACAGTTTCAGTGGAGACCAGTGCAGAGATAGGTGAAAGGGAAAGTATGACTATCAGTTGTGACTATAAGTGATGCATGGTTTGCATCCAACACTCAGTAGAGATGCCTATAAAGACTGCGTGAGCAAGGCTGGGGTAATCAATTCTCATCAAGAGGCATTCTTCAGCAGGGATTGCGCAGTAGAGGCAGGCTATCAAGTGGCAGAGATTGGAGCATGTGTTTTGCTAGATCTAGCTTGATTAGTGTGTAGAAATTGGAGATTGTACTGAGAGCTTGTGAGGAGCTTTGTATAATGATTGTTACATGATCTCTATGACATATATAATATACAGATAGTTGGGGGTTTTCAACTTTAAGCTTTCCCATTACATACTATGTTCATATGTGTGAATTTTTATGGTTTTAATGTGTGCATGCAATTGATTTTATTTCCGCATGTGATGATCAATGGTAGAAGAGATTCTGTATTGTGCATGAAGATAAAATATTGTGTGATAAGGAGAATCTCGATGGATAACATATCAGTTATTCAAATTTCTACATATATGATAGGAAACAATGTAGCATTGTGATCTAAGCATGGCAAGAGCTCCTGATGAATAAGCTCCGGGAAAAACCTCTTTGAAAAACTTTAAGAAAGTAGTCATCAAGAGCAAGGGTCATCATAGAAACTTACTTTTGGGATGTGATGACATATTGATGAAACAAGCCAAAGGAATGAAGCTATTCATTCCTAAAAATTGCTATAGGATGGCTGAAGGGAAAAAGGGTAAAGAGGTATGTATATATTTATATACTAACATTGGATGCTGTGAAGTCGTGTCATATGGTTGCAGGTAATGAACTTCTATATTTAGAAGTATGGTCTATGGAGGAGTATCTCTCAGTACATGGACAGATGAAATCAACATAATATGTCCTCATGAAATATGAGGTGGTTGTATATGAACAAGAAACTAGAAAGGTTATAAGTCCCTAGAATGTGCAGAGAGGAAGAGATCATGAAAGGAAAGATATGTAGACTCTGATAGAAGTCTGGTAAAGAAGAATACCTTTGGAAAAAATCATATCATTAGGAGATGTGTCAATCTATATGAAGGAAGTCGATGCCTACAAGAACATGTCATGGAGAAAGATCATCACTAAGGTGAATTTCGTTCTAAAAGTTAATATGAATATGTTTATCTGGATGAATCTGTGCAGGGCTGCTAATCATGAAAATGAATGTATAATCCTTGGAAATGATTCGAAGGAAAGCAGCATGACATAACAATGGACTAGATAAAGGAAGTATGATGAATCACTTTGATAGCTGACATGACTCAAGATGGAAGTGATGGATGATCTGTGCCCTATGAAGCTAAAAGTTGGAGATTGCTCAATATCGAAATCCATGACATCGAGAACAAGAATTCTTCATGAGTAGCTGGGTGTCTCACCATTGCTGCTGGAGGTCCCTGATTAAGAGGGAGCCTAATGGTAAGTTTCCTACTTGGAAGGAACTTGGTAATTCCTAAGGATGAGCTTAGGTACATTATTTGTATAAGAATGAGTATATTCCCTTGTGGAATAAGGTCCTTCCTGGGAGGGAGAGATAGACACATCATTCTGGTCTTGGGAAGACAAAATGGAGGATTGAGTAATCATCTGTCATTTGATACTCTTTGATAATGTGATAGGGCATTCAAGATAAGAGTAGTCGGGGACCGATATTCTTTAAGGGATAGCTACCCAAGAGAAGAATAGTCTAGGAAGGTCACACTTTGGGAACACCCGGGTGGAGTATGTACCTTGGAGAGACAATGAAGAATGTGTCTGTAAGTCATGTGTCTCGCCAACATTGAAGCCCATTGTCTCATTGAAGATATGGGGCTGTTAGTCAAGGCCTTGCACTAGTACAATGTTGGTTGAAATGATGCTATACAGATGCGATTACCAATCCAATTTTTCTTATGAAATTCTTTAGTTTGAAAATGATCATGTAACTATATGAATAGCTCCCTAGTTAAGAGGGAGTGTTGTAAAATGTAACTAGTTCGGTCTTCATGATGACTAGGTAATTATGAAAAGAAGAAGACAATGATAATAAAAATGTATTTTCGTCTCATGGGTTTCATGAGCAATATTTTATGTAGATAGACTTCTTCTTGATGTTTATTAGGTTCATGTCTTCTTAGTATAGGATTAAGTTTCAAAGTCATGAAGGATCCATACCTTATAAATAAGCTCACAACAACCCTCCAAAAATGTTGGAAGACAAGCTCAAATTATGGCAGAAACAACCTTCAAACAATCTTGGAAAATATGAGAAGTAATACCTCATAAAGAGACAGAGAAGATAAACTTCAAGTCGGCCTAAATTAAAGTTCTAATTTCGGCCTAAGTATCAAGATGAATGGTTGACCAATAGTTGATCTGTCTCCTATATATATATGTATTTACTGCGGCTCATTTGGTGAGTAGAATTATGGATCTATCTGAGGTTATATAACATCTAAAATAATTACGGATGAATATGAGATTGTACAATGTTAAAAGGAGCAGAAGAATAGAATGCAGATTGAAGGAATAGACTGCGGAAGTGACTGAAGGTACGATGATGATGACTATAGGTACGATGATGACTGAAGGTACAAGATGACTGAAGGTACACGATAAATGAAGGTACAGTGACTAAAGGTGCAGAAAGGGTACAATAAGAACATCTTTGAGTTTAAAGTATCTAAGGAAAGAATTTGTCAAAGTCAAGACAGTGACCTAAAGGTGGTAGAAAGTGAGGAAGGTAAATAAGAGATTTACCTTCCTAACTACATTTCAAGATGTTCAGTTACAAGTGAAAATTATTCTGTCTCTACATTTGACTAAGTGCTTTGATAATTGACTTGATAAAATATTAACTAAGTGAAATAAGAGAATACATAAGCAAGCTCACAAGTAATTATCAAGAAGAAAATTTGAGTTAATCACTTGCCCTAAAAATTATCAACATAGAATACACTAGAAGCAGAGATCAACTCAAGGACAACACAGAAGAGAAGGGAAAATGCAACAGCAAGGACAACCCAGTCCCTCCAAGGAGAGCGTGATTTTCAGTAGGAAACCCTCAGAGGGTTACGTAGATACCCTTAGGGGTAGTGTAGTGACTGCGTCACCCAGTCTGGGGTAACACAGTCTCTTCCAGAGCAACGCTAAGGATTAGAGGGGCTTCAAAGGATGACGTAGAGGCTTTCAGGGGCAACGCTGGTGTTTCTAGGCCCTTATCTTTGCTGAGTTCTGTAAATCCCATTTGAGGGTGTGGATCAGTCATTATTTTGGCCCTAGATTAGCCAATGAGCTATAGATCTAGTATATTCTCTATGGGGTTTTCCAGATCTGGGACCCAGATTTGTGTATTCAGAAAAATTATTAATAATAAAACCCTCCAGCAGCCAAATTCCGGGTTTCCCGCATTGGGTTTTCCGAGGACTATTTGTCCAGAAATAACTGTGTCACTTTGTCTATGTGTGCATGAAATTGTTCTAGATCTATATTGGTGGAGAAATGTTATGTGTTTTGCTTCGATATTTAACTTGAATTTATTCAGTTAATAAATTGTCTAAGTAGGAGGAGAATTACCAGATTAACAGTAATAATTTGTGCATAAAGTGTAAAAATTTAGAAACTTCCACACCACCAATTAGTGGGTTGGCCACATGCCGAGATGGTTGTGACCCCATTCCGAAAATGGGATTTGTTGTGGTTTTTCTGTCTTAATGCCTATCTTTACTATGGTGAGATGGGATTTTTTGTTTTTTGTTTTTTTGCTGCGTAAATGTCTTTCCTTATTATGATGAGATGGGATTTTTTGTTTTTGTTTAGTCTCAACGTCTATATTTATTTGGTCAATGGGACATTAGATTTGGTTTTCGCTCCGTGCATTTTGGCCTATGGCAATATGATTGATTTTATTTGGGACTTGTAAATCCATAGGGGGTTAGAATTTATCATTTTTCTTACGGTTCTTTACACACTTGCAAGTAATTATGATTTTCTCATTGTGGTAGCTTTGTAATATCCCAAATTGGGAACGAATAGTATTATAAAGCATACAAAGAATAAAACTACATCAAACAAAAAATAGCCATTTAAAACACCACGATGGAGAAAAAAACATCTGAGCCATTTTATTAAGTCTTTGGTGGGAAAAGGTACAAGGAGGTGCTTAGAAAGATGGCACCTTGGCCTGCACAAGGAAAGCTGAAATAACCCCTCAAACCTGCTCAGAAATCTCTGCTACGCTGTTGGCTGAAAAGTGACTATGTGTTGAGGTTGCTCTGTTGCTTAGAAAATTCCAGGAATTAGACACTAGACTGTCCTTAATAAACCCAAAAAAACCCGCGAAGGGTTTCCAGAAATCCTGACCCCGAAAATTCACCCCTTGGGGCTTGACACACTGTTCTGCTGGGCACTCTGGTTTTCTAGCTGAAATGTTGGAAGAAGCTACTGGAAATCCGCTCAAGAACTCTTCTAGGAAGTGGCTAAACCTCTATTGGGGCCCTTGTTTTGAAATTAAACAGTTTTGAGTTGTGGATAAAAGGTGGCAGAATGCAACCACGGTAGACAGAGAGCTGTCACAGTTGCGAAGAACTGAAGAGCAGGTGGAGTGGTTGTTGTGGAAGCAAGCACAGATGGCAGAAGGAAGAGGCAGAAGATAGTCAATGGAAATCCCAATAATCAGGGAGAAGTAGCAAACAACCGAGTGAAAAGGAAGGAAGAACTGTTAGTCACGTTGGCAACATAACAAATAGGCAGCCGACTAGCAGAGAAAAGAGGTTGGCACAGTACAGATCGGGGAACATGAGTCGTAGGAGAGCTCTGTTCGTGTTGTTTATTCTTTTCTCCCTCTCTTTGATTCATTCTGCTCTGTCTTATGTGATACCATTGTAATCAGCCCTACCAGGAACGCTCTGAGGGGCATTGAAACTGTGTTTTGTTGTTAATGAAATACATCCTGATCTGAGGCTGCTATTCTGAGTTCTACATTGTGTTCTGGTTTAGTTGAATGTGTGGGTTATTTTAAATTTTTGGTTATCGTTCTGAGTATGTTCATAAGTATTGTTATTTGTTGAATATTTACACTTACTCGAAGTACTTAGTTCTGTCTGGGTTATGCATCTGTCATGCTTGATCGATACCTGATCTGATCCCAACCTTAGTAAGGTTGCGGCATGCCTCAGGTGAGACTCTCTGCTCCTTAGAGTAGGGTGAAAATTCCAGCATTGTGCTAGACAACTGTGGAAAACCTTGTTGGCCTCCATCCTGAACCTGGGTCTTGCCCCAGAGACCTCTTTTCTTGCCAACAAATGGTTCCATTGCCGGGACCTGAAATTTCAATATGGAATTAGATCATGGTATCGCGGATCTTCGAAAAAGAAATATGAAACTAGTGGGATAATCACCTAGATCAGTTCATTGCTTAGCAAGCAGAGTTGAGACAACAAAGGGAGACAACTATTCAGAATCGGGTTCTATTCTCTGAATCTGCCAACGATATTTATAAGATCTTCTGGGGAAAATTTCCAGAGGAATTCTACAACTGGTTGCGAAGACTACAGGCCAAGACATTCTAAAGAAGCTCGCGGAAGGTCTGTCGCAAGTCGGTGCATGTAGATCTGGTAGCACTCCATTGGTTAGATACCGATTTGACCCGAGTTGTAGATTTATGGGTGCAATCTACCTTGGAAGGATACATAGTGGAGTTTGCAGCTGAATGCTACTATTATTTCTCGAAAGCGAAGGACATATTCAGATCAGGGCTGCGCAGAGAGCTATTGAAGGAGATCCCCCCATGGATCAAGGCTTTGATGGTAGACAAAGGATTGATGGAGTTCCAAAAATTTGAGATGGAGACCTAAAACTCCAGTACTAGGGGAAGGAGCTAAGGGAAATATGCTACAAGTACGTTGAAAAGGGGAATAGGGATATGGATGCTGAGACCTCTAGTAGGTTAAGGGAACGACGAGCACATCGGAGGGCACAACTCGCTGAGAAGTGGCGAGAAAGGGTGATGAAAGAGTTGGAAAGACATGAAAGGAATAGAAAAGACAAGGAAGAGGCATCTTAGACGACGAAGGATATGGAAGGTCAGACGGGTTCCCAGGATATAGGGGGGACCACTAAGGAAGTGCGGCAGGTGTATAGGAGCCCAACCTAAGTAGAGAAGGGAAAGGAGTATGACGAAGATGACGTGCGCCCCGAGGAGACATCCAATGTGGAGTTCCATGTTGCGATGGAGTAACTATTCCGAGAAGGGCCGACACCCATAATCCCAGGTAACTTTATTCCCCAAATTTCAAGTAGCTCTAGTCTCGACCTTCCCCTGGTACTCTATCAGCCACTAGGTGAAATTTTTGTTAAGTGACGGGAATTAAGTAAGTTGAATAGTGTTTAGTCTACAACAGTAATACACACTAACAACGGTGCTAGTAACACCATTTCACAACCGGAAGTCAAGGGTTTTGTTCTAGTAACCCCCACACAAGGAAGCATGGCAGGATCATTTACCCGGTACCCAGAGTTTTCTGGGAGGGGTAATGATGATCTGGAACAACACTGGTACCTCTGTGAAGCCATATGGAGGGCTCTACAGACACCAAAAACAGGTAAGTTGGTCGAATTTCAAACTACTCTCAGGGAGAAAGCTATGCACTGGTTTATAAAGTGGTCTGAGGCTCACGAGAACCCAGCGATAGAAGAAATAAAGAGGGATTTTGTGAAAGAATTCAAATTACCCCAAATAGATTAGTAGGGTTTGTCAGAGATGTGGGAGATGAAGCAGTGAGAAGGGGAAACTGCATGGGATCTAATGAGGAGATTCAAGGATGCGATTGGAAAACTAAGCTATCTGATCGATCCGAACCATTAGAGAGATTGGTTTATCAAGGCCCTTCTCCCACTAACAAGAACTACGCTGACACAACAGAAGATCGAGATGTTTCAAGATGCATTGGAGTAGGCTATGAAGATAGAGGCCATGGCGGGATATCCACAAGAATTTAAAGGACGAGCATTAGCTCAGGACCCTTCCATACTAGGATTACAACATCAAATGGCTAGCCTGATAGAGAAATTGAAAGAAATTCAACTAATGCATCCAGCGAGGCCAAACGTATGGTGTACGCACTGTCTAATGGAAGGACACATGGTGACCGAAAGTCTAAGGCTGCGAGGCCAGAATGTGGGAACATACGCAACAGGGGTACCGGGAGCTCCGCCAGCAGGAGGGGTTGCGCAGATAAACACCCAGGGATTATATGTGCCACAACACCTGTACACGGGGTTCCCCATGCAACAGAATTCAACGACGAATGAATATTGCGAAATATGTAAAAGCATGGGTCATTCACCTCGTATATGCCCCATATTGCAAAAATACTCCAACGTTCCGAACAACATATATTGTGAGTTTTGTGCATCTACCACACACAACACAGAGCAGTGTAGGGTTCTGGATGCCTTGGCGAAACGATTGGACAGGCCTTCATATAGAGTGAACGAGGCTTCCAGAGGAGGAGGAGGAGGCATGAGAGGAGGCTGAGCAGGAGGAAGAGGGATAGTATGGTGTTACAACTGCGACCAAGAAGGTCACGTGGCTAGGGAATGTCCACTTCCTAAAAGACCTTGGTGCTCTCAGTGTAGGGTTAACATGCATGCAATAGAGGACTGCCCAGAGCTTATTAAAAGATGGGAAGAAAGAGCCAGACAAAAAGGAACAAATCTGGTAAATGCAGAGTTGAGAATAATGGAGGCTCAAGCTATGCAGAACGTGGCCATAGTGACGCGAGGAGGAAAAAGAACCAGGGAGGATGAACATATGATGGACCCGATAAAATTGATAAGGCCAACATCTCCAAAGCCAATGTTAAGGCCAGAAAGACAGAAGAAATTCTTTCAAGAAGTAGTGGAAACATTTGCCCAGCTTGGGTGAAGCAAATGAATTTGCCATAGACCAAGGAAAATAATGAGAACCAAGCTATTTCAAGTACTATGATTGAAGAATGGTTCTGTCTATTTCTAAAAATTGTTAACAACGCACCAATGTTAGAACAGTTAAAGAAGAACCTGTAAAGATTAGTGTAGAAGGTCACAGGACCAGGGAGTCAACCGACGAAACACAGAAATATATATGAAGAGTGAAGAAAAATAAGAGGAGGGCAGGAAAAGAGTTCCGGGTGAATACTCAAGTTGCGGGATTCCAAATTAAGGACACAATGCTTGACCTGGGGTCGGATGTAAATATCTTTCCAAGAAAGACATGGGAAGCATTGGAAAAGCTGAGGCTAACATACTCACCAATTCAACTCCATATGGCGAACCAGTACTGCATTGTGCCCATAGGCAGACTGGAGGATGTCAAAGTCGATCTTGCGGGAGTAAACACATACACAGAATTTAAGGTCATCGAAATTATGGGGGACAAAGATCCCTATCCAGCATTGTTGGGGATTGAATGGGCTTTTGAAAATTACACAGTAATAGATTTAAAGAAGGAACTAATGATCTTTGAGGATGGAGAGGTCAGAGTCACTCAGCCACTCGACCTGTATGAAGTTCCTTGATACAGAGAGTCCGTTGACAACAGAGAAGATGCTCAGCTTCTTGATCATTTGTATAAGATGACTGCAGGAAAAAGGGAAGATTATATCAACCCGACAATGGGGGGATCAGTGAGTTGGAGAAGTATTCAAAGCTCAAACTTGGGCTCAGAGATAGCCTGAGATGATTGGCAACAAGGGGGATATGATACCAATAAAAGAAGATGCGCTAACATCAGAAGAATCAATTGGATCAGAACTGAGGTAAGAGATTACCCAACTTTGTCCAATATGAATGTTGTAAATGCTTTCATTACCAAAATAGAAGATAAAGTACCAGAGGATCATATGGTCCCACTCATGGACATGGCTTTACAATCCACATTTGCAAGATGGTGGAGTAACCGCCGCAACTCACTGTCGCAATGGGACAAAGTTGCGGCAGCACTGAAAGCCATGTTCAAAGGATAAGAAGAACCACATTTCACTCAAAAATTCCAAGGGGACTCAGACCCCAGAAAACATTTGAAAGAGTGTGAATATCGTTGGAACATTGCAGGATACCCGGAGGAGCTATGGGTCCACAAGTTTATACATTCACTGGATGTGATACCACAAGCTTGGTACCTAGCAGAGGAAAGGAAAAGAGGAACTAGCACTTGGAAAGAAGTTACGGGGAAATTTACGCAGTGCTTCTTATTTGAGGGAAAAACAAGACCAGTCACCCAAGTGTTACAGGCCATTAAAAGGGTACTATTCTTCCTGGAGAATCAGGAGGAGGAGCAACCGCTCCCGAACCAAAGCATCAGACAGTCGGTAGCATATAAAAAGATAAATAGTGAAATGGACGATGATGATCTAGAGGGACTTAGACATCTGTATTTTGAAGAAATGGAGGGGGAGCGGGATATTCAAGAAGACCTGACAACCGAAGGAATTCATCTGCTACCACTAAAAACCAAGAAAATGAACATTGGGACCGAAGAAAAGCCCAAACTGGCATCAATTGGTGATTATTGGGATGCTGAGACGACCTAGGAAATATTCAGTCTACTACAAGAATATGAGGACTTGTTCCCGTCGTCCGTAGAGGAATTGAAAGGAATCAAAGGGGACATGGGAGAAATGCATATAATCCTGAAGCCCGATGCAAGACCAATCAAGCACAGACCCTATCGGTTGAATCCAAGGGTGAAAGAAAAGGTTAAGGCAGAGATTGAAAAAATGCTAAAGGTAGGTTTAATATTCCCAGTGGAAGAAACAGAATGGGTAAGTTCCATAGTCATAGAAAGCAAAAAGGATAAGTCAGAAATCCGAGTCCATGTTGACTATAGGAGTTTGAATAACGCCTGTATACATGACCCATTCCCCACCTCGTTCAGTGACGAAGTCCTCGATAATATTGCGGGGAATGAGGTGTATTCTTTTATAGATGGATTCTCAGGGTGCCCTCAGGTAAGGATAACTGAAGAAGATAATAAAAAGACATCTTTCACCACCAAATGGGGCTCCTTCGCATATAATGTAATGCAATTTAGTTGAAAAATGCGCCAATGGTATTTTCACGCATCGTGATAGCAGCATTCCGTGAGTACATCCAAAAATTCCTGGAAGTTTATATGGATGACTAGACGTTCTAAAACCTATTAAAATACCATGCAACTTTATTGAGAATAATGTTTGATAGGTGTAGGCAACTCCATATTTCATTGAACCTAAATAAGTGCATCTTTGCGGTGCCTTTTAGAACACTGCTAGGACACGTTGTATGCAAACAAGGAGTTTGCGTGGATCCAGCAAATGTAGCAGTGATAATTAACATGGAGGCTCCAGAAATTGTGAAACATTTGAGGTCACTGCTAGGCCATACAGGTTACTACAGGAGATTCATCCACAACTACGCGAAGATAACATCCCCATTGGAGAAGCTGTTTCGGAAATCATAACAGTTCAACTGGACAGAGGGTTGCACGACAACCCTGGATACTTTGAAGGAAAATTTTGCAAGTGTACCAACATTAGTTCACTTGGATTGGGATAAAAAATTCCATGTCCACATTGATGCTTCCAGCATCGCACTCAGAGCAGTTCTGGCTCAAACAGGAGACACTTCAGTTGATCACCCTGTATACTTTTCAAGTCGAAAATTATCCACAGCGGAACGAAACTACACTACAACAAAGTGAGAGGCATTAGCAATGGTGTATTTCCTTCAAAAGTTCTGCCACTACTTGCTAGAAGGTATATTTAAGTTTTTCACAGATCATTCAGCTCTAAAGTACCTAGTAAACAAACCAGTCTTAGAAGGAAGAATCTGCAGATGGCTCCTACCCTTTCAAGAATTCACCTTTGAGGTGATAGTAAAATCAGGGAGACTGAATGTGGGGCTTGATCACCCGTCAAGGCTAGAAAATGGAGAAAATGGAGGGTCTTTGGATGATCATCTGCCGGATGCTCATATTTTCAGAGTAGAAGCCATCCCAGAATACTTGGACTAGATAGCAACCTACCTAACAACATGACAGTGCCCAAAAGAATATACAATAGTCCAGAGAAGAGACCCAGTAGTCCGAGCAGCAGAATATCAACTCATCGCAGGACACATGTATAAGATGGGGCTAGACCAAATTTTACGAAGATGTGTCTTGGACCACGAGAGGTAAGTCATACTGTGGGAGTGCCATTGTGGAGTTGCGGGAGGGCATGTAGGAGAAAAACCGATGGCGAGGAAAGTACAGCAGGCAGGTTTATGGTGGCCTATGATACACATTAATAGTAAGGCATTCGTAAATAAATGCAATGTTTGCCAGAGAACGGGACGTTCGTCACACAGAGACGAGCTCCCACTACACCCAGTAAAATCACTGCAACCATTCGAGAAATCGGCAGTTGATTTTATAGGCCCAATTGCACCTGTTGCAAGACACTCACAGGCCTAGTATATCATCATGACAACAGACTATTTGACAAGGTGGGAAAAGGAAATGCCAATGAAGGATTGCACAGCTGAATAGCGGCTCGGTTCATATTTTAAAATATAATCAGCTGGTTTGGTTTCCTAAAAAGTTTGACAAGTGATAAAGGTACGCATTTCATCAATGCTACCATTAAGTCCCTGCTGGAAAAATTCATGGAAAACATCACAAAAGCAGTCCTTACCATTCACAAGCCAATGGTACGGTGGAAGCATTTAATAATATCCTGGAAAAGGGATTAACAAAGACCTGAAATGCTCAACGAGACGACTCGGACGAACGTATACCAGGAACTTTGTGGGTGTACAGAACAAATATTAAAAGACTCAATAACCAGACGCCATTCCAGTTGGTGTACGGGAGAGAAGCCGTGGTACCGGCTGAGTTTTTCATACCTAGCCTTCTAATCGCAACATCACTCCAACTATTAGAAGAAGAATTGTTGAAGGAGCGGTTACAGGAACTACAAGAACTCGAAGAAGACAAATTTTTAGCAGAATTCCACCAAACTGTCCAGAAAGAGAGACAAAAAGCTTGGCACGACCGCCATATCAAATGAAAAACTTTCAAGATCAGCGAAAAAGTTTTGCTCTATGACAGTAAGTACCAAAATTTCCTAGGGAAATTGAAAATGCAGTAGCTAGGACTGTACCACGTAATCAAAATCAAATATTCAAGAGTAGTTCGGTTAGCACAACTGGATGGCTAGATATTGCCAGGATGGGTGAACGACGCACGCCTGAAACCATATCTACCCTATCACGAGTAGGGTAGATTATATTAGATTAGATAGAGTCAATAACTCTCTCGCACCCGAGAAGAGCTTAGATAGGATTCCCAAAAAAGAAATTTTATAGCACAAGAAAAATTCAATTTTGCGATGCGGAGACTGCAACGCAACCGATTGTGGTCGGGGAGGTAGTGTCCAACGTGTCATCCACGTCAAAAGGAAAAGCGTATTGAACATCATTCCATCATCATTACTCATAGTACCCATGTCAGTCCGTAGGATTACCGAGATTTGAGAAATAATTTCCATAATTAGCATCATCCATACTGCAATAAATTTTCCATAACAAGCTATAATCATCACCCATCACGTCTGCCCAAACCCCGAAGCCACAGTTAGCTTTGTCAGAACCCACCTTAGCCTGGTAACTAATCACACGATTATAGCCGCAGGGGAAGGTATGAAAAATTAATTAGTTATGGGGTCTTATCAACCTCATGCGTTCCAGTTACTTACATAACCTGCATGAAAGAAAGCGCGAGAATGCCGGAGAAGTCCGAGTTAGAACTAGAAACAACAAAGAAAGTAGGAATTCATAAGGAAAGAGAAGGAGTAGCTCTACAAGTGTACCAAAAAAGAGCTAAAATGACCAGAGTAGCGCCAACAGTTGTTGAGCATGAGCTCGATGAAAGGATTCAAAAGATGGAATCCCTGGTAGGCAAATATGATAGCGCATCATTGATTGATACCGACCTAACAGACTCCTTCCAATCTCTAGCGATGAAGAAACATGTCTACATGGAGAATTATGCTACAGAAGTGGGACAGGAAGCAACAAGAGTACTTCCAGAGTTTAGAGGTGTTCGACAATCCACCATACTGAACCTAAGAAATATGCCAATGTTCGGCACTATAGGGGCTGCGATGCAGTGCACCAAGTTACTGTTGAGCAGAATCCATAATGGGTCGCTGTGGATGGGAAGATAAATACCAATTCATGTGGAAGACATTCACCGATTGACCAGGATGTCGCAAGAAGGGAGAGATGTTTCCATGGCTTTCCAAACTGTGTCCAAGAGAGCGAAGAAGGTAGGAGATGGTGACTACTACAGGAAGTACGACACCAAGAGAGGGGGAAAAGGGGCCAAGATAGACTTGATCAACAAGCCAGAGGTCAAGTTTGCCTGCTATTTGATTGCAAGAAAAATGATGAGACATTACACAAAAGGGGAGTGCACGTTGGATACCATCTCCGTTGCAGAGCACTATATCCATGGTTCACAGTTGAATTGGTGTTCGTTTCTGCTTAATGAATTGTTCGAGGCCTGTGAGGACAACTATAAGAGGGCCACTAGCTTCATCTACAAGTATATTATCATGGTGTTGGCAATGTGGAAATGGACATTTCCAGGAATCAGGCAACCTCTGGAAGTTGCAGCAGGCCAACCATTAGCAATTAAGTTCACACCTTGGAAAGCATCAGGGGACCCCAGCACTAAGGAGGTGAACGAGTAAGCGTTCAAATTCTGGTACAGCCAGATGGTGGATGTCACGATGAGCCAACAGAGAATTCCAAGGAACTTGTTGGATAGTTATGGTGCACAAGCATGGTTTGGGGTTAACCACAAGCAAACCTGATACTTCAGCAGGTGTAGCCCAATCTAAACATGGGTAACTCCAGCAATTCGTTGCTGCAACCAACACCACCGCAATCACCACAAGAGCACTTGGAAAAGTCCATTGCAAGTGGTCATCCGCTCTAAGAGCGATAGCCGAATCAAGATATCTCTAGAGCTGATGGCGTGCAGACTTGGGGAACAACGCAGTTGTACAATTTCATTTAGCGGGCAGCATAGTAGGCCGAAGGGCTTCACACAGAACTACAACAGAGATTCGAGCAGCAACAAGTACAAATCATCACGCTTACTAAAGAGTGCGAACAACTGAAGATAAATAAGGACAACTTATAGGGCCAACTGGATATGGTGACCAAGGTTTTCCGGGATCTTTGGCCCACGGTGACAACCCACAACACTCAGATACTAGATGACATAGCAGAGAATGACATAGTCGAACTGTTCATTCATGTATGAGTGGCCTGTTCGAACCTCAACAGAGTAAACAAGGAACTGAAAGCAGCATTGGAAACCAGGCCCGCGATACTAGACCTAGTGGTCATCTACACGGAGAAGATAGCAGAAAGACAGAATCAGGTAGCTGGGATGCAGGAAGTTTTGAGTACTACGACAAAGGAAGCATATGACCTATTGAAGGGTCTACATGAATGTTCAACCTCGCTCACGTTGAAATCTCAACCAGTTTCAGCACAACTACAACAGATATCGAAAGAGATTCAGGAAGCCATGGACCTTGACAGACTCGACCAATTGTATACTCAAGCAGAGGAGCTGGAAGTCTAGATACAACAAATTGAGGAGCATTCAGCCATAGCCAAACAAGCCCTCCGAGAGCTCAGGCAGCCCGTGAAGACTACTGCCCAAGCAATGCAGCAAATAGCTGATGAGGCCAACATTCAGATCAATATCATCTTCGGTAGCCTACCGGCTGTCTCAGGAGAGAAAGAGGTCGCCCATGTCACAACAGAAACAGACCTGCTTATCCAGGGATGGCAACAGGCCATTGCTATCTTCCTAGAGCTCAAAGCATCAGAACTAACAAACGTCCCAGAGATGGGGCCCTTGTTTGGACACGTAGAGGAAAGGGAGCAAACAGAACAGGCCACAGAGGCAAGCGGACTGATGGAGACCGATGCAGTAGGAAACAATTGACTCGGGACAAGTCAATAGGATGTGGTCGCGGCTTGTTGGGGCCCTTGTTTTGAAATTAAATAGTTTTGAGTTGCGGATAACAAGTGGCAGAGCACAATCACGGTAAATAGAGAGCTGTCACGGTTGCGAAGAGCTGAAGAGAAGGTGGCACGACTGTTGTGGAAGCAAGCACATATGGTAGAAGGAAGCGACAGAAAACAATCAGTGGAACTCCTAATAATTAGGGAGAAGCAACAAACAGTTGAGCGAAAAGGAAGGAAGAACTGTTAGTCGCACTGGCCATGAAACAAAAAGGGAGCTGGCCAGTGGAGAAAAGAGGTTGGCACAGTAGAGATCGGGGAATAGGAGCCGTAGGAGAGCTCTGTTCGTGTTGTTTGTTCTATTCTCTCTCTCTCTGATTCATTCTGCTCTGTCTTATGTGACACCATTGTAATCAGTCCTACCAGGAATGCTCTGAGGGGCATTGTAACTGTCTTTGTTGTTAATGCAATACATCCTAATCTGAGGCTGTTGTTCTGAGTTCTGTATCGTGTTCTAGTTTAGTTGAATGTGCGGGTTATTTTAAATTTTTTGTTATCGTTCTAAATATGTTCATAAGTATTGTTATTTGTGGAGGATTTACACTTACTTGAAGTACTTAGTTTGTCTGGGTTATGCATCTGTCATGCTTGATCAACACCTGATCTGATCCCAACCTTAGTAAGGTCACGGCATGCCTCGGGTGAGACTCTTGCTCCTTGGAGCAGTGTGAAAATGCCGACGTTGTGCTAGACTACTGCGGAAAACCTTGTTGGCCTCCATCCTGAACTTGTGTCTCACCCCAGAGACCTCTTTTCTTGCCAACAACCTCCTCTCAAAATCCCAACTGCAATATACTCTTTCTCCTCCTCTCCCAAGTGCTGCTCCTCGCTGGACTGCATAATTCCCTTGCTACTCGCATGGCCTCTGTGCTATCCTGGAGGGAATGTGTATGCCTGAATGTGTAGCTATGTCTCCTTTCTCAAAACTGGATGTGACTCCTCTCCTGAGCGGGCACTCAAAGTCCCCCAAGGATGAGGTTGAGATTTCCGCTCGTAAATATTTGTGCTAAACAACATGACAGACTCGACTAAACAAATCAAGCATGATTTCATTCTATCAGACAGAAAAATCAGTGGATGAATGAATAAGGAATGAGCTGCTCTCATCCTCTTTTACCTAGCTGAACCCCCAATGTTCCCTTGGGCCTCACTGGATTGTGATGCCACTTCTGCCATCCAATCACTGCGTTGCCACTACATTGTTGACTCTCCCCACGCTGCCTACGCTGCTGCCTCTCCTGCGATCCACTAGGACGCTGCCATTGGCATGTGGGCAGCCTCATGGGCCCCACTCCAGCTCTAATATTTTCCTTAGTGAATTTAGGAAAGTAAGTTAGACATGTAGTTTAATTGTGGGCCCCCCTTACCCACTTTATTTGCTGTTGAACAATAGAAAATCCAAAATTTGACAAAATTAATATTCCAATTAGCTCACTGCTAATTTTGAATATTATAGTCCTCCCCACTAAAATGTTGCTTGTCCTCAAGCAACTGCAAAGATGGATGCTGCAGGATCTTCTCCCCCTCCCAAGTGGCATCCTCATCTGGAAGGTTTCTCCACATGATCAGATATTATTTTACTACCCTGCTCCTCAAATGCCTCTCTCGGGTGTCCAAGATGGCCTCTGAATGTAGTAGCAAATGTCCCTCATCATCAACAGGTGGAAGCTCCATGGTTATTGTCACCTGTTGTCCCAAATCCTTCTTCAGACATGAGACATGGAAAATGTTGTGAATCTTTCTCCCTGATGGTATCTCTAGCTCATATGCTACCTCTTCAACCTACTTGATCACCCTGTATGGTCCATAGAAGTGTGGCTTCAACTTCTCAGATCCTTTATACTTCAGCGAGGACTGCTTGTACGATTAAAGGTAGAGGTACACCAAGTCATCCACCTCAAACTGCCTCTCCACGCAGCCCTTATCTGCATATAGTTTTTGCTGGTTTTGGGCTTTGGCTAAGTTATCTTTGCTAGCCCGGAGTATGTTTTGGTTCTCTTGGATCTAGTCTTTGGCCCTGGGGGCCTTGCTAGCTCCAAACATCACATCAACAAATGTTAAAGACTTATAAGCATACAAAGCATAAAATGGAGACATATCGATTGACATGTGGAATGTCGTGTTGTAGCAGTACTCTCCCAAGTGAAACCAACGTAGCCAAGCCTTTTGTTGTCCCTTGACATATTTCCTCAAGTAGCCCTCCAACCACTTGTTCAAGAATCTTGGTCTGCCCATTAGTCTATGGGTGTTAGTTGGTGCTGGGTGTTAACATTGTGCTCACCAACCGAAACAACTCCTGCCAAAAGCCTCCTATGAACCGTTTGTCCCTGTTATTCACTATGGTTGTTGGAATACCATGGAGTCTAAAGATATCTCAGAATAATAGCTCAGCCACTTGCAAAGCAGTGTACCAATATGAAATGGTGAAGAAGTGAGCATACTTCTTCAACCAATTGACCACTACGAAAATGAAATCCTTGCCCTGCACCATGGGAAATTAGGTGATGAAGTCCATTGAGATGCTTTCCCATTTCCCCTTCGGAATGGGAAGCGACTGTAACAAACCTGCTAGATGATTTAGCTCCCCCTTATTCCGCTGGAAAACGATGCACTCCCAGACATGCCAGAGTACATCCTCCTTGAGGCCATTCTATTAGAATCTCTCCCTGATGGCCTTGTATGTCTTGGTGAACCCTTGGTGGCCTGAAAGAGGAGAGTTGTGTGTTGCGTGCAAAATATTCTCCCTTAGCTGGGAGTTGCTGGTAAAAAAATATTCGGTCACGGTAGTAGATGACCTCATCCATCACCCTATACCGATCATCCGTCCCTCGACCATCTAGAATCTCGCATGCAAACCGGTCTTTGGAGTACTCCATCGACAATTGGGCCCTCCAATCTCTGTCAATGCTCATCAAGGACAACATTGCAGGTCTTGGGGACAACACATCTGCAACCAAATTATTCTTCCCCTTGACATACTTGATGTCAAAATCATATGCTTGGATCTTGCTGACCCATTTTTGTTGCCTTTCTTGCCGCTGTTTCTGCTCAACGAAAAATTTAAGGCTGTTTGGGTCAACCCTCACCCAGAACTAGTTCCCCACAAGATATTGTCGGGACTTGGCTAACACATGCATGATAACCAACATTTATTTTTCATAGATGGGATACATCCTCTCATGTAGTAGTAACTTCCGACTGTTGAAAGCTATGGGATACGTCCCCTGCACCAATACTGCACCTACCCCCTCTCCTGAAGCATCACACTTTAGCACAAAGGGCTATGTGAAGTTGGGCAATGCCAAAACCGAACAACTTCTCATCACCTCCTTGAGCCTTTCAAAGGACCTCTGCGCAGTTTCTGTCCAGCTGAAAGTGCCCTTTTTGGTGAGGTCTATGAGGGGTGCTTCCAACTGTGAAAAATCCTTGACGAACTTCTGGTAGTAGGCGAAAATCCCCACAAACCCTCGGAGTTTTGTCACATTCTTCGGTTTCGACCAATCCCGGATGGCCCAGATCTTCTCCTCCTGGACTCTCACTCCATCCACCTCGATGATATGCCCCAAGTAGAGCATCTCTTTCAACCCAAACTTGCACTTGGACAACTTGGCATATAAATGCGACTCCTCCAAGATATGTAGAACAACCTCTATGTGCTGCAAATGCTCCTCCCATGTGCGGCTACAAATGAGAATTTCGTCGAAGAACACCAGCACAAACTTCCTCAACTGACCCCAGAAGATGTGGTTCATGCAAGACTGGAATGTAGAGAGAGCGTTGGTCAGCCCAAAGGGCATCACCAAAAACTCAAAATGACCATAGTGACAGAGGAACACAACCTTGGGGACGTCCTGGTCCTTCACCCTGAACTGGTGGTACCCCGATCTTAGATCAATCTTGGAGAAGAACTATTCTCCCCTAAACTCATCCATCAACTCATCGATCAAGGGAATAGGGTAACGGTTCTTCATGGTTTTCTTGTTCAAGGCCTTGTAACCTATGCACATGCATAGTGTCTCGTCCTTCTTCTTCACCAGAACCACTGAAGAAGAAAATGGGCTCGTGTTGGGCCTGATATGTCCCAATGCCAAGAGCTCATGTATATCTCTCTCAATATCATCCCTATAGGCCTTGGGGTGCCTGTAGGGAGTGGTGATCACTGCTTGGATGCCCTGCTCTAGCTCAATGGCGTGCTCAAACCCCCGATCCGGTGGCTGCCTTGGTGGATTTCCCCGAAGATAGCCTACACATATGGGTGCATAGGTTGACCCGAGACACCTTCCTATGAAATCCTCAGCTGCACTTCTCACTCTATGTCTCCCTTCCAAAAATATGCCTACATATGGTGCATATAAACTACTTGTGGAGGGTATGTGTGCATGCCCCTAAGCATCACGTGCTTCCCACTCTTTTTGTCCGTCCACTCCATCTCCAATGTCTCTGAATCTATAGTGACCTTCCCAAGGGTGATAAGCCACTTGACACCCAACACTACGTTGGTGTCTGGAATATCGACCGCGAAGAAATGATTCTTCAATGTATATGTCCGCATGGTCAATTTTAGTACCGGGACATAATGCATGCAATGCATGGTCCTAGCCCCTGGAGCCAACATAAAAAACCCATCAAAGTTTTTTATCTGTATGTCCCTCCTTTGAACTAGTTCGGCATCAATGAAGTTATGTGTGGCCCCACTGTCCACCAACACTGAGACATGCTCCCCCTGAACTGTCGCTCAGACCCTCAGCGTTAGGTACTTGGGAACTCCCCGCAAGGATGCAAGGACCCCTCCTATAGGTGAAAACGCTGAACCTCCTGCTAATGGGGGAGGCGGTGGTGGCTGATCCCCTCCTGGTGCTCCGGTGTCGGCATCTCCTCCCAACTCCTCATATGCCTCCTCTTCTCCTTCATTGTCGAAGAAGACCTCAATGTAGTGTGCCCTCCCTCCGACAAATCTATGACCCGATGCCCATGACTCTTGATAGGTGAAGCAAAGCTTCCTCCGTCTCAAATATCTCCAGGTATCATCATCCAAAGGCCCTCGGCCTTGGTTACCTCTCGGTGGTGCGGCTCTCACGTCCTTCCCCATCTGCTGGAATGTTGGTCTGTTGGGAAAATGAGCCCTCGTCCTCGACAAAGCGTCCTGCAAGTCTCTGGTTCTCCCTATTGCGTCCTGCAACATAGTGGGTCGAGTAGACCTCACTAGCCCATGCAAGGGTTCAGCCAGTTCGTCAATGAACATGTATACTCTCCTGGGCACGGAAAAATCTGGAACCATCACTGAAAGCCTCAGAAACTCAGAAATGTAGGTTTCTAGGTTCCCCGAGTGTTTGACTTTGGTTAGCTCAAAAAACT
The DNA here is from genome assembly GCA_034641835.2 of Pinus albicaulis. Classification (NCBI taxonomy): domain Eukaryota; kingdom Viridiplantae; phylum Streptophyta; class Pinopsida; order Pinales; family Pinaceae; genus Pinus; species Pinus albicaulis. The sequence goes on along the minus strand of CM076570.1, from coordinate 92,243,840 downwards.
GTTCCTCCGGATCTTTCCGATCAAACCTTCTATCAACCTTCGGGTGAACTTATCATATGTTTTCACTACTGAGTGACCCGACGTAGTCATCCCATGGAACCACCATTCATGGGCTTCCCCCTGAAGATGCAACGCTACCAACTTCATGGCCTCCACCTTCACCATCTGGTTAATTTGGAAATAAATATCTATCTTCTCCACCCAAGCTTTGGCTGAAGATTTTGATGACCCATAGAAAGTATGCAAGAAAAGTATGCCCACGGTACACTGCAAGTCATTGCCCTGTGTGTACCCTCCTCCTCTAGTATGGCCTCATGGCCTGATGTTGTTTAGTAAACTGACAGAACTCGTTGAAGGTAAGGGCATCTCTAAACTTCGGCCCATAAGACTGATATTCTGCAAAGTATTCTCTGTAGCGAGCCACTTCTGGCTCTTGTGGTCCTCCTGCTCCTTCTCTCGAAGCCAAGAATGTGGGCATGGTAGAGCATGGTGGAGTGCATGGCGCTACCTGCTGTGCAATGGTGGGCTCAGGTTGGTGATGGGAGGTGTCAAATCCCTCTCCGATTTGAAATTCCCTTGGAATTTCCCGCTACTTGTTATCTCTGACAATCTTCAGGCCCATCTCCTCTATCCTCTTAGTGAGCCCCTGCATCAACTTGAGAAGGAGGCTAGCAAACTTCTTTCCATCCTCTCTTTCCTCTGCCATTGGTGCTTTTCCCTTATCCTCTTCCTCTAGAATGCTCTCTACTTGATTTGGCATGATTTCAAGCTCCCTTTCATTGCTTCTATACCACTGCCTTTGGTATGTGATGTTCTGCATATCCTTTGGTACCATAGACCGTGTTCTCCACAGGTTGAGCCAAGTCTATGAACTCTGATACCACTATAATATCCCAAATTGGGAAGAAACAATAATATAAAGCAAACAAAGACTAAAACTATAACAAACAAAAAATATCCATTAAAAACACCATGATGGAGCTAAACAAATCTAAGCCATTTTATTAAATCTCTTATGGGAAAAGGTACAAGGAGGTGCTTAGAAAGAGGGCACCTTGGCTTGCACAAGGAATCCTGAAATAACCCCTCAACCCTGCTCAAAAACTCTCTGCTACGCTGCTGTTCTGCATGGCTCCTCCTCTACGTTGTCCTAACTGAAACTACTGTTGCTGGCTAAAAAGGGACTGCGTGTTCATGCTGCTCTGTTGCTCAAAAAATTATCAGAATTAGACACCTCACTCTCCTCAATAAACCCCAAAAAACCCGCGAAGGGTTTCCAGAAATCATGACCTTGGAAATTCACCCCTTGGGGCTTGACACGTTGTTCTGTTGGGAACTTTGGTTTTCCGGCTGAACTGCTGGAAATCTGTTCAAGAAATCTGCTAGGAAGTGGCTAAACCTCCTCTCAAACTCTCGAATGCAATATTTTCTTTCTCCTATCCCAAGTGCTGCTCCTCACTGGACTACGTAATTCCCTTGCTAACCGCGTGGCCTCTACACTGTCTTGGAAGGACTGCGTATGACTGAATGTGTAGCCGTGTCTCCTCAAAATTGGATGTGACTCCTCTTTGCTTGGAAATCTCTGTGCTAAACAACATGGCAGACGTGGCTAAACATCTCAAGCTTGCTTTCAGTCTATCAGACAGAGAAATTAGTGGATGAATGAATGAGGAAAGAAATGCTCTCATCCTCTTTTACCTAGTTGATCCCCCAACGTTCCCTTGGGCTCCATTGGACTACGTTGCCACCTTTTCCATCCAATCACTACGTTGCCACTGCGCTGCTGCCTCTCCCCATGCTATCACTGTGTTGCCATTAAGATGTTGTTGTTGGCATGTGGTCGGCCTCATGGGCACCACTCCAACTCTAATATTTGCCTTAGTGACTTTAGGAAAGCAAGTCAACCATATAGTTAAATTGTGGGCCCCCTTACCCCTTTTATTTGTTGCTGAACATTAGAAAAGCCAAATTTGACGAAATTAATATTCCAATTAGTTGACTACTAATTTGGAATATTACAAGCTTCGACAATGCACCCTTGTATTTTCTGTGTGTGTGAAAGAAAACTTTGCAGAGCCCCCCTTCTTTCCTATAATCTCTCGATGAAGAGTGGTGTCAACCGCTAGTTGCAAGAGTTGTTGGTCACTCGGAGGGGCTCACCTTGATTCAACCGTGTGATCTCCCCATTGACAACATGCCTTTAGTTGGGCAGATGGCCCAAAAGATCGAGTAAAAAATTAGGGCTAAAGTTGTCGAGATCTTGCACCTAGCTTGAATAATCACTGCATACATAGGTGCACATCTATAATGGTGGGAAGCACTAGTAACACTAGCAATGTAGGTTGAACCTCAGTGAAGGCCATACCACCCACCATTTTCACTCACATATGTTAAAAAAATAATAATAAGAAGAAGAAAAAGGGAGATGTAACATAAGAGGAAGCAATTAATTGTGTTTTAATTTTAGATTACGATATGGTATGAACATATCCCACATTCAAAAGGGAAATGGAAGGAGTGAAAGGGAGAGGTATAGAGGGGGAAGATTTGAAGACACAAAACATACTTTGATGATCGGAGTCAATCTATGATCAAGAAGGTCAATGGCTTAGGAAGGGCTCAATCCATGATCAAGAAGGTCGATGGCTTAGGAAAGGGTCAATCCAAGATCAGGAAGGTCGATGGCCTAGGAGAGTGCACGCCATTATTTATGGCAGCGGAGGCTAGCATTTGCGCGACCTCCACACTAACTCTAAAACAAAAGCGAAGTCCCGAGGTGTTGGCAATTCTAAGTGGTGGTGATTGCATTGCAATTCTGATTGAAACAATTTGTGTCAATTTTTACAGTCGTGGAAATGATGAAGTGCGTGCGTGTTTGAATAATATTATTACAGTGGAAATGAAGTGGAAATCAAGTAGGTGTTTGAATAACATTATTACAGTGGAAATGAAGTGCGTGTTTGCAGTTCCAGTGGAAATATCTATTGATACTTCTGAAAAAAAAAAGAAATATGTATTGGTAATTAGTTCAACCTTTTTCAATTCAATACGAGTGAAAAAGTGCTTGGCGAGAATCCATTAGTAATATTCCAATTCAATTCGAGTGAAAACGTTATGCTAATTAATTCAACCATTTTCAATTTGAATGAAAATGCGCTTGTGGAATCCGTTTTCGAATGAAAATATGTTTGACAGACTCCACTGGTGATTAATTCAACCATTTGCAATTCGAATGAAAATGTTTTTGGCAGAATTCATGCAACCACTTGCAATTCCAGGGAAAATGTGTTTGCCGGAATTCATGCAACCATTTACAATTCCAATGAAAATGTGTTTGGTGGAATTCATGCAACCATTTGCAATTCCAGTGAAAATGATTTTGGCGGAATTCATGGGTAATTAATTCAAACATTTGCAATTCCAGCGAAAATGTGTTTGGCGGAATTCATTGGTAATTAATTCAACCATTTGCAATTCCAGTGAAAATGTGTTTGGCGGAATTCATGGGTAATTAATTAAGAATTGGTGCTTCTGAAATAATGAGTTGAAATCATTGGTAATTACCCACTCGTTCTTCCAGACAGTTGCTTGTTAAAAAACTACCATAAATCAAAGTGTAGGATTGTGGTTCTAGACAGTTGCTCGTTTGGTGATCAGAGGAGGGACCAGAGGAAACATTTACAGAATCAATCTTTCGATAGTTAGAGAGAAGCCATATCAATCTTTCGATGGTTAGAGATAAGACTAGAGGAAGCAATTTTACAACATATATCAATCTTTCTATGGTTAGAGAGAAGACTAAAGGAGTGTAGTGGCTGCAACGCGATTCCATTTATCTTGTTATTGTTTGTTTGTTGTGTGAGAGTGTGCAAATGCCAGGACGTGTGCAGTTAGTTACCTCCACTCATAGATTACTACTCCAATCTATTCTATTCTATAGATATATAAACACAAACCCAAATGCAGGCCATTAATGGATTGGACTTTGTTGATTCAATTAAATCACTACTACCATACTACTATACAATTTTGGGAAGGGAAGGCTTAAAATTTCCAATCAAAAATCCGGAAGGAAAAGCAGTACTGGAGCAATGCTCGGTATCTCGGTATATCAATATTGAAGTTGGAAAGAGGGGAATGCTTTTTCAAGAGCGAATGAAATATAATTGGTTGGAAATCTAAAGAAAAAGGGAAACACCTAGTGAAGGAAGGATACCTAAAAACCTTTCCAAATATTGGGTTTTGTCAAAATGAGAAGCTCAAGAAGAAGGTGCAGATCCTAGAAATGTGGCTAGAAGTAGTATCGTCTTGTCTGTTGGCAGCGAATAATAAAATTCTATCTTGGGTAGCAATAAGGAAGGGATGCTTCCAAGGGCCAAACAGGGGTGGATGGTGCCTAGAGGAAGAGGAAGGCTCAATCATTTACTAATAGTGAACACACTAAGAAACTTAGATAGGATCGTCCGCGCTGGCAATAAAAAAGAACTCGATTAAACAATGGCAAAGATAGACAACATTACAATACAAAGGAAACATGCCAATAGAGTTCCATAAAACTAAAAACACACAAGTTAAGGAGTTTGGAGTTCCATATAACTGGAACTCGATCAAACAATGGCAAAGATAGACAACACTACAATACAAGGGAAACATGCCAGTAGAGTTCCATAAAACTAAAAACACACAAGTTGAGGAGTTTGGAGTTCCATATAATTGAAAACACACAAGTTTAGGTGTTTGGAGTTCCATGTAATTGAAAACACACACGTTTAGAAGTTTGCATAGATCATTGGAGATAGTCAGGCGTACATGTTGATGATCTCCTTGTCATCGACTTTACACATTAGACCATTCACTGTACTTGGATTTCGTTTCCGTTCTCCTATCATGATTAATTCGGTGAAGGGGTTATCATGCCTCTCAAATGCTTTTAAGTGCTGTGGTGGATGGATCCTTCTTGACTACTCATTTTGTGGCGAGGTGGATTGTTTGCTTTATGACCAAACCCACAATAAATTGGGAGTTGGGAAGCTTGAGCTTATGTGGCATGGGACCTATATTGTTCAGTGCGTATTGGGAAAAGGTGCCTATGAGCTAGTAGATTATAAAGGTAATCAGTTCTCTGAGCCCCGAAATGGGATCTATCTGAAGAATTATTATGCTTGATCACAAGTATGATGCTTTGTACATTAGTGTGCTTTGATTGATTTTTTTGGTGTGATTGTTTGCTTTGCAGACATGTTTCCTCTGCTTACCTTGTGTTCCACTTGGTTTGCAGATGTCGTCGAACCATTATGTCGGTTTTGTTGATGGTGCTTTTCATAGCACACAAAACTTATCTTCTACAACATGTGCGCTCTTTGCCCCTGATGGCGAGTTGATTAATTTAAAAGGTATTTGTTTGGGTCAAAAAAAAAAAATAAAAAAAAATTCGAATATAGTGCAGTTATCGAGCTATTTTCGGATGCAATTGATCTTGGTATTAGAGATTTGGTTGTAAAATTAGACTCACAAGTCGTTATGTTACAATTAAATGGTCATTATTCAGTGCCAAATCCTCAAATTTTGCGTATGTATTTACGTGTTCAATTATTGGAAAGGCATTTTGATTTCATTACATATCAACATATTCCAAGATATTTGAACACATTAACACATACATTAGCAAATGATGTATTAGATAGACATCTGCACATGTAAAAACCAATACAGCATCATGATACATGAACACTTAGTAGCCGTAGACATGAACACTTAGCATCATCTATATATATATATATATAGAGTCTATCAAGTGTGTTACATCAAAATCTCAAAAAATATGTCTTCTGTGACACAAATGGCTCTAAGAGCCTACATCAGTACAAAAAATATAAACATAAGGTTGCTATCCGCCCACATGGTGCTCATGGTAGCAAGTGACTGCTCAGATCACTCAAAAGAGTAGCTGGCGTAGTCCTCTTGGGACCCCAATTGTATACCTCTGGAAGCGAAGTGGAATATCATCGAATGTAGCATACTCTGGGATGCCTCTCATCAGGCTTGTCAGGTTACACTCTACCTAGGATAATGGTTCTACTCCCTCCTCATATGGAGTGTCCTCAAGCTGGTGAGCTACCCTCCTTGCGATCAGAGACATACTAGGTGGTCTTTCAGGACCTACATCTGTAAAAACATCATAAGTTCAAGTCTCAGAATACATGAACAAAAAAATTTAAAAAGTCAAAAATGTTAAAAACAATTTTTAGCTGCATCAGTCCACTGTGCGCTTGGCGGAAGAGGTAGATCTGGGTATCCTCTAAAACCGGTGCCTGCATACACATAGTCATCAACCACGATCAATTGACGATGCAACCAACTGAAAAATGCTGTGGGAAAATACATCTACTGCCCCCCTCCCTGACGGGGCATGATTTCACACCATCTGAACTACCTCGGGTCCCTCGGGGCTGGATCATAGATCTCCAACCGCTGATACTGAAACAAAGATACCCTCTCCAGGAAGAAGGTAACTAAGATGAACCCATACCCAAACTGTTTCAGTCGACTTGTCTTGCACTTGGTTAATTGGCTCTTCATGTTAGCCAATAACCCGTCGCACCAGTTAAACATAGCAGGAGCTAAACAATCCACCACATACTGGAATTGACACTTCATTGCCTCATGCAACGCTTGGGCTCCAACCACTTGAGCCATGCAATGTAATATTGTACGAAAGGGTATATTTTTGATTGAGGATATCTCTACCTTGCCACTTTGAGTCTTTTTGGCCTCGGGCCAGTGTCTCTGGATGAGCATGCTGGTGCTCTCCCTTTCAGCGTGAGCTCCGAAGAGTTGGATTCTCTCCCCTCTCCTGGACAACCTTGTGATGAAATAGATGTCCATAATAGCTAACTCAAGTTCCTGGTCTCCAATTATGAAAATTTGGTGATCCACATTCCATAACCCAATTAAATACTCAAGTAACTCTAGATCAATTCTCAACCCTGAAGTTTTGAAGAATTTTAGCAATCCACAATTCCAAAATATGGGTCCTGGAGTGCTTGGTTGTCTTCCACGTCATGGCCTATTTCTTTCCATTCAATGACCATCTTCGCTGAAACCACCTGCAAAACATGTTTAATTGACATTTTAGGAGCTTTCATCGGAGTAGTTTTTGAAATAAACCATTGAAAGTGGGTAGATTTCTTGTTTCAAATTCTTCCCTGTGGTCAGCACGCCTGTTAGAATTGAATTGGCACTGACAACGTGATTCTCTAATGGGATAAGAGCGACCAGCGCGGGTTTGATAGGTCAAACCTGCGCTGATCACTAGCGAAAATGAAATGTGAAATCCTTCCCCCAATCACTAAATTTCTAGGCTAAATTACTTAAGAATGGAATTAAAATGAAGAGGAGAGTTTGAGCCCTTACCTGTAGCTGACAGATTGCTGAACGATGTCCTGGATAGGCTGCACCACTGATCTGAAGTTCAAAGGGAAAAAGGGGTAAAAAGCACTTTCACAATTTACTCCAAATAGAATGGTGAAAATGATTTACTTTTTTATCTATTTATAGATTTTTGAAGATATTTTTGCCACTATTTTATTATTTTTCCTCGATATCGGTGATGTTTGTCATTTTTTTGTGCAACAACAAGAACTTTACAGTGACGGTGATTATTTTTGATGCGAACGAGTTTGACTTTATCTCTTTTTCAGACTCGGTAAAAATAAATGAAAAAGGAACCCCCCTGGAGTAATCTTTCAGCTCTTTTCTGACTCTCGAAAAATGAAAAGATTGCCGAGTACTTGTCATTTTGAACTTGTTAAAGTGAATGAATTGATGTGGTCTCAATATACATTTACCCCTTTTTCGGGCTGAGATTAACTATTTACGAAAAATGAATACCTTGATCAAACGTGGTCAAGAGTTTCTCTCAGATATTATTTTCTACCTTTTCGAATTCGAGAGACGATTTACGAAAAGGGACATGATGGATTTTTCTTTTTCGTTTCTTTTTGAAACTCCCTAAAGATGAAAAATTTACCGAGTTACCCTTCTTTTAGACTCGTTAATATTTAAACGACGAAAGACTTGTCACCATGACGAGGTCGAGTTCCTCCTTCCTAAGGCTCATTAAAATTACTAGGATGGATTCATTTGAAGAATCAACTGACATGCTCAACATATGTTATCCTCTTCACGCTGGCTGTCAAAAATAAAGAGGTACTCGTTAGCAATAACGGGGGAAAATTGAAAGTGAACATCCTATGTGTGTTTTGGGCAACTGCTCGCTCTTGAACATGACACCCATCTGAAGTTCGTGTTGGGTTGGGGATATCCTTCATTCATCACTTTGCCTTCATGGATTTGGGAAATCTGTTTGCCTCCCATTTGATTACCATTTTTGTGACCTCTAATCCTATTTGAGTCAAATGCTGCAACACTCCAGAGTCGTTTCGCCAATATGTTCAAGAGAAGTCATTTTGTCAAAGTCAAACATCCTCTACTTATTTGACATTCTCTGTTACAGTCCTGAATCACTCATATCATCTTGAGATATCCATTGTTTTGTGTCGATGATGTGGGTATCATCATGACCCTCCTTTGACGAATCACTTCTTGTCGACTGCAGCTCATTATCCAAGAAGATGATTTAGAAACTCCTTTTCAGTACCTTGGAGCTTGCATGCCTCACTGGCAAGTTCTTTCGTGTTTGACGACAGGTTCACATCATTGGACTTCGATCGAATGTTTTTGCAAGTGTTCGACTTCAACACATTCATTCACACTTGTAGATTGTGCTGTTGTACCTTGAGGGCCATTGTCAATATTGATCGGTAATCAGGTGGTGTATTCCATGTTCGACATCAACGCATATATTCACATGGAAAGATTCATACGTTGGGTATATCGAGATCGCGATGAAGGACCTGGATCACATCTTATTTTATCCAGACTACATGGAGTTATTGAGTATTCATGATTGTACACATGATCCTATATATACGGATGGTTGCGTCCATGCCGCAGATCTATTTCCATGATCTCTTTAGACGGATGGCTGCTACCATGCCGTGGGTTCATGTGTTATTTGATACCTAGTAGAGAGATAGGTTTTTAAGTATATTCATACCAAATATGTTATATATTGTACTTTGGCAAGTTTCCTAGTGGTATTCCGAGTTCTTTTCCTGGGGCCATAAAGAATTTCACCCCTCACTCCTCGTTCTGCCTTCATGCTTTAGGGGACATCTGTTACACAGTAATTTGTCACCATGCTCACTTCCCATCCTTGATCCTGAAGTGCCCTGTGACAGACCCTGTGAAATATTTCCACCTTGGAAAAATACATAAATACATCCTTCGAAGATTCAAAGAAAAGTGCCTTCAAAGATAATTGAAGAAACTTGGTTAAAACCCTATTTTTTCTAGGTCAACACACTTCTCTAGTGGCCTACCTATGCTGATGGTAGATTGAAAGTTCTGGCCTAGCATTGTTAGTGCCCTTATTTTTGGGAAAACCATGTTGATCCCTTTCTGGCAGTGTTTCCTCAAATGGAGGAGAAGCTTCAACCTCTAGAAGTTCCAGGGCGACAAGTTGGTTGTTAATCAGTGGTGATAGGGTCAAGCTCTCTCATTTTAGAGATTTGATCTCATCAATGGGGTTTATCCCTTATAAATTGGGCCTTCCTCCTCCTTTCATGGGATCCAAACCTCTTCTCCCTTCCTATAAATTGATCGCCATCCTTCCACTACTGGTTGGTCATTGTTGGGTTGGTCTGATTATTCATTCCCTTTACATCCCTGCACTGTGATAACGCCTAAGATATTCGGGAGAAGGAGTTCTTTAGATCTCCAGTGAAGAACTCGAATATCACCATATGGAGGCCTCCAACATCAAGGCCTGGGTTGTAAGCTCTCTCTTTCATATTTATTAATAAAACATCTGATGTTTGCTTTCTATATTTGTATAATCATTTGCGCAAATATTCTAATGTTCTTTGATATGTTAGATAGCTAATGTTTAATGAATGTTTTGTATTGGATTACGTTTGTTGTTGTATCTTGATCTCATGCAAGTAATCGTGTGCCACTAGTAGCAAGGAACGAGCCCGAGGGACTGTGGATCGAGGCCATCATCAAAATGGTTCAAGCATAACATCAAGAAGAGGTAGGCCTATTTCCTTTCTTGTATTGTTTTGAATATTTAGCTAAGGAAGCTTGTGTTAGAAAGTCTCACAAGTTGCTAGACCCACTCTAGGGCTAGATAGATCGCCTCTGTCCGCAGAGGGGATTTATCTTCACAACAAGAACCGATCAACATTAAGAGAATATATACAACATATTGGACACAACTTGATAGGATTAAGATCAATTGAAGTAGGATCAACAAATTTGGGATCGACAAGAAGAAGATCAACATAAGAAGACTTGACAAAAGATGGTTTGATGAGTGGAAGAGCAGTGGATGGTGAGTCGAAGACACCTAAATCAATGGAAGTTAGTTTGACCAGTGGAAGACCTATGGGGTGTAATTCTAGGAGAGGTAAGAAGATATGTGACAAGAATAGAGAATTAAAGGAGATATAAGTATCTAAGAAAGAAGACATTCAAACAGTAAATGAGGTAAGAAGCAACAAAATACCCTAGTTAAGAATAAATTCACAAAATTTTCCAGATACTAACCATTTTCCCAAGAAAGCAGAAATCAACGAGATAGAGAGACGTCCATTAATCTAGTGAGGACCAGTGAAAACGATGGTGATATTGAAGAGTTGTGATTTGTGAGGATGACATGAAGTGGAAAAGTATTGGCAACATTTATCATAGGAAATTGAACCCAAACCTCTATTGGAGGTCTTTAAGGACATAAATATAGATGAACTAGGTGGGGTTGTATAATGAAAGGGATATAGAGCTTGGGGTAAAATCAAGTTACGGAAAAAAAAAAAATTGTATTGGAAAAGTGACAAAGATTTCAAAATTCAACATTCACAAGATGATTTAAACATGGCCTTGTTGATGTAATTTCCATATTCAAAAGAAGAGTCAACAAAGTTTATAGTTAGAAGATACCATAATGGAAGGATATGCTTAGCAAAATATATCTCAATCGATGCCAAGATGCCTCATAATGTAATCATGGTTCAAAAAGAATTGTTTGTTGTGAAAATTAGCACAACTACTTTAACACGTGTTGGAGAAGTCCACTAGATATGAAAAATAAATTTCCAAAGGTTTCACACTCAACAAAATTACTGTTCAAATTTGTAGCTCATAAGGTACTTCTAGTCTTGTGTCTTGACTAGAAGGACCTTGATTTTACTCGTTAGGTGCTTACATTAGACATGCAAATTATGCAAGTGAGTTGCACACATATTGACATGATGTGCATGTAAATTAAGCTAAATTTATGACTTTTACTTGAATTAAAAGTAGATAAAGCTAAAGATAGGATAGTTAGCTAAAGTAATGTCACTTATCTTCTGTTAACTTGACATCATAATTTTGGCTTTCAATATTAGCCTAGGAAGTTATAAATTGAGTCGAATGTGAGGTGCTAAGACACACAACATTAATGCAAAGATTGAGAGAGGCTTCTCAGTGAGTGTGCTAGGTTCGAGAAAGTGCAATGAGGTTGATTATAAATATTGTATTTTCTATGCTAGGCCATTATCCCTGGTATAGGAGCCCATGTAAGTTTCGTGATCAATTTATAAAGGAAGAACTGGTTATTAGGCATAAATTTGTTTATGTGCGTGTGATTCAGGTTGAGTAATTTTGCTTCCACTATATTTTTATGAGTTAGGAATATGATCGTGTTTTCATTCCACTTTTTGATTGTTGGGAATTGAATACCAAGTGCTAGGTTCAGAAAGTGTAACATGGTATGAGAGTCAAAACTTCGAATCGTAGGAAGTCGAGTTCGTATTAGTGGCATCAGTTTGGCTCGAATCATACAGAAATTTTTTTTATTATAAGGGATGAGAGTTTTTTTTTAATACAATCGAGAATTTTTCTTTTTTTGGAGAAATATTTTTTGAATAAAAAAAAAAGGATAAATAAAGGTGTAAGGGGCGTGGTGGCCGAAAGACCAACCACTGCAACTGGTCGTTAGGCCACCTCAACCACTAGAGCAAGGAAGAATATAGTGCACAACACAACAGGAGGGGATGTGGCTAAGCAAAACCATAGCGATCACGAACAAGAAATTTTGTAGCTGCAACGACAATAGAGGAAACTCGCACGACATGGTTTCAAGCGCTTGAGGCTACAAAGGAGAGTCTTTGATCACATGAACCAAGCAACATAACTATTGGGTGCAAGAATTTTATAGTTACACAAGAGGGGTTTGACACAGTAGGCCGAGGTGATAGAGGCAATGGTAGTTGAGTAGCTAGAGCCAACATCGGTAGGCCTACCGATTGATTGACGACGCAACCGTAATCAGACTATGGAACCATGGGAGAGCATGGGGTAGAGCTCAACTAGCGAGGCTAACCACAATTGAGCACAGGAGGGATGCGAGAATATAACACTGTTCATACATCTCAAAGACAATTCATAGTTTTCAAAGCAGTCGAAGCAAGTTGTTGGGGGTTGAATGCTTGGGACAATGATCGGCCAAAAAAACCATGTACAAGCCACAAGATAGGGATTAAGGTGAAGAATCATGTTGCATACAAGCCTGAGCAAGGGAACAATGACTGAGGAGGTGGCTATAACAGTGAATCATACAAGACAAGGTGTTAGCCGTAGCAGAAAGTGCACGAAGAAGCGCAGAAACATCAATTGGAAAAGGTGGAAAAAAAATATAGTTGATTGCTAAACATAAGTGACAGGAATTGGTTGGAGAAGATAGTTCGAAGCTCGAGAAGTGTGCAAAAATGTTCGGGAAATGAGGAATGTGTTTGGGAAGTAGGTCTGGGATGCGTGCAGAGGGTGAGAAAAATTAATTGTTGGTCGGGTTGACAAAAAATGAATATGGAGCTACTTTACAAGGACATGTTAGGCTCGGAAGAAATTTTAGCCCTTGGAAGGAACATATTATTCAGTTATTTGAGGAGTAGGATTTGTGGGACATCGTCAAGAACGAAGTCCAAATTATCACAAATCCTACTCAATTGGATGCATTTAACAAGATAAATGTGAAGGCAAAGAGAATAATTTTGGAATCTGTTGGTGATAGAATCATCACTTTTACTTCAGCAAGCACCTGACTAGACACATCTTAAACTATAAAGCAATTTAATGATTTGTTTTGTGAGATTGGTAGGTGGTACAAAATTTGATTCACTAAAAAGAGATTTCAGTCAAATCCACAGTTCTTCTAATGAGGGTATTGTAACTTGATGTGGTAGAAAGGTGCAAGATTCTAGTCTATGAGGAGAGGAAACTGTAAGATGAGAGAAGAATCAGTAGCTTTGTAAAACAAAAATCTACTGATTTAGTAGAAATTCACAAAAGTAGCAGTTTGACAATATTCCATTGAGAGAAAGCTATTTCTAGTCTGACAAGATTCTCACTAAAATATCATGAAGATTAACTATCATGAGTGATGCTCTTCCACTGTTATAATATAGATTTTATCAGGAATGATCACTATGTGAGACTAACAAAAACCGATAAAACACATAACAAGCTTAAGAGACTAATAAAAACACATAACAATATGATGATTTGCAAACTGGAACTAGAAGAAAGGAGATATGGAAACACAAGTAAAGTAGACAATACACACATCAAATTAGTAATAAGTCCTCAGTAGTATTATTCCATTTCATTCACAAAAAATATTATAGTTCATATAAGTCAAAATTCTATAACCACCAACCAACCCTGACTTCCTATCAGTTTGGCGTATATTTACAAAATATGATACTGTCATCTTCCACAGAAAAAGCTAAACCTGTTTCAAAATTCATTATGATCTCGTGCAAGAGATGAGGGTTATCCTAAAACTTTAATACAAAGTGCTATGACATAATGAGAATAAAAACATCAAGGCTAACAATTCTAAGTGGTTTGTATGATGTGGTAGTTTCTGGGAAGACTCCTCTTCTGTCCCGGTGCAACCACCTCCATAAAAAGTGTAAACAAAAGTGAAAATGGTGTGTGGTTGTTCCTTGAATGTTGCTTGGTGCTTTATAGAAACGTGATGGTGCTGAGAGTAGTGGTAGAAAACTGTTTTAGAGAAGCTCTGTTGATGTTTTGTTGTTCCTTTCCTTCTTTGGTGTAAAACACTTTGTAATGGCGGAAAACCCGAAATTTTTTGAATAGAATGGTGGAGGTTCATTTTATGAGAAATTACAAAGAAACCATTTGAAAAATGTTTAATTGATAGGGGATACATGGAGCGTAATGAATGATAAGGGGGAGGAGAAAACCTTTTAGAGATATATCGCAATCGCAAATCGGGGTCGGAGCATTTAAACTTAAGACACAAACGGGAGAAAATGCAATTTTCGATGGGGTGATGGCGTGGAAAAGAAGTGGGACGAATCGCAGATCGTGCATTGCAAGTTTTGTTATGAGACACAAGAGTTAAATGTTAAAAATCGTGAAGTGGGATGTGCAATGAGAGTAGAGTTGACATGGCATAACAAACAGTGGGGTCGTCCGCATATCGCACATTGGAAGTTTTATTATGAAACACGAGAGCTAAATGTTGAAACTGGTGAAGTGCGATGTGCAATGTGGATGGAGGGATGTGTCATGACAGATGGTGGGACCACCCGCAAATTGCAAATCGAAGTTTTGAGGGAGCGGAAGTGAATGTGGTAAGTGAAATTTGCGAAAATGCGATGCGAAAAGGCACATGGGGCCCTTTAAACGACTTTTCAAAGCAGAAAGTGAAAACTTGGTAAATTTGTAGTAATATGATAAAAGATTCCCTAAGCATAAAAAGGCTTTATAACATATTCGAGGCGTATCAAAGGGAAGTATATGTCACAGACCATACTGGAAATCGCATTTCGGGGGGTTTTGTAGGAGACGACATTTATAACGTGAATGGGAGTTAAAACTACGAAGAGCTGATTGCGATGAAAGGTAAGGGGTCCACGTTTATTAAGTGTGGTAAATTATATGATATAACCAAGGTTTTTTTGTGGTGCGAGTAAAAGCTGCGATAAAATATATGGTAAGTTGAAAAGGAAATATGATAAGGTTGTTGATGGGTGTGCGGAGCTGATTTTTCACTATAAAAATTGGATTTTATGAGTTAAAAGGGGTTTTGAAAAGGGAAATGAGAGGGTGGACTTTGGGTTTTTTGGGAAAATGAAAGGTGAAAGAGGGAAAATGAAATGAATGAAGGTAGAAATGAAAATTTCTTACCACTACGCTTTGACAATGACACTTTTATCTTATAATCAAACTGAAAAGGTAGATTTAGTCCTTGGAGAATGATAACCAAACTTTGAAAATATTCGGAAAAATTGCACTGCTAACTGTGGCTCCTATTGGGGAAGAAGTCCTCCTTGTGACGCTTCAAGGACTGTAGAATCAGTGCCTTAAAAACTTTTGAAACTCGGAAGACTTCTTGAAAATTAAGACTAGTGCTGACCATTGACTGACTGGACTCAAGCCTAACTATATATATAGACATAATTACCATTGGGCATTGATTTTATTGACACATCACACCGGATATTTACAAGGGATTGAATCAAATGAATTTACTAAATAAAGAAACTTTTAAGAAAATGACCATTGACTGAGCCTCCAGTCCGCTGATCATCATCTAGATGTTTGAGAAGAAAAGTATTATTCTCCGAAACTTCAACAAATTTAAATGGCCCAAACCACAAATTGTCGAACTTATCATGCTTTCCATGGTCTTCTCTCCTAGCATCCCAACGCAGCACTAAATCATTTTCCCGAAAAAACTGCTGATTTTCTCTTTTATAAAAAAATGATTTGACTTTAGCCTGATACTTCTGAACTTTTTCCAGCAATGATTCTCTGATTTGGTGTGCCTCCATCAACGGTAGCATTCTCCTTTGGACTAGGTTTTCATGATAAACTTCATCTTGTAGGAACTTCATCACAGGAATAGCTAATTGCAAAGGCATTACAACTTTTGCACCATATACAAGCTGAAATGGAGACACTCCAATTGATTTTTTACCACTTACTCTATCTGGCCACAAAGCATGTATCAGCTGAGTGTCCCAATTCATCTTCTTTTCAGGCAACATTTTCTTAATAATCCTTACCAAACTTTTATTCGATGACTAAGCCAAACCATTACCTTGAGGGTAATAAGGTGTGTAATGAGTTAATTAAATCCCATATTGCTGAAAAAAGTTGTAAATCTTGGTGGACTTAAAGGCCATTGCATGATCAGTTACTAATTTCCGTGCACAACGAAATCTTGACATAATATTTTCGAACATAAATTTAATAATTAACGTATCAGTAGAATTTCTGGTTGGTACAACTTCAAACCATTTGGTGAAATAGTCTGTAGCTATGAGAATCCATCTATGCTGTCTTGATGAAGGTGGATGAATTTCACCGATGAAGTCTAGCCCCCACTACTGGAAAGAAAAATCTGCTGAAATAGGGATGAGAGGTAATGGTAGCTATTTCTGTTTACCAACAAATTTCTGACATTCGACACAACTTCTGACTTTGGAATAGACATCAGAGAAAAGGGTTGGCCAATAATAGCTAGTTCTTAAGATTTTTTTTGCAGTAGCTCTCCAATATAAATTCCCTCCACACACTCTTGCATGTATCTCTGTCATAATCTCCCGAGATTCTGCTTCATCTACAGATATTAACAATTCTCCATCAAGATATTTCTAGTAAAGATGGTCTTCCAAAATTCAATACTTCACAACTCTCAATTTAAAAGCTTTTCTTTTAGACTTCTCCATTTTAGGCGGGCAATTGAAATTTAACAAGAAGTAAACTATATCCTTGTACCAATATGAATTAAATATTTCAGGATAATTAGTTTTACCTTCTCCATATTCTTCTTCAGATGCCTCTACATTCAGATTTAAAGCTTTGCAGTTAGATTCAACCATAAAGCGAGCCAAGCCTTGACCATTTATCAATTTATTTGGTTTGATTTCAACATCAAATTCCAGAATCTTGGTCAGCGATAATCCTCTCCTTCCATCTGTATCTAGTTGCAGCAACACATCTTTAACAGTGACATCGGTCACAAAAGAAATTATTTTTGAATGCAACGCATAAACTTGAAAAGAATTCAAAGCCTTAACTAATCCATATGCTTGTTTTTCAGTCAAGCTGTACTTCAATTCAACATCCCTTAAAGCACGACTGAAAAATGAAATTGGCTGCTCCAAACCCTCCTTGTTATTTTGTAGTAAGACAACTGCAATTGTTTCTTCTGAAGCATATGAAAAAAATCAGAAAATCATTTTCAAAGTTAGGACTAATAAAAAATGGTGCTTCAGTCAAAGCAGACTTAATTGTTGAAAAAGGATCTTTAGCTTCATCTCCCCACTTAAATTTTGCATTTTTTTTTCAACAAAACATTTATATGTTTGATAAGCTCTGCAAAGTTAGGAACATAACACCTCATAAAATTGATTTTCCCTAAAAATGACTGCAATTCCTTCTTATTTCTTGGCTAACCAATCTTTTGAATAGATTCTACTCTTCTCGATCAATACAGATGCCACTTTGTGTTACAATATGTCACAATAACTTACCTTCTTGGACAACAAAAGACGACTTTTTGGGGTTTAAGGACAAACCAAACTTTCTGCATTTGTCAAAAACTTGCTTCAGATGTTTCAAGTGGTCTTCCTCAGATTTTGAATATACTGTGATGTCATCCAAATAGATGACCACAAATTTGTCCTTTTCTCCTGCTATGGCAATATCCATTTCCCTTTTAAAGGTTTCACCTGCATTCATCAAACCAAATGGAAATTTTTTGTACATGAATGTGCCCCAAGGTATGGTAAATGCTGTCTTTTCTCTGTCTTGTCTGTCAATTGAAATCTGATTATAGCCTGAAAAGCCATCAATCATTGATAGTCTTTTGGATCCTACAACCTTCTGCAAGATATAATCCATCTTGGGCAGTGGATAGTTATATTTCAAGGAGCACCGGTTCAGGTTGCAAAAATCAACACAAATCCTTATTTCTCCATTCTTTTTCCATACTGGAACTATATTAGCTACCCAGTTAGAAAATCTCAAAGGTAGAATAATCTTTGCTTCCCATAATTTTTTGATTTCTTTCTCAATGATTGGAAGCAACATGGGATTGACGTGTCTGATTTTTTTTGCTACAGGCTCTGCATCAATTTTCAAAGGGATATTGTGCTCCATTATGCTCTCATTATAAGTTTTCAACTCACTATAAGACCATGAAAAATTATCAGCAAATTCCTTCAGCAGTTTGAAATATATTGTTTTGGTTTCCAGAGGAAGGAATTTGGACACTTTGACTAATCTTGGCTGATCTTCTGTATCAATATTACATTCTATGGTACTCTCTCCATCAAAATTGCTTTTAGGCTTGAGAAAAACATCATTATTATCAAACAATATTTCAAAAGGAACTAAACCCTTAGGAATAAAGTTAGTTTTCAGATCTATAATTTTTTTCCCAGCCATAGTTTTCTTAAAAGAGCCGCTATTTTGGTTTTCAACAATTTCTTGCTCACCATCAATATGTATCTCTGCATACTCTTCTACACACTCCAAATTTTTTTGAATCTCCTTGTCATCTTCAAATACTTGCCAGTACTTGATGTTATCAGGAATTGAAGGTCTGTTTTTTATTTGAACATCATAAACTGCCTTGACATCTAGAGGAACTTTGAAATTACTAACAACAATAGCTAGTGAATCAGAAATTTGATTTTATTTTCTAAAAACAAAATTTATATTAAATGCTGAAAAGTAATGTTCAATAAAATCCCAAAATTCATTCCTATAATTCTTCAATTTGGAATTTTTCACTTGGTAATTATTTCTCACTTGCTTAATCACCAAAGGCAATTAGTTGTTATGCTCGCAAAGCTTTTGCTGCCTTCATACCCAGCACAAGTGCTTGATACTCAACAGTGTTGTTAGTGGTAGAAAATTTCAGTTTGTATGATATGGTTACCTTCTGATGAGTAGGATAAATGAGGACTACACCGGCTCCTGATCCTTCTCTTGAAGAGGCTCCATCAAAGTGCAATTTCCAGATCTGTCCTCCTTCTGAATGCTGCGCATTTTCACTTTGAGAGTGTTGTTTTTCACTTATTTGAGGCTGGAAATCAATATCATCAACAGCAAGGTGCAAAATTGATGACCCCAATTATTTTTCTTTAGCATATATGGGATGGTTTGATGGATTGTCCTGATCACTAATGATGTAGGCCATTTGAGTTTCCCTATACAACCTTCTGAATTCCCCTCCAAATATTGGGATAGTAGCATATGACATGTCCATCTGAAGGGTACCTCCCAATTTCTTAGACCAAGATCTCGAAAGTAACATCCCAAATCTATAAGGAATGTCAGCAACCACAATGTCCATCACTAAGCTCTTCATAGGTAGCTGGGTAGGGAAAACAACCAAATCCTTAATCACTCCTAGACACTTGACATTTTTGGAGTCAAAGGTGTAAAGGTCATGGTATTGCTTGGTGATCTCTAATCCCAATTCATCCATTACTTTCTTTGGCATGAGATTGTGGGAAAATCCAGAATCTAATAAAAAATTATGCAACAATTTGTCATGTATATTGAGTGACAGGTAGAAAGGAGGTGAGTTATCATCATTTTAGGTCTTGGACATGAAAACCTAGATAAATGGTGGGATGCTCATCCTCAAGGTTGACTGAATCAAGGGCGATAGGAGGCTACAGTAGACCCTTAAAAGACTCTTTATATGCTGGATTTTTCAATAATTCCAGGAGTGGAACTGGAATTTTGATTTTATTAAATTGAGATTTGAAACTAAAATAAATTGGAACTAATTCCTTATTTCTACTGTAGTTTTGACAATTGGAGCAGAGTTTTGAGGTTGAGGAACCTCATTTACCTTGGCCTTCTCTTTAGCAGCTTGTTTATCTGAATTTGATTTTTGTTGGGGCTACTGAACATGACCTTTTGACCTTAAAGGGTAATTTCTGTTTTGAACTTCTTGTTGTTTTTGATCATTTTGTGCATAAATTTGAGCATTCATATCATCAGGAAAAAAATAAAAATTCTTGATCTATCTTCATATTCTTGCAATTTCAAACATGTTGATTGTGAAGTTTCTCCCACATGGTTTATTTCTTCATTTTATTCCTCATTTCCTTGCTGTTCTTCTTCAAAAAAATTATTCAAAGGAGGCTGAACATTTTGATCATCAACATTCCTCCTTGGGCACTGTAGGATTTGTTGAGGCTGAAAAGGCCTCTTGAAGGAAGCCTGATTTCTATTAGCTTTGTTTTGATTGGTTCTAGTAGTTGTTTATTTTCTACCTCTAATTTTGGCATCTTAGAGGAGAGTTCCTTGATCAAATTTGACATTTGATCGATATTTTATTCTGTTGAAAGAGACTTGGAAGAGGAAGGCTTTTCTTCTTTCATCTTCTTTTTGTTTTTTTTCTGCCTTTTCTTCCTCCATTTTTAATTTATTAGAAGCCATGAGATTAGAATGCACTCTAATTGCAGCCTCTTGCATAGTTGTCAATGTCTTTTCTTTTTCAGCCCTCAACCATAAGAAAAACTCAGAATCTAAAAAATTTGCAAAATTTATCATAGTTGTGGTTTTAGTGGGTTTAATCTCTTCAAGAATTTTCTGATAAATCTTATTAAACCTCTTAGTAAAATCAGCTAAAGACTCATCTGCCTTTTTATTCAGAGTTCCAAATTTTGTAAGATAATAAACATAGTCTTTCCTATCACCCCAATGCTTCACAAATATCTCTTCTAATTCATCAATTCCTGCAATTGAATTTGGAGCCAAACTTCTAAACCATTTTCGAGCTTCACCATCCAAGCTCTGAATAAAGAGTATTGACCAGAAATATTCATGTTCAGTATTCTGATTGTCAGCATAACTATAGAAAGCCACTAAATGATCTTTAGTAGAAACTCCTTCTCCCTCCCCAGTGTATTTTGGAAGATATTTCAAGTAATATCCTTGGGGAAGTGCATGCATGTGTTGAGGGAGAACAAATGGCGCATATCTCGCAGCCATTATCTGCTGCATCCTTGTAAGGGCGTGCTGATATACAATTGATGTAGCTGTTTGAGATATAGGAATTACAATTGGTGAATTCTGATTCTGATTTATAATAGCATAAAATTGGGGATCTTGAGCTAATTTTTTAGGCTTTGGAACTTAGAAGAGTGGGTTTTCAAAAATATGAACAAAGGATGTCTTGACTTCTCCTTCAGTAGAAGAATCAGAATCTAAAGTTGTCTCTTGAGGGGATGGATTTAATTCAACTTTATTTTTTTGATCAAGGAAATTAGATAGATTAAAAGTAAGACCATCAGGTACAGTCTCTTTAAGTGGATGAGAGAAATATGACCCAACAACTGGATTTGGAGAGAAAGGAAATTATTCTTGCTGAGGGGTGACAAGAGACTGGTATTCAGGATGAGTCTGAAGGAAATTTAAATAGCCTTGAAGTCTTCTTCAGTCAAAATATCCCTATCAAGAAAAGGTGCAATAGCCAATACTTGTTCTAATTCCCCTTCAGCCAACACAAATTCTTCTGACTTCTTTTCAACACTTATAAATTCATTTTCTCCTTCTCTGACTAGAACAATACTTATTTCAGATTTACTAGGTGAGGAGTAAGAAAAACCTTTAGGTGAGCCCAAGTTAACAACATCCACTTTATTTTCTAGAGGAGTAGCTTCAACTTGAGATTTTTCAGCAGAATCTTTTGAAACTAAAATCTCTTTATATTCTAAAGTAGATAGAGGTACATTTTTCTTTGGAACGTACTTTTTGTGTACCTTCTTCACTGACTGAGATGTGGCTTCAACTGATCTTTGTTTTCCTTTAGCATCTTTGATGATTTTCTTTGGGTCAACAACTAGAGTAACAGTTGGAGATCTCTGATTCCACCTTGTAGAAGGAGGTATTGAAGCCCCTCTTCCTCTTTGTGGAGTCGCCAGGTGAACACATTTGTAGTCTTCTTCAAGTCACCAATCCTTGTTCACCATCAATAACTGATTATCAACAATTCATAACAATAGACTCTGGAGAATACTTCGTTACAAGGTCTTCGTCTCCCGGCAGATGTACCAAAATATGTTGGCGTTGGAATCAACACTTGGACTGCAACAAGCACCTGAAAAGACACATCTTAAACTATACAGCAATTTAATGATTTGTTTTGTGAGATTGGTAGGTGGTACAAGCTTTGATTCACTGAAAAGAGATTTCAGTCAAATCCACAGTTCTACTAGTGAAGGGATTGTAACTTGATGTGGTAGCAAGGTGCAAGTTTGTAGTCTGAGGAGAGGAATCTATAAGACGAGAGAAGAATCAATAGGTCTGTAAAATAGAAATCTACTGATTTAGTAGAAATTCACAAAAGTAGCAGTTTGACAATATTCTATTGAGGGAAAGCTATTTCTAGTTTGACAAGATTCTCACTGAAATATCATGAAGATTAACTATCATGAGTGATGCTCTTCCATTGCTATAATATAGATTTTATGAGGAATTATCACTATGTGAGAGCAAAAAAAATCGATAAAACACATAACAAGCTTAAGAGAATAATAAAAACACATAATAGTATGATTATTTGCAAACTGGAACTAGAAGAAAGGAGATATGGAAACACAAGTAAAGTATAAAATACACATAAAAAATTGGTAATAAGTCCTTAGTAGTATTATTCCATTTCATTCACAAAAAATATTATAGTTCATATAAGTCAAAATTCTATAACCACCAACCAACCCTGACTTCCTATTAGTTTGGCATATATATACAAAATATGATACTGTCATCTTCCACAGAAAAAAGTAAATATGTTTCAAAATTCATTATGATCTCGTGCAAGAGATGGGGCTTATCCTAAAACTTTAATACAAAGTGCTATGACATAATGAGAACAAAAACATCAAGGCTAACAATTCGAAGTGGTTTGTATGATGTGGAAGTTTCTGGGAAGACTCCTCTTCTGTTCTGGTGCAACCAACTCCATAAAAAGTGTAAACAACAGTGAAAATGGAGTGTGGCTGTTCCTTGAATGCTGCCGGTGCTTTATAGAAACGTGCTGGTGTTGAGAGTAGTGGTAGAAAAATATTTCAGAGAAAATCTTTCGATGTTTCAATGTTCCTTTCCTTATTTGGTGGAAAACCCTTCGTAATGGCGGAAAACCCGAAACCTTTTGGATAGAATGGAAGGGGTTCATTTTATGATAAATTACAGAGAAACCATTTGAAAAATGTTTAATTGATAGGGGAGATGTGGAGCAGAATGAAAGATAAGCGGGAGGAGAAAACCTTTTAGACATATATCGCAAACGAAAATCGAGGTCGGAGCGTTTAAAATTAAGACACAAATGGGAGAAAATGCATTTGTGATGGGTTGATGACGTGGCAAAGAAGTGGGACCGATCGCAGATCGTGCATCACAAGTTTTGTTATGAGACACAAGAGTTAAATGTTAAAACTCACGAAGTGTGATGTGCGATGAGAGCGGAGGTGAAGAGGCATAACAAACAGTGGGGTCGCCTGTAGATCGCACATAGGAAGTTTTATTATGAAACACGGGAGCTAAACGTTGAAACTGGAAAAGTGTGATGTGCGACGTGAATGGAGGGACGTGTCATGACAAACGATGGGACGACCCACAAATCAGAAATTAGAAGTTTTGAGGGAGTGGAAGTGAATGTGGTAATTGAAATTTGCGAAAATGCGATGTGAAAAGGTAGGTGGGGCCCTTTAAATGATTTTTCAAAGTAGAAAGTGAAAACTTTGTTAAGTCATGGTAATATGATAAAAGATGCCCAAAGCATAAAAAGGCTTTATAACATATTTGAGGCGTATCAAAGGGAAGTATGGGTCCCAGACCATACTGCAAATCGCATTTCGGGGGTTTTGTAGGAGACGACAATTATAACGTGAATGGGAGTTAAAAATTTGAAGAGCCAATTGCGATGAAAGGTAAGGGGTCCACAATGTTTATTAAGTGCGGTAAGTTATATCATATAATATATGATATAACCAAGATTTTGTTGTGGTGTGAGTAAAAGTTGCGATAAAATATATGGTAAGTTGAAAAGGAGATATGATATGGCTGTTGATGGGTGTGCAGAGCTACTTTTTAACTATAAAAATTGGATTTTATGAGTTAAAAAGGGGTTTTGAAAAGGGAAATGAGAGGGTGGACTTTGGGTTTTTTGAGAAAATGAAAGGTGAAAGAGGTAAAATGAAATGAATGAAGGTAGAAATGAAATTTTCTCACCACTACACTTTGACAGCGACACTTTCATCTTATAATCAAACTAAAAAGGCAAATTGATTCCTTGGAGAATGATAACTAGACTTTGAAAATATTTGCAGAAATTGCAGTGCTAACATAATCCATCAGAGACCATGTTATACCTTAGTAACGTCACTTATCTTTAGTTAAGTTGTCATTCTATTTTTGGCTATCAATATTAGCCTAGTGTTGATGGCTTGAGATGTTTGCCTTAACATCGTGGAAAACCGCCCGGTCGGGACCTTAGAGAATATCATTTTCTGTTTGGATTGGTGTCTCCGACTGGGATTATGGGACCAATTTCCCGTTTAAACAAAATTATAAAAGGTTTAGATGTATATATAATGATTTTAATGTTACCAATACTTAAAAAACAATGAATACTTACAATTAATATTTATCCCGGAAAATATTATATATATATATATATATATATATATATATGTCATCTAAAAAGGATTTCATAAACAATATAGAAATGTAGATTTTCACACGATTATGAAGTTAAAACAAGAGATTATAGCTAAATTTAATTAAATAGTTAACTAAATTTGTTGATAAAAATTATCACATATATACGATTTCGTTGTTTATACATATACCATATGATTCCAATCACACATAAAATTAGTGAGAGATGTATGACTTTGCAACACATCTAAATTAGAATTAAATCAAATAACCATTTAAATCTTAAGAAAAGGGAAAACATACATATAATAGAACCTGATTTATTGTAACTCTTCTCATGAGAAAATAGTAGTGGTTCAACCTTCTATTAAGATGACTTAAGTTATAGTAGTGCAAACAAAAACTTTCTCTCCAAAATTCAGAACCCTTTCTCCATTAAAATGAATGGTATTTATAGTTTTTCAATCAAATATAAATATAGAAAAGCAGAATAAAATTCTGAAGTGATTTCAACAAACAACGCTTTAGATAAAACAATAGGACAATTTTGTACTTTTTTGTAACAACTCAGCTAAGACTATGAGGAAGACTGCCCTCCCGTACATTGTTGTAGCTCGTAAATATCTATCATGGTCTTCAATTCAGGTGGCGAGTGTGGCTGTATCATCATTTGAACAGAAAATATAGTATCAATGAGTTTTGGCAGCATATGAGTGATTGTGTTGGATAAGAACCTAAGCATTAGCGATTGGATATGGGGCTTAACTAAGAAATTCCAATGGAATTCTAAGTCTTTCTTTGATAGTTTTTCAATCTTCTCTGCCTTTTTCTTGGACAATTCCTACCATGTTTTGGTCAAAAATTTGATATCTGGCAGAGTTCCCCTAGGGCCATCTGAAATAAGATTATCCTGTAGCAAATTATCACTGATGGCTTCAATGAGGTCAGTGGAGATGTCCCTTGAATTGAATACTGTTGTTTTTGTATGTTTGAGGCGGATTTCCCATTCCCTGAAGACTATTTCCTTCTACGATTCCTCTATCCTTGGGAGATCAACTAATTTCCCTTCAATACTATCTTTCCATCTTACATGGCCTGCGATTTTCTCCTCAATATCATCAAATTATGTCCTTAGGTCAGACAATTGATCTACCAATGCATTAGTTGTTTGACACAAATCGTGAATGATGGCTAATTTCTGACCGAAAGTGGTCTGTTGCTGAGCAACGAGAGTATTTAATTCTCCTACTTCCCTTTTAAACTCAACTAATTTAGGATTAAATTTCATATGTTCAATCCTTTGTTGTAATTCCTGAATTTGAGAATCCCGAATCCTAAAATAAGAATCATGTTTAAGTTTAAGGGCATCGAAACTCTTATGGAAATCTGCAATTTTTCCTTGCCATAGTTGAGTAATCATTTGCTTCCCATTATTAATGCCTTGTTCCAACTACACAATCTTGTCATATTTTTCCTTCAAAAGCTGCTATACTTTAGTTTCTTTATCTATAGTGGCAGTATCATATGCTCCTGCGAACTGTGAGAGTCTTCCGAGATACTCTGCAGGGGTATACTGTCAGCCTTTCCATACTACTTCAAGATAAATGTTTAGAGGGACTAAGGCCTGGGATTGATCAATATTTCTTCTCTTTATTTGTGTCTCGACAATGGATTTATGTTGAATACTATAGAATATGTAAAGGGTAGGAATCTCTTAGACCCTTTGTTACACAACAATTTGTCACCGTCCCTGCAATCCCCCGTACCACACATTGGAAGGCTTATTCTGTGACTTGTGAGTAGTGACATGACCTGAAACCACTTTCATGGCATCCCCCTGGACAAGGACATTCATTCCCCTAAAGAAAATTCCTTGTGAAAAACCCTAAAAATAGCCTTTTTGTCCTTGGCGCAACTAGCCAGTTCAACCCTCGCGCCAATAGGGGAAATCCTGTAAAGAGGGCACCCCAGCTGGTGCATTGTCACAGTGTTATACCTGCGCCAGGATTATTAAGGAGTTTTAAAAATAAATAAATGGCGGAATATTGACTCCAACCAATTCCTGAACTGGTCTCTAAATTGAGTTGGGAGGTTTGGCTCTGGATCTCCATGTAGAGGAAGTGGTTTTCCACCTCTCATGGAAGCTTCCTTGAGGATAGGGGCAATCCCATGATTATAGGGATCCTAACTCCCCTTCCACCATATATATAAGCTTTCCATTTCCTTTGCAAGCTAGCCTTCAAGAGCCTTCAATAGCCTAGATAATGCTGCAAGAGCCTTGATAGTCCTCATAGATCCAAATCAATTGTAAGGAGATTATTGTCAAGACAACCGAAGAGAGAGGCTTGTCCCATTCCCGACGAGATTTACCAAGACGTATTCCACTGTCGACCCGCCGAAGGAAGATCCAACATCAGAGCACAGGTTATATCTTTCTTTGTATTGATTAATGATAAGCGACTTTGGTTATGGTTCCACTCGTATTGTTCATACATTGTGATCATGAGTTGTGTCTTCTTTGACTGATACATAATTGCATATATTGGGTTTTACGCTTGTGTGTTTGTCGTGTTTCTTGTATGTGCAGGTGTTTTATCGTGACAAGCGGGAGAATTGTGATTTTCCGGAACAAGGAAACGAGAGCGTTATCTTCTCTGCAAACAACATCGTTGGACTTAAGGTAGGCCTTCTTCGCAATTTGGTCTATTGCAATTAGGAACTTGCGCCTTAGCGTGATACGATTGTTGATAGACCCGATCTGGGCTAGTAGGGATATGAAATTAGTCAACTTCTCAAAGGCTCAAAAGGGACTCCGGCAATTCTCAAAGAACCATTCCCGTCTCAGCAGACCCAGATGGTTGAGCAACCTTCACCATCTGCACCATTTGGGTCCCAAGTCTTTATGATGAATGGTGCTACACCTATCTCAATTGCTACGCGTTCGAAGGATTATTCCAGATCACGCCAGGTAGCTGGGAAGGAAGTTGTGGATGGCCCACCTCCCCCACCTGTCTCTGGTCCTTTGGAAATTGAGAAGCCAAGCGCTGAACCTGTTGTGAGGCCACCTTCTAAAGGTGTTCTGCGAAGATCTTCCTACAACCCAAATGCCTGTGCCGCTCAACACTACAGTATTGTTGAGGATTTGGCACAGGCGCCTTCTGCCATGTCTGCATTGGAAGTCCTTCAAAGTTTCCCATCACAACAGAAAGCTCTGATGTCTGCGATCGGTGGAATCGATCCCACCGATTCTAATATTCTCACCTTCGACCTAGAAAGTTTTACCCCCCGACTTCCACATCAAATTGCTCTTGTTATACAAGTCGGGATCAATGGCATCAACATCCATAGGGCCGTTGTGGATGAAGGTGCTTCCACCTGTGTCATGTCATCTGCCTGCTGGAAGGCCATTGGCTCTCCGGCTCTTTCATCGTCTCCCAATGCCTTAGAGGCATTCGATGGTCAAGAATCAAAACCCCTGGGTGTTCTTGAGAGTTTGCCGATTATGTTACAAGGGAAGACAGTCAACATAGAAGTAGAAGTGGTTGATTCCAAGCTTAAATACAATCTTCTTCTCGGCCGCAGTTGGACTCACACCATGCTATGCGTGCCATCCCCTCTCTTCCGGCTTCTCAAGTTCCCTCATGAGGGAAAAATCGTTACTGTGGATCAGTTGTCTTTTTCACCTCATCCTCTGAGAACAACGTTCCTTACGTGGATCAGATCCCCAATCCCCCTGATAGTGTAGGACCCGGTCTCTTCAAGGATCCCGTCCTCATGGGTATTTTTCCCACACCACCACTGCACACTGTTCAAGTTAATATGATCTCTAGGTCTGACGACCCATGGATCATCCCTTCGCCTAAACAGGTGACTGATTTTGGAGAATCGATGCCCTTAACTCCAGTAGAGATTAATTACTGTGAAATTGTTGCCGCATCTGATCCTCCTCCTCCTCAACATGCTCCTTCAAGCATAGCTTTAGATATCTATTCTCAATCCCCTTGGCTCGGCGAGGCCGAATCGTTTGATCCTCTAAAAGAGATCTTCCCTTCTGACGAAGCCATTGTCAAAACAATGTCTCTTAAGGAACTGCCTTGGAGTGATGGACATCATCGTTCCTCCTTCATGCCCAGCCTAGGGGCAATGTCCGATTTTCTAGAGCGTGATGTATTTGGTTATCCCCCTCCCGAGCCTCCTCCGTCGAGCTTGTCGGAGCACAGTTCCTCTTCTTGTGCCAAGCTCCTAAAGCAATGAAACAAGTTGCTACAAGGATAGTTCTTTTAAGTGTGTCAACCTCGTTAAAATAATGAAACACGAGCCTATTCAATTTAAGTTTTGTTAGATTTAGATAAAATCTCTTATGTTTTCAACCTTCACTCCATTTCCTATGGACTGAAGCTTGGGGGGCATGTACCTCGAATTGAGACATGATGCTAGGGGCATGCCCGTTTTCGTCAAGCATAGTTTGTGTTTTAAGCTTGCATAAAAATAAAACTCATTTCCAAGCACAATTTACATGTGTGCTTTCATGTGTGCTTTTAAGCTGGCATAAAAAATAAAATGTGTGATTAGATACATTTTGTGAACTTTTTCATTGGGTCGTTTGTTATGCAACTAATACATTAGATAACATGGTATTATACATTTGCATGGCATATAAAAAAACATCATCACATGTAAAAATATCCATCCAGAAATAGGTATATATATATGTGTGTCGAAATGTTTGCATAGTGTGCATCACATAAAATCAAAAAATATACATGTTCGTTCTAATATAGCCGGAGACGAGATGTCTCTCAAAAATATATGCATGAAAAATCCCTAGATGTCTAATCAGCATGGTGCTCGTGGTAACATGTCACCGCACGCACCAAGCGTCTCAGGAGTCGGTGGAGGCAACTAGGCACCCCCACCGTGTGTCTCTGATATGCCATCGGGACATCTGCTAGCTGGGCATAGTCTGGAATCCCCTAGGCAATGCCCTCAAGGTTTTGGATCAACTCTCCTCGTTTGGCACCCTCTGCTTGAGGGTCGTATGCGAGGGGAGTTCTCTGTGCAATAGGTGACATGCCGGCAAGTCTCTCTGGGCCAACATCTGCATACACATGGAATTGTTGTTAGAATAGGCATGTATCATAAAAATCATAAATACATCAAAAATAAAAAAGAGTCATACCCAGCTCCTCGTCGCAGGCCTCCCCCTCCGGGAGCGAAAGATCTCGGTCTCCAGTGAAATCGGTCCCAACATAGGGCCAATCCTCAACTACGATCAGTTGACGCCGTAACCATGCAAAGAACTCGGGCCTCCAGGACATCCGTTGGCCCCCTCCTGATCTGGGCATAAGTGATGCCCAACGAGCCATCCTCGGCTCTCTCGGTAACGGCTCGGCGACAATTGCCCCTTGGCCTTGAAAGATGGGTAGTCGTTCCAGAATGAACGATACCAGAATGGAACCGTATCCAAACTATTTCAGTTTGGCTTTCTTACATTTTGTTAGCTGCCTTTTGATGTTGGTTGTCACTGCGGTGGCCCAATCAAACAATGTGGGGTTCATACACTCGAAGGATAGTAGGAGCTGTGCCTTAGTTGCCTCATGCAGTGCCTATGATCTCGCAGCCCGCGTAATGGTGTGAAGCACTACTCTGAGTGCTAGGTCGCGGACGGTGTGGATGTACACTTTCCCACTTCCTGATCCTTTCTGTGCCCCTGGGCACACTCTTGCCATTACCTATTCCATCTTCTCTCCAAAAGGTCTACTGCCTGTCATAATGGGCACTGGGCCTCTGCGCGATAGTCCGGTTATGAAATACAAATCGGAGACCTCAAGTTCTAGCACTTGGTCCCGAAGTTTAAAAACTTCCTCATTTTCATCCCATATGCTAACCATGTACTGTAATAGCTCAGGTTGAGCTCATAAGCATGGTGTGAGGAAAAATTTCTTGAGACCACAGTCCCGGAGTGCGTTCATGCAAGCTTCATTTTGCATGGCCATTTCTTCCTCTTCTCCATGTTCCCTCTCCTTCCATTCAATCACCATTGTGCTTGGATATCTGCACCAACATGGTCAAAAATGACTTATTAGATCTATGTTACACTTAAAAAATCAATTGAGTGGCTCTCATTTTGGAAAATTGAAGCGGGAAATCGCGTTGTGCCATTGGCGCGACCCCTTTGTAAGCAAGAGCCGATTGGCGCGGGTCTGTGCCCGATACCTGCACCAATTGGCCGAGCCCTAAATTTTCAAAGGGTTCCCCCAGAGATCAAATACACAATGGAGATATCCAAAAAATGGATCAAAACAGAGCTTAAGGGAGCACCTCTTACCTAGAACGGACGAGAACCCAGATGATGTACTGGATTGGTCGCTATTACCATCGCAAGTTCGCACACCAAAAGACCACTGTTGCTCTCCAAATGAGGTAAAAAGTAAAAGTAAATATGTTTTTACCATTTATGGCATATTATTTATAACTTTTGAAGTCAAAATTAGGTTTTAAAAGTTATTTTTCTTAATATTTTAATATATTTTGTCGAAAAATGGATTTTACACTCGCTTTAATGTGCAGCAACAGGTTTTTTTGCAGCTTTGACGGTGATACGAGTTGTATTTTATACTTTTTTGGACTCAGTAAAAACATGAAAAATTCATTTTGGAGTCATCTTTCAGCTCTTTACTGACTCTCTAAACATGAAAAGATTGCCGAGTCTCTTGTCGTTTTGATCTCATTAAAGTGGTTACGAAATGACATCTACCCAGTATACATTTACCCCTTTTTCAGGTTGGGATAGATTATTTATGAAAAAGGAATACCCTAGCCTATCGCGACTAGGAGGTTTTCTCAGACATAGTTTTCTACCTTTTTGGATCTGAGGAACTATTTACGAAAAGGGACCGTCAGAGTTTACTTTTCCGCTGTCTTTTCAAACTCCCTAAACATGAAAAGACGCCGAGTTCTTCCTTTGTCGGACTCGTTAAACCCTGATGACATCGGATTCAGTCGTAATGACGATATTTGAGTTCCTCCTTCCTAGGGCTCATTAAATGTACTAGGATGGATTCGTCCAAAGGACGAACTTATATGACAAGCATATGGTATCCTCTTCAAGCATGTGTAAAAATAAAGAGGTACTCACTAGAAATGGCACTTGTCTGCATTCGTGTCAGGTTGGGGAAATCTCATCTCGTTTTCTGCTTGCCTCCGTGGGTTTGGGTAATCCCTTTTGACCTCTCATCTGCTCTTTGCCTCGTCATCATGACCTCTGATCTTTTGATGTCAAATACTGTCAAATCCACTGTCGTGCCGCCGATATGTTCAAGAGAAGTTGACCTCTGCAATTTTCAACCTTCCTCTGATTCACATCTGATCCTGATCCACAAAAACATTATGTTCCTTTGTCTCGTGTCGATGATGTGGGAAACACTATGGCCCACCTTCGATCAAGGTCACTTCCTGTCGACTTCAGCTCATTCTCCAGGAAGCTGATCTAGAGACTCCCTTCTGGTACCTTGGAGCTTGCATGCCTCAATGGCAGGTTCTTCGCGTTCGACGTGAGGTTTTCATCATCGGCCTCCGATCGAGTGATTCTACGGGTGTTCGACGTCAGCTCACTGTTCACATTCCGTAGATTGTACCTATAGTACCTTGAGGACCATTGTCACTATTGGTGGTACCTCTCACGTCTGTTAACAACTTTCATCATTGGCTGGTAATCAGATGATGTTCTTGCATGTTTGACTTCAGCTCACTTATTCGCATGCTTGAACTTGTACTTTGTTTGGTTTGAGATGGAGCACAAGACCCTGGATTTTGTCTGTTAGAATCCAGGCTGCGATTATGTGGATTATTATGATTGGTTACATGACTCATTCATTGGATGGCTGCGACCATACCTGAGTCTATTTATCGATCCTTACTGGATGGCTGCGTCCATGCCTTGGATCTTGGTTATTGTATACTATGTTATGGATGGTTACGCCCATACCACATATATCATGTATTTGAGCTATCAGTTGTACTTGTTTACGTAGGTTTTCCGACGACAGTGTTTTTAGTTGGACACGTTCTCGTAAAGCATTTCACCCCTCTCTCTCTTTCGGGCCTCATGCTTTAGGGGGCATCTGTTACACAACAATTTGTCATCGTCATTGCAATCCCTCGTCCCGCACATTGGAGGGCTTATTCCGTGACCTGTGAGTAGTGAAATGACCTGAAACCACTTTCATGGCATCCCCCTGGACAAGGGCATTCATTCCCCTGAAGACAATTCCTTGTGAAAAACCCTAAAAATAGCCTTTTTGTCCTTGGCGCGACTAGCCAGTTCAACCCTCGCGCCAACGGGGGAAATCCTCCAAAGAGGGTGCGCCAGCTGGCGCATTTTCACAATGTTATACCCGCGCCAGGCTTATTAAGGAGTGTTTAAAAAAAATAAATGGCGGAAGATTGACTCCAACCAATTCCTGAACTGGTCTCTAAATTGAGTTGGGAGGTTTGGCTCCGGATCTCCATGTAGAGGAAGTGGTTTTCCACCTCTCATGGAAGCTTCCTTGAGGATAGGGCCAATCCCATGATTATAGGGATCCAAACTCTCCTTCCACCATCTATATAAGCTTGCCATTTTACTTTGCAAGCTAGCCTTCAAGAGCCTTCAATAGCCTAGAGAATGCTGCAAGAGCCTTGATAGTCCTCATAGAGCCAAATCAATTATAAGGAGATTATTGTCAAGACAATCAAAGAGAGAGGCTTGTCCCATTCCCGATGAGCTTTACCGAGATGTATTCTGTTGTCGACCCGCCGAAGGAAGATCCAACGTCAGAGCGCAGGTTGTATCTTTCTTTGTATTGATTAATGATAAGCGACTTTGGTTATGGTTCCACTCGTATTGTTCATACATTGTGATCATGAGTTGTGTCTTTTTTGACTGATACATAATTTCATATATTGGGTTTTACGCTTGTGCTGTCGTGTTTCTTGTATGTGTAGGTGTTTGATCACGACAAGCGGGAGAATTGTGATCTGCCGGAACAAGGAAAAGAGAGCGCTATCTTCTCTGCAAACAACAGCGTTGGACTTAAGGTAGGCCTTCTTCACAATTTGGTCTATTGCAATTAGGAACTTGCGCCTTAGCGTGATATGATTGTTGCTAGACCCGATCTGGGCTAGTAGGGATCGCCTCTGTCCGCAGAGGGGATTTACCGCTACAACACCCTTAAAACGACCTCAGAGGTCGGGAATGATGGTATGATCTCTATGTCATCAAACTCCAAAGGCTTGTCAGAAGCCCCAATAGATAAGGGTCTTCTCTACAGTTTAAGAAGTGTCTAATACCTTCTCCTGTGATGGAGTCTAAAGATCCTGAGGCCTTGTATCTTTTATAATAACCCTATTAAACGGATCCCATATTACATCAAGCTTATTATCAGGAAAAATTTATTTAGCCTGAGAAGAAGAGGAAGTACCTATCCCTTTTGTCTAAGGTATATCAATAGCCTGTGTGGAACTAACAATTATAACATCATCTTTCTTTTTGATTTGTTGAGGAAGCTTCAATGAATCGATAAACAACTTAGCAATCCTTTTATCGCTGTATTGGTTGAACTGGGTTATCTCCTTTAGAGTCAATTGTGTTGCTGCTAGTTTCAAAACTAGTGAATAGGCAGAGGATTTTTCAAATAAGTCATCAAACTTATCTGGCTCATGAGAAAATTGCTTGATACTTGATTGTGCAGTAACCCTTTTGGCAGTTTGATTGGGATCATACTACATATTAGGAATAGTTGGGAAGTCTAAACTTTGAATAACATCAATTTCAAGACAAGCATGCTTGTAATTATCTAAAGTATATACACCACACTGAATAGGAAAAGTAGGCCACATTGTCTTTTGGGACTCTTTTAATACTTTTGAAAGACCATTTCCTATTGTTTGGTATGTTATTTATCGAGCAAGAATTTTGTCAGGAACATATAGGGGCAAATGATTAGGGCTTACAAGATTACCAAAGATTTAGACATAAGTAAATGAATCTTCACCAAATCAATTTCCAATTTTTAGTAAGTTATTTTCAGCTTATGGTGAAACCCTAGGATATTTCTTGTCAAAGATGCTTTGGTGAATGGGAAGCATTACTAAAAGACATATTTTATATAAATGAGGCTGATACTTTGAGTCCCAAAGCATAACATGATAAATGTGGATTTGGGTTGGGTATTCTAAAGTCCATTTACATCCCATAGAGGTGAAATCAGAGGTAAAACACTGAGCATCTATTATGTAGGCACTCATATAAAAAGGAGAAACTATATTTTGTGAAAGCTTATGTTTACTCCTATAATTCAAGATGTGAGTGGCTATGCTGTAAGATAATATATTTCTCCAATCCATGATATCCATCATAAGTGGCATCAATGAGTGGTACCCATTGGTCAAATAATTTTTGTGTAGTAGGGTAAGCATAAATTCTACATAACATAGAAGTTATTTGATAATATGGACCAACAAGGGAATCAACCACATAAATACCCTTATATTCTCGCTTATTATTGTTGGGATCTCTTCTCCATTCCCTGATGAGTTGTGATGGATGATCGTGTTCGCTCATGAATTTATCAACAAAATTTTTGTCATATTTTTGCTGAGGCTGTGACAAAAGGTACATTGTGCTCAAATTACTGTTGGTGAATGAATTGATGATTATTTTCCTCTGTGTCAGGAAATCATTTTTTGCAATGTTTACATTGTCAACAACCCATCTAAAAATGTTTGTATAAGGAATGATTTTTGGTCGGGCTGCAATCCTATGTAAGAATGAATTAGCCACATCACTGTAATTAGTATTAGAAACCAGGGTAGAATCATCAGTTGTAATCATTATTTTTGTTTCCCTAGGTCCTTCATTCTCAGAAAGCTTATAGATAGCTTCCCAAGAGGTGCTTCCAACATCTAAAGTATGGAATTTGTCGGAAAATAATCCAGGAATTTTAGTGCTTTCAGTTGGAGGAGCAACCGATTGTTTTTAAACTATGAGTTTCTTCTTTGCTGTAGCTGCGTTAGACATATCTGCTGAAATTTTCTTGTCGGGAGTGACTTGCAATGGAAAAAACAAGACTAAGTGATAATTCTTTTGCCAGAAAATCCTTAGCGCAAATAACTATTTTTCATATCGATTTATGTCTTAAAGAGAAAATCATGATGGTATCAAGCTGTAATGATTAAGTTGTTTAGAAAATCAAAAAACATAAATTTTGCACTTTTGGAAATTAAATGATGAACGTGAATTCACGTGGGCCCTATACACATCAGAATATCGACAAATTTTTATCAGAATAATCCTGTGGTCACACCTTGAAACTTACAATATTCAAGATTTCTTATATATATTCTTAAAAAATAAACGATTAGAAGTATAAGTGTCAAGATAAATTAGAGGTTTTATATTGGGGAATGAGGTATCAAGGATTTTAAAGAGTACCATATGATATAAAAAGCCTCGATATGAGTGGAGAAGAGAATATTAGAGGATTGAGATATTGGAGAGGAAGAACAGTCAAGATATCAGATATTAGAGGTTTTGTGATGGCACTTGTTTAAAATTTACAATATACCAAAGTTGCGATATGCCATGTGGCAATATGGTGGGGTCGATGGTTCTTTAAAATATTCATTTATAAAAAAAAGCACTTAGATATCGGGAAAGATTGATCAAGGGAATGTTTTATCGTAACTTTCCTATAAGGGATGTTATGATATTGAAGTGATCCGATAAAATATTTTAGATAATGCATTTTTAAATAAGAAAATCCTATCGGGTTTTCATGAATGGTAAAATTTGTGTGGTTAATTTTCGATAAGGGAAGTCATCATGTGAGAAGGTATTTTATTTACAAAAAATAAAAAATTGTCTTATTTTTATTAGAACTAAAGAATTTTATTAGAATTTAAAAGGGTCCCCATTATTTATTAGTTAACTGACATAAAAATAAATGGGGGGGCGGGTTGTTGAGTACTATAACAATTGGCGACATACTGGGTAAATCGATTATCTTTGTAACAGTGAGTGAACTTTTAATCAACTAAGGAAAAATATTTTAGAAATATTTGAAATCTATATTGATTAAAATAAATCTGAATAAAAGAACTCACTATTTTGCAAATATTCAAAATTTGTTATTGATGAAAATATTTATTATCTCTGCCAACCATTTAATCAGTTATAAATATAAAAACATAGAACTATAGAAGTCTAGCATTTAAGATAGACTTATTTGTCATTAGTAGAGCCACTGCTACTAGCATGCGTCCATAGCCTCGACAAGGTTATCCTTTAACAAGATAATATTAATATCCCATCCACTTATAACAATATATTAGAGGCATTAACCTTTCATCATTTTAACATTTCCTTTTGCTACTTGAAATCCATTATCCTGCTTTGGTAGCCAGATAGTGATAATGTCATTCACGGGTTAGAATGAAATTGAACAAGTCGACTCATGATGAGACCTCTTAACTTACATATATAAAGCTAGAAGCCATTATCCTGGCTTGGTGACCAGTTATGATAATGTCAATACCATTAGTTTCCTATGATCATGGTAAGTTGACACATGATGAGACCCCTTGTCTTTCAAGTTTTTAGGTATTTTTGAATTACATTCTAAAAATGCAATATTAGTGGATGGGAGTTACTATTTCTCCTTATGAGTTTTAGATGAAAATAAAAGTCAAAATATGCTAAGAATTCAAAATAGTCTTTACTTTTGAAAATATACTTTTCATGACTCATCAAATGATAATGAGATCTTTTAGTATTTCAAGTGATGAAATATTTACAGACTACTGGATAAAATGTTTTCAGAGATTATAATAAATTAATATTAAACTTCAATGTTATAATTTCCTTCCAATAACTTCTTCTTTAATTGTTCAAACTTCATGTTATTAATGAGATATGCCAATATGAAGTCAAACAGAGTATTACTAAAAAATTATTAAACCAAAAACACCAATATGTGCATGTGATTATTTACATATTTACAATAGGAGAGGGTTTTCAAGAAAAATACTTTTAAGAACTAGCCCATTAACAGGAAGAGTATCACTCTTTTCTTGTAAATATTGCAGAATAAAGGTTGATGGGCCAAGTTTCTCAATTATGTGAAATGGGCCGAGCCAAAGTCTTTGGAACTTTGTGTGTTCACATTTTTCTTCATGGGATTAATCCCATTTCAGAACTAGATCACCAATTTCAAAAAAATTATTGTTTATTGAACTCACATCAAACCAAGATTTGACCACTTTTTGATGTTGGATATGAGTTTGTTTGGCTTTATCTGTTTCTTCTTCTAGCTCTAAAATTTGAGACATTCTTAGCTGTAAAGCAGAGCAAGGTTTTTCTTCTATGGACTCAACTAAGGCAAACGAGGAGAAATTTAAATTAGGAGGTAAAATTGCTTCTTTCCCATACACCAATTGGTAAGGGGAAGTTCCTAATGAAGCGTTATGTGTGATTCCATTAGCCCATAGAGAAAAAAATAGAGATTTGTGCCAATTATTTTGTTTGTAATTGTTGGAATATATAAATCACTTATTAAATGATTGAACAACACACATTTAATTATCAATCCAGGTACGTCTGTTTATTCCAATGACAATTGCACTGTCTGTGCCGATACACCAACCAAAAGTGATTTCAAAGAAAAGAAATCGTTGCTGAAGTAAATGCTGGAAATAAATCACTCATGTAGAAATAAAAGAATCCAAAAGAATGAAATCACACTTCAATTGATCTGTCTAGCTCGCCACACAATAAGTACCCAGTTAGTATCTTTATTATCACATGTGTAACAACATATAAAGTATTGAAATCGAAGCAGATATATTATCAGCTAAACAACAGCAACAACACTCTAATGATACATAAATTGAAATACAATTACATACAAACAACTACTTTAATCACTGCAATCCCTCCTAAGAAGGAGGGCCCTTCCTCCCTAGCAGGGTGTAGGTAGAGAAGGAACTTTAACTGAAACTAAATAGAATCATGCATGTAACAACAATAACATGATAGTCTGTAATAATCTGAAACCAAAAAAACACTGTTCTCCACTAACCTCTCAACCTATAGGGCCAAGAGATATATAATGGTTACATCAGAAAATCCAGGGATAAATCAGTAATGAGAATCTTACGATTCTCATGCTGATCAAAATAGAACTCATACAGTTATAACCACTTCCTAATAAAGTTCTGATTAGAAAACAAAATATTACAATCAGAACTGTCCTTAGGCTTTTATCCCAAAAATACAATTTTAACAAATCCTACAGCTATCATAATGAAAACACAGCTGTAGTGCAACCGCTAGAGGATAGATCAGCAACAATATAGACAAGAGCGGTCAACGGTACAACTGTATCAGCAGTTCACCAACGAGTCTATAACAGCAGAGTGTAACAATGGTTTGCTGGCGGGTCTATAACAGAAGGTGTAACAACATCACTTTGCTGTAACAACACCATCCGAACTGCTCCTGTGAACTCCGTGTCTGGGATCTTTGACATCTGAAAGGACAACACAAAGACCATATACCTTTCTCCAAATGTTCACCATCAATTAGTCATAAAAAGGTATAATAGATCATAATAATTGGTGAATTGGGAAAGTAACGAAAGCAAGGTGAAACAACACAAGTCAGGGTAAAAAGGTAGGAAAAAGGGGTAAAGATACTCTCATTGGTTATGGTTATGAAGCAAAATAAGGAAGATAAGTGTAGGAAAAATGTGCAAAACCAACACCCAATATCTCCCCCCAACTGAAATACTTGCATATCCTCATGCAAACTCATCTCTCATGGGAATATCTTCGGTGCAGGTCGGTGAGATCATGAGCACTAGCTGTGTCCTTGTCTATAGACCTGTATCCCTGATTAGCCATCAACTTCCGTACTCAAGATTATGACTCATACTTTCTTAATTCGTAATTAGTCTGGTGATCCTCAATGGGCAACCAGATCAAAGGAAACTTGAACTTTAATCCCAATGAAAAAGCACCTAGAGATTGCATAATTTGTGCGTAGGTTGGTACAACCACCATGAAATTTTGGAATGAGAATGTGTACTGGCTTCTGTGTGTTTTAAACACCCTGTTAAAGCTCGGATCTTCATCATTGCGAATTGATTGAGGCAAAAATCCAAAATTATTCTTCTATAAGTGGCAGCTGGTTATTTAATCCTAGGGGTACTCAGTATTCTCTTGAATTCTCGTCTCAGCTCAACAGCCCATCCTGGTTTTTCCCGAACCCACAATGTTGTCTTCTCCTCATTAGTCTCCACAGATTTAATGGCCAAATGCCATTCAATCTAATTACTCATGAAGGATACAAAAGCCCTTAATTGAATATCTCCCATATAAGAGAATACTGTCACAATCATCTGCATACTCACATGTTCACAAGTAATGTTGTGTAAAAATAATTCACACAACAAACTTTGCTCATCAAAATTTGAGGCAGGGAAAACATCCATAAACGTATGAGTGGAGGAACATAAATAAGGTTTTTCCTCCATAATGGATTTCAATTGAAACAAAAATTAACGTTCCCAAAGAAAAATACGACATGATGGAGAAGGCTACCTACAACCTAGCAAGTTGAGGGCGAGATCATGAAGTCTATGCTTATCTATGGTGAGGTCTCGAATTTGCTCCTGTAACAGCAGCAACTGTTCTTCTTGTTTCTTCAGAGCTTCTTTATTCTTGTAATCATCCCACCTTTTATTCAACTCTACCTCCATCCATATTTCATGTAAGGTGTCTATTTCTCTCTGATTTTCTTTTAGCGAAATCATCCCATCCCGAAGGGAGATTTCTTCTTGCTTCCATTTTTGTAACTCAGAAATTAGTAGAAGTTTATTAGAGTTCCATCCCGAGATGGGACTTGGCGTCCTCCTAGATTCAATACATTCATTAACAATAGGTGTACCAACCTCTGCTTCATGGGGTTGTTCCACCTCTGCTACTGGTTCTTGTGTAACAACAACCTCTTCAGTGGGTTCTTGTGTGTTAGCCCCTTTATTTTTACCTAGAGTCACCTCTGTGTCCATTGTTGTTTCTTATACAATAGGATTATCTTCCACAGGTTCTTGTGGGTTGGATTCTAGGCTGATTATTATAGGAGGCTCTTCTTTACTACTGGTTCTTGTGTATCAGCAACATCATCAACATGTTCTTGTGTAACAACCTCCTGCTATTCTATTTCTACTTCCATTGGGCTGATATTTTCTCTACGGGCATTATATCCTGCTGCTGTTAAGTTTTGAAAAAATGTCATGCATGTTGAGATTGCAACAAGATGATGAGCTTAGTGGAAAGGAGTCACCTTCACTAAATGGGCCCGCAGGCTATTTTTGGTGCAAAGTCTATTTTTAGACATATGGATCATGTTTTATGAGTTGCAGGATGCTATTTGTGGATGGTTGGTCAAGTCGGAAAAAATAG
Source organism: Pinus albicaulis (assembly GCA_034641835.2). Lineage (NCBI taxonomy): Eukaryota > Viridiplantae > Streptophyta > Pinopsida > Pinales > Pinaceae > Pinus > Pinus albicaulis. The sequence goes on along the minus strand of CM076570.1, from coordinate 92,202,512 downwards.
ATGGACTTATATTTTTAGACATATTGGGCGGATATTTTTAGATTGCCAGTCCAAAAAATAGATATGTCGAATATTATTAGATCTTAATAATATTTGGACTACAAACATTATCTTATTCTCTTGGAGCACTTCAGTTAAGTGCACAGATGTGGCACAGGAGCTAACAGAAGGAATTGCGCTATTCCTGAGGGTTAAGTGGAGCTATTACATGGATACTTCGGTTAGAACTCATGTGACAGAGTTTGGTGGAGTTATTGAGGTAGTTGGTGGAGTTGTGTTCAGTTTAACTCAGTTAGACACAGTTGAGCTAGTTGTATCTAGTCTAACTGATTGATACACTAGTGAGAGTGGTGTGAATTAATTAATAATTAATTCACTAACTATAAACTAATTAATCAACTAAAGAATGCATCAGTTAACTTTAGTGCATGGACAGTTTCAGTGGAGACCAGTGCAGAAATAGGTGAAAGAGCAAGTTAACTATCAATTGTGACTATACTGTTGCTATTTGCAACACACAGATAGGTGGAGTAGCCCATGAGGATTGCGCAGTTCAAGCCAGGTGGTTTATCTATTTAATGAAGCCATCCCATAGAATTAATTATGCAATAGAGGCTAGCTATCAAGTGGCAAAAGATTGGAGCATGTGTTTTGCTAGATCTAGCTTGATAATGTGTAGCAATTGGAGGTAGTGCTGAGAGCTTGTGAGGAGTTTTGTACTATGATTGTTACATGATCTCCATGACATATAATATACAGATAGTTGGGGTTTTCAGCTTTAAGATTTCCCATTAAGTATTTTGTTCATATGTGTGATTGTTTGTGGTTTTAATGTATGCATGCAATTGATTTTATTTCCGCATGTGATGATCAATGGTAGAAGAGATTCTGTATTATGCATGAAGATAAAATAGTGTGTGATAAGGAGAATCTCAGTGAATAATATCTCAGTTATTCAAATTTCTACAATGCATACTAACACCGAAATTTCCCTTCCCTCAGATAATTTCTGCTTCAATTCCTCGTTTTCCTTTCTTAATTTTTCAATTTCTAAACACAAGGCATTGGTTTCATCCTTATCTGATGAGGAAGGTTTCCTTTCTTCTTCTAAAACTTCTAATTCCATCTACTTCTCGGCCGTAGGCAAGGGTTCTGTAGGTATGCTGACCTTCACTCTCTATTTCAGTCTTCTGTCCCCAATTGGTTCATCATTAGGCTTATTCCCAATTCTAACTCTAGCTGGTCGAGTCTGGGTCTCCTCCTCTATTTGAATTCCTCCTGAAGTCGTGGTCTGTTTCCCCTGGCTTGTCCTGGTATTTTCCTCTTGAATTCTTCCCAAGTTTTTCCTTGCTAGCCTAGGGCATCCAACACAATTATCTGAATGAGTCTGTGATTAGTTATGCATGCCTCCAGGTGTGTTGCTATTTTTACTGCTGCTGCCATGTGCTTGATGTTTCCAAGAAAATATAATGGAAGATTGATTCTTTGCTGGTGCCGAAGGTGGTTAAGTAGAGGAAAGTGATACTTGAACACTATAGTGGATCTCCCTTTGAAAGTGATATATTTGATCAAGCCCAGGGAAAATTATTCCCAAGGATGAGGAAGTGACAATATGTCAATTCCTCTTCATTTCGTCTCCAATTTCTCTTCCCCTACTAGGAAATCCTCTTTCAAGGAGGGGTCATTTATTTTTCTATTAAACCACCTCCGCCCTTCTACTAGCAATGAAGTTACCCGGGAAATTACCTCTTTAGTCACCTCCAATTGCATGCCTCTTACTTGGGTTTTATTATTGTTTAAGTTCTGAGCAAATTCAATTGCCACTGCCTCGTCTGAGCCTTCAAGATTCTGGAAAAACTCAACCCATCCAACATATTTGAATATGTGGTAAGCCTCTGGGAAATTCTGCAGAGCATCGATAGAGTCTGACTCATGCCTGACTACTGCTCCACCCATATCTGCTGTTTGTTTATAAATTTTCTTCTTAATGTTCGGCAACACTGTAATATCACTGAGTTTCCGAGTTCACTTCTTTGCTATTTAGTCTTGCTGTAACATCACTGTGTCTCTGAACTAGCTGCTGCTCGACACCTCTGCTTATCCCAATCGATGATTTTACAATGATAATTCAAGGTTTAAGAAGGAGGTTGATGAAAGGTGACGACTTTCATGGATTTACCAAATCGTACCCTACACTAATATTCATAAATGGCTTATTATGGAAAGTGATGGGATTTCGTACACACGCACTTTTCGAACCGGATTATGTCATCATTAGAAATTATTTTATTGATTAGGAGCGTCATTACTTTTCCAATTAATCACCAAATCATCAATGACAATCATTTTCCTTTTTAATGACATACCTGAGGTGACCTGGAGGAAGACTTGAGTTGACGACGTCTTGATTGCAGTGCTTGTGTTGTTGTGTTTAGCCAGCATAGTTATTGTTGTTTATGGAATACATTAAAAAGAATAGTATTCGTGGCTGTCGGTTGTTACATGTGTAACAACCAAGACAAATTTTAAATTATTCTAAAAAAAAAACATAATAATCAGAAGAATTTGGTATAGAAAAGGAAATTACATGAATACCATCATCCTATGACATAGATCAGGAAGGGAATATGATATTACAGGGAGAAAAACATGGGTGTAACAACTTCCACAAGAGTGGTTTTCAACTGTTACTGGCTGTATGACTATGCCCCGGAAAGGGGTTTTCACAGTTAGATTTATTTTTGTTTTTGTTTTTTATTTTGTTATTTTGTTAATTTTTTTTAAACAGGTGTAACAATTTCCACAAAGGTGGTTTTAACCTACTACACTTATTGGAATTTCAACTTTTAAGGCTGAAGAGGAGAATGTTCCCTTGGTGTTGTAACATGAAGATTAGTGTCCACGACAATGTTGACAAATGATTCCTTTGAAGTGGGTTGATGATATAACCTTAGATGGTGCCCATTAACTAGTAATGACATCTTAGCGCTATCAATGGTGACCAATTGTACAATCCCATTGTCAAACACTGTATCCACTTCGTAAGGACCTAGCCATTTGGTGAAGAGCTTGCCTTTGAAATCTTTGAACCTTGAATCATACAAAAGAGCCCAATCTCCTTTCTAGAAAATTTTCTTATTAATAAACCCATCATGCCATTTGGCTATTTGCTGCTGGATGATTTTTGTTTGTTGAATGGAAGCCAGCCGTTTCTCTTCCAACTCATTGAGCTGGTTCAATCTTTGAGTCTGAGCTATACTCAAATCCAGATCGACTTGTAATGTTGTTCTTAATGTCTTTATTTCAAATTCTATAGGGAATAAGGGATTCTTACCATACACTAGTTCATATGGTGAGAAGCCTGTAGTATTCCTCCATGTTGTCTTGTAAGCCCACAATACCTCTAGAAGTTTCTCAGCCCAGTTTCTTTGGTGGCTGGCTACTGTCTTTGTCAAGATTCCCTCAATGACTTTATTGGTGATTTCTACTTGACCATTTGCTTGCAGATGATAAGATGTGGTAATTCTATGATGGATTCCATACTTTTCAACCAACTTCTTGATTAAATGAGATGTGAACTAAGGACCCCCATCTGTCACTATCTCTCTGGGTATCCCGAAGTGAACAAAAATATCTTGAAACAAGAATTTTGAAACAACCCGCTCTGTTGCTATAGTTAGTGCCCTTGCTTCGACCCATTTTGTGACATAATCGGTGCAGACCAATATGTATGCTTTTTGCTGTGATGAAGGATTGATTGGCCCCACAAATTCTAGGGCCCATTTCTTGAATGGTTCTATTACTATCTGAGGTTGTAACGACATCTCATCTTATTTTAGAGGCTGGCCCATTCTTTGGCAACTATCACATCATTTCACAAACTTCTTGGCATCTTGGAACATAGCTGGCCAGTAGTACCCTGTTGAGAGTACTTTATGACATGTCCTCTTGTCAGCGAAGTGTCCTCCACAAGGTTCCTCATGACAAGCCTTTAGGATCTCAAATACCTCATCTTCTCTAACACATCGCCTAATTTGGAAATCTGGCCCAGTGTGATAGAGATTAGCTTCTATCCAAGAGTAGGTAACACTTTGTTGTATAATCCTCCTTTCCTTGGAAGACAATTGGTGTGGGAATTTTCTTACAACAAGGTAATTGGCTATATCTGCATACCATGGTCAGTGAGTAGAAATGGCAAAAAGATATTCATCTAGAAAAGAATCCTCAGTAGCAGTGCAGTCATCACTTATAGTTAATCTAGAAAGGAAATCAACAACTACATTATATTTTCCGGGTTTGTCTAAAATAGTAATGTCAAATTCTTGTAACAGCAATAACCATCGTGTAACTCTACCATTAGTAACAGGTTTTTTCATTAAAAATCCAATTGCACCATGGTCAATGTGTACAAATACTTGGTACCCGGTGATGTAGTGCCTGAATTTGTTGATAGCATGTACTACTGCTAGGAATTATTTCTTAGTAGCAGTGTAGTTAAGTTCTGCTGCAGTTAACTTCTTGCTGATGTAATATATGACATAAGGCTTCTTATCCTCCAACTGCCCCAAAATAGCACCCACAGCCATGTCATATGCATCTGTAGCAATATGAAACGACAATTTCTAGTTTGGTCCTTGTAAAACAGGTGTTGTTGTTACACAGTTCTTCAACTTTAAAAATTCCTTCTCACACTTTTCTGTCCACACAAATTCCGCATCTTTCATCAGTAATGAAAATAAAGGAGATGCAATCTTTGAAAATTCTCTATAAACCTCCTATAGTATCCTGCATGTCCCAAAAAACTACGTACCTCTTTCGGAGTCTTAGGGGTCGGGATTTTTGAGATTACCTCAATTTTTGTAGGATCTACCTTGATTCCATCTGCTGAAATGAAATTTCCCAGCACAATTCCCTCGGTCGTCATCATGTGGCATTTTTCCGTGCTCAGAGCAACTTTTTTTTTTTCACAACGTTCTAGCACTTTCTCCAAGTTAGCTAATGCTGTCTCAAAGGCAACCCCATAGGGTGTACACTCATCCATAAATATTTCAAGACAATCATTCAAAAGATAAAAAAAAAATACCTAATATTGCCCTTTGAAAGGTTGTTGGTGCATTTCAGAGACCAAAGGGAAGGACTCCGTATGCAAAAGTACCCCATGGACAAGTAAAGGTTGTCTTCTCTTGATCTTATGGAGAAATCTGTATTTGATTTGATTATAGCCACTAAACCCATCTATAAATGAAAATAAAAGAGTATCCAAGACCTGATCAATAAATGGTAAGGGAAAATGATCCTTTTGAGTGGCCTTGTTAAGTTCTCTATAGTCAACACAGACTCGCCATTTTCCATTCTTCTTCGGAACTATGACAAGTGGAGACACCCACTGACTTTCAGAAATAGAGTAGATGAAATTAGCATTAAGGGGTTTCTGCAATTATTATTTTACTATCTCCTTAAGTGCGGGGTTCATTCGGCGCTGAGGTTGTCTAACAGGTTTGCAATCTTCTTTAAGGTAAATGCGATGAGTGCATAGGGTAGGATGGATTCCTTTCATAATGGTATAGTCCCATGCAAATGCATTTTTGTATTTCTCTAACAGCTGTATCAACAATATTTTTTGTTCAACAGTCAGGTTAGGATTGACATTTAAACATTTTCCAGGTTCGATTTCAACGAGACTGCTGATGGTAAGTGGAGTTGTTTTCAAATGTTCAATAATTACATCATCTTCCTCACCTTCTTCTCCCAAATCTCTAATGGAGGCAACAAGGAGTGGATTACTGATAAAACCATTAATAATATCGTCCTCTATTTCATCCTTAAAGTATTGTGCTTTTCCAAGCGTGAGAAGAGGTAGGGAGAGATCAGATTCAGGTACAAATTCATCCCACTAGGGACTATTTGAATCCATATGAGGTTTTTCCGGGGGATAAAGATTCAGGTTCTGAGTGCCCTGTCCATTTGAGATCACCATTGATCCGGACCTACATCCGATATATGCATCTGCAGTGGCTAGCCACAATCTTCCCAATATTAAAGGATGACCCCCCAAATTGGATTTGGTTTGTAAGATGATAAAGTCAACCAGATAGTTCCAGGAGGTCACAATGATAACCACATCTTCAATCATTCCTTCGGGCTTAACACGGGACCTATCTACTAGTTCAAGAACTGTAGTTGTAGGTCTAAGTCCATGAAGTCTCAGAGAGATGAAGAGGTCTTTAGTCATAATGTTAATAGCTACCCCTAGATCAATCAAGGTATTGGTTATAGGATGATTTTCAATATGGACAGTCACTGTGGGGTTCCCTGGGTCATTATACTTGGTCAACAAAGGCTGATCAATCATAAGATCAAAAAAATTTCCCATGACATGGATAGTAGCTGGGTCTTTAGGTTTCCTCCCAAGTCTTTTGACGCATAGATCCCTCACTGTTTTAGCATATATAGGCACTTCCTTAAGAGCTTGTAATAGCGGAATCCGTACATATAAATTTTGCAGCTCCTTAAGGAATTCATATTCAGGTTGTAAGACTAGCCTAGTTTCAGTTAATCGTTGAAGGTATGGGGGATTCTAAATTCTAACAACTGAGTTAGCTACCACAGATGTACTAGCCTTACTCAGATTGGCTGTTGTAGGAACATAAAACTTTCTCGAGCTGGCTGTTACAGGTGTAATGACGAGTGCTGTATCAGTTGTTATACGTGTAAAAATTGCCTCAGAATCATCCATATCCTTTCTCGGTGATTCACTTTCTTCAATAATAATGGGGGTGTGTTCAGATCTGATTACTTTCCCTGACCGAAGCTAAACCTCATTAAGCCCAATATGAGTGACAAGGTAATTCTGTAGGGTAACCGGAGCATCCATGCTCTGGGCTGCCTTATTATTTGGATTGGGGTTAGGCTGTACAGGTAATTGGGGTCGAACATAAGGTGTAGGATTCTGAATCAAAAGGCAGTTGTAACTGCTTCTATTACATTGGTATTGGAGGGGGTACTGGACCTTGGCCATTGCCTCTCCAGTTCCGACCCCAAGGATTGGGTTGTGATGGAGGATATTGCGTTAGTGGAGGAGATGGCCACTGGTTCCATGGTGAAGGAAATTGTGTTAAGGAAGGAGTAGGATACTGCCATGGGTATTGATGACTATTATAAATACTATTCCAAGGATAAAAAGAAGAAATATATGAAGGCATACTTGTAGGTCGCGGCTGCCATGGTCTATTTGATTCGATAAAAGAAGAAGATTAAACATCCTTGCTTGATTCTTGGAGTACCGCCTTAAGTCTGGGGAACTTAGGACATTGATTTGTAGAGTGTGCCAACTCACAGATGTTGCACAGGCTGACACTATTTAGTTTGCATTCTCTTTCCAAATGTTTCTTTTTGCATCGGGGACAGAATATTGCTAAGGCTTATTCAGCTTCTGCTTGTGCCTTCTTGACTTGTACCGTAGTGATTTGGGTAGAGAGAGTGCTAAGGAGATTGGTTTTAAAATCCTCGAATAAGGTCCCAATATCTGCTTGGGTTACTACTCCACTTGTGAACTTCTGTATCCGGAGTGAAGGGTCCCGAACTGAAACTTTCCCTTTGACCAATCCTCTTGAGCTACGTAGGCAAAGCTTCATTATCTCATCAAACGTTTCTTGCGATATGTCTCCTTTTCCTATTATATTTAGATGTTCCAGGTAATCATCTCTCAATCCTCTTAAGAATATTGGCTTTAGAATCTTCGGATCTAAGTTACTAAACTTAGACCTCTGTAAATTGTAGTGGAATTGCTTTAAATAATCTTCCAGGCTTTCCTCCTCCTTCTATGCAATTCTGAAAATTTTGTCCTTCAAATCCCTGGTTCGGCAGTAGTCCTGATACTTAAAGAGAAAGGCTTCTCTCATATCATTCCATGTTCAAATTGTGCCAACACCCAATCTCATGAACCACCTTAATGCTACTCCTTTCAGAGTAGTAGGGAATAATTTCAGCTTCTAGGCATCTGAAGTATAGTCATAACCTCTACACAACACATCGAATTCGAATAGAAAGGTATCAAGATCATCGACAACCATCCCTTGAAAGGATGTTAGGGATGATAAAGGGATGTTATTCATAGGAGCCTCATCCCGTGTTACTACTATTGGGAATTCAAAAGTAACAGAGCTATCTGTTTTAACATTCTCATCCCCCATGGCTGATTCTTCTTGATAGGATGAACTAGCCTTGGAGTGTACTGGAGATTGACAAATAGAAGGATTAGGCTGCTCCAGGATTAATTAATTAACAAAAATACCAACGTCCAATTGATGATCAACTAATTTATGTTCCTCAGGTTCCTTATGGTACCCACTGGTCTCTCCGTATCCTTCAATTCGTAGATCCTGATCAATAATTCTCCAATGTTGTTTTGAATCTGGAGTTTTGATATCAGGAGTGGATATGCGATTCGAAGGATGGTGAGGTCCAGCCATTGAAGGCACTGATGGTCCAAGCCTTGATATGGTAGCTGATTTCTGTGGTCCTGTCTTCCTATTATCTCTATATGACATGGATTGTTCCTACTCTTCCCTTTAAATCAGATCTCCAAAGAATGTTTTCCTTCCCAAATCTGCACTCTTCTTTTCCTTCTTACGACTCGTCTTTCCTGTAGTTAGTAGAGTGAAGGGTGTTTGTAGATGTTGATGTTGTCCTACCAACACACATGGGCCCTATGCATATCAATTTATCCTATAAGTGCTTCAGTTTTTATGTAGTGAACCCACTCAAGCTTGTCAGAGTGATGCGCATGTTCTTACCTCTCGTCTTACTGCCTAATGACTGTATAGCTAAAAGAAACCTAAAAAAAACACCCAAAATACAATTCCTAAGTGTCCCAGCAAGACATTGACGAGCTCGCTCAAGCCTGTTAGAGCGCTGCGCATGTTCTTACCTCTTGTCTTACTGCCTGACAATTGTGTTGTTGGAGACACTTTATAAAAGCACACAGAAATTGCACTTCTTAGAAACAACTCTAATTGATTGGATCGTCACTGCCATCCTCGACAACGGTGCCAAAATGTTGGACTATATAAACCACTTATTAAATGATTGAACAACACATTTAATTATCAATCTAGGGACATCTGTTTATTCCAATGATAGTTGTATTGTCTGTGTCGATACACCAACCATAAGTAATTTTAAAGAAAAGAAATTGTTGTTGAAGTAAATGCTGGAAATAAATCACTCATGCAGAAATAAAAGAATCCAAAAGAATGAAATCACACTTCAATTGATTTTTCTAGCTCACCACACAATAAGTACCCAACTAGTATCTCTATTATCACATGTAACATCATATAAAGTATTGAAATCAAAGCAGATATATTCTCAACTGAACAACAACAACAATTCTCTAATGATACATAAACTGAAATACAATTACATACACACAACTACTTTAATCACTGCAATCCCTGCTAAGAAGGAGGGCCCTTCCTCCATAGCAGGGCATAGGCAGAGAAGGAAATTTAACTGAAACTAAATAGAATTACGCATGTAACAAAAATAACAAGATATTTTGTATTAATCTGAACACAATTACAGAGCCAAAACAATGCTATTCTCCACTAACCTCTCGACCTCTAGGGCTGAGAGATATCTAGTGGTTGCATCAGAAAATACAGGGATAGATCAGTCATGAGAATATTACGATTCTCATGCTGATCAAAATAGAACTCATACAGTTATAACCACTTCCTAATAAAGTTATGATTAGAAAATAAAATATTACAATCGGAAATGCCCTTAGGATGTTATCCCAAAAATATAATTTTAACAACTCCTACAACTATCATAATGAAAACACAGCTGTAGTGCAACCGCCAGAGGACAGATCAATAACAATATAGATAAGAGCGGCCAATGGTACAACTGTATCAATATTTCATTAATGTAATAACGGTTTGCTGGCAGGTCTGTGACAACAAGGTGTAACAACATCGATTTGTTGTAACAACACCATCCAAACTGCTCCTGTGAACTCTATGTTCGGGATATTTGACATCTGAAAGGACAACACAAAGACCATCGGCCTTTCTCCAAACATTCACCATCAATTAGTCATAAAAGGGTATACTAGATCATAATAATTGGTGAATTGGCAAAGTAACGAAAGCAAGGTGAAACAACACAAGTCAGGGTAAAAAGGTAGGAAAAAGGGGTAAAAATACTCCCATTGGTTATGGTTATGAAGAAAAATAAGGAAGATAAATGTAGGAAAAATGTGCAAAACCAACACCCAACAATCATCAATGGTTCTCTTGATTATTATCAAGAGATTATTGTTGCTAGATTATGCCAATCCATTCCCTCGTGGATAATAATTAGCGGAATATTTTAGTTTAAAACCTCTCTTAAGGGAAAATTCAATAATAATATTTCCATAAAAATAAGATGCATTGTAAAAAATAATAGCATTAAGACAAATCTGGTAATTATATGATGATCAATGAAGTCCGTAGCATTTTTAGAGTTGACTACCTGCAAAGGAATTTCTTCCACCCACCTAGTAAAATAATATGTAGTAGTTAAGATGTACTTGTGTTGTTTATAAGAGTTTGGAACATTCTCTCCTATAACACCCAATCTTCATTGTTCAAATGGATGTTCAATATTGACTGGTTGTAAGGGTAAGGTTGGTATTTTTTCTCTTCCTAAAGCTATTTGGAAGACTTTGCATTTTCGTACATAATCATGAGTATCTTTAAATAAAGTAAGCGAGTAATATCCAACATGAAGTATTTCATGAGCAGTAGAATTCCCACTGTAATATCCTCTAGATGGTCCATCATGCTGTTATGAAACCAACTCCAAAAATAGAAAAAAAGAGAGATCAATGCCTCAGAAATAAGCCACTTCGAGGGGGAAACCTCCTTTACATTACATAAATGAACAATTCTTGGATGATACAAATGAAAAAACCTCCTTCTATATATAGGAGTCCATGGGGTCACGATATAATCCTATCCAACCTAACAATAATAATGTAAGGGCACAATAATAACAATATGGGGGTTACAGGGGTACAATAATAACAATAAGGGGGCTATACTAACCACAATAAGGGACTACACTAGTAATATAGGGACCTAACATGCCCCTCTCCTTCAAAAAAGTGTTTTCCTCAATGCTTGAGTAGCTATGGATGCTTTTGTATAAAATTCTCATCCTCTCATGTAGAATCTTCAGTGGGTAAGTTCTTCCACTTGATGAGATACTCTAAAATTATTGCAAACCAAGATCTGAAATTTTTACACGAAGTTCCTCAGGATTTCGGCTTCGCGTGATAAAAATTTCAACTTCTGAACCTTCGTAGAAATTTTTTTATAGCAAAAATGCCATGATGACCTATTTGGAGCAACGAAACACTAGAATCCAAAGCTCTGATACCAAATGTTATGAAACCAACTCCAAAAATAGGGGAAAATAGAGATGAACGCCTTAGAAATAAGAAACTTCGAGGGGGAAACCTCCTTTACATTACATAAATGAACTATTCTTGGATGATACAAATGAAAAAACCTCCTTCTATATATAGGAGTTCATGGGGTCATAATATAATCCTAACCAACCTAACAATAATAGTGTAAGGGCACAATAATAACAATATGGGGGTTACAGGGGTACAAAAATAAAAATAAGGGGGCTATACTAACCATAATAAGGGACTACAATAGTAATATATGGACCTAACAAATGCATTTCGTGCAAGACCTTTTCAACTTCAGGTTTCTCAAGACATCTCAGTAAAATATAGTCATAATTTCTTCAGAATAAGATATTATGAACAAGTTGATACTGATTAGCCTTAAGCCTCAAAGATATTTTACTTTTTTTATTGAGTTCTACTGGAGTATGAGAATTTTTAAAATTAATAATTTAAATAAACATATTGATATTCAATGTCAATAAGACATACCTCTAAAATTTGGACATTGTTACCTGGATCTTCTTGAGCTGAAATGTCAAGAGCTCCAATTATTAACTTGAAAAAACCTTAACCTTTGACTATTTTGCCAGCTTTATTTCCAAATAATATTATTGCAAAGTAGTAACCCAATTGGCCCTCCTCTCTCCTAATTTGTTTTGAATAAGTAATTTCCTATAAGCCGGGAAATGAACAATTACTTTTGTGTGTGATTTTAGGAGAAAAGACCTAAAATGCTTTATTGACTTAAAAATTGCAAAAACTTATTTCTCCACATGAAATTTTTTTAACTCAGCCCCTTGTAAATTAGAATTAAAGAAGGAAACATGGGATTCAATTTTCACTTCATTTATTTGAGTCAAAACTACTACATAATAATTTTCAGAAGAGAATGTATATAAAACAAATTGTTTAGAAAAATTAGGAGTTGAAAATGATGGAGCACCTACAATGGCTTGCTTTACTGATTCAAATTTTTTTTTTTCTCAATTTTCCCCCATTTATAGATTGTTTTCTTCTTTATCATAACCTTCAAAGGCAAAACAATTCGTGAAAAATTAGGAACAAATCTTTTAACAAAATTTATTTGACCAAGAAAATATTGCACAGATTTTTTATTGTGAGGTAAAGGGATTTCTGATATTGCTTTGATTATTTTAGGACCAATACAAATTCCTTCTTTAGAAACAATAAACCCTAGCAGCTTAACTTCACTAAGAGAAAAGAGTGTCTTTTTAGGATTCAAAGAGATTCCTATCTTTCTACATATTTCAAAGATTTTTTTTAGATCATGAAGAATATTAATCCTCTTTTTTGAATAAACGGTAATGTCATCTAAGTACATTACAACATATTTATTGATCCAACCTTTGAAAGCAATGTTCATTGCTCTTTGAAATGTAGCTCCTACATTTATTAATCCAAAAGGCATCTTCTAGTATGCATATGTTCCCCATTTGTTCATGAATGTAGTTTTTATTATATCCATAGGATGCACAAGGGTTTGGTTATAGCTTGAAAAACCATCTAAAAATGACATTAGTTCTGAACCTGCAACAATTTGTAAAATTTGTTCCATCGGAGTTAAAGGGAAGTTATCATTTTCACATGCTTTATTTAAATTCCTAAAATATATGAAAATTCTAATGTCTCCATTCTTCTTTATGACTGACACAAGATTAGAAACCCACTTGGAATGTCTGATCGAGAAAATAATCTTGGCTTTGAGAAACTTTTTTAACTTGGTATTAATTTGAGCTTCTAGGTTGGGGTGTATTTTCCTAAGTTTTTGTTGGATTGGTTTAACATCTGGCAGCATAGGTATGGTGTGTTGAATGATAGATGTATCATAAGTTTTAAGATCATCATAACTCCAAGAAAATACATCCTTGTATCTTTTTAACAAATGGATGAAAGTAGATCTTTCATCTCATGTAAGACCAAGGCCTAAATTAATGTTTTGGTGTTTATGATCAGATCTTAGGTTAACCAATTCAAATCTTAATGTAGATCTTTGGATTTTGAAATTAGCTACATTTTTGAACCTATCTTTTAGATTATACAAATCTTCCAATTTTACTACAGTTTTAGGCAAATTGTTTTGTTCAAAAGACTTATTTTTTTTCCTGTCATGCTCGTCCTCATCAATGATCTGATTCGAATAGGATCCTTCAGAGGTTAGAAAAATCAGGATGTCATTGTAATCATTAAATACATGCGAGTTATTTATGTTATCTAGAATGGAGGGGCATAAAATTAACTCAATCAAAAAATCTATTCGGACTGAGATCTTCGGGTGGAATGAAGAAACATTGGCTAGGAGATCAACACTAACATTTTGTAATCTTGGGATCAGAGTTTTGTTGAATGCAATGAAATGAGTAGTTAGGTATTGGATCAAAGATTGGTAATTCTTGAGGTGACTAGAAGCACAATAAATATTGATTCTAGCTTGTTTGATTACAATCTCCAAGTCACCAAAAAATTTAAGGTATTTGATATCAATTTTCAAAAATAGAGGAATAACCTGTTTTGAGTATTTTTAATAACCCAATGTTTCGGACTTCTCAAGTGAGTCCATCATCAGGGGTAAAGACCCAGTATTATTTGAAAATATTAATACTAATAGATTTGTACAAATGCCTCATATTCAACAATGTTGTTGGTACAATCAAATTCAAATCTACATGCAAGCATAGTTTTTTCACCCTCAGGGCCTATTAGGACGCAACTAGCTCCTGCACTGTCATTATATTTTGATCCATCAAAGTAAAGATTCAAAAAAAAAAATATCATGATTAATTACAGGATTTTATACAATATTAACACAGCTAAACAAATCTGTTTGAGAAAAGTTTTCAATTTGAGATAAAACAAAATCAACTAGAAAAGGAGAATTTTGTGCCAGAAAATTGCCAAAGAATAATTTCCAAGAATGTTATTTGAAAATACTATTGGTTCATTTTCCTCATCACAGTCAGTTAGTGAATATTTCATATGTTTCTCACTATCAACATGGATTTGATTGGGTTTTCCATTGTAGGGAAGCCACATGTGTGACTAATCAGTTGAAAAGTAACCATGTATTTTCCATACCAATGTTTGCTTAAAATAATAACATAAAATTTGGGAATGTCTACAAATAATATATCAATTTTTTGTAAAACCTTCAAATTGGAAGATAATCTAGTTAAAACAAAATTCATTTTCCTCAAAAAATTGACTTTTGTGTGATCTAATTGAATAATATGAACAATAGATTTCTGGGATGAAATGTTCAACTTAAGGAAAACTGCATAAGACATGATATTAGATGATGCTCCAAAATCCACTAGACAATTGTGAACATTCTTGTTGAAAATTTCAAAGGTCAATAAAAAGGGAGGAGTGTGGGAATTTAATCTGTCTCCAATTAGAATATCATCAGAAGGGTGTTATCTAAAGAGATATTTGGTAGGGAAATTTTTGCTTTGACCTTTTTCATGTCTTCCACAATATTATACTCTATAGTATCAGAGACTACCAAATATTTAGATGAAGAAGGAGATTTATAAGTAGTTGGAACAAAGTCAGAATGCGTAGAAACAATATTTTTAACCGTACATTTTTCTTTAGTAGAAGAAGTAGGGGACTTTTTTTTTTGATTTGATGCAGATATATCATCAAGTCCCTTACTTCTAGTACTCACCGGTAAGGCTTCCTCTTCCTCTTCATTTCCTAAAGTGGTGAGAATGAAGTCCCATAAACCATGTGCTTCAACTATTTCATCTTCCTGTGAGTCTTTATCAAATAAGATTGTTTATTTTTCTTCATTATCTTGATCAGATTTTGCATTAGATATAATGGAAGGAGGTTGTGATTGTGATGGTTTATTCCTTTTGAAAGGATGAAAGGACTTCTTTGAAGACTCAACAACTTGTTTCTTAATTTCTACCATTTCATTGGACATTGTCTTCATAACCTCTTGTAACCCTTCCAAATCAAAAGGATCTTTAGGAGCTTTCTTCTTGGATTGATCTTTAAAAGTAACTTTCTTGGTTTTCTTTCTTTCATCGGTAGCAACTTTTTTATCAAGGGCCAGAAATCTCTTTCCTACAGACAGAGCTTCATTCATGTTATCAAGTAGTGTTATTTTTATCTCTATCTACAAACATAGAAATATTTGAAGGAAAAGCACTAATGTACCATTCAATTTGAACATCAACACCAGGTCTATAAGTTTCTGGGATTTTATTTAACAATTTGTTAAATTGAGTTGAAATCTTTTATTTTCTCATTTGAATTGATCTTAACATTTGAAAAATCATTAATTAAGGCTGTATTTGTTCTATCATCTCCAAATTTTATTAAAAAATTCTCCTCAAACATATCCCAACTAGTAATTGATCTAGGAGGTGATGAGAAATACCAAGACCCTGCAAATACTTCAAATATGTAAGAAAAAAGTTCGACAACCCAAAATTTTTCTGTAACTCCATTCAAATTGATGGCTAACATGAAATTGTGAAGATGTTCCTTTGTAGGGAGGCCATCATCATGGTTAAATTTAGTTAACCATCTCTCTGTATGCTTAGGAAGAGGATGTAATGGTGTTTCCATTTGAACTTCCCCTAGGTTATTCTATGGTTGATTAGCCATTATTTGAGGAGTGGATCTAGTAGGGGTTGTGCTTGAGCTAGAGGTTGTAGAAGTATTTAATATTGAAGATGACGATGTTGTAGTGATAGTTATTTGTGAAGGAGAGGGTTGAGTGGAAATAGAAGAGAGAGGATGATAAGAAGAAGGTAAAGGAGTTTGGGCAGAAATGAGGTTGAGGGAAGGTGTTTGAGGTGGAGAGGTTGAAGTGATCTTGCTAGTTGAAGATTTTGCTTCTGAAGTGTTTTTTCTTCTTCGATGAGAGGGTATAATGGAAATTCAAATGGTTTTATTCCAAGTTTCTTGCTCTGGGACCTAGTCAAAACGCTAGAATATTTAAAGGATGAGGAAATACTTCCTTTAGAAAAATCAGATTGGAAAACCTTTTCTCTAGATATGAGAATTCCTTCCAATCTTTGAATCAAATTTTGTAGCTTAAGTGTTTTTGAAACTGGATTTGTCTGAGTGGAAGTGTGTCCCTTTTGTTTTGGAACTAATCTAGGAGATTGAGTGGCTGAGTGAACAACTTTAGATCTAGAGTCTGGAGATTTAGAATGTGATCTTGAAGTTGGTGGGGATTTTGAGGGAGGCTAACTTTTAGAATGGCCTTGTGATTTGGGATTGGATCTCTTTTTCCATTCATAGTTTGATGGTCCTCCTTCTAGAGCCAAAAATGTTGATGGCTTCAAATGTCTGCCTCAACATCGGGGAAAACCATCCAGACGAGGGCTTAGAGCGTATCATTTTCTGTTTGGAATGGTGGCTCCAACCGGGATTATGGGACCAATTTACCATTTAAACAAAATTATAAGAGGATGAGATGTATATATATTGATTTTAATGTAAATAAGACTTAAAAAAAAATGAATACTTATAATTAATATCTATCCTAGGAAAGATTATACATATACATATTCGATCTAAAAAGGATTTCATAAACAATATGAAAATATAGAGTATCACACGATTATGAAGTTAAAACAACAGATGATAGCTAAATTTAATTAAATAGTTAATTAAATTTGTTGATAAAACTTATCACATGTATATGATTTCGTTGTTTATACATATACCATATGATTCCAATCACATATAACATTAGTGAAAGATGTATGACTGCTTGCAACACATATATGATAAAATTAAATCAAATAACCATTTAACTCTTAAGCAAAGGAAAAACAAACAGATAATAGTACATGATATATTGTAACTTTTCTCATGAGAAATGAGTAGTGGTTCAACCTTATATTAAGATAACTTAAGTTACAATAGTGCAAAAAAAATATTTCTCTCCAAAATTTAGAACCCTTTCTCCATTCAAATGAAGGGGAATTATATTTTTTCAATCAAATACAAATATAGCAAAGTAAAATAAAATTCTGAAGCAATTTTAACAAAAAAATCTTAAAATAAAACAGTAAGACAATTTTAAACTTTTTTGTAACAACTCGGATAAGAATGTGAGGAAGACTACCCTCCCATACGTTTTTGTAGCTCAAAAATATCTGTCATGGGCTTCAATTCAGGTGGAGACCTATTACACTAAAAATTGTCACCATGACATTTAGCTGTCTATATGGGTTCATAATTACCTATTTTATGCTCCCTTGGAGGTCCAAAATTATAAAGTTCCTAAACCAAGTCTTGAAATTGAAGAGAAGCTCATTAAAATGTTAAAAATCCTAACTTCGCACTTTTCCTAGTAATTGCTTGCAGTACCGCAATTTCTTGCTCTATAACCTGCGACACATCTCGCAAGTTCCGCTTACTAAAACTGCGGACCCCCGTAAAAGGTAAAATAAAAGAAAAATTAAATTCTAGAAGCCCAGCTGGTCGAATATTCTCCCAGGTGGAAGCTTCTAGAAGCGTAATTTGGTCGAACCTTCGCCCCTTCATTCATGAACCTATATCCATTCATTGATGGATATTATCCCTTGGTATTTGGAGCTAAAATCCCTTTTTGAGAGGACTTTATCCCCCTTTCTTTGGAAATAAAACCTCCTCCCTTCTGCTATAAATTGAGATCATGTTTCAGTCTCAAGGGTACTTAGAACTTGGTTGTTTTGAGGTGAATTGCTGAAGAAATTATACTCTCTATACTTGGCATCAATGGTATGAGAACGATTACATACTCATATCCATAGTCTTATGCTAGTTCAGAGAGTGGAAGGATTGTCAAACCGATGGAAAATGGCTGTTCAGGACCTCGGAAGAACCTGTATGACATCAAGGCGACAAGGTTGTAAGGTTACTTCTTATCATACAAGTTAATACAAATGGATTCTATTTTCTCATTAAGTTGTTCATGTATCTATTTGAGCAATTTAATTCATGGATTCCTTTATCACTAAGATAGATTAGTGCTTTTGAATTATTATATCGTGCAGGTGCTTTTAATCCTTTATCCTGTTTTTGGATGTAGGTCTTACATGCTGAATTGACCTCTTTTGGAGCATCTGGATTGAAGATTACAACAAGCGTTGGAAGTCAGGTAGGGGCATGTCCTCATACTTTGTTATTTAGTAATTTTTAATCACAAATGATCTAGAGAAAATGGTTTGCATTTGGATGTTTTTTTCTAGATATCCCTAGGATACTAGGGAGATCGCTCTTGTTCGCAAGAGGGATTAATTTTCCTAACAAAATGGCGACTCCGCCGGGGATATTTTCTTGAATTTAGTTTTCTTTTTGATTTTTGGTTTGATTTTTGAATAAATTCTTTGATTTTGATTAGTTCAAAACTAGGTTGGGTAAATAACTCATTATAATCCTTGATTGTGAATGTATTTTTTTTTACTTTTTCTGTGTTTTTCCTGCCTTCTGCACTTTTTGTTTAAAAATAGAGCGGTAGACTCCGCAAATTTTAGTGTAAAATAGTGCGGTATCGCACCTTATTCCATTAAATACTACGAACTTCTGGGAAATTTTTGAAAAAATAAAAATTCTGTTTTCAGGAGCATAATTACTTGATTCACTGTAATTACCCCAAATTGTCTTGACTGTCAAAAGTCTTCTGTGTGAATTTCTTTCAGCAATTTCAATCTTTGAAGTGATCTTTTCAATTGATTTGCATTTTATGAGTGAGTTTTTGCCCTGTCTTCTTGTTGCTCTGAATCATAAACCTTTATATACCTCAACTAATTGGTATGTCATTGTTTTCTTGTTGAGCCATTGAACTTGATACAAGTCTTGCTTTTATGAAAATTTGGTTTTATTTTCATTTTCAAATTTAGAAAACCTTTTAGCTTGATAAGGTCTAAATTTCACTTTAAAACCATTATTGGATGCTTTTGATTTCTTTCTGAGATAAGAAGAAAGCTCTTGGTTAGATTACAAAATAAGCATAAACATCCTCAAAAATTTTTAGATAGGATTCAAAATTAGAGTTTTCTGATTTGAATGATATAAGGAATTTCATTTTGAACAAGTGATTTTTCTTCTGTGAAATTGAGTTCTCAATGAATTGTCTTCTTTTCAAAGTTTCTTGTTTATCAAAGAAAGAATTGATGTTTTGAAAGTTATTGAAATCTCTCAAATATTTACTCTAAATAGGTTTCATTGAAAAATAATAATTTGCTTTTCATATAGATGCATTTTAGCGTATTTTTGAGTCGGGTCATTAAACATCATCGAAGTTTCACTCCCATACATATTGACCTAAGAAACAACCAAACTAAAAGTAACGTTTAATTAAAATCAATCTAGAAATTTTTATATTTTATAGGGCTATTTTCCACCAACATAGCTCAGGCTAGTGTCTTGGAATAGGTTGTATAAATTTCCAAGGTAGTTCAAACAAACAAGTAGTAAATCTTGCGGTGGAAAATCCAATTGTAGCATGTATGCTCTGGGAAGCTCCTCCTAAAGGAGTTAAGCACGAGATCATATCCGAATCAGTGAGGTAATCATACCTATCTCATTGGGAAAGATAGAAGATGTGCACGTATTAAAAATGGTAAACCTCGGATAGACCTTTGTCGAGGAGCCTAGGGTCACTTATCGGTAAACCTTGGATTATGTCAAGGAGCCTTCAAGGGGATTGATCTTGTTACTCTGCCCTTGTGTGTATATCAAATTGCAGAATATCCCCCCAGGTATATGTGTTCCCGTTGGTGACCTTAATGGCCATAAAATTTAGGATTATTACCCAAGGTGACGGTGGAGGGAAGGTCCCACTGTACCTGGAACAAACGTCGGCTAGACTCACTTGGACTCTCTGAAGGGTTCTCTTCACTCGAGATGGTTTAAGTGGAGAAACTTGCACCGGTTTGTTTCATTAAGCAGGTTATCGGGGTAACTGTTCCAACCGCCATTTCTACATTAAAATTCTACGATGTTGGATTTCATCACCAACTAGTGTTTTTAGTGTGGGAATCTATTGTTTTTGTGTGGTTCGATCTCTTAGATTTTATATGTGTGTGATCAATTTGGTTGTTTTCTTAGAGACTCTAGGATTTTTTATTGAATTTTTATTTGATTGCGTGTGATTAAAAGTTTTAATTGTGGCTAAATTACCAAGACAATCACGTAGAATGCATGGAAACCCCCTGAATATACACTAAGCCAATTAGAAAGACTTAGATCTGAAAGAGGAAAAACATCAGGAACTGGATCAACAGAACAGGAAGAAACATCCATAATTATTCATCCTGATTACGAAGTAGATCAACCGCCAACAACAGAGTATACTTTTCAAAAAATTTCAATTTACGAACTAGCTGAACTTGCTTCTAAAACAAGTGAATTATCATCTACTGAACCTGAAATTTCTAAGCCAGAAACTGAACCTGCTACATCTGAGCCTACTTTAGATTTCATTACTCCAACCCCTGATCATCCTGATTCACCTAGAGTGAAGAACTGGATCACATACAATCTTCCTCCTGGTCTCATTAGTATTGAAGAAGTTACTGACACTGAAGAAGAAGTTGTTCTTCCTTCAGCTCAGGAAACTTTAAATCTTAGAGAACATGAATCGATTTTTTATAGTCCTTTTAGACAAGACGCTTGGTATTCTTCATTGACAGACTTTCTACAGAACGTTGGTCTGAATTATTCACCACCCCGAATTCATTTTCCTTCTACGTCAAGAGGTTATATACCTCCATTAAACATGTCTGGTGAGTCATCCATGTTTTCTGAATCTCCAGAAACATATTTGTATGGTGGTCTATCTGTTCCTGCAGGATATCAATCACTCTCTAGTACTTTCTCAGGGGCATCTCCTTTTCCCGGTAAACGTACACCATCATCTGGACTAAATGATTCAAACATCGAAACTGTAAATGCAAAACAAATGTATATGATGTCTGTAAATATTCCAAACCCTGATCCTCAAAGTGGTAATTTACAGCCTGGGGGGAAACCTCAAAGTAGTAATTTACAGCCTAGGGGGAAACCTCAAGGTCAATACATGCCTTAGGTTCAATATCAAACTCAAGGGAAATACATGCCTCAAGGTCAGTACATACCTCAAGGTAAATATCCACCTCAAGGCCAGTATCCAACTCAGGGTCCACAACCTCCTTTAGGGCAGCAGTTCTACTCGGAACAACAATTGTATCCTGAAGGTGTGAATTATCCAACATATGTTCCAAATTATCAACTTGGTTATGATCCTTCCTATCCACAACCTTCTATGGGACCTTCATATCCCAGAGCTAATACAGTGTGGGATCCATCCCAAGTTCAAAAAAATTTGCAACCTAATATGCAAGTACCTTATTATCAGCCAGGAAAATCGATTGGTTATACTCACGTCCAACAACCTATCCAACCTGTTCAACCTACTGTTTAGGTACTTGTATCAGGTATAGTTCAGCAGCCTGGCTCGAGTACACCTAGAACTCCAACCCAAACTACTGCGCCAATTTATGTTCAAGCTACCACACCTATTCCTGGAGTATCTACAGCTCCTATTTCTACAGCTCCTCAGGTATCAATACCAATTCCTCAGGTTTCTGTCCCACATTCTGGACCTACACTCCATACTACTATTCATATGCCTACAGGACAACCTGGTACAAGTACAGTTATAACAAGCCAACCTCAGTTTACTTATCAACCATACCAAGGGCTGTATCAATATGGAAATGTAGCACAAAATCTAGCATATCAACCATAACCTGGGTATACGTACCAGATGCCTACTCAACCCTAGTATGGTTCGATTAATCTTGGTTATCCAGGGGGCATTTCGATTCCAAATGCATAGGCTATTCCAGGATATCCTGGATATCCTCCTCCTGGAACTGGTATAGTTACACAAGGTTATTCATATAATCAACAAGACCCTAACTGTCGGCTACCATTCATAGCAACTTTGGATTTACCTGATTTATTGTGCCTTACGAATGATCCAATTTATTATCTGCTGTATTGGCCGCCAATGCCAAATAAGTTTCCCAGTGATATTCCGAAATTTGAAGGAAAATCAGGAGAGGACCCTTCTAACCATGTCATGACTTACCACCTCTAGTGTGCATCCAACTCTTTGATCGATGATTCGATTCGATTAAGAATTTTTCAGAGAACGCTCATAGGATTAGCAGCCAAATGGTACATTGAACTACCACGAGGTTCTTTTAACAATTTCAATGCCTTAACAACCGCCTTCTTAACTCATTTTCAGTTTCCAGTCAAATACGACAATGACACATGATTATTAACTTCACTAGAACAATCTATGTCTACATACATATCAGATCACATACATGAATGGAGACGTAGAAGACGTTTGGTGAAAGTTTTTATTCCAGATCAAATTTTAGCATAAGGGTTTATAAAATCATTACTACCAAAAATCACTGAAGATGTAGCAAAAGGAGGATTTGTTACATAAGAACAAGTTATTTCTCAAGCTCAGTACCTTGACTTAGTATATACTTAGTCAGGTACTTTCTATGAGAAAATTTTGGATTTACCACGTCCTGGTCAGATAACAGCAACTCCCTCAGGCTCTCATGCCGCTGATGGTGTAATTGGTTCAGTTAGTACTAATAAAAGCAATAAGAAATCTTCCAAGATTACTTCTCCTATAATAACTTTACATGATTCA
Organism: Pinus albicaulis; assembly: GCA_034641835.2. Classification (NCBI taxonomy): domain Eukaryota; kingdom Viridiplantae; phylum Streptophyta; class Pinopsida; order Pinales; family Pinaceae; genus Pinus; species Pinus albicaulis. Next base: position 92,179,350 of record CM076570.1, on the reverse strand, counting down.
TCAAAAGGAGATTCTTCCCTTGAAACTTCTGCCGACATTTACATTGTAGATTCCTCTAGAACTAAGTCTAAATCTGGTGATAAGAAGAAAGGGAAGAATAAAATTAAGCAGACTTCATCTCCCAAAGAAAAAACTGAGAAAAAGGAGTCGTCTAATGATAAACGAAAACCTCGTTATCCTTGTCTTATATGTGACGAGGATCATTTCACCAAGGAATGCTCGCATAGGTCTAAGGTATCAAAGTTTGTCAAAGGTTCATCTACACCTGCTGTCTTGAAGGATCCTTTTCCTGTTCAAGATAGCAAAATGATCGGATCTTCTTCTAACACATCAGCAGATATTTTGATGATGTCTCAAGTAATGGTCGCGATTCGATCACAAGACTATGGAAGTAAGAATCCTGTTACTTGTAAAGAAGTAGAAAATTCTAATTCAGTACCATCTACATCTCCTCCTGTTTCTGATCCACTTCATATCGAGAAACCCAATCTTGATCTAGTAATTTATCCGCCTGCTAAAGGTGTACTTCGGAAATCAGCTTTTAATCCACATGCGAGAGCTGCTCAGAATTACAACATTGTTGAAGATTTAGCAATATCTCCTTCAGCAATATCGGCCTTAGAAGTGCTGCAATCATGTCCTGCACAAAGGAAATTACTCTTATCAGCTATTAGAGCTGTAGATATTCAAGATTTGAACCTCATGGTCTTTGATTTAGAAAATTTTACACCACGACTCCCTCATCAAATGGCTTTTTAGACTCCAGTACTAGTAAAAAATAGGCGTTGCTTTCGTACTGTAATTTATGAAGGAGCATCTATGTGTATTATGTCGTTAAATTGTTGGAAATCACTTGGTTCTCTGACACTTAACCAATCCCCGAAAATTCTCAAAGCTTTTGACGAAAGAGGATTCCATCCATATGGAATTTTGCAGGATCTACCTATAAAGGTTGAAGGTAAAACTGTTAATTTAGATGTGGAAGTTGTTGATGCCCCTCTAGATTACAACCTTCTTCTGGGTCGAAGTTGGTCTTCTGCTATGACTGCTATCATGTTATCCGTATTTCGATTAATAATTTTTTCTCATCAAGGAAATATTGTGAAAATTGATCAGCTCTCATATTATTCATCTGACCCAGCTTCTACGGATAGTATTCAACATGTTGGAAAATCAACTATCCCTTATGAGGATGTTGGAGTAGGTTTAATCAAAGATTCCGCCTTAATGGGAAATTTTTCTATGCCTCCACCTAACGTACCGCTTACTATTACTAATATCAATATGATTACATAAAGCAATATTCCATTTGATGATCCTTGGATAGTGCCTTTAGAGTTAGAACTGGATTCTTTCACTGGCGCGTTGCCATTGAGTCCTTTTGAGATAGCATATCAAGCAGTACCGTCATTTTCAAATCCTTTATCAACTGATTATGATCCAATGAATGTGATTAATGAAGAATCGTTTTCACCATCAAGCTCAGCTATAACATCAATTCCTGATCCTTTTCAACAAGTGTTTCATACTGATGAAAGAATTCGTGAATTCTTGTCCATAGATGAATTGCCATGGGATGATCTCCATCATAGATCATCATTTTAACCTGAGCTTGTAGATTTGAAAATAAATTTTCATCTATTTTTCCAATTTATTATGTCAAAGAACCCCATAATCCAATATTGATTGCAAATTCAGATTCTGAAATTAATTTGGGAAATATTTCTTCAACGGTTCCCATTGATATATCAGTTAAACTAGGAATTATTGAAAACATTCATATAGGTGCTTCTTGTACATCAGATGAAATTACTACATATAAAGCACTATTTCAAGAATTCTGTGACATATTTACCTGGTCTTATGAAGAAATGCCAGGAATTGATTCCAACATTGTCATTCATGAAATAAAGACTTACCCGGATGCTAAACCTGTCAGGTAGAGATTACGTTCGATACATCCACGAAAAGCTGCTGCTATTAAAGTAAAAGTTGAGAAATTACTAAATGAAGGTTTTATTTATCCAATTCCTTTAACCGATTGGGTATCTAATATCGTTCCTGTTACTAAAAAACAAGGAACCATACGAGTATGTTTCGACTATAGGGATATTAGCAAAGCTTGTCCAAAAGACAATTATCCAACTCCCTATATCGATCAAATCATTGATGACTGTGCTGAAAATGAAATGTATTCATTTATGGATGGATTTTCTGGATACAATCAAATAAACATACTCCCTGCTGATCAACCAAAAACAACATTCATTTGTCCTTGGGGATCTTTTGCTTATTGTAAATTACCCTTCGGATTAAATAATGCTGGTGCAAATTTTCAAAGGGCAATGTCTTACGCTTTTCATGAAATTAAACACATTGTGCAGCCTTATCTCAATGATTTACCTGCTCATTCATTGCACAGGGAAGATCATCCTACCCATTTACGAGCAATTTTTATGAGATGTAGGCATTATAAAATTTGTTTGAATCCCGAAAAATGTGTTTTTTTGTACAATCTGGTAGATTGCTGGGATTTTTTGTTTCCAAGGTAGGCATTCATGTTGACCCATCAAAGGTTGAGGCTATTATCAATTTACCCCCTCCTTCCACACTTCGCCAACTACAAAGTTTGCAAGGGAAAGAAAATTTTTTACGTAGATTTATCCAGAACTATGCTGAGTTAACTAAAGGTTTCACCAGGCTATTGAAACATAATGTTCCTTTTATTTGGGATGAGAATGCTGATCGATCTTTTGATGCTTTAAAATACGTGTTGACCCATGCACCGTTATGGCATCCACCAAATTACAGCTATGATTACTTTTTATACCTAGCAGCCTTTGATTCCACCATTGGAATGGTATTAGTTCAAGAGGATGAATTAAAAAATGAACATGTGATTTACTATCTTAGTCGAAATCTCAATCCGACTAAAATTAAATATTCGCATGTGGAGAAATTGGCCTTGGTAGCAGTTCAAGCTATCCAACAGTTCTGTCATTACATATTGTTACGAAAAACAACTGTGATATCTAATTGCAACCCGATGATGTACATTTTGACTAAACAATTACTAGGGGGAAATACTCTAAATGGATTGTTATCCTTTAGGATTTTGATTTAGAATTTGAAAAATCCAAATCAAAGAAATCACTGGCGTTCGTCGAACTTATGTGTGACTTCCCAAATACTAAAACAGAAACTGTGATAGAGCATCTGATTGCTGATGAATCTCTGTTTCTTATCAATACATTAGATCCATGGTATGGAGATATAATCATTTATCTCCAAACCCAAAAATTCCGGCCTGAAATCTCGCGTTCAAATCAACGAAAGATCCATTACCATTCTCAGCAATACAATATTTTTGGAGACACACTTTATCATCGTGGTGCAGATTCTATATTTTGACGATGTTTAACTCATGAAGAGGCTGAAAAAGTTTTGAATGACTACCACTCTGGAGCGTGTGGTGGTCATATGTCTCGATATGCCACAACCCAAAAGATATTGCATGCTGGTTATTTTTGGCCCTCATTATTCAAAGATTGCATTCTCGCAGTCTGAAAATGCCACAATTTTTAGATATTTGATCGAAAGATGCATGCACCACCAGCTCCTCTTCACCCCATAATTACTGTTGGTCCTTTTGCAAAATGGGGCATTGATTTCATTACATGTAACCCTTGCTCGGCTAGGGGGCATGGGTATATTATACTCGCAGTAGATTATTTTATCAAATGGGCCTTGGCGATGCCTACATTTGCGACAGATGGAAAAACTGCAGCTACGTTTGTATTCAATCATGTAATTGCTCGTTTCGGTGTACCCCAAGCTATTATTACTAACCATGGGAGTCATTTTCAAAATATTATGATGACTGAACTTTCTGATCAACTTGGCCTATGCCATGATAACTCTACTCCATATTACCCAAAGGCTAATGGTTAGGTTGAAGCCATGAATAAATTTTTAACCACCATGATTAAAAGGATAATCGGAATTCGTAAATCAAATTGGCATACCATGCTTTTTTTAGCACTATGGGTATATCGAACCTTAGCAAAAACTACATCAGGGTTCATTCCTTTTCAACTAGTTTACGGTTTAGAAGCTATGTTACCTATTGAATGCGAAATACCGTCACTCCAATTAGCCATAGAGTTACTACCAGCTACCTATGAAGAGGAAAAACGCTTTTTGTACTTAGCACAATTATATGAGACTCGGTGCACCACTGCATTAGCAGTCGAAACTCATAAAAAATGCTTTAAAGCTCAGTATAATCGAAGTGTTACACCTCGTGTTTTTTCAGAAGGTTACCTAGTCTTGGTATACGATCAGGCTAATGATAAACTAGGCGCTGGAAAATTCGAACCTATGTGGCATGCTCCTTATATTTTCAAGCAAGTGCTTGCAAAAGGGGCTTATGAATTGACTGATTATGATGGGGTCCCTTCAGATAAACCCATAAATGGACTTTATCTAAAGAGATATTATGCTTAATTCTTGTGTGAAGATCTTACTTGTACATTAGTTATTTTTCAAGTTAGATACCTTAGGTTAGATGAGTGTGTCTAGTTTAAGTTTTCTTTTACTACTATTACTTCTTATCTTGATTACTCTTGATATTGCAGATGTCGACATCCCTTCAAACATACATTGGTTTTGCTGATGGTGCCTGTTGTAGTACATGGAATATTTCTTCCACAGCCTGGGTTATTTATTCACCCACTGATGAGTCAGTTTCTATGCATGGGGTAAGCCTTGGTCAAACAACGAATAATGTTGTAGAATATAACACAGTGATTGAGTTATTATCTGGTGCCATTTCATTTGGCATTTGGCTTTCGATGTTTGATCATTAGGCTAGATTCAGAGCTCATTGTATTACATTTAAATAGAGTATACACAATTAAAAACCCAGTGTTATTGAGATTATTTTTGAAGGTTCGTATCTTGGAAAGGAAATTTGATTACATCGAATATCAACACATTCCAAGAAATTTAAATACATTGGCTGATGCATTAGCTAATAATGTTATAAATAGACATTTGCAACATTAAACTAGTAAACCAAAACAACATTCGATATATGTTGAATAAGATATTCAGAGAAAGTAGTAATATCATAGATAGGAGTTTTTGTTTTCAAAAAATATTACATCGTATGCAATCATAGGTTTAAAACACGTTATGATTTGATCTGAAAGATAGTGATACAAAAAACAAAAAACAAAAGTCTGTGATAATCATCCACTATACGTGGTGATGATCATGGTGGTAAACTATCGCCTGCGCCACCCTGCACAGGAATCTCCTAAATTGGCCAGGAACACCAGTAACGTGTCTCTGGAGACGAAGCAGAATATCATCCATCGATGTCTATGGGATATCTATAGTCAACCTCTCTAGGTTGTGCTCCAAGTCAGTAAGGATTTCTGATGCCTGATTTTGTGGCTGTGCAACAAGCTCTGTTGGCTTCCTTTCGAAGTGGCAGAGAGTGGCTGGCCTTCGTGGACCAACATCTGCATTTAAAATTTTGTTATCAGTATTGGACGATAAAAAATAAAAATAAAAATTAGAGTTAAAACACATCAAAATGATTCATTTACCTGATTCATCCCATTGTGCCCCTAGTGGTAAGGACATCTCGGGATCACCTCGGAAATCTATGCCTGCATACAGGAAATCCTCAATAGCAAAGATTTGGTTTTGAAACCAAAGAAAATATGCTGGAGTGAATCAAACTACCACACAACCATCACCACCATAGCAGGACATCAGTGCAACCCAACGCATCATGTGAGGCTCTGTAGGTTCACCAGGATCAACAAGGATCAGCTGAGGGGCAGGAGATGGAATCCTCTCCAAAGAAAAAGAAACCAAGATGGCACCATACCCAAAGTTTTTCAACTTTGAGCTTTTTTCTCTAGTCAATTAGCCTTTCATATTGGCCAATACCCTTCACACCAATTGAAAATGGTACCTCTATAACAGTCAACTGTTGTCTGCATCTGAGACTTGGTAGCCACATGTGGAGCTGTGCTCCCACACAACCTGTTCACGATGAATGTAGTAACTTTAATATCAAGACGTATGATAATATTTATGTCAATATGGTTATCTTTGGGATCAACTTCGTCACTGCAAAATTCTTGTTTATAGCTAGCAATAGGCAAGCCACCTTGCCTAGCTTCAAACAAAGAAATAGGTTCACCTCGTTTGGGTAAACCAGTGAGGAAGTAAATGAATTCAAGCTCAATTTCTAGCTTGTGATCACCGATGATAAAACAATGTTCTTGGACATCCCATTTTTTCACCAGCCAGGTCATTAGTTCCACTTGTGCCCTCATGCCCTGAATTTCCCAGAATTTGTACAATCCACAATTTCTCAACACACGCATTGTGGATGGATTATTCATAGCTGCATCATCTACCTCTTCATGCTCACGTTCTCTCCACTCCAACATCGTGAAATAATCTGCAAATGGACATATTTGAAGGTTAGAAGCTTTTAGAGTGAGAATTTTTAACCATTTTTGAGAGAATTTAATAAATTTCCTTTTCTCACGGTGCCTCTGTAGTTTTTATATAGAGACAGTGCAGACCCCCACACACGCTCTTCATAAAAACCGTGGTAGCTCGATAGTTTTCCTTTTGGAAAATTATCGGGGTCCGCAGGTAAGCAATGTATGACCCGTGGACCCCCGAGAGCAGAATTTTAAACCTTTTTTCGCCTCAAAAAATGATTTCAAAACTTAAAAAGAGAATTTAAATGGATGAAAATAAAGATAAGAGTGTTTTGGATTACCTGGATTCAACGGTTTTCGATTTGAGCAGTCAGTTCTCCCATTATCACCTCTGGAACATTTTCTGCAAAGACCTCTCAACTTTCAACTCTGAATGCAAAAGGTGAAAATGACTTTGTTGAACTACTTTTATAAGATTTTTTTGAATGAATAAAATATTAAATTTTTTTTTCCACTTTAAAAAGTTATTTTTCAAAAGTTTTTACTTATTGGAAACATATATGTTTAATTTTTCGAGTTTATGTGCAGAAAATAGGTTTTTTAGGTGAAAATAATTATTTTGATGATGAGTACACTTTTATCACTTTTTCGGGCTCTTGAAAATTATGAAAAAGCAAAACCATGGAGTTCTCTTTTAAGCCCTTTTCAGACTCTCTAAATATGAAAATATTGTCGAGTACTTGACTATTCGAACTCGTTAAAGGAAATGAACAGTCATCCTTTCAGTATATGTTTACCCCTTTTCCGGACTGAAATGGAATATTTACGAAAAAATTATACATTGACTAATCATGGTCAATAGAGTTCTATCCCGCATTATTTTATCCTTTTTCGAGCTGAGAGACTAAATTTAAGAAAAAGTACACCCACGAATTTTTCTTAAGTTTTTCTTTTGACTCCCTAAAACTGAAAAACACCGAGTTTCACCTATACTGGACTCGTTAAAACTTAAAAGTAAAGGACCTGTAAATTACAAATAGGAACGAACCACTCCTTCTTAGGGTTCGATTTTAATACTAAGTTGGACTCATCCGAAGGATGAGCTTATACAACAAGCAAATGTTATCCTCCTCAAGCTTGTCAAAAATAAGGAGGTACTTGCCAGAAATGGTGGGGGAAAAAGAGAGAAAATGAATCCAGTTGTCACACTTTGTTTCAAAAGAAGTAGTATACCACTCTTGAACATGACACTTTTGTCACACTCATACTTGGGTTGGGAAAATCCTTTGTCTAACAGTTAATCAAACCATATTGAAAGTCTTCAGCTGGTTTCTGGGTATTAGCTTTGGGTCAATTGTCACCAAACCATCTGTAGTGTCGTTATGTGTTCAAGGGATAGTTCAAATAAGCCATTCATTGCAAACATTTGTATCCATTCGCGTTGACCATACTTGAGTCAGTCCTTGCTAAAATTTCTTCAAAACTTGATCTAATGGTTTCGTGTCGTGGGTTTTCCTACAACGGGTCACTTTCTATCGACGAAAGCTCATCATCTAGAAATTTGATCTAGAATCCTATCAGTACCTTGGGATCTGCATGCCCTAATGGTAGGTTTCTCACCTTCAATGACAAGTTGAATCATTGACCTTCGATCGAATGACTCCGTGAATTTTTTGACTGCAAATCATTCATTCACATTTCATGGATTGTACTGAGTACTTTGAGAGCCATTGTCTTTAATGGTGGTTTCTCTCACACTTGTTAACAGTTCACATGATTGACTGGTAATCAAGTGGTTTCTAACATGTTCGACTTCGACTTAATCAATCACATGGATAGAATTGTACTAGTTTGGGAAGTGGAAATCAAGACCTTGGATCTAGTTTCCACCATCCAAGCTGCGAGGAGTTTTATTAGACTATTTATGAAAGATGGCTGCGTCCATGCTGTGTCTACTATTGATGTAATTCTAAAATCATTTTTGTATCAGAACATGTAGTTAGCTTTGATCTGAGTATGGGAATGTTTACCTCAATGATGATATACATATATATTTTTGCATTGAATTTTTTTATAGGTTTCAACCGGTATGCCTGCAACCCAATCCTCAGAATGATAAAGCATTTCACTCTTCAAAACTACTTTAGACTTCGCGCTTTAGGGGGAAATATGTTACACTAAAAAATGTCACCATGAAATTTAGCTGTCTATATGGGTTCATCATTACCTATTTTATGCTCCCTGGGAGGTCCAAAATTATAAAATTCCTAAACCAAGTCTTGGAATTGGAGAGAAGCTCATTAAAACCTTAAAAAGCCTAACTCCACACTTTTCCTTTTCATTGTCTACGGTATCGCAGTTTCTTGCTCTATAACCTACGGCACATCCTGCATGTTCCACTTACTAAAACTACGGACCCCCGTAAAAGGTAAAAGAAAAGAAAAAGTAAATTCTAGAAGCCTAGCTAGTCGAATATTCTCCCAGCTGGAAGCTTATAGAAGCGTAATCTTATCGAAGCTTCGCCCCTTCATTCATGAACCTCTATCCCTTCATTGATGGAGATTATCCCTTGGTATTTGGAGCTAAAATCCCTTTTTGAGAGGACTTTATCTCCATTTATTTGGAACTGAAACCTCCTCCCTTGTACTATAAATTGAGATCATGTTTCAGTCTCAAGGGTACTTAGAACTTGGTTGTTTCAAGGTGAATTTCTGAAGAAATTATACTCTCTATACTTGGCGTCAATGGTATGAGAACGATTACATACTCATATCCATAGTCTTATGATAGTTCAGAGAGTGGAAGGCTTGTCAAACCAATGGAAAACGATTGTTCAGGACCCCGAAAGAACCTGTATGACATCAAGGTGACAAGGTTGTAAGGTTACTTCTTATCATACAAGTTAATACAAATGGATTCTGTTTTCTCATTAAGTTGTTCATGTATCTATTTGAGTAATTTAATTCTTGGATTCCTTGATCATTGAGATAGATTAGTGCTTCTGAATTATTATATCGTGCAGGTGCTTTTAATCGTTTATCCTATCTTTGGATGTAGGTCTTACATGCTGAATTGACCTCTTTTGGAGCGACTGGATTGAAGATTACAACAAACATTGGAGTTCAGGTAGGGGCATGTCCTCATACTTTGTTATTTAGTAATTTCGAATAAAAAATGATCTAGAGAAAATGGTTTTCATTTGGATATTAGATATCCTTAGGATACTAGGGAGATCACTCTTGTCCACAAGAGGGATTAATCCACCTAACAAGATCGTGGTTGTATATGCATTTTACCATTAAATATATTATCCCTCAGTGTTGTTAGGATATGATTGGTTGTGTTAGATAAGCACCTAAGCATTAGCCATTGGATATAAGTCTTAACTTAGAAATACCAATGGAATTCTAAGTCTATCTTTGATATATTTTCAATATTCTCGTTCTTTTTATTGGAAAATTATTGCCATGTTTTTTTTCTAGAATTTAATATCCGGCAGATTTTCCTCGGTGCAGTCTGAAATAAGATTTGCCTGCAGAAAATTATCATTGATGGCTTGAATGAGTCCATTGGAGATTTCCATTGCATTGAATATTTTTTTTTTATGTATGTTTGAGGTGGATTTCCCATTCCCTAAATACTATCTCCTTCTGTGATTCCCTTATCCTTGGGAGATCGGCTAAGTTCCCTTCAACAATGTCTTTCCATGTTATGTGGCCTCCAATTTTCTCATCAATATCATCAAAGTATGTCCTTAGGTTAGACAATTGATCTACCAATGCATTATTTGTTTGATACAAATCATGAATGATGGCTAATTCCTGACAGAAAATGCCCTGTTGTTAAGAAAGGAGAGTATTTAATTCTCCTGCTTCCCTTTTAAAATTAACTAATTCAAGATTAAATTTAAGCTATTCAATCCTGTGTTGTAATCCTTGAATTTGAGCATCCCAGATCCTTAAATCAGAAGCATGTTGAATTTTAATGGCATCTAAACTCTTCTAGAATTCTACAAGTTATCCTTGCCATTATTGAAAAATCCTTTTCTTCTCATTCTCAATTCCTTGTTCTAACTGCATAATCATGTCATATTTTTCCTTCAAAATTCGATGTACTTCGATGGATTTTTCTATATTGGCAGTAGCATATGCTCTTGCAAACTGTGAGAGTATTTCGAGATCCTTTGCAGGGATAGAATATGAACCTTTCCATACTACTTTAAAAGAAGTGTTTCCAGGGATTAAGGCCTGGGATTGATAAATATTTCTCCTCTTTCTTTGTATATTGAGAAAGGATTTATGTATAGGGCTGTAGAATATGTCAAGGGGAGGAATCTCTTCAACCCTTAAAATGACCTCAGAGGTCGGGAATGATGGTATGATTTCTATGTCATCAATCTCCAAAGGCTTTTCAGAAGCCCCAATAGTAAGCGAAGTATTCTATAGAGTTTCAGAAGTGTTTAAGACCTTCTCTTGTAAAGGAGTCTTAAGATATTAAATCCCTGTATCTTTAATAACCCTATTTAAATTCTCCCACATTACATCAAGCTTATTATCATGCAAAATTTATTCAACCTAAGAAGAAGAGGAAGTACTTGTCCCTTTTGTCGGAGGTATATCAGTAGTATGTGTGGAACTAACAGTTATAACATCATCTTGATCTGTGATTTGTCGAGGAACCTTCATTGAACTGAATTGTCTCCTATAGAGTCAACCATGTTGTTGCTAGTTTCAAAACCATTGAATAGGTAGAGTATTTTTCAAATAAGTCATCGAACTTATCTGGCTCATGAGAAAATTTCCCGATACTTGATTGTGAAATAGCCTTTTTGGCAGTTTGATTGGGATCATACTGTCTGTTAGGAATATTTGGTAAATCCAAAATTTGAATAACATCAATTTCAAGACAAGAATTCTTGTAATTATCTAGAGAATATACACCACACTCAATATGAAAAGCAAGCTACATTGTCTTTTTGGACTCTTTTAATACTTTTGAAAACCATTTCCTACGGTTTGTCGATATGCTATTTCTTGGTCAAGAAGTTTGTCGGGAACATATAGGTGAAAAACATGAGGGCTTGCAAGACTACGAAAGATTCAGACATAAGTAAATGACTCTTCACCAAAATAGTTTCCAATTGGTATTAAGTTATTTTCAGCTTGTGGTGAAACCCTAAGAACTTTCTTGTCAAAGATGCTTTGGTGAATGGGAAACATTATTGCAAGATAGATTTTATAGAAATGAGGTTGATACTTTGAGTCCCAAAGCATATCATGATAGATGTGGATCAGGTTTGGGTCTTCTAAAGTCCATTTCCATCCCATAGAGGTGACAGTAGAGGTAAAACAAAGATCATCCATTATGTAAGCATTCATATAAAAAGGAGGAACTATATTTTGTGAAACATTACGTTTAATCCTATAATTCAAGATGTGAGTGGCTATGATGTCAGATAATATATTTCCACAATCCATGATATAGCCATCAGAATCAACGTCAATGAGTGGTACCCATTGGTCAAAGAAATTTTGTGTAGTAGGGTAAGCTTAAATTCTTCATAACATAGCAAATATTTGATAACATGGACCAACAAGGGAATCAAACGCATACATACCCTTATCTTCTCGCTTATTCTTGTTGGGATATATTCTCCATTCCTAGATGGGTTCTGATGGATGATCGTGTTCGCTCATAAATTTATCCACAATTTTTTTTTCATATTTTTGCTCAGGTTGTGGAAAATGGTACATTGTTCTCAAATCACTACTAGTGAATGAACTGATGAATGTTTGCCTCTGTGTCAAGAAATTCCTTTCCACAATTTTTACATTGTCAACAACCCATCTAATCATGTATGTATAAGGAAGTATTTTTGGTCATGCTACAATCCTATGTAAGAATGAATCAACCACATCACTGTAAGTAGTATTAGAAACCAGGGTATAATCATCAATCATAATCATTATTTTTGTTTCCATGGGTCCTTCATTCTTAAAAAGCGTATAGAGAGCTTCTCTAGAGGCACTTCCAACATATACAATACAGATTGTGTCGGAAAATAATCCAGGCATTTCAGTGCTTTTAGTTGGAGGAGAAACCAGTTGTTATTGAACAATGGGTTTCGTCTTTGCTCTAGCTACCTTAGACATATCTGCTGAAATTTTATTATTGTGACTGGTTTGCAATGGAAAACACAAGACTAAGTGATCATTATGTTTCCATAAAGTCCTTAGCGCAAATAAATTTTTTTCATAACGGTTTATGTCTTAAGGAGAAAATCATGATGGTATCAAGATGTAATGATTAAGTCGTTTAGAACTTCGAAAACCATAAATTCGCCACTTTTGGAAAGTAAATGATAAACATGAATTCATGTGGGCGCTATACACATCAGCATATCGGCATCTTTTTTATCAGAGAAATATTGTGGTCACACCTTAAAAATTACAATATTTGGGACTTCTGATATATATTATTCAAAGATATAATGATTATAAGTATAGGAAGGAAGGTACATAAGAGATTTTATATCGGGGAATGAAGTATCAGGGATTTTAAAAAGTTCCATCCAATATAGAAAGTCTCGATATGAGTAGAGAAGGGAATATCAGAGGATTTAGATATCAAAGAGGAAGAGCATGAAAGATATCAGATATCAAAGGTATTGTGATGACACTTGTTTAAAAAGTTACGATATACCAGAGTTTTGATATGCCACGTGGAAGTATTGTGGGGTTAGAGGTTCTTTAAACTATTCATTTATAAAAATAAACGCTTAGATATTGGGAAAGTTTGATTGAGGGAATGGTTTATCATAAATTTCCTCTAAGGGATGCTATGATATTGAAGTGATTCGATAAAATCTTTTCGTTAATGCGTTTTTAAATAACAAAATCATATCAGGTTTTCATGAATGGTAACACTTGTGTGGTTAATATTTGATATGTAAGTTCCGATAAGGGAAGTCCTCATGTGAGAAGGTATTTTATTTACAAAAAAATAAAATTGCCTTATTTTTATTAGAACTAAAGAATTCTATTAGATTTTAAAAGGGCTCCCATTATTTATCAGTTAACTAAGATAAAAATAAATGGGGGGGGGGGGGGGTTGTTGAGTACTACACCACCTAGGAAAGTTATAAATTAAGCCTAATGTGGGTTGCTAAGACACATAACATTAAAAAAAGATTAGGGGAGGATTCTCAGTGAGCATGTGTTGGGTCCGATAAAGTGCAACGAGCTTGGTGATCAATATTGTATTTTTCTTGTTAGGCCATTATCCCTAGTACGAGATCCCAAGAAAGTTTCATGATTAATGTATTAATTAAGAACTAGTGATAGGGAAGAATTTTTTTAGGTGCATCTTGTTGATCACTGGAGTGGCACCTAATGATTATATGAAGACTCCATGCCCAAGGATGAACCAAAGGACACTTTTACCATCAAATATCATCGAATATCATTAGTTCAACAGATTTTTTAAACTCTACTTCTACTTATCATTTTCTCTTGTACCCAGATTCCATGCCCTATGGGGAATTGTAATAAGTGAAGCTAGTAATGATGAGTTTGAGTCAGTATTGAGTCTGTAACAGGCCTATGTAGCTTGGGAGCTTTCCAAAAAGTGAGTAATACTTTGGGAGGTTTTCTTCACTCGGTTAATTATCATCTCCCTATCAGGACTTAATAGTTAATTGAGTTTTTTCCTCAATTTTACCCCAAATATGGAGTACAGATCGATGGTGAGGCCTTGGGTGAGTCCTAGTGTCTAGATTAAATTTATATTACCATACTAGATCACAATTTTTTTTTTGTGGAATTTGGTTAGGTCTAGGTAGTGATTTTTTAATTTTTTTAGATTTCCCACAAGTCAAAAATTGCAATAAAAATTGTAATTGAATTGTAATAAGTGTTGCCTAGAGAATTTGTATAGGGTATGAGTAATCAAAATTACACCTCTCACCCTCAAATTTCTATTATGAGACACTTTAGGGGTTAAAAATGTGTTTTGAACCCTCAAACCCCAATTTTCCTAAGTTTAGTGGGAAATCTCATAATTAATTAAGCCATAAAATAAATAAATGGAGAAAAATAAATATCCACACATGCTAAAGGAGGTGGAAATTAGGTGGAAAATTATGGAGGAGTTAAAGTGAAGTCCCAAGGTGACGTGGACTCCTAAAATCAAGAAAAGGACATGTGCTCAAATAAAATCCAATTTTTGGGATTAAATGAGAGCTGCTTACTTGGAAATTCGAATTTGTGAAGTTAATGCATATTTGGGAGGATTTGGGAGAATATTTGGTGGAGATTTTTGTGGAAAATTGTACCAACATGGGTTACCACCCATATACACTTGTCATTCCATCATAAAATTAGAATTTGACACATAAGGGAAGAAAAAAATGATGTCCATTTACGAAAATCCGATTTTTATTCTTGGAAATGGAGCTCCACTTATCAAATTCGAATTTTCCTTGTGATCTTCTCCCTCTCACCACTTGACATTTGGTTCTTCATTTGGATTTGCTCCAAAATTTCTATAAAATGGAGCTATGGGCTCTCATATTGTATCCTTTGCAACAAACTATTGTGCTTGGAAAAACTCTACTTCTATGTACTTGTGTTCTTCATATAAATAAAAAGACTTTGGGGTTCATTCATGATTGTTATTCCATTGGAGAATTGCTTGGATCATTAATGGTATATCTCTACTTGTGCCTTTTATTTATATTTTTTTCTCATCTGCTTTTGTTGAATTGTAGATATATAGCTACCTTACATTTACAATTGGTTATTTGATATGTTCCAGGCTAGAAAACCCTATCTATTTTCATAAAAATTCTAGAGATCTCTTGCCATTGTTTATTGATTTAATCCATATGAGCTAATGTTTGTTGGAAGTATTTTAGAGGATAATTGTTGAATCAACTAGCAAGTGTGAGGGGAAGTCTTCAAGAGACAAACCCACTCTTAGCATCATTTTTAAGGAGCTCTCATTGTTATTTGAATTTCGTAGAACTAATTTTTTTGAAAGTACTTGTTCTTGCAGGGTTCTCGTTCACATAGGCTATGCATGAATCAAAATATTAAAAAAATCATTTAAATCTTTTAATTATGCTTTCATTTCATTATATAACTATTCAAGAGCTTCTCATAAGCTAGACAAGTGATGGGGATCTTTTCCCATCACTTGATTTAGGCTTTGTATATTATTTTGTACCATATTCACATACGTACATGCTCTCTTTTTACACTAAATTTGGTTTTATTTTTGCAGCTCTAACATTCTTGTTTGAAGGTTCTCTCTAGCTTCAAGTTGCATTTCAAGGAGGCCGTGGGCATTAGGAGAGCTTGTGGAACAAGGCTAGGTCATACACCACTTTGGAGCTTGTATTCTCCAATTGCAGAACTCCTTCATCTCTTTTGAGGCTCCCATACTTGAAGGGATTTCCTTCTTGTTTAAATATTTGATATTGTATTCTCTCATCGATTCCTTGGGAAGCCCTCCAAAAGGCTTTGACCTAATTGTAACACCATAATAATAAAAAATTATGTTTTTGTTGTGGGAGAGTGGGTTTTACCCATTGGCATCCCTATCTATCCATTTCAAAGGAGAGGAGTTGTAGATGGATCGACTTATTGATTTTGACATTTCCATTTTCTTTCACGTCACATATGCATGCTCTAATTAGAAAGTAACACAAATCACATTTCTTCTTCCTAAATTTTGCTTCACAAATTTTAAGTTTGCATTTCTCATCATAGTTGCTACAAATTTCAAGTTACATTTCCATTTTTAGAATATTGAAGCATTATGTATTTGACAAAGTTTATATTTCAAAGTGATCACTTATTTTCATGTCAAGCTAATCTTCTCAAGTTTAACGTTCCTTTTGCAAAGATATTGTGAGCACAAATCTCAATTTTATTTTTAAAGCATTGCAATTCAATTTACATGCAAATTAATTGCTCATAAGCATCAAATTTTTAATTCATTCATTATTTATCTTTAGCAACTCACAATTTTAATTGTTCTTGAAGCTTATGCATCTTATGCTTAGTTGAGAAAATATAGAAAGTGATCTTGTGTAACAATCTTACTAAGAGAATTTCCATTTTTTACATAGCACTTGCAAACTTACTTGCATATCATAGTAGGCATTCTAACTTAGTTGCATATTTAAAATTTGCCTCCAGACATAAGCTTGGTTGATATAAATTATAGGGAAAAAGGCTTTCTTGGAAAGTTCTTCCATTTGGTACGAATTAAGGTAAAGGCGTGTGACCCTGTAGTTATGAAGGTGGCTTGTCCCCTTGTAGGAACAAAGGCACACGCTGGCTCATAAGACTTAGGGGACAAGTATTGTTATTGATACCCTCGTGTCTTCGCCCCCTCTTTCTTATAGTCACCCCAATTTCACCCCTTGGTAAGAGCACAAGAGGAGGACTTCTCACCTAGATTAGACATTTTAGATTAAAAATAACCAAGATTAATTGCATCCAAATATATTATAATTGCATCTCATGCTAATAAACCTCATGGTTTTACTTGAAAATTGTTTATTCCTCTTGTTATTGTTGAAATTGAATACTTTGTTGTGGCAAATATATTTTTTTTATCTACATTTTGCAAGTAGAACACTAATTGTTTCCTTTTGAACAAGATAACTTCTCATGTTTTGTTTCATAAATCTATTTATCTTAAAAGAATTTATAATATCTTGTGATAAAATTTTCTTGTTTCACTTTTCAGGATTAATTTTTCTTTCCATTTGAAAGCATTTTACTTCAGTTAAGTAAATACATTTTCATTTTAAAGAGAGATACTTTGAAGGCACTGGTTTTCATATGCTTTATGCTTATTTAAATTATGTATTGATGGTTATTTCTCATATCACTTTTTTCTTATAAATCTTAAGAAGTAATCTATTTAAATCTAACAACTCTCCTAGAAAATTCACATCTTTAACTTAGTTTTTCTTTAGGGACCACCCCCCACAACTAACCTAAAATATAGCTTAAACAGAGAGAGTCTACACAAGTTTGACAACCCCTTCTCTGAGTTCCTTGCCACAAACCACACCTTGTGGGGTTAAACGATTTTCTCACTAACTTGTAGGTAGGTGTAGGCAGAAAGTGATAACATGTTTGATTTAGATTGAGTAATTTATCTCCCGCTTTATTTTTATGAGTTAGGGAACTAAATAGGCATTCATTCCTCTTATTAATTGTTTGGAATTGAATACCATGTGCTAGGTTCCAAAATTCTAACAGTTAAAAAAAACTCCATGTATTAGATAGCATTATTTGGTCAATCCTCCGCCGCATGAAGGTTGGGGTGTCAAAATAAAAAACAAGACAACTCTTTTCATGATTGGGACATAATTTATAAGTCGTAAACATGGTCGCTACCAACTTCTTGTAGATTTCAACATTAGGGGAGGATCCATCCATGGAGTATGTTCATCGTCACATCCAACTTCTAATGGATTTATCCACAATGGGGAGATCCTTGTCTTAATAAATGGGCAGACCATACTTACATGCACTCGTAGGCTTATTTAGTTATCATAATAGAAAATTCCAGTAGAATGTTGCAATTCCTAACAATGCCTCCATGGGTATCGCAATGCCATCCTACGTGATTGTCTGAATTGGTATTACAATTATCATACCTCTTGGGATTTCATGCCTACATGGCTTACATAACCAACTCCCCATGTGCTACAACATATAGGATATTTTCACCATAGGATACATGCCATCGAAGCAACAACATGAATGTCATTTTTTCTACAAAACACAGATGCACACACATTCCAGGGGAAGCATCAACACATAAAACTGAGGGACACTTGCCCACATTTGTTGATGGAATCCATTGGAAAACCATCAGTGTAGATTAGTGCACCTCATCCAAGGGGATTTTATTCAAGCACCTGTTCGTATGGAATTGGCCCAATTCCTAAAAACATTGGTGGCAACCAGTTGAGCTACACTTATCGAAAAATCGAGGGGATGCTTCCCCGTATTCATGGATGCTTTCCATATTAAACAAGTTGATTCATGAAAAATTTATTTGGATAAATATAAACGTAAAAAAATCATATTCAAGAGACAATGAGAAAAAACCTACAAAATATAATCCTTTTAGTGTTGAGTTTAAGAATAGAGGGTAGATTTCAAGGGCCTATTTGAGGAGGTAACCTCTTATGAGAAAAAATCCAAAAACAATACCAAATTGAGAAAACATTACATATAGTTTGATCTCTATAAATATATTCTTAATAGAAAAAATGTAACTACTTGAGGTCCCATCATTGATGGGTACCAACCATCTAGTAGGTCATATTCGACATAGATGACCCTTTTAAATTAAGTATCTAACCACTAACTATCTATCAAGACTTATTCAAAGAAGTTTCCCTTTACCCCCAAGGTAAGTAGTGTTGATTTTTCAAGTGAAATATATACAAGCACTACATTTTTGAAAATTGATAATCAATTCTAACGATGTTGATCTTCATTTATTTTTTCTAGTATATCATTAAGAAATTAGACTACAGAAAATTCAACCATATAAGAACAATAGGACAAAAGAGATCACAATGCACAAAGAGAACAAAATATTTACCCTAGGAAAACCCACTTTGGGGAAAATTCCAACAAAATTTTCAATAGAGAAATTATTCTTTTCAACAAGAGACACACCTAGACTTATAGTCAACAACTATGTCAACTTTGACCTTCAACAAATCTATGGTCTCAGAACTTAGACTTCTGCGATTATTTTTCTGTGTATAATTTGTTTTCGGATTCATCGCATAAGTATTGGTAAGTTTATCGACATTTGAATCATCAATCCTAGTCAACAACCTCCAAGTCAAGCATTCAACCTTCCCTAGAAATTCAGCCTTCTTGTTTTGCCATAGGCCGAAATTCGGCCTCCTAGTAACTACAAAGAAAACTAGAATTTCGGTCCTACAACAACCCACAAAATTTTAGCGCTACAACTGCAACATCCCAAAAAATTATGTGAACTAGAGAGAGAGAGAGATATCTTCATGTTGTAGTGACTACAACCACCCTCCAAATTTTTTCCATTGCTTAGATTTTCGAGCCTAACTTCCCTTCAGAGGAGCATAAATTTCACTACTATTAGGTATGTATACTTTGATTGATGTTTATCTTTCATTTTGCTTGTGTTCATTTGCTTTTCCACTTAGCAATTTTTTCTAAGTCACAACCTGGCCTCGTGCCTAAGTCTTGCACAACAGTTTTGGGCTTGCCTCTAGAAACTGCACAATTATTCAAGCTAGTCTTGACCTTGTCAACCAGAATTGGGCAATCTTGACTAGCAGCCCAACCTTGAGTTCACGAACTGCATAGTCATGACAGGCAGCCCAACACTAAGATCAAAAACCACGCAATCACTCACTGAGCTCAAAACTACGTAGTAAACTTAGCCAGGAGCTGCCAGTTTCCTAGAATTGTGTAATATTTCCTAGTGACGTGCACGATAAGTTTTCGTAGAAAAAGCAGGGAAAAGGAAAAAAGTGAAAAAGCATCCCTAAAATATAGGGATCTATTTTTAGCAGCTCGAAGGAAGCGCACTTGCTATTTTTGGAAACTACCACCAAGTGTCGCTTTTTACTTAATTTGTGTCATGCACGTCATAAAACCTTTCTCAAATAAATTTAATCGATGCCCCTAAAGGTCATTCTTACACTCGATCTTGGAGCTCTAGAATTCCCAAGGAGATCAAGGAACCTTCGATGCGATCATCATTGCTATTCCGGGTGAGTTTTTCATTTATTGCTTTTAGTTGTGTTTTCTATTGATTTTTTCCTTTTGGCTTGTATGCATGTTGTTTTTCTTATTTATTTACATGCATGTCGGAGTTTGAATATGCTTTAGCCTGTAGAAGTTTTGTTTTAAGTTTTCGTTTACCTTTCCCAAGTGTCGCATCAGTTTTTGCATTTTTGCACTGATGGTCGCTGTTGTGACGACTCTCCTCACTAATCTCTTTTATTCAGTTTCTGCACTCGATTTAATTTGTTTTATCAGAACTTAGTCAGATCAGTAATCATGCCTTCACCATCTCTCATATATGATTGTTTTCCACACTGCCCTTGGGAAAAACTTCATTTTCCTTGGCCAAAACTTAATTTACCCAGCTGGGCATTGCACAATATTGGAGCTCAAGCCTTAGGCTTGGCTACTGGAGATACAAAATGCATAGTATTGGGTGCGCTCACTGCAAATTTCACATTTCAAGGCCTCAACCAGTCATCTTGACCACTGAGACGGCACAATGCGTAGTCTCTCTAGGCTCACTGCCAAGACAAAACCGCACATTGTACAATTTCATACCACAAGCTTCATCACTGGCTACTGGGACTATGTAATTCTTAGTTTCCCCAGCTAGCCAGACCCTCTTGATACCCAATATTGTGCAATCATTCCTTTTATTTTTTCGGTGTGCTGCATGAACATCTCCTGAAAGTTGTTTTGCTTATAGATGACATTTGCTTCCCATTAGTGTATTTTCTATCCCACGGGTACATCAGTTGTTGAGAAACTCCCCAAAAATAACATTCACAATGGAATCAAAGAGAGTTTCCTCAAAGGAAACCAACGAAATAAATACCGAAGAAATAATTGAGAAATTCTTGGTTTATGTGCCAGTTTACTTGGACACTCAGTTGTTCATAGCGAAAGGATATAAAATGACATGGCATCAGGTCAAGGATGAATTCACAGAGGAATTTCATGTAGAATTAGAGGACCGACATGTGTATCTCAGTTTAATGCAGTCAGGGATTTACAATATTGCATGTATTTATCCAACCTTCCCATGTATGGATGTGATCAGTTGGATTGTTCCGAACATTGATATGACAACCATGACACTGAAAAACACCAATGGTGAGAATCTTGCTACATTCTTGGTAGTATACTTCAAATAGATGTATCATCTTCCAGATCCAGTGAAGAACATGGAATCACTGTTATATTCCACTCATAGCTATACAAACATGAGAGATATCATCAAGAGCTAGGCGAAGGAGCCAACCAATTTTATACATACAACCACCCACATGTATAAGATAAACACACTCAGGATAGTGTCGGGTCTCCAAAATGTCATCCACTTTTACCCACATTTCCATCATTTTACCCTCATTCTGTAATTTCGTAGCTACATAACCCTACATTGAGTAATCATTTTCATTATCATATGGTTTTAGAATTATATTTTACGAAGTCATTTATTTTACGTTTTTAAAGTGAATTTGTGATTAAATATTATAAAATTAACATGTTTTCATATATACATAAAAGTGGTATAAGTTTTGTGATATTATAGGCCCACTTGGAGATTTTAGAAGGGTCCTACTTGACCTCCTAACTACAAATTCGAATTTCAAATTCCAACTCATGAGGATTTGTAGAATATTTGAAGAATATATGGATAATTAAGATTAGCACATTCAAAGGAGAAGAATCATGGATGTTTTGATATGTGTCCTTATCAAAACTAAGAGATAATTTGGAGAGGATTTGTATCTTATATTTTTAGGAGATTGGTTATAACCACATGAGATAAATGTTGATTTAGGAAATATTTGAGGATCTATAGTTATCATCAATTTTTGTATAAATACGAGTGCACCATTCATACACAGGGAAAAAAATGGTTGGTTGTAAATTGTTAGTTGTTATAGATTAGAGGTAGCTAGTTGATAGTTGGAGGTTCCTAGTTCCATTCAAGATGTGATTTTTAAAGTGAGGAGAGAGAATTCTTGTAATCTTGTAATCTTGTAATCATTTTATGATCTACATATTGCCACTTTGATCTCTAAGATGTGATAGTTGTTCGGTGTGCTTGCTAAGGAATGGAGGGTCCCCATAAACCCCAGTTTGCATACCTTTGTACATATTGGTAACATAGTTTAATGATGTTATTTCATTTCTTTTCAACAAGTGTGTTTCCATTTTATGCAAGTGTGTTTTTCCTGTCAGCAAAGTGTGATTTACTTTTCATGAGGTGTGAGTGTGATTTCAATTCAACATTTCATTTATGTAAGTGTGGTGAGATTTCATTTCAACATTTCATTTATGCAAGTGTGGTGTGACTTCAATTATGCTAAAGTGGAGTGATTTCAATTATGCAAGAGTGGAGTGATTTCAATTATGTAAGAGTGATTTTAATTTCATGCAAGTGTGATTTCCTTTATGCAAGTGTGATTTCAATTTCTTTATGCTTGATTTGATCTAGTTCAAATTAGATTGATTTAATTTGTTTTGTAGTTAGTGTTAATTGAATTTAGATTAGTCTAATCTAATAAATAATCACCTAGTACATGTAGTACATGTATACCTCGTTAGTTTACGATTCCTCGGGTTGAAAATTAAATGACATGCATTTTAAAAACCATTAAATCACCCAACATTTTGGTGCCATTGCCAGGGAAGTATACATAGGTGTTTATTTTGAAGTTTAGAAAATTAATTATAGTTGCATTATTTTTTAGATGCATAGTTAAAATCATATTAAATTAAAATAAGAAATTCAAAAATATTGTACTAATATGTGTGTGCAACAGGAAAAATCAACCAGTTGGATTAATTCATAGGTAATTAAGAGCTTGAAGAATGTTCTTCCTTCTTTACATTTTAATTGTATTATCTAAATAACTCGTTTTTCATGCTTTGATGATTTTTAATGGATATTTTTCTAACCTTAGCATGAATATCATTTTAATCATGTTGTGCACATGATTACACTGGAAATATGCATACACTTGATCAATTCTTCTATTTCCAGTAGAGTAGAGTAGGTAATGAATACAATACGGTTTTGTGATGTTTTTTTAGATTTCATGTTATTTGAAATTTTATTTTATTTGGTGGTGCACTAAGAGCTACCCAACTCACTAATGATTTGTAGGAGGATGAAGAAAGAGAAAGAATATTTGAGAAAAGTGGAGAACAAATAGAGTTTTGAGAGCCACAAAATGAATTTAGAGATCAAATCCTTGTGCTTTGTATTTTAAATTTCACCTTCCAATTGAATAAATAGATTTAATATTGCTAAGTATGCTCTCTTCTTTCACTCCCTGCGATCTGGAAGATCAGAAAAGAAAATTGAACCAAGTTAGTTTTAAAATTTTTCAATAAAAACTGGATAAGAAATCTAAATTCGCAATAAAAATTATAATTACAGACCTTAAGAAAGCTCAAACATAAAAAATGATGTCTCCAATGGATCCAAAACTGTCGAAAACCCCTGTTTTGACTAATTTTTCACCTTATTTGGAAAAATATTGAGAAAGATATGACTATTTTAAGTTTCTACCCAATTCTGTTGTTAAAAATCCTATAATTCGACCCAAACCCGACTGGTGCACCCAAAAATCGAGAACGGTGCACCAATTTAGCTTTCTGGACCAACAAGAGAAATTGTATGATAGTTAAGATAAGTGCCTAGATCTGCGCCCGTGGTCATATGTGAGTCATACAGACAGGGGCTATGGCTTAGAACCGATCCCTTTCCAAAAGTGCGCGCCCATCACACTTAATCAAATATTTTTGGATTTTGGTTAACAAGGAACATGGAGGTGGATTGGTAAGGCACTTTGGTGGTTGGAATGAGGTCTCAGGTCTAATTCTTGTGGAGGTCATCCAATTTCATATTTTTTTTTAGCCCAACATGAGGAGGCCATGTGGCAACCAAGGGTTGGCCTACGTGGCACTCCCACATTGGCCCTTCACAATAAAACCATACCCAATGAAAATTAAACATATTTCCACCAATGAAACAATGAAAAGTGTCAATCATGTATTGACCAATGATAGACCAGTCAAATGGTGCCATGTGTCATGACCCTGTCAGTGTACGGACTACTAACTAGGTGTACCTGCAACCCAAAATTCATTTTTTAGCTGTTTCATAAAATGATCAGAACACAATTTTGGGAGCATCCAAAGTTGGATTTCAGTGAAACAAAGTGCATTGGATTCAGAGAAATGAGATATACGCTTTGGTGCTAGTTTCAATATGATCCAAGAATTTTGAAGTATGAGCACTTTCTTGATCGATGGGATCATAGACAAGGGTGGAGTGCTAAATAAAAAGGAAAAACATAGTTATAGGCTTAGACCTGCATAAAAACCCTGTAAATATTAAATACCCAAATGCAATAATTAAAAAAACCACCATCCGAGTCTAAATTTCAAGTTCTAAAGTGGTAAGGCAGTACAACGATCGATGTTTTTGGTAGCTGCAGAATTGACACAATTCAGTAGCTTATGCAAATTTGGTTTATGGTCTATTGATGAAGAATTAAGTGTATGCAAAAGAGGTCTCAAGCTCAAAATTGGTAAGAAATAGGTAAAAGTGCATTTAATTTTTCTTGAATTTGTTTTATTAGTATTATTTCTGAGTTTTTTTTGTATATATCAAGATGAAGAGAGACTAATAATCTATCTCTCTCGATAGGCTTAAATTTTATTGTAGAAAAAATTATAAGTTTTTGCAGGTTCCAGGACACGATGAAAGAAAGTCACTATATGCACGAGAAGACCAAGTTTCTTTTAGAAGAGCATGATCATTTCATTCCGAATCAGATCCATTACACCATTGCTACTAAAAAAAATACCAATTTTACCGACGCTACTCATTCCAAGATCGCAGTCATCTCCCTACTACCCAAAAAAAAAAAAACTCATTTTCATTCACAATTGTCACTCATCTTTCCCAAAAATAAATTCATTCAACTCCCTTACAAAGCTAAGTCACCCCATATTCATTTTCCTTTCCATCAAATAAATCCCACTTCAACATAAATTTTTCATCCATAGTCCTTCAAAATATTATTGTACACTTGCATCAGATGATGGAGGATTCATTAAGGCCTTCCTTCTAACAAGTTTTGACCCATCGACTCGGACACATAATATGGGATCAAGACTAGAGATCTTTCAAGTACCTTGAGGCTTTCATGCCTTAATGGAAAGTTCTCTCACCAATAAACAATGGGAATACATCAATGTCACTTATTTGTCGGATATTCTAGGTGACTCGACTTTGAAACATCTATTTGTACCTAGTAAGATGTACTTAGGCATCTCGACTCTCATTGACATAAATGGTGAGTAGTCTCTTGTTGGTTAATGACATACATTAATGGCCAGTAATCCAAAAAATTCTTTCTATGTTCGACATCAACACATCCATTCACATAGATAAGAATTATGCCACTGAGCGGGAACGAATGAAGACTACATGATTTCAGCAGCTTGCATCAAGACTCAATTCAACAACCATAGCAATAGAGATTCCAATATCATCCTCAATTTATACAACCAAGAGAAAGAAGAACAAGATCATATCATTTTACTTCATATTCCATGATCTAGCAGCAACAACCACACTCTTCGATATACCTAGCTTGTCCACCTTTTAGGTAAGTGTAGGTATGAAATTTTCTAATCTTTAATCATGCAATTCCTTAAATGCTAAAATTGTGATTTTGGAAAATCCTTCACCACACTCATATTCCCTTTCTCATTTGCAAGAAAACTGAAAACACCTTAAGTTAGGGGGAAGGGATATTCATAGTTCATGCCACATGTCACATTTCAATTCATCCTAACCAACATATTTTTCCCAATCAACTATTATTGCATTTTGATTCTGAAAAGTTTATATGTTTTGCAATGATCAATTAATGAGCACATTAAATGTCTTACATCCACTATGGGAACTTAAAAAGTAATTCTCGATGTTTTCAAGTATTTTGATGCAACAAAAATAAGAGAAGTATTGTTACACAAGAACCAATACTCAAAAATTTTGGTTGTCACACAAGAACCAACCATAAAAAATATGTTGCAATCAAATGATTTCGAAGTACACTTTGAAAAAAGAATAAATTTATCGATATGATAATGCAAAGTTAAAAGAGAATCAATACAAAGCCAAAGCTCATATAAAAAGCAAAATATTTCAAGAAGATTAACTTATGACTGAGGGAATTAATGCAATAGTTGCATGAGAACATGCAACAACTTCAGTTGGGGGGTATGTTGGGTCTCCAAAATTCCATCCATTTTTACCCACATTTCCATCGTTTTACCCTCATTCCGTAATTCCGTAGCTACATAACCCTACATTAAGTAACCAATTTCATGATCATATGGGTTAAGAATTATATTTCCTAAAGTCATTTATTTTAAATATTTTAAGTGAATTTGTGATTAAATATTATAAAATTAACATGTTTTCTTATATACATAAAAGTGGTATAAGTTTTATGATTTTGTAGGCCCACTTGGAGATTCTAGAAGGGTCCTACTTGGCCTCCTGACTACAAATTCGAATTTCAAATTCCAACTCATAAGGATTTGTAGAATGTGATGCTCAAAAAATGTCTTCTTCCAAAAGTGTGAATTGGTACCAAGAGAATGAGCTCGAGTTTCCTTTATAAGTGATATTCTAGGTGGAATGGGTGTGTCATTTGCCCTAGGTCGACTTGACTTGGATGGAGGCCAACTTGACAACTTTTGGAGCCAAAAATTACAATTTAAAAATTCAAATTTTCTTCTTTTAAAAGTTGCAATGGGACTTTGACTCAAAATAAATTTTCTTTTAACTCTAGCATTTAAAATATGATTTACAATAATAATAAAAAAGTACATGTAGTGGCTAAATTTACATTATGAAGATTGAACATAGTTACAAATTCAACATTGCCTCTTAACCAGGGAAGTATTCATAATGATTGTCATAAGTGTTCTCAAGTTGACAAATTTCTCTAAGGTTATACCATATCAACATCATTATCTACTATCAACATTTTCTAGTGGCCATATCTAGGGTGTTAACAAACCCATGGAATTTTCGTCAAAATATCAAACTCACTCCTCCAAAGTGACCAGTCCTAAAATCCCAAGGCCTCTTTCTAGGTCAACATGTTGATACCTCTACTAGCAAGCACTCATTCATCTTTCTTGATGAGTGTAGGTTTTAACCCTGTAAAAAAATTATATGAAAACGAACTCTTAAAACATAAAATAAACAATAGTGAGATCATAAAACATATATACACATATATTTTCCCCTAGATCCCAAAACTGGGACTACCAACCTTGATTTTTCATTATATTCATTTCAATGTTACAACACATATATATACACGTCGAAGCATTCATAAACCCCAATCCATTAACCCTGGATTAGAAGGTAACCATAGTTTCGTTGACCGAATCTGCAAAATACCATTGACAGAAAACCATCATGCCCAAAACCATGTGCAAACCGATGCACAAAAACATAGGCAGGTCTGCCCACCTAATATAGGGTCTAAATTTTTTTTTTGGGCCGCTGCCTGGAGCTTGTTGCGGAAAGAGAGAGCCACTAGAGAGCTTAGTCATTGCTCTAGCTCTGCAACACCCATTGTTTCTCTACACCAAGAGAGCTTCTCAATGAACTTAAAATACTAGATATTTCTTTGTCTGTTAGTGTCAATATGTTCAGTGATCAAATATGCTCTTTTAGTTTACTTTTTAGTAGTCCTAGGTCAAAATTTTGACTTTTCAAACAAGATTTCAAATAATTTTTGGTCACTGTATATGGTCTAGGTCAGAAATTATTCTCCCTCATCTCATCCATGGCCATCATCACTTTAAAGGTCATCTCATTCATTATCATTTAGAAGTTTTAGGTCATTCACTCCATCTCATCTAGGTTTGTTGTCTAGGTGTCTTTGTTTTGACTTTGAAAAAGTCTATTTTTTCATCAAACAAGGCAAACCATCCTTAATTTTACTCATAAGTCTTTTTAAGGGGAGCTAGCATACTTAGGAAGTAAAATTAAGACAAGTTATCTTATTTAAAAATGTGTTTTGATGTCAAAAGATTTAAAAAGGCAAAACTGTCTTATTGTTTTACTACAGGACAAAAAAGGTCATTTCAAAGCTACAAAGGACAAAAGCAAGCTCATCCAAACTCATTATTCTCTTTTGTTGTGTGGTAGAGCTCCTCTCTTACCTCCATTTCAATCCTTAAGTGGTCAAGGGTTCAAAACCAAGGTGAGAAACTACTCCAAGAACACTTTGTTACGTTTTTGGCTGCATTTGTTATACTTATGTAGCAAGTTGCTATGCTTTTTGAGCCTTTTGTTACGTTTCTGAGCCTGTTGGTACGCTTCTGGAGCCTTATGCTATGCTTTTAGAGCCTGTTGTTATGCTTCTGGAGCCTTTTTCTACACTTTTAGATCCTTTTTTATGCTTGTGGAGGCATTTTTTACGTTTCTGTAACTTCTGCTATGCTTCTGGGCACATTGTTACGCTTCTGTTGGTTGGTGTTACACTTCTAGAAAGGGTCTAGAATTAGGTTTTTTTGGCTCCCAAGCCATTCAAAAAAGATCAAGGCTTATGGGCATAAGTTCTTGGACCTCTTATAACAGTAAGTCAACATTCTTATAACCTCCCATTGTCAAATTATCAAGTTTATTATTGATTTTGATAATCACTCCATACTCCATTATATCTTCACTTCTTCATGTCATTGAAAGATTATAGTGAAATGAACCCTAACCCTCTCATCTAACACTATCCTACAACTCCCACATACATCATACTAGCATCCCCCAACATCTATATCCTTCCTAAGAGCCATTTTCACCAAACCCTAATTTCTAGCTAGTTTTCATAGTGTTAAACTGGGAAATTCCTTTGTTTCCCTCATTTGACCACCTTCCTCACATCCATTTCACTTGATTTCACTCATATCTAGAGCCAAAATGCAAGCCTATCTCCTGAATTTTTTGTAGAA
Source organism: Pinus albicaulis (assembly GCA_034641835.2). Classification (NCBI taxonomy): domain Eukaryota; kingdom Viridiplantae; phylum Streptophyta; class Pinopsida; order Pinales; family Pinaceae; genus Pinus; species Pinus albicaulis. The sequence continues at coordinate 92,150,030 of CM076570.1, read as the reverse complement.
TTTTCCTTGGCTCCAAAACCCTTCATCTCACCCTCAAGCCTGCCCCATCCCTATACTCTGTTTTTCCCAAATTAGACTACACATACCCATCCAATCAAAACACTAGGGTTTCATAATTTCACTGATAGAAAATATGGAGAGTGAGAATAAAATACTCAAGTGTGGGCACCACATAATATTTTATCCCTCCAACATGCAATAAATCTATGCTTCACCCTTGGACAAAAGATGCTTTGAGAGGACTAGATGTTTGAAGTTCGGTGAGAAGATTATGGAGGGAGGATATAATATTCAAATTAAAATGTTATTTTCCTTTAATCTAAACATGGGAAAGGCCATAATTGTAGGTTTGTAGTTTAACCTATCATCAAATGTGATTTCTTCATCAACTAGTATACCTAGTCATAGGAAGAAGTGGTTCAAGGGCATGGACTTAGACCTTAAAGATTACAAATTATTCCTCAAACCTCATGCCAAGGAAAACCCATAATTTAATCGTCTACAAACCTTCATACATAATCCATATACCTCATCCATACACTTACTATCACTCATATCCCTCCTTGTTACCATTTCCACAAAAACCCTAGTTTTCACTATGTTTTTGTAGGGAAATTAGGAAAATTCTGTGTTTTGACCTTTTGGGCACCTTTCACATGCCCATTCCCAAACATTCCAATTGCATCCTGTAGCCAACTCATCACCATACCTCCCAAAATTTTTAGGTATTTTTCCCTAACTTTCTTCCACTTCATTTATGTCCCTAAAACCACTCTACCACTATCCCATGTTTTCCTAATTTTCCACCTTCCCTATCCAATACATCAAGCTAGGGCTTTCCTTGTTGAAAACAAACATGGAGGGTGAGAAGAAGGTCCTTAAGGGAGGTTACCATTCCAGGTTTTATCCAACTCAGACCCATGTCATCATTTTTAGAGCTTTGTGATCAAGCTAGGGTTTACATTGCACACATGGACAATTTTGCTTCAAAATCAATTTATGAAGAAATGGAGATGAATTTGCCAAAAGCGAAAGAGGTTTTTTTTCAATAATAGGCAAAAGAACAAAAAAATACTTTGGTTTATGCACAAGTGTTATGGTTTGAGATAAATACTCAAAATAAAATTTCTCTAGGTCATTTTTGCACTTTTAGACATATTGTCTTCAAATAAATTTTTCAGGGGTTTGGAGCGGGGATTTGCAGTGCTTGATGACTCCATTTTGTAGAGGAAATCCTAAGCTTTCCAACCATACCACTTTCAGCCCCAAAATATTCTAGGAAATCCTCCAAAATCCCTGTCAAAGTAGGTGCTATGCTTATGCTTAGAGTCTGCTATGCTTTTGAAAATTTTGAGCGATCAATTTCAAACTTGGATTCTGAGTAAATGAGGAAGTATTTTTGAAAAATGGAGGAGGTTTTTGTACATAAAATTCCCAAAACAAAAAAAAAAATATCAGTTTTAAAAAAAATATATGGTTAGAGAGATATTGATCCATATTTAAGCCATATTTTTGGAGAATTTTTTTTGGAAAATTTTGGATTTTTGACAATTTTGGAAATTTCCTCCTCAGAGAAGTGTAGAAAAAATTTTCTACGCTTATTTTAGGGGCATCCAAATGACAATTTTATTATATGTTTGGATGAATTTTGATGATTAAATCATAGATTAGGAACCCTATGTGCATGAAAAGCTTTCAATTTGGATAAAATGCCAAAAAACCACTCATTTTCTATGATTCTTCTACTTTTTCGGAGGCCTTGCTACACTTCTGGAGTAACCTTGGGAGAATGAATTTTTGGAGGCATTCCCATAGGTAATTTTTCAAAATTAAATATGTTCTAGAAACTAGAAACACAGGGCTAGTTGACCATTTTTCAAAATTGGATTTGGACTCCAAAAATTGCCTCAAAAATGGATGCAAACTTCTGCTATGCTTCTATAAAATTCTGCTATGCTTGTGTCAAAAATGTTACACATCTGTATTGGATTCCTTAGGACACTTTTCAAGCTCATAAAATGCTAGAAATTTGAGGTTTTTCTGTCCTATGATTTTGCATTAGAGTACTTGTTTTTGTTTTTTCCTCTTATCATGAGGGATCATGTAATTTAATGTGGGGGAGACACACTCCTAGTTCATAGCTGAAATTTAGGGAATTGTTGCAAACCTCACTAGAATCTAGGAAGTGACTCATCTCTTGTATTTATGATGAATTTTGGATGGGAATTTTACCCTATTAGGTGTCATTGTTAATATTTTCTATAATTAGACCCAATTTAGTCTTTTCTTGGGTTGGATAGTATTATTTTGTAGTGGAGCTATTGTAACAACATTTTGGAATGAAATCAAAGACATATTTGCATAACTTGTTTTGAGAATATTGTGGTATGCATGGGAGAATTTTTTCTTCCTATGTATGTTTATCTATTCATGCTAAATGATATATTTTCCTATTTTAAATACATCTTTCCATGTCTTTATCTTGTAATTTTATAAGCAGAAATCATGTATGTTCATGCTCTGTTTTAGACAAGGTTTACATGATATGTCTATTTACCTCTAAATGAATGAATTCACCTCATTTCTTATTCATACTCTCTATCAATTCATCCTATACTCAATGACCAATTAAGCATGCTTTCAAACTACTTATCTAGCCTCACACATTCTCTGCAAATTGACCTTGAAATTCATACCTAAAACCCTAGACCTAGCCTTCTTACTGACCTTTCTATCCAACCCTTAAAAAATCAAACATAAATCCTATTTACCGAGCTCACATACCTATTCTAAGATAAATAGATATTCAATCAATCCATTAACTGGAAAGTGACAATGAGAGAGCCCTCTCTGGTCATGGTAGGGCTAGCTACCTGACCTAAAGCCCGGTCTGTGGTTACCTTCCTTCAATCCCACTCTCAGCCTTGGGAAGTTGGGGGGAGTGATAACAATTTCCATCCACCTTTCCTTCCACATTCATATTCTTCTTAAACACCCATTTTCTTCCAATCGGATTCCTTCCAGCCAGAAATTCCATTAGATCCCATGGCTCATTTTTTTGCGAGGATTCCATTTCACCAACCATGGCCTCATTCCAGAGTTTTCCATCCTCTGAATCCACTGCCTCCCTGATAGTTTTGGGATCATCATCAGTGATAGATAAAGAAAAATTTGAACAAAAAATAGATGGACTATACCTTTTTGGCTACCTCCTTTCTCGAACTGATCTTCTCATAGCTGGAGTTTTTGGCTCTTCCTCTTCTAAATATTGTTCTATTGCACAGTTTGATTCTTCCTCCTTTAGCTCAAACTCTATATTCTCAAGTTCCTTTAGTATGAATTCATGTTTAACAACATCTTTCACCTCTCTAAACACCAAATCTCGCTTGTACACAATCTTCCTTATTTTTGGGTTCCAAATCTTATAGCCTTTTAAACCATCGTTATACCCAATAAAGATGCACAAAACTCTTCAAATTCCTCCTTGCAAAACTCTCCACTATTATCTATCCTGAACACATTTATCTTCTTCTTTGTTTGGTTTTCCACCAGAGCCTTAAATTCTTTAAACCTGTAAAAAGATTCAGATTTATTCCTGAGGAAATATATCCGTGTATTCCTTGAGAAGTCATCTATAAATGAAACATAGTACATAGACTTACCCATTGATGGAACCGACACAGGTCCAAACACATCACTGTGCACAAGCTCTAATATCTTGTTCGCCCTCTTAGCACCATAAGGGAAACTCACCCAATTTTGCTTCCCATATACACAATGTTCACAGAAATTTAAATCCATAGAGAAATTATACATACCTTCTACCATACCATTACCATGCATTATTTGAAGCCCCTTCTCTCCACTATGTCCAAGCCTTTAATGCCATAGCATGGTATTTTCTCCAGAGACCACTAGGATTTCTGCTACACTTTCAGAAGCCACAAGACTGTTGCACTCATAAATAAAGTTCTACTCATAATCTTGTAAAAAGTTCCAATATGAACTCCTCGCATCAATAGCAGTGCTCCCCGAACCATCTTGTAGGTATATTTCTCGAACATTTTTTTTATACCTGCATCATCCATCTTTCTTATAGAAATCATATTTCTGGCCAATGCAAGAATATGTTGAACACTAGGAAGTTTTATAATCCTTCCACCTTGCAAATTAAAGTTTAATTTTCCGCGTTCGATGATTATAGCCTTCATATCATCCCCTAATAAGACATCACCACCATCATACTTTGAATACTCACGAAACCACTCCCTATGGGGAGTGAAGTGAAAGGATGCACCCAAGTCAATAAACCATGCCTCATGATCTACGTGTGTATTTGAAGAAGAATCCAAGTACACATCCCCACCTTCATTTGAGGTGGTTTTCGCCTCTAAATAAGGAGCATCATAATATCCCTTTCCTTTCTCAAGATATTTAGACATGTAGTCCCTTTTGAAGTGTCCTACCCTTGCACATTTCCAACACACCTTTATAGGCTTTCCTAGAGATTTAGATTTGCCACTCGAGAAATAATTTTTGTTTCTATTCTAGGACCATCCTGATACATACAAAGCATCTCCATTCTGGCCCTCCATATTTTTCCATCTCATTTCCTCTAACAACAAGGCTGAGACAATTTCATCAAACTTCAAGGTAATTGTATTGCTACCTATTCCAACAACCATACTATCCCATGAATCTGGTATATAAAACAACAAAATGATGCAATTATCTTCATCTAAGATTTTAATATCAATAGATAACAACTGACTTACCACAATATTGAAGGTATTCAGATGCTCTGTCACTGAATCTCCATCCTTCATCCTCGGTTTATACAACTTTTTTCGTAGGAACAATTTGTTCACTAGAGACTTAGATTGATACAAAGTCCCTAACTTGTCCCACAAATTTGTTGTCGTAGCTTCCCTAGATACATTCACCAATAATGAATCTAAGATACATTAGCCTTGGTGAAAACCTTGGCTAATCCGGCCAAGTGAGCCTTCACTGCTCACCTCCAGTCCTCACTTACAATGAAGTCTTCCCATCCTTTTATAGGTTTCATACATGTAATACCACAGGCAGAAAACCATGGGTGCACAATACCATGTGCCCCAAAACCATCACAATTTAACTTGGTCAACCTTGACTCTAAACCCAAGCCAATTTTATCTAACATTCCTCCCTTAAACTTGACTTGGGGTTCCTTGAATAAATCCAACAAACCTTTCCAAGTGAGGCAACCCATCCCTGCTCACTCTGGCCCTTACCCCCCTCAAAGGTTTTATGCAGGGTATCTATTATATTGACATCCTCCCTATCACCTAGGTCTAACCCAAAATTTACTAGTGGTTACCCAGGGGTACGCATGCCATACCAGGTCTTACAACCATATGCCCATTTACATGTAAAAATTTGGCTCCATCAATTTTTATTTTCTTTTGTTGCAATCTTAGCACATCCTCTCTCCTTGCTACCCTTGGAGCCACATTCTCTTCTTTCCTCCACTACACATTGCAGCCTTATTTCCTTGTTACCTTTCACGATGAAGCCATTTACTTAGGCATAGAGAAATTACCAAAATATCATCGTCATTTTCATTGGCGTTGATGTCCAATTCTAGATGTGCCTTATTACCATAGCTTCATCGCATCAATTTTCTTCCAACAATCAGGCTCATATCAGTCCAGTGATTGTCACTTAACCAGATATTCAGGAACCTGAAATGAAGCAGAATTCAATGATAAATATAGCTTATACTTCTCGTGTTTGACTCCTCGAAGAAAACCATAACCATTCTTCAATGCAATTTCCGTCAATGAATTATTTGTCCACACAACGCTAATTTCCTTTGCACAACCTCATGTTAACTTCACAGAATATTTGGATCTCTTGCGGGATGCTACATCATTTCACTATGAACCACATACCGCATTCCTCCTTTCTGAGCCTTACCTAAGTTCCCAACATACTTTTGATAAATTCCCTAGCCTTCCTTGTGCAATATACACTACAAACACAATGCAGCTTGGGAAACTTCAAATACCCAACTTTCACCGCCACTGAGATTGTTATCGTTGCCATTGGTGCATTTAGGGATTACGTCTACCTACTCTCGTCACATGCCCAATTTTTTATGGCATCCACTAGTTACATGATGGTTCAAATGGCTCTTATTTCCCATCCATATAACCCCTAGGTTGGTCTCATCTAAACTGCACAAATGGTGCAACAGATTGTTCAGCTCCACCTTACTATGATCCCGCACCAGCTCATCAGTTTCATTGACGATGTGATTGCAAACATAGCCTAGGTGCATGTCAATGCACTTTTTCACTACTACTAAAGTTCATTATCCATGCTCATCCACAATCCTGGACATTCTAATCGAATCACATGCGAAGAGATATGTGGTTATGACATCCAGGGGTTCGTTTATTTCCAGATGCAAGTGCTCCACCAGTGTTATTAGTTACCTCTATGGGTTTTTATTAACCATGTCATATATTGTGAAACCCTTTTCGGGATCTCAAATATAGGTAGCTCATGCTTGCCTCACTATGGTTCTTCTCACCAACTACTTGCTCCCAGATCCGATCTTAGAACAAACTCAACACCGATCTCTCTAACGTGTCTGTGAGCACTCCGTCACAACTTGACCACTAATCACATAGCAGTATCACAACCATGCTACCTTTTATTGGCTATTGGAGATATTTTCCAGCTCTTCTAACCCTTACATTCTAGGTCCAGATCTGAATCAATGCAACAAATCATATCTCCATTCACAGGTCAATAAAAACCTTGGCAACATAATTATCCCTCTGAATCCAACATTTGGCTCTGATAACAAATGTAGGTTTTAGCCCTGTACATAAATTATTTGCAAACGAACTCTTAAAACAAAAAATAAACAATAGTGAGAGTATAAAACATAAAATAAATATACATAGAGATTTTCCCATGGATCCCAAAACCGGGAGTACCAACCTTGATTTTTCAATATATTCCTTTCAATGTTACACCACACACACATATGCCGAAGCATTCATAAACCCTGGATTAGAACATAACGGCAGTAACCTTAATTGGATCTACAAAATACCATGGGAAGAAAACCATCATGCCTAAAACCATGTACAAACCCATGCACAAAACCATAGGCAGGTCTGCCCACCTAATATAGGGTCCAAATTTTTTTATTTTATTTTATTATTATTATTATTATTATTATTATTATTATTTTTTGGGGCACTGCCTGGAGCTAGTCGTGGAAAGAATAGAAGACACTCCCAACAATGATTACTCTATGCCAAGAAATCACTTAATCCTCCCTAGTTGGTGATCGAATCTAGATGTTGAAATACCTCACTACATCCTTCCTAGTGTGTTATCAGGTCCATACCTTACTCAACCCCTCATGGTAAGTAATTGGATATCCTTTGAAAGGTGCTCACTCAACCCTACCTGGTGAGCACTCTAGGACTCTCGAACCATTCTCCACATCAAGATAATTTCCATCCAAGCTGGTAACAAATCAACACTCCTCTCAACGAGAAGGGTAATCTCCATAAGCCCCAGCTTGTCTCTGAAGCACATGGACTTCCATTTTGGAAACTAATTAATTAGAACATCACTTGTATTCTCATCGGTGGATATGTACTTCAGCCTTGTCACTCTCCTTTGTACCATGTCATGGATGTAGTGGTACTTGATCTCAATATACTTCGACCTGTTATCACCAAAATTGTACTTGATTGCCTGCTAATCAGACAACTTGGAGTAACTGTTTCAAACCAGCTTTTGACTGAAGCTTAGCCTCTTCAGTCCGAGAGGGCTCTCTCACAGGAAATTTATGATATTGGTTAATGATAAAGATACATGACTAACTCTATGAATTGTGTCTTGGTTTTGTATGTTTGTAGGTTGAAAAGATGAAGGCTCGCTACCATTGGGCTATGGAGTCAGTGACATGGATCTTAATGACAAAGGCTCTCCTTGTGGAAGATGAGGCATGTAGATACTTAAATGAAAGTAGAATACACAGATATAGGGTTTAATCAATATATAAATGTTCAAAGGAATTCAAAGCATGAGAAACATGAATTCTGAGTAAAGAACATTAAGATACTGAAAGCAGGACATTGAGAAAGATATCCAATAGTTTAGTGCTTGAAAGGAATTCAGAGCATGAAAAGTAAGAATTATGAGTAATAAAACATTAAAATATTTAAATAAATTAATAAGATACATAGTACCTTGTTCATGAAATTATCAAATGAATCTCAGGTGAAGGATGAAACCAATAGCCACTCTCTATTACTGATCAAAACCTGTTTACAATAGTAGCAGTCAGCCATAACATATCCCAACCCCTTCTAACTCTAAAACTATCTCCTTTATAGAATGAGGACTCATACAAATGATATGCCACCTTGCTAGCTTCAAATTCCCACCTTAGAGACCTATTTCAAACATGATTCCATCACTTGGAGGGATATTTTGTTTTGCAGAGTTTGAATACAAAAAGGACTCTTCTTTCATTAATAGTTCAACAAATAATTTTAATAACCCTTATCAACTGCAACCAACTAATTTTATGAGTGTTTTAGAGTGCTGATGTGTCATTATGCCACGTGGATGCTGAGCTGGACCTCCTCCAAGTCGAATTTTTACAATTTTTTCACAAATCTGGTTAGTGAAAATTCTGAAAAATAAGCTTCAAAGATGAGTGTGTAATTTCCAAACCATGATGGATTTGTAGAAAATGAGAGAGGTTTTTGTAGAAGGACCTGTGCTGAAGAAAAAACTCTTTCATATTTCCAAAATAATTTTTCATTTGGTCTGAAATTAAACTTGAAGAGGACTACTAAAACAGTCATGTACATAATTTTTCGTAGCATGTTTTAGTAGCGTGGGAAAAAAGGCTTCTCCATAAATCTTCTTGACTTATTATATTGTTCCAAAATGTAAATCATGTCATAACACCTTACCACAATGGATATCCCTCCATGAATCATGCAAAAACCGACTTTAAAAGCAAAAATACACCTACAGGTGTTTTCGTAGCATTTTCCTGGCCTAAAGCCTAGGAAATGCTACGAAGCTGTGGAAAACTGTGCAATTTCCAGATTTTGACTTTGCCTAAAAAAATTAACCTCCAGCTGTAGAAAATTTGTCTTCAACATGCCATTAACCTCTTAAAACATAATCAAATTCATTTTAAGAGCCTTGAGGTGTTTCCTCTTCAAAAAACATCCTTTTCACCTTTAGCAAGTTTATTCATCACTAAAATGACTCTATTTTTTATGAAAACATAGGGTTCAGAGATGAGCTCTTATCTCCCTACCCTTGATATATATTTCAGAACTAAAGGAGGTTTTCTTAGCTCAGTATGTATTTAAGAAAAATCTTTCTTGGGTTTTTGAAAAACATCTCTAGTTGACCAGAATCTGCATGCTAAAAACATGTATAAAAAAAGAAAATTTTGCATTCTGAAAATAAGGCTAAAATACATCCCTATATCTCCAAATTTGTAGCACTTTTGAGAAAAGTGAAAGAGTTTATTGTTATTTAATATGTTCCTGAAAATAACCTCTCTCATATTATTAAAATACTTCTCTATTTTCCCAGAAATATCCCTTGAAGTTGACTGCTCAAAGTCATAAAATAGAGAAATGCTTCATATTCACTATGAAACTATTAGTAATTTCGTAGCGTTTTCTGCCTATTTTACACTAAATTCGCTACGAAAGTAGGGATTCTTGGCTAAAATGACCTTTTGGCGTTGTAAGCTTGGGAAATGAAATATGTCAGCAAATGATGACTGATGGAACATGATGTGACCAATATGGAGGTGGTTTTGAGATGAAATGAGGGTGGTCTTGAAACTTAGGATAGGTTAAATATGAAAAAATGAAATTTCCTATGCTAACTTGAAAAAGGTTTAAGGAGACCTCACCCTTTTGAGTAGTGAACTATATGACCATGTCAAGTAATGACTCAAAAATTTATGAGTGATAACATGACCTATCATAGACCATGGGATTCTCTAAAAACTTAACGCAACTTTGATTATCGCAGTATATCATCGTTGGTTCGAACTCTTGGTCAAAAAATCCTACAAACAATTCGAATCCACACTACTTTTGTACATGCTAAATTTGTTGCATATATTTTTCTTCTAAAATTTTGTGTGCAATAGATATTGGCTTCTTTCTCATCCAATATATCATAGCAGATCCCAAGATGAAGCATACCCCAAAGGTTCTCTTGCTATCATTTTCATTTCCTATCTAGTCATCATTTGTATAAAATTGAAGTTGTACATCCTTGTTTACAACATATCTCAAACCATAGTTCACAATACCACATAAATATCTCAGAATGTGCTTTGCTGCAATCCAATGCTCATGTCTTGGTTCAACCTAGAACTAACTCAACATGTTAATAACAAAGAAAATGTTCGAATTGGTGTTAACAAAATACATCAATGAGCCAATAAATCATCGATACATAGATGGATCTACCAAATTGGATATGGAGCCTCTCAACTTCTTCAAGTTAGTCACCATGGAATAGGGAGATAAGAGCTCATCTCTCCAAACATACTTTCCAAACTTCTAAATGATCTCAATAACATACTTTCCTTGACTAAGGAATACTTTGTTAGGTTTCTACCATACTTCTAGTCCCAAGTAATAATTCATCAAAACAAGATCCTTCATATAAAACTCATAAGCCTATTTATTCTTACACCAAATAATAATAAGCTAAACACCTCTCAGAAACAAATCATCAACATATATAAATAGGATCACAAGTGCATTATTCACAACCTTAAAGTAAAGGTTTGGATTGACATCACCCTTGGTAAATCCCAATATCATAAAATAATTGTCAATATGAGCATACCGAGCTCTTGGAGCTTATTTGAGTCCATATAATGCCTTCTTTAGCCTACAAACATGAGATTCCTTTCGAGGAACCTCAAAACCTTGAGGTTTCTGTACGAACACCTCTTCCTTAATCACACCATTGAGGAAATAAGTCTTAATATCCATCTAATGTAAATACCATCCCAATGAAGTAACAAGAGAGATGGTGGATCTAATATAGGTGTACCTAGCTATTGGAGCAAAGGTCTCATCATAATATTCTCCCTCTTTCTGGAATAACCCTCTAGCCACAAATCATGCCTTATGCTTATCAATACTTCCATTTGCACTATGTTTTATCTTGTAAATCCTCTTCGACGTCACCACTGACTTCCCTTCTAGACTTGGCACAATCTCCCAAACTTCATTCTTCATAATTGATTGGTATTCTTAATTCATATCTTCCTCATATATTTGTTTTCTAGTTTCTTCTTCATAAGTGGAAGGCTTTTGGATCAATAATATCAGCCATGAGAGTTTCATAGCTAGAAACCCTCTTAGGTTTCTTAATATCATTGAATGTGCCATCGAGAGTTACATGTCCTTATACTATTTCTATTGTAGATCTAAGCCATGTTGGTATTTTTATAATCTCTGGAACAACAAATAGTTCCACTGGTTCATAACACCCTTCTAGCTCTGCAGGACCTTCTATACAACTTGAATGTTCATCCTCATGCTTTACTTTATCATAGGAATCCATGGAAAATTCCTTTAACTTCCACTATTCCATTTTCTCATCAAAAGAGGCATCTGCGCTGACCTCAATCCTTTTTTTCTCTTGAATGTAGAATCTATAGGCCTTTGATGATTCACTGTAACCAACAAATATTGCTTTCTTTCTTTAAGGTTCAAGGTTGTTCCTTTTATCCTTAGGTACATGAATGTAGACCAGGAAACCAAATATTCTCATATTTCCAACCTCTAGATTTTGTCTAGAGAACACTTATTCATGATTCATATCTTCCATAATTCGACGAGGACTTCTATTTTAAATGTATACAATTTTCAATGATGCTTCTCCCCATAAGAACAATGGAAATTCCTTATCGTGCATCATGGCCTTGAAAGATTCTTAAATGGAATTGTTCTTTCATTCAACTACACCATTCTGTTGTGGATTATAGGGAAAAATCAACTCCCTCTTAAACCCTACTTTCTTATAAAAATAAACAATTTCTTTTGAGGTGCAATCTCCTCCATTATCAAATCTCAAGATCTTTATATTCTTATATTTCAAGTTCTCCACTTCAGCTTTGAATTTCTTAAACCTTGTGAAGGCTTCATCCTTGGTCTTCTAAGATATATCCATGTCTTGTGAGAGAAGTCACCAATAAATGTCACATAATACAATGAACCTGAAAGTGATCTCAAAGGCATTAAAAAACATACATAAAACTGGATCAAATATAAAATTTCTTTAGATCTATTGTCACTAATTGGAAATGGTTTCTTGATGTTCTTTCCACGTGCACAACCTTTACAAACACCTTCATGATCTATCTGTAGTTCAGGGATGCATGAAACTATTTGGCTCAATTCAGGTAATTCTCTATAATGATGGTGATCTTATCTTCTATGCTATAGCTCACCTGGATTTATTTCATCATGTATTGTGGCTTGAGTTGGTTGAATTACGAATTTATATAGTCTTCCTTTACAAATCTAAATAACCCTAGCATCATCTATACTAGATCCCTTGGACCATACAAGTAATTTTCCATCCACAAAAGCTATTATATCTCCTTTATCTTCTAAACATGAAATAAAGGCTAAATTAATTTTCAAACTTGGTACGTATAAAACATTGTTGAGATGCACATTGTTTCCAGATTCTAGCTCTATGGATTCATTTCCAACTCCTTTTACTGCATATTTTTGGTTGTCTCTCATTTTTCGTGTATCAGGGTCTGTCAAACATATGCAACATGGGTACTCCTTGGATGAGGAATTAAATTTTGCATCCAACGAGTACTCCCGCTCGAAATTTGAATAAAAAATTAGGGATATATGTTGAAAATACAAGTTTAAAAAGTAGTTTTATTATTTTATTATTTTTTAATCTTTTTACTTTTTTACCTTTTTACTTCAAAAATGGTGAATCATCCCCCATGGTTGACATCATCATCTTGAATCCTATTGGTTCTTATAAAGTTTATTTTGGTTGTACATTTTTCTTAGGAGGCCCATTTTATTTCTCTAATGAATATCCATATTTGTGCAAAACTCAAGCTAAATTTTGAGCACCAAAATCCTCTCTATACATGTGCATGAAGTATAAGCTACTCTTCATCGAAATTATGAGCAAGTGTGGACTAGAAAAGGTAATTTCAGTCATGGAGATAAGGAGCCTGTATTTCCTCTTGTTTTGGGCATAGACACACTTCAAAAGGACACAATTTGAGCCTCAGTCACCTAAGAATAGGAATCGATACTTCTATTTTAACTCTGTGCATCTATATCGAAGAAATTAAGGGCACATTAGGCCTATTACCAAGCTACAATCCCTTGGGAAATGTCACTGACTTGTGGAGAATCATAATAGACAAGATCCTATGATATGAGATCCATGAATGTGTAGATAACGTATGCATGAATAGACATACTAATAATGCCTATATATATACATTCTGAGCCTAATCTACATTTAGTGAGACGATCCATGGAAACATTGAAAATACCTAGGGTATAGACATCAGTAAGGAAGCTACAATTTGAATCACATTGAGAAGAAGGCAGGATACATGTAGTGGTAAGGTCACATCATTGTGATAGTTAATCAATACAAAAATATTTTTAGGATTGTTGACAGTCAACGTTATGAAGAAATATCTTGGGGATAAGAAATATTTTTTCACTCGTAACAATCAACTGTGTGGTACCTGTGCATAAAAAAGTTGCAAACAGAGAAGAAAATGTTTATTAATTTTGAAAATATAGTAGTCCAAGGAAGGTTATGTTTGTTTTTAGCCCTTATATAAATATCAAAGGGTTACCATTACATCAGTAGCTGAAAAGATGATAATTTTTGTTGTTAGTCATTGTCAACATCTTGGAAACTTCAAGAAATTATTGAAATATAGTTGTAGGCAGTTCCCTAGATTTGTGCATCACTAATGAGCAAGCAAGAGAACATTAAGCAATAAGAGGTAAAAAATAATAATACAATAAGTAATATATTGCGTTTATGCACACCTTGAGGGAAAATGATGAAGCAACCATGGTATCTTGAATAATAGGTCACTACGACAGAGGTATGTAACATTGAGGTATGTATGACATATTTTATTAAGGATCCAACATGAAATTTTTTAGTTTGAGTGTATGGATCTAGGGTTTGTTGTTAATTTTTTTGATATTATATAGAAAACCTAACCTTCTTCCCTCATAAAAACCCTAACCCTTAGTCTTTAGGATTTGTGTGCAATCTAGGGCTCATAACTAATATGAATAGAGAAGGATGATGAATTGTATATGAGTCCCATGGTCTATGGTTTTCACTTGAAAACCCTAGGATTACATCCTCTAAGTCTCATGGTAACCATGGATTGAAATATTGACATCATTCTTTTATTGTACACTTTTATTGGGTGTATATGTCTATGAATACTGCAAGTACAGGAAGTAAAGGAAGAAGGATGAACAAATCCTCTGTTTTGGGAAGCATGATGGAAGAAGGGAATTGTAAGGACCCTTGGATACTTGGGCATGGTATGATTGTGCAGTTTTGAATTCCTAGAAGGTAAGAACTGATATCAGCATATGGAAGGATTCATGAACCCGATATAGCAGTAAACTAGTTGATATAAAGATCTTGCTGCAAGCTAATAATAATATATGCTTCTTAAAAGCTGTTGGTTCAGTTGCAGCATGATGAAACTCATCTTGAAAATGAGGAGTAGAGAAAGATGAATGGCTAAGATGTGTTCCGTTAAAGACTCTAATCAATATTGAAGGAATCCCATGATGTTGATGATGAAATGATATGCTGTTAAGTTCTATACATCTTGTTATATGAAGAAGATTCATTTAAAGTAAGATATGATGATACCATTGGGTTTCTGCCTTGGTAATTGTTCTTAGGAGCTAATGTAAATCACGATAACATATGTAAGAGCATGTTATATATGGATTGGTGATCATTTCCTGGTAGATCACCTTCCTGATGTTAAGAGGAATCCATGTTCGAGCTTTATGATGATTGGTTCGTTAAGATGCAGAATATGTAGACATATGATGTGGAAAGTGATGGTGGAACCTGTCTTGATAATTATGTTGTATGTTGTATATAGAGGGCTATGTTATGTTCAAATAAATCTCGCACGTGTGATGCTTATAATATACCCTGAGAACTACTATCATAGTAGTTGATGATGGACACTTCTTCCTAGTTGAGAGGGAGCTCCTCCCTGGTTAAGAGGGAGTGACAGATATGGTTCTATACTTCATGTGTAATGCACTAGACTAGAATTAACAGTTTTAAGTTTTAGTGAAGGCCATGAGGATAGAATGGCATCCAAAGGATTGGGTAAGCATCTGAGATATATAGTCCTTGAGGATTTGGAATCCAAGATAGGAAGTATTCTGGTGACCGACACTCTTTTAGGTTCTGAGAGGGTATCCAAGACAAGAGTAGTCTAAGAGGAAAAGTATTATTTAAGGATTATAAATCCAAGATAAGAATAGTCCTACAAGGAAATACCTTGTGAACATCTAAATGGGGAATATGCCTTGAGATGTACTATGGTATCCCACGTAAATCCTCCCAGCATTGTGCTTTGAACTATTGAGAGATAGAACTTGTTAGTTAATTCCTTGCTATGTTGACAATGATGGTTATATGTTGATAATAATGTTGATGCTTAGATGGCTTACCAATATGACTCTTCTTATGAGAACAATTCAATGCAAGTATTTTCCTTGTACCTATGGTCAATTATAAATACCTCCCTATTTAAGAGGGAGTATTGAAATGTAACTAGTTTCAATAATCATACTTGTATATGTCATGAATTGATGTAAATTATGTATTTGTAAAAAATAAAATAAAATTATTTGTAAAAGAAGATTATTTTTGGTGAAATGGGATTCTTTCCCATAGTTATTTTTTCCTAGGTCAAAGCACCCATTGAGTGCTCTAGGGGTCTTGGTGAAAGGTCAAATAGTCAAATTCATGATGTACTAACCCTTAGAGGGCTCATGTATTAATAAATAAAAATGATTATTGTATTATGTCAAGCTTAGAAGCCTCCAAGAGATGAGTCATACAACATTTCTCAAGTCAGCCTAAAGAGGCATAAGTCACCCCACATGATGCCTATAAAATAAAATCTCACTCTCATTTGAAGATACACAAATCCAATGAATTACTTATGATCCTAGCGAAGAAGTGGAGGTCTGATTCAGTGAATTAGAGTAGTGAAATTATGAGTAAGCCAATAAGGAAGTAAAGACAACAAATTTTTGTCTTTGCCTGCCCACAAGTGTGAGTTTTTTGGAGAACCTAGGGTTTCCTCAGTCCATAATTTGTAGAGATTTTTTTTATGTTTGGCTAGCTCATCTCTTGGAAGTTTTGGTCTTGGGTAAAGGTCTTGGAAGTCTTCATTGAATTTATTCTATAAGAATAGATTTTGTGGGGTTTCCTCTCTAGGATAGGTTTTAGCCCTGGCTAGCAACCTACATCTTGTGTTCTTGTGTTTGCATTGTGACCTTCTTATTGGAATTTTTCTTGATGATGGAAATAACCAAATAATTATGAAAATTTCCTAGTATAAACCTTAAGAAAATGTCAAGAACTAAAGAGAAATCAAGTTAATAAATACTCTACCTCTTTGCCTTAGATTTCTCAACAACTATTAGATATTTATGGATAATCTCTCTTAAAGTGTCCAAATTTCTAAAAACCATAACATTGAAACTTTGACATATCCTTCTTCCCTTAGACATAAGGATGTATTTTTACTGACTTCTTGTGTTAAGAACCAAACTTCTTCTTTTCTTTGTTCTTAAATCAAGTTGCAAGTGCTTGAGATGCTTCTTCCTTCTTATCGCTTGACATAAGCCTTGATTCTTCTTGAGCATAAGAGGTAAATATTTTTTTAGATGAAGCTTCCTTCCAGTTGCTTATACCTACTACAAATGCATCCCATGATTGAGGTATACCATTGAGTGTTATAGTCACACATTTTTTCTCATAGATAGTTTCTCCAATTGCTCGAATTTGGTATTTTATTTGAGAAATCCTTATGAAATATGAATCTATGCTTTCATCATTAATCATCATCACATCATGAAGTTCATTCTTCAGACTCATGGCTTGACCAACATTCTTGATAATGAATAGGTCGGTTAGGGATTGTTAAATATTATTGGAAGTATCAAGATTTGCAATATAGGGAATGAGATTATCTCTCATGGAGTCCACAATAAGACTCATGGTAGTGATGCCATACTCCTTAAACGTATCCTTTCCTACAATATTTTCTCATTCTACAACTTTCCCTGTCATGATATCTAGAACTTTTGTCTTTTCAAGAATAAGATCAATTCTAAGTTTCCATGCTCTAAAGTTCGAGGCTCCTTCCAAATTGTTCTCAAATTTCATACAGGAAGTCATTGACGCAAATCAACAAGAAGGAATTCAACAATATAATCTCAAAGTAGATTCTTCAAAGGTGATCTCCGTGTTCCTTCCTTCACCAAAGCTCTGTAACCATGTTGATTTTTTAAGTGCAATATAGACTAGCAAACTATTTATAAAATATTGATAATTACTTTTGATGTTGACCTTCTTTTAAATTATGCCAATATATCATTCAACAAATATACTTTAGAAATTAAAACATACAAGAACAATAGAACACTAGAGATCACAATTCACAAAGAGAAGACAAGATTTACCTTGGGAAAACCCATCAAGGGGAAAAACCAAACAACATTTTCAATAGATAAATTCATATGTTTAACAAGAGACACACCTAGAACTATGATCAAATCTATTCAACCCCTCCAAGTCTCTCAGTATGATCTAGAGTTTCACTCTTCCTGATATAACCCATAAATTATAATTCTAGCCTTCCTGCAGCTTCTAGTTGTTGTGCTCAACTTAGTGTTCCTAAATTGAGGTCATAAATTATCAACTAGGGTCAGTAAAATGCTGAAGTGAGGTGCACTATATGTGCCTAGGTATCTGTTTCTCACTAGGTTGTGTTTAGTGTTTTTATGATGTTTTTGGTTTTGTGGTTTTATGTT
Organism: Pinus albicaulis; assembly: GCA_034641835.2. Lineage (NCBI taxonomy): Eukaryota > Viridiplantae > Streptophyta > Pinopsida > Pinales > Pinaceae > Pinus > Pinus albicaulis. The sequence continues at coordinate 92,131,839 of CM076570.1, read as the reverse complement.
AAGAAGGAAAAGAACTAAATATTGAAAAAGAACAGTTGTTGGTCACACTAAAAACAGAGCAAAACCCATACTAAAGAACAAAAAATGCAAAGTTTGATAAGGACTCATAGCAAGGAAATAAATCACAACATGAACTTAATAAATCACAACAGAAACTCATCCAGTTCATTCATTAGAAATATGTTGGAATAGTTTTGAGAAAAGGACAAGTTTAGTACAAATTAGGTTCTCCTAAGTAAACAACCATCTTACAATATTACAAAGAATCTCATCCATGGCTAAAATTTTATTGGAACACTATTAAAAAAAACTATTTGTAACACAATAAGATTTCTATTCTGAATTAACTTGTCATGCTAAGATCAATCCATTATGCAGCTCTACTTGTCACTACTAAGCCTTATTCGAAAGTTAGAGATTTTCTAAAATAGTTTTTGGGAAAAAAGGCTTATTTGTGAAATTGCAAAAGATGGCAGAACAATCAAGGCCTTAAACTGATATCACTAATTCATTCCTGTCCATATGATGATGCATTAATAGAAAGTCAGAACAAGATTAGTTTGTAACAATGGAGGCCGTGAAGTCTAATTTTGACAGTCAACACAACTTAAAGAACAATGAATGACACTGAACTAGGATGCAATTGATCAAACTTGAAACACAGTGATCACAACTAAACTAGAATGCTTTTAGCCTAACTTTGAAATACAGTGAACTGGAACTGAACTAGAATGTCACTAATCTAACTTAAATTACAGTGAAAAAAGTTATACTAGAGTTCCATTATCAAACTTAAAATATAGTGACAGAATTAAACTAGAATGACATCTACCTCCGGAGTACTACAACTAGAATAAAGATGCAACTAATCACTAAAATGTCTCAGCTCTGTCTCATTCGGAATTAGTGGTATTTTGGAATAATTTATGGAACAGGACTGGCTGCAACATGTTATGTAAATGAGCATGAAAGCATAAAATTCAACATAACACAACAAAGCTCTAAAACACCACAGCTATGTCTCATCTAGAGTTAGTGATATTTTGGAAGATTTTATAAGATCACGACTAGCTGTAACAACTGATGTAATTGAGCACAAAATTATAAAGTTCAGAGAAATGCAACTAACTCCTAAATACTACAGTTATATCCCATCCAATGTGAGTGGTATTTTGGAAGAGTTTGTAAGGATAAGACTAACTGTGGCATCCGCTGTAAGTAAGTATAAAAACACAAAGTTCAGAAAATTGATTAAACTAAGAATGAAACAAGGCTAAGTTACTTATCTAAACCATATGAACAAAGCTTCTCAGGTAGCAGGGGCCCTCTACTACCGGATTAGCACGCAAATCTACTCAAGATTGACTCAGCTCTTGCAATAAAGTGATGCTTCTTTCATTAAAGGAGAAATTCTTCAAAACAGAGCATTTTCAGACTTTTGAGATCTAGCAATAAAACATAAAAGCTAACCAGTTGTTTCTCTGTCTCCCGAGTCATACTTATAACAAAATTACATAACTGTATTTGAGATCAAACATGAATAATTGTCTTTCCCAACTAAAATCAAACTAGGACCCTAGTGGTGGCCTCATTCTATGATTAAGGACATCTGTACAGTCCTTGTCCTATTAGAAATCTGTCACCTAGTTTTGGTTTCCCACGTGCATACCGCCTATAGAATCAAGCTCAGACTTCGTGGAGAGCAAGAAATGATGGGGGAGTGATGTGGAATACGACCATATGCATTTTTTCTTGAGGTGACACCTAGAACCTGCGTAAACATGAGAACGGATGCGGAATAGGCGACTGGCTACAGAATGACTGTGTTCTGTAGCCGAGTCTAGTCAAAAATTGCTACAATAACAAAATCATGAAAACATAGCAAGTTAGTCATTATATACATTCTTAAAGTAATCCTAATCAATCCTATTGATCATTTAAGCCTGTAATTGATGAGGGACAAAGAAAATGAAGTGAAATGTGGTGGAAAAAGGAGGACATCTTTGGGGCTCAACACTAGTTACCCTAGAATTTGGACTCCTGCAACTACCCAGAATTTCAACCCCTGCAACAAAATTTCTCAGAAAAAGTATGAACTAGAAGGGAGAGAATGTATCCACACATGCGAGCTTGAGAGAGAGATAAATAGATGTAATTTGTCTTCTTTTTTATTCCTCGTCTTTCTTAATCTTCACTGATATTCTTAGAAAATTTCTCTTTGTGTAAGTGTGAATTGGTGCCAAGAGAATGAGCTCGAGTTTGCTTTATATAGTGATCTTCTGGGTCAAATGGGTGTGTCCTTTTCTCTAGGCTAACTTGAATTGGAGGGAGGCTGAGTTGACAACTTTTGGAGCCAAAAATTACAATTTAAAAATTCAAATTTTCTTTGTTGCAATGGGACTTTGAATCAAAATAATTTTTATTTTGACTCTAACATTTCAAATATGCCCAAATATACATTATGAAGACCAAACATAGTTACAAATTCAAAAAATTCAAGATATATGATAGGAGATTGTGGCAATCTCTCTAGCATGATGGAAAGAAGATTATCACAAAGGGTAGAGCTTGAAAACAACCACAACTATGCATTCGAAGGAATTAGGAAGGCATCCATTGAGTTGGAATCATGTAACAATGTTCATCTCAACAATGTTCTATATGTGTCATGTTTGAAAAGGAATTTAGTCTCTATTCCATGTTTGGAAGATAAAGGAGATAAAGTAGTGTTTGTTGATGGAAAAGTGTTTGTATGGCCCAAGGGGTATAGTATAGATGATGTTAGATTTATTGTAATTCATGAAGGAAGATTATATAGACTCTTGGGTCAATCATCTCATGGTTTAGTAGATGTTGAAATTAATCCATGTGAACTATGGCATAAGCGATATGTGCATCTTCATTATAAATCCTTTCCTGCATTAAATCAAATTGTTTCAAGTGTTCCCAAATTGAAAATAGAACATGAAGGTGTATGTAAATGTTGTGCACTTGGATAGAATGTTAAGAAGTCATTTCCAAGAAGTGATAGTAGGTCTACATAAATTTCGGATTTGATTCATTCTGATGTATGTGGTCATATTTCAGTGAAAACACTTGGAGGTTATTTATACTATGTAACTTTTATTGATGACTTATCTCATAAGACATGGACAAAGTATTCACCAAGTTTCAAGAATTCAAGGCTGAAGTAGATAACTTGATAGGAAAGAAGATCAATATTTTAAGATATGACAATGGTTGAGAATACACTTCAAAATAACTTGTTGCATTCTGTAAAGAAGTTCGGTTTAAGAGGGAGTTGATTGTACCCTATAATCCTCAACAAAATGGAGTGGAAAAAAGAAAGAATGGGTCTGTTGAAGAATCTATCAAGGTTATGATGCATGATAAATATTTTTCTATTTTATTATGGGTAGAAGCATCCTTAACAATTGTATACATTAAAAAATAAAGTCATCAAATTTTGTAATATATGACCCTTGAAGACGCGTTCACTAGACAAAATCCAAATGTTTGGAATTTGAAAATTTTTGGTTGTCCTGTTTACATTAATGTTCCCAAAGATAAAAGGAAGAAGCTAGAACCTTCAAGAAAAAAAGGATATTTGTTGGTTATAGTGAATCATCAAAGGATTATAGAATCTACATTCCAATGCAGTGGAAGGTTGAAGTTAGTTAGGATGTTACCTTTGATGAAAAGGTTTCATATTGGAAGTCTAAAGAAGTTTCCAAGGACTCCAACAATGAAGAAGAACATGAGACTTCTAAGGAAGAAATTACAAGTGGTAAAAAACATCTTATAGAGCTAGAAGGGTCGTGTGAAACGTTAGAACCAATTGTGGTTCCTGAGATCAGGAAAAGACTAGCATAGCTTAGATCTACCTTAAAAGAAGCAGAAGGAAATGCAGCTCCACATGGCACATTTAGTGAAAGTAAGAAACCTAAAAGACTCTCTAGCTCTTATTACTAATCTTATTAATGTAGAACAATCCACTTATGAAGAAGCAGATAGCCAACAAGTGTGGAAGGATCTTATGATTAAAGAATACCAATCCATCATGAATAAAGATGTATGGGATATTGTGTTGAGACTTGAATGAAAGTTAGTGGTGACTTCCAAATGGATATATAAGATAAAGCATTTAGTAGATGGTAGTATTGAAAAATACAATGCATGATTTGTGGCTAGATGGTTCTCCCAAAAAGAGGGAGAACACTATGATGAGACCTTTGCTCCAATTTCCAGGTACACTTCTATTATATCTATTATTTATCTTTATGATTCTTTGGGTTGTAATTTACATCATATGGATGTAAATAATTCTTTTGTAAGTGGTGTAATTGAAGAATAAGTGTACATAGAACAACCTCAAGGTTTTGAGGTGCATGTGAAGGAGTCTCAAGTTTGCAGGTTGAAGAAAGCCTTGTATGGACTCAAGCAAGCTCCAAGATCTTGGTATGCTTGAATTGATAGTCACCAGATGAGACTTGGATTCTCCAATAATTATTTTGATCCAAACCTTTATTTCAAGGTTGTAAAGAATGCACCTGTGATTTTATTGCTATATGTTGACGACTTATTTCTTGTTAGAAAATGTAGCAAGAAAGGCTCAATTTGAATTTATACATCATAAGGACAACTTGTAGGTAGTTTACTAGTGTGACATGGCTCTTGTCACTTAGTTAGATCAGAAAATTCAAGTTAGTGGCTTGGAGTTCAGTCATGCATGTGTTGACTGCTAAATTTTAGCAATATAGTTCAATTAGTTTCAGTTGTACTCAACTAATTGTCCTCTAACAATTAATAGAGTCATTTGAAGGTAAGTTATGTAGTGAGACAAAAATCTAACTCATAAATTTTTCAGTTAACTAATCAATCAACCAAAAATATCTCATGCATGCATGGAATTCAAAGTCCTCAACTGGAGTGGAAGAGACAAAGGCTAGTGTAACATGAGTTGTATACTAGTTGAGTGTACAGTTGTTGCATGCAATCAATAGATAATTTCCTTGGGAATTGTGCAAGGAAATAGGCACTTCCCTATTTTTTAGTAGCTCGAATTAGCTTAGATTTTCACAAGGAAATAGGAGGTTGGAGGAGGCATAAAGTGGCTAAGTGTTGGCCAGAGGTTCTCAATCAGTATAGAGAACACTTTTTCTTTTGCAGGTTGTGCTTAGAGCTAGGGAAATAATTTGTAATAGTTTATCTATTCAACTAATTAATGCAAAGAGGCTTCAGGGTTTTTTAAGAGTTGGGTTCCCCTGGAAATCATTATGTACTTGTGGTTTTTCTTGTTGCATTTCTATGCATGTTGTTCTAAATTTTGATTTCCATTCTAGATAATAGTAGAGGGAATTTTTAATCTCTTGATTTCAGTTTGATTTCATTAGTAGTAGAAAATTTATATTAATTTCTACATGGTATCAGAGCCCTAAAATCACATTAGAACCAATATTTCAAATTTGTCCCTTAGGAATTTCGAATTTGCAACTTCAGTGTAGTAGATTTTCTTTAGATTCGAGAGACTGTATTTCAACGGAATCCGATTGGAGTATGCGTTGGAGGGTATCTCAAGTTTCATATCCTGGAAAGACCGAATGGAAGTATTTCTTGATGATAATGGAGTGTTTGAATACACTCACATTTACATTAAAAATCCAACAACATTGGATGCACAACAATTAACCCAGTGGAAGAAGGATGTTGCTAGAGACATGAGGATCATCCTAGAGGGTGTGAGAGAGCACATAGTCTCGAAATTACATGGAAAGGAGTATCCATTTGATATGTGGAATACCCTTAATAAGATATTCAAAAATAGCAGTGATGCCAGAAAACCTGGTCTGATGAACAAATTGAGGATTGAAGACAAAGGGTATGAGGTAGTCCTCAACAATGGGAAGGCCTACCTCAAGCATATTGATGTTAGGATTGAGAGCCTGTACACATTATAGGAAGATGCATGTGCATCCTTGAGGAATAAGGAAGAGACTAGAGATGTGGTGGTTTAGAGGGATTAGGATAGAACTCTCAAGATGGAGCCTTAGCCAGTTGGAAATTAGGTTGATCAACAAAATGATGATGATGAGGACTAGTCAGATACCTCCATTATAAGTATAGTTCAATCTAAGTGGGAAGGGGGAGAAATTGAAGCTATGAATCAAAGAGTGAGGTGGGGCGATGTCAAACCTTAGTCCCATAGTTGCAAAGAATTGGGTAGGATCCACAAACGTGTAGTAGTAGTTTCAATATAATTTCCCTTTGGATCATTACATTTCTACAAGGACCCACAACATTCAATAGCAGAATAATCGGTTTTAGTTGGCACTATAAAATTTTGAGGAGCAAAAAAGAGTGGTTATAGCAGTGCAGGAGGCACAATGAAAAATAAAAATTAGTGTAGTTTTCCCAGTAGATAGTTTTAGAGACAGTTGATTCAATATTGTTTTTATGCTTCTTAGTTGAAATTGTTGTAGTAGAAACAACCACAGTGAGAGGTAGTGCTACAGTACATTCCACATGTGCTGGATAGGGGTGGTGAAAAATCCCTTTCTTGCTAAGAGGGAATGTTAGAAAATATAGCACGAAAGGCTCAATTTGACCTTAGCCTTAGTCAAATTGAGCAAATCGAATTTTCACATTAGCGGGACAACTTGGAGGCAGTTAAATAGTGTGACATGGTTCTTGTCACTCAGTTAAATCAGAAAATTAGATTTAATGGGCTTGGAGTTCAGCCACGCATGTGTTGATTGCTAAATTTTAGCAATCTTGTTCAATTATTTTCAGTTTTACTCAATTAACTATCCTCTAACAATTAATAGATTCAGTTGAAGGTCCCTTATGTAGTGATACATCAATCCAACTCAGAGATTTTTCATTTAACTAATAAATCACCCAACATAGCTCATGTATGCATGGAAATAAAATTTCTCAATTGGAGTGGAGGAGACAAAGGCAATTGTAACATGAGTTATATACTAGTTGAGTGTACAATTGTTGCATGCAGTCAGGAGATCAATTCCTTGGTAAATGCGCAAGGAAATAGGGTCTTCCCTATTATTGAGGAGCTCAAATTAGCTCAGATTTTCTCAAGGAAATAAGAGGTTGGAGGAGGAATAAAGTGGCTAAGTGTTGGCCAGAGGCCCTCAATCAGTAGAGAGAACAAATTTTCTTTTGCAAGTTGTGCTCAGAGATGGAGCAAGTAATTGCAATAGTTTATCTATTCAATTGATTAATGCAAAGAGGCTTGAGGGGTTTTCCCCAGTCGGTTCCCTTAGAAATAATTCCATACATATGGTTTTTCTTGTTATATTCCTATGCACATTGTTCTAAATTATGATTTCCATTCCGCATAATAGTAGAGGAAATTTGTAATCTCTTAATTTTAGTTCAATTTCATTAGTAGTAGCAAATTTCTATTAATTTCTACATTTCTAGCAGGTGTTGAGCCTCTCATTATTCATTGTAAGAGGGATTTGGCCTCTGAGTTTTACATGAATGATATTGGTTTGATGCATTATTATTTGGGATTGGAAGTATGGTAGAACCCTGGTGAAATATTCCTTGGTCAAGGAAAGTATTTTATTAAGATCTTTTAGAATTTTGGCATGAATATTGTAAATCCATGGAAATTTCCATGGTAACTAACTTGAATAAGTTGAGAGACCCTGAGTTTCATTTGGTATACCTATCCATGTAGCAGTAATTGATTGGCTCATTGATGTATTTGGTTAATACTTGGGCATAAATTTCCTTTGCAGTGAACACATTGATCCAGTTGTAGGTAGAACTGAGACTTGAACATTGGATTGCAGTAAATAAAATATTAAGATATATACATAGTACTATAAATTAGTATTTGAGTTATGTCTCAAACAGTGATATATAACTACAAGGATATACAGATTATGATTGGTTAGGGAGTGCAAATGATAGGAAGAGTACTTCAGGAGGATGTTTTAGTTTGGGCTCTGCCATGATTTCTTGGATGAGCAGGAAGCAGAGATTTATCACACTCAACATTGCATAAGTAGAGTATATATCAGCCAATGAATCTTGTACCGAATTAGTGTGGATTCAGAAGCTGTTTGTAGGATTGCTTGATCAAGAGCTAGAACTCATCTTTATATATTGTGATAATCAAGGTTGTGTAGGGATTTCATAGAACCTCTTGTTCCATGAAAATTCAAAGCACATCGAAATCAAGTATCACTACATCTGTGACATGGTGAAAAAGGGAGAAGTGAAGCTCGAGTAAATCTCCACTAATGAGAAGACAGTTGGTATTTTAACAAATCCTTTATCCAGAGCGAAGTTCATATACTTCATGGATAAGCTTGGGATTGTGGAGATTACCACTCTTGTTGAGAGGGAGTGTTGATATGATAGCATCATGGAAAATCATTCTCCATGTGTCAAATATGTTTACCAATTGGGGTGAATGGTCCTAGAGGTCCATGATCACTCAGTTCAGTGTGTGGATTTCAACATTAGGCTTAGTCTCTCCAGATAGGATGAGGAGCTCATTTAGCATTGGGCTCAGTTTCTCATGTGAAGTGTTTTCTTTGGAGTTGCACCAAGGGGTTAGAGATACCAACCCATAGAATGGTGAACCAAGACTAGTCTAGGTCAGGAGTATTGAACAAGATTATGGGTCAATGGTATCCACCAAACTTATGATTACTATTTGATGCTAAATTTTATACTATCTTTCTAATCCAGATTGATGCATGAACGCAATAAAATACACAAATATACATAAACACAGATATGCAGTGGAAAAAATACTTCATTTCATTAATATCAAATAACTAAAATATGTTTATAAACAAAATGGAAATAAACTAGCTAGGGCAATGGTAGCTTATCTCTGAGAAGAGATGTGGCAGCTACATGCCTCTGAACTATGTTACAATGAGGCTCGAAGGCCTATTTATTGTTGAGAAACAATAGAAAACCTTAAATATCCAAAAACCTAACCGTAGGAGATGAAGTGCCAAAAATATGGGCCCCGTTTGGGTAAATTGGTGTTTCAACTTCCTGGGGACGTAACTTTGGCGTACAATCTCCATTTGATGCGCACCATACCTCGTTAGAAATATCTATTTGAGGAATACAACTTTTTATGTGAGAAAAATTAGTCCATGGACCCATGTTACTCCCATTTTTTCCAAAAAAAATCGTTTAGGGCCTCAAAACGGCTCCGGAAGTTCAAGACCCAAAAAACTACTAAAAATAGTAAGTTCTCCCGAAACTGAAAAACTGAAAGAACCGATGGTGGGGGTTCAAATGGCCACAAATATCCACCTGTATCATTCCTCCCTCCTTAGGAAGCAATGGTCCCCATTGCATTACGTTCCTCCATGGGAGGCAAATTCTGCTGAAATTAGTATTGGATTTGTCCAGGATGTCGTGGACCTGCTGGCGGACGTGCTGGATGTGTTCAATAAATCTGGTTTCCTCAGACAATATGTGTGTGGATTCTATCTATGTAATCACATGAGGTATGGCAATATCAGGTGGTGGTGCACCAGAGGTCAGATCAATGGAGTGCTTGTCTGGACAGTGTATAGGAACCTCTGTGAGTGAGGAGAAAATGTCTTCATATTCCTCCACGACTTTGTCCATCTGTTGCAGCCATGTAGGGGCGCCCTGTTTCGAGGCTGTGGCCATAATATTCTTCTTTTCCTATGAGAAAGTTGTAAGGAAAATAAATTTCCTGGTTTGGGAAACAATCTTACTGCATGGTTTTTCAGTAGTCAAGGAGATGGCAAGAGGCGGTACTACCTCTGGTATCCTGTACAATTTATTTCCTAAAGTAATAACAACAGAACGAGGCCTAGACTCATACACATCATGTCGCCTCCACAAGTATGGTTGGCCCAATAATACATCAGCTACATCAAGAGGAGCAACATCACACAATACCTCATATGTGAATGGCTTGATGCTGTACAGAAGGCGACACTATTGGCAGATGCAGAGATCTCTCCCCACGTGAAGCCACATGATGGTATACGGCTACAGGTGTGCTATGGTTGTTAGGCCGAGCCGCTTCATGAACTCTGCTGAAATGAGGTTCTTTTGGCTTCCGCTATCGACAATAAATTGCAGTGGGGAACCCTTCACCCACATCTGCGAATGAAAGAGGCACTCCCCCTCCTCTGGATCCTCCCTCTAGAGCTAGGTGGTGGTGAAAAAAGCATTAGGGTCTGCATCAATTATCTACTTCCCTTTTTCATCTCCCTTTTCTAGTTCTGGCTCAGGATCAGAACATGAATCTGATTCGGGTGCCTTCAGTTCGGCCACCAACAACTGTTTGGGCCGACACTCGTTTGCATTGTGACTGGGGCTATTATGAAATTCACACCACTTCCCCATGTCCTTCTTTGGATTTGTGGTGGTGTTTTGAGTCACCCCGCTTTGGCTCTGCCCCCTGTTATGTGGTTCGAGGGCGCCTTTCCCTGTCTTCGGATTCGCAAATCCAAAGTCTCGCTTCTTTTGCTTAAATTTATGCTCAATCTTGGCGGCATAGCGATATGCTGTGCCAAGCGAGGTAATGTCGAGGAACTCCATTTTCTCCTGAATGTGTCTGTGCAGACAACTACGGTACTTGAGCACCAAATGTCTCTCTGAATATTTAATACCCAACTTTGTGCGCAGGGTATGAAACAAATTCATTAGTTCGTGCACATCTTGATCCCTTTGCTGCTGCAACGTCATCCATTGGATGTAATTATCCTCATAGCTCCCCACGAGGTAATATTGTTCCTTGATGCTATCTAGGAATGAATTTCAAGTGGTTGCAACCAAGAACAAAGAGGGTTCCCCCTTGTCCTTTTGCTCATAGTAGGTTTCCCACCAGTCTTTGACATGGGGGGCGACTTTGAGGAGTGAAAAAATAATATTTTCTCAGTCGGAGAAATCATGGACTGAGAAATACCCTTTTAGTAAATTCAACCATCTATCTATAGCATCTGCCTATATCTGGCCTTCAAATACAATAATTTCAAATTTTACCTATACCTTGAAGGGAGTGGCACCTCCAAAGTGGTTGTTGGATGCAGATGCACCTTAGGCGGGCAGCCGTTGAAGGATCTGAGAAAAGTTATCCATCATCACATTCATTTGTTTCTCAAGGGCTTCCTCGAGAAATATTTTGATAGGATCTCCTGCTCCCTTGTCTTTCTTTTCTTTCGCCATAAGAGTTCGTTGGGGTTTGTGAGGTTAATATTTCAAGGGTTCAACCAGATCGAGTCCTAACTCCTTATACCTTGACCTCGTTGGGGACATGCAAGGAAAAACAAAGAAAGAGAAGACCGCTCTGATACCATTGATCCGGATTTATGCAGGAACACAATAAAATACATAAATAGACATAAAAAAAGAGATGAAATGAAAATAATACTTAGACATAAACACAGAGATGCAACGGAAATAATACTTCATTTCATTAATATCAAATAATTGAAATATGTTTACAGAGAGAATGGAAATAAACTAGCTAGGGCGATGGTAGCTTATATTTGAGAAGAGATGTGGAGGCTACATGCCTCTGGTATGTGTTACAATGAGGCTCGAAGGCCTATTTATTGTTTAGAAACAATGGAAAATCCTAAAAATCCAAAAACCTAACCGTAGGAGATGAAGCGCCAAAAGTATGGGCCCCGTTTGGGTAAATTGGTGTTTCAACTTCCTGGGGACGTAACTTTGGCATACAATCTCTGTTTGACGTGCACCATACCTCATTAGAAATATCTAACTGAGGAATACAAATTTTTAGGCGAGAAAAATCAGTCCATGGACCCATGTTGCTCCCAGTTTTCCAAATAAATTTCGTTTAGGGCCTCAAAACGGCTCCAGAATTTTAGGACCCGAAAAAATGCTAAAAATAGTAAGTTCTGCCGAAACTGAAAAACTGAAAGAACCGATGGTGGGGGGTTCAAATGGAATAGGTGGGTGGCCACCAATATCTACCTGGATCACTGTCAGGAGTACCGACTAGGATTATGGGTCAACAATACTAACCAGTTATGGAAACTATTTGATGCTAATTATTTAAATTATGTAAAATTTGTTGACTAGGTTGATGTTGATGTTGATGATTATTTTTTATAAAAATTTTCTTAGAGAAATTTTCTAACTTGAGAAATCTAAGACAATCATTATGAATACCTCCCTAGTTAAGAGGGAGTGTTGAAATTTGTAACTATGGTAATTCTTCATAATGTATATTTTTTCCCTTGATGTATTAACATTGATTAATATAAATCATGTTATTCATGCTAGAGTCAAAACAATAATTATTTTTGAGTCATGTCCTTATGAAATTTTAAAAGAGATGCTAATTTTTGGTAGATCAGGGACAAATTCTCTCCTTTACACAATATTCCTCATCAAGGAAGAACCCTCCTAGCCCTTGGAATACTTTAATTTGATTAAGGAAAAATATATTTTTAATATAAAAACCCACATGTGCACAAAAGGATAGATCAACCTAGAAGAGAAATTGGAAACCCTAGGAAATTTTTTTATTAGGGTTTAATGGATATCATGAGGTTAGGGTTTGGAAGAAACCATGGGATAAGATAATGGCTTGAGTTTTTTAGTTTTGAAACCCTAACATGATCAATGAGGAGTTGTTCTAGCACTTTTGTCAAATTTATTGTAACCCTAGTTGGGCTAGTCTCAATTAGGCTTGATTGTTGATGAAGTCGATGAAAATATTGAAGGTAGGGCCGGTTCAAGAGTAAGATGATCACGTATCATTAAATATAAGTACCTTTTAGATTTTCGTTACTTCTTTATGATTTTATTCTTGTTTAATATTATAATTTTTTGCATATTTGAGTTTGTGTATTCTTCTAACATCTAAATGAGATGCGATAAGACGATCCTTCTTGAGCATCATCTAAGTTGTAGGAAAAGAAACCTAGTACATGAATAGAAGAGCTATTGGAAAGTTTCCAATGCCAAATAAGTGTTACAAGTTGCAAAGTTACGTGAATTCTACAAGGTATGTATACTAATTTTTTTCATTATTATAGTTGCAATATTGGATGGAAAGGTAAGTCCTAAGGTATGACAAGAATTTCACCCTGATGCATGCATATGAAAGTACATTTAATTTATGGTACATGTGATATATTGGTGCCCGTGATATTTGGAAATACATGGTGGATTTACTGATTTTACAAAGTTGACTAGAAACATTGAGTTTGGAATATGGTAACTTGACACTATTGTTAATGCTTGTGATAAACATCATGAAACTGTGAAAATAATATTGACACTCTTATTGATCTTGTTAAGGTTTTGTTATGCTTAGTAAATTCAACAAGTGGTAAAATTGGATGCCTTGACTTGATGTTGTGATTATGATCCTTGAAGTATGAAGATACACTTATATGGCACTAACCCTTGATGAATGTTTGGTGACATTTTCATATGTGAAGATGAAGCGACTAATGATGACTTGTTATGATATGTGTATGAGAATCCGATGTAGTTTGTGATATAACAATTTTATTTTAGCATGAAAATATTATGATAGACAAGTTGATGTTGCGAATGATGATGATTGAAGAAGCTTCTCATTTGTATGGAGAAAATCTTCATGATATTTTAACACCTAGTATTATTTGAAAAGAAGATACTTGACTATTGAAGGAAGGATTATGGACATGAATAACCATATGATGTTATTGAAGAAGTTTTGGCAAGTTCTAATTTTTCCAAAGAAGGTTTCTCCTAGTCCAATCTCCAACCACTGGGAGAAAGGCTTAAGGGTGTGGTTATAAGCTTCCCAAATGCATGGAATACGACCTATGGGTGTGGTTGATATTGTAGGATACAAAAACTAAAATATTGTGCCTAATATCACGAGCACACTATAATTATGACAGACTACATATATGGAGTAGATGATGGAGAGTTCTATGAGCATAAATAATTGTGTGGTTTGAAGTAATCTCCCTAGTCCTGGCATGTCTACATTGATAAGTTACCTAGTGTAGCCCGGAAGCAGTCCTGATCCAAACATATAAGTTTTTCCAAGGTGTGCCTTTGAATTTTTTATTTTATATGTTGATGATCTATTATTGACAGGTACTGAGCCTCTGATGATCAATTATAAGAGGGAGCTAGCCTCTAAGTTATAGGTGCAATATTGCGATATATACTCCCTGAGATATGAGTCTACATGGATACACTAATTTTGACTTGGTTTGAAATCATTGTCGATAGAAAGAGAACATATGTGTGTTGCTTTAGATTGGGATCTTCCATGACATTTTGATGAGTAGGAAATAGAAGTTCGTACATGGTTACTAGCATGACTAGTTGTGGGGAATTTTGGTTGAGGAAGCTCTTTGGAGAGTTTTTTGAGCAGGTTCTAGTTATGACAATGATATATTGTGACAATAAAAGGTAATTTGATTGGAAAAAAAATCTTGCATACTATTGGGACTGAGATATATCCTTGTGTTGAGACAATGATGTTGTATGAGACAAGCTTAGGCTTCTAGTTGTTTCCTCTATGAGAGGGAGGATGAATAAGGTATCCTTTTGTGACATGTATTTATTCTAACATAATATTTGATGTTATGTATTGTATGTATTGGAAATTATAGGATTGTTTCTCTTAGTAATGTATGAGGTAGTATGATTGAACTCTTTAGTGATTATAAGATATGAGCACGTTGATATGTTTCTGATTTACAGAGAGTCAGACTGATCGAGGACACTGAGATAGATCTTCCCTCCTGTCTAAGCTCTCGGGGTGAGGAATTGATATGTTAGGCTCCTAGGGTTGAGGGATCTTGGAAACTAGGGTATCACCCATATATGTTACCTATAGGGTAGAAGATGTATCTCCCCTATCTTGGTGCATACAAAGTATACCCCAGTTGGCATATGAATTTCCCACCCATTTGGCTAATGGGTGTTGGCTGCTTGAGTTACGCGTGATCCTTACTACTTATGGTAAGTTGAATCCCACTTAATCTAGAGATGTAGGTGTTCTACCATTGACTCTTGAGGGTTAATTTAGGAAGATCATAGTCATAACATTGAATCCCCGCTGGCAAAGTTTCCCGAGTCATAGCACTGGCTCCCCACTAGCAGAGATTCCTGAGTAGCAACATTGGCTTCTCACTTGCAGTGATTCTGGGTAGTAGAAGTGGCTCCCCGATGGATATAAGGTGGTATATTGGGATCCCCTCTGATATAAATTTTTTATTCTTTTAGATTTGAGTGTTCAACATATGAGCAGAGTAGAGATGAGAATAAATGATTAGGGATGAGCAGAGATGAGAAAAGATGAAATTTGTTGATAATGAGATACTTGTGATGGGACACATGTCGTAGTCGGAAATTTGTCCCTAACTAAGAGGGAGGGTTAATTTTTGGTAGCTCGAGGACAAATTCCCCCCTTTGGTAAATATTCCTCATAAAGGAAGACCCCTCCTAGCCCTTGGAAGAATTTAATTTGATTAAGGAAAAATATATTTTTAATATGAAAACCCATGTGTGCACGAAAGGACAGGTCAACCCAAAAGAGAAATTGGACACCCATGGATGGATATAAGTACAATTCAAGTGACCCTCATTTGGAAATAACCATCAACATTCTTATTTATTTATTTTGGCTCACACAAAGTTGGAGTGGTTCACAGAGATTGGTTTGTACATGCTCGAATTTGTAGGTTTTGAAGCTCACATGTGAGATCTAGGGTTTTGATTTGCAGTCGCAAGGTTGCCACACAGAATTTTTGGTTGCAACTGCATGCACACTGGCTTATCTATGCAGTTGGAGGGTTTCAACCACACACACATACACTGTCTTTATGTAGCTAGAAGCTATGATTTCATTCCATCAGATGACCACAAAATTCAACAGTTGACTGCAAATATTGACAATTGACAACAGAATTTTGAATCAGGGTTTTGATTATTAGCATTATTGGGTTCATCTCTTGGATGTTGTTTAGTTTACTTTGCTGTATAGCTTCGTGAAAGAAGAAATGGACCATTGTACTCTCTCTTTTCTGAAACATTCAATGAAAATATAATAAGAAGAATAATTTTAAAGGGTTTTACCACTTGTGGGATTTTTCTTTAGACTCCGATCAATCCTGGTGTCTCTATGTGTGAATGATTTTCTTTTATTATTCTTTTATGTTCTGTTGCAGTGATGATGATATTTTTATTTCTATATAATTGCATATGTTGTTTAATAATGTTATGATGATATGGGGTGAATTCAATGTGTAAATAATCAAATACAATTATCTAAATCAAAGAATAATATAGCCCTAATAAAAATTAATAAGAGAAAAACTGAATTTTTGGCTCCAAAATTATTCAAGTCGGCCTCCCTCCAAGTCAAATAAGCCCAGATAGAAGAGACACCCATTCGACCTAGAAGATAATTATATAAAGACAGTTCAACCTCATCCTCAAGGCAACAATTCGATCTCTCCCAAGAAAGAATCTTATAGGAAACCAATCAAAGGACAAGAAGGAAAAGAAGGACAAATTCATCTCTTTCTTTCTCTATCTAGCTTGCATGTGCGGAGGATCTCTCTCTCGAGATCACATACGTTTCTAAGCAGTTGTAGTTGTGGGGAATTTTTTTTTAGGAAGTTGCAGGACCTAAATTTTGGGTTTTTGGGCATTTACTCGGACGTTGAATTTTGGCCCAGGGAATAAAAAAAGTTCGAGTTCCTAGGGTAGATTGGAGGCTTGACTTGGAGGGTGTTGACCAAGTTTGACCATAGATTTTTTTACGATTAAGTTTGACCTAGTTGTTGATTAGAAGTCTAGGTGTGTCTCTTGTTGAAAAGAATAATTTCTCTATTGAAAAGGTTGTTGGGTTTTTCCCCCAACTGGGTTTTCCCATGGTAAATCTTGTGCTCTTTATGCATTGTGATCTCTATTGTCCTATTGTTTTTATATGGTTGAATTTATAAAGTGTAAATTCTTAATGATATACTGGAAAAATTAAAAAGAAGATTAACATCATTAGAATTATTATCATTTTTCATAAATATTGTGCTTGTATATATTGCACTTGAAAAATAAACAAGACAAAACAAGGAGATGGTCCTATTAGGGTTTCAAGATGAGTTTGTATAAATGTATTGTAATGGTATTGTTCATAGATGAATTTAAATAGTGAAGCACATATTTGTAAGAAATATAAAAGATAATTATGGATTGTATGTGAAATATTTTTTTCCTATTGCATCTAATGAGGCTAAGGCCTCACCAATAAATATATTTAAGGTTTTTCCATAAGACTGCAAGGAGTGTGACTACAATACCCCTAAAGCAGGAAACCATAAATGATGTGTTTTGAAAGGTTTAATAAACCCCTCAAATCCTCTCTCAAATAGAATTGGGAAGAGCTGTGAAGATGGCATGATTTTAGCACTACCCCTTATAAAACTTTCTTGCAACAAAATTGTTGTAAAAATTCTAGGGATATTTGTTCAATGTAAAAAAATTGGAAGTGAGTCTCTCAACCAACTCTAAATATATAAAGTCTCAACCTAACTTTATACCTTTCCATTACCAATGTGTCAAACCTACATCCATTTTCCAATTTGACCAAATTCTTCAAAAAATGATGGTGTGATTTTTCGGATGTATGTTATCCTTACCCCTAATCATCTCTTAATTCTAGAGTTGTTAGCATCTAGGATACTAATTTATTTAAACAAACAATTGGGTTGTATCATTTTGGAGGGATTGGAGTGTCAAATTTTGAGTTACTTCAAAAATTTTTACACCATGTTTGGTGGTGCCTAATGATATTTGGGGCATATGGTGTATCCTCAAACCTCATATTCTCCAAATTGGATTAACACATGCGAGATTATCCATGATAGATTTTCATGATGTGGATAGCTTCCGTAGTGGTTGCTTGATCTCAATTATGTGTTTTCTTTGCATTCTTACCTAGGATGTTGGAGCTCGCTTGATAGCTTTGTGGATGATCTTGATTGTTTCCACATAGAGAGGTTAACTTGCTTATATAACACCTTACTTAATAGGAGTGTCATTGCGCTTTTTAGAGGAGTGCATCAAGCCCAAGATGGCATGGGGTAGGTTGGATTCCTAGATGGAGGCTTGTAGTTGGCTTGGAAATTCTTGTGTTGTGATGTTTTTCTTGTAGAAGTAGCTAACAAATGGAATTATTATGCATATCTAAGGAAGAGTTATGGAGCTTATGTTGGCTTGAGATAGAGAGGTGTGGAGATACCTTGAGTAACTATATCATCTTGGGGCTTGTACTATGTGCAACATAGACCTTGAGTAGCTATATCACCTTGGAGCTTGTACTATGTGAAACATATGTTGAGGATATATACACTTGGAAGGGAGTACTTCACTTGTTTTAGGCTACATGAGGTTTTGGTAGGTTTCTTGTAAGGGCTTGGGTCCACATTACATTTTTGGCCACCCTTACCCTGTCATATATAAAGAGGGAGGATATTTTTGTAGAAAGTGAGGGTTATGAGGAAACGTTAGGAGGAGTCATGAAATTTAGAGAGAATTTATTGGCTTGTAGCTTGATATTTGTGAGATATAAGGGTTCATTGATTTGAAGAAGATGCTAGTGATTATCTCTCTCTCTCTCTCTCTCTCTCTCTCTCTCTCTCTATATATATATATATATATATATATATATATATATATATATATGAGTTTCTAGTGTTTCATGATCTTTTTAGTGTATATTGAAGTCTAAGGTTAGATTTTCTTCTCTTGGAGGTTTGAGATTACGATTACGTAACCTAAGGTGTATTTGGTGAAGAATAAGAAGAGAATCACATATATATATATATATATATATATAGTTTCTAGTGTTTCATGATATTTTTAGTGCATCTAGAAGTATAAGGTTAAATTTTCTTTTCTTAGATGTTTTAGATTACGATTTTTTAAATTGAGGTGTATTTGGTGAAGAAGAAGAAGAGAAGTAGACATATTTTCACCGAGGACTTTATTAAGTGATTCTTGAATGATGGAGTTCCTTGGTTGAGCTAAGATTTCTGTTGGTTTTTCTTAGCTAGGGATTTAGGGATCCAGTGGATTGCATTAGACTTATGATAAGGATATAGTACATACAATAACTCCATCTTATGTTATTAATGAAATTTTCAATTGTCCTACTGTTACACTAAAAATTGTCACCTTGACATTCTGCTAACTGTATGAGCTCATTAACACTCATACATGCCTCCTCTGCAAGTCTTACAACCTTTGTTCCTCATTCCAAGCCCTAAAAAATGGAGGAAAAACCCTTAAAACTCAAAAAGCCTTGGGTACGCAGGTAACATGAAGCCTGCCTGCGTTCCTAGCTAGGGTACGCAGGTAATGTGAAGAGGAACTGCGTTCTAGAACGCAATTTTCCAGTGTTATGCCTGCGGAACCCTGTAAGATCAAAAAAGCGAGAAATCAAAGTGAAAAAGTTGATTTTTGGTCAATTCTGGAAGGTTCTAGATGAGATTTTTTGGGGATGAGTATGCTTTAGTAAGGTGCATGTATCCCACACCTTAAGGAACTAATCCCTTGATGTGAGGAGCCTATCCCTTTGAAGGAGGGTTCTATCCCTTTAAAGGTGGAATCCTAACCTCCTCATCTGCTCTATAAAAGGAGGCATTGAGTAGCCTCAAGGGGTTAAGTTAAGATTTTGTTAAGAAGATTTTTAAGGGAAGATTTTTGAGTTGAAGTACTGTTAAGATTTAGATTTGTTTCTGCTGAGCTTTTGAGAGGAAAGATCACATACCTCTTTGTGCTCCTGGAGGAAGAGTGCAAGACTTACGTAATTTTTAGATTTGATTTTTAACCATATATGTTATTCAATATTGTTATTTATAGATATATATGCCTTGTTGATTTGACATAAGCAAAGTAAAATTTTTTAAGTGTTTTGACACCATAATTGAAGAATTTTAGGATTTTTTTGTTGTTATATTGGCTATAAAAGTGAATTTTCATATTTAGTTTGTGCATGAAAATTTTTCCTTAGCAGCCTAAAAATTATCAAGACACCTTGGTATATTTTCTCCTTGAATTTCCTATAAGATTGGATTGTTAGAGTGAAATATTGTAGCTCTTTAGATGTTGTATTATACTATATTTCATAAATTATAGCAACAATGCTAAAATTACAAGAAAAAATTAGGAAACCTATAGGATTAGAAATGAAAACTTTGAACTTTGAATTTTTCGAAATTTGTACATGGTATCAAAGATTTTTTATTCTAATATCACTCTATTAAAAGAGGGCTAGTTGGGATTACCTAGAAAGGTACTTCACTATGTTGGGTGTGATGCCCTAAGTTTCTTGGGAGGAGAAGTTGAACCCTAGAATGTTTTTTTCTACTCCATGAGTTGCTAATTTTGTTCCTTGGGGACTTTTTCATAGCATGCAACATGACTCTTAATGTTAGAGTGCATGATAGATTATATGGGGCTTCCAATTTTGTTCCTTGAAATCTCAAGATTAAGATCCTCATGGAGGAAGTTGGGAACATGTTGGGGAGATTTTATAACTTATCAATCCAAAATATTTGATTGCTCCTCAAAACAAGAATTCCAAATTTAAGTGAATCATTATGATTATGTAGAGGATAATTTCATCTCACACATTTAAGATAAAAATACAAGTAAAAAAATGTTTGATACTTTTGGTGGAGTTTCAAAATTTTTGTTCTTCTTGACATATGATTTTGTGAAACCATCTTTCAACCATTCATATGAGCAAGACCAATACTATGTTGAGATACTTGAACAAAATTAATGAATTTAAGGATCACTTGGATATCATTAGAGAAAATATATAGGATCAAGTGTCGGTGCTCATTTCCTTAAAGGGACTTCCTTCTTAAATTCTTTTTGTTCAAGGTGTTTGTTCTTGAGAAAATGTTCCCAAAATATCCAAAGGTTTGGGTTTATTGTGTGTGAAAATAAATCAAATTGTAGTGTTATTATAAGTAACAACATGAACTATAAGTTATTGGCCTCATCAAGAAGATGAAGAAGGGTAGAAGGAAAGGATTTAAGAAGAAGAAAGACAAAAATACATGGAAAAAGGATTTGAGTAATATCATATATTTTTGATGTCATAATATGGGACATTATGCCAACCAATGTCCACGGGAGAAGAAGAGAAATGATATGAAACATTGTTTCAATTGGGACTATAGTAGTTATCAAGAAGATTAACTATCAATTTAAGATTTCCTTTTCCATGTCCTCTTATTTGAATTCCAAAATTTCCTATTGTTCAATGTTATGTGGGTAGTGGGGCGTCAAGACGAATTACATACAATAGATTTAGCCTAGTAAGAGGGAGGCATGAATTTGAAGGTTGGAGTCAACACCACATAACCTGGGAGAATATTTGGCTCCATTTATTTTTTAATGTCATTAGATGACGTTCTTTAGTTAAGTGATATTATGTTTGGTTCCTTGTTTTATTGTAATACATCATAAGTGATTGTAATCTAGCTAGTCCCAGGAATTTAGCTAGAGGGGTGAGATAGGGTAGACTTTATAGGTTACTTTATGATCCACTAAAACATGAACATTCTAGTAAAACATTGGATGAGTGTTTTAGTGTTAAGGGTCATTGAGATGACGTACGAGTGTATGTATCTTCAGTGAAGTAAAGTGTACCTCCTAGGAGATATGTCAATCATCTTGCATTTCTTTATTCCATGTGTGTTGTTATCACTACCCCCAACTTCCCAAGGCTGGGAGTGGGATTGAAGGAAGGTAACCACAAACCAAGCTTTAGGTCAGGTTGCTAGCCCTACCAGGACCAGAGAGGGCTCTCTCAATGTCACTTTGTAGTCAATGAAATGACTGAATAACTAATGATCTTAGGCTATGTATATAAGCTCAGTAAATAGGGTTTTTGTTTGGTGTTTCTTGTGCTAGATAGGAAATGACAGTTAGGGGACTAGATCTAGGGTTTAGGTCAAATTTAAAGGTCAAGTTTCATAGATATAGATGAGGCCAGGTAGGTAGCTTGAAAGTATGCTTAGTTTGTCATTGCGTATAGGATGAAATGATAAAAAAACTGAATGAGCATTGAGGTGAATTCATTAATTTATAATAACATAGACATATAATGTAAATATTGTTAAGACAAAGCATGAAAAGGCATGATTTTTGCTTATAGAATAATAATATAAACACATAGAAGCATGTATATGAAAGAGGAAAAAATATCATTCAACGTGATAAGATAAACATACAGATAAAGTACAAATTATCCAAGGCATACCATAGGATTCTCAATACAAATTCTGCAACATTCTCTTTGATTTCATTCCAAAATGCTTGTACAATTGCTCCACTGCAAAAAACAAGTCCCCAACCCAAGAAAAGACTCAAGTGGGTCTAATTATAGAAAATATGAACAATGACACCTCATAGGGTCGAAATCCCATCCAAAATGCGTCATAATTACATAGGATGAGTCACTTCCTAAAATCTAGGGAGGTTTGAAACCATTCCTTCAAATTCAGCTAATGACTAGGGGTGTGTGTCCCCCACATTAAATTACATGTTTCCTCATAATAAAAGGAAAAAACCAACTCAATTACTCCAATGTCAGCTCAGAGGACAACAAAACCTTAAAAAACTGACTTTTTGGGGGCTTAACAAGTGTCCCAAGGAATCCTATGTAGATGCGTAGCACCATTTTACAGATGTGTAACACCCTTTTTCAGATGTGTAGCACCACTTTGCAACTGATTTTGAGGGACTTTTGGGACTCCAAATCCAAATCTGGAAGCTAGGTCAACTAGCCTTGTGTGTCTAATTTCTAGAACATCTTGAATTTTGAAAAAATCACCCACTAGAAGGCCTCCAAAAGTTGATTCTCCCAACCTTACTCCAGATGCATAGTGATATTGCAAAAACAATGGCAGAAGCATAGAAAACTGGTGGTTTTTTGGATTTTTTTGCAAAAATAGAGCTTCTCATGCAAAAAGGATTCCTGATCTGTGATGTACTCATCAAAATGCATCCAACCATGTAAGCCACTCATCAGGTTGCCTAGGAAAAATCATAACACCTTGGCGCAACACATTTGTGGAGGAAAAATTTTTAGATTAGTGCAAAAATCATCAAAAATGCAAAAAGTGCTCAAAATTGTTCAATTTTTTTTCTATAAGACCTAAGGAGGATGGGATAAATAGCCATGGATGCCTCATCAAGTAGTTCTAGGTTTTATTTCTTCTCAAGCTTCATTTGAGCCTCTTTAAGCTTCTTTTTCACCTGTTTGAGCCTGATTTGTGGAATTTTATTCTTGGCACAATAATGATTGGCCATATGCCTCTGGAGGTTGTTGTTCTTATTGGATTTCTTTAACAGCTTCTCAAGGTGCCCATTGATCCTATAAAGCCAATACTCTCTATCTTGATTGATATCATCAAGAATCAACTCATCAAAGGTCTGCCAACTTGGTTTAGGAGCTACTAATTCTCTTTCTCTCTGAAGCGCCTTTTTGAGGCCCATTGTCCTTGTATTCTTATTTTTGTTTCAACCTCTGCATCCTCCAGCTCATCATCATCTGCAATATTTTTTCCCTTACCTTTGTCTGCATCAATATGTACTTTGAGTTTGTCTTTAAGGATAAATTTCACCTTTAATTGAAAATTTTCTTGTTGTAGGAAAGTAATTTGAGAATTTGCAAATGAGAATACCTCCCTCGGCTCTGATATTTCCTCATATTTCTCTTTAATGATTTCTTCAAATGATTTATCCTCAAATTTTTATTCCATGTCAACATCTAGTGAACCTGTTCATCATGTTGGTGCAATGGTGATTCAATCTGATGCACGAGTGGCTACTCCTCTATTTCTCTTTGCTCAGCTATAGTATTAAGTGTAGATAAAATTTTGATGGATTTGGGAGAAAATACATTTCTCTTTCCCTTATCATAGGTGTGAGTGACCTCAAAAACCCTAGGAGACTTTGAAATCTGAGTTTGCAGGTTGGAAGAGACAATCTCCATTAGTTGTGCTGATATTATGGTGATGGTATGCTATGAAGGACAGGAGGAATAGTAGTGGGCATTGCTGCTACTTTCTCTATGAAGGTTTCCCAAGTCATGTTGATGGTTTAGAAAATTAGTTTGAATAAGCCATGGTGGAATAGACTTGGAAATGATCTTTTTTTTTTTATATGAACCTTCTCATTCATTCTAAGAAAACTTCTATACAAGTAATTTGGAAACTCAAGTGGTTTAGTAGAGGTAAAGTGCATCAGTAATCTGATATGGTACCTGTACAACCTAGATAATCTCTCTTCACATGTGAAATATCTCATAATTAACCTCATAAAAGGAGCATATTTGTCAAGGAGGTGCCTGAAAGGGAAAATTTACTCAGGGTTCTCTCTAGCATGAGGTTTGAGGAACAATTTGTAATATTCAAGGTCTATGTCCATGCCCTTAAAAAAAATTTGTCCATGAATAGGTATAAATGTTGCTAAAGAAATCAAATCTGCTGATAAGTTGAACTCTACACCTACAATGATGGCCTTTCCCATACTGAAACTAGTGGAAAATAAGCTTGTCAATTGGAGATGACAACCTTCTTCCATGATTTTCTCACAGATTCTCAAGCACCCAATATTCTCAAAGCATCTTTTGGAAAAAGGTGAGGCATTTAATTCTTGAAAGGTGGAGGGCTCAAATCTAATGTGGAGCCCTCCTTTATGGATTTCATTCTCACTCTCCGTAATATCTATGAAAAGGATAAACCCTAGGTGTTTAGGATGTAGTGGGTATGTGCAGTGAATCTAGAAAAACAAAGGACAGGTATAGGATAGGTTTGGAGGGTGAGATGAAGGGTAATGAAGCCAATATAAATTCCCAAAAAACTTTCAGAGGCAGGGTTGTTGTTAGCTTCACAGTATAAGTGAAATTTGGTGAAGTGGGTATGATAGAGGTGGTTAAATTAGGAAAACACAATAATTTCCTATTTTTCCAATGGAAAAGTAGTAATAAATTAGGGTCTTATGGAAATCATTCTTGGGAGGGTGTGGACGGTGGGGAATGATAGGATAGGCTTTGTGAAAGGTTTATGAGGGTTTTAAATGATAGAGTTAGGGTTTATTCCACTAAAATCACTCAATGATAGGAAAATATAAAAATGTAGTGGGAGAGAAGGTAAACAAGAAAATCAATGCCCTACTTGATAAATTGACTTTGAGGAGGATGCCAGGTGTCCACTTACTGTTGTAGAAACCTTGTGCTGTGATTTTGGAGCTTAGATGAGTGATTTGGGAGAAAAAAACCCAAAAGCGTAGCACACTCACAGATGTGTAGTGTAGCCTTCTATATGCATAACACAACCTTCCAAATGCGTAACACAACCTTCCATATGTGTAACACAACCTTCCAGATGCGTAACATAGGCTTTTTGGAGCAGTTTTCTTGATTTTCTTCCAAACCTTGACAATAATGGATCAATGCTAAAGGTAAGAGAGGATCTCTAACAAACATGAAAAGAGAAAATGAGTTGAATAAGCCTTCTTTTTCCTCTTTATAACATCTTGAAATGCCATTTTGTCTTTTAGTGAAACCAAAAACTTTGAGGAAATTTTTTCATTTTTGGAACAATTTGACAATGAAAAAAGTTTTGAAATAAGACAAATTGTCTTACTTAATTCCCCTAACTAGGCTAACTCCCTTTAAAATATTTATATGTTCGCCCTTTTTGGTGACATATTTGAATTTTTCAGTGGCAAAAAAAGGACACCTAGACAACATACCTAGATGGAGATGGAGTGTCTGATCTAAGAATATAAATGAAAATGAGTGACGTGACCTCTAAGATGATGATGGCCATGGTTGGAATGAGGGGAGAAACATTTTTTACCTAGACCATATGCAGTGACCAAAATTGATTTGAAAACTTGTTTGAAAAGACAAAATTTTCGACCTACGACTACTAAAATATAAACTAAAAGAGCATATTTTATCACTAAACATATTGACACTAAAATTGGCTCCAACTGGGGATGGAAACTCCTTTAGGAGGTGTCAATAACACCGTAGACTAGGTAGCCTTATCCATTGGGCGATGGAGTAAAAAACTAGAAATAAAAAAACTTTGACAAACTTGAAATGATGAAATAAAATTGGAAATGAATTTGACTCAAAAAATGACTTGACTCTGACTTAACAACTGATTGAAACATTTTTTTTTATATTTTTGAAAGAAAATACATGAGTTTAATATAGATGTCTCATGGCCTTCTCCTCGGGCTTCAAAATTTTGCAACAACTTCCTTATTCTTGGAAAACAAATAAAAATGATATGTACAATGAAAGTGAACCTCTTCTTCAATGATCATGTAAGGTAATGTTTGAGGAACCTACCATTGATTTGTCCTCCCAGAACTTCCTGCCCTTCAAGATATTCTAATAAAAATTCCTTATTACCTCTGAATGCAGTAACCTTATAAGGAACTTTCCATAGATTATCAAATTTCTTGTGCTTAACTTTGTCTTCATTTTGGGCATCCAAACGAAGAAAAAAATTTACTAGCTTAAAATAATTAGCTTTGGTCTTCTTATCATAAATATTATTTATTTTCTCTTGAATTTTTGAAGTGTGACTGAAAAATTCATCTCTTGATTGCTATAGATGAATCATTTGGTTGATTCTTCGTTGGATATCATTTGGTTCACTGTCGATATCTTGTAGAATATTAATCATTGGTACAGCTAAAGAAGTATAGAACACTATGTCAACACAATACACAAGCTAGAAAGGCAACATGTTGATTGATCTTTTCATGCTAACTTTGTCTGCCCATAGAGCATTGGTGAGCTTTTTGTGCCAATTTCTCTTATTCTCATCTAGCATCTTCTTGATTATGTTCACTAAATATTTATTTGACGATTCAGCCAAACCGTTGCCTTGAGGATAGTATGTTGTAGAATGACCAATCCTAATGTGATACTTATCACAAAAGTCAACCATATTTTTGGACTTAAAGGTGGGTGCATTGCCAGTAATGATTTTATATGGACAACCAAAACAAGACAAAATATTGTTCGCTAAAAATTGAATAATGACAGTATCAGTAGCTTGCCTTGTGGTGATGACTTCAATCCATTTAGTGAAGTAATGATTGGTAGTGACTATCCACTTGTGCTGGGTTGATGATGGAGGATGGATTTTACCAATGAAGTCAAGTCCCCATTGCTAGAATGGTGCTTGCACTTCAATTGGTTTCAAGGGCAAAGGAAAGAGCTTTCTCTTTCCCTGAAATATTTGACATTCGTGACAACTCATGACTGTTTGATAGACATCAGAGAATAGACTTGGCCAATAGAAACTCGCCCTCAAGATCTTATTTGTTGTAGTCTTCTAGTAAATATGACCGCCAAAGTCACCTTTATAAAAGTCACTCATCACTTTTTCAACTTCTCCTTCAACCAAAAAATTCAACAAAACTCCACCCATATCTTTCCAATACAAAACATTGTTAAGGATGCAATACTTGAGAGCTTTCAACTTCAACCTCTTGCTCCTGAGATAATGAAACAATAAAATTAATTTCCAAAGCATGTAGATTTGAGTCCACCATAAGCTTTGCGAGGCCTTGTCCCTTGATCATATTTGTAGGCTTGATTTTGAAGTCATACTCCAACATAACAACGATCCATTTTCCACGCCACCCTTCAAGATCATTGCACGTGAGCACATCTTTGACAGTAGTGTTTGGGACATATGCAATGACATGAGAGTGGAGAATATAGACCCGGAAGTCCTTTAATGCTTTGACTAACACCAAGGCCTATTTATCAATGATATTGTACTTCAAGGCTACATCTCTTATTGTTCTACTGAAGAAGGAGATGGGTCACTCCGTGTTCTGATTTTTCTTTTTCATAAGGACAACAACTAGAGTATGCTCCGAATCTAATGAAAAAATGATGAAATCAAGTGTGTAATCTGGACTAATAATAATAGGAGTGTGAGATAAAGCCAATTTAAGTCGATTAAATTACTTATTTTCCTCTTCAAACCATTTTTAATTCACTATATTTCTTCAACATATTAGTAATTTTCCTCAAGTGTTCAGCAAGAATGGGAACAAACCTTCTTAAAAATTTGATTTTTCCATTGAACAACTGGATTTCCTTCTTGCTCCTAGGATAGTCCAAAGTATGAATTGATTTAATCCTTGAAGGATCTGTTCGAATACCATCTTTTGATATGATATGGCCAAGAAATTTACCTTCCTCCAGAGCAAAAAGGCTCTTCTTTGGGTTCAACGATATGCCAAACTCTTTGCGTCTCTCAAAAATTATTTTCAAGTGTTGTAGGTGCTGCTCATCTGTCTTGGGAAAAAATAGTGATGTCATCAAGATAGATGACCAAAAATACATCCTTTTCATTGAAGAAATCAATATCCATTTCTCACTGAAAATTCGCCCCTGCATTCTTCAATCCAAAGGGCATTTTGGCGTACATGAAGGTGCCCCATGGTGTTGTAAATGTTGTCTTTCTGGGTGTACTAAAATTAGATTGTATCTATAATATCCATCCAGCAATGAAAGTCTAGAAGATCCAACTACCCTTTGCAGAATATGGTCCATATTTGGTAATGGGTAATTGTCTTTCAGCAACACTTTGTTCATATTTCTAAAATCTATACGCAAACGTATCTCTCCTGCCTTCTTCCTTACTGGCACCAAATTAGACATCCAATTTGAAAAGCGAAATGCAACTATAATACCAGCAGTAAATAATCTATTTACCTCTTTTTGAATGGAGGGAAGCAACTTGGGATTCATTCTCCTTAATTTCTGGAGGAAAGGCTTGTGATCTGGATTTAAGGGAATCATATGCTGGATTATACTCTTATCATACAATTTTAGATTAGATTATTCCCAATCAAATACATCAGTAAACTGAGACATGAGGGCTGTGTATTTACGTTTCATCTCTGAGCTGAAGGATTTTGAAATTTTGACCATCTTTGGCTTTTCAAGAGTGCCACGGTTGAGGTCTTCAAATCCCACTTCTATTGGCAACATGGTCGGTTTGCATGAAACATCATCTTGATCGAAAGGTTCCTTGAAAGACACTAGACCCCTTGGAATGGAATTGTATTTCAACTGAATTACTTACATTTCTACTGCATGGAATTCTTGGCCATCTTCATAGCACTGGATATCCATTTGTGAATTCACAAATTCCTCTTCTGTCTGTAAGAAGTTTCTAATATGTTTATCATCTTGAAATACCTGCTAATAATGAACATTATCTAGAATAGTAGGGCAATGTTTGACGTTTATATCATACTTCTTATTACGATACAATGAAATTTGAAACGTGCTGGCTGAAGGGGCAAGAGAATCAACAATAACATTGTTGTCCCTATAGATCAATGAAAAAGTATATTCAGTGAAGGTCTTGAGTATATATAACACTACAATTCAGTAATTTCGCATCCTAGGATGCTTGGCCTAGTATTCCCCTTTGGCTTGTTTTATTACCAGCTCGGAGTCACCATACACATAAATTTTCTTGGCACCTAACTTCCTGAGAATTTTCAGACCAGTTATCAAAGCCTCATACTCTACTTCATTGTTCCAACAGTTGAATTTCAACTTGTAAGAGGACATTCGAACGTTGGGAGGCATATTAAGTGACTGATTTATAGGGTTGTGAATCCACACTCCAATGTTGTCCTCTTCCTTTTCCAAGGCTCCATCGAAGTCCATGGTCCACAAACAACTTTCTTCATCAGGAAGTTGCAAATCAGATGAATGAACTTTACTTTCTACTTGAGAGAGTTTTTTTGTACCAAAAGGTTCTATTTCTTTCATTGTTTCATTTCTATTTTGAGATGATGCACTTGGTTCCAAACCCTTTGGCATATTTTCTTGATTTTCTGCATTTGCAATTCCTAAAATATAATTTTAAAATTATGAATTTTATGTTTTCTCTTCAATAATTTTTTTTGAAGATGGTGAACATTCATCATTTAATAAGGTAAAGGAATATAAATCCGTGTGAAAAACATGTATGGGGTGATTATTAGGCTTTTCTCTGCTACTGATCATGTACTTCATTTTAATTTCCTGGTATATTTTTTTGAGTGGACCAAAGACTGGTATGGTAGCATATGAAAATTCAAGATACAAGGTACCTATAAGCTTTGCTCCCCATGACCGAGAGAGAAACATTCCATATCTAGGAGGGATATTAGCCACAACAACATCTATAAGGACATTCTTGGTTGGGATTTTCTCTAAAGGCACCACTAGGTATTTAATGAGGCCAATACTTTTCACCCTCCCTGAATCAAATGAATAAAGATCATAGTAAGGTATTGTGATATCCAAGCCTAATTTGTCCATAATGGCCTTAGGCATAAGGTTATGAGAAGCTCCAGAATCAAGCATGGCGTTATGGAGGATAAAATCATGGGTTTTGAGGCTAAGATAAAAGGGATGGACCTCACTATATTCTAAATCACCATCAACAACAGGACTAAATAGAAGTTCCGGTTGATCATCACTCACATTAACCATGTCAGACATCTAATCCACCCTAAGAAACTTAGCTACCTCAAACTTACATTGGTCGTTCTTGACTATTTCAGTTAGAGGAATGGAAAATTTCAACTTTGTGATTTCATTTTCAAGACTAAAAAGAGCATAATGTTTTTCTACCTCTTTCAATGATGCATCTTCATTCTCGAGCTGATCTTTGTGTGAAATATCCTTCTTCTATCCTCCATCTTGTACTTATTTATCCTTATTCTAACTGCTGGTAGAAGCTTCATTTCCTTTAGCATGATTTGTAACAATAGGTCCTTTGTCTTTTCTTTAATTCAAAACGGAAATTTCTTTATGATGAGCATCTATTTGAGCATTCTATTTTTTTTGATTGGAGGTTATGGGAACATTCCTACTCCTCAAACCATATTGCCTCTATAATTGAGTAGGATAATTCTGATATCCCCTCTGATAATATTATGTCCATACTGATAGCATGTCATCATTTGAAAAGACATTTTCCTGATCGTCTGGTGTATAAATTTCTGTAGAAAACTGATCTTATTCAGTGAGGAAAATAGGTTGTTGATTTTCCTCAAATAAATGATTCTCGCCAGAAATTTCTTCTTCATCTTCTTCATCAGGGGCTTCAGTGTAGTTCTACTAAAATGGAGTGTGAATTTGTTTCTGACTTTGTGGATCTTGACCCCTCTGTTCCCTTTGCTTGATCCAGTACTGAGGTTGCTGATTTTGACCCATGAAATTATGATTTCTAATGGAGGGTTCAACTTGTCTATCAGCAATGGAAATTTTATCCATCATCTTATCCATGGTTTTGATCAAGGTGTCTAATTTTCCGTCTGATGAAGTATATGTTTCTTCCTTGATAGTGACCCTTTTCTCCCTCTTGATTTTAGACTTTTTGATAATCAAATTAGCTTCCATGCTTATGAATTTCTCTACATTTCTTCAAGAGTTGATGGATTTCTTTCCCTAAGCTAGTAAGCCATGTCATGATCGATACCATCAGGATAGTGAAGTAAATAAAGGCGTGGAGGAGGATTGATATTCTCAAGAACTGAATCATATATTTTATTGAAGCCGGCTATAAAGTATTGCTCAAACTCATTGGGATTCCTTTGCAAAGTGTTATACTCAGCTAGTATATGCAATGGATTGTTCTTCTCCTCCCATTTCTCCATAAACAAGTCAATTGGTTGTTGTGATGTAGCTACAGCACCAACTTTTAGAGTGTGAAACCATTTCTATACCTCTCCTAAGAAAATTTACGCTAAGATGCGCATCTTGGTATCCTTATTGTTGATTTATTAAAGATATATGAAATCAAACACTTTGAAAATGTGTTGGTAAGCAATGTCCTCTGATGTTCCATAAAAAAGGGGCAATATTTGACCATAATTTGAGGTAGTACAGTGAGTTTTTGGGGTAAGATCAGTGTTGCAAATCTGGCCATGATTAATGGAGGGGGTTGCAAAGGTGCTGATGGAGTAAGAACTTGCAGAGGTAATGATGGAATGAAAGGAAGAAATGATGATGTGTATGTATGAAAAGGTGTAATGACAAGTGGTGAAGCAAAAGCCCGTTGTTGGTATTGGAAATAAGCTCTGTTTGAATTTTCTTGAAACTTATCCACCAAACCTTTAAGTTTGTAGACATTAGACCATAATTCACCATCAACCTCGGAATAACAAGACTTACAAAATGGTACAAAGGTATTAAAATAAATAGGATCAAAGATAGTTTATGAAAGAAAGGTTTCAGATTTAGACCTGAACAAAGATGTTTCAATTTTAGAATTATAGGACAAACCTTTTGAAGAAACTATTGTAGGAAAGGAATTTGATTTTACATGTGGAGGAATAGCTCTTCTAACTTTCTGAGACTTGGTTTTCTGCTTTCTTAAAATACTCTCAGGGTCATTAACAACTGGTGAGGGATTTGGGTCTGGATTTGACCTAATATGTCTTTTAGGAGCCAACTTAGATAGGAATTTGGACTTTGGCTCGAATTTTAAGAACTCAACCTTTTTCAAATGATAGATATTGTCACCCACAAGTCTAACCTTCAGTGAATCAAAGAAATTTTCCTAGGGAAGGTTTTGCAATTGCTCCCCGACAATGGCGCCAAAAATTTTATCACTCACCCCAACTTCCCAAGGCTGAGAGTGGGATTGAAGGATGATAACCACATACCAGGCTTTAGGTCAGGTAGCTAGCCCTACCAAGACTAGAGAGGGATCTATCAATGTCACTTTGAATTCAATGACATGACTAAATATCTAATGATATTAGGCTAGGTAAATAAGCTCAGTAAATAGGGTTTTTTTTTTGGTGTTTCTTGTGTTGGATATGAAATGACAGTTAGGAGACTAGGTCTAGGGTTTAGGTCAAATTTCAAGGTCAAGTTGCAAATATATAGATGAGGTCAGTTAGGTAGCTTGAAAGCATGCTTAGTTTTTCATTGTGTATAGGATGAAATGATAGAAAATATGAATGAGCACTGCGGTGAATTCATTCATTTAGAATAACATAAACATATAATGTAAATCTTGTTAAGACAGAGCATGAAAAGGCATGATTTCTGCTTATAGGCTGATAAGATAAACACATAGAAGCATGTATATGAAAAAGTAAAACATATCATTCAACATGATAAGATAAACATACACAAAAAGTACAAATTCTCCAAGGCATACCACATGGTTCTCAACTCAAATTCTGTAACACTGTCTTCGATTTCATTCCAAAAGGCTTGTACAATAGCTCCACTACAAAAAAAAACTATCCAACCCGAGAAAAGACTCAAATGGGTCTAATTATAGAAAATATGAACAATAAAACCTCATAGGGTCGAAATCCCATCTAAAATGCATCATAACTACATAATATGAGTCACTTCCTAAAATATGGGGAGGTTAGAAACCATTCCCTCAAATTCAGTTAATGACTAGGAGTGTGTGTCCCCCACATTAAATTACATGTTTCCTCATAATAAAAGGAAAACACCCACTCAATTACTCTAATTCTAGCTCAAAGGATAGCGAGACCTCGAAAATATGAAATTTTTAGGGCTTGAGAAGTGTCCTGAGGAATCCTATGCAGATGCGTAGCGCCATTTTACATATGCGTACTGCCCTTTTATAGATGCATAACGCCACTTTGAAACTGATTTTGAGGGAAGTTTAGGACTCCAAATCCAAATATAGAATATAGGTCAACTAGCCTTGTGTGTCTAGTTTCCAGAACAACTTGAATTTTGAAAAACCACCCACTAGAAGGCCTCCAAAAATTGATTCTCCCAACCTTACTCCATATGCATAGCACCATGTCAAAAACAATGGCAAAAGCATAGAAAACTAGTGGTTTTTTGGCTTTTTCTGCAAAACTAGAGCTTGTCATGAAAAAATGGTTCCCGAGATATGATGTACTCATCAAAATTCATCCAACCATGTAATCCTTTCATCATTTAGGTTCCCTAGGAAAACTCTTAACACCTTGGCGCTGCGTATCTGTGGAGGTTGAATTTTTAGATTAGTGAAAAAATCATAAAAAATGCAAAAAGTGCTCCAAATTGTCCAATTTTTTTTCTATAATACCTATGAAGAATTGGATAAACAACCATGGATGGCTCAATAATGAAGTCTATGTTTATTTCTCATAAAGCTTCATTTGAGCCTCTTTAAGCTTCTTTTTCACCTGTTTGAGCCTGATTTGTGAAATTTTGTTCCTGACGTAATAATGATTGGCCATATGACTCTGGAGGTTATTGTTCTTGTTGGATTTCTTCAACAACTTCTCAAGGTTTTGATTAACCCTATCAAGCCAATACTCTTTTTCTTGATTGATCTCATCAAGAATAAACTCATCAAAGGTCTACCAACCTAGTTTAGGAGTTGTTGATTCTCTTTCTCTCTTAAGCACCTTTTTGAGGCCCATTGTCCTTAGTATTCCTTCTTTTTTTCAACCTCTGTGTCCTCCAACTCATCATCATCTACAATATCTTTTCCCTTACCTTTTTCTGCATCAACTTTTACTTTAATTTTGTATTGGAGGAACAGTTTTACCTTTAATTAAAAACTTTCTTGCTGTAGGAAATTAATTTGAGAATTTGCAATTGAGAACACCTCCCTCAGCTCTACTATTTCCTTATATTTCTCTTTAATGATTTCTTAAAATGATTTATCCTCAACTTGTTCTACCATGTCAACATCTAGGGGCGCTTATTCATCATGTTGGTGCAATGGTGATTCAATTTGATGCATGAGTGGTTGCTCCTCTATTTCTCTTTGCTCAGTTATAGTATCAAGTGTAGATACACTTTTGATGAATTTGGGAGCAAAGACATGTCTCTTTCCCTTGTCATAGGTGTGAGTGACCTCAAAAACCCTAGGAGCCTTTTAAATTTGAGATTTCATGCTAGAAGAGACAACCTCCATTGGATGTGTTGATACTGATGGTAATGGTATGCTATGAAGGACAGGAGGACTAGTACTGCGCACTGTTGCTACTTTCTCCATGAAGTTTTCCCAAGTCATGTTGATGGTTGAGAGATTATGCAATACAATGAGTTTGACTAAGCCATGGTGAAATAGACTTGGATAATGATATTTCTTTCTACTCTAAACCTTCTTAGTCATTCTAAGAAAACTTATGTATAAGTAATTTGGAAAGTCAAGTGGTTTAGTAGAGGTAAAGTGCATCAATAATCTGATATGGTACCTGTACAACCTAGAGAATCTCCCTTCACATGTGAAATATCTCATAATTAACCTCATCAAAAGAGCATATTTGTCAAGGAGGTGTCTGAAAGGGAAAATGTACTCAGGGTTATCTCTAGCATGAGGTTTGAGAACAATTTGTAATCTTAAAGGTCTATGTCCATGCCCTTAAACCACTTTTGTCCATGAATAGGTATACTTATTGTTGAAGAAACCATATCTGCTGATAAGCTGAACTCTACAACTACAATTATTGCCTTCCCTATACTGAAAATAGTGGCAAATAAGCTTGTCAATTGGAGATGACAACCTTCTTCCATTATTTTATCACAGAATCTCAAGCATCCAGTCTTCTCAAAGAATCATTTGGAAAAAGGTGAGGCATTGACTTCTTGTAAGGTGGAGGGCTAAAATCTGATGTGGCACCCTCCGTTGTGGATTTTATTCTCACTCTCCATAATATCTATCAAATCGATAAACCCTAGGTGTTTAGGATGTAGTGGGTATGTGCAGTGAATCAGGAAAAACAAAGGACATTGATAGGATAGGTTTGGAAGGTGAGATGAAGGGTAATGAAGGCAAGATAAATTCCAAATTTTTTTTGGAGGTGGGGTTGTATGTTAGCTTTAGAGTATAAGTGAAATTTTGTGAAGTGGGTATGATAGAGGTGGTTAAATTAGGAAATCATAGGAATTTCCTGTTTTTCCAATGGAAAAATAGTAAGAATTTAGGGTTTGACGGAAATGATGCTTAGGGAGGGTGTAGATGGTGGGGAATGATAGGAAAGGGCATGTGAAAGGTGTATGAGGGTTTTAAATGACAGGGCTAGGGTTTATTCCACTAAAAGAACTCAATGATAGGAAAAGATAAAAATGTAGTGGGAGAGAAGGTAAACAAGAAAATCAATGTCCTGCTTTATAAATTGACTTTGAGGAGGATGTGACGTG
The DNA here is from genome assembly GCA_034641835.2 of Pinus albicaulis. Classification (NCBI taxonomy): domain Eukaryota; kingdom Viridiplantae; phylum Streptophyta; class Pinopsida; order Pinales; family Pinaceae; genus Pinus; species Pinus albicaulis. Next base: position 92,095,595 of record CM076570.1, on the reverse strand, counting down.
TCCGCTTACTGTTGTAGACACTATAGAAACATTCTGCAGTGATTTTGGAGCTTATATGAGTGATTTGGGATTAAAAAACCAAAATCGTAGCACACTCACAGATGCGTAGTGTAGCCTGCCAGATGCGTAACACAACCTTCCAGATGCATAACACAACCTTCAGGATGCGTAACAAAGGATTTTTGGAGCAGTTTTCTTGATTTTATTCCAACCCTTGACAATAATGGATCAATTATGAAGGTAAGAGAGGAGCTCTACCAACCATGAAAAGACAAAATGAGTTGAATAAGACTTCTTTTTCCTCTTTATAACATATTGAAATTACTTTTTGTCTTTTAGTGAAACCAAAAACTTTGAGGAAAATTTTGCCTTTTTGGAACAATTGTACAATGAAACACGTTTTGAAATGAGATAAATTGTATTAATTTATTCCACTAAGTATGCTAAATCCCTTTAAATGACTGATATGGTGAAAATGAGGCCTTGATTGCCCTTTTTTGTGACATATTTAGACTTTTCAGTGGAAAAACAAGGACACCTAGACAACATAACTTGATGGAGATGGAGTGGTTGACCTAAGACTCTAAATGAAAATGAGTGACATGAACTCTGAGATGATGATGGCCATGGATGCCATGGGGGGAGCAACATTTCTGACCTAGATCATATGTAGTGACCAAAATTTATTTGAAAACTTGTTTGAAAAGACAAATTTTTTGACCTAGGACTACGAAAAGGTAAACTAAAAGAGCATATTTGATCAGTGAACATATTGACACTAACATGTATGAATTCCAATGGTCCATTGGAGGACTTTTTTCTTCCATCTATATGATTTTTAGTTGATTATTATAGGAGAGGTTTGATACATTGATGGAGGATGATTTTGAAATTGATTCTAGAATTGTAAATGTTGGGTGTATTATGAAGTATAGGGTTGGTGGGTTCCCTCAAATAGAGGAAGTTTCTCATGATGTTGGTATTGTTTTAGGATTATATTCAAACAAAGGAGTTGGATCAGTTCAAGTTATTTTGTTTTTTTGAGGAAGAAGTGTTGCATGATATGGATTCCCATGTGGATAAGAGGTTAATAACTTTTCATAAGTCGTTACCTTTATGATGAGATTGTTATTCGAGGATCAAGGCCCGTGATGTTAAATAGAAGGATAATGGATATTGGTATGTTGATTTTGTTCTAGAAGACGTTCCTTCATATTCATAGGTGGTCATTATTATTTGGAGGATCAAGATGTTGTGATAACATGGGTGATAATTTATTTACAAGAAATAAAGGTTGATTCCATTTACTTTCACTCGTGATGTTAAATAGAAGGATAATGGAGATTGGTATGTTTATTTTGTTCTAGAAGATTGTTACACAACATTTTGTCACTGTCCCTGCAATCTCCATCTCGCCCATTGGAGGGTCATTTCTGTGACCAATAAGCAGTGTCATGCCTTGCAAATACCATCATTGCATCCCTTTACATGAGAGAAATATTCCTCCTGTTGACAATTCCCTGAGCGGGACTATAAAAACCCTTGTTTTTTCCTTGGCGCGAGTAGCCAGTTACACTCCCGCACCGAGCTGGAAAATTAACACTGAGCCCGTGCCATTTGGTGCTCTGTCCCAATTAAGCGCCCTCACCAAGCTGTTTATGGAGTTTTAAAAAAAAATAGAGGCGGAGGTTCCATTCAAACCACCTCGAGGATGAGTCATTGGGAGTGGTTGAATTGAAACAACCATGGACTCCCTCCTTTAGTTAGTGGTTTCCACCTCCCTTGGAACTCTCCTAAAGGATAGGACTCCCTCCCACATTTGTAGGGATCCAAACCTCCTCCTTTTCCTCTATAAAAGGAACTATCTCTCTTAGTACAAGCTAGCTGAACTTGGAGAACTGATACTATAGCTGAATGACTAGAGAAGATAGATAGAAGGAATTATGTTGAGGAGAGCTTGAGTCTATGCCTTCACCCCGTTCCTCTTCATCCTGTCATTATTTTTGGTCCCTTTGCGAAGTGGGGCATCGATTTTATGACGTGTAACCCTCACTCAGTCAGGAGGCATGCTTATATTATCGTAGGCGTGGACTACTTCACCAAATGGGCCGAAGCAATGCCTACACTTGCCGTCGATGGTAAGACAGCTGCTTAGTTCATATTCAATCACATTATTGCTAGGTTTGGTGTCCCGCAAACCATCGCTACCGATCACGGTTCCCATTTTCGGCATTATATGGTGGCAGAGTTGACTTCTAAGTTGGGTCTGCGTCACGACAGCTCAACACCGTACTACACTCAAGCCAATGGCCAGGTTGAAGCTGTGAACAAAGTTCTTGTCACTATGATTCAACGTACGATTGGGATCCATAAATAAAATTGGCATCTCATGTTATTTTCGGCTCTTTAGGCATACCAAACCTCAGTTAAGAGTTCAATCGATTTCACTCCTTTCCAGTTGGTCTATGGCCTGGAGCTACTCTCCCGATTGAATGTGAAATACCTTCGCTCAAGTTAGCTATTGAATTACTGCCGAATACTTCGCTAAAGGAAGGACATCTCCTTTATTTAGAAAGACTGGATGAAACTCGCCGCTTTGCTGCTTTGGTTATCAAAGCACGGAAAAAGTGGGTCAAGGCTCATTTTGACCAATCAATTTCCCCTCGTTCTTTCGTTGAAGAAGATCTCATCCTCTTGTATGACCAAGCTCATGATAAGCTGGGGGCAGACAAATTTCAACCTATGTGGCATGGGCCCTACATCATTAAACGTGTATTGCATAATGGGGCCTATGAGCTTATTGATTATGAAGGTCATCCTATTGAACAACCCAGAAATGGGTTGTATCTCAAAAAATATTATGCATGAGTCATCCATGTGTAATAGGTGTACATAGGTGTCATTTTCATTTTTTGTACATGTTTTGGTTTGATGTGCTTTGTGAGTGTTTTCCTGCTTATTGGGTCTTGCTTATGGTGCAGATGTCTATTACCCCTTATGTCGATTTCACAGATGGTGCTTCCCGCGATACCAGGAATTTGTCTTTGGCAGCCTGGGTAATTTATGATCCTGTTGGTGAGTTTATAGATGTGCAAGGTATTTGTCTAGGACGAGCTACAAACAATGTCATTAAATATAGCGTTGTTATTGAGCTATTAACCGAAGCAATCAACCTCGGCATACACGCATTGCTTGTAAATCTAGATTCACAACTTGTCGTTATGCAACTCAATAGTCATTATTCAATTAGAAATTCGCACATTCTGAGATTTTATTTACATATTCGTTTGCTAGAAATACATTTTGATTTTATTACATATCGGCATATTCCTAGACGAATGAATACATTAACTGATATAGTGGCTAACATTGTATTAGATAGACATTTGCGTAGTTTGTAAAATCATCATCACATGTAAAAGATCCATGTAGGAATATATATATATATATATATATATATATATATATATATATCGCATGTTTTCAGCTGTGTGCATCATAACTTCAAAAAATATATGTGTGTTTCTGTTACATCCTGAGACATCATGTCTCTCAAAATATGCAGATAAAAATAAAACCTAGGTGTCTAATCAACATGGTGCTCGTGATAACATGTCACTGCCCATACAAGCCACCTCAGCAAGCGGTGAATTCGGCTGGGCACCCTACAGTATGTCTCTGGTAGGCACGTGGAACATCGTCAAATTTTGCATAGTCTGGGACTCCTTGGGTGATTCCCTCCAGATTACGCACTATCTCATCTTCCTCGTCGCCCTCGCCTTGAGGGTCGAAATTGCGAGGGATTCGCCTCGCTATCGGTGACATGCTTGCAAGTCTCTCTGGGCCAACGTCTGCAAACACATGGATTTAATGTTAGAACACGCATAGATAAAAAAATCATAATACTCATGAAACTTAAAAAAAATGAGTCTCACCCAAATCTTCATCCCAATCCTCTCCCACCGAGAGTGGGAGGTCAGGATCTTTAGTGAAATCTGTACTAGAGTAGGGCCAGTCCTCCATGACAATCAGTTGTTGGCGAAGCCAATCAAAGAATTCTGGTCTCCAAGACATCTGTTGACTGCCCCCTGCCCTTGGCATCAGAGCTGCCCATTAGGCCATCCATGGTTCTCTCGCTGGTGGTGTTGGGACTATGACCTCCTGTCACTGGGAAATGGGTAGTCGTTCCAAGAAGAACAATACCATAATAGATCCATAACCAAATTGATTCAGTTTGGTCTTCTTGCATTTTTTTAGCTGGCGTTTCATTTTTATTGTCACGACCTCTACCCAGTTGTAGATGGTCGGTGCCAAGAAGTCTACAACAAGGAGAAACTGTGTCTTTGTTGCTTCGTGCGGTGCTTGTGATCCTGCAGCTCGTGTGATGGTATGTAGAACTACTCTGAGTGTCAAGTCTGGGATAGTCTGGATATCAACTTTCCCACTGCCTGATCCTTTCCGTGCCCCTGGACATACCCTGTCTATCACCATGGTCATGTTTTGCATGCAAGGTCGAGTGTCGGTTAAGGTTAGTGCTACTCCCCTCCGCGATAATATTATTATGAAATAGACATCAGAGACTTCAATCTCAAGTTCTTGATCCCAAAGGATGAACTTCTCTTGATTTTCATCCCATATGCTGATCGGATATTGTAATAACTCTAGTTGGGCTCAGAGACATGGCGTTAGGAAGAATTTTTTCGGACCACAATTTCTGAGAGCTTCCATGACTCTCTCATTGTCCATGGCCAAGTCGTCTTCTTTGCTATGTTCCTGTTCTTTCGATTCTATGACCATTTTGCCTCTTTCTACTTGCAAACACATTCATATGAGTGGTATTAGCCATTTTTGAACCTTAAATTTGTGAATAACTGGGGTATTTGATTAACATTTTACATAAAAATGGTTTTCTCCGTTGGCGTGCCCTAGTGTAGAAAATTAGGCGGTTGGCGCGACTTCGTGCCTGAAACCTGCACTGACTTTCGTGCCCTGATATTTACATTTCCTCCCCCAGAATTCAAAATTGGAAATTGCAGATAGTAAGAAATGACTTAAAATGACAAGAGGGATCTCGGCTCTTACCCGGAACTGACGGATTTGAGATTGGTCTGCTGGATTGACTGCTATCGTCGCTGCAAGATTGCACAGTGAAATGGGTAACTATTGCTCCACAAGAGGTAAAAAGTGAAAAGTAATTATTTTTACTATTTTTGGCATTTTATAACTTTTTCACAACCCTAATTAGGTTTTAAGACATGTTTTTTGATTATTTTATTGTATTATTTTCAAGAAATGGGTTTTACACGTGTCTCTTGTACAACAACAGGTTTTTATGCAACAATGATGAAGTAATAAGTTATATTTTATACTTTTTCAGAATCGGTAAAAACACGAAAAAGTCACTACTGGAGTCATATTTCAGCTCTTTTCTGACTCTCTAAAATTGAAAGGATTGCCAAGATTCTTTTCGTTTTGAACTCGTTAAATGGCTACGAAATGATATCCACCCAATATATGTTTAACCCTTTTTCGGGCTGGGATGGATTATTTACAAAAAAGGAATACCTTAGCCTATCACGACTAAGAGGTTCTCACAGGCACAATTTTCTACCTTTTCGGATCTGTGAGACTACCTACAAAAAGGGACTATTAGAGTTTTCTTTTCGCCTTCTTTTCTAACTCTCGAAACATGAAAAGATGTCGAGTTCTCCCTTTGTCAAACTCATTAAACCCGGATGACATCAAGCTTCGTCACCATGAAGTTACTCGAGTTCCTCCTTCCTAGGGATCGTAAAATGTACTAGGATGGATCTGTCTAAAGGAAAAACTTACAACACAAGCATATGTTATCCCCTTCAAGCTTGTTTTAAAAATAATTGGGGTACTCGCCAAAAATGGTGGGGGAAAATGGAACCAAGTTTTAGTTATGTTGGTAGTATGTCGCTCTTGAACATGGAACTTGTCTACATTCGTGTCGGGTTGGGGACATCTCATTTTGTCATTTTTTCCTCCATGGGTTTGGGTAATATCTTTTGACCTCTCATCTGATCTTTGCCACGTCGTCATGACCTCAGATCCTTTGATGTCAAATACTGCCAAATCCAGTGTCGTGTTGCTGATATGTTCAAGTGAAGTTTGCCTCTGCAATTTTCAACCTCCCTCTGATTCTCCATTGGTCCTGATTCAATATTATCATGTTCCTTTGTCTCGTATCGATGATGTGGGAAACATTATGGCCCACCTTCGATCAGGTCACTTCCTATTGACTTCAACTCATTATCCAAGAATTTGATCAAGAGACTCTATTCTGGTACCTTTGAGCTTGCATGCCTTAATGATAGGTTTTTCGCATTTGACGCAAGGTCCACATCATTGGCCTTCAATCGAGTGATTCTACAGATGTTCGACGCCAGATCACTATTCACATCCCGTGGATTGTACCAGTTGTACCTTGAGAGCCATTGTCATTATTGGTGGTTTCTCTTGTACCTGTTAAAAACTTTCATCATTGGCTGGTAATCAGGTAATTTTCTTGCATGTTCGACTTCATCTCATATACTCGCATGCTTGAATTTGTACTTGTTCGAGTCAAGATGGAGCGCAAGACCCTGGATTTTGTTTGATAAAGTCCAGGCTGCGAATTTTGGTGGATTGTTATGACTTATTACATGACTCTTTTGATTGGATGGCTGCGACCATACCTGAGTCTATTTGTTGATCCTTACTGCTGGATGACTGCGTCCATACCTCGGATCTCAGTTTTTATATATACTCTATTCTGGATGGTTGTGCCCAAGCCACATGTTCATGTATCAGAGATATCAGTTGTATTTGTAATTGCATGTTTTCCAACAGCGGTGTTTGGTTCGAACGCGTTCTCATAAAGCATTTCGCCCCTCCCTCTCCCTCAGACCTCATGCTTTAGGGGGCATCTGTTACACAACATTTTGTCACTATCCCTGCAATCCCCATCTCACCCATTGGAGGGTCATTTATGTGACCAATAAGTAGTGTCATGCCTTACAAAGATCATCATTTCATCCCTTTACATGAGAGAAATATTCCTCTTGTTGAAAATTCCCTGAGCAGGACTGTAAAAACCCTTGTTTTTGCCTTGGCGCGAGTAGCCAGTTAAATTCCTGTGCCGAGCTAGAAAATTAACACTGAGTCCGCGCTAGTTGGCGCTCCGTCCTAGTTAAGAGCCAGTGCCAAGCTGTTTATGGAATGTTTTTTAAAAATAGAGGCGGAGGTTCCATTCCAACCACCTCGAGGATTAGTCATTGGGAGTGGTTGAACTGAAACAACCACGAAATCCCTCCTTTAGTTAGTGGTTTCCACCTCCCTTAGAACTCTCCTAAAGGATAGGACTCCCTCCCACCTTTGTAGGGATCCCAACCTCCTCCTTTTCCTCTATAAAAGAAACTATTTCTCTTAGTAAAAGCTAGCTGAAATTGGAGAACTGATATTATAGCTGAATGACTAGAGAAGATAGATAGAAGGAATTACGTTGGGGAGAGCTTGAGTCTATGCCTTCACCCCGTCTGAATTCCCTGATGAACATCTGAGACGCGCTTCGCCTGAACCCCGCTAGAGGAGACTACGACGTCAAAGCATTGGTTGTAACTCTTCCTTCTATTCATTTATATACGTGACTACTGTTTGGTTCCACTATTGTGTTATGATTTTTGTGTAATGCGATATGTTTAGCCCTCTTTGACTGGTTAATAGTTATGAGTGAAACTATGATGTCGTATGTTGTTCTTGTTTCTTGTTCTATGTGTAGGTATCTGGGCATAATAGCAAATGGATTGTGATTTTCCAAGGTAGGAGCGAGAGTGTTACACGCGCATTTGTCACCGTCCTTACCATTCCCCGTCCCGCACAATGGAGGACCCATAATGTGACCTGTGAACACTGTCATGCACTGAAAACATCATCATTGCATCCCTCCGAGTATGAGCTTCATTTCCCCTTGAGACATCTCCTTGCAAAATCCATGAAAAACAGCTCTTTTTGCATTGGCGCGGGTAGACAGTTCAGTACTCGCGCCACTCAGGGAAATCCTGTAAAGAGGTCGCGCCACTTGGCGCTCTGTCATAGAGCAGCAATCGCGCCACCCATTTTAGGGACTGTTTTTTATATATATGGATGGCGGAAGTTGAGTTCAAACAAACTCACAACCACTGCCTATCTTGAGTTGGGAGGTTTGGCTACGGGAGTTCTATGGAAGGGAAGTAGTTTTGCCACCTTCTATGGAACCTTCCTTGTTGATAGGGCCAATTCCATAATAATAGGGATCCCAACTCCCTCCTTCCCCATCTATAAAAGCTTGCTCAGATCCATGGCAAGCTAGTCTTGAAGTGCTGAAGCTTTGCATCTCCTATTCACAAGTGCCTTTGTGCTGAAAAGAATCCTTCCTTTCCCTTAAGGCCCATTCGAGCAAGGAGACCATTGTCACGAGACTCTGGAGAGGTTTCCCTTTCCCCCCGCGAGCTTTGCGAGACGTGGACGACCGGAGACCCGCGCGAAGGAGGCTGCAGCGTCAGAACTTGGTTGTAACTTCTATTCGTTTACCACTTTAATAGATGACTATGATTATGGTTCCACTCCTTTTTCCATTATGTTAATGCGAGTAATGTCTTTTCTGACCGATGTTTAGTTACGTATGCCGGTTCCTATGCTTGTATCTGTTTGTTCTTTCTGTGTGCAGGTGTTCATCCACGGAGATCGTGGAAGGATTGTGATCTGCCAGGACTGAAGGACGGGGGCATCTCTTTTTCAGATCGAGCGCCGGAATCCAGGTAGGTTCTTATCCCAAATCTTTCATTCGTAACTAGGAGCCTGCGTCATAGCATTGTTTGTTTGTTGCTAGACCCCTGCTGGGCTAGTAGGGATCGCCTCTGTCCGCAGAGGGGATTTACCTCCCCAACAACGTAGAGGCTACTACTCTTTCCACAACGACAACGGCATTGGATTCCAGGTAGGTCAATCTACCATGTCTCTTGTTCATTCATTAACTAGGAAGCAACACTTTAGCATGTCCCTTTGTTTCTAGACCCACCCTAGGGCTAGAGGGATCGTCTCTATCCGCGGAGAGGATTTACCTATGTAAAAAATATGTTCCTTCATATCCATAGGTGGTCATTATTATTTGGAGGATCAAGATGTTGTGATAACATGGGTGATAATTTATTTACAAGTGATAAAGGTTGATTACAAGACTAAAACATGTCTAGATTTGTAGGTGGTAGGTTTATGGATTTGTAAAGGGATTTTATAGGTGTTAGTGTTAACACATCCCTTTCCAAGAGGAAATTTCATATTTCAAGCTATTATAAAAGTGTTTACACCATGTTTGAGGGTGCTTCACAGGATTTGGGTTATATGGTGTATGCACAACCCCCTAATGGCATGAGATTGATTAACACATGGGATATGGTCCATGATGGATTTTCATAATCAATATGATCTACTCAATGGTTTCTTAACATTTTTTGGGTGCCCACTTAGCATTGTTCCTTAGGTCATTGGAGTACCCTTGATATTTTGGTCGGCACCCTTTATTGTGACCACATCAAGAGGTTCACTTCCCTAGAAAACATCGTACTTATTAGGATGATTGTTTTACATTGTGGAGTGATGAATCAAGACCTAGATGGAATTTGGTACTGTGGATTCTTGGATGGAAGCTTAGAGTTTTCTCCAAGAAGCTTGGTTGTGATATTGTTCTTATAGGAACAATTGACCCAATCACATACCTGGATTAGGAGGAGCGACAAAGTCCATGTGGGATTAGGATGGTGATCCGAATTGAAAGTGGCATATACCCATGGTATTTATCCACCCATTGTATTAATACATCCATGGTATTTATCCACCCATGGTATTTTAAGTGGATTCTACCCATGGTATTTTACCCAGCCATGGAATTTACCCGTGGTGTTGTAACTAAAAAATACTATAATTAACTAGTCGCATTTTTTAAAAGGACAGATTGTCCACCACATTGTATATTTTACAAATATTCTCTATTTTAATAAAAAAATTCTTTGTGGTTTTTTTTAATGTATGTTCTCATATTTTTTTGGCATTTCAAATTTTTAGACCTTGGGGGCCTCCCCCCCAAGATCCATTTCAATTGAGACCACCAAGATCTAGAGTAGTGGTATTAGATTCATGTTATGGCTCTATGGGAATCAGGGTTTGACACATATTTCAGTTCCAATTATTTTCAGAAATATTCAACAAACTTCATACACGTGCTACGATCTCCACAATACACTTTCTTGGGCAAAGCAGAAAGTTTTTTTTTTTGGCAGGATCTTTTTGGACGAAAATTTTGCAAATCATATATAAAAATTTTGGTTCATAATGTACAAAAAAAATAATAGATCTAGATTCCTTTCAAAAAAAATATCAGCCGAATCAGAGTCCGGATGAGGGAGATATCGCTGATTTAAAATCATTTGTGTTATAGAAAATTTTCTAACGACAATTTGTGGACCGTGACTCTTCTATTATTTTGTGTAGTTTTTATGTATATTTTCAAAAAAATAATTACATATCTAAGCTCCTTTTGAAAAATCACCCAATTTCAAAAAAACAATGGGTTGAATCGAAGTTTGGATGATGGAGATATTGTTGATTTAAAATCAACGATTTTTTTATTTTTATTTTTTATTTTTTAATTATTTTAATTATTTTAGTTATTTTATTATTATTATGATTATTAATTTTTTTTTTTATAATTTTGTGATGGCGAGATAGTTGCAACACGAATCCGAGTTTCCAGAGTGTTCATATAGGGATTTAAATCACATGGAAAGATGCAAAATGATCATTATGTTTTCAAAAATAGGTTATAATAAATATTCTGAGTTATATTGACCGAGTTATGCCCATTTTAAATCTGGAGAAACATTCAGAGTAGATTCCCTTTGGAGACGTGCCCTCACACCCCGCTTTAGTAGGCACTTGCTTCATATTCATCAATTTCATTATAGCAATATTCAACTTGGGTCTTTTGGAGATGTTCCCTCCCACCCCAAGCAATGTAGACACTTTCTACTTCATCAACAATCAACATCACAGTTATGTGTCAACTGCACAAAATCCTTGTCATCGAAGTCCATTTTCTAGGCCACACACTTTTAGTATCATAGTTGGTTAGAAGCGTTATAGGGTATATTTATCCTTAGGTCTTCATTTTTCCATGGTTATGGGTCATCCACAAACCCACACTTCATTGAAGTCCATTTTTTAGGCCGCACATTGTTAGTAACATAGTTGGTCACAACATTACATGGTATCTCTATCCTCGGATCTTCGTTCGTCATGATTATGAGTTAACCACACAAAAAACTTATTCAACACAAGATTATCAGGAGGGAACTTCACGCAATAGGGACCATTTCTTCTTAAAGAGGGGGGAATAATCCAAATGGAAAGTGGAATCTACCCATGGTATTTATCCACCCATGGTATTGTAAGTGGCATCTACCCATGGTATTCATACACCCATGGTATTTATCCACCCATGGTATTGTAAGTGGTATCTACCCATGGTATTTTACCCATCCATGGAATTTACCCATGGCATTGTAACTAAAAAATACTATAAGTAACTAGTAACATTTTGTAAAAGGATGGATTTTCTGCCACAATGTAGCTTTTACAATTATTCTCTGTTTTAATAAAATACTTTTCTTTGTGGTCTTATTTATTGTGTGTTCTCTCTTTTTTTTGGCATTCTAATTTTTCAGAGATTGGGGGCCTCTCCCCCAATATCCAGATGATATGGAGAAGTTAGGACATACCTTGAGTAGGTACATCATATTAGAGTTTTTATTGTGTATGAAATCACCTTTGAGCATGACATGTGTACCTTTGGATTAAATCACTTCATTTGTGTAGGCATACATGAATTGGTTGTTGGTTTCTTGTAAAGGCTTAGGTCCACATTATATGTTGGCCTTTCTTACCTAACATATATATAGAGGTAGTGAGTCCTCTCATGTGTCACTATCATTATCAAACATTTTTCATTGTACTTCACTTCTTGGAGAAAGTTTCTTGGGTTCATAATTAAACCCTAGGAAGATCTATGAGGTATACAAACGGTGTCTTGGCTTAAATTTTGATCCATGTGAGATATAGAGTTTATTCATTTGAAGAATATGTTGATGATGATATCCCACTCTTATATCTTAATTGTACTTGATATCTCTCTCTTGGAGTCGCTAGGGATTCATGATATTCCTGGAGCATCTTGAAGTATAAGTTTAGGGTTTCATCCTTTGGTGGTTTGAAATTAGAGTTTTGTGATGAAACCCTAAGTGTATTTGGTGAAGAAGAAATGTTGATATTTTGTACTAGATGACTTTTAGAGTGATTCTTGCATGTTGGATTTCCTTGGTTGAACTATAATTTTCTTGGTTTTCCCTAGCTAAGGTTTTGGAGAGCCAATGGATAATACTAGCCTTTTTCTATTACTATATGTTTGTATTATCCTTCATCTTGTTTGTGTCATGTTCTTCTCTTCTAAAACTCATCCACCACTTCAAACCACTAATCGTTATATGTTCCCATGTTGTGTGTGATCCTCTCTACATATATGTTTCTCCTACACTGCTTCCATGGGAAAATCCTGCTTTTCCAGGGTTTTGTGTGTTCTTTGCTCTACGAGAGCTCTTATCCAGCTTGTCGTGTCTCACTTTCTACCTTGCTCCCAATGTTGAATGGTGTCCTAACATTTGCATTTGTTACTTATGCTCTCCATTCCATTTTATCTTCTCCCATGTTGTCTCGAATCTATGTGGGAATCTCCCCCATATACCTCCATCATGTAGGTCATTATAACTATATGATGGAAGTCGTTTTCATTCTTCCTCATCCAAAGGAAAGCCTCTTGTCAGTAAATATGTTGGTCCCCACGTTGTGTTAGCTTGTTTTTTTGATTTCCAATCAATTTCTGTGATACCAACCGATCATGTTGGTCACATATGAATCAACTCTTCCACTTTTCCCAAACACCTCATTCCCCAAAGCTTTGAACCTGTGCCACATGTCTCGGCTCATTTTTTTAAAATTAAAGAAAAATTATTATTATATTTACAATTGGGGAAGTTAACTATGGTCTATCAGAGTTTATGATCTCATATGAAAATGTTTTTTGGAATGGATCAATCAATATTAACATATTCAGTCTATGGAAATAAACCCGTATTCACAGTCTAGTCAGGTCATGATTTTTAGGTTGAAAAATCATGGGACTTTCCCATTTCAGTTTTTCAATGGGATAGATGATGCCACTAGTTAGCATTCCTTCTATTTATTTATGCACAATCATTTTGTATTTATGAGAAAGCTTGGAAAGCATTTTCTTTATTGGCTTTGCTTCTGGAAGGAGGTAAATTATCATTTCCCACATTTCTTTGGAAATTCCTTTGAGATCCTTTTAATTGTGGATGAGTACATCTTGGTACTCTTCGAGCAAGTCGATAAATTTTATTTTTTATCTTCCCAACCAATAGTCGTCGAGTCATGCCATATTTGGTCGGTCGTCATTCGAGATATAGACATCTATAATTTGTATTTCTACATCCATCTATTCGGGGGCCTTCAACTCATCAAGTCTCTAATCTCTGACTTTTATCTACTGATAAATGGGTGGGAAGTATAACTTATCTAGTGATATGGGTTCCTTCATCTACCAGAATTGTCCAATATCTTTTACTTCTATTATTTTAATAGAATTTCATTTAAAATAGCACAAAAGAACCACATATGCATGCTTAAACAAGAGGAAACGTAATGACGATAAACAAATCAAGAATATGACACATTTGATAACAGATTTCACCCGGTATGGGCTATATCTTTGGGCCTGATGTTAAGTTAGTGGAGGTTGCTTCATATAATTGTTGCAAATGGCGATGATGTACATGACATATTATTTTCCAGAACAAGGATAGATACCCTCAACAAGAGTGGCGTGTCTCTGCACGAGACATTTTCCCTATAGGAACTCTGATTCAAAATGGGTCTTCCTTCAACATGAGAAGCTTATAAATTCTCACAATAATGTGGCAACAAGTATCCCTCAACATAGTGTTACACATGGATCTAAACAATGAGGAATCATCTTAGAAATAACAAAAGCAAGCATAACATAACTGCATCATATACCTCCACTTTCAAAGATGGCCGAAAAATGAAAAGTTTGGCTACCGAAATGGACTACACCATTGAATTCCTGGTGATGAGTGGTGCAAAATTGACGATCAACTTGTCCAATTCTAACACCGTCAAATTCTGGACCTTAGGGAATCTTTTAGATACCTCAATATTCTTCAAATATTCCTCGTTGTGGGGCACCTACAATTCTAGTTCTTAGATGGAAATTATGGCTACACGGTTGGACTCCTAGTGAAAAAACATGCAAAAATGACTATAAGCTTGTCAATATCTGACACCAGCATCTCTACACCCAAAATGGAATATTTCTCGACATCTAAGATTCTCGTTTGTGGTTCCACCATCTCCTTCCACTCATGGTTCCACTAGATCGTGTTTCGACCCTCCATATTATGACTCTACCACTTGTTGCCTCTCATTTGAATGGTGAATGCAAATTTAAATAGCAATGGGAGGGCATATTTTCCAAGGCTTAAGCTGTTGGTGTGTTGGCTAAACAGAGTAAGTGGTTGCGAGGAGGGCAGGGTTAAAACCCTCGTCCACCCATAATAATGTATTATTTTGTTTTAACCAATTTTTAAAAGTGGTGTGTGCAAGTTGGTGGAATATGGTTAAATGTCATAGTCATTGGAACAATATATATATGTTATAATGTTTGGATGGTGCTGCCCAGTGGGGGCCGACCCATGTGGGTCGGGTGGGTTTGAGCCCCACCGACCTCGGTTAATGTTGATGATAGTTATGGCAGGGTCCGCAGGATCTGACCCTGTCATTTTTGTATCTTGTGCAACGGCCTTTAGGCTTGGATTCGGGACAGGGTTTGACCACCTACCACCCTTGGTTATGTGGTTCCGATGGTGGTGGGGTTTGAACACTGCCCCCCCCCCCCCCCCCCAAATATATATATATATATATATATATATATATATATATATATATATATATATATATATATATACATATATACATACATATACATACATATATATATACATATATATATACATATATATATATATATATATTGTTTTATTAAAACATTGGGCTTTTTCCGATTTGTTGAAAATAAGGGTTACTGGATGTTTTAAGTAAGCAACAATTTTGCCCGATTTCGGGAGCCCAATTCCATGCCCCGAACTCAGTCAATTTGTCGGACCATTAATCCTAGCCCACATGCCCACTTTGACTAAAATTTTTACCAGATCTATCTCCTTCATAAAAACTCGAATTGGAGTGTCGTTCCACCGTTGGAATTAAGGCAAAGAACACATCAACCTAGACCTAGTTCGAGAGTAATCTGACCACTTTGAATTTTGAGCTATTATAAGCTCTCTTTGACCTCCGAGTGTTTCTGGAGATACTTGGATCATTCATCCCCACTGAGGAGATTTTGGTCCTCCAAAATCATGAACATAATATGCAACTATTGTGTACATCGTCTTCACCACAAGTGTCTTGACAGGTCACCCTTCCTTCTCCTTCACCTTTGTTTTTTAGAGCCATAAGCAATGAGCCGACACCTGCATCCTATGCAAACCTGTAGTACAATGTTTGAAAATTACATGCTTAATTACATGACCAATTATGACCCAAACATCACATACTTGCCATGAGTTTATAACACATACTCTATGGTTAAGTTTACATCAAAATGGAAACAATACCCCATCTATCAATAAAAGGCCAAAACATCATCGTTTCTTAAGAAGTAATGGAAAATACATCATCACTTTTACATTTTAAATTGAAACACATGATTTACAAAATAAGGTCATGACACACTATCACATCTAGTAAAACCATCTTTTACTTAATAATGTGCACCAAAAGGTACGTGGCAGATTGTCCTATTGAACACCTTCACCGACTGGTTTCTGCACGGGCGCTTTGTCCTTAAGATGTTGCTCTGGATGGAGCCTCCAACATGTGGCTCTTTTATTACCACCTGTGTCGCAATGACTACAATAAGTCTTCTTCCTCTAGATCTGCTTAACATGATTCCTTCCCTGGTGTGGAGAAGCCCTTTCATGCCTCATCCTCTTTCGTGCTTCCATTCTCTTCCAACACTCATAAAATACATGGTTATGTGAATCACAAAAATACATGGTTTTTGATGCCATGATTTATGTTCATCATTAACATGCTTGTAATCATAATTAAATTTATAATACCGAGACCATTTATACCTTTTTTGGTTGTCTCTGGTGAAATTATGGCGATGAGATCTTGCTTCATCTCTTCCTCTGCAATGTGTGTTGCCATGGGATGGTGGTGACATGTTTCCATCATTCTCTTTCCTTGATAGTTTCAACCATGTCTAGTTGTCTCTGGTGCAACTATGGTGATGAGAGATTTCCTCAACTCTTCCTCTACAATGTGCACTTCCATGGATGATGGTTATGTGTTCCCATAATTCTCTTTCCTCGATGTTTTTAACCATGTATTGGAAGCTTCTAATACCTTTGAGCATTCTCCTTCAGTTTATCCCAAACCTACGAATTGAGTTATTTACACGACCTCCAATGGCTAAGTTATGCCTTGGCCATTAGCACCAAGTCCTCCTCTTTTGTACCACATCTTGGTAAGAAGTCTCATGCTAGTTCCTGTAATGGGTACCTCCACATTTCCAATAGAAATAACATGATTTGAAGATGAAGCTGGAGAACGATCAACATTGTTTACCTCAACTATCGATTCTGAAACATGTGATGAGGGCTTCTCTAAGCCTTCTTTGTGATTAAATTCCTCAAAGGCCTCTTCTATGGCTCATAGCTAAAGCTTCAGTCTTTGCTTCTCCTCTTTCTCTTCTTGTAGAAGCCTTCTTAATTAAACATACTCTGCTTGAAGGCTTTGGTCGTTGCGCTTCAATTCTTTGAAGGCCTCTTCCACGACTTGCAACTGAAGATGCAATTCTTGCGAGTCTTTCTCTTCTCGTAGAAGCCTCTTCAATTTAGCGTTATCTTCTTGAAGGATCTGGTTGATCTCCTCATTCGAATAATGAGAAGATGACGAAGGCGATGAATGTTTAATGGAAGGTGTGGATGGAGCATCGTTCTTTGCTCCTTCTTTCTCCTGTTCCTTCTCATAAGATTCATACATTATGTCCACCATTTTGGACATTCATAGGAATGCATCGTACATCTCTTTGACATCCTCCATTTTTGCACGTTCAATTGTTCACACTCGTAATTCACGTTAGCGAGAAGACCACTTTGATACCAAACTTGATCTGTGTTCCTTCAGCTACGAGAATTATCCAATATCTTTTACTTATGTGATGTTAATATAATTTCATTTAAAATAGCATAAAAGAACCACATATGCATGCTTAAACAAGAGGAAACATAATGACGATCAAAAAATCAAGAATACGACACATTTGATACGAGAGGCTCATTCTACAATCCAATATGAGAGACATGTGTAAGTATGTCACATCCTCAAAATAATAATAAAAATAGATTTCTTTCATTTCGGCCCAACAAAAACAAAAATTAAATAAACAATTAAAAATATATTAACAAAAAACATCTAGTTATGAATAAAATATTTCAACATGAATTGATATAAAATGGCTGAATACACATGTTATGTAATCTTTATAATATTTAAAAATGAAATTTAAATAGTAAAAAATTACATATTATTTTTTGCACTCTAAAATAAATTTGATCCCTCTCGACTCATGTTAGATCCGTGCTTTAGATGGATCTATGCTGGTTTTTGCACAGGCGCTTTGTCCTTAAGACGTTGCTCTGGAAGGAGCCTCCAACATGTGGCTCTTTGATTACCACCTCTGTCGCAATGACTACAATAAGTCTTCCTCCAGACCTGCTTAACATGATTCCTTCCCTGATGTGGAGAAGCCCTTTCATGCCTCATCCTCTTTCGTGCTTCCATTCTCTTCCAACACTGATAAAAAACATGGTTATGTGAATCACAAAAAATATATGGTTTTTGATGCCATGATTTATGTTCATCATTAACATGCTTGTAATCATAATGGAATTTAGAATACCGAGACCATTTATACCTTTTTTGGTTGTCTCTGGTGAAATTATGGCGCTGAGAGCTTGCTTCAGCTCTTCCTTTGCAATGTGTGTTTCCATGGGATGATGATGACGTGCTTCCATCATTCTCTTTCCTCGACAGTTTCAACCATGTCTGGTTGACTCTGGTGCAACTATGGTGATGAGATATTTCCTCAACTCTTCCTCTACAATGTGCACTTCCATGGGATGATGGTTATGTGTTCCCATAATTCTCTTTCCTCAATGGTTTTAACCATGTATTGGAAGCTTCTAATACCTTTGAGCATTCTCCTTCAATTTATCACAAACCTACGAATCGAGTTCTTTGCACGACCTCCAATGGCTAAGTCATGCCTTGGCTATTAGCACCAAGTCCTCCTCCTTTGTACCACATCTTGGTAAGCAGTCTCATGCTAGTATCTGTAATGGGTACCTCCACATTTCCAATAGAAATAACATGATTTGAAGATGAAGCTCGAGAACAATCAACATTGTTTACCTTAACTGTCGATTCTGAAACATGTGATGAGGGCTTCTCTAAGCCTTCGTTGTGATTAAATTCCTCAAAGGTCTCTTCTATGGCTCGTAGTTGAAGCTGTAGTCTTTGCTTCTCCTCTTTCTCTTCCTGTAGAAGCGTCCTTAATTAAACATCCTCTGCTTGAAGGCTTTGGTCACTGCGCTTCAATTCGTCAAAGGCCTCTTCTACGGCTTGCAACTGAAGCTGCAATTATTGCTTATCCTCTTTCTCTTCTCGTAGAAGCCTCTTCAATTCAACGTTATCTTCTTGAAGGATATGGTTGATCTACTCATTCGAATGATGAGAAGACGACGAAGGCGATGAATGTTCAATGGAAGGTGTGGATGGAGCATCATTCTTTCCTCCTCCTTTCTCTTGTTCCTTCTCATAAGATTCATACATTATGTCCACCATTTTGGACATCCATAGGACTGCCTCATACATCTCTTTGACATCCTCCATTATTACACGTTCAATTGTTCACACTCACAATTCACATCAGCGAGAAGACCACTTTGATACCAAACTTGATCTGTGTTCCTTCAACTACCAAAATTATCCAATATCTTTTACTTCTGTGATGTTAATAGAATTTCATTTAAAATAGCATAAAATAACCACATATGCATGCTTAAACAAGAGTAAACATAATGACGATCAACAAATCAAGAATACGACACATTTGATAACGAAGTTCACCTAGTGTGGACTACGTCTCTGGGCCCAATGTTAAGATAGTGGAGGTAGCTTCATATAATTGTTGCAAATGGTGATGGTGCGCATGGCATATTATTTGTCATAACAAGGAAAAATACCCTCAACAAGAGTGGCGTGTATCTCCATGAGACGATTTCCCTATAGGAACTCTCACTCAAAATGGGTCTTCCTTTGGCATGAAAAACTAATAAATTCTCACACTAATGTGGCAACAAGTATCCCTCAACATAGTGTTACACAGGGATCTCAACAATAAGACATCATCTTAGCAATAACAAAAGGAATCAAAACATGACTACATCATATACCTCCAATTTCTACGATGGATGAAAAATGCAAAGCTCGGCTGCTGAAATGGACCGCACCACTGAATTCTTGGCAATGAGTGGTGTAAAATCGACTGTCAACCTGTCTAATTCTGACACCGTCAAAGTTTGAACCTTGGGGAATATTTTAGATACCACAATATTCTTCAAAGATCCCTTGTTGCTCGACATCTGCAATTCTGTTGCTCAGATGGCGATTTTGGTTGCGTAATTGGACTCATGGAAAAAAAACGTGCAAACATGAGTATAATATTGTCAAGATCTGACAATGGCATCTCTGCACCTGAAAGGGAAACTTTCTTGACATCTTAAGATTCTCATTTGTGGTTCCACCGTTTCCATCTGCTCATGATTCCACTTGATCATGGTTCCGCCCTACAGATTCTGACTCCGCCACCCGCTGCCTCTCGTTTGAATGGTGAATGCAAAGTTAAATAGCAATGGGAGGGAGAATTTTCCAAGGCCTAAGTCGTTGGCCCTAAGTGATTGGGGGGAGGGCAGGGTTCAAACCCTCGCCGACCCACCCATAATAGTGTATTTTTTTTTTGTTTTAACCAATTTTTGAAAGTGGCATGTGCAAGTTGGTGGCATATGGTTAAATGTCATAGTTGTTTGAACGAATATATATATGTTATAATATTTGGATGGGGTCGCCCAGTGGAGGTCCGCCCACGTTTCCTGGCCAGTTTCGAGCCCCGCCGACCCCCGTCAAAGTTCATGATATGTCATGGTGGTGTCTACGGGATCTGACCCTGTCCATTTTCTATTTTGTGCAATGTCCTTCGGGCTTAGAGTCGGGACAGGGTGGCGGGATTTGACCACACACCACCCGTCGTTATGTGGTTTCGATGGTGGCAGGGTTTGACTATCCACCACCATATATGGTATGCAATTCATTGGGGGGTGGTGGGGTGGCAGCCTTCCCCCCCACAAATATATATATATATATATATATATATATATATATATATATATATATATATATATATATATATTTTGTTTTATTGAAACAATGGGATTTTTCTAATTCGCCGAAAATAAGGGTTTCTGGACGTTTTAAGTATGCAACAATTTTGCTCACTTTCAGGAGCATAGTTCCATGCCCCAAAATAGGTCAATTTGTAGGACCATTAATCCTCACCCACATGCCCATTTGACCAAAAATTTGACCAACCATATCTCTTTCATACGAACCCGGATTGGATTGTTGTTCACATTGTTTGAATCAGGGCAACGAGCACTTTGATCTTGACCTAGTTCGAGAGCAATCATACCACTTTGAATTTTGAGCTATTATAAGCCCTCTTTGACCTCTGAGTGTGTCTGGAGCCACCTTGATCATCTAGTTTCTCTCTTCCTCCTTATTAACTTTAAACATTGTTTTAATTTTTTAAATATTTTTGGGGTGCTCCTTTTCCCAACAAAAACTTTGTCCTAGAGTATGGATATTTTCCATTTCCATGTGACTAGCAAAATTATAAATTGGAAAGCATGATATATGATTACATATAGAAGTCAACAAGGAGTCAACTAATGTTTCTCATTTTTATTTATGTGAAGTAAAAGACTCATTTTTCAAAA
This sequence comes from Pinus albicaulis, assembly GCA_034641835.2. NCBI lineage: Eukaryota > Viridiplantae > Streptophyta > Pinopsida > Pinales > Pinaceae > Pinus > Pinus albicaulis. Next base: position 92,074,227 of record CM076570.1, on the reverse strand, counting down.
ATTATTTAATTTGATGAGTTGCCTCTACTAGTGCTTGCTATTTTAGTCTAAATTCAAAAATCTTTAATAAAATTATTTTTAACTCTCTCCACTGTAGTTGTTGTCGCATTATCTTACCATCTTTAAATTGGGATATATCTACAAATACTACCTCATGTGGACCCTCCTCCAATAATTTCTAGCCTTATTATACATCATAAAACTCATCCTATCCATGCTAATTTATCCCTTATAGTTGACCTCTATCCCTATATCTACAATGTCTAATTAGAATCCCCCTCCCCTTTGAAACATTTGAAAACAACAATGATATAAAGACTAACTGCATTTGAATCATTTAAGGGCTACTCATTGGATAATGCTTGAAGAGTTTAAACAATAATGGGTGACATTAACAATATAAAAAACCTTATTAACTAATGTGACATATCAATAGAAATATATATTAATAAGCATATAATTATAAAATTATTCCATTATATAACAACATTATCAATCACGTATTAATATATAGACATATATGTTTAACACTAATTTAAGTAATGATCATATTAGTCCAAATGATTAATACTACTAAATAACATTAACAATCATAATATCTATCAACCAGCATAGATCCATCTAAAGCACTGATCTAACATGAGCCCGATCAAATTTATTTTTTTACAAATTTATTTTAGAGTGCATTTTTAAATATTATAAAAATTACATAACATGCGTATTGAGCCATTTTATATCAATTCATGTTGAAATATTTTATTCATAACTAGATGTTTTTTGTTAATATATTTTTAATTGTTTATTTATATGGTTATTTAATTTTTGTTTTTTGTTTAACGGACATGAAAGAAAATTATTTTTATTATTATTTTGAGGACGTGACATACTTACACATGTCTCTCATACTGGATTGTAGAATAAAGCTCTCGATTCAATAACTAATAATGCCCATTAAAAAGAAAAATAGTCAAAAAAAGAAGAAGAAATATATAATAAAAAGATGCAATCTAATAAAATACTACTTATAAACCTAATTAAAATATGGTTATGATAAACATATAATTTAAATATATCACCCTTCTTTAAATAACACAAAATATTAAGTATGTTAAATTATGGTGTTATAACATAGGTTTATAATCTTACAAATGTAAAAAATAGTCAAATCATGTCATTTTTTAAACCAAAATTACACTCGTAGCAACTTAACAAAAGACATGTGAATATTTAAATATCGAGTAAAGCTTAAAGGTTAAAACCTTCCTACTTTTCCCCCGATATGATTACTACTTTTCACCCTATATGATTTTTTCATTGTGGATCTAAATAATCTTTGACCTTTGGACTTCGTGAGAGGACATTTTCTAAAATTAAACCCTCACTTGAAACTTCATAAAACATAAATAAAATCTCAGTCTATATAAATCTTATCGGGTCAAAGAATGAGATTAATGTATAGATAGGTTTAAGATCAAACCAGGTTTAAGTCGTCAATCAAGATAAATTCTGATTTTGACAATTCGAGCCCAAGTATTTTCTCTTCTCACTTCTCGATGGGAGTAATATTTGTTTATTACAAAATTATGTCCCATAAAATTTAAAATCTCTTTTATGAAACTTTATAAATATTCGTTAAACACGAACGTGATAAATCCATTTGATAAATGGAGGAAAACTGATTCTCAGAGGTGGTGGTCGTCGAGGACAGGGATTTTCATTGGTGGGTTGAGGAGACGTTGAGCGTTGCGCTGTTGTGAAGTGACAGGGATATTTGTTTGAGAACAGTGAAGCCAAGCGCCATAGCAGAGCAGTGAAGCGTAGAACTACCACACTCTGGTAAGTAGGTCTGAGGATGGGACTAGAGAAAGATTTTCTGATGAAGATAAACTAGTCAATAAGTGCATTAAGTGTTCTTTTAACTTGGATTCGGGATTATATCTGGAAAAGTATGCAGAACAACGAGGAAGCTTCACCTCCTGCAAAGAATATTAATAGAGTAATCAGTGTATTTAGTTACATTTCATTAAACTGGTCTGTCTTCTGGAGAAGGTGTTGGGACTCTCTGGTAATATCCAGGCCCTGCAAAGATATAGGTTTTAAAATTTGTCATCACTGGTGGCGCTGCAACGGATGCGTTTGCTGCTCTTTTGATCCATGATCTCAGTGGTGTCTGTTATGTGGTATGGGAGATCAATTCAGGTTCTTTTTGGATCAGAATGATGGGTAGCTGATCTTTTGTTTGGGCACATGGCGACTTGTTGTTATGACGCCGGTAAGTCTTGATCTTGCGGGCCGGGATAGTGGGATAGTTTTCTCCATCTGCTTCAACGGAGTGTTTTACTGCAGGGCGCCTACCGGAAATGATATTTCAAAATTTAAAATGGAAGTAATTACTATTTAAAGGACGTGGAACTCAACACAAGCTGGAGCGGAGGTATTTTAATGAGATCTTGGTAGGTAAATTGTCGTCCTTGGGATTTTGTGGTCAAGTTGATCATAATTATTTGACTCATCTCGATCGGCTCCTTCATTTATTCGCAATTTGGCTCTTTTGGCATAAGCCAGTATCGAAGGGGTTTGTGATATCATAAGTTGGATTGTACGCGGTTAAGGGGTGGAATTGGTGCTATATCCGCTGGAAGAGCAGCTTCGGGATATGCTATCACAACGGTATCCTCACCTTCATTAAGTTGGATAAGTTTGATATATTGGCATGCGACAACATTGAAAAGGTTCGTGACTTCTTAAGTTGGATGGTACTTGGATAAGGGTGGACTTGGTACTATAGGCGCTCGAAAGTGCGATTTCGGGATTTGTTATCACAATGATATCCGAACCTTCATTAAGCCGGATTGATTTATCATTAATTTAGTTGTCCTTCTTTGATTGGTCTCGCTTTGGTGCCGACTCATGGATCTGCGTGGCAAAGACTTGACGGGTTGGAAGGAGGACATCTTTTCCTCTGACACGTCTACGCAGGAGGCGTTAATCGCGACCACGTTGTTCGCTGAGAAGAATAGGGGTAGACGTAGCAAATAGGGGTGTGATTATTCTCTTTCGCAGTAGAAGGAGTCTGGCGAGGAGTTTGGTATCATTAATGGTCATGATTTTGCTGAGGGTCATACCAGTCTACCTATGAACACAAATCACCAGCGAAACAATCGGCGCCATCGATGGGGGGCGCGTAATTGTTTCAATCTAGTCTCTGCGATCAAAGAGATTAATTTGGAATTTGATGATATAGTGAATCGTGTTGCCAGTTTGTAGAAGCGTGCTCTTGTTGGGCGGTGGCTTCATTCCGAGATGGGCAAGTTGGATATGTCGGAGTGGGTTAAAAAGTTCTGGGTTTGAAAGATTGGGTACATGCCCAAGATCAGTGTCTGGGAAACTGGTTTACTGTCCATTTTCTTCATGAGAACGATTGTAAAAAGGTGATGGATAGAATATGGGTCCAGGGCAGGAGCTATCTGCAGATTTTGCCGTGGTATTTGGGTTTCAACCTTCTAGTAGATGCTCCTCGTAGCAAGGTCATTTGAGCTAAGTTCTCGGGGCTCTCGCTCAAGTATTGGACCATTAAAACTCTCAACGCCATTAGTAATTCCATTGGCTCTACCCGATATGTTGATCCAAGATGCATTGTACACCTGATAAACGAGTTGCTTGGATTCTCGTGGAGGTGGACTCTTACAGTGGATTGGTTGGCGACATTGAAATAATATGGGGCAACGTCGCCACAGGCAGAGGGTGGATTATTGGGGGATACCTTTTAGGTGTCTCATCTGCCACAAAACTAGTCATATTCAGAGAAATTGTCCTGACAGGCTCTTCAAGGTCAAGCAGCAGCGCAATTATACTATTGGGAAAGTTGCTAACACTTGCCCCTTTTGCTCGCTGGATTCTGATATGCTGGGTAAGTCTGCATCTGATTCTATTGAGTTGGTGGCACAAAATAACATTGGTTATAAATACAACCGTGTATCCTCTAGTGTTTACCATAAGTATGTTTGTAATGAGATTCCTTGTGGTCCAAAAGGATTCACCACGCCCCCTTCTCTTAAAGTTGCCTCCATTGAGGGCCGTCATGGGCGTTGCCATTCTGATAAATCTCGTGCCCTTCCTCTATCTCCGCCCCGCAATGAGCCTTCTCTTGATCCTTCTTCCAGGTCGACTCAGGTTAGGGCCTTTCCCCGAGTCAATCCTGTTTCCTCCTCTGAAGTTTGTTGTGAACCTTCGCGTATGCCCGGTGGCTGTGACTTAAAAAACTCTAAGATGAATTTGGGTGACTGGTCTTATGGGAATCCTTTGAACGAAGATAAAATACCTTCTCTTGTGGGTCCTTTAGTAGTATCTCCTTCAATGCCGCCTCTTGAATGGGTGTCTCCTATCTCTAACCATGACCAGTCTTCAGGTATACTCAGGGAGTCGCCGAGGAATTCGGTTGGCAGCGATTTGGAGGCCATACTGAAGGATCCGGATATGGACTTGTTGGCACTGACGGTTTATGACAAAAATCCTCTGGCTCCACAGCCTCAGATATCCCCGAATTCCGCTGCTAACATAACTATAAGGAAAACCTCCAAATCCAGCTCCAGGCATTTTCGAGGTCGGCAAAAGACAAAGGCACGTTTTCAAGGGGAGATCTTGAACCTTAAAGACATTTCGGTCATGGCTATGGATGATAATCGAGCCCTTAGAGCAAGCTGCCCTAACAAGGGGTCGACATGAATTCTATCCTTTCTCTCAATATACGAGGGATGGGCGATCCCTCTAAGATACTTCGCCTCAAGGATTTGGTGGAAACACAACGTCCTTCGGTTATTTTGCTTCAAGAAACTCTTTGTTCCAAAATGATAGCGATTGGATCCTTGTTGTCTTTCTGTTCTGGATGGAAAGCGGCAGGAATTGACTCTATCGGTAGGTCGGGAGGAATGGTCGTAGTTTGGGATGATCTGAGATTTGATCTAAAGGCATATAAATTTTTTGGCGGCATTCTGTTACATGGCAGTGATAGAGGGGTTCGTCATATAATTGTCATTATCAACTTATATGTGCCTTGCCAATCTCGTTCCGGGTTTTGGGAAAAAAATGGACAGAAGTGGTTTATTAAAGCTCAATAATCTCATGTTGATTGGCGATTTCAATGTCTCTCTTGCAGTGGAAGAATCATGGGGTGTGCGGGAAAGATTGGATCCCCTAGCTGGAAAAGTATCTCGGATATTTGGAAAATACAATTTAATTGACATAAAACCTGCTCCGGTCATGCCCACTTGGTCGAACAGACGGAGCGGCAATGAATATGTTGCAAAGGTTTTGGACCGGGCAATGATCAATCCTGGCTTGATCAATCTTCTGGGAAATATGCACCTTTCGGTGGTATTGTCCTCACTCTCAGATCATAAGGCAATACTATTAGCATGGAGACATGAATCCACTCACAAAGGTGGACCTTTCAAGTTTAACCGTGTGTGGCTTTCTGATCCTGATTTCATAGAATTGGTGCACTCCTTCTGGAAAAATGAACAACAACATGATGCTGGCAAGCTCGGGTGGCATAACTTGGCGGACAATCTAAGAAGGTTGAAACAAAAGGTGAAAAGTTGGGAGCGGGATAAGAAGAAGGCTGAAAGGAAGGAACTATCAGAGATTCAGGAAAGTATTGAACATATTTATAATCGTATGGTGGACATTATACCTGATGAGGACACCTACTGTTCATTGGCTGCCCTTGAGGCACGCAAACTGGAATTATTGAGAATTCAGGAAACTATGTGGAAGTTGAAGAGTAGGAAACAATGGCTCCGTGAAGGAGACCTGAATACTAAATACTTTCATTCATGTGCTACGGGGAGGAGAAACAAAAATTCAATTTGGAAAATACATACGATGGAGGGCGTGTTGATAACATAGGAAGAGGAGATTAAAAATGCTACTTATGGGCACTTCAAGAAATTCTATAAGGCGGATGATGACATTGAGGTTCTAAACCAGCGTTGGGTAGTTCACCACCTTCCAATTATGTTTGACCAACAGGTTGTCGATGCTATCATGCTGCCAATAACTAAACTGGAGGTTGAAGCTGTCTTAAAATCATTTGCTAGAGATAAGAGCCCAGGGCCTGATGGATGGCCGGTAGAATTTTTTCTAGGATTTTTTGATATTATGGGGGATGAATTACTGGCTGTGACTGAACAGATTCGCACATCGAGATACGTGCCTAGGGATCTGAGTTCAACTTTCATTGCTTTAATACCTAAATCTTTTGATCCCTCTTCTTTTTCGGATTTCAGGCCCATTGCCCTGTGTAATGTACTGTAAAAGCTTTCTTCCAAAATTTTTGCTAATAGGCTGAAAGGGCATCTATCTAGGTGGATTTCGGAGGAACAATATGGTTTTTTACAAGGCAGATCAATCCATGATGCAGTGGCTATTGCTCAGAAAGCTATGCACTTTATTCACGATAAAAAAAGGGAAGGCCTAATTATGAAGGTTGATCTCTATAAAGCATATGATTCTGTGGATTGGTCCTTTACCAGAATTGCCCTCCTCAAAATTGGTTTGTCTTTTTCTGCCATCTGGTGGATTATGGCATGCATCAGTTCGTTCAGGTAAAATGTACTTATTAATGGGATTCCAACTGATTTCTTCAGAGCTGAACGAGGACTTAGGGAAGGATGTGCCTTATCTCCTCTTATCTTTATCCTGGTGATGGAAGGGTTCAATGGTTTAATCAAAATGGCATCCAATGAAGGCTACTTCAAGGGGCTTTCTTTCTCTCCTTAGGTCTGCATTACTCACTCTCTCTTTGTTGATGATTTACTTGTTTTTGGAAATCTTATCAGAAACCACTGGTTTTATTTATATGTCTTGATGAGCCAGTTTGGGTCGGCCACTCAGCTGATCATTAACAAGTCTAAATCATTTATTATATTTGATAACGGGGACCTGGAGGAGATTCAGTTCATTGTCAGCTTTCTGGGGGTGAATACTTGCAGGCTTTCTGAGGGTGTTACCTATTTGGGTTTTTGCCTGAAACCTTGTGCATACTTTAATAAACATTGGGAGTGGCTGGTGGATAAACACAAGAGAAACATTCTTAAATGGTCCAATCATTGGCTTTCGTTAGGAGGGCATTACATATTAATTCAGGCGGTATTATCCTAGCTCACGGCCTATTGGGGTCATTTATATTCACTCCCGACCTTTATTTTGGATAGAATTAATGCTGTTATTGCTCATTTTCTTTGGGCGGGGCTATCTTCTAAAAGGAAATATCACCTGTGTAAGCTGTCTGCGATAACTGTTCCTAAATTTCTCGGTGGCTGGGGGTTGCTGGATATTAGAATTTTCTCCAATCCGCTGCTTGCAAAGTATTTGTGGCGAGCTTTAAATGGGATCGGAATCTGGTCTAAAATAATTGAATGCAAATACATCAGGGATAGATCACTACACAATTTTCTCTATGGCTCGATCATCCATCATCATAGTGCTTCCTTGATCTGCAGGAGTCTAATAAAATACAAATATGTCATTAGAGATAGACTTTGCTGGAAGTTTGGAAATGGAAGGCAGATTCCCATCTCGAGCAATAGAATACTAGGAATTCACGAGATTGAGAATATCGATGAGGGGTTTCTTCATAGGATCTCTCATAGAGGTTTCATGTTTATTGCTGACATCATTTCACATTGGGAGTTGGGCATCCTGGTATGGAAAGCTTTTACTACTGCTGGTCTTCATAGTCGCGACCTGGAAAACTGGAAGAGCTTCCTTGGTTCCTTACAGAATGTGGGCTTATGATATAGTTGTGATGGTGATAGGATCGTTTGGGGTGGAGCGACAAAAGGGAGTTATATCAGTGTCAGAGAGTTATATCGGAATTTAAAAGCTGAGATGCACACTGTTTTGTCTGTTCCTGGGTTTTCCCAAGCTTGGGGATGGAAGATCCCACATAAAATCACTCTGTTTATATGGTTGTTGAGATTGGGAAAGATTCTAACCTGGGAGAACATCCAAAAACGGGGCAAACAAGGACCGGGTAGATGCATTTTCTGCAAAGAGAATGTTGAAATGATTTCTCATCTTTTCTTTGATTGTTCTATTGTAAGAAGGGTTTGGAGCCTGTTTCGATGTTTTTCCAACGATACCCTTTGGCGGCCGGGTGATCCAAAACCAGGTTTTTTATTCTGGGCCGACAACACTAAAGGATACAAATCTCTTCCTTTTTTTGTCTGCTGGGAATTATGGTGTGCTAGAAATCGTATGCTTTTTTGTGAGGCCCCACTTGATACTGCCTTGATCTACTCTCACATTATGGAATGGCTCAATGGCATTAATATTAGCAATCCGGATTGTATTGATCACTCGCATAGGTTCAAAGCTCATAGCATTAGTTTCCCGACTTTATTCTTTGATGGTGCCCATAAGCATGGTTTCTGTGGATGCAGAGCTTGGATTAAAATAGATGGTGATGAGAGATATCATATATTCTAGAATGGAGGGCGTGGATCCAACCACAAAGCGGAGATTATGGCATTATGGAGTGGGGTTATGGTCGCCTACCATCTGCAGATTCATAGTATTGATATATATGGAGACTCGAAGATTGTTATAGATGGTATATCGGGTAAATCCACCCTACAGGGTACTCTTTTAAGACGCTGGATTGATCGTACTCAGTACATACTTTCTAAATTCCAGAAGTTTTCTTTGAATCATGTTTATAGAGAACTCAATACGAGGGCTGACAAATTGTCTAAGATTGGTTTAGAACAGTCCTATGGATGCATCTCGGTTCTTCACTTTCGGCAGTCTAAGTTGGTGGCTTCTCACTCTTACCCCTTATAATAACAGTGTTACGCGGCAAGGTTATTTTTTTGATGATTTACTATGTGAATCAGTTTCTTGGGCTCTTTCAAGCAAGCTTGATCTCTGAATTACCTTTCTGCATATAAGTTGTAGATGGCTAAATGAATATCATGTCCTTTCGGGTTGCTTCATAGGATCGAGCTCATCCTTATTTTTGACTATTCACTTTTGCTGTTGGTTTAATATTCTTATCTTATATTACGCTGTGCAGACTAGACTTGGTTTTCTGTTGTTCTTTTTATCAAGCGAGCCTGTACTCTGTCAAGCGAGCCTGATCTATTTCTGTAGCTTTTGTGTCTTGCTTCATCAAGCGTGACACCAACCTGGTACTCGGACAAGCGGGCTTGATCTTGGTTTGTGAATCATACTTGCCTCATCATGCGAGGCGGCCTGGTGACCTTCTTTCGAATATCCACTGTGGTTAGGATGGGACGCTTTCCTCCTTATTTTGCTTACTCTCATATTCTTATTAGACTATAGTCTCTGGAAGTGGATGGGTCTTTGGCTCCATTTCTTTTTTTCTTGTATGGGGGTAGCATTTTCTCTGGTTGTCATGTTGTTTCACATTTGGTATCGACTGCCAGAATCGAGTGGGTGTTCCATATGTCTTATGCCATATATGTGTGGACCAGACTTGGTTTTTTGTAGCTTTTGCGTCTTGGTTCATCAAGCGTGACACCAACTTGGTACTCGAACAAACGGGCCTGATCTTGGTTTGTGAATCATACTTGCCTCATCATGCGAGGCGGCCTGGTGACCTTCTTTCGAATATCCACTGTGGTTAGGATGGGACGCTTTCCTCCTTATTTTGCTTACTCTCATATTCTTATTAGACTATATTCTCTGGAAGCGGATGGGTCTTTGGCTCCATTTCTTTTTTTCTTGTATGGGGGTAGCATTTTCTCTGGTTGTCATGTTGTTTCACATTTGGTATCGACTGCCGGAATCGGGTGGGTGTTCTAGATGTCTTATGTCGTATATGTACATCTATGCCATATGAATTGTTTTACTATATCTTAATATAAAACAACGTTTTTTCTCTTGTGAAAAAAGATAATTCCATTTGATAAAACATGTGGGTGATGTAAATCTCATTAGAAGAGAGCAAATGGTTTCTTACATGCGAGCCCTTAGATCCCACTGGACGCAATAGGTATCTTTCCTTTAAAACCTTGAACGCCTTCTCCATACGATAACATTACAGGTTGTCCTTTATCACCTTCAAAATGTATTGACTTTTGTAATGAGTTTAGTGAATGGTATTAAAATTTATGAGTTCACTATTTGTATTTTTTTAATTTTGAAAAATAAATTCATGCAAATGAAATACATTTCAAATTTTAAGATTTTCGTTATAGTTGGGAAGAAAATTTTACCAATCTTTACTACATATAAAATAAAAAACAATCAAATTATTTTATATGTGATATAAGGTATATAAATAATTATTCAAAGAAGACATTGATGTAATAAAGTGAGTTAAAAAAATAGATTAACTACATTTTATAATTTACTATGTTATTTATAAAAAAAATAATTCACATTTAAGGAAATAAAGTGCAAATGGATTAAATTTTGGGCATAAATAATTCAATAAAGGAATTATGTATTTGGTTAAATTATGTTTATTTAATAAAAAACCATTAGAAATGAAACTTATGTTGAATTGATTTCAAGGCACATGTTGTGTGAACCATATTCTATCACTGTGTAACTTATTTGTGTAATTTTGATTAATAGTATTTTCTTTTAGTAATTATTTTGTTAATTTTATCTTGTTATATTTTGGTACATAGATTGATTCAAACAAGTTAACAAGATTCATTCATAAATCATTCTAATATTAATTGATTCATCTTCTTTGGATATACATTATTTTAAGTCATGAATCAAGATATCTAATTATTTGGTTGCAAGTTGAATTCAGTAATGGCTAACATTGATGATTCCATTTTACCTTTCATGAGAAATATAATTATCTATCAGTAATATGTGTTTACTTTTTTTTGTGTGTTCATATTGTTATATCTTGGTTCCTATTAATGATTTGATAGTTGAAACGATCATTGTTATTTCACTACATCTATTACTCGAGTTATTTACACTATCTAAGTTTTTAATTCAAGGTATTTACTTAATTTGTTGCATATAAAAATATATCAATACACCATGTTGAAATTATTCCATTACACTTGTTATGATAAAAATAACTAGTTACCAATGACATATGTGTTATTTTTTTATCATATTATTATTATTATTATTCGGTTATGTTATTTATTTATTTTTTGCATTTGAAATACTATTTATCTTAATTACATCCCTTTAAAGCTATTTATTTTGATTAATTACTATTTATGTAAGTTTTATTCACTTTAAAGCTTAACTAATTATTTTCAAGATTCTCTTATATGCATAATTTGGCCATATCCATATGTTATCATAGAAAATATATAATATCAATTATAGGGAATACCCCTTGTCCTTGAAGAGGCCAGTCTCCAACCTAAAGAGGGAGGATCATTAGATCCTCATTGGATGCCTTTAGGGTTGTTTCTTGTTGCTAGGAATAATTCGAGAGACAACATCGGTGGTTGACCTAAAGCTTATTCTAATTTATACCACTTGTTAGAAAACCATCAAGAGTGTTGGGGAAAATATGTGGCCATAAAATCTCATCCCAGTACCTGATTATTTGTCATTATGATTCACAATTTTGTATATGCACGATAGAGTCTTTTCCAATTTTAAACCCCAGGATGTTTGTTTATGTCGACAATTTACATCCTCCAAATATTTATATAAAGTAAGTTGTTGTTGTTGTCCAAGTATGAAGTCGAGAGCCATGGGTGTCCCACCACTGAGATTCTTGTCCAGTAAAGCTCTAGACTAAGCTTTGTATTCTCCCTTATTCTCCAGTAGTTTTGTGTTTACTTGTTCAACATCACTCATGGGAGTATCTTGTTCTTTAAATCAAAGTGGGACACTGGAATCCTTGCTTAAGTCAGAAGGAAGAAATGTCATAGTTTCCTTGAGTTTCTTTTCATGAATAATAGGGACTACTTTTATAGAAAAGCAAGGTTAGATATTCTTGGTCTGCACAACTTTGATTAACCAACACTCTTTTTCCTTGGATTCATAGTTTTCAATTTTCCATTCATACAACTCGATGTCTGAATTTTGACCGATGGAGAGAGGGGATCTTGATAATATTTCTCCAAACACATTGGGCTCCACATTATCTTTGTCCTCGTGTAATATCTATTACAACCTCCTCTTTTTTGTGTCACCTTCCCATGGTTCAACCTAAGGTTTCCCTTCACGAGGGTTGTTAGGTCCCCATATGACTAGTGTAGTCCCTTATTGTTATTAGTGTAGCCCCATTATTGTTATTATTGTACCCCTGTAACCCCCATATTGTTATTATTGTTCCCTTACATTATTATTGTTAGGTAGGATAGGATTGTATTGTGACCCCATGGACCCCTATATATAGAAGGAGGTTTTGTCATTTGTATCTTCCAAGAACTGTTCATTTATATAATGTATTGGAGGTTTCTCCCTGAAAGTGGCTGATTTCTAAGGCGTTGATTTCTCTTTTCTTCTATTTGTGGCGCTGGTTACATAACATTTGGTATCAGAGCTTTGGGTTTTAGGGTTTCGTTGCTCCAAATAGGTCATCGTGGCATTTGTGCTATAAATTTTTTTATACGAATGTTCAAAAGCTGAAATTTTACAGAGCGAATCCGAAATCATGAGGAACTTCTTGTACAAATTTCAGATCTTGGTTCAGAACATTTTAGGAGATATGATCTGTAGAAGTTAGGGTTTTTTGAGGCTTCCGAATTTCACTTAAACAAGTCATCGTGGAATTTTCACTCTAAATTTTTTTCTACGAAGGTTTAGAAGCTGAAATGTTTACAAAGAGAAGTCGAACTCCCAAGGAACAACCTATAAAAATTTCATATCTTGGTTCGAAATATTTTCAGAGATATGATCTATGGAAGTTAGGGTTTGTTCAGGCTCCTGAATTTCATCTCAAAGAGGTGACCTTGGGAAAATCGTCATAACTCTCTCTATGAGAATCGGATTGGAATTCTGTAAAAAGTGGCCACAAGTGCATAGACTTTAGTTTCATGTATATCAATTTCATAGCCAAAGGAGGAAACAATGAGACGTGGCACCCCGTACAAGTGTGCTCTACTGAACCAATCCATAATTAGGTCATTGTGGGAGGTTCAACATAACATTGTCTTGAAGTATCCAAATCAGGTTAGACCTGTGGCATTCAAAAAACCATTCAAAGGGCTACTATAGGACCAAATTTCAGATATTAAAGATCAACAATTACAGATATAATTCAGTTTCAATATTGAGCTCCTCAAAAGAAAGAAAAAGGTGTGTATTTTTTTCAAATTACATAAGTCTTGTTTGAAAAAATAGTTTTAAGTGATTCCAAGGGCCTATTGAGCATATATATTAGTATTGGGTTCTAAAATCCCCCCTAAAAATCATTCAACACCCATTAAGACCTCAGAATACTCTACTATGACCCACGAAGATGAAGAATTGCAACATGATCTATCAAAATTACAAGAGCAAGTGCACCAAATTTTGCTCTCACAAAGAGCAACAAAAAATGAAATGGAAGTTTTGAAGAAAGGCGTGGAAGAGAAAATGGATGGTTTGAAGAATAATATGGATGGTTTGAAGAAAGGCGTGGAAGCTAAGATGGATGACATGGAAGAAAAAATGAAATACAACATGGAAAACATGAAGAATGATCTAAAAGTAGAGATGGAAGGTTTAAAAAATTTGATACAAGAAATGTTTCCTAATGGCAAAAATATAGTAGAGGAAACTCATGATGAGAAAAAAAAATGTTAATCATGATTTCATAAAATCTAATGTTGGATGGAAGAACCACCATATTCCAAAGATAGATATGAGGAATTTTGATGGCAAGCATCCCTTAACATGGATACTACATATGGAACAATATTTTGATCTCAATAATGTGCAAAACACACAAAAGGTACGCATTGAAACTTTACATTTCGAACAAAATACATTTGTATGGTATCGATGGCTTTTCTCCTGTAAAAAAATTGTCACTTGGTCAATTTTTATGGAGGAAATGATAGCACATTATGAGGATACATAGAGCAACGCCTTCTTTAGCCAATTGATAGATCTCAAACAAAATGGTTCAATGGTGGAGCATATTGAGGACTTCCAAAAATTGAATATAAGGGTAACTGATATTCCAGAGGAACACATGATTGATGTCTTCATAGGGACTTTAAAGGATAACATCCAACATGAAGTTTGCATTTGGGAACCTGATTCATTGGAGAAGGCATTCAGGTTGGAAAGAAAAATTGAATGTAAAATTATGGCGACAAGGAAGCCTACCACTCACATTTATAAAGATGGAAGTGTTGCTACTCCTAGACTTCCACAACCTACAATGTTGACACCACAACAATTGGAAGAAAAAATATCAAAATGGCTTTGCTACAGTTGTGATAGCAAATACACTAAAGGTCATAAGTGTGCTGAGAAGAAATTATTTTACAAATATTGTGAAGAGGAGGAAAATGAACAAGAAACTTCAAAATAAGAGGATATACACCAGCAACCAACCCTAGAAGAAGAAGAAATGAGTCTGACCATATCGTGTAATGCATTGGTAGGAGTTACCACTCCTCAAAATATCAAGATAGAAGGACATATCAAGAAGAAAAAGGTAATAGTGTTGATTGATTCGGGTAGTACCCATAATTTTATTCATTGTAAGGTAGCCAAGGAATTGAATTGTTTCCTATACCCAGCACCAGAATGTCAAGTGATGGTTGCAAATGGAGGAAATATAAATTGCTTTGGAAAATGCCATAATATCAAGCTAACCATGGGGGAATATTTATTGAATATTATAATGCTTTCCATTCAAATGGGAGGTGTTGATGTTGTACTAGGAGTACAATGGTTACAATATTTGGGGGCGGTATCTTTTAATTTTCAAGAACTTTTCTTGAATTTTTTTTTGGAAGGAAAGTAAATCGAATTACAGGGTATCATAGGGAAGTCGGGAAAGATAATAAGCTCTAATGTCATGACAAAGCTTCTGAAGAAAGAAAAACGAGGCGTAATTGCACAATTATGCTCACTAGAAGTTCGAACATGAAAATCATCTATTTATCTAGATCTCCAAAAAGTCTTGGACAATCATTCCAAGGTGTTTGAAACTCCCAAAGGACTCCCACCTATTCACGATCATGATAATGCTATTCATTTGATTCCAGGAAGTGTTCCTCCAAACCTCAAGCCTTACAGATATCCTTATGTCCAAAAGAGCGAAATTGAACGTATGATTGCAGAAATGTTAGAGGATGGTATAATTTAACCTAGTCAAAGTTCTTTCCCTGCTCTAGTATTATTGGTGCACAAGAAGGATGGATCATGGTGCATGTGTCTGGATTATAGGGAGCTCAATAATCTCACTATTAAAGATAAATTTCCCATTCCCGTGATTGATGAATTATTGGATGAATT
This sequence comes from Pinus albicaulis, assembly GCA_034641835.2. NCBI lineage: Eukaryota > Viridiplantae > Streptophyta > Pinopsida > Pinales > Pinaceae > Pinus > Pinus albicaulis. Next base: position 92,058,807 of record CM076570.1, on the reverse strand, counting down.
ACATGGCGCAATTTATTTTACCAAGTTGGATATTAGTTCATGATATCATCAAATTAGAATGAAAACTGAAGATATTCCGAAAACGTCATTTCAAACTCATGAGGGTCATTATGAATTTTTGGTCATGCCTTTTGGCCTTACCAATGCACCTTCTACATTTCAAGGGTTGATGAATTTCATTTTCAAAGCCTTCCTTAGAAAATTTGTGCTATTATATTTTGATGACATACTAATCTACAACAGGTCTTGGAAGGATGATGTTCAACATGTTGATAGGGTGCTCAAACTATTGGAGGAGAAACAATTATATGCAAAAACATCCAAATGTTTCTTTGGAGTACAAGAGGTGGAATATCTGGGTCATATTGTATTTCACGAGGGTGTTAAGGTAGACCCTAACAAAATTAAATCCATTAAGGAATGGAAAGTCCCCACAACCATAAAGCATATGCGAGGATTTATCAGGTTAACATGGTATTATCACAAGTTTGTTAAGAATTATGAGAGAATAGCAACACCTCTAATAACATTATTGAAGAAAGATGCATTTTCATGGACTCCTGAAGCTACTAAGGCCTTTGAACATCTTAAAGAGGCAATATGCCTAGCACTGGTGTTAGCTATGCCAGAATTCACAAAAACCTTTATTGTGGGATGTGATGCCTTAGGAAATGGAATTGGTGCTATTTTAATGCAAGAAGGAAGGCCTGCCTTTGGAAATGGAATTGGTGCTATTTTAATGCAAGAAAGAAGGCCCATTGCTTTTGAAAGTCTTCCAATCAAAGGAAAGTATTTACAGAAAGCTATTTATGAGAAAGAAATGTTGGCCAAACTACATGCACTAAATAAATGACGACCTTACCTAATGGGAAGGCACTTCAAGGTAAAAACTGATCATGGTAGTCTTAAACACTTTTTGGAACAAAGACTATCTTCAGAAGAGCAGCGAAAATAATCACAAAGATGTTGGGTTATGACTTCGAAATCATCTACAAAATAGGGAAGCTAAATGTTGTTGCAGATGCACTCTCAAGAAAGGATGAAGAGATGGAAGCATTGCTTTGTGAAATTTCTATTATCTAACTAGATTGGATAATCGAAGCAGGGGATGAATGGAAGAAGGACGAAGAAGTGTGGACACTAATTCAAAAGTTGAAGCAAGATCCTAGTACATATGATACATTTAGTTGGAAAAATGATTCCTTATGGTACAAAGATCACTTATATCTTTGTAAGAATTCCCAACTAAAACAAAATATTATTTTGGAATTGCACACTAATCCTTTAGGAGGACACTTAGGATTTTTAAAAACTTACCACAAGGTGAAGAAAGATTTTTTTTGGGATGGCCTTAAATCTGATATTCAAAATTTTGTGGCAGAATGTTTGGTTTGCCAGCAAAATAAAGTTGAAAAAGTGAATCTGATTTTCTACAGCTTATTCAAGTCAACATTGGGAGGGATTTGTGGATTTTATCACGGGTTTACCCTATTTCGAAGGAAGAGTGTCATCATGGTGGTAGTTGATAAAGTTACCAAGTATGCACACTTTTGTGCATTATCTCACCCATTTAAATCAAGTACAGTTGCTACTGCATTTATGGAAACAATTCAAAAGCTACATGGAAACCCAAAGATTATGGTAAGTGACAGAGATCCCATTTTTACTGGAAATTTTTGGATGGAATTATTTTCTTATTTGGGTACTCAACTAGCTCATAGCTCATCTTATCATCCTCAATTTGATGGTCAAAATGAGATAGTGAAAAAATGTTTGGAAGGATATATTCGTTGTTTTGTATTTGATAAACAAACACAATGGTTCAAGTGGTTAGCTCTAGTTGAATAGTGGTATAAAACTTCCTTCTATACAGCAACAAAAATGACCCCATTTATGGCACTTTATGGATATCATCCACCATCCATCACATCATATTTAAGAGAAAATTCTAAGGTGCAAGCAGTGGAAGATCATATCAAGCATCAACAACAAGTTCTCCAACTCTTAAAGGATAACCTAAATTTTTCACAAAATCAAATGAAACAATAGGTAGATCAACATCGCAGCGAGAGAAGTTTTGATGTAGGAGACTGGGTATTTTTACGGCTACAACCATACAAACAAATGTCCCTCAAGCAAGCTAAGAAGGATAATAAATTATCACCAAAATAATATGGTCCTTACAAGGTGTTGCAAAAGATTGGTACTAGGGCATACAAATTGGAGCTTCCCACTTCTTCGTGAGTGCATTCAGTTTTCCATGTTTCATGCTTAAAGAAGGTTATAGGTGACAAAATTCCAGTCCAAACAATATTGCCAGAACTTGACGAGGAAGGAAAATTCATATTGGAACCTGAAACAGTCACGGAAACAAGAACTTGATATCTACGAAATTGATCAATTTCAGAGTATCTCATCAAGTGGAAGAACTTACCCACTGAAGATTCTACATGGGAGGATGATAATTTTATACAGAAGAATCCAAAGCTACTGTAATATTCCCAATTAGCCCAAGCTAATGGGAATATACAATTTTGTTTCAATTTTCTATTTCATGAATAAAATTGTAAAGGAGAATCAATAAAACTCCTAATCAACAAATAAATCAATGCCACATGTGAACATAGCTAAATCTGGGCTATTTACATAAGCACACTTAAGTGTGAAAGGGACTGGAGAACTTGAAAAGTCAACTAGGACCAAATCAACAACGATGTCTAGATACAGTGAATCTCTTAGATGCACAACACAGTTTTAGTTGGAGGCTACTCATGTGAATGGAGCTAAATCATTGAGATGGTTTAGGGTTTGACAAGAATTTCATACTATAAAAGGAAGAGGAAGACAATAGAAGAAGGTTGTTTATTGAGTATATTTGTGAATATATTGTATGTTTAGACATATATCATTCTCTGCTGTTTAGCTGAGGATAGTGTTGTTTAGCACTAGGGTGTTCCTGATCGGGGATCCCACCTCTTCCATTGAGTAGCTCTTGGAGGATTCTCGCTGATTTTATCCACTATCAGGCATTTGGCCAAGCTCATCTTCCAACTACAATGCAGATCATGTTGAGGGTTTGGTTGTCCTTGTAAGTTGTAGCAAGTGGAGGCTATATCTACTCAGATCTAGGCCAACCTAGTGCCTCTTTTCAGTGGGAAATCCTTCTATCCCCTTGATGAGAGAGTATTAGATCTTTGGAGATGCATTTTCAGATCTTGGCATCAGACCAAACCAGTGCTAGAGCCTACAATGCAGTTTCCCTTCCAGGACTACGTTATTTTCAAGTGTACAGTTGCAGGGTGTTTTGACACACATTTGGAGGAGAGATCTCTGGTGTTGGGGTTCTTCCCTTCACTATGGTGATCCATGGATTATACTTCTGATCCATGTTCTGCTCAGATATGATCTTCTTCTATTGTATTCATCTTTAGAAATTTCTGAATACTACTGCAGATCTGCAACTTTAGATCTCAGATCTACTCTTTGTGTTTCATGTTTTGTTCAAAACCCCAAGGGGAATTTGTAAAGGAGCCCTTCTAGTGTACAGATATGAAATGGATCTAATATTTTGTACACATATCTACTCTAGATCTGGAGTGTAATATACATCTGCTGCAGCTCTTAAAAATAATGATGTCAAGCTATTTTCCAGTCAATACATGTGTTGCAACACCTATTTTGAGGAAATTCTTCTATTCTTGTCTTCTACATTCTGTCATACATTGTATGGGCCTAAATATGGATCTAATTTATTGTTGTGTATATGAATGTTGATCCTTCTTATTGGTCTCCTACTGTTTCTTAGAAAAACTGCGTTATTTTCCTGCAGTATTGTTGCATATTGTTGCAGCCCCATTCTTGGGTGTTTTCCAGCCATACTAGGTGTGGGAGGTCTGTTTACCTCACCTAGTTTGATTTGTTTTTACTCTCCTCTTGGATTTAGATGCTATATATCCAGATCTAAGGGATCCAAGAGCTTCAAACTCATTTCAGTGCACATACTTCTGAAAATTGCGTTATTCTAGCAGGTATTGCTAAATCTTCCCTTTTGGGGATATTACAGTGGTATCAGAGCAATCATCTTGGCACAACCTATGATTTGATTTCTTAAGAGCCAATATGTCTTCAGAAAAATATGAGCCTCTCACTGACAAAGAGAAAATGTACCTGAGAATAATATTGAAGAAATTTGATTACACCAATGATGATAAAGACAAGGGAAAAGCCCCTGAATCTAGAAGTGATGAAGATGGGAAGGAGTTTGCAAAAAACCTTCTAAAAGCCATGAAAGATATTGCTAGATAGATCAAAGAGATGAGATTGGACAGGCTCAAGGAATCTCCTAGGATATTTCATCTTGGAGAAATCTCTGGCATGTCTCACCACTGGAATGATCAACCAGTGAATCGGCCATAAGCTCCACAACGCTCTACCATGCCTACTTTTTTGGTTGTGGAAAATGAAGGGCCTCATGAGAAAGCATCCCTTGAATACTATTTTGAAGAATATGAGTCTCATAATTAGATATTCAAGGACCACTTGAGTTTTCAAGAGTTTTTTCACCTCAAGGACAAAAGAAGACCAAGGCATCAACATAGAGATGGTGGATTCACTCAGAATCATGATCGACATCACTCTGTGGATAGATTATTTTTACCCAAGTTTGATGGGTCATACACTTGTTCTGCCAAAGCATGGGTAGAAAAACTGGATATCTACTTTCAGTTGAACAAAGTCCCGGAGATGGAAGCTATCAAGATTGCAATGCTGCACTTTGAAGGTGAAGCACACAATTGGTGGTTCCATGGGTTGCCTACATTGGGTCATGCTAATGTGACTGCCTATTCTGAGTTTACTAGAATATTGGTGGAGAGGTTTGAAAGAAAGGATCCAGAAGCACCTTTCATGAGCCTTGCAAAGTTGAAGCAGTCAGGCAATAAAGAGTCTTATATCTCTGAATTTTTGAGATTACCTGTTATGGTTCCTTATTTGTCTGCAACAAGGAGGGTGTACATGTTCATCAATGGCCTAGATGAACCTCTGCATGGGTTGGTTAAATCTACCAATCCCACTACCTTGCATGATGCCATTGAGAGGGCTAGAGACCTTCAAGATGCCTTGCCAAAAGCAAAGGAAAACTTTTAGAACAGGCCCTCTTTTCCTTCTAAAGGAAAGGAAGAGAAAGTTTCTCCTTCAAAGGAGAGCACATACAAGAAGCCTCTTGATGATGAAGTTTGGAGAGATCTAAGAAAGAGGAAGCTATGCTTCACTTTCCAAGAACCATGGGTACCTAGACATAGATGTGTTGCTGGTAAAGCACATTATATATAGGTCTTCTCAGATCTTGAAGAAGATAAAGATGAGGAGACAAGGAGGGGTCACAACGCTGACAATGTTGGAGGAGATCAAACACCATCAGGAGATGGGAATGGAGCATTTTCTCCTATTAGAGGAGCTCTTGCATCCTTGAGGGGAGCACCTAATTACTTGACCTTAAGAGTTCAAGGGTCAATCATGAATCAGAGGGTTTGTGTATTGATTGACAGTGGGGCTACACACAATTTCATTGATGCCCTTATTGTGCAAAGGAGGGCAATACCCACTGATACTTTTGAGGGATTCTCTGTTTTGGTCCCAGGAGATAGAACAATGCAATGCATGCATTATTTCCCATCACTTTCAGTCACCATGGGATCCTACACTTTGGTGGATCACTTCTTTGTAGTTGACATACCAGACACCAATGTTATTTTGGGTGTTCAATGGTTGATTACATTGGGAAAAGTCACCACTGATTGGGAGGCTTTGCAAATGGAATGGGTGGACAAGAAGAGTGGTGCACCTCAAATGATCAAAGGCATGCATACTTACCCCTCACACAACACTTCCACACAAAAAACAGAGATGGATTTGCACAGTGGAAGCAAGGACCTCACTGTCCCTTCTATTTGTTCATGAGATTTCTGCAAGGTGTTGGTGTTCAAAGAGGTGGCTTATTATTGAAAACTCTAGTGCTTTCTCATTTAATTATCAAACCAGGGTAATTCTTCTTATTTCAAGAGTGTTGGCACAATATATGCGAGTCAGGTTGTCTAATAGTTACTCCTTGTCACTTATGAGGAAGAATTTGCTAACTTCCTAAGTTTTCTTATCCTACGGGGGGTGGCTTGGATTCGTTTTAACCTAAGACTGAGCAAGAAGATTGAGCAGCTATCTAATTGAATTAAACAACAGTCTAATTGAACTGAACAACAATATAGAGAAATCAAGCAGTAATTGAATTGAATTAAACAACGGTCTAAATAAACTGAACAGTAATGGAATTGAATGGAACAACAATCTAACTAAGCTGAACAGTAATGGAATTGAAATGAATCAACATTCTAGCTAACTGAGCAGTAATGGAACAATAGTATAACTAGTTGAGCAGTAATGGAACGACAGTATAACTAATTGAGAAGTAATGGAACAACAATATAACTGAAGTGATTTAAATAAATTGTACAACAATTATTTAAGTAATTTTGCAATGGAATTCTCTTTATGAATTAATTAATCAACATTTATCGATGGTTGAATGCTTAGTTATGCTAAAAGAAGAATTAAATTCATAAATACAGATAACATCAAAATCAACTTATTCTACGATCTGTAACTCAAATGCAATGGTATTAAAAGAATTGGAACTATCTATTGATAATGAAATATTGCCATAAGTCGAAAAATACGATTATGATTGTCCTAATTCAAGAACGAGATTTCTAACAATCCTGAAGAAAGAGAACTGTAACTTTATTGAATGGAAATATACTTTACAACTGCATCAGATACATAAGCATTGGTTCTGTAACTACACAGAGTATGAAAACTTGCATGGAACTTCCAAAGGTTGGGCCCAGACCACCAGAAGCCCTAGCGCAGTAAAAAATTCAAAAGATTATTGTTCAAAGCTCTATATTACATCTAGTGATGTTACAAAAATACAATTAGACAGACTATTTCTGATGCGTCGATTACAGATTGAATTTCCTATCCTTTCTCCGACTCCCCTTCTCGTCCATCCTTCACCCTTTTAAAGGCGATTTCAAAAATGCGAAATTATTTCCCAAACGACAACCCACTGCGTGTGGCTGTCGTTTGAGTTCTTGGACTCGAATTCGTCTATCTGCCTTTTGCGGCCGCTGGGAGTTACCGGGATCTCATATGTTTGCGCCCGTTGGTTAGCTTCCATTTCCTATTGGTCCAACCATTCTACCTTCCTGCATGAAGAGATAAGAGAAGTCAATTTTCTGTTACAAAAACATCATTTTCATCATTAGTATAATTGTTCTCGTTTTCATAATCTTTTATTCTCTTTATTGTTAATATGAAGAGGAATTCCCCCAAAATTATAACATAATTTGAAGTAATTACAGGGTGAGAACATGCCTTAATTTGGGCCCAACATACTCCCCTGCTTACCTAGTTTCATGTCCTCATGCAAACAGATGATTGAGATGTAGCTGCATTAAGGAGTAGGCAGGGCAGGCCTTTTCGTTGTATGCTCTGAAGCCTTGTTTTCGTTTCATGAGTGCAAAGGCAGCGCCTCTGGATCCTTCTGGTAATTCATAATTGTGATTATAATCCTCGGGAGGATACCAGAGGAGAGGGCTTCTATATCTACATCCCAACCAGGCAGGCCCCATGCTGTAGACCAGGCTACTGTATGAGAGGATTCTGGAGGCAAAAACCTTGAAATTCCTATAACTAAATGGCTCCCTATTCTTCACATTATTTGTGGAGGCCATCCATCTTTTCTTGGCTGCTGCTAAGGCCTCTTCACAAACCTCCCCAAAGTATTCTCGTGCATTTTCTATGATATATTTATGGATGGGCCTCAGCCTAGTCCTCACACCTTGCCTTCTCATGAATTTTTTGTGCTGGATGATCAGTTGCAGGGGTTTTGTAGGCTCCCCCCCGACCCATAAATCTAGGCTATGCTCTCTTTTTTGGAAGATATCTTAGCCTTTGGCCCACCTGATCTAGTTTTTAGCAAATGAAAGGAAGGTTTGCAGTTGCACATTTTCTATAAAGGGGCTAGGGTTTCTTTCTGTGTCTTCTTCTTGGAAGAAGTTATGGATGTAAAGCTCACATAGGAGGCGTTGGACCTACTCATCCTGATCATTACAACAATGGACAAACTCTTCTATGGTCCTAAAAGTAGTGGATTTTCCTGCCTTGACAGCTTTAACTTTCAAGAGTAAATACCGTTTTGTTAGGAACAAGGCATAGTTGGTTACCGGAGCTCTACATGATAGCACATCATTATATAGAGAGAAAATTGTAGAGATTTTCTTCTTAGCTTGCTCCACCTGCTCTTGTACCACTTTAACCTTTGCTTGTTCTCCTCTAAGTTGGGCAAATGTCTCATCTTCTGTGGAGGAGAGGTCAGTGAAATGTTTTAGAAGTGCCTGATGTAGTGCTCAACTTAGTGTTCCTAAATTGAGGTCATAAATTGTCAACCAGGGCTAGTAAACTACTAAAGTGAGGTGCACTATATGTGCCTAGGTATCTGTTTCTCACTACGTTGTATTTAGTGTTTTTTTTTTTTTGATGTTTTTGGTTTTATGTTAAAAAGGAAAAGAACTAAGTGTTGGTAAAGAGAAGTGGATGGTTACACTAAAACAGAGCAAAACCTATTCTAAAATGTGTATGAAACTAAAGAACAGAAAATGCAAAGCTTGATAATGACTCCTAGTAAGGAAATAAATCACAACATGAACTCAATAACTCATAGCATGAACTCATCCAATTCATTCATTAGGAATATGTTGGAATAGCTATCTGTGTGAACAAAAGTTTCATAGCCTGTTATATAGTGTCTGAATTTGTTTATGGCATGAAAAATAGCTAAAAACTCTTTTTCAGTTACAATATAGTTTAACTCTGAAGGAGTCAAATTTTTACTGGTATAGTAGATGGCATAAGGAATCAGGTCTTTTTGTCCCAATACTACTCCTAGAGCTGTATCCGAGGCATCTGTTGAAATATGAAAAGGTAACTTCCAGTTAGGTCCCCTTAAAATAGGTGCTTCAGAGATTTTTGTTTTCAGGGTCTCAAAGGCTAACTGGAAATCAGGATTCCACTTGAATTCACAGTCTTTGGTAAGTAATTTGAAAAGTGGAGATGCTATCTTGGTGAAGTTTTCTATAAACCTTCGATAATATCCAGTAAATCCAAGAAAACTCCTAACATCTTTTGACAACTTGGAATAGATAAGTTATAGATTACTTCCACTTTTGACTCATCAACTCTAATCCCATCCCCTGAAATGTGATGACCCAAAACAATTCCTTCAGTAAACATCATAAAACACTTTTCATGACTTAGTGAAAGATTTGCTTCTTTACATCTCTTTAAGACTTTTTCCAAGTTTTCTAAAGCTTCTTCAAATGTGTTTCCATAAACTGTGAAATCATCCATATATACCTCTACACAATCATGTATTAGATCTGAAAAAATTCCTAGTACTGCCCTTTGAAATGTTGCTGGTGCATTGCATAGTCCAAATGGCAATACTCGGTAAGCATAGGTACCCCAAGGACAAGTAAATGTGGTTTTGTCTTGATCTTCCAGTGCTACTTGGATTTGATTATAACCACTAAACCCATCTAAAAATGAGAAGTACTTTTTGCTAGCTAATGTATCTAACACCTGATCTATGAAAGGTAAGGGAAAATGATCTTTAAGAGTAGTTTTGTTTAATTCCCAGTAGTCAATACATACCCTCCATTTACCATTTTTCTTTGGCACAATTACCAAAGGAGAAACCCACTGACTATCTGAAATAGGATAGATAAAGTTGACATTCAATAATTTCTGCAATTCTTCTTTAACAATCTCCCTAAGATTTGGATTCATCCATATTTGAGGTTGTCTGATTGGTTTACAATTTTCCTCTATGTAGATGTGATGAGTGCAAGTCTTGGGGCTTATCCCTTTCATATCAGTGTACTCCCATGCATATGCAAAAGAATGTCTCTGTAATATTTTGACTAGCTCTTCTCGTTGAGATTTCTCTAGGTTCTTGTTTATGTTAGAGTTTTGCCTGGAAATATCTCAATTGTAGAGCTGCCAAATTTATCCATGGAATAGAGAGACATCTTCCTTGATGACAAAAACTCAATGTTGGATTCTTCTTGAAATTTTTCATGCTTATATTCTGAAGAGGATTCAAAGTTTTCCAAGGTATTCAAAATCTGGCTATCTTCACTAATTTCTGAAATTGTGAAGAGAGGTTGTAAGTCTTCTTCATCCTCTATCCATTGAGTATCATCTAATTCTGTAATTGTTCTTGCTAGAGGATACAAGGTAAATTTCTTGGTTGAACTACCATCAGAGATGTACATATCACTAGATCTACAACTAATGAAAGCATCAGCTGTAGCTAACCAAGGTCTTCCTAATATAATAGGATGTCCTCCTAGATTATTCTTAGGAGTTAGGATCATAAAATCCATAGGATACTCCCAAGAGTCTAGGGACACTGGAATGTCTTCTATTACCCCATCAGGTTTGATCACAGATCTGTCTACTAATTGTAATAATGTGGGTGTAAAAAGAAGATTAGGAAGTTTCAGTTTATCCATGATTTGTCTACTCACGATATTGATTGCTGCTCCTAAATCAATGAGTGTATTTTGGATCTCAATTCCATTGATGTGAATTTTAACAACTGGATTTCCTAGGTCTAAATACTTTGGAATAGAAATCTTCCCCATCATGATATCTACTATTTTTCCTGCCAGTTGAATTTTCTTTGTCTCTCTTATTCTTTTTCTTGTTTTCTTCATGCTCAACTCCTTTATTGTCTTTTCTAAGATTGGAATTTCCTTGATGGCTTGCAATAATGGGATCTTAATACAAACATTTCTCAGCTCATTTAGGAAATCATAATTAGGTGCCATAATTTGTTTTTCTACACCCCTATCAATTTGTAATCTTTCTGGGAAGGGAGGTGTAGAAGTGGATGTTGATGGATGCTCTAATATAGGAGTTGAAATTATTAGTTCTTTTTGTTTTGATTTTTCAATGTTTGAGTCTTGGAAAGTTGTGTTCTCTTCAAGACTTTTATTTACCTGTAGAGAATATTCCTCAGAATTGTCTTGCTCTTGTATGATTACAGAAGGTTTCCTCTTTTCAAGTATTCTTCCAGACTTAAGTTGAACATCACTAAGGTCTAAAGGAGTGATCAAATAAGTTGGAAACTATTGGCCTTCTATCATGTATGTGTTCTGAGGATTTTTATTGTTGGGGTTTGGTATGGGTTGGGCAGGCAACTGATTTGTTTTCTGAGGAAATGGTAATGGAAGTGGTTGATTTTGATGTTGTGAATTTTGAGGATTTTGTTGAAGATTTTGTTGAAAACTTTGCTGAGGAGGGAAATGTGGATATGGTGGATATTGATAATACTGAGAGTATCTTCCATAGGGATTTTGTGCTCCTTGTGCCCAAGTTTGTGATTGATTTTGAAATTGGGGCCAAGGTTACTGCCAAGAATTCCAATTTGGTGGGGGTTGATTATACATCTGATCATGAAATCCTTGTGTTTGAGGTCCTTGCCAAGGCCTACTGGAAACAAAATTGAGAGATTCTGTGGAACTTGTAGGAGTATATTCTTGAAAGACAACTTTAAGACCAGGAAGTAAAGGACAACTCTTGGTCTCGTGTTTTTCTGAACAAATTACACAAGTCTCCACAACTTTGGCATCCAAAGGGCACTCTCTCAAGGCATGTTTCTTTCTACATTTGGGACAAAAGATTGCTAAGGCATCAGATTCAGCTTTTTTCTTGTTTTGTAACTTAAGGGTGTCTATCTGTTCACTAAGACTCCCCAAGATATCAGATTTGAACTCATCAAGCATATGTCCTATTTCTACCCTACTTACTGTCCCAGAAGCAGACTTACTTGCCCTTGCAAGAGCAGGGTCTCTTGGTCCTTTTACAGTTTTAGATTTCCCTCTTGAAAGGTTGATACATAATTCAGCTATTTCAGGTAATGTGAGCTGAGATATATCCCCTTTTCCCATCATGTTAAGGATATCTAACCATTCATCCCTAATTTTCTTCAACAAGAGAGCTTTCAAAGTGTCTTGGTCTAAGTTTTCCATTTTTTCTCTTTGATGTTGTAGTTAAATCTCTCCAACAAATCTTCCAGATTTTAATCTTCTTTTTGTAGAATTTTAAACACTTCCTCCTTATGGTTGACTGGCATACAGTAATCCAAATACCTCTCTAGAAATTCTTTTTTCATGTCTTCCCATGTCCTAATATAACTGTTGATCAAACTCATAAACCACTTCAATGCTGCTCCTTTCAATGTTGAAGGAAATAATTTAAGTTTTTGAGCATCTTGTAAGTAGTCATAGGTTCTACATAGGACTTCAAATTCAAATAGGAAGGTTTCAGGATCTTCAGTTTCAAGTCCATAAAAGTTTGGAAGGATAGAGGGTGAAATGTTTTTCATAGTTGTATTGGTTTCTTCATCTACTATAGGAAACCCAAAAGAGCTTCCCATTTCTCTTCTACCTCTTCCTCTACCTCCTTCTCCTTCTGCGCCTCTACCTCCTTCTCCTCTACCTCTACCTCTACCTCTACCCCCTCCAAATAGTGTGTGTTATCCATTAAAAACTCCTCCTCCCCCTTCTTCTGCCATAGTTGATTCTTCTGTAGAAGTTGAAAAGTTTATGTCCCTAGCAGGGGTTCCTGAATCTTCTTCTAAGACAGGTTCAATGGGTAAAGTGGAAGGTATTTCTAATGGAATATCTGATCTTAAGTCCTCTAGAATTCGAGGATCAGTAAAGGATGGAATGTGGGTTTGAGTTGGAGGTGTGCTGGCTCTTGGTCTTGGTGAAACAAGTGATGTTCTAGGAATCAAGCTTCTGCTTCTTATGAATCTACCCCTTGAGTCTCTTTCTCTATGCATATCATTGTTTTTGGGTGGTAAGAAACAAGGATACCTAGTTACACTTCCCCGGCAATGGCGCCAAAATGTAGTGCTCAACTTAGTGTTCCTAAATTGAGGTCATAAATTGTCAACCAGGGCTAGTAAACTGCTGAAGTGAGGTGCACTATATGTGCCTAGGTATCTGTTTCTCACTACGTTGTATTTAGTGTTTTTTTTTTTATGTTTTTGGTTTTATGGTTTTATGTTAAAAAGGAAAAGAAATAAGTGTTGGTAAAGAGAAGTGGATGGTTACACTAAAACAGAGCAAAACCTATTCTAAACTGTGTATGACACTAAAGAATAGAAAATTCAAAGCTTGATAATGACTCCTAGTAAGGAAATAAATCACAACATGAACTCAATAACTCATAGCATGAACTCATCCAATTCATTCATTAGGAATATGTTGGAATAGCTTGAGGAAAGTACAAGTTTAGTGCAAATGAGGTTCTCCTAAGTAAACAATCATCTTACAATATTACAAAGAATCTCATCCATGGCTAGAAGTTTATTGGAACACAATTGAAAGAGAATATTTGTAGCACAATAATATTTCTACTCTAAATTTACTTGTAATGCTAAGATTAATCCATTCTGCAGCTCAGCTTGTCACTACTAAACCTCATTCGAAAGTTAGAGATTTTCTAGAATAGTTTTGGGAAAAAGGCTTATTTGTGAAATTGCAAAAGATTGCAGAACAATCAAGGCCTTAAACTGATATCACTAATTCATTCATGTCCTTATGATGATGCATTAATAGAAAGTCAGAACAAGATTAGTTTGTAAACAATGAAGGCCGTGAAGTCTAATTTTGATAGTCAACACAACTTAAAGAACAATGAATGACACTGAACTAGAATGAAATCTAATCTAACCTGAAATGCAGTGAATTAAAACTAAACTAGAGTGCCATTATCAAACTTGAAATATAGTGACAGAATTAAACTAGAATGACATCTACCTCCGGAGTGCTATAACTAGACTAAAGATGCAACTAATCACTGAAATGTTTTAGCTCTGTCTCATTCGGAATTAGTGGTATTTTGGAATAGTTTGTGGAACAGGACTGGCTGCAACATGTTATGTAAATGAGCATGAAAGCATAAAATTCAACAAAACACAACAAAGCTCTAAAACACCACAGCTATGTCTCATCCGAAGTTAGTGATATTTTGGAAGAGTTTATAAGATCATGACTAGCTGTAACAACTGATGAAATTGAGGATAAAAACGAAATGCAACTAACTCCTAAAATACTACAGTTATACCTCATCCAATATTAGTGATATTTTGGAATAATTTGTGAAAACAAGACTAAACTGTAGTATCCAATGCAAGTGAACATAAAACGAAAAGTTCAGAAAATTGATTAAAATAAGAATGAAACGAGGCTAATGTACTTATCTAAACCATATGAACAAAGCTTCTCAGGTAGCAGGGGCCCTCTACCACCGGATTAGCACGCAAATCTACTCAATATTGACTCAGCTCTTGCAATAAAGTGATGATTCTTTCATTAAAAGAGAAATTCTTCAAAACATAGTATTTTCGGTCTTCTGAGATCTAGCAATAAAACATAAAATCTAACCAATTGTTTCTTGGTCTCCCGAGTCATACTTATAACAAAATTACATAACTGTCTTTGAGATAAAACAAGAATAATTGTCTTTCCCAATTAAAATAAAACTAGGACTCTGGTGGTGGCCTCGTACTATGATTAAGGACATCTGTACATTCCTTGTCCTATTAGAAGTCTGTCTCCTAGTTTTGATTTCCCACGTGCATAACCACCTATAGACTCGAGCTCAGACTTCATGGAGAGCAAGAAATGATGGGGAAATGATGTGGAATACGACCATATGTGTTTTTCCTTGCAGTGACACCTGGAACCTACGTAAACATGAAGATAGTTGCAGAACAGATGATTGGCTACAGAATGCCTGCGTTCTGTAGCCGAGTCCAGTCAAAAATTACTACAACAACAAAATCATAAGAACATAGCAAGTTAGTCATTATATACATTCTTAAAGTAATCCTAATCAATCCTATTGATCATTTAAGCCTGTAATTGATGAGGGACAAAGGAAATGAAGTGAAATGTGATGGAAAAGAAGGACATCTTTGGGGCTCAACACCTAATATTCTTGTAATGGCACCACCTCCTTCCTGCACTGTGTTAGTTCATGCCGCACTTGCACTAGTTCATTGCGTAATTTCTAGTTGGCAGATTTCTCTACTAGATGGGCATAGGCAAGGAATTCCTCTCTTTGGGTCCCCTTTTCCTCTATAACCTTCTGCTCAGTTTGCGTGGAGGCTTCGATGGTGTTTGCTAGTTCTGTCTGCATTTCAGCCTCGGTGGTGTCTACTAGGTTGGTCTGTATTTCAGCCTCAGTAGTAGCTATCAAATTGGTTTGTATTACAGTTTCCACAGTGTCGGCTAAGTTAGTTTGCATTTCACTTTCAACAGTATTTACTGGTTCTGTTTGAGTTCCTGCAATAGAGGTTCCTTTCTTTGGCTTCCGGGCCCTTCTTTCTTTCTTCAGTTGTTTTCTTAGATATTTTACCAATTTCTTTAATATTGTTAAGTAAACATGACTCGGGGTAGAGTTAATGTTGACTAGGGTAGATAGTAGTGGTTTTGGGGCACATGGTTTTGTGCACCCATGGTTTTGGCCCATGGTATTGCATGTAATGGAGCCTATAAAAGGCTCTGATGCAGGGGCATTAGACACTAGCCAGCAATGTAGGAAGTTTTGTCCACATGTTGTGGCTAGGAGGGTTTGGAAACATTCGAATTATTACAACTAGGTGTCAATACCTTAGTTGATTGTAATTCTTTAGATTAATTAGAGTCAGAGGAAGTCGAATAGCTCAGTTTGTCTAGCTGTCAGTTCAGTTATTGAATAAATTGTAATAGGCTTTTGGTTTCCGAAACGATCCTCATAGAGGAACCGAAGAGTCACACTCTATAAATGTATATAATTGTATCCTCGGATGTATAGAAAGGGAGGAGGAAGAATAGAGAAATTCCTGCAATAAACTCTGTGTATTGTCGGTTGCCCAATTGAATGAATTTCTACTTTGTTGATTATCTAATTGCCTTGGAATGTTAATTGCGTGGTAATTCGTTTGATTGTGAGGCGTTTGTGTACTAATATTCCGTTCTCTGTCTTTGAATTCCCGTGAAGAAATCCGTATGGAGGCAAAGTCTGTTAATATTGGCGAAATTCCCATATAACGAGATAACTTTTTTTCATTGTTAATTGAAGACCAGAACCGGGACTAAACCCTGAGTCAAAGTATACAAAGGAGATCGCAAACCGGTGTGAACCATAGTTAATCATTGTACGAAGAAACCGCGAGTGGTTTAGGAAGGTGGATTGCCCCATTCCGCACCACCTTTCGACCATAAGTGGTATTCCTGGAGGGGGGAGCGATTCCATTGAAGAATCGACGCGTGGCAGAGTGGCCCTGCGGGAAAACCGCTTTCCGTATCCATTTCGCGTGTTAAAAATCGACGTTGGATGCCGAGCGGAATGCACGTAGGTCGTCGATCTGGCGCAGGAGAATCAGAGGGTGATTGTTGAACGAAGATGAAGGACATTTAACCTAAGGTGCGACACACACATTGATTGGTTGTATGTATAATGTGGGGTCCAGGCGACGGTTTATCATAAAGTCGTGTGTTTATAATTGTTGGTTTATTTAATACAAAGTCCGAGGTATAACCAAAGGCCATTTAAAGGAAATATCAAGTCGAAAATATGATATAACATTTGAAAGCCGAGGATATAGGTTTGGTTGTCAATCTCTCTGAAATTGACAAATGAATCCAGAAGAAAGAAAATAGACCACGTGGAATGGGAAACCGGGGCTCATCAAAGAGAATTGCTGACCAAGCCACGTAATATTTGACCGAGCTCTCCTTTGGGTGACCTTTAGTTTTGTTGCATCATTTGTGGTATCAGAGCGGTTAGTTTAAGTTGTTTGCTGACATGGCAATCCGACTTGGTAGAGGTGCTGGCAGAAGGAGACCTGTAGCCAACGCAGAAGTGTTGGAGGTTTTGCAGAGGGTCGAGGCCAGAATGGATGCCGTGGAGCAAAGACAGACCAGAGATCCTGAAGACATCAGCGAACCTGAAACAGAAGCAGTTGAAGAAAATGTTGAAATTCCTCCTGACATGAGGCTCCTTAGGATTATTTTGGGGTCTGCAGTTAAGCCCAGAATTGAAGTGTCAAGCTATGCAGGGGGACTGAATCTAGAAGAGCTGGTGGACTAGATAAATGAATTAAACAAGTGCTTCGATTATGAAGAAATAAGTGAAGATAAAAAGGTCAAGTTTGGAGTGACAAAGCTGAAGGGACATGCTGCACTTTGGTGGGATGGAGTGCAGGCAGAAAGGAGGAGAGTTGGAAAGCAACCTATCAAGAGCTGGACCAGAATGATGGCCAAGTTGAAAGGTAAATTCCTGCCTAGTGATTACCAGCTGACATTGTATAGACAAATGCAGAACCTGAGACATAGGTTGCTGACAGTAAAAGAATACACAGAGGAGTTCTATAGAGTGAGCATAAGAGCTGGGAAATTCCAAGATACACCAGAAAAGACTGCCAGATATGTGAATGGTCTCAAGCTGGAGATCCAAGATGAGATTGGTCTCTTGTCTCCCAAGACAGTAGAAGAGGCATACCAGATGGCCTTAAAAGCATAGGAGAAACTCTCGAGGAAACAGTATGCCAAGAAGAGAGGTACTTTCCGGGGAAAAGGAAGTCAGGGTGGTAGAGGAAAGCCTACACCCAGGAATGGAGCTGACAGTAGCTCACCTCAGAATGCATCTACAGAGGATGATGCAAAGGGCAGAAGGGGTTCTTATAGAGGAAGGGGAAGAGGAGGCAGAGACAGGGGCAGAGGTAGAGAATTGAGGTGCTATAGATGCCAGCAGGTGGGACACAAGCACTATGAATGTCCAGAGAATGTAGGTGCTGGTCCAAGAAATGCTGTTGTTGCCCAGGCTGGAGAAGAGGCAGAAATTGAAGAAGCAATTCTTCCAGAGAGGGGAGAATCCTTAGTGGTAAATAAGGTCCTGTTGAAGCAAGCCAAAGAGGTCACTGAGCCTGCACAAAGGAAGACTTTGTTTAGGAGCATATGCAAAGTCCAAGGGAAATGTTGTCAGCTAGTCATTGATAGTGGCAGCACAGATAATCTGGTTTCCACTGAGGTAATAGAAAAATTGAAGCTGAAGACAAGGGAGCATCCAACTCCCTACAGGGTGTCCTGACTGCATAAAGGGCACCAGCTTGTTGTGAAAGAACAGTGTGAACTAGAGCTGCAAATGGGAAATTACAAGGACAAGGTTTTGTGTGATGTAATGCCCATGGATGTGTGTCATATACTGCTGGGTAGACCTTGGCAGTTTGACAGAGCAGCAGGGCATGATGGAAAGAAGAACACTTACAAGTTCTTCAAAGATGGGGTACACCATACATTGATACCCATGGAAGAAGGAGAGCCATCCAGCAGAGTGATTGATCCAAAGACCTTGTTGCTGAGCGGGAAGGAATATCTGTAGCAGATAGAAGAAGAAGAGGTAAGCTTTGCTTTAGTTTTCAAGCCTAAAGTAGTCCTTACTTCTACAAGGATTTCTGATTTACTAGTAGAGATACAAGAGATGTTAGACAATTACTGTGACATTGTTGTGGATGATTTACTTGATGAGCTGCCACCTATGAGAAAGATCAGCCATCAGATAGATTTTATCCCTAGTTCAAGTTTGCCAAATAAGGCAGCCTACAGAATGACTCCCAAGGAAAATGAATAAATCAGGAGACAAGTACAGGAATTGGTGGACAAGGGACTGATTAGAGAAATTCTGAGTCCATGTGCAGTACCAGCAGTTTTGAGCCCAAAGAAGGATGGAGGCTAGAGGATGTGTACTGATTCCAGAGTAATTAATAAGATCACAATCAGGTACAGATTCCCTTTGCCTAGAATTGAAGATTTAATGGATTGTTTGAGTGGTGCTAAATATTTCTCAAAGATAGATTTGAAGAGTGGATACCATCAGATTAGAATAAGAGAGGGTGATGAGTGGAAAACTGCCTTTAAAACAAATGAAGGACTGTATGAATGGATGGTAATGCCTTTTGGGTTGTCAAATTCACCAAGCAATTTTATGAGACTTATGAATGAAGTATTGAAAGAATTTATTGGGAAATTTGTGATAGTATATTTAGATGATATATTAGTTTTCAACAGAACTAAAGAAGAACATTTAAGGCATCTTAATCATGTGTTGAAGAAGCTGCACCAAGAGAAACTGCTGATAAATTTGAAGAAATGCTCATTCATGAAGGAAGAGTTGGTGTATTTGGGTTTTGTTGTTTCTGCAGAAGGATTGAAAATGGACCCAGAAAAGGTTAAGGCAATTGTGGAGTGGCCTTCACCCAGGAATGTTTTTGAGGTAAGAAGTTTCCATGGACTTGCTAGTTTTTATAGAAAGTTTATAAGAAACTTCAACAAGATTAATGCACCCATAATTGAGACCATAAAGAAGAGTAAACAACCATTTAAGTGGACTGCTGAAGCAGAAAGAAGTTTTAAACTATTGAAGCAAAAGATAACAGAGAAGCCTGTTTTGATTCTGCCTGATTTTACTAAACCATTTCAAGTGAAATGTGATGCCAGTGGGGAAGCCATTGGAGCAGTGTTGAGTCAGGATGATAGGCCTGTAGCCTATTTCAGTGAAAATTTGAATGACACCAGAAGAAAGTATTCCTCCTATGAGAAGGAATTCTATGCAATTTTTCAGGCACTGAAGAAGTGGAGACATTATTTGATGTCCAGAGAATTTGTATTGTACTCTGACAATCATGCTTTGCAGTATATTGTACAGCAGCCCAAGTTGAAACATAAGAATGCTAAATGGGTTGAGTATCTCCAAAGTTTTAATTTTGTTTTGAAACATATAAGTGTCCAAGCCAATAAAGTAGTTGATGCTTTGAGTAGGAGACATTTGCTTGTTCAAGAGACTAATTTTGAAGTTGCAGGATTCGATTTTCTCAAAGAATTGTATAAAACAGATGCTGATTTTAAAGAAGCATTTGAAGCATGTAGTAACCCTGTTCTAACAGATAGAAGTCAGTGGCTGGATTTTTTTCTGCAGGAAGACTTGTTATTCAGAAAGAACCAACTGTGTATACCAAAATGTTCCATGAGAGAAAATTTGATCAAAGAAAAGCATAGTGGTGGACTTGTTGGACACTTTAGTACTAATAAGACTTATGAACAGCTGAGTCACTTTTATTTCTGGCCCACGATGAGAATAGAAGTGGATAAGTTTGTGAAGAATTGCAAGATCTGTCAATATGCTAAAGGAAGGAGCCAGAATGCAGGATTGTACACTCCCTTGCCTATTCCAGACAGGCCTTGGGACATGGTGAGTATGGATTTTGTTCTAGGATTGCCCAAGACTCAGAGAGGGAATGATGCAGTCTTTGTTGTGGTGGAAAGATTCTCCAAAATGGCACATTTCATTCCATGCTATAAAACTAGTGATGCCACCCATGTTGCTAACTTGTTTTTCAAAGAAGTTGTTAGATTGCATGGGTTACCCAGGAGCATTGTTTCAGACTGAGACACCAGATTTGTGGGGCAATTTTGGAGGACATTGTGGAAGAAACTTGGTACCAAACTGAGTTTCAGCTCAGCCTATCATCCTCAGACTGATGGAAAAACTGAGGTAGTGAATAGGAGTCTGGGAAATTTGTTGAGAAGTCTTGCAGGAGAGCATCCCAAGCAGTGGGATCATATTTTTCCCCAGGCAGAATATGCATATAATGATTCACCAAACAAGAGCGCAGGGCAGAGTCCATTCCATATTGTTTACGGAATGCATCCCAGAGGAATATCATAGTTAAGAAATCTAGGAAGGGCAGAGCTGAGAAGTGCAGATGGTGAGGAATTTGCTTCAGAGATCCAGGCCATACATGAACAAGTGAAACAACAACTACAAGGCAGCAGCATCAAATACAAAAGTAGAGAAGAATTGAGCAGAAAGGAAGTTCAGTTTGAATTAGGAGATCAGGTTTTGGCACACTTGAGAAAGGAAAGGTTCCCAAAGAAGCAGTACAACAAATTGAAGTTCAAAAAGATTGGGTCATGCAAGATACTTAGGAAGTTTTCTGCAAATGCTTATGAGATTGAATTGCCACATGATGTTGGAATATCTCCCATTTTTAATGTTGCAGATTTGTACAAGTGTGAAGATGATGGTGCAGAAGAAGGATCAGCAGACAAGGAGCAGATTGAGTGGAAATAGCAGCTACCTCCAGCACAACCTTTGCAACCAGAGAAGATATTGGACAAGAGAGTGTTCAGAAGGACCAGAGGACAAGAGTACTTTCAGTACTTGATAAAATGGAAGGACAAACCAAAGGAATATGCCACTTGGATGATTGAAGGAATGTTGCAGAAGATAGGCAGATTAGTGGAAGAGCTCATGGACAGGAGCCCATGAAGAAGATTGCCCTCAGGAGTCTGATGCAGGGGAATTAGACACTAGCCAACAATGTAGGAAGTTTTGTCCACATGTTGTGGCTAGGAGGGTTTGGAAACATTTGAATTATTACAGATAGGTGTCAATACCTTAGCTGATTGTAATTCTTTAGATTAATTAGAGTCAGAGGAAGTCGAATAGCTCAGTTTAACTAGCTGTCAGTTCAGTTATTGAATAAATTGTAATAGGCTTTTGGTTTCCGAAACGGTCCTCATAGAGGAACTGAAGAGTCACACTCTGTAAATGTATATAATTGTATCCTAGGATGTATGGAAAGGGAGGCGGAAGAATAGAAAAATTCCTGCAATAAACTCTGTGTATTGTCGGTTTCCCAATTGAATGAATTTCTACTTTGTTGATTATCTAATTGCCTTGGAATGTTAATTACGTGGTAATTCGTTTGATTGTGAGGCGTTTGTGTACTGATATTCCGTTCTTTGTCTTTGAATTCCCATGAAGAAATCCGTATGGAGGCGAAGTCTGTTAATATTGGCGAAATTCCTGTATAACGAGATAACTTTGTTTCATTGTTAATTGAAGACCAGAACCGGGACTAAACCCTGAGTCAAAGTATACAAAGGAGATTGCAAACCGGTGTGAACCATAGTTAATCACTGTACGAAGAAACCGTGAGTGGTTTGGGAAGGTGGATTGCCCCATTCCGCACCACCTTTCGACCATAAGTGGTATTACTGGAGGGGGGAGCGATTCCATTGAAGAATCGACGCGTGGCAGAGTGGCCCCGCGGGAAAACCGCTTTCTGTATCCATTTCGCACGTTAAAAATCGATGTTGGATGCCGAGCGGAATGCACGTAGGCCGTCGATCTGGCGCAGGAGCATCAGAGGGTGATTGTTGAACGAAGATGCAGGACATTTAATCTAAGGTACGACGCACACATTGAATGGTTGTATGTGTAATGTGGGGTCCAGGCGACGGTTTATCATAAAGTTGCGTGTTTATAATTGTTGGTTTATTTAATACAAAGTCTGAGGTATAACCAAAGGCCATTTAAAGGAAATATCAAGTCAAAAATATGATATAACATTTGAAAGCCGAGGATATAGGTTTGGTTGTCAATCTCTCTGAAATTGACAAATGAATCTAGAAGAAAGAAAATAGACAACGTGGAATGGGAAACCGGGGCTCATCAAAGAGAATTGCTGACCGAACCACGCAATATTTGACTGAACTCTCCTTTGGGCGACCTTTAGTTTTGTTGCATCAGGCTCAAAGGACTTCATTGTAATGTAAGGCCTCAAGGTGAGCGGTGAAGGCTCACTTGGCCGGATTGGTCAGGGTTTTGGCCAATGCTTAATGAAATTTCATTAAGATGGGTTTTCCCCAGAGTTTGGGGTTTTTCCCTGTTAAACATATGTGTTTATGTTTATGATTTGTTGCTGGTTATGATTAATTATTCCTCTTGGTAATTATTTATATTCTCCGGTAAATGTTTCTTCATTTGGTATCAGAGCCATATTTGGCTTCAAAGGGATGCTTTTGCAGCCAAGGGTTTTATTGGCCTGTGAATGGAGAAATCAATACAGCCTTTTGCAGATCTGGCCATACGGAGCATGGTGTTTCTAGGAAATAGGAAATATCCAATTGATTGATTCCATGGGGAATTCCATGGAGGGTTTCTCAATGGATAAAGAGAACAATGGTGCTGCCACAGCCCAAATCTGGCGACTAGCAGTGATAAGAAATTGGTTCAAGAAATTCAGAGATGAGAGGATGTTTGCACGTGGATTAATTAATTGATGAACCATGTATCTGAAGAGAACTCCTAGAGGACTAGTGGTTACAGAGGCTGGTGACCCATGTAATCCGGTAGATGGGTTCTTTTTATATGGACATTGATGTCATATGTACAAACACAACAACAATGAAAAAAAAAAAATTATATATATTATTATAATGGAGTTAATTTTTTTTTTACATGTAAATGGGCATACTACTGTAAGACCTGGTATGGCATGCGTACCCCTGGGTAATCACTGGTAAAGTCTGGGTTAGACCTAGGTGATAGGGGGCATGTCAAGTTAACAATTACCCTGGGTAAAAATTTACGGGGGGAAGAGCTAGAGTGAACGGGGTTGTCTCACTTAGAAGGTTTGGCTGGATTTAGTCAAGGAACCCCAAGTCAAGTTTAAGGGGGGAATGTTAGGTAAATTGACTTGTGATTATAGTCAATTTTGACTGATTTAAACAATGATGGTTTTGGGGCACATGGTATTGTGCACCCATGGTTTTTAAGCTCATGGTATTGCATGTAATGGAGCCTATAAAAGGCTCAAAGGGCTTCATTGTAATGTAAGGCCTCAAGGTGAGCGATGAAGACTCACTTGGCCGGATTGGCCAGGGTTTTGGCCAATGCTTAATGAAATTTCATTAAGATGGGTTTTCCCCAGAGTTTGGGGTTTTTCCCTGTTAAACATATGTGTTTATGTTTATGATTTGTTGCTGGTTATGATTAATTATTCCTCTCGGTAATTATTTATATTCTCCGGTAAATGTTTCTTCAAATATCTTGCAGGTCCTTCTTAGTTTCTCACTTCTCCTTTCATCTGAATCTTCACCTGTCCTTATTTCAGCAGGTGGTAGGGGAGTGGAATTCCCCTTTTCAGGGATGGTGTCTAAAATGGTGTTTCTAATTACGTCTTCAGAATTTACTTCAATGTGAGGGTCTTGAATAGGAGAAGCGATGCTACCTCTTGGTGACAAAGGGGTTGTCTTTGTGTGTGTGCTCTGCTCCACAAGGACAGTGTCACCTGAATGATCTTGTGACTCCATTCTCTCCTCTATCTGCCCATCACTATACACTTCATAATTATCGATAGGGGATAGAGTCTCATCATCTCGCAGTTCCTCTTGGTCAGGTAGGACGTTAGTGTGACCAGAGCTACTGGGGGTGGCAGATTTATCAAAAAGTTCCTCTTGCTCCCCTGCTCCCAATGGGTTTCTCGATTCATAGTTTGTCCTTATTTGTCCTAGGACTTGAGCCATTCCCTCCTCGAACTCTTGTAAGGGTGCATGGGATGGTTCTACTTCCTCCATGAGGTTCGAGGTTCCTTGGAGTGTCTTGGACCATTTTTTCCTGCTTGGCTCTAATGTTGAGGTTTGAGTCCTTTTTATTATTGGTGTATTTACCCTGGGGGGCTCAATTTCAGTTCCGTTAGGGTTTATTTCCAGTTCCTATGCCTTAGGGTTAACGAAATTATCCCAGGCTATCTGCTGCCTATCTAGCTCATGAATGATGATTAGTTTTATTAACCCCTAGTGACTAACCACTGCTTGGGTATTCTTGGCTTTCCTCAATCGAACAACAGTATCATGCAATAAGGAATTCAAAAAGGTAGGTAGATTAATTGAAATCTTTTGTTTAAGAGCAGCTAAAAGTTTGAGTTGTCGAGGTTTTACCACATCCCGACGTCCTTCGCATGTAATAAACTTTTGGATGAATGCCATCAGCTCCTACCATGGCTGGTGTAGAGAGGCAGGGTTAATCTCTCTATTTTTTCGTTCCAACGGTTCATCCGGGTCCTAGTATGCTGCTACTGCTTCTCTGCCCATCTTTCTCTTTGCGCTCGTATTCCAGAAACTTCCACGATTCCCTCTGTAACTGGTATAGTTTGACCTTTGACTCTGGTTTTCCCATCCTGCACATTTTGCAGAAATTTGATTGCAATTCTCGTGTCGAATCCCTGTAGTTTGTGTACATATGTCAGCCATCCAGCTCGCTAGAGGATGGCAATCGCTGCCTCTGAAATTGGAAAGTTTGCAGGCTCGCTTCTAAGGGTATTTCCTCCCATAGCTGATATGCTCTTTTCCTCTTGGCTCTGTTGTTCCGACTAGATGTTGTATGCAAGCGAAAAATAGATTGTGGCTATGTGTAGAAAATCTTCATGCCTTAATTGTAGTGTTCCTCTGGTCTTATCGATGTGTCTAACGAGATTTGTGCAGGGATTTCACATGCTTGCCAAATTAAGGCCAATTACACCCCTTGCCTCAAAGAAAGGGCGCCCACACCCTCAAGTACAGGAGAGATTTGGTCACTCATGAATGCAGATAGGGGAATGTCAGAATTTGGTAATGATAATCTGCATGTGAAGGAGCGGGTAGTTGAGTAATTACTAACATATGCAGTATAAAGGTAAGATTTAGAAGTTTTCATAATTGCATCTTGTGCGGAAGTGACCAGAAAGCGAGAGGAAATAGCATAACCATTATTGCGATATGATGTCCTTGTACAACTAAAAAGTTATGACAGAAGCAAGACTGAGTCAAGTAATGATTGGTGTCGTCATCTCGTGGTTCAAATATATAAGCATATCTCTGTTAGTTATTCTTATGGCAGGTCATAATTATTACTAATTCGAGTAATAGCTAGTGGACGAAGAATGGAAGACAAGGTGTATATAAAAGCAATTGGCTATTGAAGGAGCATACTTTCATACCATAGGCAGAGCCACTGCTACCAGTAGGCGTTCATAGCCTCGACAGGGTTGCTATTTTAACCCGAAAAATGAGCGAGGATCCTTATGTAAGAATAGTTATTCTGCTAATTTTATGGAGAGATCGCCATGCTGGTATAGTGGCCAGATAACCATGGTGCTACTCACTAGAGTTGTAGCAAATTGATCAAGCCGGCTCGTGATGAGACTTTCTATCATTCAAGTAGTTAAAAAGGTCATTACCCTGGTGTGGTGGCCATTGTGGGCATGTCAGTTGCTACACCCTTATGAACGTGGTAGGCTGGCTCGTGATGAGACCCCCTATCCTCTCTTAAAATTTGCATGTAAGTGTAGTAATTCATTTTGAATTGTAACATCTTGATCTATAAGGAGGTCACTGTGCTGGTGTGGTAGCCAGATAGTCACAATGCCATTCAATAGAATTGTAATAGAGTGATCAAGCCGGCTCGTGATGAGACCTCCTGTCCTTCTAGTAGATGAGAAGGTCATTACCCTGGTGTGGTAGCCATTGTGGGCATGCCACTTGTTAAATCCCTATGATCATGGTAGGTTGGCTCATAATGAGACCCCCTATCCTCTTAAATATTTTCATGAACACATAATAATTTATTTTTATATATAGATGGAGGCTCATTAACTCCTTAAGAGTGAGGGATGGTGAAAGAAGTGAAAAAAATTGCCAATACCATTAATACCCCTTGTTCCATTTCTTCATGATGTAGGGACATATTACTCGAAGAGTACAAAAAGATCTATCATCATACGGTCATGTATTGTATGATATCATATCTAAACTGTGGGTGACTTAGCCTTTCATTTCATGTGTGCATAATATCAGCTTCCTATTTAAGAATTATAGTGCCAAAGGGCCATCATATTTGTAATTTTACCATTTTCCCTCTCTCTTCCAACTACCATTCCCTACTCAAGGTTACTCAATTTGATAAAAACACAAAAAGAATGGCTATTTAAGTTGGTCGGACATCAGTTGTTCAGAGATTGAGCAGTAATTGTTCAAAGATTACTTGGCACAATTAAAAAACGCTCAAAAACCGGCTGTTCAATTCGTATGAACAACAGTTGTTCAAATATCGAACAACAATTGTTCCCGAATTGAACAACAAAAATAAAAACACAGCAATGAACATATGTTCAATTCGACCGAATAGTAGCCGTCCAAGAAGTGAATAGCAGCTGTTCAAGAATTGAACTGAAAAATTAAAAACATGAAAACGATTGTTCAATTGTGGTTGAATCGGCAGCCATTCAAATACTGAACAACAACTGTCCACAAATTGAATAGAAAAAATAATGAAAACACAGTGAATGGCTGTTCAATTTGGTTGAACCGCGACTGTTCAAATATTGAACAACAGTTGTTCTCGAATTGAATAACAAAAATAAAAAACACTCACGAACAGCTGTTCAGTTTGACTGAACAACAGTCGTTCAAAGATTGAACGCAGCTGTTCACAAATTGAACAGCAAAGTAAAAAACGTAAAAATGGTTGTTCAATTTTGGTTGAATCAACAACCGTTCAAAGACTAAACAACAACTATTCAGGAATTGAAAAACAAAAATAAAAACACTGCAACTAGATGTTCAATTGAGCGGTAGCCGTTCAGAAATTGAACAGTAGTTGTCTACGAATTCAACAGCAAAAAGAAAAACACAGCCAATGGCTATTCAATTTGACTAAAAAACAGTCATTCAAATATTGAACAACAACTGTCCACGAATCGAACAACAAAAATAAAAAACATAGCAAATGAACGGATGTTCAATTCGACTGAACAACAACCGTTCAAAGATATAACAACATTTGTTCTCAAATTGAACAACAATAAAAACACAATCTTACAAGGAAAATAAATTGCAAATGTGAAGAATGTACAACAAGGCAAGATAATTATATACATTATTTACAAGTGATGCTGGCAAGCCTCTCATGTACTTGAGTTTGTGGGGTTATCACCCCCTTGCACCACAACTTGGATGGTGGGCTTGTTTCGTACCTGTTGACAGAAAGATAATTTCGTGAGAGGTTTGCGATAGAGGCGTACTCTATTTCCGTTAAATCGAAATTTTGAACTAGACCCATCTATGGTGGTCAAGGTGAGGGTACCATTGCTATGTACTTCCTGAATCTCATATGTACCGAGCCACCTTGTTTGCAGTTTTCCTGGAAAGTCTTGGAATCTGGAGTCATAGAGGAGTGCCCAATCTCCTTTTTGAAATACCTTCTTCTTTATTAGGTTGTTTTGCCACTTGGCTCGCTGTTTTTGAATGATCATTGTGCGTTGCAGGGCTAGCAGTCAAATTTCGTCCAGTTCATTTATTTGTTGGAGTCTCTTAGCTTGAGCTTCTGTTAAGTCCAATCCCACTTCCTGGGCTGTTCTCAGAGTTTTAATTTCGAATTAAATAGGGAAGATAGGTTCTTTCCCAAATAATAGCTGATATGGTGAATATCCAGTGGTATTTCGCCAGGTTGTTCGATAAGACCATAAGGCTTATGGTAGTCTAGTGGTCCAGTCCTAGCGGTGTGTTGCTACTGTCTTGGTAAGGATTGCCTCCAGGAATTTGTTGGTGCTTTCGACTTGCCCATTGGCCTGCGGATGGTAAGGAGACATAATTTTGTGGATGATATGGTGATTTCTTAAGGTAGATGTGATCTTATTGCTTGTAAATTGTGCCCCCCATCGGTTATCACTTCCCTTGGCAAGCCGTATCACACAAATAGTTCAAAGAGAAACTTAATTACTGATTCTTCCGTGGCTCTTAACAAGGCCAATGCTTCTACCCATTTGGTGACATAATCCGTGGCAACTAATATGTGGGCTTTCTGGTTTGATGGTGGGTTGAATGGCCCAATGAAGTCCAACACCCACCATTCAAATGGTTCCACCACTAATTGTGGTTGTAGCGGCATTTCATCAGCTTGGCCTCGACGGCCTATTCTTTGGCAGCTATCACAGGCCTGGACATACTTCTTTGCATCTTTGAAAATCGTAGGCTAATAATAGCCTGATTGCAACACTTTATGCCTTGTCCGTCGTTCTACGAAATGGCCACCACAGGTTTCATCGTGACATGCTCGTAAGATGTCATAGATTTCGTCTTCCCTTATGCATCTGCGTATGTGCATATCGACCCCTGTATGGAATAGGTATCCTCCAATCCAAGAGAATATTGCGCTGCGCTATACAATCAAATTTTGTTCTCTCGATGTTAAGTGTTTGGGTAGCTTCCCCATTGCTAGATAATTTTCCACATCTGCATACCATGGTGTTTTAATTGCTATAGAAAACAAGTGTTTGTCAGGGAATTGATCGTCAATTTTTAGCGTGTTGTCTGTCTTGGGCACTCTGGACAGGAGGTATGTGACCACGTTTTCCTTCCCTGGACGGTCTTTGATCGTTATATTGAATTCCTGCAACAATAGTAACCAATGAATTATTCTCCCTTTTGTGATTGGTTTATTAGCTAAATATCTAATAGTAAAGTGGTCAGTATATAAGAACACTTGATATCCAGTTATATAGTACCTAAATTTATTGATAGCATAAATGGCAGCCAAGAATTATTTTTCGGTCACTGTATAATTTAATTCGGTAGGAGTAAGGTTTTTGCTGATATAATAAATAGCATAAGGCTTTCAGTCTTATTCTTGGCCAAGGACTACTCCTATTGCTGTATTAGATGCATGGGAAGAGATGTGAAAGGGCAGTTTCCAGTTAGGACCTCGCAGGATTGGTGCTGTTCAGACCAGCCTCTTTAAGTCTGTAAAAGTGGTGTCACATTTGTCAGTCCAATGGAATTCAACATTCCCAGTCAATGCATACAGAGGTGCAGCTATCTGTGAGAATTTTTTTATAAATTTGCGATAATATCCTGCATATCCCAAAAAACTGCGCATCTCTGTTTGTGTACAAGGTGTGGCCAACAGAAGGATTACCTCTATTTTAGCCGGATCTACCTGTATTCCAGATGCAAAAATGTAGTGACCTAGGATTACCCCCTCATTCATCATCATGTGGCAGTTTTTTTTGCTTAGACATAGTCTAGTAGCAATACATTGTTCTAACACTTTTTATAGTGTTTCTAGAGCTTGATCAAAGTCTTCCCCATAGGGTGTAAAATCATCCATATAGATTTCAAGTCCTTCATTTATTAAGTCAGAAAAAATGCTAATTATGGCTCTCTAAAATGTTGCTGGGGCATTACATAATCCAAACGGTAAAACTCTGTAAGCAAAAGTGCCCCACGGGCAGGTAAAGGTTGTCTTATCTTGGTCTTCGGGAGCTATTTGGATTTGATTGTATCCATTGAATCCTTCAAGAAAGGAGAATAACCATTTCCCAGCCAATGTATCAAGGACTTGGTCAATGAAGGGGAGGGGGAAATGGTCTTTCTGCGTTGCCTTATTTAATTCTTTGTAATCTACGCAGATTCTCCACTTTCCATTTTTTTTAGGGACGACAACCAGAGGGAAGACCCATTTGCTGTCTGAAATAGGATAAATGAAATTTACATATAACAGTTTTTGTAGCTCCTCTTTTACAATCTCTTTTAAGTGTGGGTTTAATATTCGTTGGGATTGTCTAATGGGGCGTCTTTCCCTATCGGTATAGATGTGGTGCGTTCATAGTTGTGGGACTAAACCCTTCATGTCTTGGTAGTCCCACGCAAATTCACCTTGGTGCTTCCGGAGGACTTTTATGAGTTTATGTTTTTGGTTGTCATCCAAACTGTCGTTAATATTCAGAACCTTTCTTGGCTCGATCTCAATAGGTATGCTGTTACGAACAGTGGTTGTGGAGATATGTTGAGTCTCAAAGTCTATCATAGGATCCTCTTGATCTTCATGTTCGTGGACTGTTTTCAACATTTGGCATTTCATATTTTCAAGGGTGGGTGACTGATTTATAAAATTATTGATTACATCATCTTCAGTTTCATCCTTGAATTCGAGAGCTTCTACTAGTGTCAGAGATGGACGGATGTTTTGCTCCCAATATGTATCTGGATGTTTGTGAATTTTTACCATGGGTTGGCTTAGTTTGGCAGGTAGATAAATAATGATATTTTTTATAGAATCTCCTCTATTGATAGTCATTCTACCTGCTCGATAGCCTATGTAAGCAACTGCTGTGGCCAACCAAGGTCGCCTAAGAATCAATGGGTGCCCTTCCATCCTGTTTTTTGGATTAATGACTAAAAAATAAGCTGGGTATTTCCATGAGTCCACAGAGATCATGATGTCTTGAACTATACCTTCTAGTCTGATAACAGATCTGTTAGCTAGTTCCAGAAGTGTGGTCGTAGGTTCTAAAGCTGATATGCCCAGTTTTTCGCAAGCTCCAGTATTTAGGATGTTAATGGCTTCCCGCAGGTCAACCAATGTGTTTTGAAATGAGTGACCAGAGATTTGCACAGTTACAATGGGGTTTCCTAGGTCTTCATATTTCACAGGTGATTCCCTACCTAACAATAAGTCAGATAACGTTCCTACCACATGAACGGTGGGTGCAACCTTTGTTTTCTTGACTTGATTTTTTCCACATAATTATTTGATTGTATTTGCATAGATGGGAGTGTCTTGGATGGCCTGGAGAAGAGGAATTTTGATACAAAGGTATCTTAATTCCCCAGGATGTCAAAATCTGGAGTGATTATAGGCCAGGGTAGATTTAATCTTTCACGAAATGGAGGCAGAGTCACCCTAAGTTCTTCAAGTCTTTGTTCATCAATTGTTTCCTTATCTTTACCTGTTTCTGTTATATTCGTTACGCTAGGTTCTGTTGAGGTTTCAACATGGGACTGAGGTGGAGTTGTGGCTTCTATAGGTAAGATGGTACGTCTTGATCTTAACCTCAATTCTTTGCATTGTTTCTGTTCGGCATTGGGTTTTGGATTTTCTATGATCTAAATTAGTTGAACTGGTCTATTATTGGGATTAGGATTGGGTTGGGCTGACAATTGAGGGCGTATGGCAGGCTACTGGTTATGCTGAACTGGGTAGGGAGCTGTAAATGTAGGTTGATTTTGGGTCCCTGCTCCTATCAGCAGATTGGCCATTCCCATGGGTCGTTGCCAATTCCAATTGGTGTTTTGAGTAGGGAGGTTTGGCCATTGGCTTTGATATAGTAAATTCCGCCAATAATGGGGAGAGCAAGGAAAGTTCTGCCAATTACTCCCTGATGGAGGTTGTGCAGGCTAAGGTGTCATAGGAAACACTTGGTTTGGCCAAGTTGGGAAGGGGTTTTGAGTTTTCCAAGTTGTTGCAGGGTTTTGCTGGCTAAACTGCGACGATGGAAAGTATTGAGGTAGGTCTTGCGGTATGCCAGGTCGTGCTTGCCATTGCCGACATTGATTCATTAAATATACTGGCTCTATTTCTTCTTCTGCTTCCTTGTAGACGGCTTTCAGCCCGGGAAGTGAAGGACACTGGTCCGTGGTATGATCCTTAGTGTAGATAGCACAAGTATGAACCATGTCTAAAGGACATTCCCTCTAGTTGTGCTTCTTTCGACATCTTGGGAAAAAGATGGCTAGGTTTTGTTCTGCTATATCTTGTTTATGTTTGGCTTGCAAAACATCAAGTTGTGTTGTCAAAGTGCCCACGATGTCAGTTTTAAAATTTTCTAATAGATTTCCAAGTTCTGCTCTGGTTACATTGCCATTGGTCTGCTTAAGGTCTTTCTTCATAGAATCACGCCCAACAGTTCTATTGCGTGAACTACCCCGGGAGCATCTAATACACAAGGAAATAATCTCGTCGTATTCTTCCTGGTAAATATCTCCCTTCCCCATTATGTTAAGCATCTCAACCCATTCTTCTTTCATCCCTTTAAGCATCGTCACCTTTAAAATGTCCTTAGACATCATGGTATATGGGGATATTTGTAAATTGTATTGAAATATTTCTACGTACTCCTCTAATGTTTCATTGCCTTTTGCAAACATGTTGAAGATTTCATCTTTTAGATGTCAGGTTCGACAATAGTCTTGGTATTTGGTAAGAAAAATATTCTTCATTTGGTCCCAATTGTTTATATTTCCCCCTCCTAATCCCATGAACCAGCGGAGCACAATTTATTTTAAGGTAGAGGGAAATAGTTTTAGTTTCTGGGGATTGGTGGTGTAGTCATATCCTCTGCATATGACATCAAATTCAAATAGGAATGCATCGGGATCTTTTGTGGTTAATCCATGAAAGATGGGTATTTTGTGCAAGGGAATGGCTTTCATAGGGGCATTGGCAGCATGATCAACAATAGGGCATTCTAATGTTGATGTCTGCCTCTGATTCTGATTTTGATTATTTTCCATCTGATCAAAGAGGTGCCAGAAATCTTCTGGAACTTCTTGATCTGGAGGAGTGATTCTAATAGGCTTGGGAGGTGAATGCAGTGGGGGTTTTATAGCACTTCCCTGATCTGGGATCCTGAGTACTTCTGTTTTGATCACTTCTTTAGGGGACTTAGGTTCTGATATTTATATGTTAATTCCTCCACTAGTTTCTCCCCCTCCTTCTTGTAGGTTGCAAGAGCCTCCCTCTTTTGAAGGGTCAGTGCCTATATGAACGACAGTCTGCAAGATTTGCTCAGACCCCTCTGTCTCGTAGTGAATCTCAGCGTAGGCTACATATGGTGAGGCTGCCGCCTAAAGGAGTGTATTAGGACTTTCAATGGAAACAGTTCTGGGTCCTATAGATGCTTGAGATTCAGCTTTCTTAATGATTTCGTCTATATATGTTGTTCTTCCAAGGATCACCGGTCCTTTGGATTGTGAGGATGGTTGTGAATGATTTCGGATTGTTTCTATCTTTTTCTTCCTAGACATAAAACAAGAGCACCTATCCTATAGTTCTTTGCACGACTTGCTGGTAAGCGGGCTAGAGGGAAAGCATGTTGCTTGCCAGTATGCAAGTTCTTACCTCTCGTTTTCAATACCCAATTCTTCACAGCAATGGAGAAAGATGAATAAAGGAGATGACTCTTAACACTCTCCCCGACAACGGCGCCAAAATGTTGGTGTTCAAAGAGGTGGCTTATTATTGACAACTCTAGTGCTTTCTCATTTAATTATCAACCTGGGGTAAGTATTATTTTTTCAAGAGTGTTGGCACAATATATGCGAGTCAGGTCATCTAATAGTTACTCCTTGTCACTTATGAGGAATAATTTTATAACTTCCTAAGCTTTGTTATCCTATGGGGGGTGGCTTGGATTGGTTTTTAACCTAAGATTGAGCAGCTATCTAATTGAATTAAACAACAGTCTAATTGAACTGAATAGCAATATAGAGAAATCAAGCAGAAATTGAATTGAATTAAACAACGGTCTAAATAAACTGAACAACAATGGAATTGAATGGAACAACATTCTAACTAAGTTAAACAGTAATGGAATTGAATTGAATCAGTAGTCTAGCTAATTGAGCAGTAAAATAACGGAAATATAACTAGCTGAGCAATAATGGAATGACAATATAACTAACTGAGCAATAATGGAACAACAATATAACTGAAGTGATTTAAATAAATCGTAAAACAATTATTTAAGTAATTTTTCAATGGAATTCTCTTTATGACTTAATTAATCAACATTGATCAACGGTTGAATGCTTCGTTATGCTAAAAGAAGAATGCAATTCATAAAGACAGATAACATCGAAATCAGCTTATTCTACGATCTGTAACTCAAATGCAATGGTATTAAAATAATTGGAACTATCTACTGATAATGAAATATTTCCATAAGTCAGAAAATACGATTGCGATTGTCCTAATTCAAGAACGCGATTTCTAACAATCCTAAAGAAAGAGAACTGTAACTTTATTGAATGGAAATATACTTTAAAAATGCATCAGATACTTAAGCATTGGTCCTGCAACTACACCGAGTATGAAAACTTGCGTGGAACTTCTAGAGGTTGGGCCCAAACCACCAGAAGCCCTAGCGCAGTAAAAACTTCAAAAGATTATTGTTAAAAACTCTATATTACATCCATTGATGTTACAAAAATACAATTAGACAGAATGTTTCTGATGCGTCAATTACAAAATGAATTTGCTATCCTTTCTCTGACTCCCCTTCTCATCCGTCCTTCGCCCTTTTAAAGGCGATTTCAAAAATGCGAAAGTATTTCCCAAATGACAGCCCATTGCGCGTGGCTGTCGTTTGAGTTCTTGGACTCGAATTAGTATATCTGCCTTCTACCGGCCGCTGGGAGTTACCAGGATCTCATATGTTTGCATCCGTTGGTTAGCTTCTGTTTCCTATTGGTCCAGCCATTCTGCCTTCCTGCATGCGGAGATAAGAGAAGTCAATTTTCTGTTACGAAAACATCCTTTTCATCATTAGTCTAATTGTTCCCATTTTCATAATATTTTTTTCTCTTTATTGTTAATATGAAGAGGAATTCCCCCGAAATTATAACATAATTTAAAGTACTTACAGGGTGAGAACATACCTTAATTTGGGCCCAACACAAGGGACACTCTTATCTAGGGAAAAACCACCTGGGAGGCCACTTGATTCAGTTTTGGTGAGAGATCTCTCACTACTTGGTACTCCAAAATCAGATCTAGAAGGAATGGGAGCATTAGAAGACACAACTACAACACTGGAAGGCTTGGGCAAGCACAAGAAGGAGGGATAATTTCTTCTCTCATCTTCATCACCCACCTTCATTTCTGATTCTGCATTGTTGGAGGAGAAGAAGGGAAGGTATGTCCTTCCTACTTATACCTTTGGGGCATAAGAGATTTCAAAGACGAGATCAGCAACATGGTAGGCATTCCTATTGATGCATCATCAACGTTGTCATTGTTGGGGAGTGTAGATCTATATTGGAAATCCTAGCTGTTGGTGGATTATTCCAAAGATCTTCACACTTGTATGATGCTTCATGACCAGCTGCATGAAGAGGGCTATCTAGTCCATGAGGGAGTCATCTATCATCATGATAGGATCTTCTTACCTAGAGCCTCCAAGCTCAAGAGGATGCTACAAAGGGCCTACAAAGAGTTCTGTTTCAGCCCTACCTATTCTATGAAGATCTACAACACTATCATGAGATGCTTTGAATGTGAAGGCTTTAGAGGAGAGCTACATCAACATTTTCTAGAATTCAAGAGATATGTGGAGTTGGGGCAGCCAAAGGACTCTATGCAAGAGTCATTTCAGCCATTTCTTCCCTCTCTTGAAAGGGGAGGAAAATATATGCACAATTCCATGTGTAGGAGAGACATTGTTGGTGAAAAATCTGATCATGTAATGCAAGTTTTATTTTCTGATTTGACATATTCTTTCACCATGTTTATGCAGGCCATGACTCCAAACAGGAGTGTTGTATCATGTAAATCTCATGGCAAACATTCGGCCACCAAAATTTGTGAATTTGGCCACTCCCTTGTTGTGCAAAGGGAGATTTTCTTTCATGATGGGTGCTTCCCAAAGGCACCAAACATATCTCACATTTTCAACTATGGTGAGATAACTTGTGCAGCAAGTAAGTGGTGGGGAAACCACTTACCATACCTTGATATGATGTAGGCAGGAGATGCACTGCGTTGGTACCATATGTGGGACCATGAACCACCTCTTCATGCTCAAATTTCTATTTGTATATATGTAATTATGCTTCCATACTTGGATGATATAGTTGTACTTTTTATGGGATTGTATGGAGGGAGGATGGGAAGTTTGTATGTACCACATGGGATGGAAAATCTCTATGTACCTTATGCTACATGTTTTAGAGAGAGTATTGGATCAACCATGTTTGTTTCTGTTGAGTTATTGACTCCTTGTGGGATGGATTATATACATCTCATGATGACTTTGGAGGAACAATTCATGGAGGTTTGGATTGGTGAACACTTAGCTTGTGAAGAAAGCTTGATCTTTGATGGTGTCACCAATGGAGGAGGAGAAGTGTTGCAACACTCACCCTATCAGTTGCTTGAGGACAAGCAACATTTTGGAGGGGAGGACTGTAATATTCCCAATTAGCCCAAGCTAATGGGAATATACAATTTTGTTTCAATTTTCTATTTCATGAATAAAATTGTAAAGGAGGATCAATAAAACTCCTAATCAGCAAAATAAATCAATGCCACATGTGAACATAGCTAAATCTGGGCTATTTACATAAGCACACTTAGGTGTGAAAGAGACTGGATCACTTGACCAAGTGAATCTCCTAGATGCACAACGTAGTTTTAGTTGGAGGCTACACATGTGAATGGAGCTAAATCATTGAGATGGTTTAGGGTTTGACAAGACTTTCATCCTATAAAAGGAAGAGGAGGACAGCAGAAGAAGGTTGTTGATTGAGTATATTTCTGAATATATTGTCTGTTTAGACATATATCATTCTCTGCTGTTTAGCTGAGGATAGTGCTATTTAGCACTAGGGTGTTCCTGTTCGGGAATCCCACCTCTTTCATTGAGTAGCTCTTGGAGGAGTCTTGCTGATCTTGTCCACTATCAGACATTTGGCCAAGCTCATCTTCCAACTACAATGCAGATCCTGTTGAGGGTTTGGTTGTCCTTGTAAGTTGCAGCAAGTGGAGGCTAGATCTATTCAGATCTAGGCCAATCTAGTGCCTCTTTTCAGTGGGAAAGCCATCTATCCCCTTGATAAGAGAGTATTAGATCTTTGGAGCTGCATTTTCAGATCCTGGCATCGGGCCAAACCAGTGCTAGAGCCTACAGCGCAATTTCCCTTCCAGGACTGCGTTATTTGCAAGTATACAATTGCAGGGTGTTTTGACACACATTTAAAAAATAGATCTCTGGTGTTGGGGTTCTGCCCTTCACTATGGTGATCCATGGATTATACTTATGATCCATGTTCTATTCAGATCTGATCTTCTTCTATTGTATTCATCTTCAGAAATTTCTAAATACTACTGCAGATCTGCAACTTTAGATCTCAGATCTACTCTTTGTGTCTTATGTTTTGCTCAAAACCCCAAGGGGAATTTGTAAAGGAGCTCTTCTAGTGTATAGATCTAAAATGGATCTAATCTTTTGTACACAAATCTGCTCTAGATCTGAAGTGTAATATACAGTTGCTGCAGCTCTTAAAAATAACGTTGTCAAGCTATTTTTCAGTCAATACATGTGTTGCAGCCCCTCTTTTTGAGGAATTTCTTCTATTCTTATCTTTTACATTATGTCATACATTGTATGGGCCTCAAAATGGATCTGATTTATTGTTGTATATATGAATGTTGAGCCTTCTTATTGGTCTCTTGCTGTTGCTCAGAAAAACTGCGTTATTTTCCTGCAGTATTGTTGCATATTGCTGCAGCCCCATTCTGGGGTGTTTTCCAACCATACCAAGTGTGGGAGGTTTGTTTACCTCACCTAATTTGATTTGCTTTTGCTATCCTCTTGGATTTAGATGCTAGATCTCCAAATCTAAGGGATCCAAGAGCTGCAAACTCATTTCAGTGCACATACTTTTGAAAATTGTGTTATTCTAGCAGGTATTGTTGAATCTTCCCTTTTGGGGATATTACAGCCACTCAAGCGTTGAGGACAACACTTTTTTGAAGGAGAGGGGCATGTTAGGTCCCCATATTACTAGTGTATTTCCTTATTGTTATTAATCTAGCCCCCTTATTGTTATTGTTGTGCCCCTGTAACCCCCATATTGTTATTATTGTTCCCTTACATTATTATTGTTAGGTCGACTAGGATTATATTGTGACCCCATGGACCCCTATATATAGAAGGAGGTTTTGTCATTTGTATCATCCAAGAACAGTTAAAAAATTTCCAACTGGTCTAATCAACGAGAACCATGCCATTATTTTTACCAACTATTTAAAAAAATATGCCAAGGTGGGGGGTAAACGAGGTTGGAGCCCTTGAACTCTCCACCTCCACTCCTCTGCCTAACCATTCCACCAACGGTGGCAGATTTGTAAAGTCCTCCACTGCTTAGCCAAATAAAATTTTGCCATTTTATTCGATGGGGACAGCAACAGACCAGCCAAGGCGGAACCTTGAACTTCCAAGGGGAGCAAAACCTTTCTCAAGGGAATCTTGGGGGTATTAAAAGATTCCTTGGGGAGAAGAAGGTGAATTTGTAGGAATTTGATGAATTTATAGTTGTTTTTTCACGTTTTCGCACTAGGAATTCAATGGCAATGTCAATTTCGAAAGTTGGGCTCTTCATTTTTCGGCCATCTTCCATCCATTAGAGAACTTTTGAGGTCTAAAATGGGCCTCCTAAGAAAAATGTACAACCAAAATAAAATTTCCAAGAACCAATAGGATTCAAGATGATGATGGTAACCATGGGGGATGATTCATCATTTTTGGGGTAAAAAAGTAAAAAGGTTAAAAATAATAAAATAATAAAACTACCTTTTCAACTTGTATTTTCAACTTATCTCCCTAATGTTTTACTCAAATTTCAAGCGGGAGTACTTGTTGGATGAAAAATTTAATTTTTCATCCAAGGAGTACCCATTTTTCATACTTTCGATGAACCATACTACAGGAAAAATGAGAAATACATGAAAACACGTGATTGCAATCATGTTTTTCATGTATTTCTCATTTTTCGTGTAATCATATTTTTCATGTATTTCTCATTTTTCGCGTAGTGCAGTTCATCAAAAGTATGCAACATGGGTACTCTTTGGAAAAGGAATCAAATTCTTCATCCAACGAGTGTTTCCACTCGAAATTTGAGTAAACCCATAGGGAGATAAGTTGAAAATACGAGTTGAAAAAGTAGTTTTTTATTTTTTCCCCTAAAACATTTGATGATGTAATATAATCTTATTTTATTATTTCCACTATTATTTTATAATTTCCTTAGGAGGCCCATTTTAGACCTCAAAAAACCCCTAATGTTGGAGGCATAAGGGTCTTTTTGTAAATCTTGCTTGTACTCATTTCTCTTTGATGCCACTTAATGAAGGAAGGCGTCCCCACTATTGAGGAGGGCTCGAAGACGTAGCCCACATTGGGGAAATCCGTAATGAAATTTTTGTGTCGTGATCTCATGCTTGTTATGTTCTTTATTATTCATTTTATGTTCTTTTATTTTTTCTAGTTAACATGCTCTATCATATGTAATTCTTTATGCATCTT
Source organism: Pinus albicaulis (assembly GCA_034641835.2). Classification (NCBI taxonomy): domain Eukaryota; kingdom Viridiplantae; phylum Streptophyta; class Pinopsida; order Pinales; family Pinaceae; genus Pinus; species Pinus albicaulis. Next base: position 92,018,666 of record CM076570.1, on the reverse strand, counting down.
CAAGCAAAATATCTTGGATCAATTTTGGTATCAGAGTAGGTATTTTTCGATGCGAATTGCATGGGTATATGCTAACCAGGAATAAGCTCCAAAGATGTGAAGGAAAGCTTAACTCATTTGATCCTGAAGCAGGGTGTGTGTTAGTGTCAAATATTCAGTGTTAAAAAATACTATTTTCAGGTTTACTTAGTAGTGGTCCTAGGTCAAAATTTTATATTTTCAAGTCATTTTTCAAATAAAATTTTGATCGCTGAATATATGTAGGTATAAAATGATGCTCCCTTCACTCCATTCATGGTCATCATCATTTCAGAGGTCATCTCATCCATCAATAATCTAGTGTCTGAGGTCATTCACCACACCTTCATCTAGGTCATGGTCTAGGTCTCTTTTGTTTCGCCACCACGATGTCCAATTATGTCATGAAAGAAAGGAAAATAAAGGTTATTGTCATTATTCAAATTACCTTCATTGCGAGTTAGCAAAGATAGGTAATAAAACAAAGGCAACTTGTCCTTTTTCAAGAAGTATGTTACATGGTCAAAAGAGCTCCTCTCTCATCCTCACAACTCTCCACAACCATCCAAGGGTCAAATCAGCTTGCAAAAAGTTTCAAAGACCTCAAAATCAGTAACTGGGTGCTTTTCACACCTCTTTCAAGTTAAATTCTTCGGCAAATGAGTGGTTTCCTTCATTAGGTCATCTCCACTACGTTTTTGGTGTTTTTCATCCTTGACTTGTTTCAGATAATAAAACCCTAATACAACCATCCACATCTTTCATACAACATTCATACACCATACCCTAACACTACCTATCACTCACAACCCTCCTTTCCATCAATTTCATCAAAACCCTAATTTTCACTACATTCTTGCAGAAAAAATAGTAAATCCTTGTGTTTTGACCTTTTGGGCACCTTCTCATGCCCATTTCTAGAAATTTCACTTGAATTGTAAATCCAAATCATTAACCCACCTCCCCAATTTTTTAGGGATTTTTTCCTAGCTTCCTTCCACCCCATTTCTGCCCCTAAAACCACCCTACCACTATCCCATGTTTTCCTAAATCTTCACTTTCCATACCAAATACATCTAGCTAGGGTTTTATCTTGTTGACAAACACTATGGAGGGAGAAAATAAGATTCATAAGGGAGGCCACCATTCTAGGTTTGAGCCAAATCAGACCCATGGAATCATTTTTTAGAGCTTTGTGATCATTTTCTAGGGTTTACATTGCAAACATGTACAATTTTTCTTCAAAATCAGTTTCTGAAGTAGTGGAGATCAATTTTACAAAAGTGAAAGAGTTTTTTTCAATAATAGAACAAAGAATAAAAACCTCCTTAAATTTATGCACCGGTGTTATGATTTGAGAGAAATGAAAAAAATACAATTGCTCCAGGTCATTTTCTGCACTTTTGAACATGTTGTCTTCAAATCAAATTTTCGAGGGTTATGAGCAGGGATTTGTAGTTCTTGATGACTCCATTTTGTAGCATACATCCTAATATTTTCAACAATACCAATTTCATCCCAAAAATACTATGGGAAGGCCTCCAAACTCCCTCTCAAAGTAGGCATGACGAATCTGCAAATTTTTAGCGATCAACTTCAAACTTGGGTTATGAGAAAACGGGAAAGTATATTGGAAATATGGAGGAGTGTTTTGTTCATAACATAACAAAGAAAAAAACCTCTATCCATTTTGCAAAAAAAATTATGGTTAGAGATATAGTGATCCATTTGTAAGCCCTATTTTTCATAATTGTTTTGGAAATTATGGAAATTTGCTTCCACAGTATCGTCACGCAACGACGCGAAACTTTATCTCAGGGAACTCAAATGAAGAATGGATTACATGTTTGGATTCCATTTCACTTGAAAATTCCATATCAAGTCCTGGTTTTTCATGACACCCGTTGGTTGTGAATAAAAATCCAAAAAGCTACCTCTTTTCCATGCTTCTACCAGTGTTTTTGACCAGGCACGATGCTTTTGGAATGATGTTAGGAAAATCAACTTTTGGAGGTCTTCCTGTGGGTTGTTTCTCAAATTTCAAGGTGAATTGGAAAGTAGAAACATAGGGATATTAAGACAAAACTTCATACTTTCATTTGGGTGCTTTTAAGTGGGTCAAAATCATCATTGAACTGACACGACTGTTCTGCCAAAGGCATTATGTTTCTGCATTGGATTCCTTTCAGACAACTGTCATGCCAGGAAAACTTCACAATTCGATGCTAGTTGTCTCATGAGGTGTAATTTGATGTATTTGAGTCTTTTTTGCCTCTTATGATGAGGAAACATGTAATTTAATGAAGGAGACACTCACATGGTCTTTAGCTAAATTTCATGGATTAGTTTCTAACTTCCCTAGATTCTAGGAAATGACTCATCTGATGTAATTATGATGCTTTTTGGATAATATTTCGACCCTATGAGGTGCCATGAACTCTATTTTCTATAATTAGTCCACCTCAAGTCATTTTAGAGGTTTGATAGTTGTTATTTGCAGTGGATCTATTGTACAAGATTTTGTTAATGAAATCAAAGGCAGTGTTGCAGACATAGTGTTGAGACTCCAATTGTATGCCTTTGAGCATTTGTTTTTCTCTGTAAAATTGATCATGTTGAATGTTATGTTATCTATTTCACATATATGCTCCTTTATGGTAATTCTTATCAATTTATAGATATAAATCATGCTATCCATGCTCTATTTTTTGTAAGATTTACATGAACATGTCTCTGCTCTTCTGATGGATGAATTCATTTTAATGCTCATTCTGACTCCCCTCTCTATTCACCCTATACACATTGAAAAATTAAGCATGATTATAATCTTACCTACCTAGCCTCACCCTTACCTCTATAATTTATCTTTTGAAATCTGACCTAAACCCTAGACCTAGTTCCCTAACTATCATTCCTATCCAACAGAACTCCAAACAAACAAAAACCCTAAACTAATGAGAATCATAAATAACCTAATATCAATATATTTTAGTCATCTCATTGGCTTCAAAGTGACATTGAGAGAGCCCTCTCTGGTTGTCGTAGGGCTAGCTACCTCACCTAAAGTTTGGTTTGTGGTTACCTTCCTTCAGCTCCATTCTCAGCCTTGGGAAGCAGGGGGGGAGTGATAACAATGTCCATGAAGACAAAACATGGCAGATTAGGAAGCTCATTGGGAAGAGGAGTGAAACTATCACAAGGTTTTCTACAACATGGCAGAGAAAGTAAACAAGTTGATTGCAGGTTATGAAAAGAAAGTGAAACCAGAGAAGGACATGCTAGATGATCATGCATCGGTAAACCATGGAGGTGGAGGAGGAGAGCCTCCTCCCTCTCGATCCGCCAGTGAAATTTCTTCTTCTTCTTGTCATCATTCTCATAGAAATCAAATAAATAAATCTAAGAAACCATTCTTTAAGCTAGATGTAAAGTTTGATTTTCCCATGTATAATGGAGAATGTAATGCAGAAAAAATTAACAATTGGATTAGACAGATCATGGTTTATTGACAGATTTAGCAGATCAAGGAAGATCTAGATAGCATGTCTTCTAATGAGTGGCACTGCTCTCTATTGGGGGGAGAGAAACTTGCAGAAAGGCAACCAAAATTTGGGTAACCTTATTTATTCTTGGTCCAATTTTTTTTGTGCATTGAAAGATCAGTTTTACCCTTTGGGTTATAAAAAAATATATTAATGGAATGGAAATATTTAAGGCAAGTAAAAGGGCAAAATGTGCAAAGCTTCATGGAAGAATTTAGAAAATAAGCATTGAATTTGGGCATCCCACTAGATTCACCTTAGCTTGTAACTAAGTATATTGGTTCTTTACATAGTTACATAAGACATTCATTGTTATTGTTTGAGACTACTACTATTGATGTGGCTAGTGTGAAGGCCATGCATCTTGAAAGTAGGGGGGTGCATGAACAAGATGACCACCCAAAAATGGCAGCAACAACTAATAGAAGAGGAGAAAATCCCTCTCATACTCATTGTGATAAATAAGGGCAAGATGAGGAGAATTGTTGGAAACTGCACCTATAATTGAGACCTAAGATGAATGATAGAAAAGAGAAGCATAAGACAGTTGCAACCGTACAACAAGACCAAGAGTCTGAATCATATGAATTATGAGAGGGTCACAACTACATGATTTTCAGGTGGTGGACCAATTGACTTGGGATCAGATTCAGGTGATGAAATGAAGATTGCAGCTTTTGGGATCACATCAGACGGACTCATCAAATTGGGTTCTGATTCAGGTGATGAGACAAAAATCTCAGTAGATGTTGTAGCAAAGACGAAAAGGGAACCAAATGCGGCATGGTTCCAAGAAATTGAAGAAATCAACCACAACATTCAAGCAAAGAATGTTGTACTAAGGAGACTCCTACAAGAAGCATAGAAGGAGAAACAAAGGTTACAACATCAACTACAAGCCAAGGAGGAGGCCTTGGAGAAGTTGTAGCATAACCTACCTAAGGTAAAAAGTGATTATTCTATTTCATGTAGTTTTCATGATCATATGATTTCTCTATGTTTGGGAGACATACTACAGGAATTGGATCAAAATTATTGAATAAAATGGGGTATCAAGGAAAGGGCCTCAGAATTAATGGCTAACGCATTGTGAATCCTATAAAAGTAGAGGAATTACCTTGTTATGTAGGACTAGGGTATGTCAAAAAGGAATTTGGGAAATTCTCCAAAACAACTATTTCCCAACCAATGAAAAATGATTAGAGAACTTCATCGCATCCTAGTGATAGTGAGGGTTCCACGAGCACTTATCACAGGCACACCAGGAGAAAAGGCTCCAAGACGACCCATAAATTTTAGAGGAGAAATAATCATTGTAGTCACTGCAACGAGGTTGGACACTAGAGAGCCACGTGTCAAATGATCCATGCCCAAAAATCATCGATAAAAAAGCTAGTTGGAAAAGTTGTTCAACAAACAAAACTGCCACATTCATGGTGGTCCATTTTATTGAGTAAGAGACGGTTTTCATGTGTTGCGAATAATTGTAAAATTGATGATGAGATTTTCATCACTTATTAAAGAAACGATGATGTTTTTGGAATTTTTTAGATATTTGTGGTATTGGTTTCTATTATAATGTAAAATTGACCAAAGAGTGTGTGTTATAAAACTCTTGGTAAGTATGGGGTTGTTTGAATCATGTGTGGTTTTGAATGTGAGTGAAAAGAATGTACCAGATTGGCATGCAATGTAGATGTTGAATTATGGCTTGACAAAGATAACAAGTAGTGAGCAAGATGTATTCATGCTTTTGGAGGAACAAAATATCCTCAGCAGGGAGGAATGATCCAGGAGGATCTTAAAGTACAAGTGACCCTAAAAATAATTCAAAAATCAAAGTGGTCACATGGTAGAGAAACTAGAATAATATCGAAGTGCGCGTCACCCTAATTCCAATGGTGCGAACAATACTCACATACGAGTTCTTATGGTCGAGATATGGTTGGTCAAAGTTTTTATCATAGTGGACAAGTGGCAGCCTTAAGGAGGGATTAAATTAACTAGGCTCGATGCCCAGAATCCAGACACTGGATGTGAAAATTTGTAGAATGATTAATTTGTCTAAGAACCCTTAATTTTAGAAAAGTTTAAAATATAGGGTTGGTTGAATTAAAACTAAAAAAATGTATTTATGGGGGGGTGGGCTGCCACGCCCACCACCCCTGCTCCGAATTATATATACGACATATAGTGGTTGGGTCGAGGCCACGTGTTGCATACCCTGCCCACCGAGAAACTGAAGTCAAATTCAGGGTTGGTGGGGCTCGAACCTGCCCGACCCATGTGGTCGGCCCTAAAAACCGTGCAATGACAGATCATAACACACCAATGGTTACCAAAAAAAATAAAAAATGGTGGGTTATAAAATATGTCAAATAGTTAACAGTAGGTTTTAAATTTGTACAAAAATTATCTGCAAACGAATTCTTAAAAACAGAAAATAAACAATAGCGAGAGCATAAAACATAAAACAAATAATACACGTAGGTTTTTCCCCTGGATCCAAAATTGGGACTACTAGCTTGATATTTCATTATATTCCTTTTAGTGTTACAACACATATATATACATGCCAAAGCATTCATAAACTCCAATCTATTAACCCTGGATTAGAACATAACCGTAGTTCCCTCGACCGGATCTACAAAATACTAGGGGCCGAAAACCATCATTCTCCAAAACCATGTGCAAACACATGCACAAAACCATATGCGGGCCTACCCACCTAAAATAGGGTCCAATTTTTTTTTCCAGAGGCACTTCCCCGGACCCCGTGCAGGGGAATACCGTCTCCCTGCAAACATCTGGATGGGGGGGTTTCCACCCCCTGTCACCCCCCCATTGCACCTAGCGCAATGAATAGGGGGGACCCCCCACTGCACCCGACACAACGAACAGGGGGGGCTGTCACCCCCCTACAACCCCCTCGACTATTCGTGGAAAGAATGTAACACATACCTAACATTCTCCCACTCGTTGTTTTCATTCTATGGGGGGCCACAGGAGAGCTTATTCATTAGGCCAGCCCTGAAAAACCCATTGTTTCTCTACACCAAGAGAACTTCTGAGTGCTCACAGACTTTGTCAATGCATCTGCAACATTCTTCAAAGTGTCCACATTTAACAACAACTTTTTATCCTCAACCATATCTCTCACAAAGTGATATTGAACATCAATTTCCTTTGTATTTGAATGATAAGAAGGGTTCTTAGCTAAGAAAATTTCACTTTGGCTATCACATTCTATCCTTATAGATCACTGCATTAACCCCATACTTGAAAAAATATCTGCAACCAAACTGCTTCCTTTCTTGCATGAGTGCCTGCCATGTGTTATGCCTCTGTAGTTCAAAGAGCCACTACAGACTGTATTTTACTCATCCAACTGACTGCACATCCAAATAGGCTAAACACATACCCACTTGTAGATCTTCTTTGGTCTAGATCTCAAGCCCAGTTTGCATAAAAAAAACCACAGATTTCCAAAACTATGTCCAATCCTGTTCTTCCTTAGTAGCACAAACCATAATCACTAGTGCCACGAAAATATCTGAAAACCCGCTTCATTTTTGTCCAATGCTCCTTCCCTGGTTTTGACATAAACCTGCTCAATACTCCCACTACATGTGCATTTTCTGGTATAGTACAGACCATTGCATACATAAGGCTACCCACTGCACTTGCATATGGAACACAGGACATATCCTCCTCTTTTTCTTGTGTCTTGGGACACTATTAAGAAAATGTATTTATACCTACATGAATAAGAACATTCATCGGTTTACTATCCTTCATATTGAACCTCTACAATATTGTCTCGATATACTTCCTCTGGTTTAACAATAGCTTCCTCTTTGTCTGATCTCTCTTAATTTCCATGCCCAAAATATAGTTTGCAACACCAAGATCCTTCATGTCGAATTTGGAGAACAATTGGGTCTTCAAATCTTGGATAATTTCTTTGTCATTTCCAATTAGCAACATATCATCCACATACAAGACTGAATAAATAACACAATCACCAATTAATTTAAAATACAAACAACAATCCTATTTTCTTATGGTGAAGCCAAGTCCCTGTATATAGGTATCAAATTTTTGATACCACATCCTTGGTGACTGTTTTAACCCATACAATTACTTTTTTTAACTTGCATACCAGTTCAATGTTACCCTTCACCGCAAAGCCTTCATGTTCCTTCATGTAGATCTCCTCTTCTAGATCCCTGTGAAGAAATGTTGTCTTCACATCCATCTGTTCTACCTCAAAATCAAATGCAACAAAAATAAATAAAAGTAATCTAATAGAAGTAACCTTGCCAACAGGAGAAAAAATATCACCAAAATCAATTCCTGACAGTTGGGAATAACCTTTTTCTACCAACCAAGCTTTGTATTTCTCCACCTTGCCTTCTACATTCATCTTCTTCGTAAACACCCATTTTCTCTCGATGGGCTTCCTTTTGTTGATTTTTGTAGCATCCGGAAGTGTTCCAAGTCTCAAACTTTGCAGGGAGGCTTGGAAAACAACTTTCCAAAGAACCCAGAAACAGTTTATGGAAATTCCACTCACTAGCACATTTGGCCCAATTTCCGAGGGCCAAAATGTCTCTCTTGCGACACATAGGCATCCTAAGAGTGACACTTTGAGGTGGGGAAAAACGTTGGTTCTCCTAAAGTCAGAATTTCGACACTTGACTTAACTGTCGGTAGAGCGACGCTAATTTCAATATTTTTTGTTGGTGTCGCAATTCCAATGTTTCAAATTTTCCGTTGCTCTTCTGGCGTTTATAAGCGTCACTCTTCCGACGCATAAAACGTCGCTCTTCCGATGCACAAAAACTTCCCTAGTATGACGCTAAAAAGACCCCAATCATCGCACGTTATCATTTCAAATATTCGTCGCAAGACTGACATTAAATTGTTTTCGTCGCAAGACCGACGATAAATTATTTTTGTCGCAAGACCGACCTGGCCGTACATTCCTTGCAAGACCGACATTAAATTATTTTTATCGCAATACCGAATTGTCTGGAATTTCATTGCAGGATCGATGGTAAATTATATTCATCGCAATACCGACCTGACCGGAATTTCATCGGAAGATCAATGGTAAATTATATTCGTCGCAATACCGACCTGATTAGACTTTCATCCAAAGATCGACGGTAAATTATATTTGTTGCAATATCGACCTGATCAGACTTGCGTAAGAAGACCAACGTTGGTGAAACATCAGAATATTGACAGAAACAAAATGCTATGTAAAAAAAACATTTTGTGATTGGGGGTTCTGCAACTGAATATGATATCAACATTTCTACCTGCCATGATGAACCCGTGTGCCCTTCAATCCATATGGTCTCTCCACGTGGTTAATATATGATATAACCAGCGTTGACACTTTCACTTACATCTACGTCTGCACTTGGATCTTCATAGCCACTCTACCTATTACACAATGTTTCCATATCTACTTTTCTCCCTTGGGGTGGATCTAAATTCCACTAGCTCTACCTTCTATACTGACATATGGAGATATTATGAGCAAGTAGGAAACACGTAGAGTGGAAGGTAGAGTGGAAGTTAGAGTGGAAGTATGTTGACTCCCCTAGGCTTATTCAATGAGATTTATTACGTTACCTGTGCTTGAAAACTTATCAAATGACCTTTAGTGGGTAACTAGAACAACAGTAAATAATCTCATGAGAATAGAAAGCTAATAGTGAAAATATGCATGAGACAGTTTTGAAATTTCAAGTTCTAAAGAAAATAAAAAATAAAAGAACAACTTGAAATTAAACATGTAAACTATGAAAAGATAGTCATGCTATTGAGATTCCACTGCTGTATTGGATCACACCTCTTCAAGTTTAAGAGCGGTCAACAATAGTAATAGGATCAATCCTCCAACAAACCAGATTTGTAACCCAGATAGCAAGGAAAGAAAGCCAAACACTTGTGACTATTATGTTTTTATTCCTTAGTGTTTTAAGGATTGTTATAATGTATTATCTCTGTGATTAAGGTCAGCAGTGAAATGCTTCGAATCTGGTGTATAATTTACAATATGCTGTAGCTTACGATGAGAGAGGAAGAAGGCCAAAATACAAAAGGGTAGTATGTCAAATAAAAAGGCCAAATGATAGTGCTTGGGCCTCAAACTGGTGATGAAACCTCTCCAATGATCATGTTATATCTGCATTCACCAAAAATTAGCCCAAGACTGATATTTAACAAAAAGTTCTTGCAAGTAGCTTCAAAAAACCAATTATATCCGAGTTAAATTTTCAATTTTAAGGGAATTTTTGTAATGTTTCAAGATTCACAAAACCATTTCTCTCTATGTGGTTTTCACACCAGCTCAAGGGCTTCAACTTTCTCTTGGACTTGAGTAAGAAAGCCCTAAAAAACAAAATGATTTATGTTCAAGCCTTCAAAAATTGATTCCTTGCAATTTTATGTAAGAAAGCATAGTTTTGAACCTTACCTTCTTTAATTCTTGCTAATAGAAAGCACATTAATAAATTTTATCCTACTGTTCTAATGTGAATTATTTATAGATTACTTTGTCCTTTTTATTATGAATCCATCTGTAGAATTGAGAAACACTCTGTTTTAGAATGATCTACTTTATTGAGAAGATCTTAGTTTAAATGTAATCATGTATATTTCTTGGGAGATGCCACCTTTTAAACTAGGCTCTATTAGAAGCATCATAATCTTGCCTCACCAAGCCTCTACAACTAAGAGCCATAATCACAAGCAATGTCCAAAACCCAAAATTAGAAAATCTCTTTGAATCAATGGTTACTTGACGGATATTACATAACATTTCCAAGTAATTGCTCAACAAACAACTGGCAGGAGCAATAAATATCTGACAATCGAAATGTATAAAAGACTTGTAGACTAGAAATTTTCATATACAAAAATTTGAGCCATCTGGATCTGAAAGTGGAAAGTATCGTACCACACTAGTGACAATTATGCTATGATACTTAAATGGTACAACAAATCATCTTTTCTCAAACCATATAAGAATATCAAACATAGACAACTAAGTGTTGCAACATGTCCAAATAAAGGAGATAAAGTCACAGGCATATAGCCGTGAGGACAAGACTAGAACTAAGTAATAACATAGTATAATTAGATCTTCATCAATTAAAGAAGAAAATCACATGCATATAGTTCAAAACATGCATAAGCATGAGCAAGTTTCTCATGTATAGACACCCAAACAGAAGACCTTAACTTCAAAATATACATAGGGTATAGATCAAATTTATTTATCTCAAGTCGTTTTTTCTATTGATCCCCACTACCCTAATTAATGCTAAGAGGAAGGGGAACATACCCTACACCACATTCCATGGGAGATTCAATAGATATATTTCATATTCATAGCAGCTATCAAGGGGCATTATGTCTTTAAGGAGGTCACTACCATATATAGTGTTCTTAGCCTACCTTCAAAACATCAAAGTAGCAGGAGATTGCATCCCTTTGAAATTTGTTCAAACCTATTGTTGCTATCAAGGATATTGTTATAAAGTTGTTAATACATAATTAGAAACCTATCTAAGCAATCGAAAAAGTGGACAGTATCAGAAACAAAGTTTCTTTCAGCATCTAATACACAACAATGTGAAGTATGGTCCAGATATTTCAATCCTATTGTTGCTAGAAAGGATATAGTTACAAAGTTGTTAATACATAATTACAAACCCATCTAAGGAATCAACAGAGTGGACAATATCAGAAACAAATTTTCTTCCAACATCTAACACACAACAAGTTGAAGTATGGTCTAGATGTTTCTATGATAACACCTTACCTTTTATATTGAAGGATGTTTAGGGGGTTTATTGCACACTATGAATGAATACAGTTGCAATTATCCATAGCTCCTACAATAGAGATGGATATATCTATTATATAATTACTTTTAGTGAAATATTTAACCAAACCAAGTGGATACTAAAACATTCAGATTAGCATGCTCAGGAACTTGATGCCTCTTCTGCTAAAAAATGGATTTGCACTACATATTATATACCATGGGTTTGTGCATGTACAGGATATTACCAATAATCATGGTGAATATATTCAACATATTTTTGCAACAATAATCAACTTACATTGGTGATATGCACTTTTCATTTGTAATATTTTGATGATTGGAGGAAGGTGTAGTAATGGAGAATGGCTTCAATATCATTAAGCAGTTCTTTTCTTGTGAATTTGGTGACAAAGCCTACATGACCTTGATTGAGGAATTGCTCCATGGACATGCAAGAAACTCCATTGGCTTGAAAGGAGTTTGAAGAATTGGATTCAATAACATAGTATTGGGACTGGAAAATCACATTGTAGGCACACCCTCTTCTATGTTGCTTAGTGTCTGTACAAAGTTTCCCTTCCGATATAATTTGACTCTGCCATGATAACAACCTATAAGCCAAATGAGAGCATAGACATGTTATCAAAACCAATGAAAAATTCCCATATATTTGGTGAAATATGAACCAATTCTTATGAAGGGAATGCTAGTGCTTGGAACTATGCCAAATGTGAAGTATTTTTGTTGTGAAATTTAACTATTGGTCATCTAAAATATGATCTTATGCATGCTAGAAAATTTATGACAACAAAGGGTGAAACCTCATAGCCATAAATTATGCTAACTTCAACTCTACCTCCACTCTACTTGCTACATGATGTTGAAAACCCCTGCTGCAGGTGATCTTCAAAAAGTTTTGTATTGTTTGTCCACTACTACAAGGGAGGTATTCGTGAAAAACTGCCCAACCTTACAGAGTTTGCGGTCATATTAACACTCAATGAGTCTCAAAAGGAAGTATTTGAGATATAAAATTCTCCTCGGAGTCTATATTTGGTATATTGTTCCTGTGAAATTGGGCACTACTATTGCCAAACATTTGGCACATTGATATGGTATTATGATAAAAAGAGTTGCATCAATAGTACGGTGGACCTGAATTCAACAAAAATCCATCCATTGTCAATTTTCTGCTACAAGACCTCTTCTGTTATAACATGAAAACTAAGATAGATGTGGATAAAATTTAATTTGAAAGAGTGGGACTCTATAATTCAATTCAGATTTACCCGTAATAGTCACATCACCATTCTATCTTGTATATTTACCCCAATAGTCACAACACCATTCGAAATTGTCTTTCTCATAGAAAGAAGGTAATTTTGGTATCTTGGAGGCCTTATGCTAGCATTATTGAAAAAAATATGTGAAGCCTATTATAATTTATTCCTTTGTAGCTATAACACACCAAACTTGGATTGTGAATTGTAATGTACATGTAGGCAAGTAGGCAATATGTCAGCTTTGTTAATGGAATAGCTACCATTAAAGGTGGTTCCCATATTGATTTAGTAGAAAAGCAGATAACAACCCATGTGATGAACATTGTAAATAAGAAGAAGAAGACAACCACGGTGAAAGCACACACGATCAAAAATAATTTATGGATCTTTGTCAATTATTTGATTGAAAATATTGCATTTGAATCCCAAACCAAGGAGACATTGACAACTTGTCAGAACAGCTTTGGTTCAAAGTGTGAACTCTCTTAAGAGTTTTTGAAGAAATTTTCTAATGTGGAGTTGTTGAGAACATATTATCATAAGAAGACTTTAAACAGAGCAAGGATATTAAGAAAAATGATGGAACCAAGAGACAAAGGTTGACTGGTATCACCAATCTTGATGATGCAAATGATGCAGGAAGCTAGAATTATGAGAAATGCACTCTGATTTTAACTAAGGGAGATTTAGCCAAGGCCCTTGTGATGACAGGGTTGGCTGTTGTAGGTCGAAATCATTATGGTGTGTTTCCCCTCAGAGGTAAGTTGATCAATGTAATGGAATCCAACCATAAACAAATAATGAAAAATACTGAGATTCAACATATCAAGAAAATCCTTGGTCTGTAGCATGGAACGGAATATGATAGTGTCAAATCTCTGAGATATGGCCATCTTATGATTATGACAGATTAGTATCATGATGGTTCACACATAAAAGGATCATACACTCTTTCTGGCCATCTCTACTCAAGGTTCCTTCATTTCTTGTTGAATTCATTACTCCTATTTTCAAGGAAACCCCTAAAAATGGATGGGTATCAGGATGGACCATAAAGTCCTATAAAGGTCTTGGTACAAGTACTTCTAAAGAGGGGAAATAATATTTTAAAAATTTGGACAAACATAAAAAATACTTCAAGTGGATAAACGAGGAAGATGGAGATGAAATTGAATTAGCCTTCAAAAAGAAGAAAATAGAGGCTGGAAAGAACTGTCTACGATATTTTGAGCCGGGAACATATTTGGGCCAGACTAACACGCTTATCAAGTACATCGACTTTGTAAACAAGGAACTTCTCCTATTTTCCATGGTTGATTTTCAAAGATCTAGCCCATCCATGGTTGATGGTTTGAAACTAGGGAAAAGGAAAATATTGTTTTTCTCTTTCAAGAGAAATTTTGTTATGCAAGCAAAGGTTGCTAAATTCTCAAGTTATGTCTCAGAGAATTCTACTTACCATCACAGTGAGTAGAGTCTTGCTAGCACAATTATTGGAATGGCACAACATTTTGTTGGAAGTAACAACATTAACCTCCTTGATCCACTTGGGCAATTTGGTACTAGAGCCCAGGGTGGAAAAGATCATGCAAGAGCTCGATATGTTTTCACATGCTTGCCACCAATAACATGCTTCTTGTTCCCAAAAGATGATGATGTAATATTGGACTACTTGAATGAAGATAGCCAAAAAATTGAGCCAACGTGGTATGTGCTAATTATTCCAATGGTCCTTGTAACTGGAAGTGAAGGAATTGGAACTGGTTGGAGTTCCTTTGTACCTAACTACAACCCAATGGAATGCGATAAGATGGATACGATACAATGGTGGTTATATCACCATAACTAGAACAAGTAAGAAGTTGGAACCTATGACTTTGTTGATGGGAAAAATTGTACTGCCGACAACAAGGGTGTCTCCCCGGTGAAAGGTCCCAATTAGACCTCACACCGTTTGGGATAGGAGCCCCATTCATTATGTGGGCCCGGCTTCTGCCATAAGTGTTTCCACTCTTGGTTGTCTAATGAGAAGATGATGGAGAAGAGGCAAAGGTGAAATGACCAATCAGTGAAGAAAAATCAACCCAAGATTGACGAACCATAAACAGAGATATAAGCAAGTCTAAGCAGCAAAATAAAAGGGGGGGTATGCCATGAACGAGATTAGTGAGCTAAAAAACCAGTCAGATATACATGAAAGAAAACACGCCAGAAGTTAACTACAAAGTAGTTCACAATAGATCACCGACGTGGCAAGGAAAAAATAAAAATTGATTCAAGAGCAAACATACATGCAACCATTGTGAATTAGTACATAATCAATTGCATGCATGCAAGCATCTGCACAACATAATGAAATATTAGACAGCTAGTACTATCACCACAAACAAGCACGTGAATCAGTTTCGGAAAGATAATATATTATTAATGCTGCTGCAACGTCAAATACATGTTTACAAATCGTCAAAACCCAATAGTGGAACATGGGCTATTAATCTCAATGCATTATATAAAAACCCTAGCCTCGCCACCTCTATCTCTACTTGATACCAAGAGATGAGTGCCTCTAGCTCTCCAACACCAATTCCTTTATCATATTGGCTTTAATTGCAGAGCTAAAATTCCCTTGTATCCTTTTCCAAAGTTTTACATATAGGCTGAGATGACTCTTGAGTTTCCCTTGACTCTTGAGTTTCCCTTGACTCTTGGTCTTCCTGACCGTTGGGCTGGCTTGCGACTTGGGAAATTTGCGACCTGCGACCCGGAGCAATGTGCGACCTGCGACCTGAGGTCATCTTCGACCTAGGGAGGTTGTACCTCTGGTCTATTCTTTCTACACTTCCCTTTTGGAGATATCAGAACCTTTCTCCCCGGAGGACAACCTTAGCTCTTGCCACGTGAACCAACAACTTCTATTTTCCGGTGATGCCATTGCAGTGTTAAGGGAATTTGTATGAGTCAATAAATGGGAGAGATATTTTTTCTATTTTGTGAGATATAGAGCATCCATATGATGTGTATTTATTTGTTGGTTTGATAGCTAGTTGTGAAGCTTCTGGAGGAAGTGAGAAACTCTCTTCATTTAGGTCAACATTACTATTTCCTTATGTTACCTATGAGAAAACAAATTAAATCAATCATCACTGTTGCCTCACATTACCTGCAAGTAAACAAATTAAATCAACC
This sequence comes from Pinus albicaulis, assembly GCA_034641835.2. Lineage (NCBI taxonomy): Eukaryota > Viridiplantae > Streptophyta > Pinopsida > Pinales > Pinaceae > Pinus > Pinus albicaulis. Next base: position 92,002,788 of record CM076570.1, on the reverse strand, counting down.
ATATATATATATATATATATATATATATATATATATATATATATATATAAAGTGTATTTACATTTTGTTTCACTCAATGCGTATATATATATATATATATATATATATATACGTGAAACAAATGTAAAACACTTATGGCAATCAAGATCATGTATATGTATGCGTCGAATAAACAACTAAATTTAGGGGATTAACTATTATCTTGGACCCCTGAGTAGTCTTGTTTTGTAACCAACGTATGAACAACTTATTTGAGCATTGTTTACTCATGGAATGGGGATAAAACTTGAATTGTCAAACGACATCCATCACATAATCGAAATGCATAGTTAGCCCTAGCTTAATATTTCTTTCCAAATGTGATGACGCCGGAAACCAAAGAAAATCTCAAGTGTTGTACGTGCTAGGATAAGATTGCGGTGTGCGACTTCAACAAAGCTTTGGTAGGTTGCGAATTAGAGGAAGGCTACGACTTGAGCGAGTCGCAAGGTCGCATCTCCATGTTTCTGGCCCCTTTTGAAGCGTGCGACTTGGAGACCTAGGCGAGGATAGCGACGTATGGAAGTCGCATAGTCGCAAATCCCAATAGGTCACACTTTCTATACGTGCCTCAGACTTGCGACTCCGCGACCTGTAGAGATCTGCGGCATGAAAAGAGGTCGCATAGTCACATTTGGGGCTGGGTCGCGAGTTGCTTTCATGCTTCAGGATTGCGACCTCGTGACCTGTGGAGGTTTGCGACTTGGTAAGAGGTCGTACAGTCGCATTTTGGGATGGGTCACACTTGTCATTGCTGCAAAAGAAGTGAGACTGCGTGCCTTGATCACCCACTACCTCTTGGCGACCCTTGTTGAACTGTGGTGAGACATTTATCTTCCTCTGGGCACAATTTCTCTGTCCGCAAATGTTGAACTGGGATAGATGAGATGCCACCAATCAAAAGTTATGACGAATCTAAGTGCCAATGTGTGGATAGACAGAGTTTTTGTGATAGTCTTTCACGCATGCTCATTCTCTAGCCTCACCGCTGGACAACTAAATTACGACCTCCAAGGCCTCGTTACTGCACCTCGGGCAGCCTCGAGGAATAACTCTTGTTCTCCTTACAGCATCTGCGCGTCCGTCGATGGACTTGGATCTATTGGGTTTTCCCCCCCACACCCTATGCGTGCTAATTATCAATGAGAAGGGAGCATTCTTTTTTCCTTTTAGAATAGAGATCGCTGCTGCAACGGAAATGCAAGTATGTCGATATAAGCATAAAACACAATGTGGACCAGTGGTGGTGTGACGCAGAGGATATGAACCTCTCCATCAGCGTGTAATCATCCAACGTCAGGTTTCACCATGTGTATTCCCTCGTCCAATGACCCGTGACAGTCAAACCATGATTTCCTTCACGTTCTATCGAACACAGAAACATGTGCATTTTCCTGGTATGTTCGACCTATTGCTTTTTACTGTGATTTGTCCCAACGCTAAAATGCATCGCTCAATCCACTTTGAAACACAGGATCATTTATATTAATCGCGCGGAAACCATCTCCATAGTGTGCATTAAGGAGGGCATGACATAGCCACCATATGTTGCTTTTTCCTTGCAGAGCAAGTGTTTCATACTCAACATCTTAATCTCTTTTAAGTGCGCTTATCTTTATGGCGACAACCCATATGGATCACGAGGGTTCTATATGCGCTGTGGAAATTCTCACTTCAAAAGCATTAACCCCTTTCCCATCTCGAACTTCCACCACACCATATGTCAAATATTTACCACACGTTGAAGATCAGATATTCGCGTTGTACTCAAAACTCCTTAGAAGATTTGGGAAGTCAAATGGACAATTAAACCTTCATGGAATTGCTATATAGTTCAATGTGTAATAGTTATGGCACCTTTGACCAATTTCAACTCATGAGTTTTCATGCATCTATTTGAATCCTCCTTCATCAGTTATATCCTTACACCTTCCTTTGGAGTGCGCTGGCCCTTTACAAGGGTTACCATGAATTCTGAGTCTTTTGAATGAGATGGACGATTGGAACCTCATCTTGTAGAATATTTTAATGGTGTCATGCCAATGGACTCTTTATGAAACATATACGTTCACTGTATACTGATAGCATCTTTGACCAACTTCCTGAAAGGAATAGGATGAGAATGAGTCAGCTCTCGGTAATAATGAGAAAACAAATGACTAGGAAAATAGCTCATTCGAGGAGTAGCAACATTGAAACGTCTACTCTAAGATGTTGAAACTTAAGTCAATTGTTTGAGCATTTCAAGTTTGGAAAACGACTTAAAACTTATATTTTCATGCAACCGTCGACCGTAGTAGAACTTGACACTTCATGATTCCACAAGGAAATGATTCATTCACATAGAAGGCCTTCTTTGAATAACCGAGACCATACTCCAAGAGGGTGTGGTGACAGGGTTGGGCCGAAATAGTTCAAAGGGATATTACCATTTGAAGGCCGTGTTGAAGACTTAAAGGGCTGTGTGAGCAGAGGGGGACCCGAAATTTTGAATACACCGAAAATTTTGGGTGGTGTTGTAGCGGCTACACTAGACTCCAACTACATAGTGATAATACAAAGTGTAAAGTGTGCTAATACTACATATTCAAAAAGCAATGGAAGCTCAACTTATTAAGGATAATACTAACAAAACAATAGTAACTAGTATCACTATTACTGCTTGTATGTATAAGCTTCTATCATATCCATGAGAGTTACCAGCCCAACTTAACTAGTACAATAGGGATATGCTTATATTCACAATACATATCAAGTACTCTAAGATATCATGTTCAAAGCTTATAACAGGTTAAGAAATCACATTATTCTCGTAATTATGGTTACTAATATAATATAAATCATAATCAAGCCTTGATAAGTAGATCATGTTACATAGTTATCACGTTGGTTATGTCATTACCTATCACCATTTCATGAGTACTAGTAAGCGGAACCGGATTACAACAATTAGAGTTCAAGCCTGATGTTGAATATGAACTAATACCACATGTTCATCATATCAAATATTAGGGAGATATAGTATCCATTTACATACACCATACATATATTGAGAACCATGTATTCATTAGAGTGATTCCAGGTGATCAAGTAACATAGTATGCCCATGATATACGTAAATAGTACATATGATATTGCTCGTATTTCACCTATTGATTAAGCTTAGAGCTTGAATACCATCTATATTATGGATAATTCTTGGATATGTATAAAAATTATAGTAAGCTTAGTTGTAGTTATAAAAGGGTGTATATTACTAATATAACCATAACTTGCTTAGTAATCATAATAAGGAGAGTAATACTCATAGTTTAAAGTGATACACATAGTACGTGTATTAGTTGCAACTACTCTGTTCTATCAAATTGATGCACATGTTATATATAAATAGTAATGGTCATAGCACTATGTAACATGAACACGATGAAACATTATTCCATATATAATATGGATTAGTTTAGATAGAGCATGTAGAATGATAACCAAGCTTTTGTATGTATTCAGATTAGTTATGCTTACTCAATTACACATAACACATGCAATATCTCTAGTACCAACTAAGTGTTTTAGCTCTTTTATTACCCCGAGATATAAACTATGTTCTAATTCCATTGCTTTATCATTACTATTAGGATATGAATCACATAAGAGTCTAACTTCAATTACTAAGCTTAGAATGATCTATGTAATAGCTTGAATATGGTCGAGATGTAGCTTAGATAGTGTTGAATAGGGAAGCATAGATTGTTATAGAGATCAAATTCATATGGTCATGATACAGGTAGAGAGATTTCACTATGGATTGTGTAATGGCTCACTCAAATCAATGATAATCTTAACAAATAATATAATATCAGCTATTATATAAACATTAGCAATCAAACTATGTTTCTACTTAAGGTTTAGATACACATGTTGGCATAGAGCTAGTAAGGCTATGTACTTATTACTATGATTCTGGTTAGTGTTAATAAGGTATGAAATGAATAGGGAAACATAGATCATTACGTCATAACAAGGAGCTTATCTTGAATATGGAGTTTCTGGTCTCTATAATCTAAGACCCGTATTAAGGATATCATGTTTATACGAATATGTCTTATTCCATTACGTGTAGTTACATTAATAAAGCTTGGCCACTGATTCAATGGAGTTGATCCATTAGTACTAATAACATAGTGAAACCAATAAGCTTATAGATTCAATAGAGCTTACTACTAGCTTAACTAAGGTGATATAGTGATAGTTACTAAGCTTAAGATGGGTATCATAGGTACGATATGGTCTCTTATACCAATCTGCTTTTAGTTCCATATAAATGTTATCATTGTAAATGTAGAAATTTGAATAACTGATATGTTATTTTACCGAGATTCTCCTGATCACACACTATTTTAACTTCATGCACAATACAAAATATCTTCTACCATTGATCATTAATTGCGGAAATAAAAACAATCGCATGCACACATGAAAACCATAAACAATCACACATATGAACACAGTATTTTATGGGAAATCTTAAAGCTGAAAACCCCCAACTATCTGTATATTATATGTCATAGAGATCATGTAACAATCATTGTACAAATCCCCTCACAAGCTCTCAGTACAATCTCCAATTGCTACACACTAATCAAGCTCAGATCTAGAAAAACACATGCTCCAATCTCTGCCACCTGTTAGCCTGCCTCCATTGCGCAATCCCTGATGAAGATGGGTTATGAATGAACTTGAATCCACCTGGTATGCACTGTGCAATCCTCATTGGCATATCCATCAATGTGTGGTGCAAACTCATGCACCAGTATAGTCACAAATGATAGTCACACTGCTCTTTCACCTACCTCTTCACTGGTCTCCACTGAAGCTGTCCATGCACTGTAGTTAACTGATGTATTCTTCAGTTGATTAATGAGTTAATAATTAGTTAATTAATTAATAATTAATTCACACCACTCTCACTAGTGTATCAATCAGTTAGACTAGATACAACTAGCTCAACTGTGTCTAACTGAGTTAAACTGAACACAACTCCACCAACTACCTCAATCAACTCCACCAAACTTTGTCACATGAGTTATAACTGAAGTCTCCATGTAATAGCTCCACTTAACCCTCAGGAATAGCGTAATTCCTTCTGTCAGCTCCTGCGCCACATCTGTGCACTTAACTGAAGTGCTCCAAGAGAATAAGATAATGTTTATAGTCCAAATATTATTAAGAGCTAATAATATTCGACATATCTATTTTTAAACTGGCAATCTAAAAATAGATTCCGCCCAATATGTCTAAAAATAGAAGTCCATCTATTTTTTCCGACTTGACCAACCATCCACAAATAGCATCCTGCAACTCATAGAACATGATCGACATGTCTAAAAATAGACATAGTCTAAAAATAGACTTGCGCCAAAAATAGCCTGCGGGCCCACTTAGTGAAGGCGACTTCTTTCCACTAAGCTCATCATCTTGTTGCAATCTCAACACTCCTTCTCAACAAGATAAGGATTATCACCAATAATATTCCTCTATGGTGACCAATTTTCTCACAGTGAGTGCCTTATTAAGGATATCGGCATCCGAAGAGGATCCTCCCCGCCCAGGAATGTATGAAAGTAACATGATCTTGGCGTGCACACAATCTGCGATGTGGTAATCATTTTTAATGTGTTTAGATCTATCATGAAATACTGGATTAACTAAGAGTTTGATGCAACTCTGATTATCACAATATATCACAGTAGGATCTAAGTGTGAACCAAACAACCCGACCAGGATCTTCCTCATCCATATAGCCTCGCATGCAGCCAAACTCGCTGCCATATACTCGGCCCCTGCTAAACTGAGTGCCACGGATCTTTGCTTCTTGCTGTACCAAGAAACTGCTGTCGACCCGATACTAAAAATCCCTCCAGATGTGCTCTTTCTGTCCGTTGGGCTCCCTGCCCAATTTGCATCCGTGAAGCCACATAGCTTCACCTCATCCGACTGTCTGTACCATAATCCATATCCCGATGTGCCTCTGAGATATCTCAATACATACTTGCCTACCTTCTAGTAGAGCTTGGTAGGCTTAACCATAGCTTGTGAAAGTTGGTTAACAACATAGCATATGTCGGGTCGTGTATTGACCAAATACATAAGCGACCCCACCAACTTTTGATAAACAGTGGCATCCACTACCTCTGTCGATGTAGCATCCTCTTTCCTCCAACCACCAGGAAAAGGAGTGTCGATAGGCTTGCAGCCATGCATGTTGAACTTCTCCAGTATCTCCCGGGCATACTTGCCTTGAGACACAAACATTCCATCACTACGCTGCCAAATTTCCAATCCCAGGAAATAATGAAGGAGACCAAGTCCTTCATCTCAAATTATTTTGAAAGATTAGCCTTGCATGAGAGTATCAACAGTTCATCACCCGTCAAAATCAAATCATCTACATAAAGTAAAATGATCAGCAACTTACCCTCCACCACAATCTGGTATAGGTTTGGTGCGAGTCTCACTCTTGGAGAATCCAAGTCGGTGAAATAAGAAATACTTGTCTATCCGCGTGTACCAAGCACGAGAGGTACTTAGTCACATGAATGTAAACAGGTGAACCAAAAATCCTCAAATGGGAAATATCAGGCTTCTTAGCAGAAAACGCCTCCTCGGGTGTACTCATGCCAAGTATCCTGTGAGGATAACGGTTCTGCACATATACTTCAGTATTGCATGCCTCAGCCCACAATTGTATGGGAAGGCCCTGATCATGCAACATCAACCGTGTAGCACCCACGATCGTTCTGTTCTTCCACTGAGCAACCCCATTCTGTTGTGGGTTATGAGGTGCTATGAGCTCTCTTCGAATTCCTTCTGCGCTGCAAAAGTCCTTGAATTTTCCAGAGATGAATTCACCACCATTGTAGCTCCTAAGAGCCTTCACCTGCTTCCCTGATTCTTTCTCAATTAGTGCCTTGAACTCACAGAACTTTGAGTATGTCTTGCTCTTCTTCTGCATGAAGAAGATCCAACACTTCCGAGAAAAATCATCAACAAATATCACATAGTACATGTGATTTGCAGTCGAAGCTACTGAGAAAGGTCCACACACGTCTATGTGAATTCTCTCAAGGATCGTCGTGGCATGAATATCCTTCTCGTGAAAGGTGGCTTTCACAAATTTTCCCAAGGTACATCCCTTGCACTGATCTGACTGCGCAAGTGTACCCTTAGGAAGCCCAGTAGAAATTTGCTGCAGTATCTTCAAAGCTCCATGGTGAATGTGGCCCAATATCTGATGCCATAGCTCACCATCATCTTGACTCACCACTCCTTTTGCCTTGCCTGCCATTGCTGCGCAACCATCTACCTGCAACTGATAAAGGTTCTTAACTCGAACCCCTATCCTTCGAGTTTCACCAGTTTCCTTACTGCGCAGGAAAGCCTTTCCCTCGCTAAAGACAACATCATATCCCTTGTCTTCTAACATCGCTACAGAGATCATATTCTTCTTTAATCCTAGAACATGCATCACTTCCTTCAATACGAAGGGTTTACCAGACTCCCTCTCAAAGGAAATGGTACCGATACCGGTCACACTGTATCTACCATCATCACCCATCTCGATGTGCACTCCAAGATTTTTCTCATCCAAATCAGTAAACAAATATTTGTTTCCGGTCATATGAAAAGACACACCACTGTCAAGAAACCACACTGAACCCATCACACTTGAGACCAAGAATGCGATCAGCGAAAAATCCAGCTCAAACTGCAAGGCTAAGGCCTCTCTAGCTGCAGATCCAGCAGCCTGCTTATTTTTCTTCTTCTGTCATAATGTCTGTGTTGGTGATAGTGAAAGCACTTCACCTTGGACATGTCCTGCTTCTTTCCTTTCGCACCGGATTGAGAAGCATTCTTCTTGCTCTTTCCCTTCCTATCTTTGGCAGCCAAATCACAATTTTCTTCATCTGAGTTCTTTGATGAAGATCCATCCCTGGTACTTCGCCTTATCTCCTCTTGCACAAGATCCAACCAAAGTCGCTCCCATCCTGGCAATTTCTCCTGACCATTGACAGAGTCCTGATAGGAATGCCAACTCTTCGGAAGCCCAAGGAGAGCCAAGCTCTGAAGTCCTTGTCATCTCTGATCCACCCCCACACTTCCCGGCCTCATCCCTACATTGGATGAACTTCGTGATGTACTTGGGCATACTGTCGCCTTTCTCCATTTTTATGTTCCTGAGTTTATCCTTGAGTGCCAACTTCCTCTGGTCGCTCTTGCTTTGGAATAAGTCTGTCAACGCTTTCCACATCAAGAATGGAGAAGAATTACCATGAAGGCTGGACACTATGTGATCCTTTACACCTTCCAATAGAATTCTTCGACACTTTGCTGTATTCTTTTGCCATGTGTCAAGTGCGGCAGCATCACTAGAAGCAGGTTTTGGAATTTCTGCATCTATGAACTCCTTCAACCCATTTTCATCCAGCACCACCTCCAACCTATCCCTTGAAAGACATCTCAGCTTCGACACGAAGAAAACACTGCTGCAAATTCGAATTCCACCAGCTCAAAACTCAACCGCTTCAATGTTTTTCAATTTCTCCAATGATCAATATCGCTCCGATACCATGTAGAAATTTGAATAACTGATATGTTATTTTACCGATATTCTCTTTATCACACACTATTTTAACTTCATGCACAATACATAATCTCTTCTACCATTGATCATTAATTGCGGAAATAAAAACAATCACATGCGCACATGAAAACCATAAACAATCACACATATGAAAACAGTATTTTTTGGGAAAGCTTAAAGCTGAAAACCCCCAACTATTTGTATATTATATGTCATAGAGATCATGTAACAATCATTGTACAAATCTCCTCAAAATCTCTCAGTACAATCTCCAATTTCTACACACTAATCAAGCTCAGATCTAGTAAAACACATGCTCCAATCTCTGCCACCTGTTAGCCTGCCTCTACTGCACAATCCCCGCTGAAGATGGGCTTTGAATGAACTCAAATCCACCTGGTATGCACTGCGCAATACTCATTTTCATCTCCATCAATGTGTGGTGCAAACTCATGCACCAATATAGTCACAATTGATAGTGACACTGCTCTTTCACCTACCTCTTCACTGGTCTCCACTGAAACTATCCATGCACTGTAGTAAACTGATGTATTCTTCAGTTGATTAATGAGTTAATAATTAGTTAATTAATTAATAATTAATTCACACCACTCTCACTAGTGTATCAATCAGTTAGACTAGATACAACTAGCTCAACTATGTTTAACTCAGTTAAACTGAACACAACTCCATCAACTACTTTAATAACTCCACCAAACTCTGTCACATGAGTTCTAACTGAAGTATCCATGCAATAGCTCCACTTAACCCTCAGGAATAGCATAATTCCTTTTGTTAGCTCCTGTGCTACATCTGTGCACTTAACTGAAGTGCTCCAAGAGAATAAGATAATGTTTATAGTCCAAATATTATTAAGATCTAATAATATTCGACATATCTATTTTTAGACTGGCAATCTAAAAATAGATTCTACCCAATATGTCTAAAAATAGAAGTCCATCTGTTTTTTCCGACTTGAAAAACCATCCACAAATAGCATCCTGCAACTCATAGAACATGATTGACATGTCTAAAAATAGACATAGTCTAAAAATAGACTTGTGCCAAAAATAGCCTGCGGGCCCACTTAGTGAAGGCGACTTATTTCCACTAAGCTCATCATCTTGTTGCAATCTCAACAGTAACTAATAAATGGGAATCATGGAAGAGAGATAAGGGTGAATACATTACTCATCTTAAGTTAATCCAACTCTATTCACTAATCAAATATGGAAAGAGCATATTCAATGATATCGAGATGGAATAGGAACAAGCATATCCCAATATTGAGCTTAATTACACCTATGACCACATTAGCTATTGGAATACAAGATGATTTATTAGGTAGAATATTGTATGCTATTACTCTATCCTTAACATGTATGATGAATATGGACATTGTAGTATATACTAGAGTAACACTGAAACGTACTATTTATAAAAGACCAATATGAGAAAATGTAGATTAGGGAAACACTATACTCATATAAAATATACAAGCTTACGGATATGGATATGGTCTGAGCCTATACTAAGATATGGATCTTTTTTATCACTTTATTATGATATACTGATTGGCCTAGGATTAAGGGACATTTCAACATCCCAAAGCACTAGACATTATACCATTGGCTTGGAACCTTGGTACAAGGATTTTAAGGGTACAATTGAACAAAAATACGTAAAGGATAATTGTGTGTATTACATGATTAGTGGCATCCTAGATGAAATTAATGAGACAACATTAAGAATTATAGAGTTTCCTGTTCGCAAGAGGACTCAGTATTACAAGGAATTTCTGGAAGCAGTGATGATTGGGAATGATAAGATTAAAGAGCCATTCATAAGGGACTACAATTAATACAATACTGATACTAGGGTCCATTTATAGGTGTCATTGTATGAAGAGAATATGAAGATTTCACTTCAAGAGGGCCTTTTAATGAAATTCAAATTGACTACTACAATTAGTACAAGTAACATGCATATTTTTGACTCATAGGGAATCATTAATAAATATGAGACCCTTGAGAAAGTTCTGGAGGACTTATATCATATCCGTCTTGAATTCTATGAAAAGAGAAAGGAAGTCCAATTGGACAACCTTCAGCTTGATTTGATGAAATTGGACAACAAATTCAAATGGCAGTCGTAGAAAGGAGCCATGGACTAGGTCATGGTCCATTAGAGAAATCTCTACTAATACTCAAAGCTAAATGAAAATAAATAAAGATAGAATGGTGCCTAGAGGGAGAGCTCGAGAAAGAACTATACCCTCTATTGCATTGTTGCTGTAAAGAAGTAACCCGTCACTAGTGTCTAGTGGAACTCGACAATCTACTAGTAAGAGATCTAGTCTGGTGATGTATGTAAGTTATTGGGGAAGGGGAATGGTCTTTCAAGTCCACACCAATCTAGATTTCAAAGCAATGTTACTATTAGTATATCTCTTAGATCCCCTAGCTGATGGAAAAATTCTAAAGAAATATATATTCCTCGAACAAGATTTGGTCTAGAAGAATATTAGAGAATGTGGACAGGAAGTCTGATGGGTTCCTATATGTATAGGGCTAGACATATTTGGTCAGGTATTAGAAGAAACTAGATAGGGTATGGACCCCCCTAAACAGGAAATGAAATCTCCCATGGATCTCATAATAAATGGGGTAGCGAAATATGGAGTGCTCCTCCATCTCAATCTCTCGAATATGGCACAGTTGGTGGATCTTGTCTAGTCAATCGATATAGTGATCAATCTCAATCCACAATCTATGACAAACAAATATATATTGTCCCAATGGGATTGGTGTTGAAGAATGTAACTAGTGTCGGTATTCATAATTGTAATTTAGTCATGATGATCCTTAAGATCCTTACCATCCTTTAAGGCTTCAATACCATCAAGAGAAGACTATTGGCTAGAAACGAGATCCTAGAAGTAATAAATCAGAATTCTAGGTATGAAGAGTAGCCCTAGTCATAGTAAAAAATCTCGTAGACCTGTTCAAGAAGTCCAAAATAGGTTTTGAAAGTAGAGAGGCTTTTTTCTCTAGGTCCAAAGGGTCAGTATTCAAGCTAAAGGAAGGTCGAGCTCGTATAGGGAAGAAATTCCAAGTTCTAGGCATATCTACTAGCCAATATTTATGTTGTTGGGGCCGCAGACCTAGGCTAAAAAAGCGAAAGAATTAAAGAAATACATACCTGTTTTAGGGTTCATCTTACAATATTATTAAGCCAAGTCAAAGAGAAGTCAAGGTCTAAGAAGAGGTAGTTTCTCTGGGCATATTATGAAGTGGTTCTTCCTACTGAAGAAAGCCAAAGCGATCACAGACCTTTGGAGTCTAGGCCACAGATATGAAGTGGCTGATTGAAGGGCTAAAACAAGTCTAAACAGGGTGTTGTAGGTATCTATCAAGACAACATATAGGATAAGAGAATAAGGAGGAAGGCCACAACATTTCGGAGAGTTGTTGAAGAAGTTGTGGAGAGATGTAAAATTTTTTTGGATGCCCAAATAAGTAAGTAAAGCTACAGTTAGTATACTCCAAAAAAATGAAGTCACCTTATAGAATATTCTAGACCTCAAATTGCAGATTAATGGCACAATTAAAGATAAAGAATTATCTTTCAGATCTCTATAATAGAAATAGTCATCATCTGGTAGAGGAAACTAGGCCAACTTCAGTGGAAGGATTTTTAGGCCTATTCTAAAATATTATTCAATAACGTGTAAAAGTCCTAGTTTGAGATATCTACTCTGGGAAGTGGTCAATATGAAAAGAATATAAGTGCACTGAATGAAAATATATTTGTCTCAAGAAATATTAGTGACTGTGCCTTAAGAACCAAGGATGCATAAATATATATATTGGTGTTGAAACTAAGATCTGAAGCAATAAGCAACAAATAGTCACCTTATGGTGAGCATCTTGTTTTGGAGTTGTTCTTAGGAAGATCATGACTTCAATGAAAACAATAGTTGTATCTTCGAAGGAAATTGTTGGCTTTGTCATCCTTTGGGTTTTGAACCTAAAAAACAGTATCATATAGAAGAAGGATAAATGATAAAATGGAATATTAGTAGCAACAAATTTGGCAAGGAGGATCTTGAAGGAAGTCTTGAAAACTCTTGAAATCAAGATATTGTAGAAGGTCCTACAACAATGTCCAAGTAATCATAGAAGAGAAAGGTACGTACTACAAGGAATGTATTATTGTTTAATTACTAAAGGGTCTACATACATTAAGGATTCGTTGCATAATATCTAGGGTGTGTGAATCTAGGAATCATAAACCCTATATGGGATAGAAAACTCTGGAAAGAAGCCCTAATACTAATCTGGTTTGTTCCCTCTTAAGAACCCCATATTGATAATTTGACATCGTACTTTTGGTATTGTATATTTTTCTTGGTTTTGATATGATCCATATTTACCAAAGAATTCCTTAGGCCATCCTCGAAGTGAAGACTAGGGGACATCATCTATGCCTTGAGAGAATTTTCAGATTTGTTTTCTTACTTCATAGGATTGACCGTCTGAGAAAATTAGCACCAGGGAGAGCGATATACTCAACTCTCTACTTGTTAGAGGAGATTATTTCTATTAGTATTGGGACACACCAATGTTTTTTTTTAGAGTCTTATTTTTTGTTGCAGAGCATTGGTATTTCTATTAATAGTTTCCCCCTTTCTAATACTCTTTTAATGATGTTCATCTCTTACCCAAGTGTGAGTCGAAGCAGGTGATCAAAGAAGATATTATTGATGGTACATTCAAATTACTTGGATTGAATCCCTTGATTCTCATCCGTAAGATGTCTTTCCACCCAGATAATTTCATGTAGTTGAGAAATGGTCTTATTTCTCAATGTGGGTATGATTGACAACTTTAGACGTATGGCCTTTGAATTAATCTTGTCCAGATTTGGATATGTTGTCACCATATTTGAGTGGACTCTAACTGTCACGTGCTATGTAATGAGAGGATTCACGAGTTGTGTCGTGTACAAGAGATTGAGTTAGAGGAGAATTTCATTACACATACCAAAAATCATGAGGGATTCCTTGACATTGTTGCAGAGTACAAGCTCTCATCATGCTCCAAGGCTGATATTTTCTTGAGGACATCCTCTGCTAGTGTATAGGTCCCATCTCTGTGGTAGATGTAAACTTTGGAGTTTCCTCTGTTATAATTGAACCTTCACCTTATACGAGTCTCAAGGTTGCTTCTTTTTCATCTTTTGCCTCTTTGTATACTTATAATGTGAGTGGAATAGGCCACTCTTACATTGTATTGATGGATAGTCATTTACTTTTTCTTTTACTGTTTTATTGCATAGCTTCTTTCCTTACTTATTAATCTTTTAGGAGTTTCTTTTTCTCTCCCACTTCTTATCGGTACTTTTGTACTTTTGGTGCTCATTGACCTACTTGTTTGGTCATTTGTGGATATTAATAAAATTATCTTTTGTGATAGTCCTCTATGTACCATTCTTTGAACTTGAAAATTTGCTTGTATGCTACTTGCTAAAAGCCAAATATTCCTATAGAAGACAATTTTCCTTACATTTAGCCTTCAATGCCTTGCATAAATCTTGGAACAAACCCTTAGCAGACTCATAAACCAATTAATGTCATTACAGTGAGACATTGGTTATGGTGATATGACATTATATGCAACTTACCTCCTTTGAGGTGAATCATATTTCCACTTGATCCTTTCCTTCCATGGACTATAGTTGGACAACCCCTCCAACCTGTCCTCATACCAGAGACCTTCCTGCAACTTTGACATTGTCACCTACAATTGTGACCAACTCCCTCTCACGTTATACTTCACTCCACACAACTTTAGAGAGGTTCATTGCAAGAAATAACAGAGGAAGTGGGAAAAATATAGGTTAAGGAGGAAACAAAATATTGATGTTTTCAATAAATTTTGATACAGATTCAGACGAGTTCAACCAATTATTATAGACTAGTTTCCTTAATTTAGTATACTAGCAAGCATACCACCTACCTCCTAGCACTAGTATTCTAATTTCTCCACATGCACTAGGTTAGGCTATCAACCCAACTAATAATGGCTGGCAAGATGTTGTTTATCCTCCTCAACACCAATCCCAAGGATAGCTTTCCATATATTTACCACTTCCGCCACCTTCTCCACCTGCACATCCAGTTCATCATGCTATCTCTATGGCCTCACATGTCCATTTTACACAGCAAAGAAAATCTAAAACCCATGAACCCGAGACAAGCAAAGGAGAGAAAGAAGCGGTGGCCACTAAGTCTAGATCGTCTCATAAATCCTCTCATTCTATCACCTCACATGCCCATCATCCTAATACAAAACGTGCTAAGGCAAGCTCAAACATCAGAAAGGAAGGATAGATAGAAAATAGTAGAAAATAAAGGTTGCATCACAAAACAGATATGAGTTTTAACTTTTTTTTTTTTTTTTTTTTTTTTTTTAATATGTTTGAGGGTTGTTGGTTTTGGATAAGAATGGTACTTACATAATGAGTTTTTGGACAACTTTCAGTTTTATTTTCAATATACATATGATGCATTGGAAACACATTGATTATATATTTTGACAAACTTTTGAGCAGTATTTCATAATATGGGTTTATCATGATGGTTATTATGACAACACTATTTTTTATGCATTTACAAAGTATGGCATGTTTCTTTTTGAAGTTATGTGTTGATATATTATGGTTGAGTTGTTATATTAATATGTTGGATTCTATTTGAATTCACATGCAAATATTAATGGGTAATACAAGGGGATTTTCATGCACTATCATATGTGATAGATATTTTTTATGATGCATATACATTTTGTTTTGTGGCACAACCACCATGCATAGGCCCCCATCTAGTCCCCAAGACAATGCTTTGCATGAGGCTTCTGTGTTCTATAGTTCTCATATGTTGGGTCAAGGAAGTGTAGTGTTCCCTCAAGTGAAGTTTCGACTGGGTCGAAAGCGTCCCATGGTCAAGGAATCCATCTAGGAAGGGGAGTTCAACGTTGTGGTTGTCATTATCTATGGGATTTGGAAATCGATCAACCCCTATATCAAAAAGTGTGTTATGTTCCCTGTGATCAACGTTGATGGCACTCACTCTCTACTCGACTATACGAGACATGTACACGAGCCCAGGAAAACAAGGTATTCTCCTTACCCTGTTTCTTTTCTTGCTATATTTTATATATATGGGAAAATATTGGGGGGTAGATTTCGGTGGCTATGGTGCCTGAAATGATACAGAGTTTGGATCCATTCTATGTGTGGTTTGGTACCATTATGTGTTCATTGTGCCAAAAAATTTCTTTGGGGTTACATTAAATCAACACAAGCTCCCATGCTTGTGCCTTTTATGTCAATTATGTCACTATTATTTTGGACTTTGGTTTGCTTCCCTATGGAGCTACACATGTTTGTGCTTCATTTAAAATAGCTTGACCTACTGGTAGTACCTTTTTGTATGATTGAGAGACACCTAAGAAATAGGCCCTAAGTTTGGGATAATTTTGGATTTTATAGGGATTTCTATCCTCCTGTCAAGGAGGTTGTTCCCTACACTTTATATAAGAAACAAAGTGTACTCAGTCTCCTATTGCAGGGACACCATACCATGATGCCATGATATCACTAGATTATTTGCTCAGTCCAAAACTAACATTTGATGGGTACATGATTCTAGCATCATTCTTCCTGTACATAGTAGAAACAAGAAGAATGCATGTTGCCAAGTCAAAATATGATGTAAACCACCAGGATGGTGCTGAAACCTTACACGCTCTAAAATATTAAACTATGATTGTAACAATATGTTATTTATTCACATGAAAATTCATATGAAATAATAGTATAAAAACAAAAAATGTTTCAATGTTTAAAAGCATGTTCAAACTTACAATCAAATAGAGGAAAAAACACATACAGAAAACCACATAATAATCATGAAAAAACTTCATCTTGAATTATGAACTGTAAAGGAATTTAAAAAATGTGACACTACAAACTTGGTCAAGCGCACAAGCAAAAAGATCCTGGACATTACCCTGGTTGACAAGTTATATTTCTCATGATGAAAGAGGATTTGTACCTGCACTGCCAAGTCATTCAAAATCCATAATTATCTATACAATAAATACAAGTAATATTTATAGTATTTTTTACTCTAAGATGCATTCTTATGATAAATTTAGAACACATGTTAAAATTGTCAAAACATACCTGAATAATCTCCTCTTCATTTCAAGAACAATTTATTGGAGTCGCCTAAACTTGGAACAAACCTCCCACGATATGAAAGTGTAGAAACTAAGTCAACAATGACTTTTTTGCTGCTACGTTGGATAGAGGGAGGTTTGCTCCAAGATTAAATTGCTCTATTAAATTATTCTCTACTAAACAGGGCCAACCATGTGAAGGTGGAAGCTCTTATGGCTCCTCCCCCCCCTCACATCACTCTCAATTCCCCAATACCCAATCTATATTTCATTTTTTACTTTCATTAGCACAAAAAAAAAATATTCAATAACTAATTAAAAATCAATGCAACAAAAAGTACACAAGAAAACATTGAAAGTTCTTGGAATAAAAATAGTATGATAAATGAGTTTTTATATAACGCAAAAAAAGTTCCAAGTATGGTAACATTTGACTTATAATAATACGATATTTTACATTATCAAATTTTCTTTTTCTTATTCCTATTTCTAAAGCTCCTAACTACATCATCAACATCATTGTTCTCTATTTTTGTCTCGTGCCTTTCCCACATAGTTGACCTAGTTGGGTACTCATGATGTCTTGTCTCATGCAGTGACGGGGCATCACCTACAAAAACAAATAATATTAAATTTTAATTGCTAGTTTTTAAATATCATTGAAGTATTTCGGTAATATTAATAAAAAAATTGCAATTAAAATATATATCTAGTGCACCAATTGTCACCATTGGAACCATTTCCCTGTGTTCCTCTATGGTGGTAGGATGCTCAAGTACAACATTCTCTATCATTTAAACAAAAAATGTTATAAGGAAACAACCCTCAATGTATAATTAGAATAAATTATAAGTAGAAATTAATTACCGTCGTGGGCCTCACTAATAGTAGCATTTCCGAACCGGTCCCCACTGGAATGATCATGATGCACGTGAGGACCATGTTCTGGAAATATTTCACTCTCAACGCACTGCTCTACAAATGGGTTATTTGGCTCGTTGAAAGTGTTTCTCCCCTGATTTAAACAAAGTTGTTAGACATTAAATTTATGGACGAAAACAAACATATTGAAATGTTAACGTTTTACCTTATCAGGAATTCTTGATCTTGGGACCTGTCCCAAGATTTTACGACGTTCAACTATGGCTTGATAGCCGGAATGGAAAGAAATCTCTCTATCTTCCTTTGTCTTTTCCGTTCCAAAGTCATCACCCTAAATTGCATATGATTGTGTATTTTTAATGTTTTTTGATGGGATTACAAAAATGTTGGAAGGCGATACAATTAACTATAAGATGTTTAGCTACTTACAATTCTTGTGGCTAATTTCAAGTAACCTCCCTAGCCTGGCTTGTGCTGGCCTTTTTTTTCAATCCTAGCTTTGGTTTCCTTTGAGGTGTCAGGAAACCTATCATCAAAAGCTTGAAGTCAATTATGTAGCACACTTTTATTTTAGACATAGAGAAAATTATAGCTATTGAATTAAAGCTGTAATTTACCTTGCGGGTCCAGTTACCTTTTTTCCTTCTTTCTTGCCCTTTTTCTCTTTTCCGTCATCGATGAGTGCTCTCCACTCCCTCTTTGGAACTGTGAGAGGATGCTTGTATCTAGAGTTAATTTTCAAGTGCGTCCCATTGATGTCCCGCGTATATTTCAGATATTTTCCAACTGCCCGGGCGACCGTTATTCTATCAAATGTGCCCGCCCCAAAAATGCCTTCTAGATAATCGAGAAGTTCTTTTTTCAGGTTGGAATTCTAGAAATTCCACCTTGTGCATATGGTTGAGCCAAAAATTACCAACGCCTTTCTCTCCAAGGCCCTGTAGAAATCATTGTTTCCTACACAAAAAATATATTATCATTAATTTAAAAATAATAATCACGATAAAATATGTTTTAGATAGATTACATGAAACCCTTAAAATATTAAAACTTACATGGGAGTTGTACTTTCTTTATAAGAACACCTTTATTTTTCACCAAAAATGTGCCTGGAATGGTCCCCGTGGAGGCGACACGTGTAGCTCTAGGAAATGCAATAATAAAGTTGGCCATATCAACCTCATCACTCCCACCACGTTCAGTGGTTGGCTATTTGTCTTCTTGGGGGTGCATTTTTTGGTTGATACCTAAAGACATACGAGGTGTATGAGAAGGTTCCTCAGGAATCTCTTGCCTTTGTGTCCCACTACCACCAACACCGGGGACAACAGGTTTCAGAAAATGTTGCATACAAAAGAATTTTTTTGTTAGTTTAGTTAATGTAAAAATTATAAATCAACCTATCACAATTGATCTCATGTAGAACAATAAAACTATCCTTTTGATTTTTTTTATTACCTTATATGTAACCAGTTGGGTCATAACCTTTCTTGTCCTTTTTTCTAATTCAGGTGTTTGAGGCACAATGTCTACCAAATGTTCAAGTTCCTTGTTTGCGTTTAGTATCTTTTTTTGCAGCAACACCAATGGACATGGGGATGAATAAAACTCTTCCTCATTGAGGGAATCATCACGCACACCATGGCCAAATGTATGTATATTTGAACAAAATTAACATTATTTCAATTATGTAAAGAATTAAAATACCTCAAGATAGAGCAAGGTTGAAACTTTACATGTTCTTCAGTTGGCCCCTTTCCGCGATCATCCTGCCACATTATAAAATAATAAGAACCATGAAACTGAAAGAAAATAATATGAAACTGAAATTGTTATTTGTTTACCTGTCCTGGGGTTGTTCATGTGCCACGATAAGTCTGCCACATTGCAATAAAATTAGAAATGTGGAAACTTGAAAACAATATCTAACTTGAAAACACAAAATGAAAACTAAAATAATTTCTAAATTTACCTTTCTAATACATAAAATTTGTGCATTAAAGAATACAACTTTACCATCAGATGAAATTTGATTTTAAAGAGAATAAACAGTAAATCAGAAATATTAAGACATTGTCTTCTCTAAGGTTTCAGATCAACATACAACACAACAAGTTAGAGGCGGGTTTATAAGGAGGGGAAACCAATATGGCCACCCCTTGGCTCTGCGATGTATTATTATTAAAGTACCCAACCTGTAATAGATGATAGTAGAATCTCCGAAGAGAGGGATTGAAAGATTTGTGCACATGTGCCTCACATTTTTCTAAGGTGTCCCTTTGCAGCTGCAATATGGATAGGGATAGGCCATACCCTCAACATTAGCGTATCATGGGATAGGTCCTATATTGATTCCTGCATTAAATTTTGGTTTCGGGGATACAATTCATACAAAGCACTGTCGTTCTATGACATATGGGGCATTGGAGAGCGAGAAACGCAACTGCCATATGGGGATATGGAAAGCTAGAAACGATGTTCTCTTTGACCGTACTATTCAAGATGTGAGGGGCACCTCCATTAAGGCCATGAAATTATTTAAAGAGATTCCCTATTAAGGAGAATATGCCAAAGTGAAACTTGTCTAAAAATTTGAGGCCTAGAAACTACTTTTCTTTCAAATGGTTCAGTGGCAAAGGATCCAACTCAAGAGCTGAGATCCTTGCTCTGTGGGGCATCCTCTTTTGTGCCAAATAGATGGAAATATCAGAGATTGATGTCTATGGTGATTCAAAAGTGATTTTTGAGTGGGAAAACTAGAGACATGCTTAAGAGGCTCCAACACTGGTGAATTGGATGGAAGGTACTAGGTCATTGATGATGTCCTTTAATAGATTATCTATCTCACACATCTTCAGGGAACAAAATCATTTGGTTGATAAAATTTCAAAATATGGATGTAGTAAGTTGTCGAGTATGATAATATACTCTATTTTTTAGAATGAAATGTTTCAGAGATTGGGGAATATTAGAATCTGAAGCGTTTCACTGGATTTCAGTGTCTTTTTTATGCTTATTATGTAGGTGTTCCTATGTTTCATATGATTTTTTTTTTTTGTGTTTTAGTTGGCCATGATGTTATACGGATATAGTAGACAGGGAAGGCTCATTGTAATAAATATGTGGAACGATGCTACTGGGGATTCCAATTATTTTGTGTTTTTCTCAAGTTTCGAGAAGAAGTTGTGTACAAATGTAAACTTTCTCATTTTCATAATGTGGTGATCAATAAACTGAAATATGTTAATCAAGGTTTTCATTGATGTCAATATCGCATTGGCTGAGATGGAAAATATTATTGTGGCTTCAATGAACCTCATGCAATCCCTAGGTGCTAAGGATGCCATTAAGGAAGATGCTAAGGTTTCTCTAACCTTATGAAGATGTCAAGATATTAATGATGCATTATGAATATGTAAAGCCACTAATAAATAAGTGTTGTCCTAAATATCCATAGACCATAATTCCCTAGTAATGAAAGAACTAATCATGAATATGTCAAGTGCCAATTATGTGCCTAATACAAGCCCTCATGTGAAGATACCCTAAAATTTGTCCTAGACATTTAAATTGATGATAAGATGAATGATGGTACACTTTATGATGACTTGAATTGATGAATACCACATAATTAATGACATACATACACATGATAGAATTGATGATGTATGATGACATAGCAAAATACATGACAATTGGAAACGTCCCTTAAAGCCCATTCTATCCCAAACACCTTACATATACAAATTCAAAAACACTCATAAAGAAAAATAAATTTTGACACCTTGGAGGCATATTTCCACAATGAGACCTATATCATCTTAAAGAGGATTTTTACAACTTTCCAACAAGCCCTCACTTGCCCTCAAACTCCCAGTATTTGAAGAGAAAATGGATTTTGAAGATTGAGAAATATATTTTTATTATAAGCTGACCTACACTCATAGTTTAATTTCGTCCCCCCTCAATGAGACGTGTCCCTTCATTGGAGGTTGAAATATGTATGAATACAAGTGACAAAAATCATTTTCAATCATCCAGTTCGGTGATCATTATTCAGAGAGAAATTATAGGAGAAATAAAGGTCGAGCAAGATTTTTTCTTGGTTATAAACATTGCTTGGATTATTTAACAACTGAAGCAGCCACAAAAATATGTCACAGAGCCTCAACACTCCAAACATATGACCTGGTGCTCCTGTGACTTCCTGGAGTTAAAGAACAACGTGGGGGTAAATTCCACTGTAGAAGCTTAGATTATTTGTTGGAAAAGGCTCCCATATAGTGGAACAATCCTAGGACCTATGAAATAATTAATCCTCAAAACTGTAATAAAAATGATCTCGGACATGTAATAAAAGTATAACCTCAGACCTTCTCTACCTTAAACTTGTAGAACTATTCTCCTTAAACCCGAGCTATTTTTCATTGGATTACTCATAGGTAACAATACAACTACCTTGAATTTTGATGAAATTTTCTCATCCTTGCTGTCAGAGGAAATGAGATGGAGAAACATGGAGGGCCAGAATGGAGATTCCTTATCTATATGAGGAAGGTCCCAGAACAGAAACAAAAATAATTTTTAGAGTGGGAGATATAAATCTAGAGGGAGATCTAAATCCCAAGGAAATCTTGTAAAGGTGTGCTGGAAATGTGGAAAGGAAGGGCACTTCAAAAAGGACTGCAGATCTAAAGCTCCTGAGAAAGGAAAGGGATGTGATGATGCTTCTTTTTCAGAGGCAAAAACCACCTTAGATGAAGGTGGAGAAGTGTATCTGGCTCCTTCTTCAAATACACATTTAGATCATGAGGCATGGTTGCTTGACTCGAGTGCATCCTTTCACTTCACTCCCCATAAGGAGTGGTTCTACGAGTAAGATAAGTATGATGGTGGTGATGTATTCTTAGGGGATGATAGGGAGGTGAGAATCGTCGGACGTGGAAAATTCAATTTGAAGTTGCAAGGTGGAAGGATTAAAACACTTCCTAGTGTTCGGCATATTCCTACATTAGAAAAAAATCTGATTTATGTAAGCAAGATGGATGATGTAGGTGTAAAAATAGTGTTCGAGAAATATACATGAAAGATGGTTCAGGGAGCACTGATATTAATGCGAGGAGTTTTCATTGGAACTCTATACAAGCTTCAGGGTAGCAGTGTTATTGATGGGTGCAATAGTTTTGTGGTTCCTAAAAGTGGAGTGGAAAGCCTAGTAGTCTCTGGAGAAAATACCATGCTATGGCATCAAAGACTTGGACATATTGGAGAGAAGGGCCCTCGGATACTGCATGGTAATGGTATGGTAGAAGGTATGTCTAATTTCTCTCTAGATTTCAATTTTTGTTAACATTATGTATATGGGAAGCAAAATCGAGTGAGTTTTCCTTCTGGTGCTAAGAGGACAAACAAGATATTAGAGCTTGTGCACACTGATGTGTTTGGACTTGTGTCAATTCCATCATTGGGTAATTATGTGTACTATGTTTCATTCATTGATGACTTCTCAAGGAATACATAGATATATTTCTTGAGGAAAAAATATGAAAGTTTTGACAAATTTAAAGAATTTAAGGGTTTGGTGGAAAATCAGACAGAGAAGAAGATAGAGGTGTTGAGGATAGATAATGGTGGATATTTCTACAAGAAGGAATTTAAAGAGTTTTGTAAGAAGTGTGGTATATCATGACAGAAGACTACTCCATACACACCTCAGAAAAATGGAGGTTCAGAAAGAATGAACAAAACATTGATGGAAAAGGAAAGAAGCATGCTCAGTGGCAGCAGGTTAGGACAGGGATTCTGGGTAGAGGTAGTGGAGACTGCATGTTAACTGGTTAACTTATCACCTTCATTAACGTTGGAGGATAAGACTCCACATGAGGTATGGATTGGTAATAAACCCTCTCTTTCACATTTGAGGTATTTGGATGTGATGCATATGTACATGTTCCAAAGGAGAAAATTACCAAGTTGGATAATAAATATGAAAGGTGCATCTTTACTGGGTATAAGGATGGTTTAAAAGGTTACAAGATTTGGAACCCAGAAAAAAGGTTGTGTACAATCGAGATGTGGTGTTTAGAGAGGTGAAAGATGTTGTGAAACATGAAGTCCTGCCAAAGGAACCTGAGAAGATAGAGTTTGAGCTAAATGAGGATGAATTAGAATCTACAACAGAACGAGATTCAGAAGAGGATGAGCCACAAACTCCAACTATGAGAAGATCGGTTCGGGAAAGAAAGCATCCATAAAAGTATAGTCCATCTACTTTATGTTCAAATTTTTCTTTCACTATTACTGATGGTGATCCCAGAACTTTCAAGGAGGCAGTGGATTCAAAGGATGGAAAACTTTGGAAGGAAGTCATGGTTGATGAAATGACATCCTTGCACAAAAATTAGGCATGGGATCTAGTGGAGTTGTTGGCTGGAAGGTGTGAAAATTTCAAATTGAAAACTAAACAGTTACAGTGATAGATTTATTTCTCCTACTTATTATTTCAATAAGTTATTATTCAGAAATATTCCGGAAAATATTGAAATAAATACTACTACAAAATTCACAAATATATATGCAAAGAAATAAATAGTAGGGAACATAAGCACAAGAATCAATCACATGTGCACAGTTATTTTTGGACAATTGTCCCCGGAAAAACCCAATGCAGGAAAACTAGTGCAGCAGATGAGGGTTTTATTAATTCTTCAGAAAATGATATCTTTACAGGGAAATATAACGACATATAAATTCTGAAACACCTGAGACTGAATTTCTAGCTTACTCAGACAATTATCTGACACTCTGAACAACCTTTGCATGCTCTTATGTTTTTCTTCATGATTCACTGTGTAGCCCCAGCACTGGACTATGTGAGTCTGCATAGAGACTATGTGGGTTCTTTACACTGCAACCTCAAGATGCCTCCAATGACCCACTGCTACCCTCTGTCCCTGATCTTGATCACCACTGACTCCGTCCTCCTACTTCTGCAAACTTCTCCCCTTGCAACTCTCCCACTGAAATCGAATTCTACATCAGGATTGATCTCCTTCGGGTACTGAGTGTATGCCCAGCTTATTTTCCAAATGACCCTCAAGCCTTCTTTTATAATCTTCTTGTTGGAGAACCAATGACCCAGATTAAAAGATTAATCAATGGCTAAGATTAAAACTTGAATTGATCCATGTTTTCTAGAATATTCACACTCTGACTTATTAATACCCTTTAATTATTTCACTTCCCTAAGTTTAGACTTAGGGTCTTCATTAAAATAATTATTTATTTTAATAATTCATGAACCGAGTGGAATTTCCACAAACTGTTTCTGGGTTCCTTGGAATGCTACTGTCCAAGCCTCCCTGCAAAGTTTAAGACTTGGAACACTTATGGATGCTACAAAAATCAACAGTCCCTCTTAGCGAGGAAGGTGTTCCAACAATATGCCTGTTGCATGCTACTCTAATTTTGAAGCACCCTCTATGTTGCTGATCTCAGGACTTTGCCCCCCATCTGCTGCGTTGCTGCCTCCTGTATTGTTGCCTTAGACACTGCCACTTTCAATGTTGCCTTTGTACCACAACTTCCTCTGAATACTGAGTTTATCCATTCCTGCTACTGGAATTGATTCTTCATCATTCCCATCTTCTCTCTGAAGTAGACAAACTTTGTTTTCCTTAGAGACTTTGTGAGGATGTCTGCCACCTGTTCTCCTGTTGGAGTGTACTGCAACTGAACAGCTCCACCTTGTACATAGTCCCTGATGAAGTGACACCTGATGTCAATATTTTTCAACCTATCATGAAACACAAGATTCTTAGAGAGATTTATGCAACTTTGATTATCACATAAGATGATGGTTGCTTCCATTTTCTCCTTAAGTAGATTCACTAGCAGTTTCCTAAGCCATATGGCTTCTCACAAAGCTGTGCTGGCTTCCATATAATTAGCTTATGCTGAACTCAATGCTATAGAATTATGTTTCCTACCGCACCAGGAATTCATTCCTGATCCTAGACTAGAACAATACCCATTGGTACTCTTCCGATCAACTGAACCTACAGCTCAATTTGCATCAGTGAAACCACTCAACCTGACATCATTGCTACGGGTATACTTCAATCCAAGCTAAACTATTCCTTGAAGGTACCTGAGAACATGCTTGGTTGCTGCCCAATATTCCCTCTTGGGTTCCACCATGAACTGACTGAGGGTATTTATAGCATAACAGATGTATGGCCTTGTATTTATCAGATACATCAATGACCCTATGAGTCACCTATATAGCGTAGGATCAGCCTCATCATCTTCGGACGTGTCGATTTTCTTCCAATTGGTGATCATTGGAATTGTCATGGGTCTACAATCCTCCATCTAAAATCTCTTCAGAATCTCTGTAGTGTATCTTCCTTGACCAAGGAAGATCTCCCCGTTCTAACTTAAACCACCTAAGAGGCCATTTATGTGCATTTTATCGCCACTTTACCCACGTTGGTACCAACCCTTGGCCCATATAATGGAATAAAGAGGTTGAAAGGCTTCTATTTCAATGAACATTTACTTTTAAGGAGCGAAGCCGCTCGACAGATAAGGAATGGGCTAGTTGACCTGGAAATAGGGCTAAACACTCATTTTCAGATGAGTCATGGCCTTTTCCTCTTTCCTTTCGACCAATCGAATGAGACCAAGCTCACTCATTCAATCAAGCATGCATTCAATCAAGGAACTGAGAAACTACTATATATAGTAGGTGCTTGACCTGACCATCTCGCAGTTCATTTGACCTTTTCCTTCATATTTGCCTCATTAACACAACCCTAGAAAATAGTGCATCTGTCCTAGATCCTTCATGTCAAATTTTTCAACCCAATTTTTCTTGCAATATGTGATGAGCCTTGATGATCCCGTCAATAACATGTCATATACATACAAAACCAGTGTCAAAGGCTCACTCCCTACTCTTATATAGTAGATATTTGGATCTGCATCACCCTTAATGAATCCCATCTTCTGCAGGTAGCTGTCAATTCGACCATACCATGCTCTAGGAGCTTGCTTCATTCCATATAAGGCTTTCTGCAATCTGCGCAAATGATTTTTCTGATCATGTGTCTCAAAGCCCTTTGGTTTTTCTATATACACCTCTTCTTTTTTCACTCCATTCAAGAATGTCGTATTGACATCCATCTGGTGAATTTCCCATCCCATCTACGCAACAAGGGATATCACGAACCTGATAGAGGTGTACCTAGCTACTGGGGTGAAGGTCTCTTCACAGTCAATTCCTTCCTTTTGAGCATACTCCTTAGCCACAAACTTGGCTTTAAATTTCTTGATGTTGCCATCTGCAGCATACTTGATTTTGTAGATCCACCCGGATCCTACAACTGATCTCTCTTGAGGTCTGGGTAATACTTCCCAAACATCATTCGTCATGATGGAACTGTACTCTTCTATTATTTCATCAACCCACACCTGGTGTTGAGCTACTTCCCAAAAACTAGAAGGTTCTCTGACTTGAGAAACCAAGGCTTGATACCTCTCAGGTTGTCTACACCGTCTCTTCTCATTTCGGGGGATTCTTACAAAGTCCTATGCATCCTTCAGAATCTGTCAAAGTTCCCTGATCGTTCTCCCAATGGTAGTGGGTGGATCTACTGGCTCTCCCTATTGCAAATTCTTGGGAGACACATCCTTTGGATCACTATGTGTTGGAGAGGAAACTGAATTTTTTGTTGCTGGTTTTTGGGGCTGGACCAAAGGCTCTTCCTTAGACTGCGCAGTAGAAGGTAGCTCATGGGATCTTCTGAAGGCCTTCTCCTCCATGAACTTCACATCCATTCACACCACCACTTACCTACTCTCAGGACTGTAGATGTGATAAGCCTTTGCATTCTCATTGTATCCTACCAGATAACACTTTTCAGCAGTCATCTCCAACTTATTCCTCTTCTCATTGGGCACATGACAGTAAGTTGTACTGTCAAAGATCCTAAAGTGACTCACTTCAAGCTTAGCACCAGTGAAGACACAGTCTGGCGTGATCTTTCCCAATGCAGCGTGAGGAGTCATATTCTGAATGTAGGCAGATGTATTACACGCTTTAGCTGACAGGAATTTGGGCATGTCTTGGTCATACAACATAGCTCTGGTAGCTTCAAAAATAGTTTGGTTATTTCTTTATGCCACACCATTCTGCTCCAGATTGTATGGAGTTGTCTACTCTCTTTTGATTCCTTTCCTTTCAAAAAATCTAGTGAATTATTTATCTATGTATTTACCACCATTATCTGATCACAACACCTTGTTCCGATTCCCTATTAGATTTTCCACCAAAGCCTTAAACTCTTTGAATCAACTAAAGACCTCATCCTTGTTCTTCAAGAAGTATATCCAGGTTTTCCTAGAATGGTCATCAATGATGGTGATGAAATATTCGGCAACGCTAAGAGCTCTAGTGGACATCGGCCCACAAATATCTGAGTGTATTAGATCCAATACATCCTTGGCCCTATTGTTGCTTCTCTGATATGTTTCCTTGACATATTTTCCCAATACGCATCCCTTGCAGACATCATCTCGTTTAGTGCTTAGTTCTGGAACACTTGTGATAGTCTTCTGGAGAGTTATAAACCCCCCATAATGCAAATGCCCCATTATTCTGTGCCATAGCTCATTCATGTATGTTTCATCTGCGCTGCCAACTAGTGCCATTGGAGAGTCAAGTTATAGCTTGTACAGTTTTTTGCTTCTTACCCTGATTTGTGCCTTCTTCTTCCAACTGGGGTGCTTGACGTAGACTCTATTTCCAATAAAGTATACGTTATATCCTCAATTTTGAAGCTAATACAGTGAGAGTAAATTCATCCTTAAAACCGACACATGCACCACATTAGTGGCCCAGGTTCTATTTACCGCCCCGGTCTAAAAAAACACCGTACCTCTCCCAACGGGAGTGCATTTTTCTTTATTACCCATGGTTATTTTGAAATTAGTTTTCTCTTCTTGGTAGTCGGAAAAATAGTCTCATACTGTAGTCATGTGAGAAGAGTCTTTGTTTTCAATATACTAGACATCAGATGAAGCAGTGCTTGATATGCAAGCAAAATTCCTCAAGTTTGGATGCCAATATAGAGACATCATGATCCATTTTTTATGTCATGCTTCTTCCCCTTCCTGGAGAACTGCGTGAACCCTTCTGCGTTATTGCTGTAATAGTAGATTTTTGTTCACTGATAAATGGCCCCTCCCTATTATTCATCTCTGGCTCTGATACCATGTGAAAATTTCAAACTAAAAACTAAATAGTTGCAGTGATAGATTTATCTATCCTACTTATTATTTCAATAAGTTATTATTTAGAAATATTCCTGAAAATACCGAAATAAATACTACTACAACATTCACAAACATATATGTAGAGAAATAAACAGTAGGTAATGTAAGCACAAGAATCAATCACATGTACATAATTATTTTTGGACAATTGTCCCCAAAAAACCCAATGCGGGAAAACCGATGCATCAGATGAGGGTTTTATTAATTCTTCATCAAATGATATCGTTATAGGGAAATATAATGACAGATAAATTATGAAACACCTGAGACTGAATTTTTGGCTTACTCGGACAATTCTTTGACACTCTAAACAACTCTTGTGTTGGACATTGTGTTCAACTCTCCTTGTGTGTTTTGTGACATGAACTAGCTGCCTCTCATGGATCCTAACTCTATTGATTGTGGCAGAGACTAAAGCTTGCAGGTTTTTGTCTAACGGCAATCTTGATTCCAACAATTGGTATCAATGCGACAGGTCTCGAGTTCGAAACTCACCCGGCTTGCGTTGGGGGGGGCGATTGTTGGAAATTTGGTTCAACTCTCCCCGTGTGTTTTGTGACATGGACTAACCACCTCTCATGGATCCTAACTTTGAGGATTTTAGCGAAGACTATAGCCTGCGTAGCCTACGGGTTTTGGTCTAACAGAAATCATGATTCCAACACCCTGCATGCTCCTGTGTATGTATGCGTGATTCACTGCATAGTCCCAGCACTGGAATGCGTGATTCTGTGTGGAGACTATGTGGGTTCTCTGCGATGCAGCCTCAAGCTGCCTCCAGTGACCCACTACTGCCCTCCATCCCTGATCTTGATCACCACTGACTCCCTCCTCCTTCTTCTTATGCAAACTTCTCACCCTGATACTCTCCCACTGAAATCAAATTCTACATCAGAATGGACCTCCTTCAGGTACTGAGTGTATGCCTGGCTTATTTTCCAAATGACTCTCAAGCCTTCTTTTATAATCTTCCTTTTGGAGAACCAACGACCTAGATTAAAATATTAATCAATGGCTAAGATTAAAACTTGACTTGATCCATGTTTTCTGGAAGATTCACACTCTGACTTATTAATACCCTTTAATTATTTCATTTCCCTAAGTTTAGACTTAGGGTCTTCATTAAAATATTTGATTATTTTAGTAAGTCATGAACGGAGTGACTAGTACATATGGTCAATTTTTCGACATTTTTAACGTATTGTTCGAAAGTTCCCCAAATTTTCTCAATTTTTTTAATCTCACCCACAAGCATTAGAATAACGACATTTCAGGGGTATCATCGGAATAGCGACGTTTCAGGGTATCATCGAAATAACGACGTTTCACTAGAAAATTTGGCGGAATTTCCGACGGCCAATTCGTCGCTATTCCGACACATAGTCATCACAAGAGCGACAGTTCGAGGACGGGAAAACCGTGGTTTGCCGTGCTGTCTCAATTCCGACGCACTTAAAAAATGTCGCATTACCGACATCTTTTCCGTCGCTTCCAAACAGGCGCCGCTCTTTCGACATTTCCCAAACCGTCGCGCTTCCGACGTTTGTAAACTGTCACACTTCTGACGAAATGTGGTTCGACATTTTGAACGTCGCTCTTCCGACGTTTTTAAACTGTCACACTTCCGATGAAATGTGGTCCGACGTTTTGAACGTCGCTCTTCTGACGTTTGTAAACTGTCGCAATTCCGACGAAATGTGGTCCAACGTTTTGGACGTCGCTCTTCCAACGTTTGTAAACTATCGCAATTCCGACGAAATGTGGTCCGATGTTTTGAACGTCGCTCTTTCGACGTTTGTAAACTGTCAAAATTCCGACGAAATGTGGTCCGACGTTTTGAATGTCGCTCGTCCGACGTTTTTATAGTGTCGCTCTTCCGATTGCTTTAAGTCGTCATGAATTCGACAAGCATACATGCCGTATACTCACGATTTGGTTCAATTTAAAAAAAAAAATGAAACTTTAAAAGAGGAAAAATGTTGTTTTGCATATATTATATGAAGTAAAAGCCCATGAAGTCATTACATTTTCACATCTGAAGATTGGAACCCAAATATCCATCCAGAAAAGTGGAAGTCCCACCCCAGATAATGATAGAAAAATACCCCATGTCACATACAGGGACTTGATATAAAACCCAGTAACGGTCCACATGGAGATTATCGACAAATATGAGAAAGCATCCAAATATGCCCGAGGCATCTATAAGAAAGTGAAATAGAGTATGTAGAATAGTAAAACAACAGATAGAGTACCGACGTCAATTGTTCCAAATACAAATTAAAGTACCCAAAATCCTTGAACAGAGAAAAACGCTAATCATGTGAGGAGTGTGATATGTCCAAAATATAAAAAGACCATCAGACCATATCAATAAACCAGCAACATAGACCAACATCGCTATTTTTGAAGGCAGAGTGATAAACATTAATCATTTTTTTTTTCACAAGAGAAAAAATGTTGTTTTGAATATATTATATGAAGTAAAACAGTCCATGAAGTCATTACATTTTCACATCTGAAGATTGGAACCCAAATATCCATCCAGAAAAGTGAAGTCCCACCCCAGACAATGATAGAAAAATACCCCATGTCACATACAGGGACTTGATATAAAACCCAGTAACGGTCCACATGGAGATTATCGACAAACTGAGAAAGAATCCAAATATGCCCGAGGCATCTATAAGAAAGTGAAATAGCAGTATGTAGAATAGTAAAGCAACAGATAGAGTACCGACGTCCATTGTTCCAAATACAAATTAAAGTACCCAAAATCCTTGAACAGAGAAAAATGTTAATCATGTGAGGAGTGTGATATGTCCCAAATATAAAAAGACCATGAGACCATATCAATAAACCAGCAACATAGACCAGCATCGCTAGTTTTGAAGGCAGAGTGATAAACATTAATCATTTTTTTTTCACAAGAGAAAAAAACGTTGTTTTGAATATATTATATGAAGTAAAATAGTCCATGAAGTCATTACATTTTCACATCTGAAGATTGGAACCCAAATATCCATCCATAAAAGTGGAAGTCCCACCCCAGACAATGATAGAAAAATACCCCATGTCACATACAGGGACATGATATAAAACCCAGTAACGGTCCACATGGAGATTATCGACAAATCTGAGAAAGCATCCAAATATGCCCGAGGCATCTGTAAGAAAGTGAAATAGCAGTATGTAGAATAGTAAAGCAATAGATAGAGTACTGACGTCCATTGTTCCAAATACAAATTAAAGTACCCAAAATCCTTGAACAGAGAAAAACGCTAATCATGTGAGGAGTGTGAAAACCATCTACAGAAACCCAAACTCGCTTGTAAGATCAAGCTCGCTTGATTCCAAAATTGCTAACCATCTGTTGCATCCGAGATGTAAGGTCCAGGCTCGCTTTTTTCCATTAGTAGCCCGCTACAACATCCACCCTATTCATAGCAAAGAGGTTCCTATTGATATACATAGAAAGAGTATAATACGTAGACCATATAAACATGGCTTTGTATTTCAAAAAACAGGTTTAAAATAGAAACAAGGCAACATTTTTTTTTCTAAGTAAAGCTAATCTATTAACAATGGGAATAAAATTACACCGAAGTCAAAATCATTGCCCAGACTCATGGCAAATTTTTCATCAAAAAATCAAAAAATTAAGAAGACTGCCCTCATACGAGGAAACTAGTCTTGAACGTTTAATTTATAGAATTCAAAAATATTACAAAGGTCCAGCACAGTAAAATAATCTAAAAG
Source organism: Pinus albicaulis (assembly GCA_034641835.2). Lineage (NCBI taxonomy): Eukaryota > Viridiplantae > Streptophyta > Pinopsida > Pinales > Pinaceae > Pinus > Pinus albicaulis. Next base: position 91,969,887 of record CM076570.1, on the reverse strand, counting down.
CAGCCCAATAAAGTGGGCCGCGAAGCAAGAAAAACAAATTAACCAAACTACTCCTCCGGCTCCTCGACGATTCGGCACCATCCTTCAGAAGGTCCAGGATTGCTAGGTGCTACCTCCACATTCATGCCACGGCACCCCTCCTGAAGGCCCGAATGCTGGCCGGCTTTTTCTGAGCTCAAACCCGCTGGACGGGTGCATTCTTCCTCCGTTTGGGCCTCCTCGCGGAAAACCACAATGACTGCAGCTATGATTCGTGGGCGGTTGAGAGAGTAATTAAAGGAAAATTGCACAGTGCGCGTCGTGGGAGAAGGTGAACTAGCGGTGGGGAAACGAGGTGCAGGGGAATCCATACGGTGGCCAGATCCTACAACCCATCCCCGCCCACTCCTAGTATTTGGATAGCGACCTGAGTAATAATCACTGGACTGGTCGGAAGACAAATCGGTTGAGGGGCTGGAGGGAGCGCGCAGGGGTTGATCTCTAGTGCTCCCCCTGCGGCAAGGCATCCTTTGACGCATGCGAGGCATGGGTGCAGTCTCACTAGCAGTGGGCACAAGAGGAGACGGAGAAGCAGGATTCCAAGAAACAAAGGAAGACAGACAAGGACCAGACCGAGAGAAATGCAGATATGCAGCAAGGTCTACGCAGCAGTTCAGCTGGCCACTTCTCCTTCTCGTCACAGTGAGCAGGCAGTGTAACCCAGCAACCGGCTCGTCTGAAAAACCATAGCGAAATGCCATTTTATCGACCCGAATGCAATGCAATCGAAGGACGCCCATCATAATTAATCTCTGATCATTAATGAGAGCCGAAGGCCGGATCATATTGGAGCATGCGGAATCGCTAACAGGAGTGGAGGTCCGATCTTGAACAGTGTTAAAACTTAATGCGATTAGATGTGAAAACCTTGGAACTTAATTGAATAGCGTTAAAACTTAATGCGATTGATATGAAATCACCACATCCATGTCCCATCGCCTTAAACGCCATCGAATGCACCCGCAGCCGGGAGCAGGGAAAGTTCTAATTGAGGACACGTGGCAGAAATTGATTGGAGCGGATCTTTGTTTGGGCCGCTCACACAGTGGAAATCCGGACCCGAAAAATATTAGGGCGAATTTGATAAGAAATTCGCGTCACAACTCTCCCTTCGTACGCCAACCCAACTTCGGACCCGAAAAAGATTAGGGCGGAATTCATTTGGTTTTCGCGTCACAAAATTGGCCGACGTCAGCAGGCTATTTTGGAACGCGAATTTGGTTTGAATTATGGTTTATCGCTGTTTGAAGTCCGGCGGGCTCGACTTAAGAACAATTTTGTTTGATCCCATATTATAAAATTTGTGTTGGTTTTCTTTGATAATACACATATTTATAATAAATCATAGGAATACCACACTAGTAAACATGTGGAAAAGTTATATAAATTATTGAGAACAATCATTTTTATGTAAAAATATCCAAATGTGCTTTTGGGAAATAAGAATTCGAGTATTTGGTTCATATTGTTTTAAAGGAAGGAGTGAAGTTGGAGCCTCAAAAGATGTAAGCTATTACAAAATGACCTATTCCTAAGAAAATCAAGGTTCTTAGAAGATTTTTTAGACTTACATGATATTATTGATCATTTTTTAAGAATTATGCATGCATTTCAAGTCCACTCACATATCTCTTGAAGAAAATATCATTTATATGGAATGATGAGGCTACTTTGGCATTCTCTCTTTTAATGGATGTCATTGTCTTCTACACCAACATCAGTTGCACCTACTTTTGGTAAAACATTCATAGTAGAGTGTGAGGCACTAGGACAAGGAATTTACGTAACATTAACACAATAAGGGATATCATTGGCTTTTAAAAGCAAGGAATTCAAAGAAAATATTTGGTGAAATCTACATATGAAAAATAAATGGAAGCAATATTACATGCAATAAAAATGGGGATAGTATATCATTGGGAGGTACTTTAAAGTCAAGATATACCATGATAGCATAAATTATTTTTTGAAGCTATGATTTTCATTAGAAGATTAACAAAAATGAGGAGAAAAAATGCAAAGTTTTAATTTTGAGATAATCTGCAAAAAGGGTAAGGAAAGTTTAGTACATGATGCTCTTTCTAAAATAGACGAGGCCTCAAATTTATATCCAATTACATTTTCTATTCCTATGTGGCTAGAATAATCTTGCCATAATGGAAAAATGAAAATAGTACTAAACAAAAACTAAAATTTATAAAGGATGGGATGAACTCTATGGAGCATTGGGAGTGAAAGAGAGATATACTTTGGTGCAAATGTAGAATATTTTTATGCACGCAAGAATATTTTAATAAACAAATATTAAGGGAGTCCCATGTCTCTCTGATGGTAGGACACAGGGTTCCCTAAAACATCTCAAAGGATCAAAAAATATATTTTTGGAAGGAATGAAGAAAGATATTCAAAATTTTGTAAGAGAAGGTCAGGTTTGCATAATAAATGAAAGAGAGATAGTAAAATCTCTAGGGTTACTTCAACCATTCCACATACATATTCAAAGACTAGAAGATATATCAATAGACTTTATTACAGGGTTATTGAAATATAAAGGTAAGTATTACATTTTTGTGGTCATTTATATAGACAAATTTTGTAGGTTTTTTTTGTAGAGCTCAAAGTACATAAACAACAAGCCAAGTGGCAGAAGTGTCCGTGAAAGAAATTCATAGTCTTCATGGTTTTCCTAAAGTAATAGCAACAAGAAATTTTTGGAAATAATTATTTAATATGAGTGGAGAAACACTAGCTGCCATGAGTTCTACATATCAAACACAATCAAATGGTCAAACAAAAATAGTTAACGAATGTTTTTAAGGTTATCTACAATGTTACTATTTAGAAAAGAAATCTTAATGGATGAAGTGGGTTCGTCAAGGAAGAATGGTAATATGATACTACCTATCACACATCTACTAAAATTTCCCCATTTAAGGCCCTTTATGGATATCCAACTCCTAGTATCTCATACTTTTTGTAAGATAAGTCCAAAGTATAGGAAACCGAGTCACATATGGAAAATACTAAAGAAACTTTGAAAATTATTATGGAAAACCTTCAAATGACATGAAACATGATAAAACAACAAGGGGAACAACATTGAAGTGAAAGATAATTTGAGGAGGGTAATTGGGTATTTTTTAGATTATAGCATTATAAGCAATCTTCATTCAAGAAAAAAGAAGAATAAAGAATTAGCTCAAAAATGTTATGGCCCTAAATAATTATTCATAGGATTGCACAAGTGGTATAGAAGTTATATTTTCCTTCTTCTTGCATTCATAAGGTTTTTCATGTATCTTGCCTAAAAAAGGTTTGAAATAAATATTTGAAATATTTGAAATTTGAAATTTTGGTTTAAAAACAACATAAATAGTTGAAATTTTGCAAGAATTGTCTGGCACACTTTGAATATTAATTTTGAAGTCAAGTGCATGATGCTGTATAGGATCAAGTGTCATTTTGAATACCAAATGTTTCACAAGAAACTTCTCAACATGCTACCCTGCAGTAAGGATTATATGACAATATTGCATCAACTATTTCCATAATAAAAGTGCACCTCGACCATAAGAATAAACAACTACAAATGTTGTAGATCTAACAAGACCACACAATCAAATGTATTCCACAAGGCCAATACTGTATGAAAAATGAAAAGGAGTTTGCAACCAAAAATACCTAAGGCAACTAATTCAATTAGATACACCAAACCATCAACAAAAAGGAAAACTAGCCTACTCAAAAGGCAAGCGTTTACCTCCTTTGACAAAATTTTGAGTTCTGAAACAAGAGCCTTTATTGTCTTGTCAATGCCCCTAGTAATTTGAACAGGGTTTGCACCTGCTACAACAACCTAAACAAAAAGGTTTCATTTCAAATTATTTTCCACAAATTTAAGATACAACCATTGTCAGTTTTGTATTTCCTAACAAGCTCATAAATTTTGACAAAAGAACCAAATTTTTTTAATACCTGATAGCAATTTTTTCACTCAAAAACTATCTTAGACTCAATAAGCCCAACCCAAAACCAAAAAACCAAACACCATAAGACCCTACAAAAATGAATAGATGATCTTAATCCAGTACTATCGACAAAAAGTTACCTTTACACCCTCACTTATTAAATCCTGTGCTGTTGAATTTTAACTTCAACTGCTGCAGCAGAAGGACGGATGCAGCAGCAACATTTTTTTTTGGAGGTTGCTTGCACACCATACAGAAATTTAATTCAGCATTTAAAATTCCTGCAAGTTTTTTTTGTAGACGGCCGCAGCCATATTTCTATACAGGATTGTATTTAAACACAACAACCAACATTAACGCAATTCACCAGCCAGAAATTAAACGAACAGAAATTTACCCCCCAGTTTTGTAAATTCAAAAGGAGGACATGTGGAGCATTAATATTGGATCGCATGAAATTGAAGGGAATCTGAAAACTTGAAAACCGGACCCGAAGTTTTTATAAGGCACATTGGATTGAGAATTTGCGTTACAAATTAGGCAGACGTCAACATCCCATTTTAGAACGTGAATTTGGTTTGAAATTCAATCTATTCAGACTTTTGAAGTCCGACGGAAAGGGTTCTTTAATGTTTTGATAATTTAATTTTATGTATGCTTTAATATATACATATGTTTTAAACATATGTTATATATATATTTCATATGCGAAATGAAAGGTGGGCCATAGAATTTAGTTTTAATTTTATTTTTTTTAAAAGAGGGTTTATTATAATATGTTTTATATGTTACGGCATATAAAAATAAAACGGACAAAAAAGCTTGGTAGTTTTTTTTATAGACAGTACGTAAATTTTTTATTACACAACAGTGTGTAAAAAGTGAAAGACTGAGTGTAACTTTTTAAGTGTGTATGCACAGCAGTGCGAAAGTGAAAAACATAGCAGAGTGTTTTAGAGACAGAGTATGTTTGTTTTGAACAGACAGTGAGTTGGTTTTATGCACTGCGTTTTGTAGAAGTCATAATTTTATAATCCCTCTCAGTGAGGAAGAAGTGTAATAGTTTTTTTTTGAGTTATTGAAGGGAATAGAAGTTTGTTTTCAAAGTATTGAAACTCTGTCTCCTGTCAAAGAAATTTTTATTTTCTCCGTGTTAAAAGAAGGGAGATTTATTCTCCATTCATTGTTCTGGAATTTTTCAATATTCCAACATGTGCAAGAACAACAGATGTTGTGGTTCCATCCCCAGCTAAATCATTTGTCTTTTCCGTAGCTTGCCTTACCAACTTGGCCCCAATATTTTCAACTGGGTCCTCTAATTCAACCAATAAAAAGGCCAAAACCATAGCATTGAGATACATTTCATTACACTGCAATAACAATAAAATTTGAATTAGCCATAACCCTTTCCTTTTATTGTTGTGAAAAGCTTTATGCATTACTCTAATGTGGCTAGTCCATAGGCCAAGTAGACCACTGGGTAACAAATATGTTTCCTTTCACCTTTGAGTGTTCAAATTATGCCTACCAAATCTAAGACATTTAAGAGGGGGAACTAATACAACGTTAAAAAGAAAACCAGAGCACACATCTACAAATTACCTCCTTAGCTACTGTCACACCATCATTAACTATTTTTGAGAACCATGCTTGCTCTCCAAGACAACATTTTGCCCCTCGCCCCAAGGGTGACTCCAACAAGATCAACAAGTTTGTTCACACCGCCTGCAAGACAAATTGACAATGCTTTCAGTAAGTATGCAATTGAATGCCAAACCATATGCCAAAACAACCCTCCATGAAAAATTAAAATAACACATTAAAATCGAATATAAGTGGACAAGGAAAGATCCACCGCAGTGAAGTTTCACGTGCAGGTGACCTTCCTTTAAACATAATTTTTTCTCTGACCTGCAATTTTTTTGTCACTTAGCCATCCTTGTTGAAGTACAACTCCTTTTCCATAGCTCTTGTATTAACTACCTTCTCTCTGTCGCGTAATCTCAGAGTCCCTCTTCTGCTTGAGCGATTAAAGGAAATGGGTGAAAAAACTGAAAGAGAAGACAATTGTCTGCCATAATTATCAAACGTTGCACCCAACTTCTTCCCCTTTCCATTGTTACCCAATGAGGTAGATGTGGCAATTGTTGTCATACCGCCCAAAGCAGAGGCCATATTCTCTTATGCTGAATATAGAATTACAAGATCTTCATATTAGTATGAACCTTAAAAAACATGACTCCCATTGCTAAAAACCACTTTTAAGTTGTAACAGGCAAAATAAACAACTATCGCAACTTTTGGAAACTTCTGGAGCATTAAGAGAGAAACAACCAAATAGAAATACAACCACAATCGTCATTTTAATGAGACCGGACTATATATTTGCATTAAGATAATAGAAAGAAATCACGACTATATTAAGGCCAGCACAAAACAATCTTTAACTAGTGTCTCTCGCGGCCTTCAGGTTGCCATGCTAGAGGTTGCATATTTTTAATTTAAATTCTTGACCTCTCGTGCCCATCTATGAATGCATCCAATGGGATATCTACATCAAATGCTCCCTTATATCCCCAAAAACAAATTCCCTACTACAAGAGCACCAGTATTGATGGATCACCCCACACCATCCCACCCACTAGAAACGGTGAAAAAGGAAACCCGAGAAACCTTCTGAAATATCTCAAGATGACTATATGGGTGGTTCTTATGAATCAACCAACCATTCAGAATATGCTCATCAATCCAAACCATAAGTATTATGTGACAATATTCAAGCAGGCACTGAATCGGATTTCTAAAGCTATGTTAGAGAAACCCTAAACTCTCACTGAAAATAGGTGAAATGTGGCACCACTCAGAGATTGACATGTGCCAATTGGTACAAGTGGTAGACAATTAGCATGCTCAAACAACGAGGTGATGCAAGAATGACATGAGGGAGAAAATATCAGAAAAGCCCCAAATCTGAAGAACTAAAGCTCATCACCAACCTGAGATTGACAACTTTATATGATGTAACCTATGAAATCATAAATGGAGAAATCATAGTAACAATAAAGTAACCGATGTAACAATAAATTCGGATTCATCCTGGGAGTGGTAATGGGAGAAATCATAGTTAACAACAGGAAACATGCATAGTTTCTTACAATCAAATAGATGAAAAAACACATACAAAAAACCTAGATAATAATCATGAACAAGCTTAATATTGAATTATGAACTGTAAAGGAACTTACAAAATGTGACATTACGAACCTGGTCAAGCGCACAAGCAAAAATATCCCGGACATGACCCTGGTTGACAAGTTGTATTGCTCATGATGCAAGAGGATTTGTACCTGCACTGCCAAGTCAATCAAAATCCATCATTATCTATACAATAAATACAAGTAATTGATGTAGTATTTTTTACTCTAAGATGCATTCTTATGATAATGTTAGAACATATGTTGAAAATGTCAAAACATACCCGAATAAGCTCCTCTTCGTTTCAAGAACAATTTATTGGAGTCGCATGAACTTGGAACAAGCCTCCCACGATCTGAAAGAGTAGCAACTAAGTCAACAGTGACTTTTTTGTTGCTACGCTGGATCGAGGGAGGTTTGCTCCAAGATTAAATCACTCCAATAAATTATTCTCTACTAAACAGGGCCAACCATGTGAAGGTGGAAGCTCTTATGGCCCCTCCCCCGCCCCTCACATCACTCTCAATTCCCCAATACCCAATCTATATTTCATTTTTTACTTTCATGAGCATAAAAAAAAATATTCAATAACTAATAAAAATCAATTCAACAAAAAGTACGCAAGGAAACATTGCAATTAATGCTTGACATAAAAATAGTATGATAAATGAGTTTTTTATATAACGCAAAAAACGTTCCAAGTATGGTAACGTTTGTCTTATAATAATAAAATATTTTACATTATCAAATTTTCTTTTTCTTCTTCCTATTTCTAAAGCTCCTAATTACATCATCAATATCATCGTGCTCTGCTCCTGTTTCGTGCCTTTCGACCCGCACTGCTGACCTAGTTGCGTGGTCACGATGTCTGGGCTCATCCAGTGACGGGGCATTGCCTACAAAAATAGATAATATTAAATTTTAATTGTCAGTTTTTAAATATCATTGAACTAGTTCGGTAATATTAATAAAAAAAATTGCAATGAGATTATTTACCTGGTGCACCAGTTGTCGCCGCTGACCTAGTTGTGTAGTCACGATGTCCGGTCTCATCCAGTGACGGGGCATCGCCTACAAAAACAGATAATATTAAATTTTAATTGTCAGTTTTTAAATATCATTGAACTAGTTCGGTAATATTAATAAAAAAAATTGCAATGAGATTATTTACCTGGTGCACCAGTTGTCACCGCTGACCTAGTTGCGTAGTCACGATGTCTGGTCTCATCCAGTGACGGGGCATCGCCTACAAAAACATATAATATTAAATTTTAATTGTCAGTTTTTAAATATCATTGAACTAGTTTGGTAATATTAATAAAAAAAATTGCAATGAGATTATTTACCTGGTGCACCAGTTGTCGCCGCTAACCTAGTTGCGTAGTCACGATGTCTGGTCTCATCCAGTGACGGGGGATCGCCTACAAAAACAGATAATATTAAATTTTAATTGTCAGTTTTTAAATATCATTGAACTAGTTCGGTAATATTAATAAAAAAAATCGCAATGAGATTATTTACCTGGTGCACCAGTTGTCGCCATTGAGACTGTTGCCCTGTCTTCCTCTCTGGTGGTAAGATCCTCAAGGGAAACATTCTCTGTCATTTAAACAAAAAACGTTATAAGGACAACCATCAAGGTATAATAAGAAAAAATTATAAGTGGAAATTAATTACCGTCACGGCCCTCACTGATAGCAGCATTGTCGGCCTGGTCCCCACTACAATGATCAGGTTGCACGAGAGGATCATCTACATCTGGCTCTAAAACTGGGTTATTTGCCTCGTCGGTAGTGCTGCTCCCCTGATTTAAACAAATTTTTTAGACATTAAATTTATGGACGAAAACAAACATATTGAAAGGTTAATGTTTTACCTTATTAGGCATTCTGGATCTTGGGACCTACCCCAAGCTTCTGCGACGTTCAACTACGGCTTGATAGCCGAAATGGAAAGCGATATTTTTATCTTCCTCTATAGTTTCTATTCCGAAGTCATCACCCTAAATTACATATGATTGTGTATTTTTAATCATATTTGATAGGATTACAAAAACGTTGGAAGGTGATACAATTAATTATAAGATGTTTAGCTACTTAATTACAATTCTTGCAACTAATTTCAAGTAGCCGCCCTGGCCTAGCTTGTGATGGCCCTTTTTCTCAATCCTAGCTTTGGTTGCCTTTGAGGTGTCAGGCAACCTAGCATCAAAAGATTGAAGTTAGATATGACGTAGCACACTTTTATTTTAGACATAAAGAAAATTAAAGCTATTGAATTAAAGTTGTAATTTACCTTGTGGGTCCAGTTGGAATTTTTCCTTCTTTCTTTGCCCTTTTCTCTTTTCCGTCATGGATGAGTGCTTTCCACTCACTCTCTGGAACTGTGAGAGGACGCTCATATCTAGGGTTAAATTGCAATTGCGTCCTATAGGTGTCCCTGGTATATTTCAAATATTTGTCGGCTAGCCGAGCCACCGTTGTTCTGTCAAATATGCCGACCCCAAAAAGGGCTTCTAGATAATCTAGAAGTTCTTTTTTCAGGTTGGAATTCTGGGAATTCCACCCCGTGCGTATGGTTGGGCCAAAAATTACCAACGCATGGCTCTCCAGAAACCTGTAGAAATCATTGTTTCCTACACAGAAAAAGAAGAAGAAGAAGAAGAAAGAAGATATTATCATTAATTTAAAAATAAAAATCATGATAAATATGTTTTAGATAAAGTACATGAAATAGTTAAAATATTAAAATTTACCTCGGAGTTGTACATGCTTTATAGGGACACCTTCATCGTTCACCAACAACGTGCCATTAATGGTCTCTGTGGAGCTGACACGTGTAGCTCCAGGAAACGCAATAATGTAGTTGGCCATATCAGCCTCATCATTGCCAACACGTTCGGCAGTTGGCTGGGTGTCTGCTTGGGCAGGGTGTGTTTCTTGGCTAGCACCTAAAGGAGTAGAAGGTGTACGAGAGGGTTGTTGGGCAATCTCTTGCCCTTGTGTCCCACTACCACCAACACCAGGTTCAGCAAATGCCAGAAAACGCTACATACAAAAGAATTTTTTGTTAGTTTAGTCAATGTAAAAATTAAAAATCAAACTATCACAATTCATCTCATGCAGAACAAAAAAAAATATCCTTTTGACTTTTTATTATTACCTGATATCTTTCTAGCTGCCTCATAAGATGTTGTATCCTCTCTTCTGTTTCAGGTGTTTTAGGCGCGTCTATCAAAGTATTAAATTCCGACCTTGCATCTCGTGCCTTTTTTTGCAACAAGAACACTAGAGATAGGGATGAAGAAAGCTCTTCCTCAAAGAGGGAATCATCAGGCGTACCATGGATAGGTGTCTGCATATTTGAACAAAATTAATATTATTTCAATTATGTAAATAACTAAAATACCTAAAGATAGAGCAATGCTGGCACTTTACATGTTCTTCCGTTGGCCTCTTTCCGCGATCATCCCGTCTCGGGGTTGTTCCTGCACTGCTCTGATCAGTATGCCACATTGCAATAAAATTATAAAAGTAAAAACTTGAAAACAATATCTAACTTGAAAACACAAAATGAAAATTGAAATAATTTCTAATAAGACATCGGAAGACAGAGTTAGAGTTTCAAATATGCCTTGCATTGAATTTAGTCCTGGAAACATGTCATTGCACACTAAGGCACCCAAACAAGAGACGAGTTGACAATGAATACCTTATTGAATATATTGTTGGAGCAACTTCTAGTAAACTTGTTGTGAAGACCTTGAGGATATTTTTGGAGCAAAATTGTTGAAGCTGATGGTATAGCATTGTTGGAGACGATCTTGAAGGGCCTTGAAGTGAAGCTTTTGGAGCAACTATTGAAAAATCCTTAGAGCATTTAAGTAAGGGACTTTCTATCTTCCATCACCTTTTTCCTTTCAATATCCTTTAAACTATTTTTTTGATATTTAATGTTTGAAATCACGTTATAATTCCTTGATTATATGTGTTTGGGGACTTTCCCTTTGAAATTACCCAAAAATACCTTGGCAATTTTATCTTCAGGATGCATGTTTGACCCTATTGTTCAATATTTTGATTGATAGTAGTAAAAATAGAGAGTTAGGGGGGCTCTTGACTTGGTTTGGTTGGGCCATTAGATCCCTAACATCTACTAGGGAGAACCCCCCTTGAGTTGGAGGAGAGCTAGCCCAAAGTGAAAAGAGGTTGGTGAGGTGACAATGGGGCTATTGAATTACACATGGTATCACACTTTAGCTTTAGGACTTTATATTGAGAAGTGCGAGATTTTTCTATATCAATTCTCAAATTGTTTACAACACTATTGTTAAGAACTAATAAGAAGTGATGTTGAGGGGTTTTTGGGTATAAGAAACAATACCATTTAAAAACTAGGGTTCTCAGTCCTTGGCATTCCTTCACCTAGGCCTAGGGGCACACTAGAATAATTTCACACTAAACCATGCAAACTTAAAAGTAACTTAACATATCCATAAAGTAATAATAATCATAATTCCTAATTTCCTATTGTACGATATGATGCAAATTATTCAAACATGAAGCAATGAAGACATGCAATGTCTGAATTTCAAGATTGATGAACCAATACAAGAAGTTAGAAACTACAACTTTGATTCAATACTCTGTGTCCTAACTCGAGGAAGGAGTCTAGTTTGTAGTACAGAACATGCATCATGTATTATCAATTCTTAATTGACAACAACTAAAGGTCATCTACCTCATCAATTCCTTCCCATTTTGTGTTTTTATGTTATATTCCTTATAAAAGTGTCAAATTTCTCTCAAAGTAAGAAACCACTGAATAAAATAAAAAAATAGTTGAGATATGATTGAGAAATGGTCATTTATTTCTTGAAAGGATCTTCACAATTTCTTTGGTTGTTTTTCATCTCAAGAAACAAGAAATGACCCAAGAAACTATCGTGATGTAATATAAGAAACAACACGGTGCAATGGCCATTTTCAAAGCCAAATGATGTCCATTGAGGACATGGCCTTTATTTGGTTCCCGTTTCATAGGAGTTTCGGGTAGAAATGGAACTTTGTTGGAAGTGAAAGGAAAACATGTCTCATGTTGAATTATGAGAAAATCATGTTGTTCATGATGCAAAAATTGAATGAAAATTGTTTTGGAAATCTCCTGGAAGTTGTAACTTGTGACTAAGGTTCTCATTGACCTTTACCCAACTTTGGAAAAGGAGGGTGTTGATTTTCATCTTGATATATTTGTTTTTTATGACACTAATACATGGTAATGTAAAAGGGGGAAGATCAAATTACAGTTTGATTCATTGTTGATAATTGGTGCCAATCTTCAAGAGGAATGAAGAGGTTGTTATCTTTACAATCCCATCCCAACATCAAATTCAGTGATAAGTTTATATGAGGTTCTGGGTCAAGGAAACATTCACTCCACGAATGATATATTTAAGTAGGCTTCTCCTATTCTGGGAAAACACCATACCTATAATTCATTCACTTGCATGTATAAAGGGAAAGGAAAACATGTTTTCATACAACGGTGACAAAGGCATCTTGGGGAAAGGTATCTTCACTTTTTATTTATGTTGTTCACCCACACCACTCTCGTGTTTTCACTAATCCTGTTTTTTCATTTTTGGATTCAAATTAAGTTAAGGCCTTAAGTATTTTTTGACCTTTCTGTGTAGTTTTTATAAGTGGCATGTATGGATTTTCCATTAATTCTGCACTTTTTCTCTTCATGCACATGTTTCCCTGGAAATCAAATGCATGATTTAGTCCCATACATTTAACAAGTTGTTGGATCAAATCCATTGGCAATATCATGTTTCCTATTCAATCAAAATTTATCTCAGTTAGGGTAGGTAGGAAGGTTTTCCCTTTGTATTAATAGGGCACTTTTAGCTTGCATTTTTATTATATCTTTCAAATTTAGTGTCGTTTCAATTAGGGCATGAATTTTTGCAACTTTCAAGGTGAGAATGAACAAAGAATTTTTTTTGTGATGGATGACTGTATATGACTCCATGGCCAGAGGAAAAGGCACTAATCTACTTCTTCAAATATCTATAGTTCTCATTCACCTCATATGGAGATGGTCCCCGATTTTGAGCCAAATGTTGCAGCAAAAAGTTCCCCCCCTCCATAATTTGATATTCAATGGAAATTTCTTAAATTGATGATGGGGCATGATTATGGAACATTGGAACATACATATGTAATGGAATTCCAAGATCATGATATATGTTTGCATATGTTTATGGAGGTGGTGGAGCAAAAAAGAGCTCAAATAGAGCTGAAATTTTTCACATAAAAAGGACTGTGGGCTTGACTAATGGTTCCATTTCAAAAATGATATCTAGACAGAGAATAAGTGTAGCATGCAAACATGCATTGAAAATCCATCTGAGTTTTCATTGTATTACTTATGATGGATTCAAATTTGGGTTTCAAAATGCCAAGTTATGGCATGATTTTTTTGAGAAACCCTTAGTTGGATTCTCATGTTGGTTTAATTTATATTTTAAGTTTGTTTTGCAGTCTTTGGGTGATAGTAACTCATGAACTAGGTTACCAATGTGTAACAATAATATTTCAAGAATAAAGTTGTGAATTTTTTATATTATTATTATTATTATCTATTAGCTACGAGTATTGACACCTAATGCCTGGAATTTTGACATCTTGATAGCATGGATAATTTCGAAAATGTTTCTAGTAATGTTAACATAATAACTATCATTACGTGTCTTCACTTTTGTCACCATAATAGACCCGTGATATGGAATCATCACACAACTTCATATGCTATGTCCCAACAAGTTCAAACTGGTTGAACCTACCTCATAGTGTGGTTATTAAGGACAAGTTGCTTGGTATATAACTCGATAGCATAGACCGCGTTGCAGTTCTAAAAAAAATCCTCAAGTGTCAAAAGAACTTCACAATATGTTCTACTATAAAGCCTTTTGGGATACCTGAAATAATATATGTATCATTGATGAATTTTAAAGTATGACAAGATCCAGAGGGAAAGGAAATCAATGGAAGAGTGATCCACCAATGAGAACCTAGAATTTATCATCAGATGAGTTAAGAGTCTAGGAAATTGAAATCCTATAATTTTAATTAGTGATGAAGGACATCACATAGGTAATTATATTTTCATGTAGAATAATCTATTAATTCAAATTTAAACTACATAATATGAAATGCATACCATAAATTTTTCCACGTAAGTCCAAACAACCTATAAAAAGGGAAAACCTTCTTTTTCCATGGGAAATAATTTACCTTTCCTTTTTCAAGACAATCTAAATCACAAAAAATATGTTGATAATGTGAAAGTGGAAAAGGAATACCCTACACAAGTGATGCACACATGTACATTTGAACACTAATATATTTTTGTAGTTGAAATGCAATGCTTGTTTTCATTTAAATGTAGGGTTTTTAAAGCAGGGAGAAATAATGGCTGCCAAATTAATAAGCGTTTCTTTGGGAAAAATTTACATCTTGTATTGGGTGATGAAGATAATAGAGGGTATTGAATCTTGATTCTTGACATCTAGAGAGAACCCTACAACCTAACACAATCCAATGGAATTGACCAAAAAAACCCAAATAGAGTCAACCCTACTATAGGAGGAAGGGGCTGCAGTAAGAACTTACCATTTTGCAAGAGCTAAGGGCGAATGCTGTTCTGCAAGAGCTGAGGGCGAATTATGTTCTACAAGAGCTGAGGGTGAATGCAAGGCAAATGTTGTTCTGCAAGAGCTTAGGGTGAATGATGAGGGCGAATGCTGTTCTACAAGAGCTTAGGGTGAATGCTGAGGGCGAATGCTGTTCTGCAAGAGTTGAGGGCGAATGTTGTTCTGCAAGAGTTGAGGGCAAATGTTGTTCTGCAAGAGTGGAGGGTGAATGCGCGCGTGATATCAGACGTTAATGTATCACACATGTACATTTGAACACTAATAGATTTTTGTAGTTGAAATGCAATGCTTTTTTTCATTTAAATGTAGGGTTTTTAAAGCAGGGAGAAATAATGGCTGCCAAATTAATAAGCATTTCTTTGGGAAAAATTTAAATCTTGTATTGGGTGATGAAGATAATAGAGGGTATTGAATCTTGATTCTTGACATCTAGAGAGAACCCTACAGCCTAACACAATCCAATGGAATTGACCAAAAAAACCCAAATAAAGTCAACCCTATTATAGGAGGAAGGGCCTGCAGTAAGAACTTACCATTTTGCAAGAGCTGAGGGTGAATGTTGTTCTGCAAGAGATGAGGGCGAATGAAGGGAAAATGTTGTTCTGCAAGAGCTCAGGGCGAATGCTGAGGGTGAATGCGTGCGTGATATCAGACGTTAATGTAGCTATTGCGACGGATACGAAACAATAAAATCATTTTTATGTAGCGCGCATATAAGTTTCATATTTTTATGTAGCGCGCATATAAGTGTCGTTATACCGACGGCGGAAAAAGCGTCACTATTGCGACGGGTGCCTCCAAACTTCTCAATTGCGACACTTAGACATTGTGTCGCACTTGCGATGTTTGGAGGCAGCCGTCGCAATAGCGACGCTTTGGGCCATAGTGTCACAATTGCGACCTCTTCCTCCAAACGTCGCAATTGCGACACTTTGTCTAAGTGTCGGTATTGCGACACTTTTCTATAAACGTCGGTATAGCGACGGTTTCGGGTGGGATGGAAAAAATTTGGGGAAATTTCTGACATTTGGTCAAAAGCGTCGGAATAGCGACATTTTGGACCAAGTGTCGGAATAGCAACGTTTTGGACAAAGTGTCAGAATAGCGAAGTTTTGGACAAAGTGTCGGAATAGTGACGTTTTGGACAAAGTGTCATAATAGTGACGTTTAGGACAAAGTGTCAGAATAGCGACGTTTTGGACAAAAGCTTCAGAATAGTGACGTTTTGCGTGTGATGGTGCCTAAGTAAACGTTTTGGGTCAGGTCAGGTCGGGTCGAGTCATGTGAGAGCGCCTAAGGAATGCGTTCGACTCAGGTTGTGTTGGGTCATGTTAGGGCACCCAAGGAACGCGTCCAGGTAGGGTCGTGTGATCAGGTCGTGTGAGGGCACCCAAGGAAACACGTTTGGGTGGGTCAAATTGGGTCTGGTCGGGTCGTGTTGTGTGAGGTCACCCAAGGAAACACGTTCGTGTGAGTCGAGTCATGCCGTGTGAGGTTGCCCAAGGAAACACATTCAGGGAGGTCAAGTCGGCTCGGCTCGGGTCATGTGAGGGTCGTTGTATAAAAAATTCTAATTTGTGACCACCCGTGTTGCTTTTGCACGTTTGTGCAATCTGTTTTCCGTTTTCTCCCTCTTGTGCCCTTCATTTGGGCGAGTTGTGTCATTTTGTGTGAGGGCGCCACATGAAACACATTCGGGTCTGATCATGAGAGAGAGGTCGTATCAAAAATTCTAAGTTGTGACCACCCATGTGCCTTGTGCATGTTCGTGCGACCCGTTTGTTGTTTTCTCCCTCGTGCCTTCGAAGTTTGGGCACCTCGAGTCGTGTGATGGCACGCCAAGGAAACATGTTCGGGTCGGGTCGATTCGGGTCGTGTCGTATTGTGAGGGAGCCCAAGGAAACATGTTCAGGTGGTTTGGGTTGGATCGAGTCATGTGAGGCTGCCCAAGGAATGCGTTTGGGTCGGGTCTTGTCGGGTCGTGTGAGGGCGCCCAAGGAAACACGTTCAGGCGAGTCGGGTTAGGTCGTGCCGTGTGAGGCTGCCCAAGGAAACCCTTTCGGTCGGGTTAGGTCGGGTCATGTCATCTGAGGGCACCCAAGGAAACGCATTCGGGTGGATTGGTTCAGGTCGTGTGAGGGTGCCCAGGAAAACGCGTTCGGGTGGGTCGGGTCGTGTCGTGTCATGTGAGGGTGCCCGAGGAAATGCGTTCAGGAAGGTTGGGTTGGGTCGTGTCATGTGAGGGTGCCTAAGGACAGACGTTCGGGCTGGTCGGGTCGTGTGAGAGCACCTAGTAAAATGCGTTCGGGTGGGTCAGGTTGGGTCGGTTCGTGTCGTGTGAGGCGCACCAAGGAAACATGTTTGAGTGAGTTAGGTCAGGTCGTGTCATGTGAGGGTGCCCAAGGAAACAAGTTTAGGCGGGTCAGGTTGGGTCGAGTCGTGTCGTGTGAGGGCGCCCAATAAAACTTGTTCAGGTGGGTCGGGTTGGGTCATGCCGTGTGAGGTCGCCCAAGGAAATGCGTTCGGGTGGATCAGGTCAGGTGGTGTCGTGTGAGGGCACCCAAGGAAATGTGTTCGAGCAGGTCAGGTCGGGTAGGGTCATGTCGTGTGAGGGCGCCTAGGAAATGCGTTCAGGCAGGTACAATTGGGTCAGGTCGTGTGAGGGTACCCAAGGAAACGCATTCGGGTAGGTCGGGTTGGTTCGGGTCAGGTCGTGTGAGGGCGCCCTAAGAAACGTGTTCGTGTTGGTTGGCTCAGGTCATGTGAGGGGCTCGGGGAAACACGTTCAGGCGGGTCGGGTCGGGTCGTGTGAGGGCATCCGAGGAAATGTGTTTGGGCAGGTTGGGTCGGGTCGGGTCGTGTGAGGGTGCCCAAGGAAACGAGTTCGAGCGGGATGGGTCAGTTTGGGTCGTGTCGTGTCCGGGCGCGCACCCTAGTAAACGTGTTCGTGTGGGTCAGGTCGGGTTGTGTGAGTGAAACTAACCCCCCAATCCCTAAACCCTTAACCACTAACTCATTATCCCACTAACCCTAATCCCTAATCCCTTAACCACTAACTCATTATTCTCCTAACCCCTAAATGCTCCTAAATCCCCTAACCCCTAAGCCCCCAATCCCTAACCCCTTAACCACTAACTCATTATTTTCCTAACCCCTAAACCCTAAACCTCTAACCCCTAATCCCATATTCCCCTAATCCCTAATCCTTTAACCACTAACTCATTATTCCCCTAACCCGTATAATAGTCCTTAAAACCTGTTGGGATTGGCCATTCCAAACAAGATAAGGTCTAGTTGGGACCTATGATCGGGTTAATTACCCCTTGTTGGCAAGGTGGAATTTTTTCCCTATCAACAACCCTATAGTCCTTAATCCCTCTAACATATACTTAAACGCTCTATTTTTGTAAATGTGACCCTTGACTATGCCATGAAAACCCTCCAAAAAATTCTTAAATGACGAGAATTCATATTCCTACGTGAAGCTAGTGGAATGTGACAAGTCATCCAAGATACATCCAAATTTTTTATTTGTGCCTTGGGGAATGTGAAATAACAGGGCAACGGGACACAAGGGTAGCATGGATGGGTATAATTAAGAGGTGCAAGCATGGTTTACTATGATCTATAATCCTAGCATTAGAGAATGAGAAGGGGGCTTAGGACCTAATTTCATAGTGGCTATGGGACCTAGAGGGAAGGTAGCAAAAGAAATTGATAGGGGAACCCTCAATAGTGGTGATAAGGGGATTAGGGGTCCATTTATCACAAACCATAAGCCCTTAACCCATAACAATTGAATTCCATATCCCCTTAACCCTCAATCCATAATCCCTTAACCCCTACACTCATAACTCATAAGCCATAAACCTCTTGAATCATTAAATCTTAAGAAACTAACCCCTAACCTATAACCCATGAACCTCGTAAGCCATAACTCCTTATCCTCTTATCATTTAACCCTTAACCCCTAATCCTTCAACCTTAAACACCTTAACTTATAATTACCCCTTCACTTCTAATTCCTTACCCCCTAACGCATTTAACCCCGTAAACCCCTAAAACCTAACCCATTTAACCCCTAAAATCCTTAACTGTTAAATCCCATAACCCCTTAAACCTCTAAACCTTCAACCCATTTAACCCCATAAACCCTAAACCTCTAAACCTTTAACCCCTAACCCCTTAAACCCTAATTCTTGACCCCTAACCCATTTAACCCCCTAATCCCTAATCCCTTAACCACTAATTCATTATTCACCTAACTCCTAACTACGCCTAAATCTCCTAACCCCTAAGCCCCCAATCCCTAATCCCTTAACCACTAACTCATTATTTGACCCCTAACCCCTAAATGCACCTAAATCCCCTTACCCCTAACCCCCCAATCCATAAACCCTTAACCAATAACTCATTATTCCCCTAACCCCAATCCATAATCCTTTAACCACTAACTCATTATTCCCCTAACCCCTAAATGCGCCTAAATCTCCTAACCCCTAAGCCCCCAATCCCTATCCCCTTAACCACTAACTCAATATTCTCCTAACCCCTATACCCTAAACCTCTAACCCCTAATCCCCTATTCCCCTAACCCCTAATCCTCTAATCCCTAATCCATTAACCACTAACTCATTATTCCCCTAACCCTTATAACAATCCTTAAAACTCGTTGGGATTAGCCATTCAAAATGAGAGCAAGTCTCATTGGGACCTACGATCGAGTATCCACTAAGTATCCAAGTCTAAAAATAACACCCCAAACTAGCATATTGACCTCCTAGGTGAATCCTTAATTCACCTCTAACTGAGCATATTTGAAACATTTTATTTTTAGAGAAATAGGTATTGGTTATGAGGGTATCATGTTTTTGTGGGTAATTCCATTATAACCATGTATACCAAACATAGAAAAATTAGATAATTTTCCAAGCCTCGATTTGAATCACTCACAATATCCACACTTCATGTTGAGATGGAGCTTGTAGTACTTCTCTCTCACACAAGGAGTTGGAAATTAATATATCACTCACAAATACAAGGCCTCTCTAGCGATTAAAGTTGTAACACAATTCATCAAGTGATTTACACCTCCAATATAAATGACATAATTGTATGTTTGTGTCAGGTTGTTAGAAAGGTTATTTATAGACAATACATTCAATTTACTTGGACTTCATATAATTTTTAGGGCCTCGACTATAATATGGATTTTGTACCACGAACACTTCATGCAAATCAAAGGGGGCCTTTTTTTAACCACATGATACGTACAAGAGAATAAGATGCTTCCCTTCAGGCCCCCCTTAATTGATGTCGAAATTCGAATTTTATCAATTTAATCAAGGCAAAATCAAATTAAGAATTTCTTGTTGTGTTTTTCAACAGAAAAGCACAATGGTTTATCAGTAGCAGAAAGCACCATGGTTTATCAATCCAAGCAAGCACTTGTATGTTCAATCACTCATTGTTCACACTCAAGCTTTGTTCTATCTGGGAAAAGAAAACTGGTGGAGGAGGAGCCACTCTTTAGTGTAATTCCCTCTGTGTGATGTTCTTGCATAGGTTTACTTCTTAAGAATTCTCTTCAACACCAAAATTTTGGACCCCTTGCTCTCCTCATCTCTTGTATTTAATGTTGTTTGGAGTTGCCTCCAAGTGTGACTGAGAGGGCACTCTTACCCCTCCCTTGCATTTCCTTCCCCAACAAGTTACCCTTTTAGGGAACAAAACATAGATGAAACCACATGCATTAATGGCTAACTTGCTCAGACTCTAATTAAAATAATTAATTAATTAATCAATTAACATTATAGTCTAATTAGTAATTTTTAATTAAATTTATTAATTCATAATTAATCAATTTACATTAATTAAAGCATTAATCTTTAACTTAGCATTAATACATGATTAAACCATTGATGCCTAATGAATAGTAATGCATGTCCATGCCTCAATATCATTATCGGAACATGAATGAACTTTTACTAGTAATAATTTTAACCACACCGATTTTCCATGCAAGCAATCTAAAATTATGATGAGATGCTCAATTACACAAAAGTGTTTATACAGATCATATTTAATGCAAGGGTGTTACATCGATCAGGTAGATCACCTGAGGAGGGGGAATGTCTAGACCCAAAATGGAAAACAACTACTAAGAAAAGGAGACTTGTCACACACTCATCGAATTAAGAGTGTGGATAGGCGTGTTCATTGTAAGCATTAAACTGAACCTTTTACTTGTGGAAGCTTGATGAAGCGAATGATACATATGCAAATAAGTATTGATTCGAAATTTCATTTAGTGAAATTTAAGTTATCTTGTGGAATTTGAGGCCCCTAGCTTAGCCTAAATACCGCCTTTTTTTTTTTAAATTCCAACAATGCTTACATAATTACCTTACTGCCTTTTTTACAACAATGTGTAGCCTAATTACCTTACCGCCTTTTTTTCAGCAATGCCCGGTGACCATCACCTGAACCTGGAGATCAATCACATTGCAAATTGTTCCATTCCATTCCCATCTCTGTGTTCTCCTAGTATCGTTGGACCATGCCCTTCTAATTATTCTCCAGGTGTGTCACTTCCTCTAAAGCTAAGTTTCATGCCTTGCATCTCTTCAGCGTGCACCTCAAAGTGCCCTTTCTAATCCATAATAAAATCTGCAGGCGAGTTACATCAACATCCAAAGTAATCCATCTGAGAGAGAAATATATAAAGAATTATCTCTTCGAGGGAGGGGTAGCTTGTTGGATGGGAAACTCTTGTGTCTACTTCTGTTGGCTCTATAATCCTATCAATTAAGCCATTTTCACATACTAACTAAGTCTATTTTCTAGCAATGCCTAATGACCATCACCTGAACCTGCAGATCAATCACATTACATAATTTCTAAGACAGTAGTTGAGAAGACGTTGGTTCAGGGGTTTAGCTAAGAAGACGTTGGTTCAGGGGACCCGTTGGTTCGACCACCAACCCCTAAGTAGAGACAGCTACTGGCCCGACCTGGAAATCAGGTGCAATAGGCCTTTGTCAACCCACAAAATGGTAAGGACCCTAATAAGTTTGATTGGTCTTTATTTTCTATTTAAATTCTTCTTATGTGTCTGCATGTTCATTATTCTCTAATTTTAGGGTATATGATTGTATTTATAAGATTCGAGGATCACGGTTTTGTGTTTTTGAACTTAACAAAACATAATTGGTACATACCTGAGCCACAGACAGAATACCAATGAAAAACTACGATTTCAGTAAGACATATATATGACACAAATCCTAATGTACAAGACTCCCCAGATTTAAAAAAAATTCCTAAATCCCACAATTCGTCATCGTTATGTACCTTCTTATCAATTTATACATACACCAATTTATCATCTTTCTGTTTCAAAATACTTGTCACATTGGTTCAATTTTTGATCCATCTTCATTCAAGTAGTCCAAGAGTACACCATCCTATTTTCTAAACAAGAAGAGTGTTATTGGTGACATGTGAAAACATATTGAGAGATTGCATGATATTTTCCACATTATCATAAATGACCCACCATAGGCAAGAGGTTTCATTTAGATGTCAGTATAAATAATAGTGGTAAATATCATTAATATTTCAAAAGAGACTAAAGAGCAGCTTCATGTGCAACCTTTTTTGTTGTTACTGCTAATTTTGTTACTGCAGCAGGTACAAATATTGCAGTGACAGAGGATGCAGGCCTTGCTTCATAGTCAGGACTCACTCTAGAGTATCTTTGAGAAATTGTATGGCTCAAAATTAACTGACTGTGCTTGATTGTAGTTGTTGGGAAATAATCAACCTCTTCATAATATAATCTAGCATGCTCTATACAACTTATTGTTTCTTCAGTAGAACTAAATATGTGCTCTCCCCCTCTTCTTCATATGAATTCATAATAAGAAGGATAATGTACAAATGGAATACTTGAACCTATGGTCAAGAAATAATTTGAAATTTCAACATCATGACTATCTGGAACAACAACCATTGACCCCTAAAAAACTACCACATGAGACGTAGACAAAGGTATAGAATCACTAGAGACAGACATTGTAAACCTTCTTAATTTCAACCAGATATTTTCAACAATCCCTTCTATTATATGACTCTTCCTCTTCTTTTTGTGTCTATGCTCAATGCTCAATTTTCCTTCAATTCCCATGCCACCATTTTTGGAATCTATCTTATCATTAGTGTCAACACAAGAAATAGTAGTTCTAGTCATAGAAGAAGAAACAAAAGAAGTCAAAAGTATAATCATTTTATAAGGCACAAAAAGTGCTAAAAAACTCCAACCATTAATGGTTCCATGAATATGTTTGGACACAACAAAGGGACACAATGACAATTTAGAATTAGATTTTTCTTTAGGAGTTACTCAGGGTAATGATGGACTGCAAGAAGTTCAATACGTTTTTCTTTCCATTACACACATTTCAGGTCATGGAGTTAGAGAAATATTCCTTGATGGAGTTATTTTAGGAGTGTAAAGGTTCCTTGAAACATTGGTTTGTTGAACCCCCTTATGAATGGGAGTTGAAATACTCCATATAGGAGATGGTGACCTAAATGGATATGGTCAAATCATAATGGCTTATGGATTGTCCATATACCCAACCATGTCCATATTAGGAGAGATTTCTAATATACTAACTAAAAAATGACCTTTTTCAACTTCCATGTGAACTTACCTCATGCCCATAACTCCTGAATTAGAGAAAATCATGGCATGGTTGATAGTCCTCATACTATCTCCAAACATAGTGCTAGCTAAAAATGATGACATAATCAAGAGTGAAGTTTTGGGAGTGTGAACCTCACAAGCATTACTAAATATTTTTCCCATGATTTTTTGTTGTTGCCTATTATAGGTCAATTTGGGCATCATTCCCAATGACCTGGTTAACTGGGCATCATCTCCAAGACCAATGACTAAGGGTCTATCATTCCCTATTATTTCAAGTTGCTACATGCCCTAAGGCAAGAACAAGACAAATCAAGCATGACTTTCATCAAGAAAAGGTTTCCAAGGTTTGAAGTTTATTATATAGCATATGAGAGCTCACCAACATCGCCTCTAATGGGACTAAGGGCATTTCATATGTAGGTAGCCCCATGCAAGGCTGCTCTACAAAGCACTTCTCGACATCTATGAGTGTGTTGGTCACATTGGGAGCGAAATTCTCATTGTTCTGGAATCTCCACTTGGCCAGTGCCTTCTAGAAGAGTTCACATGTGTCAAGCTTCGAATCCAAGTTTCCATTTGACATCTACAATATTGGAAACATGTCTTTCCTATTATTGGAAAGTCATTGATTGAAAAACAACCTTCAACCTCTCTATAAATTGAGCACAGATCTGAGTGTTTGATAAGGAATAATTTGAGTAGAGAAATGTTGGTGGATTTTTAATTGAGAGTTGGATTTGTGTAACAGATGCTGGAGAAATTTATACTGTGATGGGGTTGAGGATCGTTGCTGGAAGGGTCACTTAAAATCAATCATTGGGTTGTAAACTCTCCTTCTATCATCAATAAAGAATACATCTTACTTTTCCCTATATGCATCTGTATTGGCTTTGATTTTTCATATTGTAAGATCTTAGTTGATGTATATTGTTTATGCTTTAATTATTTAGCTAACTAACTTGAATAGACATATGTATTATTGCTATCTTCTGCTATTTTAGTGTTCTTTATTGCAGGAAGCATTTTGCCTACAAACCGCTTGAATTTGAAGCTACAACGGAAGCGATAGAAGGAGCCATTTAGAAGCGCTTGGATTACGAGTAAGCCTCTAATCATTTATGTGTGTCTGTTTTGAGTTAGGAAAGGTAGTCGTATAGTATTTAATCTGTTGTTCTAGACTGTCATCTGTTTAGGGAAGCATGTTTTATCTGTAATTCACAATTCTGTCCAACAAATTGGTGACTCCATTTGGGAAAGGATTTCTCTTAGATCTAGGTGACTTAGCCTCTAATTTGCTTTATTTATCCACCCAGTAGTTGTTATTCACAAAGATCAAACTTTTTCATATATTAATTTTCAAAATAAGTGTGTTAAACAGTAGTGTTTTTCCTTATACACTGCGCCCATCGCACTCTTGGACAGGACACAATGCTTTGCATAGCACTGTCTTCCTTTCAGGCCTACGTTGTAGAGCATTGTCTCCCCTTAGAGACTGCGTTGACTCCTGAAGCCATCTAGATTCCATTGAATTTGTCTTTGCAAGTTGATTCAGTTTGTTTTCTATTGTGTTTTGAAAAGTTTGAACCTCATATTGACTAGTGAATCCATATATTTATTCCTCCTTTGAAAGAAAATTTGTTCAATGTTTTTTTAAAGAATTTTTATTTATCATTGGCAAGTTTATTTCAAAGTATTTTTACTGTCGCATTAGATCCATTTTCTTTTGAAAAAGGAAATTGTCGTAAAATCTTCGTTTCCTGATAGGAGAAATTGTTGTTTCATTCCTCATTTTTCCTTCAAAAGAGAATTTTTTTTTATATTCCTCATTTCTCAAAAGTAAAAGGCATTTGATTTGTTGATTTAGTGCGCTTAGTTTTTTTTCTACCTTCATAACATTAAAGGAACTGAAAAAAATAAAAATCTGCATTTGCATGTAGGATTTTTGTGTGTTTTGCAAAAAGGAACAATTAGGAAATCTGCATTTAGTTTGTGTTTTCTGATTTGTTTGCTCACAAATTGTTTGCTCTTTCCCTCTAGCAGCAAGGATTTTCATTGAAAAAACTGAAAGTGAAATATTGCTTATCATTTTTAGTTGCATTTTAGGAATTTTCAAATACATCATCGCGGTGAACCTTTGAAAGGCAAATTGTAAGCAAGATCAACATAAAATTAATCTCAATTTACTGATGCAGGAGCATCAAAGCTAATTTTTCGTTATTCAATTATGTAATTAGGGGGGTGATGATTTTTAATTATTTTATTAATTAATTTTCTCATTTTTAATAAATTAGGAGAGAAAATATAAATTTGAGGATTATTGTAAATATTCCTTAAATAATTAAGGATATGAGTGGAGTTGAATTAGGTAGATAATCTAGGGATTAGGAATCCCATAAACGAGACTTAGTTGAGTCCAAAAAAAGATAAATCTAATTTAGATTTTAAGTTGAGATTTGTGTGGAGGAAATTATGGAGTGGAATAAATTCATGTTTATGTATAAATATGTAGCTTGTGAGAGTTTGAAAGGACAAGTGAGGAAGTGAGGAAGTGAGGAATACAAAGAGAGTAAGAGAAATGGTTTGAAGGGCTGAGAGCCAAGAGGCCACCCATTGTAATATTTGGCCAAAGAGTTTTTATGTTTTTATATCAGTATTTTATTTATGTGGCTCTCTTTCCTTCATATGTATTTTTGAGCTGAACATATTTGTGGTTTTAACGAAGAATTTTACTTTGAAGGTAGCACATGAGTTTTTATATGCTAGGATCTGTTTAACCCAGTATCCTCGCATCATTTGGTATTAGAGCCAGAAATATGCATGTTCTACATTTTTTTTTGAATCTGCAAGTATATTGATATGCCATAGATTAGTATGGAAATTGCAGGGAGACAATTTTCATTGTGGAGTATGGTGCACAGTTATAAAGCACTATAGTGGAGTGCGGCTTTGGTGTGGACGCAGGAAAACACCCAAGCGATACAATAAAACTCAGTGGAAGCATTGGATTGTTCAGGCTTATTTAACAGTGTTATATAGTTATGCAATGTTATTCAAATGGAACACAGTCAACGTGATCATCGTGTCATGTTTAGCATCGCAGAGTGGCCTTGACTACAACCTAGAGGCGTATTTCCGGTGATTTAATGGCAAACACCTTCAAAAAAGCAGATTAGTGGCTTCTGTTACATTGAATTTATATAGATGTCGTCATTTCCTTGTGTTAGCATCTACAACAACGATTGCAGTTTGTTTTTTTTTTACTACATAACATTTAAGACGTAATAGAAATTTTGGTTGATGTTGCTTGGCTATATCATGTGATAGATATGTTGATATATATAAACCGTGGGTTCAAGCATTAAGATTACGTTGAATCATTGCGTGGAGCTTAGTTCAGGTTCCAAACGAAATTCCAAATTACAGAGCTTGAACCATATTTAATTGCTTGATTTTCGTAGTGGTTGTGAAGCCAGCTGCGGGAAATTTAATCAGTGGATCCAGTGCATGAGGAAGAAATCAGATTTTAACATCTAACACACAAAAATGACAAAGAAGTTGCCTCAAATTCATGAGACTATTGATTGGATAGAATGACCCTTGGTGCCAAAATTGTGTTGTGGGATTAACTTCTTCAAAGTTGTAGAAGCATCAATTTCTTCAATAGTGTTGGAGATCCGTGTAGATGCAAGCTTGTGGTGAAATTGGAGTGCGGCCAGGAATAAGCATATGGTGATGAGCAGCACACATGGGAACACAGCGTGAGACATGGTATATGTGCCACAGGCATTAAATTGGGTGACTACGAGCTTATGCATCCGAGAGGGTAAAATCTGGTAAGTAGTAAAATTGTTATTGTAGACAGAGTCCATGGCATTGAACCCATCCCAACATTTACACCATGGCTATTAATGTCACAACACTCTTATTTAATAGCAGTGTTTCCGTGTTTTGAATCGTGGCTTGAAAGGTTCCGTGTCACATTTTTTAGTGACGTTGGTTCCAAAATTGAAACTGAGTTGAAGTTTGTGAATGGATTCCAATTGCAAATTTTAATTATGTTATTATTATATATGATAACAATGATCCATTGATTGTTGTAAAAAATGGAGTTTGCATAAAGTTTCAATATTTTATTGTTATATGTAATTGTAGAGTGGAAATTGGAAGGGCATACTAACTGGTGAAATATGAATCAATTCCATCATTTTGAAGAGCAAACCTGGGCCTTGGAATAATTGAAAATTTTTCTATACTAAATTTTGAAGTGGAAATTGTGTTTTCTACATCAATTTTTGGAAGCCAGTCGTATTAGTGCACTTTAAAAAAAAAAGGCATGTGTGGGGCTTGTGAAAGAGGTTTGGCTCCAGCGAAATATTCAAGGTATGGATCCATTATTTCCACGGTACCATCGTCCAGCGTAAGAAAAGGTCACTAGGATTCATCAAGGTAAATTTTTTTGAAAAAATTCATGTATGTTTTTTTTGGAGAATGTAATCTTGAAAGGATATTCGGTTACATTAAGATTTCATGTTTTCAAAGCAAGAAATTGAAATTGAAGAGATTGAGATGAGGGAATTTGGCTTAAACTAAGAGGGGATATTGTGCGTACTTTGAAGGTTTCTAACATTATTTCCTGGGAAAATATTTATGTTAGAAAATTGCTGGGAAGAAATTTATTTATTGGGGAGAAAATGGACCTTGCGCGTTCAAAGTAAGCCTGTAGAGGCTTGAATGTATTCCTAAAAGAATACGCGAGAGAAAGGTTGGATCATTTCAACCACGAGAAGATTCAAAGTAAGTGCTCATTGAATGAATCAATCTTCATTGAGTAGAAGTATTTTAAAATCTGGATGATTAAATTTCCTTTCCATACTCAAGAAGATGATCTTTTGTAAATGTTATGAAAGAGTGGAAATGTTGCAAATGCGGAGATATAAATGAATGGAAAATGAATGAAAATGCTCTATCCTGGGTGATATAAAAATAAGTATGCATTTTTATGTGAGAGGGTTTATTAGGCATAATGTGGATTCTTCACAGTTTTGGTTAAAGTCATTTTGGACAAAATCTTGTAGTTGGAAAAAGGAGAATTATTTTGATTTGTGATTGAAAACATAATTGTTGGATGTTGTAAAATATTTGTTTTACCATCATGTGGTGGCATCTAAGAGGTGATATTCAGGATGGACACAATGTACGGGTTGTACATCGAAGAGGTTGAAATATGAATAGCTTGTTCTTTGTATACAGGTAAAGAGATATGAATTAATGTTGTATGGTGCATAAAAGTGCAGGAAAAATGTTTGCATTAAAATGACGAATTTATGGTATGAAGGACATGCGAGTATTTGCAGTGACAAAGGCAGCACAGAAGAGTGGAATTCCAGAGAATTGAGTTTGCGAAGAACAAGGTTTGTTAATAACCTTAATGGAAGCATAAGGTATGATACATGATTTCGAGAAGGTATTTTGAATGTTGGAAATTGAATGGTTTATTTATTTTCACCATAAAATAAATCTCGGGAAAGTGAAATGCATTTCGACTAAAGACTTCAGTATCATGTGAAATGATAATGGGAAACTGATGATTTTTCATAAGAATGAAGTATAAGAGAGAATGAAGATGTTACATCCTAAAAAAATGTAATAGGGGTGTATGTTCATTGGAGGATTGTATAACTTGAATTAAGTCAAAATATCCACTATCATAATTATTGGGTCGAGCCTTGAAGTCAAAACAGAGGTTAGAGTTAAATGAAATTTTGGATAGTCTGAGTTAAGATTGAGTATTTTCTCATCCAAGATGAAGAATTGGTGTAAGTCTGAAGTCAGAGAGTCGTAAGCTAAAGTCAAGAGTTTGAATGTAATGGGGTGCATGATCGGCGGAGCCCAACACCCAAAGAGTTGGTCATTGTAACCCATGAATTACTGCAGTTTTTATTTTGCAGCAGAGAGAAGCAAGGGAGTTTCCAGAGATTGGTTCCAAGAGAGAGAACCAAGAGAAGCCAAGCGTAGGAGGAGAACTTGAATTTTTTTATGAATGACAAGTGTGAAGGATTTCTGAAAGGAGGATTGAATGAAATCCACATGTGAATAGATGAAGTTCACAAAGGAGGGGAAGATGACTGTTGATAGTCATTTACGAAGATCTGATGAAGACCACAACAGAAGGAAGAAGAAGGAAAATGCCAAGGTAAGTGGCATATGTGAGCAATTGATGGATGAAGAGTACGAGCGGGAGAAGGCTGAGATAACAGTTCACCTTGAATTTTTAATGGAATTGTTGCAGAAAAATGTGAAAGACCAGACACATGGTTGGACCATGAGAAAGAAGGTAAAGTGGCAGAGACTACACGCAAAGAGGGAAAAGCAGGTAAACATACAGTTGGCTCTTTGAGGTGTTAAGAACTCAAAGAGGCTGAGTTAAAAATGGATGTTTCCATTTGTGGCCCAGAACAGGGTGAAATTATGGGTGAAGAGATCAATGAGGAAGATCTCATGAACTATTGGGATAGTTTGGAAGAATCTGAAGATGTGTTGGCAAAAGAAGTAGATGAGGCTATGAAGCCTTGTATTTTTAAATCTCACAGTTTATGTATGTTTACAGGATGTGTGAAAGATGGTGAACAGTCTGGTGAAATTGTCACAGAGAAGAATGAAACTCTTGAGGGAAAGTCTGATGGAGAATGCCTTTCATAGAAGGAAGGTACTGATTTGTTACAGCAGGAAGAAATCATAAATGAATTCTTGTTTGGGGAAAGACAACAAGTTGAAGTTGTTATGGAGCAGAAGCATAATGGAAATGCTGAAGAGATATTCCAAGGAGGTAAACAAATATATTTTTTTAGTGAATTTGCTGACATAATTTTACAATGTGATGATGTCGAAACCAAGACAACTCAAGAAGATTTCCAGAAGAAGAATGAATTTGGGAATGAAGGTTGTGATGAAGTGCTGGAAATATTTCATATGGAAATCGAGTTCTTGGAACGATGGATTAAGGAACCTGAGGGAGAAGTGAATATTGTAAAACCTGATCCAAAAGGAATTGCAGTTACTATGCGTGATAGGGATGAAATGTTTTTAACATTTATGGAGTTGAATGAATGTTATAATTTTTCAGATAATGATGTAACTGTAGGTACAAAAAATGACATTAACAGATATAATGTTGAAATAAGAGAAATTGAGCAGAAATTATTTGGCGTTGAGATGGAAGATCAGAAGCAGCAAGAAAATTATGTCTGTAGAGACATAATGGAGACATAAATATTGATCCAGCAGGATAAAGAGGAAAGCAGTCAGCAGTTCAAAACATGATCTATTGAAGTCCAGGAAGTCGATGATGGGAGATTGGTGCTTGAAGCATCAAAAGAGACCGAAAGGTCTTATCTTCTTAAAACTAACAGTTTGTTGGTGAATGCAGGTACAACACTGGACGAGAAAGTTGTTGCTATTAAATAAATCAAAAACTATAGTTGTAATCAAGGAGTTCTTGATTATTCTACATTGTAGAAAATTAAGTGTTCAGCTCAGTTGGAGATGAAAGAGTTCGACAAAGAGGAGTTACTCCAAGAAATTGGTGAAAGAAAGTGTTGGAGGAGCCGATGGAATTCGATCGACGGAGTGAGTGATGAGTTACCAAATCGAGTTGATACTTTGAAGGACCAGTGGCAGAACAGAGTTTGGAATCCTGGAGGGATCAAGTCATCAGGACTCGTGGCTATTGCATTGTTACAGAAAAGCGACGAACCTCATAGACAGGAGTCTATGGAAACTTCTTTACATGGGGAGTCTGATGTAGGAGCTGTCTGCTCAACTTAGTGTTCCTAAATTGAGGTCATAAATTGTCAACCAGAGTTAGTAAATTGTTGAAGTGAAGTGCACTATATGTGCCTAGGTATTTGTTTCTCACTACGTTGTGTTTAGTGTTTTCCCAATGTTTTTGGTTTTGTGTTTTTATTCTAAGAGGGAAAAGAACTAAGTTTTGGCAAAGAGAAGTTGTTGGTCACACTAAAACAGAGAAAAACCTATTCTAAATTATGTATGGCTCTTGAGAACAGAAAATGCAATACTTTAACAAGAAAAATAACTCATAGCAAGAACTCAATAACTCACAACATGAACTCAATAACTCATAACATGAACTCAATCCCATTCATTCATTAGAAATATGTTGGAATAGCTTGAGAAAAGGAAAAGTTAGTGCCATGAGGTTCTTCTAAGTAAACAACCACCTACAAGATCATAGAGAAAATCTTATCCATGGTTAGAAATTTGTTGGAACATATTTGGAAAAGATAGTCTGCAACACAGTGAGGAACTCTACTCTAAATTAACCTATGACACTGACATTATTCCATTCTGCAACTTAAATTGTCACTACTAAGCCTTATTCGGAAAATTAGAAGTCTTTTGGAATAGTTTTGGGAAAAAGGCTATTTGCACAATTATAAGAGATTGCAGAACAGTCAAGGCTTTGAACTGATATCACTACTCCCTGTCCATATGATGATGTATTGGAAGAGATTAATAACAAGACTAGTTTGTAAATAATGAAGGCTGTGAAGTCTAATTCAACTAGCTAATCAAACTTGAAATATAGTGACTATGACTGAACTAGAATGCAATTAAACTAACTTGAAACATAGTGAATAGAAACTGAACTAGGGTGCTATTAACCTCCGGAGTATTACAACTAGACTAAAAATGCAACTAATCATTGAAATGTTTCAGCTCTATCTCATTCGGGGTTAGTGGTATTTTGGAATAATTCATAGAGTAGGAATGGTTGTAACATGTGATGTAAATGAGCATAAAAACATAAAGTTCAACAAAATGCAGTAAGCTCTAAAACACCACAGCTATGTCTTATCCAATTTTAGTGATATTTTGGAAGAGATTAATAAGAACAAGACTAGCTGTAACAACTGATGTAATTGAGCACAAAAACATAAAGTTCAAAGAAATGCAACTAACTCCTAAAATACTACAGTTATATCTCATTCAATATTAGTGATATTTTGGAATAATTCGTAAGAACAAGACTAGACTGTAGCATCCAATGCAAGTGAATATAAAACACAAAGTTCAGAAAATTGCTTAAACTAGGAATGCAACAAGGCTAAAGTTACTTATCTAAACAATGTGCACAAAGCTTCTCGGGCAGTAGGGGCCCTCTACCACCGGATTAGCATACAAATCTCTTCAATATTGCCTCAGATCTTGCAATAAATTGGTGCTTCTTTCATTAAAGGAAAAGTATTTCAAAAACTGAGTATTACGGTCTTCTGAGATCTAACAACAAAACATAAATCTAGCTAGTTGTTTCTCGGTCTCCCGAGTCATTCTTATAAGAAAATTACATAAATTCCCTTGAGATAAAATAGGAATAAATGTCTTTCCCAACTAAAATCAAATTAGAAATTTGGTGGTGGTCTCGTACTATGATTAAAGACATCTATACAGTCCTTATCCTATTAGAAGTCTATCTCCTAGTTTTGGTTTCCCATGTGCATAACCACCTGTAGAATTCTGCTCAGACTTCGTAGGGAGAAAGGAATGATGTGGATGAAGTATGAAATTCACCCATATGCGTTTTTCTTTGAGGTGACACCTGGAACCTGTGAAAACATGAAGACAGCTGCAGAATCGACAACTAGCTACAAAATGGTTGCATTCTGTAGCTAAGTCTAGTCAAAAATTACTACAACAACAAAACCATAAAAGTGTAGCAAGTTAGTCATTATATACATTCTTAAAGCAACTTTAATTAATCCTATTGATCATTTAAGCCTGTAATTGATAAGGAAAAAAGGAAATGAAGTGAAATGTGGTGGAAGAAAAGGACATCTTTGGGGCTCAACAGGAGCATCAAAGCTAAATTTTCATTATTCAATTATGTAATTAGGGGGGTGATTATTTTTAATTATTTTATTAATTAATTTTCTCATTTTTAATAAATTAGGAGAGAAAATATAAATGTGAGGATTATTGTAAATATTCCTTAAATAATTAAAGATATGAGTTGAGTTGAATTAGGTAGATAATCTAGGGATTAGGATTTCCATAAACGGGACTTAGTTTAATCCAAAAAATATAAATCTAATTTAGATTTTAAGTTGAGATTTGTGTGGAGGAAATTATGGAGTGGAATAAATTCATATTTATGTATAAATATGTAGCTTGTGAGAGTGTGAAAGGACAAGTGAGGAAGTGAGGAAGTGAGGAATACAGAGAGAGTAAGAGAAGTGGTTTGAAGGGCCGAGAGCCAAGAGGCCACCCATTGTAATATTTGGCCAAAGAGTTTTTATGTTTTTATATCAGTATTTTATTTATGTGGCTCTCTTTCCTTCATATGTATTTTTGAGCTGAAAATATTTGTGGTTTTAACGAAGAATTCTACTTTGAAGGTAGCACATGAGTTTTTATATGCTAGGATCTATTTACCCCAGTATCCTGGCATCATTTACCTAACAAAGCATTGGAACCATAATGATAACATTTAGAAGGTCTAGGCTAGAGACGTGTTCTAACATCATAAAACATAGAAGCTGTCGTTAAATTTTCTGCGATACATTCCGAGTGTGATACCTCACTCCATGTACCTAAGTATATCGTAGTTCGTCCATGTACTTTCGGGTATATCAGGCGGCGTTACAGTACGATAAGTATAAAGGGGTTCTCTCGCATCAGGTAGCGTTAATACAGACTTGGGCCTCCACGTACCTTCGGGTATATTTGTGAGGACAAATTTTAGGTGCTATCCATCCATAGTGAACCGAGTCGGCCACCTTGTAAATTGTGATGCACCGAAAACAACATTTGGGGAGATTGCCTACCTGTACTTCTTGGTTCGCCGGGAGGTATTTTGCAGTTCATAGTTTCTTGGTAAACCCTTTTGCCTAGCATTACCCTTTTATTTTGTTTATTTTTTTTTTGGTTAAAATTAATCAGTAATCATGGAAGAACAAAATCCGTTCCCTCGTCATTTGCGTAGACTTGCATTAAAACCATATTTACCACTAGAAGTTATTTCTAGTAGGCAAAGGCGATCACGATTTGCCAAATCAAGTAATATCCATACCTCTAGTCAAACATCATTTTCTAATAAACCAGAGTTATCTCAAGTTGTTTCTACACATCTTGGTTTGTCTACTGTTGTTGAGACAGAGTCCTCATTTCTACTCGTGGTCACAATCCATCCAATCTGTGAGACCATACCTCTCGAACCTGCCGTTGTTCAACTGGAAGTTGATCTGGATCCCATTTTTCTTTAGGGGGAAACTTTTATTGGTCAAACTGGACATCATCCCCAGGACCAATTAAATAGGGTCTATCATCCCCTTATATTTCAGTTTCTATATTCCCTTATTGGAGAAAATATTGATCCCGAAGTCGAACAATAGGAAGTTGTTTCTGTATTGGTCACTCCACAATATATTGTAGCCATTGAGTCTCCCATATCGCGCAGTCAACCAACTGAAACATAATTTGGGCCAGACAGCGAAGTTCTTCCACCTTGTTTGATTTCAATTGAATAAATATCACAAGACGAGACACCTTTATCTCCAATTCATTTTCGGTAGGAGCTTTACCTATACGAGTCTTTTCCTCAATCACCTTCCTTTGATTTTGTTGATCTTGTTTCATTTAAAATTCTTGTAGATTCTATAGGGTATACACTAGGTCATTTGACCATGGCTGAGATAACATCCCAGACTGAATCATCTATTTCATCTACGACAACATCTACTGTTGCTTCATCTTCTATGTTTTGTCCATTAAATTCACCCATCTCATCATCTGGAATCCTATCTGGTTCCTCCTTTATGATTAATGAGCATCTTGATCATTTATTCACATCTTCAGTGCAATATCAAGTTGATCCCATCAGTTATTCTCCTTGGTGGCCGGTGATACCACAGAAATTACCCTCGAAAATTCCAAAATTCAATTAAAACCCTGGAGAAGACTCGTCAACACATGTTATAACTTATCATTTGTGGTGCTCATCAAAATCCTTAAATGATTACTCTGTTAGACTACGTCTTTTCCAGCACACACTCACTATTCCAACTGCACAATGAGTATGGTTCTTTTTACTGTGTCAACCTCGTTAAAAAATGAAACAGGTCATGAGGATAATTCTTTTTTCTTGTGTCAACCTCGTTAAAAAATGAAACAAGTGCCTTTGAGGAAAGTTATTTTACTGTGTCAACCTCGTTAAAAAATGAAACAGATCATGAGCATAGTTATTTTCTTGTGTCAAGCTTGTTAAAAAATGAAACATATCCTCCCCTATAATGAACCTTCATTCCATCCAACTATTAGTAACCAGTAATCTACTTAGATGAATGAAATGAAGCTTGGGGGGCACCTACTCTTGCAGGGGGCATTCGAAATGTGCTCTTTCAGGGGGGAATTCAAAACATTCTTACTAATTGCATGCAATCAACCACTGAAGTTCGGGGTCAAAACAGGTTCAGAGCTCCAAAATGCAAATGGTAACTATGGAATGGTAAAAATGAATAGTGAAACTACTTTTAATAGTCATTTAATTATTTGCAAATTGATTTTATTTCTATGACTATAGTTTTATTATGTTTTTATCATGAAACATGTATTTTTAATCCATTTGATGTTGTTCTGAATAGGTCTTACAACTGACTAACAGATTAATCATGCAGATTTATTTTTTAAATGATTTGACCACAAAGAATACTTTTTCTCCTTATTTTTAGAGCTTTGTTAAAAACGAAAAAGGATTTGAAGCGCACTTTTATCTCTTTTTTGAGCTTCGATAATAGCAAAAAAGGAACCCCTGGAGTCTTCTTTCATCTCTTTTCAGACTCTGATAATGTGAAAATATCACTGAGCACTTGTATTTTCGAGCTCGTAAAAGTAAATGAATTGATATCTACTTAGTATAAGTTTAACCCTTTTCCGGACTGAGATTGATTATTTACGAAAAAGGAATACCTTGGTTAAACATGACCAAAGAGGTTCTCTCAGATATTATTTTACACTTTTTCGGATCTGAGTGAAAAATTTACAGAAAAGTACTTATGGAGTTTTCTTTCGTCCACTTTTTCAAACTCTCTAAATATGAAAAAGGACCAGGCTATCACTATCATTAAGCTCGTTAAAATATAAAATAGCGACAGGCTTGTCGATTATGGCAAGAATCGAGTTTCAATCATCGTTAGAATCATTAAATTATTAGATACTGATACTTTATTCACCTGGAGGGTTGAATTATAGATCAAGAAAATGTTACCCTCCTCAATCTTGTTAAAAATAAAGAGGTACTGGTCGACAAATGACCGAGGAAAATTTGGGAAAAGCAAGCAAAATTTATTTATGGTAGCAAGTCGCTCTTGAACATGACACTTCCTTCACTCCATGTCCGTGACTGTTTGGGTTGGGTAATCATCTTGATAGTTCATTCATACCTATGGTTCATCATACCTTCACTTCGTTTTTGGGTCAATGCTACCAACTCATCACAGTGTCACCAATATGTTCAAGAGAAGTCATCCAGTGAATAAACTCATCCTTCTGCAATACTCTTAAACCTTCATTCTCATGACCGTCATCCCTGAAAATTGCTATATCAAGTCATACCATTGTCTCCAAAATCAGTAACTCCCGTTTCACAATAAGGTGGCTTCCTGTCGACGAAAAATCAATATCCAGGAAGTTCACTTAGAAACATTAGATTCCAGTACCACGAGGATTATTAGAGCATCGACAAGATCCTCACTTCTGGACCTTTGACTGAATGATTTTTTTTGGCGTTCGACATCATATCATCTATTCACGCCTTACGAAATGTAATGCAGTACCTTGAGGGCCATTTTCATTAATGGTGGTTCTCTTGCATTTGTTAACAACTCACATCATTGGTTGGTAACCAAACGATGTCTTTCCATGTTCGACAACAAATCATATATTTGCATGGCTAGACTTGTACCCGAATGATCGAGTGAACGAGATAAGAAGACCCCGGATATAGTTTCAGCCATCCAGGCTGCGATTTCAAGATTGTTGTACACATCATCTGTACAGTGACCTTACATAAATATCGTCATCCAAACATGGGCCTATATCTGTAGGCATGTCTGCATTGGGAAACATTCCAATGTCGATGAATTTTTGAATTATGTACATGTTATTAGATTGTTTATGTGTTGAACATGGGAATGCCTACCCTCAGAAATTATGATAAAAGAGGATATATCATGATGTAATGTATTGTAAGATTGATGCAGGTGACCACTCTGCTTCATCTCTAGCCCATCACAGTGTAAAGCATCTCAATCAAATGTTTTTTATTATTTTGACCTCATGCTTTAGGGGGCAATTGTTATAGGTCAATTTGGGCATCATTCCCAATGACCTGGTTAACTGGGCATCATCTCCAGGACCAATGACTAAGGGTCTATCATTCCCTATCATTTCAAGTTGCTACATGCCCTAAGGCAAGAACAAGACAAATCAAGCATGACTTTCATCAAGCATAGGTTTCCAAGTTTTGAAGTTTATTATATAGCATATGAGAGCTTACCAACGCTGCCTCTAAGGGGACTAAGTGCATTGCATATGTAGGTAGCCCCATGCAAGGCTTCTCTGCAAATAACTTCCCGACATCTATGAGTGCGTTGGTCACATTGGGAGAAAAATTCTCATTGTTCTGCAATCTCCACTTGACCAGTGCCTTCTAGAAGAGTTCACATGTGTCAAGCTTCGAATCCAAGTGTCCATTTGACATCTACAATATTGGAAACACGTCTTGCCTATTATTGGAAATTCATTGATTGCAAAACAACCTTCAGCCTCTCTATAATTTGAGCACAAATTTGAGTGTTTGATAAGGAAGAATTTGAGTAGAGAAATGCTGGTGGATTTTTAATTGAGAGTTATATTTGTGTAACAGTTGCTTGAGAGATTTATATTGTGATGGGGCTAAGGATCGTTGCTTGAAGGGTCACTTAAAATCAGTAATTGGGTTGTAACCTCTCCTTTTATCATCAATAAAGAATACAACTTACTTTTCCCTATATGCATCTGTATTGGCTTTGATTTTCCATATTGTAAGATCTTAGTTGATGTATATTGTTTATGCTTACTGATTTAGCTAACTAAATTGAATAGACATCTGTATTATTGCTATCTTCTACTTTTTTAGTGTTCTTTCTTGCAAGAATCATTTTGCCTACAAACCGCTTGAATTTGAAGCTACAACGGAAGTGACAGAAGGAGCCATTTAGAAGCGCTTGGATTACAATTAAGTCTCTAATCCTTTCCGTTTGTTTTCTCTGAGTTAGGAAAGGTAGTCATATAGTCTTTAATATGTTGTTTTAGACTGTCATCTATCTATGGAAGCGTGTTTTATCCGTAATTCACAATTCTATCCAACACTACCAAATTCCAAGATTTTTCCCACAACATCTCCCTTTGATTGGATGAAACATTACCACTACAAGTTGTTGAAAAACTACATTGGGGACATTGTTAGATTTTTTGGACCACATGTAGTTAGGAATTTCAAGTTCTATGAAGATATTCTTCACAAAAAATACATTCCAATAATAAAAGTAACTAGAATTAGGAATGATAACAAACATTTGAGTAGAAAAAAGTATGCCAATAATATCATCGGAAGTTGTTGTCATTAAAGTTTCTTCTGGTAGAGATACCTAGTTAAGAAAATAAATTCATTATAGAATTAGCATTAATCTCTCTAAAGAGCATGACACATTCTTATTTCCTTCATTGTCATCAAATAATAGCTATTCCTTCAACAATATTATTTCAGAAATATAACTCTCTATTTTCATGTTGGTTCTAGTTGTTTTAAAACTATGTTCATATTCCAAGTTCATAAGATCATATTTAGTAATACTATTGTTTATTTATATGCTATTTCTATTTACTTCAACATTCTGGATTCATATGAACACTATGTTTTTTGAGATCGTCCTCTATTTTTGTGGTAGTCCCCATTGATTTACCGCTCTCTTCAAATTCCACATTCATAAGACCAGTATGCCTAACCCATTCTAACAACAATATCTTCACAATCACAATTGTTTCCATAGGAACTGTTAGGTCATTAAGTTTAGGATGATAGGTCAGTTCTACTGTAAGACAATATTATTTATCAATCATTTCAAGTTCCTATACCAATGTATATTTCTTGTCAATATCTCCATTCTCTGCTACCATGCTCATTTTGGCTAAGTACATAGTTTCTACGAGCATCAATTGCATTTTCCTGCATATTCAATATTAATTCATTAGGCTGTTGTTTAAGACGAGGCTTCTAATTTGTGTTGATAGGTGGAGTGCCCAATAAAATAAAAATGAGATATTATTCCCCTAATTATATTTTTAGAATTTATTGTGAAGCTAAATACATTGCAACACTACAATTTGTTTTTCAACAGAGTTGTACTATGCTAGGGTATTAACTATTTACTGATCAAATTATTAATTGTCACAAGGCTCCTTTATCTTCACAAGTCTTCACTAGTCAATGATCACATGTATATATCTAGTTTTTAGATCCCTCCATCACATGATTTTAGATGTTTGCGGTGTCTTAGCCCTTACTCCTTTAAATGTAAGTCTAGGGAAAGGCTTCTAATCACCAATTTTTCCATATTCTAATTGGTAGTTCTTCAATTTAGCTCCCACAGGAATGAGAACACGATTATCATATAACCAAGCCTGAGATGGAGACAAGTCTTCACATACAGTCCTTTGAGCATAATACAATCCTTTAAATCTCGATGCAATCCTTCAAATCCAAGCCTGAGACAATGCTTGGAAGGATATTCACTTGTGAGCCAAAATTAACTACAAATTAGTTTACCATGTAACCATTAATCTCCATATCAACTTAGGGATCGTAGTCATCCAAATTTTTTCCTTGAGAGAGTTGGCACAAGTTTTAACACTAATTTCTCTCCTCATTATAATCTTTTAATATATTTAGAAGTTCTATTAAATGAAAACCTTATTGTTCTTCCTTTAGCAGTTCCATGAATTCTTTAAGTATGATGCCCTTTGTCAGTCTCTATTGACCAAATCCATTCTTAAAGTATCGCTATGATGTTGCATGTCTGGATATGTGGCAATATTCCTGGAAGGTTGAGGGATTTATTAATTTCTTTAAGTATTATCTTCACCTACCCCTAATCAAGTTACAACATGAAGGTTTTTTGAGTTTAAAACCTCCTCCTTTGGGATATTTTGGAGAATATTTACAACTTTTTTATTCAATATTGTTTCAAGAATTTTGGGGAAATATTCTAGAGAATGATCACCCAAGACACACATGTTGCAAAATCGTAAATATTTTTTGTCCTTTAAGGGGCAGCTAGGAACTGTGTGCCATTCTTTCCCACACGTGAATCAGTATAAAATTCCTAAACCTCGACCTCGCTCGCATCCTTGACCATTATAACTTCCTCGACATCCACCATATCCACCTCTTCCGTTTCCTCTTCCTCCTTGCGTGGGTGGGTCATTGAACTAATCTGATGGCCGAGTATGATAGACATCATGATAATTGGGATTATTTTTAACATTTAAATGACACTCTTGTGTTGATTGATTGTTGTCCTCACAAATGCCATGACATTTAGGTTTTACATTACATAGATTGTATTGGAATTCTCTTGTGTTGTGAATTAATATATATCACAATATTTATCTATCTATACTCGTCAAACATCTTAATCAAAGTATTCAACGACTTTAAAAGTGTCTTTACTATCTTATTCACTTCTACAATTAGTGCACTAGATATTTTTTATTTGCAGGGATAATGTTAGCAAAGACATTTTTAATTGTTCATTTTTATCTTATAATTTATTTTTAGTCGTTGAGGAACTTGACTACCCTTCACCATCTATTTGAATATGCTAAGCCATTTTCAATGCTTCCTTACATGACTAGACTTCATGCATTCTCAAACGACCTCGTATTTTTTGTAACAACCCAGCAACATACCATTGAACCCATATGGCTTCATAAATAATGTAAGGAATTTTACGTAGACAATCCTTAAACCTTTTATTATAATACCTAACTGTATCATTTGGATGTTGTTTAATTTATTATAATTTTTTTTATGCAATATTCCAAACATATTACACTTTAAAGAAGAAGAAAAAAGTTGGTCTTGATATCATTTTTATTTTTTGGTTGGTTTTCTATGAATTTAATGAACCATGCGAGAGCTCTCTTCTGGAGAGCTACTGCAAATTGTGCCATTTTTTTATCTTCATTGGTAATATCATTGGTGGTCGAAAACTTTTCGTAGACAAACCAATGTTTCTTTGGGTCCTCATCACCTTCATGGAGGTTGATGTGGTTCAATCCCATTTTTACTTGAGGTGGAGTCTTTTTTGTTTCATTAGGACTGGTCGACTAGTATAACTTGTCAATTTCAAAAACTACTTAGCATGTTATGTGTGGGATACTTTATTTTTCATCGACTTCAAATACTATGAACTTTTTCAATGTGTCATCAACCTGGCACCCTTTGTTTATATATTCAACGATTTGATTCGTAGAATGTTTAGGCGATTTGTATTCCATACTTGTATATTATTGTCCTTAAGTAGTTAACAATTGTGGTAGGGGGGTACATTCATGAAATTTCTAATATGTAGAAGCATATCTTCAATTTATTGATTATCTATGCAAGTTTGGTTTACTACGGTAATTTTGACTTCAAGTAGATCTCTCAAATTTCCTTTCTCATCTCTTATGTATCAAACTGCAAATGTCTATGAATTGATATGAAGTCATTGTTGGAGGAATTTTATGATAACAAGACTTGATATTTCTTCGACTAGGGAACAAGGAAATACTGGCCCAAAGTCATAAAATTTCATTTTGTATACATGCCTCCCAGGGCTTAATTGTAGACTTTCACTTATTTTCAGAGTAAGTAGTGTTATGCCTCTTAAATTTGGGTGTCATGCACTACCATCAGAGGAGTCTTGCACATCATCGCTCTCACACTCCCAAAACTTAGTTCTGAATCTCTTGTTAAATTTTTGGTCCCTTATTTCTTGTTGCTTATTTTGTATCTTGTCCCTTTCTATCTTTTGGATATCATTCTATTTTTTATACTCATTTGAACATGATTGGGTCCTCCATCAGGTTTCTTCCTCAAGCATGTATTATCGTGTATTTGCAATTGACCACTTTCCTCTCATTTTGAATTTTCTATATACTTTATACTTCTCTCTCTTTTTTCCTTTATTTATTTCTCATGAATCAGTGCCCCCTCCCGATTTTCAACCTGACTCACTATTAGACAAGAAGGGTGAATCCAATGAGAAATTTTATTTACATAAAACATGGTCCCATGCTTCCTTTCATATTTTAGACTGAGCGTCAAGAAACATTTCCCAAAT
Source organism: Pinus albicaulis (assembly GCA_034641835.2). Lineage (NCBI taxonomy): Eukaryota > Viridiplantae > Streptophyta > Pinopsida > Pinales > Pinaceae > Pinus > Pinus albicaulis. The sequence continues at coordinate 91,926,816 of CM076570.1, read as the reverse complement.
ATTCTGTCTCATACTTTTGTCAAATTTTATTGGTGCTTTCATGGGTGGTTGATATTCAACTATGTGTCTGACTCCTTTGTCGAGGAGAAACTTATGAAGCAAGAAGTTATAGTGAAAAATAAGTTATCATGAAAATCATCAAAGATTTTTTATTTGATTATTTTGATATAAGTTCACTCTTCTATCACTTGTTCCTCACAATAGTTGTCTAATATCATTTCAATACATTCGTGCACGTCCATTATTCCTCCATTTGTTAATTTTAGGTTCAATCGGTTGTCAAATTTTCTCTATTACATTAGTAACATGGCCGATGAATTGCCTTATATTAGCAAGAGATTCTTTGATAAATATTTCATGTGCTTCCATGAAGAAGTGTGTCTATAAGCTTCTGCAACAAACAATCTATCTCTTCTTGTGTAATTCTTTAGGTAATTATTGTTTTGTGTCTGCCACCACTCTTATATCTCTTCCAGATTCAGTATTTATACATGAATATTGTGAGTACTCAATTCCAATACTACTATAAATGAATAAATTTTGTAATCTAGCATAAAGTATGCATTGGTTACCAATATGAAGGAACAAAAAGTAAACTATATAGTCATATGCAATTGAAGGAAAAAAATAAGAGACACAAAGTAGTAGAGAGATAACAAATCAACACTTATATTAGATATCCTCAATATTTATTCAAGACTAGTATGTAGAGTTGAGTAAAAGCATAGATGTATTATGTATAAATACTTATGATAGTTTAGCCATCTGAACCAAATTTATTTGACCGACTCGGTCGATCAACTTGATTGGTGAATCAACTGACTAACAATATAAAATTTTGTGTAAACTCAATTGGGCTAGTTTACTGAATTGAATAACCCTTCCAACATATTCCACTATAATGAAGATAGAAATTCCTCTCATAATATTCAACAAGGCCCTACCATACATACTATCACTATCTTAAATCTATGCAAGCTAGTGACCAATTCAAGTCCATTACATTTGACTTTCTAGTGGATAAAGTTCCAAATTAAGAGAAATAATTTGGAGAGAGGAAAAATTCATCTTATCCCCCTGAATAAATAGTTTTCCTCTCTCAGAAAGGGAATAATCAGTCACATGGTTCCCCTAGAGGAAGTGGTGGTAAAAGAAGACGTGGAAGAAAGACAAGAGTGTGACACTTCATTTTCTTCTTGGAGATATGCATGACTACTTAACATAAGTACAACATGTCAAGTGACCTTCCAAAGAGACTTATTTTAAGACTTCAATGACAATGTAGATGTAATAATGTATTTTGAAGATAAATAAAGTCTCAAACCATCATGACTTGGCATCATTAGGCTTAAACTGCCTTAATTTCCTAATTTTACTCAATGTAATGTGATCTACATACCAAAGTTGTGAAGAGATCTATTGTACCTCGTTTACATTCACTAGCAAGGCCACTATATTCATAACTTTGATGGTAGAGTATAAATAAAGAAGGTATCTAACATGATTGTCATGACTAGAGTAGAGTACGAAAAAATGTTGAAGCTGAAAGGGACATCTACTCATACAAAAATTTCTGCATATATATTTGAAAGCGATGAAGGTAAATTTCCATCTAATCTTCTATGACATTTCATATTTGAACATATTAATTATGACAACCTTCATTTACTGAAAAGGAACGATGTTTTGGTTTTCCTACTATTCCTATGAAACTAAAGCAATGTGATGCTTGTATCCTTGGAAAGCATATAAAACAACCCTTTCATGATTCCACTTCTAGAGCATGTAGAAAATTTGAATTGAGTCATTTTGATGTATGTGTACCCATGTTTATTCTATCTATTAATGGAAATAAATATATGATGAATTTTATTAATGATTACACCAAGATGTGTTGGGTGTACTCGTTGAAAGATAAGTCGCAAGATTTTGAAACCTTTATAAAATTTCATGTATGGATTCAAAATGAAAAACAATCATGTATTAGATTCCTTCATACTGATAGTGGAAGAAAATATACATGTAATGAATTTTAAAACTGTCTTTGCTAACATGGGATTCAACATCAAAGTATAGCTCCATAAAATTCTCGATAAAAAGGTGTAGCTAAAAGAATGAACAAGACTATCTTGAATATGGTTCATTCCATGATGTTTTTCAAATATGTCAATTTGATTTTTTTGGATGATGTGGTTATATGTGAAAAACAATTGTCCATGTCATACTCTCATATATAATACTCCTTATGGAATGTGGTATGGCCACATTCCTTCGGTAAGGTATATTAGGGTCTTTGGTTCCACCTTCTGTGTCTTGGTTCCTAAGGAGAAAAGAAAAAAACTTGATGCAAGGAATTGTAAGTGCATCTTCTGAGGTTATTCAAATAAAACCAAGGTGTATCATCTTTACAATAAGGTAAACATGAATTTTATTCTTTCCAAATATGTGATTTTTCTCGAATCTTCCAAGGTTGACAACTTTGTTGAGAAATAGCCATATCATTTGGATAGATTCACTCATGTAAAAATGTATCATGATTTGATAATTAGTTTACACATATATATGGGGGTATCCATATCTAGGATCAATCTCCAAAATATCCTTCTAAAGAATCATATCCCCCTCATGAATTTTTGGCCACTTCATTAGATCAAGAAGACCCATTGAATGATGTGATTGAGATGATTATAAGTTTGAATATTGATGCAACATCATATCAATCAATAGACCAATCTAGGCCATCTCAAAAATTTCCCAAAAAATTACTCATGAAAACACTTGAAATTTTTCATCCTAATGAGGTCATAAAGATAGGACCTATAGGTTTCACTAGATAAGATGGAGGTGACGTAGATAATTATGATTTAGTTGATATAGATTATATGGATGTTTCATATGATTGTGAATTGAATTTATCTACTAAATTTTAACTAACATCCATTAAAGAAACTAGTTCTCGTGATGAGTGAAAAGAATCAATGTAGAAGGTGTATGATGTTCTCATAAAGAATGGAACATCGAAGTTGGTGGATCCTCCATTAAAAACCAAACCAGTTGATCACAAAATAAAATTAACAAATCAAATGGCTTACTTGGTAAGAAAAACAAAATATTGTGGCAAAAGGATTTGCACAAAAAGAAGGTATTGATTTGGAGGAAACCTTTTCCCCCATAGTAAAAAGGGCCACCTTCTGAACTCTCCTTTTCTTGGTAGCTTATAATGGATGTAAAGTTCATCAAATGGATGTGAATACTACTTTCTTAATTGGAGACTTGAAATAGAATAATTTCATGTCTCGATTGAAAGGTTTTTGTTGTGAAAGTACAAGAACATAAAGTATGTAAACTCATCAAATCCTTATAAGACCTAAAACAAGCACTCTGAGCCTGGTATGAAAATTTAATTGATCATCTTTTGAAATTGGATTTCAAACATTTTAATCTTTATGATGTAACTTTGTTTGTCAAGAAAGTTGGAAAAATTGTTTTATATATTTTAGTGTATGTAGATGATCTATTTATAACAGGGAATACTGAGAATTATATTGTATCCATAGAGAAATATCTGAATAAAGGCTTTAAGATAATAAACTTGGGACATCTCACTACTACTTAGGCATTGAGGTGACTCAACATCAAAATAACATATTCATCTCCCAAACAAATACATCACAAAATTTTTGAATAGGTTTGGCATGGCTCAATACAACCCCCTATCTACTCTTATGGAATATAATTTTAAGTTAACATTAGAAGGAGGAATGAATTTGAGGATGCAACCAAATATAGAAAACTTGTGGGAATTCTTATCTACCTTACTACCAAAAAAACCTGATATTTGTGGCTGGGATTCCTTCCATATTCATGCAAAATCCTTTTGAAGGACATTGGTCTATTACAAAAAGAGTTTTGAAATACTTGAAATGTGCTCAAGGCTTTGTAATCAAATATTCATAGGGTTGTGACTTCAGCTTAATTGGATATTCCAATTCATATTTTTACATCGAAAAAGAAAATGAAGTATTAACTTCAGCCTATCTCATGAGTCTTGGTTAAAAGCGATCTCTTGGAGGTCATACAAATATTACATTCTAGAAAAGTTCACAACAAAGGAAGAATATGAGGCAACTACAGAAAAAACAAAAGAGACTGTGTAGCTCAAGAAAATATTTGATGATTTATAGGTGAAACTAGTTAATTCTACTCCTCTTATGGTTGACAATATTTTTGCTATCAAGTTGACCAATAATCCAAGATTCCATGATGAAACCAAACACATCAACATAAAGTATGATTTTATTCGATACCATATAGAGGCCAAGATTATTCATTTAATACATTGTTCCTCAAATGAACAAATTGTGTACATCTTCATTAAAACACTTAGAAGAGAAAAGTTTGAAAATTTCAAAATGATGCTTGGGCTCACAAACGCCCCTTTGGATTAATTGAGCTAATGTTGGAAATAATCATTTAATATTTTTTCCCCTATAAATAAAATTGTAAAAAATGAGGAGAATACTAAGATGAAATGGTTCTTGGATAATGAAACAAAGAGTCACTTAATTGTATATATTTGATTGAACATTAATAGAAATAAAATCTAATGGAGTTATGCATTCTGGTGTGAAAAATTCAAATTCCACTAGAAGACAAAAGAGAATTTCTCAAAGAAGCTAGAAATATAGTATCTAGAGACTTGGTGCAAGAAAAAATAAATCTAAATAAATTGAATATATAGTTTAACAAACTTGAAAATCAATTGAAAATTGAAAGAACTACATATAAGACTCAAAAAATATTAATTAGTGATTTAAAGTATAAATTAATTATTATGTCTCAAGATTTAAAGGATAAAACTATAATTTCATCTATGCTTAATGAAAGAGATAAATAAATAAAAATTCTTAGATAAAAAGTCAAGTTTCCTATCAGATAAAAATGTTAAATTGGACAATTGATTTATAAATTCAATGAAGAGATAGAATTTGCTTTGTTAGCAAGCTTAGCATATAAATAATTAATGATTGATTTAGAAATAATCAAAGAAGGATTAAATGTAGAACATGTTCAGAAGTTTAGAGAATAATTAGCAATAATTCAAAAAGAATTTAAATTTGTTGAAATAAATGTCAAATGGAAGACCTCATAGATGGTAAAGCTAGAAGCACAAACTCAAAAAAAAAATGCACTACTAGAAAATTCTCTTTCAAGCTTGGCTTTGAAAGATAAAATCATACTAAAGGCTAATCATAAATTAAGCTCGAAGAGATTAAGAAGAAACTTGATCGGAAAACCTCTGCAAAGAAATATTTGGCTGGAGTTGAACACTACATTGGGAACAAATTATGGTGGCTACACAAAAAAAGAAATTCCATTTCAATGTGTGTCAAGACATAAAGGATCTAGAAAGAAGAAGTAAAATTGAAGTAAATAAATATTGGGAAAAATTGGGTGATAAAGTTCAATATACTAACGAGGCCATAAAGTTCTTAAATAATTTATTAAAAAAAAAAAAAAAAAACTGAATTAGAAATCTTGAGAATCAAGAATAAGTTTACATTTATTAAGCAAACAATTTTTGCACATGTTAAAAAAATATGATTATGACAACTTAAAAAAAATTTAATGCAGTGATTTATTTTGGACAAGAATTCAAAAACATATTCACAAGAGAATTTGGAGCTTAGACTTCCATCTCCATGGAATATTGATACATGATTCTATCGTATTAAAAGATGTGAAAAAAACTGGAAAAAGAAATTTATGATCCAGCGCAGTTTAGTGATATTAGTGGTCTTATTAGGGGATTACTTTATGGAAAATGGTTGGATATTTCATGATTTTTTCACTATCACTCTTATTTAGTAGAATCTACCACCTACTTCATGTGACCTATACACAAAATTAGATATTGCCAAAAGGAAATGACGGATTTCAAAATTCCAAGAGGAAATGAGTGGCAACATACTTCAAAAATAATAAGGTTCCATGTTAGCATCAACATATGAACCAACAATAAAATCCACATCAATGATTGTTTTCACATCAACTCCAACATCTAAGCAAAAGAAACAATGATTGTTTTCACATCAAATCCACATCAATGATTGTTTTCACATCAACCATTTGATTTTCCAATGGGTCGGTGATTCCACTTCGACAACCAACCATGTCTAAAATTAGAAACTGTTATTAAAAGAGTGTTGAGAATTGGAAGATAAACCAAAAAGAGTGTTGAGAAAAGGGTGTCATTTATGCACCAAAAAATGAACTTGCTTCATGCATTCGACTTAGATGTTGAATATTTAAAATTTGGTTCAATTATTAGTGTTCCTAATTTCACAAAGGATTCATCCCATGATTCACTCTAAGGAAACATTAGAGTGAAAAAAAAAATTTGATTGAAATTTATTATCAAGAAAACCTAGTCTATAATTATTCAAAGTTTTGAATAGTAGAAAGACTCGTTAATAGTTCACTCGTTGATTTTCGTCATTATGGTTGTTGGTTTTATACATTTGTGTTTATAATTTTTTCGTTTCACTTTCATAGTTATAGTATTTATTACTAGGGTATGTTGAAATGGGAACATCATGAATACAATATAGAACTTTTCATGAAAATCTTGCTTTTATTAATGTTAAATCATTATTTATCTTTATAAATTACTTTCTAAATTATACATTTTTTTAAGAAAATATTGTTTGGAAGATTAGTTTCTTTCTCTAGTTTATTCTTTTATTTCATTATCATATTAGAAATTTAGTTAAACAAGAATATGGTTCCCTTCATGAAAGTTATTGCATTTGTGAAGTAACAATTTCTAGACACACTTTTCCTTGTTTTTTTGACATAAATTTTTTCAATTCTTGTACATAAAATCACTCGTGCTCTTCAATATATTTGAAGAATATCTCAAATTCAAAATTTTCCTTCAAGAGGGTTACCCCCTTTATCTATTAGAACTTTTTAGTTAGCCCAAAGTGTTGATTTTCTAGTGTACACAAGCTAGAAATGTTTTCTTCAACATATAACTACTTTTTATGATTAGTTATCATTCAATTACATAAACATCATCCAAAATAATTAAGAAAGTATACAAAAGAAAATTCAACCATAATCACAAGGAAAAGAGCAGTAAGGATAACATTTCAACAGTGAGACAAGAGACATAGAAATTAGGCGCGAGGCCAGGGAAAAACCGCACAAGGGGGAAAACCCAGAAATATTTCCTTATGAGAGAATATTCAGTTCAAAAAATACATCACTCAAAATAGAGTATCAAGAAATATTTGACTAGAAATGAGTCCTCCCACAAGTGACAATAGTTTCTCATAAATTCAGCTTCCAAACCCTCATTATCCTTTGCTATAACAAAGATCTTACGAAAGAAAAAAAGAATGCCCAAATGAGGAGAAAGTGTCTCCTATATATACTCATCAAGAGGGGATCGAATAGGTGCCTCTAAGGGGCCCATATGACATGAAAAAAAGGGAGGTTTACTTGAACAATTTTGGAGGAAAAAATATAAATCTAAATTTTCCAATTTCTTCCTTTTATTTTCATTGATGGAAGTATCAACCATGGCTACAGTTTTCAACACTCCCTCTTAGCCAAGGAGGTATTTTCATTCACTGTCATATGTCTTATCATAAGGAAATCTAATTTCAACATACCCTTTTGGCCAGGGAGCCATACTTTGTAATAGCCCTAGTTGATTTCCATAAATAAATAAATAAATAAATATATATATATATATATATATATATATATATATATATATATATATATATATATATATATGACTAAGGTCATGGGATACGTATTCCAAGATGAATGTTGGGAAAAACATCCTATTGGGTGTAAATTTTAATTTATTATGGCTAAGGAAATTGGAAAGGGCATTGAAAAAAGGAAAAGAGGCATTAATTGACATTTTATTTATGAAAATAATGGAAAATAAGAGAAAAGGAAGGTAAAAGGTCATAGGTCATATGTGAGGAAAATTGAAGGAAAATAATGGAAAATGAAGAAAATAGAGGACACAATAATAAAAAGGCATATGAGGATCATTTCATGGCCTTTTTGACAGGTTTTGGGGTGGAGTTCTCATTATATTCTCTCTCTCTTATACTCTTGGACACTGGTTTTTTTGGAGCACTCTTGGAAGAGTGTGGATTACTTGGGATTTGGAGTAAGAAGGCAAAGGAAAATAGGGTAAGCACAAGAGGACAGTTGGATCAACGATTACAACTAGATTTCTTTGCATGTATGATTTCCTTACTAGTTTTTGCATGCATGGTACATGCATGTCATTTATTGGTTATGGGTTGTCATTGGCATGGAGGATTTCCTAGATTGACAATGGTTTTTCCTAGCCTTGCCATTTCCTAGATAGTCATGGTGTTTTGGGTTTACCTTTGTTTTTTGATTGGTACTCATGTTTCATATGGATGTGGGTTGAGTTACTAATTCCTGGAAGCCTTGGTTGGACAAATGCTCTGGAATCCCTGTAACAACTTGTGTTGAGTTACTAGTCCTGAAAGCCTTGGTTGGACAAACGCTTTGGAATCCTTTGGTGGGTTGAGTTACTAGTCCTGGAAGTCCTAGTTGGAAAAAGTGCTCTAGAGCCCTGTGTAGCTTGGGTAGAGACTGATCTAGTGAAGGTTAGTGATGTACAACCATGAGGTGGAATGACTGGTTGAGATGGTTTGGCCTCTAGACACCATGTTTTGTTTTTTATTGGTTTATTCCATGAGATCCCACATTCATGCTTGGAATATGAAACGGGGTTGATTGGCTGAAAGAAAGATTTGGTTCAGCTCAATATATGGTCTGGGTGGTACATGGAAGTACCTGACTTGGTTTGGATTTTCATATGTTAATATGATGTATTCTTCTATTGAGATCTATGAGCGTATGTGTTGATTATGATGGTTATCTTATGGTTGCCTTGCCATGGTTTATATGATGGTTATTTGTTGGTTTATATGTTGGTTATTTTTTGGTTATATGATGTATATTATTTATGGCTCTTGACATGTTTGATGAATATATGAATGGTCGATGAATTCATGAGCTAATAGATGTTATTTCAGCTAATATGAGAGGGAATTAGACCTTCTTTATGATTCTCATCTAAGTATCAGACCACTATGTTCATATAAGCATTCATGACCTGTAGATTACACATCTACCATGTGCTTTATGAAATTTCTATCATGGTTAGGCTTGGTTAGGCCAAGTCCTTAATCAATTTTTGTGTTAGAAGCTTTTTCTTTGTGTCATTTATGGTTTTGGAAAGTTTCATCAAGCTCTTGGTAGTGACATGGAGTGTATCCATGAAAAAATGGCACATAATTCGCGGTCTCAGGCACATAAGTAGCTGAAAAAGACTACAGTTGAACCCTTGCAGTAGTTATTCATGCAACTGGAGGCCTACAGTCGCATGGATGCATGCTTTTGGATGCGACTGGGAGTCCAAATCAGTAAAAAGGCAAGTTAACTTATGTTTTGGACACCTGGGAGGGTGGTTTATCCCTTGGGGGTCTTGTATCACCTGAGGAAGGCCATTAAGGTTTTTTTTTTGTCAATTACACTTCCTTAAGGTGATATACGAGGTCGAATCATATCATAGTAACTCTTCATCACATGTTTACCTTGTTGGACTAGTTAGCTTGGGTAAATGCAGGAGGATGGAATTATAGACTTCCAGTCACCATAAATCTAATCTCAACTAAATAATGATGTCTTGATCCACAATTGATGGTAGGGAATATCAATTTGCCACAACCAAGTACATGGAAGACACATTTGATCTTGGTAAATATCACACACACCCAATTGGTATCCAGGTCAAGCTCCATGACCTATAAGATTATATCATAGATCTCATCTCATATGTACATGTATCATCATAACGAAAGTTGATATTTACATCATCATCTCATCTTAGCTGAAAAATTGTGTCTTTATCCATAGAAGAAGAATTATCCACAACCAATGATATGGGAGATCGATTTACCACAACCAAGTCCATGGCATTCATATATGACCTTCATAAAGATCACACGCACCCTATGTCCACTGATTGATTCTCTCCCAGCTTGATCCTCACTGATCAACTGGTATAACACTTGCATCCAAAACTTATGGGAGATAAATTTACCACAACCAAGTCCATGGCAATCATGTCCGACCTTGGTAAATATCACACACACCTCAGTTTCCTCACCCAATATATAGATGGGTGGAAATCCCAACAAGCTTAATGATCTCAATATGCCCTTCGTTAATAACGACACGAAGGTGACTTGTAGGTAGGATGCATGTTGGGATATGTACTCATCCAAGTCTATGTATCCAAGGAGTACCCTCACATCTAGGAGATACTCTACTCATCCACACCCCTCACCAAGTCCATGGCTAGTCTAAATACCAGTGGAAGAGCATATACTCGGTGCTCTCAATCAACAATGTTCCCTCTCAAGGAGGGACACATTATCCTGCACTCCAAGTTGGTATCTAAAGAACGAGAAATTTTATTTGGGAAATAACTTGGTGATAATTTCTACAGCCTTATCATCTATCAAGATGTGTTGGAGCCTCACTGCTCCTCTCTATGTCATATCTCTGATGTAGCGATACCTAATCTCGATGTGCTTCAACATGTCATGGAAAATTGGATTCTCTAACATTTTGGTCCAGCTTTGATTGTCACCGTATATCATGTTCGTAAGGCTAGCACAAGATCAAAAAAAAATTCAAGGACTGTCCACAACCACATTGCCTCACAACTAGCCATACTAGCAGAAATATACTTTTCCTTGGTTTTAATGAGAGAGAAAAATCTATGATCCCTACTCATCTAGGAAATCATGGCATACTTCAAGTTAAAGCAACACCTTGATATGCTCTTTCTATTTGTAACACTCCCAGCCCAATATTCATATGTATACCCATGTAGTCTCATATCATCACAAGAGACATACCTTCTTCCATGATTGATTCTAGTTTCAAATCATGTAAGCTAGCAAACAACTTCAACTACTTCATGAATCAACTACACAATAGAAACAACAATGTCTTCTAGCTTATTCAAATCATGCAAATACTTCAACAAGGACTTCATACTTTCATCATTCATCTCCCTCTTACATTGTCATATAGGTCCTTAGCTATTGTTAGAAACACATAATCAACACATACTAGGCTCGTCTTCAAAAAATTTGGATCGACATCGATCTTCAAAACTTCTAGCCATATTTATCCTGTAAGTCACAACTGACTTCTCTTTGTCATACATCAGGTTGATCTTGTTTTCTCCTTATGAACCCAAAATCTCATCCAATCACAATTATTCTTGTCTTTTTTTTCCATCCTTCTTCATTTGTTTTCAGAGCCCTCACAGTCTTCATTATGTACCTACAATCCTCACTAGTAGGTTATGGGAGAAAAAATCCATCCAAGCAAGATATAAAAATAAAAGAGACTAATAATAAAATTTACAACAACTGTAATAAACAAGAAACTCATCTCTTGAGAATATGCCATCTCCGTCTTGACCTTATCCTTCTTGCAACCAAATTTTCAAATTTACCTCATCGACGTCATCAGCAAGGAGCTAAGATTTCTTCTTTCAGTGGAAGAAATCAATGCTATGGTTTGTCACTAAGATTTGGTTGCATGCATTTATTTCAACAACAAAACTTAACAAATTTTTGACGAAAATATTATTTCATCATCGCCATCAAGAAGTCTGCATCATTTAAAAGTCCATATTATCATCAAATAGTCCACATCATCATGGAATCCTTATCATTATCAAATATTTTACATCATCAAGGAGTCCATATTGTCATAAAGACGATTACATCATCAATGAGTCAAATTAATCATCAAAAAGTCCTCATCATCATTAAGAAGTTTACATGATCAACGAGTCAAATTGATCATAGAAAAAGAGTCCACAAGCCTTATATTTTTTTTTTATCCAAACCATACCTAGGGTTTACAAACCGTAGACCATCCAATTTCAGTACTGGTTAAAACAATAAAGAAAATAAAAAATACTTATCTGTTGAGATCATGGAAGATCCCTCTTGATCTTGAATCCAACCTACAAATCAACCTCATCATCAAGATGTCAAAATTTCTAGAGATACAAGCGAAAGAAATTAATCCATAAGCTCAAGGCTTACTCAACCCTATTTTGTATAGATAGAGTTAAAAAAAATTGGTGAGGGTTTCAATTCCAAACCCTAATGATCTTCCATATTTACAAATCATACCTAAGGATCTAAGAAACATTCATCCTTTCATTCCTTTTCTAATTTCATTAATATTGAATTTTCAAAATCAGACTTATGAATGGTTAGGCCTAGTAATTAGACAATAACCCTAGGGTACCTTTTCTAGGGTTTACAAATACAAAAACACTTTATCAAACCATAAATTACATAATATTTTCAACTTTCAATTCCCTAGTAGTAATCCAATCATACCTCAAGTTTTGAAAGGGTAGCTCTAACCTGATTATTATTTCTTCCTTGTCTTAACATTCTAGCATTTGTAATTCTTGCAATGATATTTAGAGACACGTAAATGTAATAGTTGTATTGATTTGCAATAAATTTAAAAAAAAAAATTATTCTTAGTCCTTCGCTTAAGCAACATCTTAGCATCCCTCTTTGAAATTCCAAAAATGTCTTGACATTATTCCTATAATTGGAATACAAATCCATCTAGAACTTATATCATATTATCTAGGCGACACGATCTTGAGTCCTTGAACTTGAGAGAGTTGGATTCATATCAATTAGGTTGGACCTTTTATAGAGAATTTCGACTAGGTCCTATTTATATATGTAAAGGAGTTCATCAATCATAAAAAAAAGGTCAATTTGTTCAACAAAATCACTGACACACAAGCTTAGAATTTCTCCAAAGATAATATCAAAATTATGATCTATTGTAGAAGATATTCTATATTATATTCACCATTTCATCTACCATAGATTGGATGATGGGATGCCATAGCCACAAATATTTTATTCATATAATCGGACTTAGCCTTTAGCACAATGGGAAAATTGTAACTTAGCTTAATTGGGCCATATTTTTAGAGTAGAGTCTCTTCATTATACATGGATCCATCGAACTTTGAAATTTCATAGTAAATAAAGTCATATATTATACATGGAAACTTTCATACCAATGCACAAATAATAGGAAATATAAGGAGGCTCGGATGGTAGAGGATCACTAGAGATCATGCTCAAAACTATAGAACTCACACAGATGTAATATCAAGAATTGAACTCAACCCTACACTAGGGGCTTGATCCCTTTAAATAAATAGCCTCAGTCTCATCATTTTAATTTCATTACAAAGCTCCAATTATTAATCAATACCTTCATAATTAACTATCATTTTTTTGGCCTTAATGCTCAGAGATGAAGTTTCATCAATCAATCACATGGTTCATATGCTTAACAGAGAAAATATGGCATAGGTACACACACAAATATATGCAATTTTTCATAGATGATGGGTACCAAAGGAGCTCGCATAACATACCTCTCTAAATTTATATCAATTTTCATACCTTTTGAGACATTTCCAGAGAGATTCATAGCCTCAATTTTGTATAGGTGACTTTGATACTACTACTCGAATTATCCTTAGGGGGTTTGGATTTCGCATAGGAGATAGGAGTAGAGAAGAATAAAAAACACTTCTTCAAACCTTCGTGAACAATATTAAATGGATATCCAGTCTTATTTTAATAAATATACATTTTTTGGTCCTTATTACAAGGTTTAGAGGCTCAGATTATTATATTCTTCAAAAAAGTGCTTCTCCACAGACCTTCTTCATATATTATGATAATTTGATTTGGATTACACCCATTTGTAGCCATAGAATGAGAATTTCATAGATATATATAAAATATAATATAGGATGTATTCAGCTCGCTTATCCATAGTGCCTCAGGAAAATCCATTTGACACAAAGATCATGTGCCTTAGGGAGGCTTGCATACAATATCATAGAGAGTCTTGCTTGATGCCATATATTTTTTCCATAAGTAACTTCTCCTTCCATATTGGTTTTATTGAGAGTAGAACATGACATATTAAGCCTTCCAAAGGAGCTCATATAGGCCAAATAGAGAGAAACGAAACCTACTTAACAAAAAGATACTCAGCCTTCTTGAGGTTACAGTGAAGGAGGACTTGGATGATTTTTATCTTAATTTTCTCAATGGACCTGACTATGATACCATGTTGATTTTATATTGTACACAAACTAGAAGCATTTCCTTCAACAAATAACTACTTTATATGATTAGTTAGCATTAATTAAATACACATTATCCCAAATGATTAAGCAGTTATATAGAATAAAAATAAACAATAATCACATTAAAAAGAGTGGTAAGGATAATAGTGCAACAATGAGACAAGAGACACAAAAATAAGGTCCAAGGCCAGTGCAAAACCCAATAAGGGGGAAAAGCTAGAAATATTTCCTTATGAGATAATATTAAGTTCATCAATATAGAGTATCAAGAAAGATCTGGCTAGCAATGAGTCCTCCCATAAGTGACAATAGTTCCTCATAAATTTGGCCTCCAAATCCTCTTCCTTCACTAGAACATAGATCTTATGAGGAAAATCGTATGCCCAAATGAGGAGAAACTATATCCTATATATAGTCATCAAAAGGGGGTCGAATGGATGCCTCTAAGGGGCCCAATCGACTTGAACAGAAGGGAGGCCAACTTGAAAAATTTTGGAGGCAAAAATATAAATATAAATATAAATTTTACAATTTCTTACTTTTATTTTCATTGATGGAAATACTGACCATGGCTATAATTTTCAACATAAACCAGAAAGGATATTTTTTGTTCGTAGGGTACCTTGGTCCTATTCTTCTTTAAAGAATGACCTAAGGAAAAAAAATTCCTACGATTGAGAAGAACATTTATATGGCTAAATTATATTGAATCCTTATGTTGTTTAACTTCCCGGACACTCTCAAAATTGTAACTCAAATATCTTTATAGTTTTTTAAGGTTATGAAAATGGTATCTTCTTAAAGCTAGGCTTATGCATTCCAAGTGGATATTCAATTCATCAAGGTAATCCCACTCTAACCTATTAGTAAATTTGAAACTAAAGTGGCACAAGAATTTTTCCTGCACATTATTTCTCAATTTCCATAGGAATTTTTCTTGCACATTATCCCTCAATGTTTGTTCCTATGAGATTAGGAACAACTGAAGGGACCAAAATGCAGTGACTAAATGAAAAAAAATAAAAAATATAGTGGAATAATAATTTTTCTTGCACATGATTCATCAACATTTGTTCCTATGAGATTAGGAACAACCCAAGGGATAAAAAAGCAATGATCTCTTCTCTTTTATTCTCTCTTCCATGTGTGTTACATGTATCTCTCCAAATAGTATTGGCTTAGTGTCTACATTTTTCGGTAAAACATCTATACAATTCACTAGATTACAACATTGGTTCCATTTTCAGTAGTATCAGAATATGAGTCGATCTAATAATGCACACATAAATGTTGAGTTTTACGAGAAAGATGGGAAATAAATATCAATAATTTCCTGAAGAGATATGCACACAAAAATTGACTATGATTGGTAGAAGCAATATTATAAATTTTCATTGAAATCCATGAAAAAATCATCGAAACAATCCCCATATAATTAAATAAATGAATTGAACAAGCATCTGATGTGATAACTCAGTAGTGATGAATGATTAATGTTGAATATTATCAAGGGGGGGTGAAAAAAATTGTATAAGTGAAATGAAAAGATACTTAAATATTACTACGAGAATTAGGAAGCCAAAGCCTATACCTATGTCGAACAAATCAAAGAAAAGTTATACACTAACTTCCATGAGATATTTTTCTAAACTATACCTTCTTTACTGCATAAATTCCTCGTAGACAATGGCATTGGGAATATAGTCGAATACCAAGCCTCATTACATGAATAATTGAATTCCAATCAATAAGAGAGACAAGTTGACTCGGAGCAATTCTTAGAAGCTCGTTGTAAAGAAACAAAAAAATCATGGGATTGTTTCTTAAGTAAATAATGATGTTCATGCTCTACCCCATCACTAACCAAAAGTGAGTTGAGGAAAATCATGGAGGGGTAATCATTCGTGAGATATTGTAATCTAGGTAAAATCACACATAGTTACCAATAGTAAGGACAACAAGAATTCACATAGCAAAGCACATAAGTAATTGAGAAGAGAAGATACACAAGTGGTGGAGAACCAACAAAAGCACACTTGTATTATATATATATAAGGAAAATGGAACTGATACATTTATACATTCATTGATATTTATACCATGTCGAGACAATTACAGTAGTTTAACTTTCTGACCAGGCTTAACTTAATTTGACTTAGTCATTGACTCAATAAGGTTGTCATCTGACTTACAATATGCTTTTCTGACTTGATTGGGCTAGTTAAGTAAGTCGACTAGCCCCTTTAACATCTTCCCCACACTCAAAGCCTTCGTTGTCTCGCAGAAGGGGAGATTTGGAGTGATACAAAAAAATTTAATGAAAATTTTTTACATCCTAGATCATTATGAATTATACAGATATATGGTCACTTGTTGTCTATTTTAGAGCTTCATAAAATATTACAAAATTAATTACAATATAAGATAGAAAATAAAATATATATTAAATGCATAATTTCTCATGAAACTTGTGGTTATTCAAAAGGTACTTCTATATGGTTGGTCCATGCTTCATGGATTGGATCTTTCAAATGTTGTGTTACTTGATTGAATTCAACTTCATGGGATGGTTGTTCTGAAGTCATGGCACATGTTGAAACACTATGTTAAAAGAATGGATGGGTGGGACGTGATATTTATATAGGTTAAGATTGACATGGTGGCGGTGGCGTTATTCCCAAGAAGGTAGTTTGATATATGAAAGGGGAAAGCAGTCGAATATGATCTTCAAATATCAACCATTATCATACTACTAGTCTCACTTGTGCATCTAATTCCTTGAGTTTTGCTAGATATTGAACTCTCCCTTCCAATGAGTTCTCTTATGATATCATTTTGTTGAGAGGTCACCCATATTCCAACTATTGCGCCTGATTGAGAATCCCTTGTAAAAAATTTTAAGCATGAGTTACTTATCTTTGAGATTTCTTCCCCTCTCTGAGCCATTGGCGCTCCTCCTACATCAATTGGGCTTGAAATTTCCTTTCATGTTCATTTTTTTGTTATCTAATTCTAGTTTTTCTCTTGGATCCATGAATTCCCTAGAGGATAGGTCATGAATAAGAATCTCTTGCATTCTTATGCGGCCATGAGTTTATGCTAGACAAGTAGGCCAATTGTGCAAAGTGGTAATCAGGGAGGCTCCTCTATCAAGTGTGTGTTCCAGTGCTTGTTTGGCTACCAGAAATTCTTGGTGAGCTTTCTAAATTACCTATAACAATTGTTGGTTTCCCAAAACTGCGTATTTGACTACAACTTAGTTATCTATATATTAAGTTTCTCGTTTTGGTCAATCACTTGATGTACTAATTGTTGAAGAGCAACAAGATAGTCATCAACTTCAGTTGGAATGTGAACATTTGATTTTTTTGTTTCTTGATGTTGAAAATATAATGAAATATCCCTTTCTTGTTCCTCTTTTCATTGAAGTTTATTAGTGTATTTTTTCCTCTTTTTCATTGAAGTTTAATAGTGTATTTTTTCCTCTTTTTCGTACTCAATTTTCCTACTTTTATATAATGTTCCAAAAATTCAAATAATTTCATGTCACTAGCAAGCCTTAAGTCATATTAATTACTTAGAATATAAATGAATTCCTTCTTGACTTGAGTCAATAGTGTACATGTTGAATTCGGTTTAATTCTTGAGGTGTTGGCAAGGTCGAATCAGTTACTGGTATGTCAGTCAAAGTCGGCTCAATTGATGGCGCTTGTTGTTGATTTGTTGGCGTGGTTGATGTATATTGTAGCTACACATTGTCGCTTCTAACTGTGTCATCCGACTAAGTACGTTTCGATAATTTTTTTGTTAGCCTCATTGATCTAACAAGGTCTAATCCAACTGTTGTTTCTCCTCTTCAACATGTGCAGAGATATAGGGGGTTAATCTTCAGCTAAATCACTCTCAAGAATTTGACTCTTTTGTTGAGTACTCGTACATGTATGCATCTGATTTTGAGCCTATGTAGAGCTGCCGTTTTGTATTGAAATATGAACTGAAGTGGATTCTTGAACCTCTTTCATATTTTTTTTTGTACATTTTCAATGAAGACATCTTTAGAATATCCAAATTCTTGTAATAATTCTACTTCAATAGTTGAACTTGAGACTTTTGTCTTCCTAGGATTTTTGACTACTTTTCCCTTTACCTTAGCTAATTCCAACAATTTTTGGATGACTAAATCGAGTTTTTGGATGTCGTAGATCATTGGCTTGTGTTTTTTTATTGTGCAGGTTCTAATTATAGTGACCAGAGCTAGGATTTGAGCATTCAAGCCAAGAGAGGAGTGAAGAATACGATGGATTATAGGTAGGGCTCATCCTGTTTCTATGGTTTCTTGATTCAAATATATGAAAATACCTCCTCCCACTGAACCCCTATTGATAAAGTTGAAGTTTTCTTCGGAATTTGTGACTCCTTACGACTGGATTTCTTAGTTGATTATGCTAAAGGAGTTGACAAATCAACCTTAAAAGGTTGAAAATATAGTGAAACCTCTCTTTCCTCTTCATACTCCACATTAGGGACCAGGGTAATGATATCTCTAGATGGATGGAGGATCCCAAAATGAATTGGAATCAAATTATTGGACTGTCGATGAAATTCTTCAAATATTTTCTCAATTAAGGGAAAATAGGGTAGCTCTTGAGGGTCTACCTTTGTTGTGTTATTGTAGCAGACTTTAGTAACATCCAAACATAATTATATGTGTAAAGTGGATGATAATTCATGACAAACATGTTGTGGAACCCTCCATTTGTTTGAATATTCTGTGATGTTTAATAACCAATTTCTAAATAGCTCCTTCGAGCCCAAATATTGGGGTTTCCCCGACCATCCATGTGAGAAAATTTTAAAAATTTCCATCATTGGATTATTCTTCTTAGTGAAGTCGGTCTCTCTAATGGGTGGAATAAACTTCATAGCTAACCAAATAAGAAGGGAGGGAAAATGAATGTATTTACCATATTTTTGGAACTTTTGGCAATTGGTCTTGATCAGATCAACAACATGCTCTGCCAAATTGTATGTTTTCTCATGACTTCGTTATCTCTCAAATTTCTTCCAAAATTGTTAATTTGACTTATAAATATCTATTAGTAGGTGTGAGACAAAGATCCACAATCATGCAATTCCATTTAACCAATGTATTCTAGACTCGTCCAATTACTAGTCCCCTTGAATTCTTGTTTTTTGTCCCTCCAGTGAATTATTTAATCCACTTGTTACAGTCGACTATGTTATGAAACTTCTCACCTTTAAATGGGAGTCCAGTAATCATATGAATTTCAGTCTCAAAGATTGGCATAAGTTTTGTAAGCCATAATTTCCAATTATGATATCAACTGACCAAAAAATATATTTCTTCCTCCTTCATGCCCTACATGTCTGTGACCAGTGGGGCACTAAGAATATCATGAATTCTGGATTTTCGTAATAGCTATGACTGCTTCATTTATTATAATTTTCTCCCATTAAAGTAATGACTCATTGTGTTTCTCCCAAAGCATCTCATTCATCACTCCCTGCTTGATATGATGCAGTCTTACTTCGAGCTTTGTTTTTCCCGAGAGGTCAAATCTAGCCTTCGTTCTTGGCTCCACTATGATATCCTCATCTTTGAAGTGAAATTTACCCTTTAGAATTGTGAAATCACCTTGAAACTCTTCAGTTCTAAGATAATCTAACAACTAACAATAAAAAATGATAAGGCTCAGAATGTCTATTATATCATTACAATCGCAATTAGCACTTAGAGAAATCTCTGGAAAAATTTTGGATGTATTCAATTTATCATTTGTTTTTATGGAATTTGAATTAAAGGAACCATAATTTTCGCTCTCTACCTCCTCCATCACTTGTCTCGTCAAATCATGGTTGATTTTTCAACATCACTTAGCGTGTGCATCCCACATGTATTCCACCCGCTTTGCAGAACATTAAATGATTTCATTATGATTCAAAGTTGAAGGATGACATGCCTCTGAAAACGATGGTAGTCATTGGGTATGTGGTGTGTCATGAATAGGTTGTTGCATTCAATTACCTTGATTTTTAAATTTTATTTTTTGTCTATTAGGACCTATCCTATCAAACTTGTGCGAATGGTTTTTATTCTAACTTATTTTATGATACTGCTTTCTAACATGGTTGATACTCTTCTCCCATTCACTTATCCTATCAAAGTGTTCATTATGGCCATGTTTTGTTGATTGGGTTTTTCTTTTTTCAGATCGACTTTTTCCTTGTTCTTTGAATCTGCTTGTTGAGTCAGTTCTTTTATTATAATGATCTCTTAATCTTTCTCATCATTCTTGTCTTCTTTCATCCTTAAACTAGTGTTGATCCATATTCTTTTGAGATATGTTATTTAAGAGGTTGCACATATATGTTTCTTGCTCCATGTTTCTATCATATCTTCCTGGTTAATTTGTGATTCCTCTCTTTAATGGTTCTCCAACTGGTATTTCAGTTACTTTATTTCTAATTTATAATTGTCTTTTGTTATAAACTTACTAAATTTTGATTAGAAAAAGAGAATTACTACTTTTACAAATAATTTGGTCAGTTAGCCTGCCACAAGGGGGCTTCAGGCTGACCCATGTCCCTGGTGCCTCAAAAAGGTTTTCACCAAGAACATGTCAATGATGTTAAGAGATGTACTTCTTAATTCAGGCACCATTAACAAGTGCCCTTTTAATGACTTCAGTTGTACAATTCCTGAAGCGTGAATATCTTCTATAGCAAAGGGTCCCAACCATGTAATTTATAATTTCTCAGTTTCCACTTTACTCAACTATCAAATAATAGTACAAAATCATCGAATTTTAAGTTTTCTTTTGCATATTTCTATTGTATCATGCCTTTTGTTGGTATTTGTTGTCTTTTTGATGATGGAATGTGTGAATTCGGTCATTTTATAAATGTTGTAGTTGTTGACTCTTGTTCCTTTTTCATTTTTGTGTTATATTTCAATAAAATCGATAGGTTTACTACATTTACTAAGCATTGAAGTGGGACGACTACTTCCTCACCTTAAACCAAATTAAAAGGAGTCGATATAGTCGACTGTTTGTAAGTTGTGTGATATGCCTAGAGAATGGTTGGTACTTTATCATCCCAATCATCTATGTCTAGGTTAAAAAATTTTGTTATCCCTTTATGTAATGTTTTATTTAATGATTCCATGGTGCCATTTTCTTGTGGATGGTAAGTAGTGGTCTTCTTATTTTCTGTTATCACTTAGAGAAAACCCTAGCAGTGGGAAAAACTCTAAGGTAACCTCTAACCAGTATTTTGAAAGGAGATTTATCCGTTCGAATTCAAAGTCAGGATCCCTTCTATAACTCATTCAAATGTGACTAGTTATGTATCTAAAATAATGGCTAGGTCTGTTGTACAAGGTTTCGAAAATGTGGTAGGGTTTGATAGAATTCCATTGGGCATGGAGTCAAATATTTGGATTAACAAGGAAAGAAACCAAAACTCTCAAAGAATCAGGTTAGTTGAGATAATTTTAGATCTTAAATTGATGAGATGAAATATAGAATATGAAGGAAACAACATACTTATAAGAGCATCACAAGGATGAATTCTACAAACATAAGTCAAAAAGATATAAATGACCGAAAATATAAACAAAGCACAATACTTATGCATTTTCTTCACTCACTCGTATTAGTCATAGAAGAGCATACATATGACAACGTAGGAAAGAAAACATAAAAAATAGAACACGGATCCGAAATTTACCAACACAAGAATCTTTGTTATAGAATCATGCTTTCTTCATTAAACTTTCATAAATATACAGTGCACACTGAGTATTCTGATAAAAAACCAACCCTTCACTATTATAAATACTTTTTCTTTATAGGAAAATTACAAACTAAAAGCATGTTTCTCATATGTTTTTAATTACAAATTTCTAAATAAAAAGAGTGTATATCAAATATATCAATATACTACATAAAATCAGAAATATTTTTATCTAATCTATAATAGTTTGCTAAAATACTGGCCAGAAATCATGGTAAAAAATCATTGACTGATATTCAACTTGATTTTATGGAATTTATGCCTCATCCCCATGCTAAAACTGGCATCTATTATGTTTCTCCTTCTTTTGGGATTTCCTTATCTGTCAGCATTGATAATCCACTGATACTCTTTCAAAACCAGATAAGGTCTTGGATCTCTCACAGGCTTATTTCCAGTGTGTTTATAAAAATCGATACAAAATTGCATTGACACTGAAACTGCCAGAGCTTATCGAAATTTTCATAGTGAAAATCACTGACACCGAAACTATCAACGCTCATCGAAATTTCACCCTGTAAAATCATTGACATGCTAATTACTGGCCTTTAGTCAAAATTCCATCTAAAAATTTCGTAATCAAAACTAAGCTGTGGAAATAACTAGTTGAGTGTGCTAGCTGCCTCCAGTAAAATATCTACATTAGTTTTTCTTGGTTTTTTAGTTCTCTGGGCCTCTGTAGCAACCCCTTTCCTTGATCCTTTGGTCTTCTTGGTATTATTTGAGCTTGTAGACTCCTCACTGTTTATAATTAAGTCCTTCTGAGGGGTTTTGTCTACATTAATGACTTCCTTTGCCAATTCTGGGTTCTGCTTCGGTTTGATGTTCAATATCATCTTATTTCAGGGTCTTTTGCATGATCTCTTTCCACCTTTGAACTTTTTTTCTAAGGTGGGTTCTTTTTCAAATTGTGTCTTCTATGTTTCGGGCTCAATCATTTTTCCCTTTCCCTTGTTTGTTTGTTTGTTGGTTTCTGCTTCTACGGGTATGGGTACAGTGGGAGAAGGGGCATCCTTTGTTTTTCTCAGCCTATAACTCCTTCTGGTATAAACCTTGGGTAATTCGGGAACTAAAGGAGGAACTGGTTCCAAATTTTGTTGACTCCTTTTTTGTACATATGAGGTTCCCTATTCTAGGTTTTTGGGATTCTTGACTTTCCTTTTGCTCCCTTTCTTTCTACCCATTTTTGGTTTTAAAATTTGAAGTTCAAACCATCCCCAAAAAAAAAATGTTCCCAGGTCCTCTTGATTTTTGTCAAATGGATTTAAATTAACATCTTAATCAGACCTTTATGATATATGAAATGGGCAGATGCATTTAGTATTGCCTTAACCCTGGTAGACATACGCTTCAGACTCTCGAACAAAAAATAGGGAGTGTTTATCCTTATCCGGCATGTTATGGGAGCTAGGAATAGGAAATGGTAGAGATTCACCTGATTGTAGCATCCATCACATGTGAAGTAATATTGGGTAATCCATAGGAGAAAATTGCACTCGTCCTTCAATCAAGACCTCTAAACTCATGAACTCCAACTCATCTCCTTAAATGCATCCTTCAAGAAAAATTGTGCATCAATTCCAGCCAAAACATGACTTTTAAAATCTCTTTCTCCATCTACAGGTAGGCTCGTGACTTTAGCAATTAAATACTCAGTGACAGGAAATGATATTCCCACAAGAATAACCTCATGACCATCAAAATCCTCTGCAAAATATTTGGAAAATCCATCATGATAGCCTACACAACGACATAAATTTTTTTCCCAACCTGCTTCCTAAAAACGTTGCTAAATATTTGGATAAAATTCAAGAAAGTTGGGTACTTTAGGCTTTCCTCTATGTAATTTTCCGCTCCTTCCTATAGTTCTCATCGTCAAACAGTAACTCCAGCAGCAGGATTCCGATTCAATCTGGGGTTTCCGGGAAAACTTAACAACATGTCCTCTTTTGGCATAAAAATACAACGGCTAAATTATGCATTATACGGGTCTTACCATATCGAGTAAAGTATTTCATGGCTTGGAAACCAATACATCATATAATGAACTTACAAGTGATTTAAAAAAATATTAACGTGTAATCATTATGTTTTAATCGAACATTACCTCGCGACGGTGGAGCTCAGAAATGAATCACGTGCCCTCGCTATATGACTCATCAACGCTCACTTAATAAATGATTGTTCATCTGCTAATGTGTACTCTGTCAGCGCATTATTTTGACATAAGAAAAAAAAATTGAATTTCTCTCTTTGGAGATGATACTCCATTTGCTATATTTTTACACATATGTTATGCTACTCTGAATTTCATCACATTTTTTATTTTCATAATTTACAATAATTTTGATATTCTATCTCTCAGCGTTTTAACCCTATTTATTAAAAATCGATGTTGACAATGAAACTATCAGGACTTTAAAAATTATTGACTAAAATTGTGATAACATGTTCAATCATGAAGTACTGCATCAACATCTAGATCGTAGCATTTACAAAACGATTTCCCTTGTCATTGATGATGATTATAGGATAGCTAAATCAGGGTAGTATGCTTTCATAAATAAACTTTTTCTGTACTCCCTTTTTACAAGATTCAATTGGTTCTGCTTTCACCCACTTCGTTAAATATTCCACTGTTGTTATAATATACTTTTCTCCTCATAATTTATCTCTTTTGGGAAAGGTGACCAACAAAGTTAATTTCCCAATTCTCAAAGGGTAACAACGGAACAATAAAATGTAATGGCATGTGGTGTTTAGTTAATGGTCACTTGGACCTTTTCCATATATCACACTTTTGTACTTGTATTCGATAGTATCAAAATAATGTAGGCTGACATAATCCAGCTTGCAAAATAATTTTTGTGGTCGTGTTTCCTTCATGGTTTCCTCCAACTCCTCATTTATGTGCTTAATTGATAACCTCTTCCCTTTCGTGCTCCAAAACACATCGCCAAAGTACCTCGTCAATGACAAGTTTATATAATTGACCATTTATCAATGTAAATGGTGCTGCTTTATGGAAATAATGTTTTTCTTTTTTTAGGACTCGTCCATTAGGTGCCTTTCCTATATGTAAGAATTTTTCAATATCGATGATCTATGCATGGATTGCTTCAACTCTAAATAAATGTGCATCTAGGAGGTTGTCTTCAATATATGTCAGTTCTTCTCCAAATTCCAGTCAAGATAAGTGGTAAGGTTTGTCATTATTCTTACCAAGTCAAACAATGGCTTCTAATTTGAATTCTTGGAATAACAGTAAACATTGACAAATGAATTCTTGATGTGCCATTTTATTACCAAGATAATTCAACGCTTGATGACCAGTTTAGAATATAAATGGATTTTCAAGGAGGTAATGTCAGAAATTTTGCAATGAAAAGATCATGGGTAAAGATTCTCTCTTAGTCATAAAATAGTTCCTTTCATAGTTGTTAAGTTTCCAATTTTCATACACATTGGGATGATAAATCGACTCATCATTTGGTTTTTCCAGGACTTCATTTACTTCCACATTTTAGGTGTCGATGTGTACATAGAACTATTTTGACCAGTCGGGGAACTTAAGTATGGGTGTTGTTATCACTCCCTCCGCTTCCCAAGGATGAGAAAGGAGATAGAAGGACGTAACCTCAAACCAATCTTTAGATTTGGTAGCTAGCCCTACCAAACCAGAGAGGGATCTCTCGGTATCAATTTCACAGTCAATGAAGTGGATAGGAAGTGTCAGTCTAGGAACTAGGTCAAGGTTTCAAGGTCAAGTTTCAAATGACCAGCTATAGAGATGAAAATGAGGCTGGGTAGGTATGCCTATAAATGTATTTAGATTGTCATTGTGGTATAGGTTTGAGAAAGGAAGAATAAGAATTAGAATATGACTATGAGTTCATTCATTAGAATAAATAGAACATATACATAATAATGTCATTAAAACAAAGCACAAAAACTATGAATTCTTCTTTAAAAACTCATGAGATCATCATATGAAAGCATACATGTGATTGCAAGGAAACATAAAAATTCATTTTTATGGTAAAACTGAGAAGAAAAATGCCAATAATCATACCACTATAGTCCCAAAATTATATTTGCAACATGCATTTGATATCATTGTAAAAAGATGTGCATAAGCTCCACACTGTAATTATCAACTATCCAACCTCTACAATGACTTCAGTTGGAGTACATATAGAAATAGAGAAGATTCTATCACTATGGGTCGAAACCTGATCCACAACACTTCATTAATGCACCTAATGAGACATCACCTAGTTTTTAGGGAAGTTAGAAACAATCTCCCCTATTTTAGCTAACAAGTAGGAGCCTTGGTCTTTTTCATTAAATACAAGATCATTTAACAAGGAGGAGCATTAGTAGACTCATTAACTATGAAAACATCTCATGAGATAGCAGTAACCTCGATCCTTTTGACCTTTTTACTACCACCTATCCAGAAAAACCTTTACCACATCAGCGCAACGTGCAAACACAGAACCGTAGCGTGCTCAGGAAAAAGCGTAGCGTGACCTTGGAAGGGGTTTTTTAGGTGGCTTTTGTGCATCTTCAAGATGAAATAATGGTTGGAGAAGATGGCCCTGGCTGTCTAATAGCCTCTAGGACCTTTAAAATTTCAAAAATCCACCTCCATGGCATCTAAAAATTCATTTCCCCAAGACTACTCCAGAAGCGCAACATCAGATCAAAAAAGGAGGCAAAAACATGAAATTTGGTATATTTTTTGGCTTGATCTTGAAAATGATGAGCTGGAATACAAAACCAAGAGCATATATATGATGTAGTTATCAAATTATATCGATCCATGTAATACTAACCCCATTTGGAGCCTCCTATAAGAAGCGTAGTGTGGCCATGTTGCGCTTCTGTACATCCAAAATTGCCAAAATTTCCAAAAATCCAAAAAAATACAAAAACTGCTCAAAATTTTTTGAAACTTCATTCTTAGTGTCCTTGAATGATGACCTAGACAAATACAAATGCTTAATACAACAAATCCAAGTTATCCTTCTTCTTTAGCTTGATTAGGGTTTTCTTAAGCATTTTCTTCATATTCCTAACCCTGATTTGAGAAACCTTGTTTCTTGTGCACTAGTGCCTTGCCATGTGCCTCTGGAGGTTGATGGTCTTGTTGGCCTTCTTCAAGAGCATCTCTAGGCATTCATTAACCATTCCAAGCCAAAATTATTTGTCTTGTTCAATCTCAACTGCAATCATGTCATCAAAATCCTGTTGACCTAAGGGAGAAGATGGCTCACTTTCTTGCTCTTTCTGCCTTGATAATCCTCTTGTCCTTGGCCTCCTTGGCTTCATCTGCACATCTTTATCCTCAATTTGATCAACATAAATCACTGCCTTACCTTTATCATCCTCTGCCACCAAATATGCCTTAGGTTTTCTCAATAAAAGTTGGTTTACTTTAAGCTGTCTATTCACCTGCTGCAAAAATGCAATCATGAAATTTTCCTTTGAGAGATTAACCTTAACCTCTCTTATTTTTTCTTCTTTATTCTTTATTACCTACTCAAGTGACTTGAGTGTCTCATTCTCTTCCATGTCATCCTCTAAATATGCCTGCTCATCATCATGCAAGGGTGCATCATGCTAGTGTTCTGAAGGAGAAAACACTTGTCTTTTCCCTTTGCTGTCAGTTTTGGTAACCTCTGCCCTAGGTGACTGTGAATTTTTTTTGTTTGAGAAGCCAAACTCTTGTGGCTTCGGTGATTCCAATGGTGTACTATGGCTGCTAGGTTAACTAGTAGCAGGTGTTATACAAAATTTTAATCTATGGATAAACTAAATTCCCTGAGTGTGGTGTTCCTTCACTCAGAACAACAGAGGAAAGACAACTACTATTTTCTCTAAAAAAAGAAAATATACAGAAATGAGAAAGATCTTATTTATGATTATTTCGCTCTCCTTATCCTTCAGTCGTTGTTGTTTTTTCTCTCAATCCAACTCAAGCCGCTAGATCGATTCCTGCAAACACAAACAGAGAACAACAAACAACATGAAATATACAAATATCTACTTACCTTAATCTAATCAAACTAATTAGATCTGAAATAAATACATAATCAAGAATAAATTTCACAAGATATAGAGACATATGTATGGGAAAATGAACATATATCTTTATTAAAGAGTAGGAGGATAAGATTACAACCAATGGATCGATTTGTCGTCAACTTGCTCTAACTTCATTCCAACCTCATCACATCCAGCATCATCTCAAAAACATATCCGTACTTTCACTGTCTTATCAAATGAGAATCAAACAACATAAATTTGCACAAAATTCTTCTTCCCTAGTACTAGGATGAGTGTTCAATTTATAGGGAAACTGATGGTAGTTTCTCAATGAATGACTTTCTAATAATAGTCAAGACATGTTTCCAAGTTCAAAGGTGTTAGAAGGACACTTGTATTCAAAGTATGACACCTATGGACTCTTCTATAAGGCACTGGCGATGTAGAGATTCCCAAAGCAATGAGAATTTCACTCCCAGGTGACCCACGCACTCTTGAATGTTGGGAAGTGCATTGCAGTGCACCCTTGCATGGAGGAATTGGCACTGCAACATAGTTATTCCCTTGCATATGAGCCATTAGGGGAAGTTTGAGGTCCAAAATGGGCTTCCTAAGGAAATTATAAAATAATAGTGGAAATAATAAAATAAGATTTGATGACATCATCAAATTTTAGAGGGAAAAAGGAAAAAATTACTTTTTCAACTCATATTTTCAACTTATCTCCTAGATTGTTTACTCAAATTTTGATCGAGATTATTTTTTGGATGCAAAATTTAATTCCTCATCCAAGGATTACCCATGTTGCATACTTTCGATAGACCCTGCTACATGAAAAATGAGAAATACATTAAAAACGTAATTTCAATCACGTTTTTTCATGTTTTTCTCATTTTTCACATAGTAGGGCCCATCGAAAGTATGCAACATGGGTACTCCTTGAATGAGGGATTAAATTTTTCATCCAACGAGTATTCCCACTCGAAATTTGAGAAAAAAATTTGGGAGATAAGTTGAAAATACGAGTTGAAAAAGTAGTTTTATTATTTTATTATTTTTTAATCTTTTTACCCTTTTACTTAAAAAGGTGAATCATCCCCCATGGTTGACATCATCATCTTGAATCCTATTAGTTCTTATAAATTTTATTTTGGTTGTACATTTTTCTTAGGATGCCCATTTTAGACCTCAAAATTCCCCTAATGGTTGGTCAGTCAGTGGGTCATATAATATATACTTAAAACCTTGGAAATCTCACAACAGAAGCCATGAATGTAATGTCTTCACTTAGGGAATATAGCAACCGAAATATAAGGGGATGATAGACCTTATTCATTGGTCTTGGGGAGGATGTCCTGTTTGACCAGGTCTTGGGGGATGATGCCCAAATTGACCTATAACAGCTGCCCCCTAAAGTATGAAGTCAAAATAATAATAGTATTTGGATGAGATGATTTATGATGTGATGAGTAGGAATTGAAGCGAACAATGACCTGCATCAATAGTACAATACATTACATCATGATATTTTCATCTTGATCACAAATTTCTGAGGGAGGCATTCCCATGCTCAGCACATAAACTATTTATAACATGTACATAATTCAGAAAGTCATCTACATTTTAATTTTTCCCAATATAGACATGCCTACAGATATAGGCCCATGTTTAGATGATGATCTGTATGTAAATCCATTGTACATATGATGTGTACAACAATCTTGAAATCGCATCCCGGATGGATGAAACTAGATCCAGGTTCTTCTTATCTCATTCACTTGATCGTTCAGGTACAAGTCTAACCATGCGAATATATGATTTGAAGTCGAACATGGGAAGACATCGTCTGATTACCATCCAATAATGTGAGTTGTTAACAGACGCGAGAAAACCACCATTGATGTTAATGGCTCTCAAGGTAATACAATACAATTTACAAGGCGTGAATAGATGATTTGATGTCGAACGCCAAACAAAAACTTTCAGTCAAATGTTCGGAAGCGAGAAAATTGTTGATGATGTAACAAGCCTCAGGGTACTGGAAGATGTTTCTAACTAAACTTCCTAGATGATGAGATGATGTCAATAGGAAGAAAATTTGTCGTGAAACGAGAGTTACTATTTCAGAGACAAAATGTGACTTGATATAGCAATGTTCAAGGATGACTGTCATGAAAATGAAGGTTTACGAGTATTGCAGAAGGATGAGGATTTACTGGGTGACTTCTCTTGAACATATCGACGACACTGAGATGAGTAGGCATCATTGACCCACAACTGAAGTGATGATATGATGAACTATAGGTGTGATGAATCGTAAAGAATATTACCCAACCCAAAGGTCACGATGATGGAGTGAAAGTGTCATTTTCAAGAGAGACTTGCTACCATAAAGTGTTCTATTCTTTTTCCCAAATTTTCCTCGGTCATTTGTCCACCAGTACCTCTTTATTTTTTAACAATCTTGAGGAGGGTAGCATATGCTTGATCTATAATTTACCCTTCGAGCGAATCCATCACTATTTAATAATTTAACGAGTCTAGCGATAAATGAAACTCGATCTTGCCATGATCAAAAATTCTGTCACTATTTTACGTTTTAACGAGTCTAACGACAGTCAAAACTTGGTCCTTTTCCATGTTTAGAGAGTTTGAAAAAGAGGACAAAAGAAAACTCCATGAGTCCTTTTTCATAAATTTGTCGCTTAGGTCCGAAAAAGTGTAAAATGATACTTGAGAAAACCTCTTAGCCATGTTCGAATAATGTTTTCCTTTTTCGTAAATAATCTATCTTAGCCCGGAAAAGGGTTAAACTTATACTGAGTAGATGTCGTTTCATTTACTTTTACGAGCTCGAAAAGGCAAGTGCTCGACAATATTTTCAAATTATCAGAGCCTGAAAAGAGCTAAAATAAGACTCCAGGGGGTTCCTTTTTCATAGTTATCGAAGCTCGAAAAAGAGATAATAGTGCGCTTCGAATCCTTTTTCATTTTTATCAAAGCTCGAAAAAGAAGGATAAAAGTATGCTTTGTGGTCAAATCATTCTTGAATAAATGTGCACGACTAATCTCGTTGTATCAGCTGTAAAACATGTTCAGAAAACCATCAAATGGATTAAAAATACATGTTTCATAGCAAAAATGAATAAAAACCATAGTCATAGCATTAAATATGATTTAAAATAATCAAATTGACTAATTAAAAGAGTTTTTACCATTCATTTTTACCATTCCAAAGTTACCATTTGAAAATTAGGAGCTCTGAACTAGTTTCCCCCCCCAACTTCAATGGTTGATTGCGACAATTCCTGTGGATGATTTCCCTTTCCGTTCGATCCAGGTTGGAGCTATGAACCTTCTCTTTATTTTAGTATCATTTATTGTGCATTTCATGGTAAATTTTTAGGGTTTTAAGCCCCTTAGGGTAAATATACTATGTTCAGAGGGAAACACACCCTTGAAAGTTGAAAGTTGCATTGTAGTGCACTGAAATTGAAGGCTAGATGCACTGCAATGCTCTGTCCCTTGACCTAGGGTGCATTGGGTGCAATTCTCTTCTTTTTTTCTTGCTGTGTGCCCAAAATTTCCCAAGCTTTTTGCATGAAATGAATCATAATGAAGCTTATGATTGTGTTTTAGGTATTCATTGGATGAAAATGACAATTATGTGGAGAGAAATAGAACATGAAGAACATAATATGATTTCCCTACATGATCTAGGTATAGTAAGAGCCCTCAGAGATTTCTAGTTGCTAAAATACTTCAGACTGTCAGGGATGAGGCAACAAATGGAACTACTGGAGTTCCTAGTTCATTCATGGGATCCGGTACTATATTATTTTCACATTGGGGACAAAGTGCTCCAAATAGTGGTGGAGGACATTTATTTCTCACTCGATTATCGAGGTGAGGTTCTCCCATTTCTCTTTCAGGATCTTCTCTTCAAGGAGAGATAGTGAGAGATTATATACTGTATCATTTCCATCTAGGCACTGAACGAAGAAAATATGGGAAAATAAATATCCGTGATGTGCGTGATCTACCTTTGAGTACCATCATGTTTACTATCACAACGCTTGTCGGTTCCACTATAGTACATGTTGAGCCTCAAAATTGTGCTTTCTTTCATCTTACTTTACCTCATTTTCCCTTGTCCATTGTTATCCTAGACCCAATTGATCAATGAATTTAGTTAAAATTACTTTTAGAATGATTAACATGACTGACTTGCTAAGTTTTGTGATTTTTGAGATTGTAATGCATTTTGACCGGAACTAGCTGCAGAATGCAGACATTCCATAGCTAACCAGCAATTCTGCAGTTGTCTTCACGTTTGGGTATGTTCCAGGTGGCCTCTCAAGAAAAACCGCATATGGGTATATTCCACGTCATGTCTACATTGTTCGTTGCTCACCATGAAGGAAAAACCGAATTCTAGATATGGTTTTGGTACGTGGGAACTCATTTAAGGAAGCAGATTTCTAATAGGACTGTCTTAGTCCAGATGTCCTTTTCCTTTTTACGCTGCCACTTTAAGAGTCCTAGTATGATTTCGATAAGGAAAGACAATGATCCCCGAATTGTTGCAAGTCTTGTTATGTAAATTTGTTATAAAAACACTTGGGAAACCGAGAGATAGGCTAGATTTTGCTCTAGATTTTGCTTAGATTTTGTGCTACATTTCTGAAGACGCAGATTGCTCTGTTCAAGTTATTTCTCCTTTAATGAAGAAGACAGTGTTGTTTTGAAAAGCGTTGAGTTGATTTGGTGTTAGATTTCGTCTGGTGGTAGAGGGCCCCTGCCTCCTGCACGGTTTTACTTGCGTAATTTAGATAAGTATCTTAGTTGCCTTTACGTTTTTGAAGTTTGAGTGCATAGTTAATTCCATAGCCACTATAGTTATACTCGTTCTAAAAACTCTTCCAAAAGATTATAATAATGAATGGGAAATGGCTATAGTGTTGTAGGATTTAATTGTAGTTTCTTTTGTTCACTATCACAGTTACATTTGTTCTAAACACTCTTCCAAAAGAAGAAACTCTTCCAAAAAATCCTTATGATGTCCAAAGCATGACTGTGATGATGAATGTTTTAGTTGTTTGTTTTCACTAAGTAACATAGTTGTTCTTGCTCTTAAAACGCTCTTCCAAAATATCATAATGATGGGTAGGAGACAGTTGTGATACCTTAGTTTTCAAATTGCTTTCAGTCTTTATGTTTGCATTTGCACTGAATTGAACAGTCAGGATTGTTCTAAGAAACTCTTCCAAAATACCAATCATGATGGACAAACAAACTGTATAATTCCATAGATTAATGCATGATAGCTTAGTTAGAATGCTCCGGAGTCTAATTGCATTTAACTCATGCTCTGTTATTTCGTTTTGAGTTTGATAATGACTTGTTAGTTCAGCACTGTTTTAGACTAGTGACATCTCAAGTTCAGTTTTTAGCTTAACTCATTGCATTTTCACTTCACATTTAGTTGTTGTCCACTACATATTAGATTACTTCAGTTGTTAGACTTAACCAAACAGCCTTCATTATTTACAAAACCTCTTCTTGTTCTAGATCTATAATTGATTCATAACCATATGAACAGAAGACAATATCATTCCAAGGCCTGAGGTACTTTTGCAATTTCCTTTATCATCTCACAAACAAACCTTTCCTCAAAAGACTAATTCAAGGAAATCTATAACCTTTGAGTGAAGTGTAGAGGTGTCAAACTAAATTGCAGAATCAAGTTAGGAGTTAGTCTTAGAGTAGAAGATCTTATGATGTCAATAATATTTTTCTCCAAACATGTTTCCACAAATCTTTAATCATGGATAAAATGTTGTCTCATTATAATCTGATTGTTTAGTTGTTTAGGACTTAGCTGACCATTTCTCAATCTCTTTCAATATACTTTTGATAAAAGAATTGGAAAAGTTAGGTTTATGTTTTGATTCATTTTCTAGAAGTCATTATCAAGCTTGGTATCCTACTTAGTCATAGTTTAAGTTTGATTTTGTCTCAGTATTTGCATTTGCATTTGTCATTTGTCATCAACCAATTAGGCTTCACTCTATTTTCAATCATTAGCTTCTTTCCACTAGCTTTCTAGTCATTTTCCTTGTGAACATAAAACCACCAAAAAGACCAAAAACATCATAAATCATCACAAAAGACCAAAAACATCATAAAACACTACACACAACGCATTAAGAGACAAACACCTAGGCACATACGGTGCACTTCACTTCAGCAGTTTACCAACCCTGGTTGACAATTAAATGAACTCAATTTAGGAGACTAGATTGAGACCAAACAGTAGATGTGTAAAACAGATCATACATGCAGTATGCATTGGAGTGTTTAGAACCAACAGTATTTAACTGGGTTGAAGCTATTCTCTTTCAGATGAAAAAACAATTGACCAAATCAAAGGGAGGAAGGAAGAAGATTTTCAACTATGGCTCGATCCTGATTTCCTTTTCCTTAGAGCGGATTCCATTGATGTATCCACAACATGTTACATTGGGAATATTTGGCCCTAAAGATCCACGGATGTAGAGATGGGTTGAATTGATGTCTAGACATGTTCATCAATCGACCATCGTATTCTCTACTGTATTCTCCGTCTGGTTCAGACAACCGATGATTGCCATAGATCAGTATGCATACGCGGGCGTAGATTTCTAAGGAGATCCAGACTTGATTCTACCCGACGACGCTCAATGGAGTGCAATTGGTAAGAATGTTTTAACCGTGTTTTTTTATTTTTCTAAGGTTTCTATGTTTTTGTATTTTTATGTTTCCCAAGACTAAAATAAATTTTTGATGTATGCAGATGTGGGTCGAGTTCGACCAGTGGGTCAGCCAAAGCAGGGAGTAGATGAGCCAGCAGAGAGGGTTGTTAGAAGAGAAGTCCTTTAGGATTTAGATATGACTGAGACTCTTGCTAAGCTACAACAACAAGTGGAGGGATTGAATCTTGGGATTCTAGATTTCCGGATCGAAGAGTTACCTATGAGACTGCAGCACCACACTATTAGCGTTCCTAACAGATGGATAGGGTTATTGCGTAGGATAGCTAGATCAGTAGCTTGTTATCATGAGCATCACTAGTTTACTTTGACATTTTGCATACATTTTGAGGTCAGATGACCATTGTGTCTTAGGCACAATTGTTTTAAAACCTATAACTATCTATCTATTTATTTTTAGTGATTTCCTATGTTTATTGCGCAATCATATTCAATTATGTGATGTGAATTGAAAATATGTCTTTACATGTGTTGCAAATGTCTGTTTAAAACATAATTCGCTAAGGAATCAATTAATGTGTTCAAATATATGGAAATGTGTTGATATTGAATGTGATCAAAATGTCTTTCCAAAATTCAAACTCTTAGGAACATACGATGTAGTGTTGGATTTCGGACAGTATAAATGCTAGTAATTTGCAGTACAACAAGTTGTGAGTCTAACCTAATGATGATGCGGTTAATACCAAATGAAATGGCATCAGAGATAAGTTCGGTCAACACAATATACTTAGCGATATTTTTTGTAGATCGACCGATACAAATCCCTTGAAAACTCACTAACTCGCCACTCAGAATGAAAATGGCCCATGCCATAGAGGATAGATTCTACATACTATGACTAGCACCATCAGCGTATCCAATGAATGGTTCCAAAGATTTATACATCTGCGATGAAATGTAAAGTGGATTACTAACTTCAAGAAAACTCTAGAAAAACAATCTAAGAAAGTAAACGCAAATCAAAAGCATATATACAATATAATGCAAAAGTTTACTACGCTCAACTAAGCATAGTAACATTTTATATACAACACATTTCGGGGCTGTGCCAATGGAATTCCATAAGAATCTACTAAATATTAGGCACCCTTTGCAAGAACTCTTTTGACAATATAGGGGCCATGCCATACTGGCTCAAATTTCCCTGTACCTATTACTTCAACTTCCTGATCATAAAGTAATACTAGGTCATCCTCTAAGAAGATGTGAGGCTGGACATGTTGGTCGTGTTGTGCCTTGATTCATCTCTTATGCGCTTCATTGGCCAATACGTCTTCACGACACATTTCATCAAGATGGATGAGGTTAAAAATACACACTTCTTTAGTAGAGGTATCATGTAACAAGTCAAGAGCGAGTTTTAATGACGGTATTTCACATTGGATAGGAAAGATAGCTTCCAGACCATACACCAATTGAAAGGGGGTAAATCCAGTTGCATTTCTCATCGAGGTTTGGTATGCCCACAAAGTCAAGTACAATATCAAATGCCAATTTAGTTTATGAAATCCTATCATTCGTTGAAGTATTCGTTTAAAAATCTTGTTAATAGCTTCAACTTGTTCATTGGATTGTGGATAATAAGGAGTAGAACTATCATGTGACAGTCCTAATTTGGCAGTCAACTCACTCATCATGTGATTGCAAAAATGCTTACCGTGATTTGTGACTATAGCCTATGGAACACCAAATCGTGAGATGACATGATTGAAAAGTAATGCAGCTGTTTTGCCTATGTTAATTAATGTAGGCATCGCTTAGGCCCACTTGGTAAAGTAGTCTACTGTGACAATAATATAGCCATGCCCCCCAGATGAACAAGGGTTGCATGTCATGAATTAAATGCCCCATTTTGAAAATGGTCCCGTCACGATAGCAGGATGAATCAGTGCTGGCAGTTTGCAGATTTTACGATCAAATATATGGCATGCATGACAACTTCTGACCACGAGGATGCAGTCTCAAAATATGGTAGGCAAAATGTAACCAGAATAGAGTATCTTCTGTGTGGTAGCGTATCCAGACAAGTGTCCACCACAAGCCCCAACATGACAATCATTTAGAACCTTCTCAACCTCCTCATGAGTGAGGCACTTCCTTAAAATCGTATCGACACCACGACGATAAAGTGTATCGTCGACGATCAGATAATCTTTGGCTTGGTATCGAATACGTCGCTGTTGAGAGCGAAAGGTATTGGGCCAGAAATTCTGGGTTTGGAGATAAATGATAAAATCTCCATACCAAGGATCAGACAATCCTATCAGAAACAGAGACTCATCAGGAATTGATGGTTCCAATGTAGTAGCAATACTATCAGAGGGAAGGTTGCAGAGAAGCTCAACCAAAACTAAAGACTTCTTTGACTTGGATTTGATGAATTCTAAATCAAATTCCTGTAAAATGATGATCCATTTTGAATATTCCTCCCCCCCAAAAAATTGATGTGACAGAATGTATGTCATGGGGTTGCAATCTAAAATGACAATGGTCTTCTGGAACAAGATATATTGGCGAAATTTTTGGACAGCTTGAACGACTGCCAAGGCGAGATTTTCGACGTGTGAATAATTCACTTCTGTATCATTGATATTACGACTCAAATAATATATCAGATGTTATATCCCATCTTCTTCTTGGACCAATACCATAGCAATGGTTGTATCTGTCGCGATGATATATAAGAAATAATCACTCTGATAATTGGGGGGATACATTAATGATGCCCAGAAAAGTGTATCCTTTAAAACATCAAAAGAAGCTTGTGCAACCTTATCCCAATGGAAGGGAATCCCCTTTTTCAAGAAACGAGTAAATCCTTTAGCCATTTTGGCGTAGTTGGGTATGAACATCCTTAGGAAGTTAGCCTTTCCTTGAAGTTTTTGTAACTGAAGTAAATTTGATGGCGCATACAAATCAATAATGGCCTGGACCTTTAGTTTTCAATTCTAATTCCTTCTTTTGAGACGACGAATCCAAGAAAATGACTAGAACCAACACAAAACACACATTTGTGTGGATTTAGGCGTATTTTGTTGTGTCGATAGCGTAAAAAGATCGATCTCAAATGATTCAGGTGATCAGTCTGATTTCGTGAATGAGCGGGTAAATCGTCTATATAAGGTTGAACAATGTGCTTGATATCATTGAAAGCATGATCCATTTCTCTCTAAAATGTTGCCCCAACATTCTTTAAACCAAATGGGAGTTTACGATAAACGAATGTGCCCCAGGGATAGATGAATGTTGTCTTATATTGGTCCTCTAGGTGGATATTGATTTTATTGTAATCGGAAAATCCATCCATGAACGAAAAGATTTCACATCTAGCACAATCGTCAATAATTTGGACAATAAAGGGAGTAGGATAGTTGTATTTTGGACAAGCGAGGTTGATATCTCGATAATCGATACACACTCTGATTCTCCCTTGTTTCTTCATGATAGGAACAATGTTGGAAACCCAATCAATAAGTGAAATAGGGCTAATGAAACAAACACACAAAATTTTTTCAACTTCTACTTGGTAGCAGCCTTCTTCGGATGAATTGGACGAAGGCATTGATGTACCAGTCTTACATCAAGGTACATTTTAATAGTGCATTCAATGATACTAGTATCTATGCCTGGCATTTGCTTATAAGACCAAGAAAATATATCTCGAAATTCATGAAAGAGAGAGCGATAATTTTCAAGTTTTGATGGAGAACAAGACACGCTGACATGAATTTTTTCTACAACGTCGAGTTTGGTCGAAATATCAATAGAAATGATTTCTTCAATTTTTGATAAATTTCTCTCGGATTCGATAGCATTAATGGGAAAAGAATTCCAAAATAAATTTTTGATACATGGGTGATATATTTCAATAAGATTATCTTCCTCGTAATCCTGAAGACGGGAAAAATGATGATGATCTTCCCATGGTTCTCCTTCTGGAATCATGGATTCCACAATGCTCTCATCAGTCAAGAAACTGGATGAAAAAGGATCAGGTGGAGTACCAAAATCTAATGAATGATCAACCCAAACGATTGGCAACAATGATTTCAGATTCGCCGCCCAATCCATGTAGATTGATTGCTTTGCTAGCTCAACTGGGCTGGGAGGAAGGAATTCTTCCAGTGTAACAACTTCAGAATCATTGGTAATATTCATTAAGCCAGATGGAGTGGGAAATATCATGCAACAGGTCTATATTCTTGCAATTTCTGTCGACGTCACAGGTGGCGGTAATGCAAAGGTGCCCATTAGGGAAGAATACTTTAAGAGTCCTACACCAATGTTTTGAAGTGCTAGCTTGGGTGTGTGAACTAATGGAATGCTTCCAGTTTCCTGGGAACTGGAGGCAAAGAAGTAGAGTTGATTGATGACTGTAATAACACCTTTATGAGGAAAGGCGATCATTCTAAACTAAGTAGAGCCTATCAAATTCATAGCATAAACCCATGGCCTTCAGAGTAAAATTTTGTAGTCAAGAGGTTCGTCAATGACCTCAACTTCAACAGTTACAGTTTTTCCCCCTAGTTCGACATGCAGGTTATTGATGATACCATAAGGCTTATATGTACGACTGTCAAAAGATTTCAACGGCGTAGGCGATTGAGATAGGTGCGGCAAGCCAAGTGTCTTCCAGCAGTTTACACACACAATGAAAGTAGAAGCTCCCTCATCAATAATAGTACGATGAACGAGGTGATTAAGAACATTAACTTGGATGGAGAATGCCAATTTTGCGGGTAATTGCGGCACATAGGCCGTATGATTAAAGACTACAAGATTGCAATCTATCGGATCGATTCCACCAATTTCCGACAACAAAGCCTGCTTCTGGGAGGGAAAATGTTTAAGTACCTCAAGCATCAACATAGCTGAAGGGGATTAAGCCAAATCTTCAACTATATTATAATTTTGAGCAACTCGGGCTCGATGATTGAATGTCGATTTATGGACGACTCCCTTCGGTGGTTTTATTGTTAACTCAAGAATAACAGTTGGTGGAATAGATTCCATGGACAGATTCGTGGTTGAGGTAGTAGGTTGATCAATAGGGTTACTACCATAATATTTATTTCACGTTGACACCAAAACATCAATTTCTGGCTTTGTGACAAATAACATAAGCACTTTGGAACTAGAAGTTGGATCCATAGCAACCATATTTGTGTATGGATTCAAAAATGGATCTGTCGACACAGTAGATGCAATCGAGGTCTTAATAAATTTTGAGACTTCAGCGCGGTGAGGAAAATCTCGAAAAAAGTACTCCTCATTACATATTATGCAAGGGTAACGAGGTTTCTGATTGTTTCTAGTTTTTTATCAGATGATCGTTCATGCGGGGTTGAATTTTTCTTTTTCTTTGCTTTCCTCTTTTTCTTACTTCCTGGTTGCCTGTCACTTTTTCCTTTGTCAGATGACATGGCATGAATTTTGGAAGAAGGTGCAGGATCAGATGCAGTAGAGTGATGTGTTCTTGCAATACCGATCATACTGTCACTGACATGAGAGTACTTAGATGGAGGAGGAACAGTAGAATTAGATCGCGACATGTTGGGAATTTTTTCATAGAGCATGCCAGATTGAGTATAAATCAAATCTAAGTATTGGGCATGAGAAATGACCTACTCTTCAGTGATGACACCACCCTTAGCCACATCCTCGGTGATAGATGGTAGCAAGGACTTAATGAACCACTCAGCAAGGAGCTGATCAGGAAAAATGTTTTGACCATTCTACGACAACGATGCCTCATGAATATGATAAGAAATATGAGTAACATTAGTATGTTTGAAATTGGTCAGGAGTTTCATTCCAGTTTCATATAGTATGGGTAACTAAAAGTGGGTCACAATGGTAGTAGCTAAGGCAGTGAAATTATCAAATGAAGCGCATGGTAACTCAATGTACCACTTCGCGGTCGGACCAATGAGCGTATGTTGGAAAAGATGTAGTCGAATAGAGTCATCATTTAAGGAGTTGGATGAACACCAAAAATGATAAGTCATAATATGCGTTGACGGGTATTCTCTAGGGTTTCCATTGAAATTAGGAATATCCGAGGGTAATTTATGCGGTATCATTGGCCACCAAGGAGCATAGTTGATGGGGTTGTTGGTAAGCTGGTTTAAATCAGTTAATTCTAAAGTTGCAACAAAGGGAAACTGTCAATTTAAGTTAGGTTGAGCATAGCTAGGATATGATGGAATTTATTGGGCAACAGGCCTTTGAGCACCAACATAAGGAATTTGTTATTGGTAACCCAGATAGGGATTGTTTTGATAAGAAAACGCTTGAGGATTATGTTGACCAAAACCTGGGTAAGCTACTTTTTGTTGGAATGATTGTTGTGGCATTTGCGGTTGTGGCTGCCAAGGTGTCTTCCCACCAAGATTATAGCCCAAACTGGAATAGCTTGGACCCGGTTGCGAATAGGTAAGTCTCAGTTATGCCTGTGACATCCCATAATAGGGTAATCCAGCTTGTGAATAAATAATTCCGGATACAGGTGGTTGTTGTAAACAAACCTAAGGAGTTGGAGCTTGTGCGCCCAAAACTTGAGGGTATTGAGTTGAAGGACCCGCCTGAGACAGTTGAGGTACAACACTCTGAGCTTGTAATAGGGGTAATGAAGTACTAATAAGTGGAGTAGATGTGGGTGCAACAGATTGGACCGATTGATATGAATGCACAACCATTTTTGGTTGAAGAGGAAGGATAGGCTGCAACTAACAAATAATCATTCCAACATTAGGATGAACATATAACGATGGAGTACTATCAAAATGGGTGACCATAGGTTTCCCCCCAACATGAGGAGTAGAATAAGATGGAATATATTGTTCTCCAAATGCTAAGAGTCCAGCTAAGATTGTACTGGATGGAATATACTCAGATGGATCAGCTTGATATTGCACTTAAGATGTATATAAAGGATCAAGCTGTTCAGTACTCATTATATATGTACCAGATAGAATACTGGATGATGACATGGGTGAAGTCCATGGGTTTGAGGATGCACAAGAGAAGGTTCCAGATAAATATTGGTAACCAAGTGGGACGGAAGGACCACCATATAGATGTGACTCTGGTGGTGTGGTGAACATCAACAGGTTAGAAATAGTAGATGCTATCGGAAATATAACATATGGTACAAACGAAGATGTTGACTCAACCATGGTCATACAACCCAATGTATACCCTATAGGATCTATGAGAACTCAAATTGAAACATGATCAAAGAGAGCAGTGTAAGGTGATTGAGGAAAATACTCGTAAAGATAAAGCTCCTCCCCAAAATTAGTTGGAGTTGAAGGTGTTTTGTCTTGTGGTATTTATTCAATTGAAATCAAACCAGGTGGAAGGATTTCACCGTCAGGCCAGAGATATATTTCAGGTGGTTGACTGTGCAATATGGGAGACTGAATGACTACGAATGAATGTGGAGATAGGAACAACTTCCAGTTGTTCGACTTCGGGATCTAGATGTTCTGGTAAAAGAACGATGGGATCCGGATCAACTTCCAGTTGAACAACGTCGGGTTAGGGAGGTATGGTCACACTAATTGGATGGATCGTGACCACATGTAGCTTTGAGGACTCCATTTAGACAACAATGGATGAACCAAGTGTTTATTCAATTTAATGTCTTAAATTTATATCATAAATTATCAACCGAGGTTAGTAATCTAATGAAGTGTAGTGCACTATATATGCTTAGTTAACCTTCTTCTTACTTCGTTGTGTATGTTTTTATATTGTTTTTGGGGGTTTTTTTTCTTTATGTATAAAGTAGCTAATCTTAAGAAATGAAAGCTATGAAATTGATCAACTAAATCTAATGAAGTTTAATGTTGAAAACTAGTTTTGAAAGAAGGAAGAAAAGGAAATGTTCTTTAACTATTCTAAATTTTATAAAATTGAATCAAAATTTAAATGGTTAGAATCTGATCTAAAAACAAATCATTTATTCTAATGACTTTTATCCTATGGAAATAAAGTTAAATTCTATTCTATCTTAATCTTATTCTACTCCATGGACTGAAAGCATAAATCCTATGATTAAGAATTGAAATGACAATGCTAATCTAAATGGAAAGAAAATTCAAAGCAATTGAAAGGAAACTATTGTATGACCAAATACTCAAATATCATTCAATTTTGGAAAATGGCATGGTCACCTTCTTGATATGATTTAACAAGCATTTGATTACACATTTAAATTTTAAACTTGATCTAAGAAAATAATGAAAAAGCATGTAATAAAGGAAACTCAACTACTTTATGACCAAGTACTCAAATATCATTCAATTTTGGAAAATGACAAAGTCATCTTCTTGATATGATTTAACAAGCATCTAATTACACATTTACTTGAGAATTTAATCTAGGAAAGCATTATAAAAACATGTAAAGGAAAACTAAGATAACTGTATACTCCAATGCTTCAAACACAATATGATTTTGGAAAATAGAATAACTACTTCCTTGAGATGCTTTTATAAGCATAATATTACACGGTTAATCTAAAACTAATTCTAAGAAAGCATTCATGAATTTAATCTATGAAACAGTAAGCAAAATAATCTTAGAATCTATTGTAAAGCAATGTAAATCTAACTTCGAATTGACAAAACAAAGCTAATAAAATTTAAACTAAAAAAAACTAATGAAACCTCCTTTCTGTGCAGGGGCCCTCTACAACAGAACGAGTTGAAATCCTAGCAGACTATGTGAACATCAAGAAGAATCTAAAACAATCAAACATGGTCTTCATATTATCAAAACAAAGTTTCAAGGCGTACACAACATTCACAATGATTAAGATTGTTTTCCAGTTTCAAAAGGACCGATATTTAAAAAAAAATTAATGTAACTGTATTGAGGTATTTCCACCTATAGATGGAAATTATAACTGAAACATAGAAGAAAAATCTAAGTAGCTAACTTTCGATTTGCTACATCAGAGAAATCGAGAGTCTTCTGTTCTCGGATCACGTCCTTTGACCGAAATTTGAACACGAGCATACACACCTTTTTATGTCAAATTCAAATAGGTGGATAGGATGGGATCCATGTGTGGATCATTCCAAAGATGCCCATGTGATTCATTCCTTCATTCGCTCCTCAGAACCTTTCAAACCATCAAATTAGCTGCGAAAACAACAATTAGCTGCAGAATAACGTGTGTTATGTAGCTGAGTTACAAAAATTCATTTAAATAACAAGAAACATCAAAATATAAAATAGAGACCATTCAAATGCATTCTCTGAGATGGAATATGTCATTTATCATTGATTGGAGTTATGAATTTATAAAAAGGTAGGGAGAAGTGATGAAAAAGGATGTCAGAGAGAAAAATTTTGAGTTTCAACACCAATATGTGTAGAAAAACTGGAGACGACTCTGGTATATTTGATGATGATGACACACCAGAGGTATTGATAGTACTGGTTTCGGTAGAAAGATGTCGCCTTCGCCGACCAGAAATGGCTTCTGGTGGTAAAGGTGGTTTAAGTGCTATTCTACCCGAACGACGGGGAAAGGGATGCTCTTATTCCACGATGAATGATTTATTTTATGAAAAAATAAATAAACAAAATAAAAGGGTAATTGTAGGCAAAAGTTTTACCAAGTAATTTTGAACTGCATAATACCTCCT
This sequence comes from Pinus albicaulis, assembly GCA_034641835.2. Taxonomy (NCBI): domain Eukaryota; kingdom Viridiplantae; phylum Streptophyta; class Pinopsida; order Pinales; family Pinaceae; genus Pinus; species Pinus albicaulis. Next base: position 91,882,162 of record CM076570.1, on the reverse strand, counting down.
GGCGAACCAAGAAGTACAGGCAGGAAATCTCCCTGAATGTTGTGTTTGGTGTATCACAAGTTACAAGGTGGTCGACTCGGTTACCTATGGATGTATAGCAACCTAAATTTTTACTCCCAAATATACCCGAAGGTATGTGGAGGCCCAAGTCTGTATTAGCGCTATCTAATGTGAAATTTCACAATGAGAGCACCCTCTTATACTTTTCGTACTAGAACATTGCCCGATATACCTGAAGGTACTTGGATGAGCTTCGATATACTTACATACATGGAGTGAGGTATCACACTCAAAATGTATCATAAACAAGTTAGAGACAACTGATATGTTTAACGACATTGGAACACGTCTCTAGCCTAGACCTTCTAAATGTTATCGTTAATGTTACAATGCTTTCTTAGGTTGATTGATGTAAATTTTATGTTGATCTTGTTTAAAAGTTTGTCTTTGAGGTTCACCGCGTGATGTAATGTAAATTCCTAAAAATGCAAACTAAATGATAAGAAAAATTTTCAATTTAACTTTTTCAATGAAAATCCTAGCTACTAAGGGAAAGAGCAATAAGTTTTTGAGCATACAACAAAGAGCACAAACTAAATGTAGTTTTCCTAACTTGTTCCTATGCAACACACACAATTCTCTATATGCACATGCATGTTTTTCTTTTCAACTCCCTTTAATGTGAATGAATGAAAGGAAACTAAATGCACAAATCAATCAAACAAGTGTTTCCTTTTGAGAAACGAGGAATGAAACAACAATTTCTCTTAGGAAAATGAAGAACGGAACTACAATTTTCCTATAGGAAACGAGGAAAGAAAAAACAATTTTATTTTTGAAAACAGAATTGATCTAATGCAAAAATTAACTACTTTGAATTTGATCTGACAATGATAAAGAAAAACATCTAATAAAAAATTGAATAAATTAATTTTCAAAGGAGGAAGAACAGGAAAGTTTACTAGTCTCTAAGAGTTGTCAGAAATTTGAGAATACAACAAACAAGTGGCTGAAATTGAAAGCAATGAAAAATTTTGATGGAATTTGGTTAGCTGAGGGGGCAACACAGTCTCAAAGGGGAGACAGTGTGTTGTAGAGCACCCCTGAATGGGAGACAGTGCACTGCAGTGCACTGTGTCTTGACCAACAGTGCGTTGGGCGCAGCTAGGTTTGAAAAACAAGCAGCAGAACACACTTCTAATGTAATTTGTTCATTCAAATGACTGATAATAGAAAGTATATGCCACCGATGAAGATAAATAGAGGCAAAAAACACTAGAAATTATGGGATACTCCCCAGTGGATTCACCAATTTTTTATACAAAATTTTAATCTACAGATAAATTGAATTCCTCGAGTGTGGTGTTCCTTCACTCAGAACAACAGAGGAAAGACAACTATTATTTTCTCTAAAAAAAGTAGATATACAGAAATGAGAAAGAGCCTACTTATGATTCTTTCACTCTCCTTCTCCTTCTGTCGATGTTTCCATCGCTCCAAATCCAACTCAAGCTGCTAGATCGATTCCTACAAACACAAACAGAGAACAACAAACAACATGCAATATAAAAATATCTAATAATCTTAATAAAATCAAACCGATTAGATCTGAAACACATACATCATCAATAATATATTTCACAATATATAGAGACATATTTATGGGAAAATGAACAAACATCTTTATTAAAGAGTAGGAGGAAAAGATTACAACCAATGGATCGATTTGTCGTCAACCTAATCCAACTTCATTCCAGCCTCATCACATCCAACATCATCTCACAACATATCAATACTTTTGCGCTCTTATGAAATGAGAATCCAAGAACATCACTTTGCACAAAATTCTTCCTCCCTAGCACTAGGATGAGTGCTCAATTTATAGGGAAACTGATGGTATTTTCTCGATGAATGAATTTCTAATAATAGGAAAGACATGTTTCCAAGTTCAGAGGTGTTAGATGGATACTTGGATTCAAAGTATGACACCTATGGATTCTTCTAGAAGGCACTGCCCATGTGGAGATTCCTAGAACAATGAAAATTTTACTCCCAAGTGACCAACGCACTCTTGAATGTCAGGAAGTGCACTGTAATGCACCTTTGCATGGAGGAATTGGCACTGCAACGTAGTGAGTTCCTTGCAGACGAGCGTTGGTGAGTCAGTGGGTCATATAATATATACTTCAAACCTTTTAAATCTCAAAATAGAAGCCATGAATGAAATGTCTTCACTTAGGGCATATAGCAACTAAAATATAAGGGGATGATATACCCTATTCATTGGTCCTAGGGATGATGTCCAGTTTGACCAGGTCTTGGGGGATGATGCCCAAATTGACCTATAACAGCAGGGATTGGATGAAAGTCTCCCAAGGTAGGTTGATTTTTGAAAGCTGATGGAGAAAAATGACTTTGACCAAGCCATGGTAAATATTTTTGATTGACGATCCTTCCCTTCTCTCTGTACCTTCTTTGTCATCTTGACAAGACTTCTATACAAATAATAAGGTAGTTTTATAGGTTTGAATGCTATGAAATTCACAAGGATCCTTATATGATACTGATAAATTCTTAAGAACCTCCCTTTACAGGTAAAGTACCTCATGATCCTTTTCATTAATGGAGCATACCTGTCAAGAAATTTTCTAAAGGGAAAAATGTGTTTTGGAGCATCTTTATAGTGTGACTTTAGAAAAATTTGTAATGATCAATGTCAAAATCCATCCCTTTAAACCAAATTTCTCCATTATTTGGGATACCTATAGCTGTGGCAATGGCATCTGCTAAAATGGTGAAGCCTACCCCTGCATTGTTGGCCTTATCCTTCTTAAAAGTGGTGGAAAAGAGGCTTGTCAATTTGGCATGGAAACCTCCTTCTTGTATATTTTCACAAAAACCTAGACATCCCATATCCTCAAAGGCTTTCCTGATGAAAGGAAAGGCCATGATTTCTTTGACATGTGTTGGTTCATACCTAGATACTTGCCCAACCGTATTTTACTTTTTCTTCTCGATGTCACCGTTTCCAATTTCCATGGTTAAAACCCTAGCCGAGGGGGAAGGAAAGGGATAGGATATGATTGTAAAAAAAATGTCTAAGGGATTGTGGTGTTGAAGGAAAGGAATGAAGGGGTTAGGGAGTGTGTAAATTTATGGGAAAATTTTAGGGGATAGGGATAGATGTTAGGGAGTGTAAGGAAGTGAAAACTCTTGAAAATAGTGAGGGGAATATGTAAATGGAAAACATTGTACTAGCCTAGGAAATTGTCAATGGAGCAGCCTAGGCTAGGGTTTATAGGGAAATGAAGGAAATGAGGGGGAATGGGTGAGGGAAGTGTTTTAGGGAAGTATGAAAGGTTTAGGTGAGTGTAGGGGAGAAAGAAACTTAGAGTTTTACCACTTATTTGAAACAAATTCTGATGGAAATGAAAAACGTAGTGAAAACCCTAGAAGAGGGAAATTCACTGAAATTTTTGAGAAGATAGATGCAAGAGAAAAGTGCCAACTGATAATTACTTGTCCAAGAGGTATTGGAAGCCTTGACTTGCTAAGATGAAACCTTGTGGATGGTTTCTTTGCCTCGAATTCGAAAATGCACCAATGGATACCATAAGCGTAGCGTAGGAGAAAAATTTAGGGTTCAAGGAAGAATTTGGTTGCTCTGAAGGTTGGAATGCAATTTGATGGTGGAGAGAGCTCTTATGAAAGAGAAATGAACAATTTTAATGCTTTGAATGGTTTTTTATAAGCCGGAGTTTGATTTTTGTATCATGGAGGTGACATCATTGATCTTTTTTAAAAACTGAATGATGGGATTGTAGCATAGTCAACACAGTGTTTTGAAATGAAAATTTTACCTTTACCTTTATTTATTTATTTTCCCTGAGTTGCTAAATCCCTTTAATGGTGACTCAAGTGATGGACATGAATATTTTTTTCTTTTTATGACAATATAATAAAAATTCAAGTGAAACCCTATGCCATGGCCTAAATGATGGCATGTTAACTATTTGATCCAAGTGGCTCCAGAGACACACACCAGACAAAGTGGGCAGATGAAAGCTAAAAAATCAAAGTGTTTGGATTGATATGGAACCAAGACCAGAGTGTATATCTCGTCCATCCTGATCGCAACGGTGTGAACGGTTCGTCAAATCGAGCTCGTATGTGAAAGTTAGGGGCAATCAAAGTTCTGGGTTGACTTGGTGACTGGGTAGCCTTAAGGAAGACAATATTTGGATGAAACCAGGCCACCGGATTTCGGCCAGTTCCGACCAAATCCTGGGAAAAATTTTCGCATGTTTAAAAGCACTCCTACGACCTAGAAATATATTTAAATGCTCATTTACATAGTGTGCCGGGGGCAGGTGCGAACACAGAAGCCAAGGAGGAGCACACACTTCGAGAGTTAATATTATTTTATTTCAGGGTACATTTCTACACAGATTTTGATGCAAGTGGAACCATGAGTAGGCCCAAAAACAGGGAGCAGAACCATGAGCCTTGAAATTTTACCGGGGAGATAATTTTTCTCCATGTCGGAATATAGTCAAGTTTATAGTCATTTTTCACGGTTTTTCATAGGGAACGCAATGGTGAGGTCAAATTCACCTTTTGAGTTGTATATTTCCAGTCCACCCATGGAGCAGCATCTTCGAGGAATCTAGGGGGAATCTAAAATATTCCTTTTTAACCCAGATCTTCACTTTCTCAGAATTCATAAAATGGACAGTCGATTTTGCACTATTCGACATCATGAATCTGATGGCATATTCAAATTTTCCATCTGAGTTTTATATTTTTCGGTCACTTTTTTAAGTGAATTTGTAGATGTCAGCTTTCAATGAGTGAGTATTCGATTTCACACCTTTCAACACCACGATTGTGATGGTGATTTCAGATCCAATAGAAGAGAAACTCATTCTTCAGTCGTCTTCAGCATGAGGTATATGATAAGTTGATTTCATGTACTTCTTTGTCTTTCTGTCTCTGAGATTCATAGTGTTGTACATATCCCTGTTGATGTATGATTCATGGGATCTTGTTTTCTTATTGATGTACTTTCTGTCATGGATTTGTATTATGTTTGAGATCACTTTGATGTCGTGTTGGCGAGATACTCATTGCCACATGTATGTTGTTTGAGATCCATTGTTTTCCATGTTGGCGGGATACTCATAGTCTTTACGTGTGATTTATTGTCATACTGATAGGAGTCCTTCTTGTGAATGAGAGTTCTGGTAGTGGAACATCACGTAGAGAGGTCTAGCCACTCCTGCATGAGATAATTTTCCTTGTATGTCAGAGAAAACACATCCTTGTACATCTTCACTCCTTACAACACTTAATGCAACGGCCTACACCATCTTGACACCGAGGCCCTGAGATGTAGTCCCTCCTAGACGAACTCCATTATCAAATGACGTGTTCTTATGATTGTTGACCTAGACATGTTATGTTCATGTTCTTTACATCAAGCAATTTTTCATTTATGTTCGTTAACGCTTTAATTAAATGAAATTCTAAGACATCAGCCGAAGTAAAAGTTCTTGGTTAATGGTATTCGAAATTTACCCTGGATTAAGTGGTATCATAGTAGGTCTTCTTTCTGATTGGATTGTAGGCATGAACATTGAAAATTCACTGAGTTGAGCCATGGAGAATGTCAAGGACATGTATGAGACCATGCTCAGGGTTTTCGAGAAAGCGGACATGTTGTATGAGGCTTATGAAAAATAAGCATCAGAGAATTCCGAATTGTAGAAACTCCTACAGGAAGAAAAGGAGGACAAACATCGATTGCAGCTTTAGTTTCAAGCCACAACAGAGGCGTGGGAAGAATTGAAGCACAATAATGAACATATTCAAGAAGATCATGATGCATTGAAGGCACTCCTACAGGAAGAGAATAAGGAGAAGTAGTGATTGTAGCTTCAGCTACAAGCCGTGACAGAGGCCTTGGAGGAACTGAAGTGTAACGAAGGCTTAGAGAAGCGTTCTTCACCTATCTCAAAATCGACAGCTGAGGTAAACAGTGTTGATTTCTCTTTAGTTTCATCTTTGCCTGATATCATTTCTGTTGAAAGTATGGAAATACCCATTTCAAGAACCGGCATGAGACTCCTCACCAAGATGGTATACAAGGGAGGAGGACTTGGCATTTTTGGCCAAGGCATAACCCAACCATTGGAGGTTGTGCAGCGACCTCTATATGCAGGTTTGGGGTACATTGAAGAAGGATGTTCAAAGGACATCAAGGGCAAATAGATATTGATGAACTCTCTAGGGGAAAAGGAATGATGGGGACACTTCGTCATCATTCCATGGTAATGCATGTTGTAGTGAAAGAGCTGAGGTGAGCTCCCATCATAATGATCACACCATAGATCAACAGAGAAGGTATAATAAATCTCATTATTCCAGAGTGAATTTTGATTATAAGAATGTTGATAACCATGGTCGTAAATCATGGCATCTAAAAACATGCCATTTTTGTGGTTTACATAACCATGTGTTTTCTAAGTGTTGGAAAAGGATGGCAGCACAAAGGAGAATGAGGCATGGAAATCCTCCTCCCCAACAGGAAAATAAATCGGTTAAGCAGGCTTGGAGGAGAAATAATTTTTTCACTCATTGCGACTGAAGTGGCCATCAAAGAGCCATGTGTTGGAGACTCCATCCAGAGCAGCGCCTTAAAGACAAAGCACCTGTGCATGAACTGGTCGAAAGAGCTGATCGACAAGTAAATTTCCCACAGGGGGATGACCCATTCACTTTGATAAGTGAGAGATGGTTTTTCTATATTTTTTTTCTAGATATGTTCGCTTGTCATGGATGTGTTTTTAAATCATATGTCGCGTTTTTAACTGTAAAAGTGATGATGTATTTTTTCCATCACTTTTTTAAGCAACAATGATGTTTTGGCCTTGTTTTTTGTCATGTGATGCATTTCTTTCATGTAAAAGTGATGAGGTGTTTCCATCACTTCGAAATGCTTCGATGATGTCTTGTCTTGTAATGATAGTTGGGGTGTGATTTCCATTTTGATTTAATCTTGACCACCGAGTACATGTTATAAACTCATGGCAAGTATGGGAGATGTTTTGGGTCATAGTTGGTCAATTTGAGCATGTATTTGAAGGGAATTGTACTACATTTTTGCAGAAGGTGCAAGTGTTAGTTCATCACTTATGCCTCCGAAGGACGCAGGTGAAGGAGAAGGAAGGGTGAATTTTCAGGACACTCATGGTGCAAGCATAGTACACAACCATACAGATTCTTTTTGATGATTTTGGAGAACCAAAAGCTCCTCAGTGAGGATGATTGATCCAGGTGGCTCTAGAGACACACACCGGACAAAGTGGGTAGATGAAAGCTCAAAAATCAAAGTGTTTGGATTTCTCTCGAACTAGGACCATAGCATAGATCTCCTCGTCCTAATCGTAGCGGTGTGAACGGTTCCTCAAACTGAGCTCGTATGCGAAAGTTAGGAGAATTCAAAGTTCTGGGTTGACTTAGTGACTAGGCAGCCTTAAGGAAGGCACAATTTGGATGAAAATTGGCCACCAGATTCCAGCCAGTTCCGACCAAATCCCAGGAAAAATTTCCACCTGTTTAAAAGCACTCCTACAACCTATTTTCGAATTTTTCAAAGCGAACGGTTTGTTTTATTTTAAAACAAAATATATATATATATATAAAATTAGGGGTGGGCTATGAACCTCGCCCCCCAACCTAACACATGCCATTTATATGTATTGAAGTTGGCGAGAGTTGAACCCGTGGCCGGCCACGCCCACACGACAACTCCACAAACACCAACCCTCCACCTTACGACGGCTCCCATATATATTAACGACACCACTATCAAAAACCGATCCACATTTCCCCGGGCCCCAAAAAATATACGGCCAACCATGTCATGTATTACGACCACCATGAATACGGGTGGGTGGGGGTTGTTAACCCACCACCCAACCCTCAACCCTCTCATGCCACGTTCAATCGGTACCGGCAAGGATTAAGGGGCGGGCCACCCAATGCGGACCCGACCCCCTCCATTCAAATGTGCGCAGTTTTAAAACAAAAACAAGCCAGATATGGTGGGTTCAGTGGGGTTGGAACCTTGACCTCTGCCAAGTTAGCTCTGCCCTAAACCATCAACCCAACGGACCCTCTTGTAAAGTCTGCCCACGAAATATATTTAAATTCTCATTTACACAATGCACTGGGGGCAAGTGTGGACACGGAAGTCGAGGAGGAGAATTAATATTATTTTGTTTCAGGGTACATTACTGCACATATTTCGATGCATTTGGAACCATGAGAAGGCCCAGAAACAAGGAGCGGAACCATGAGCCTTGAAATTTTCCCAGGGAAGTAATTTTTCTCCATGTCAGAATATAGTCAAGTTTATAGTCATTTTTCACGGTTTTCCGCAGGTAACACAATGGCGAGGTCAGATTCACCTTTTGAGTTGTATATTTCTAGTCCACCCATGGAGAAGCATCTTGGAGGAATCTAGGGGTAATCTAAAAGATCATTTTTACCCCAGATCTTCACTTTCTCATTCAAAAAATGGACAATCAATTTTTCACTATTCGACCTTAGGAATTTGATGGCATATTCAGATTTTCCATCTAAGTTTTATATTTTCGATCACTTTTTGAAGTGAAGTTGTAGGTGTCATCTTTCAGCGAGTGAGCAATAAATTTCACACTTTCAACGCCATGATTGTGATGGTGATTTCAGATCCAACAACAAAGCATCTCATTATTCAATCATCTTTAGTGTGAGGTATATGATAAGTTGATTTCATGTACTTATTTTTCTTTTTGTCTCTGAGATGCATAATGTGTTACATATCCTTGTTGATGTATGAGTCGTGGGATCTTGTTTTGTTATTGATGTACTTTCTGTCATGGATTTCTATTATGTTTGTGATCCCTTCGATTCCATGTTGGCGAGATACTCATTGCCACATATATGCTGTTTGGGATCCCTTGTTTTCCATGTTGGCGGGATACTCATAGTCTTTATATGTGAGTTATTTTCATACTGATAGGAGTCCTTCTTGTGAATGAGAGTTCCAGTAGTGGAACATCTCGTAGAGAGGACTAGTCACTCCTGCATGAGGGAATTTTCCTTGTATGTCAGAGAAAACACATCCATGTACACCTTCACCCCTTACAGCACTTAATGCAGCGGCCTACACCATCTTGATACCGAGGCCCGGAGACGTAGTCCCTCCTAGACGAAATCTGTTATCAAACGACGTGTTCCTATGATTTCCGATCTTGACATATTATGTTCCTCTTCTTTACAGCATGCAGTTGTTCATTTATGTTTGTTAACGCTTTAATTAAATTCAATTATAACATATCAGCCAAAGTAAAAGTTCTTGGTTAAGTGTATTCGAAATTTACCCTGGATCACTATTTCATGACCTAAGATACTTAAATAAATACATGACCATGATGAGTAATGATAACATGAGTGAATGGAGGGAGCAGCACTGACCTATACAACAACTAGTGATCAAATTTTATTTAAAAATTAATTTGAAACTATAAAAATTTGACCAAGGACTCTACCAAATAAGCATGAAAGAGTGCATTTGATCACTAAAACCTCTAGAAACTAACATGTGCCTCGAATAGTTTTTTTTTTAATAGCTGTAATGACTCGTCACACTCCTTAAACCAATTAAATGGAACATCCTTCTTCAAAATTCATTTATATGAAATATTATGTTAGATTAATGCCCTATGAACCTTTTATATTATCCCGTGTGCCCCAAAAACATTTTCATCTTCTTTTGATTCACTGGGGATTTCAAATCTAAAATTACTTTTATTTTTTATTTGTTGACTTATATTCGTTCCTTTGATACTACATGTCCCAACAATATTCCTATAGGTGTTTCAAAGATAAAATTTTTGATATTCATTAATAAACAAATTTGTTTCTGTCAGTGTCTATGAGTCACCAGTGATCAAGTTTACTCTTTCAATGTCAGTTGATAGGGTCCTCGGTCAAATTTTATAGTTTCAAATAAAATTTGATCATTGATTGGTGTGTCTAGGTATATTAATTCTCCCACCATATTCAAGGTAAAAAAATGCTATCCTGGTCATGTCATCACTCCTTCTGATATGTCCTCAATAAAGTGTCTTGGTCATCAAATCATGATTATGCATACTGCAAGGTTCAAAGGTCCAAAGCATAATTTTTATAAATGCATTTGAAGTCATCATTAGGTTAGGTCATCAAAAATTCATAAAGAGTCATGTCATCACCTATGTCATCATCGTGGGAGTTAATAATTAGGGAAAAAGTGTTCTAAATTATTTCTAAGGTAAATTTTACTCCTTATGAATATGTAAATTTGCATAATAAAGTGACAAATATGTTGTACACTATCCTATCATTCACTTTTTCAAAAAGACAAATGATGTGACCTCATGACTCAAAGAAAAAATCGACTTCCAGCCTATAAGAAGACCATTCAAGCATTCCAATTTCTCATTTTACTTTAATTGAGCATCTCTCTACCATTTAGATTCATTCCAGCCACTAGGGCATTGAAATTTATCTACAAAACCACTTTCTTACCTCCCACGCTGCGCTTCTACCTGCTACGTTGTAGTTCTGCACCCATGCTACACTTTTGAAATTAGAGGCCAAGAAACCTTACAAGGTTTTCCTTTCAGCATTTAATAGGTTTTTAGCATCTATTTTGCAAGTAAGTACACCTTTGTTGTCTTTCTTTGGCATTATTCTTCTCAGAAAACTCAGTGAAAATCCCTCTTCTAGGGTTTCGCTCCGCTTTTGGTTTCTATGAGTTTTTTCTACATTGCAGTGGTAAAAAAACTACATTTCCTACTATATTTCCCTCTCCCATACCTCACATATCTCCCCTAAGAATTTACCATACTCCCATTCATTTCCCTCTTTTTCCCCACAAACTCTAGCCCACATTGCACTTTTGGCTAAGACTGTGTTTTAGCCCTTTTCCCCTCTTTCCCTCATCTAATTCAAGTAATTTCACTTCCCTAGACTCCCTAAAACTCATCCTCATTCCAAAAAATTTCCCAAGAATTATCTCACTCTCCTTCTGTTGAGGAGGTAAATCCCCTCTGTGGATAGAGGTGATCCCACTAGCCCTAGATTGGGTCTAGCAACAATCGAATCACGCAATGATGTTGGTTCCTAGTTACAAGAAATACAAAGACCGCGATAAGTAGCCTACCTTGAATCCCACGCTGCTGCTGTTGATGAAGAAGCGGTGCTCCTCGTCCCTAGCTTGACAGATCATAATCCTTTTGTTCGTCACATCCGGACACCTATACACACGCAGAGAAATGATGACATACAACGTAATACTTAAAGCATGTAACTATATATCAGTCAGAGAAGATATAATTCATTGCATTACATAAAATAGTAAACACAATAATGGAACCAAAATCAGAGTCGCTTATATTATAAATGATAAAAGGGAGATTACAACCAAATGCTCTGACGCTATGATCTTCCTTCGGCGGGGCTTGCAGCAGAGCGTGTCTCAACAAAGCCTGTCGGGAATCTGGACGAAGCTCTCTCTCTTACGGGGTTCTCTTCGGCTCTACTCTCAATATTTTCCCAACTATAGTTTCCTTCCTACAAGTTCAGCTAGATAGAAAATGGAGAGGGCAAGCTTTTATAGATGGAGGAAGGGAAGTTGGGATCCCTATAATCATGGGATAGGTCCTATCTCTTAGGAAGGTTCCATGAGAGGTGGAAAACCACTTCCTATACATGGAGATCCGAAGCCAAACCACTCAAATTCTTTTGATGATTCATTTTGGAGTTTGTTAGAATAAAACTTCCACCATTTATTTTTAAAAAACATCCTTTAATAAGCTTGGCGCAAGTGACACACAGGGACAGAGTGCCAGCTGGCGCGCCCTCTAGTGTGGATTTCCCCCATTGGCACGAGAGATGAACTGGCTAGTCGCGCCAAGACTAAAACATCTATTTTTGGGGTTTTCAGAGGAAATGTTCTTCAGGAGAATGTTTGTCCTTATGCAGGAAGATTCCATGAAGGTGTTTTCAAGACAATTTACTGTTCAAAGGTCATGGGAATAGTCCTCCAATGTACAGGACGAGGGATTGCAGGGACGGTGAAAAAATGTTGTGTAACAGATGCCCCCTAAAGCATGAGGTATGAGAGAGATGGAGGGGTGAAATGCTTTATGAGAACGCGCCCAACTGAAAACACTGCCGTCGAAAGACCTGCAAATACAACTGATATCTCTGATACATGATATGTGGTATGGGTGCAGCCATCCATAATAGAATGTACAATAACCGGGATGCAAGGTATGGACGCAGCCATCCAGAAAAGAAGGATCAACAAGTAGACTCAGGTATGGTCGCATCCATCCAATAAAAGGAGTCATGTAATAAATCATGATAATCCACAAAGAATCCGCAGCCTAGATTTTATCATACAAGATCCAGGGTCTTGCGCTCCATCTCGACCCCAAAAAAGTAAAAGTTTGAGCATGCGAATAAGTGAGCTAAAGTCGAACGTGCAAGAACATCGTCTGATTACCAGCCAATAATGAAAGTTGTTAATATACGCAAGAGGAACCACCAATAATGACAATGGCTCTCAAGGTACAAAAGGTACAATCTACAGAATGTGAACAGTGAGATGGCGTCGAGCACCCGTAGAATCATTCGATCGAAGGCCAATAATGAAAACCTTGCATAAAAATGTGAAGAACCTGCCATTGAGGCATGCAAGCTCCAAGGTACCTAAAGGGAGTCTCTAGATCAGCTTCCTGGATAATGAGATGAAGTCGACAGGAAGTGACCTTGATCGAAGGTGGGCCATATTGTTTCCCACATCATCAACATGAGACAGAGGAACATGATGTTTGTGAATCAAGATCAATAGAGAATCAGAGGGAGGTTGAAAACTGCAGAGGCCAACTTCTCTTGAACATATCAGCGACACGACACTGGATTTGGCAGTATTTGACATCAAAGGATCTGAGGTCATGATGACATGGACAAGAGAAAATGAGCAGTCAAAAGAGATTACCCAAACCCACGGAGGTAAGAAGGTAACGAGATGAGATGTCCCCAACCCGACACGAATGCAGAAAAGTGCCATGTTCAAGAGCGACATTCTGCCGACATGACGATGATACTGGTTCCAATTTACCCCACCATTTCTGGCGAGTACCCCAATTATTTTTGGAAAGAATCTTGAAGAGGATAGCATATGCTTGCGATATAAGTTTGTCCTTCGAATAAATCCAACCTAGTACATTTAACGAGCCCTAGGAAGGAGGAACTCGAGTAACTTCATTACAATAGAGTCCGATGTCATCAGCTTTTAACGAGTCTGACAAAGGAAGAACTCGACATATTTTCATGTTTAGAGAGTTTGAAAAGACAACGGAAAAGAAAACTCTAGTAGTTCATTTTCGTAGATAGTCCCACAAATCCAAAAAGGTATAAAACTATGTCTGGGAGAACCTCCTAGTCGCGATAGGCTAGGGTATTCCTTTTTCATAAATAATCTATCCCAGCCCGAAAAAGGGGTAAACGTATACTAGGTAGATGTCGTTTCGCAGCCAATTTAATGAGCTCAAAATGACAAGTGACCCGACGATCTTTTCATTTTTACAGAGTCAGAAAAGAGCTGAAAGGTGACTCCAGTAGCGACTTTTTTGTGTTTTTACCGAGTCCGAAAAAGTATAAAATACAACTCGTGTCATCGTCCTAATCACGTGAAAACCTGTCACTGCACAAAAGCAAGTGTAAAACCCATTTTTCGACAAAACACAGTGAAATATTGGAAAAACAAGTCTCAAAACCTAAATTTGATTTTGAAAAGTTATAAATATGACCAATAGTAAAAACATATTTACTTTTTACCTTTTTACCTCTTTGCAGAGCGATAATGAGCCATTTTCTTGCGATCTTGCGGTGACGATCGTGGACGATCCAGTGCACTATTCTAGATCCTGTCTTTTCCAGGTAAGAGCCACTTCCATTAGCCATTTTTGAAGCCATATTTCATAGCTTTTCATTGTCATTTGACATCCCCGAGGGGAGGATTTGCAAAACTAGGGCTTCCACAGTTGGCGCGGGTATCAGGCACGGACCCGCGCCAATCAACCACTTTTTGCAAAGGGGCCGCGCCAGGTGGCGCGACTGTCATCAAAACAGCCACGCCAACCGCACAACCCAATATTCCGCTCAAATTTAACAAAAATTGAGCCAATTAGTTGTTGTTTTAAATGCCCAAGGGATCTTACAATGTGTTTATGACCAATTTGATGCAGGTATAAAGAAAAATGGTGATTGAATGGAAGGAAAGAGAGCATGGTGAGGAAGACGAAATGGCAATGGGGAATGAGCAGTGTATGAATGATCTCCGCAACTTTGGTTTGAAAAAATTCTTCTTAACGCCATGTCTCCGGGCTCAGCCCGAGCTATTACAATATCTGGTTAGCATCTGGGATGAGGATGAAGAGAATTTCAGACTTCGAGATCAAGTGCACGAGCTTGAAGTGTCAGATGTGTACTTTATCACTAGATTGTCTCGCAGGGGTCCAGTTCCTATCTTGACTGGCACTAGGCCTTTTGGTGAAAAAATGTCGATGGTCATGGAGAGGGTGTGCCCAGGGGCACAAACGGGATCAGGTAGTGGAAAATTCAACATTCATACTGTTCCTAATCTAGCACTCAGAGTGGTGCTACATACCATTATGCGGGTTGCGGGGTCGCAGGCACCGCACGAGGCTACCAAAACATAGCTCCTCCTGGCATCAAAGTGCATGAACCCAACAATATTTGATTGGGCCATAGCCGTAACTATGAACATCAAATGACAATTAAGGGTTAAAAGGCATTCCAAGTCCCCGATAAGGACCTGTACCTGTACTCCAGCCTGGTTGAGCATAACTCTTCTCCCATTGGTTTTGTCCAAGAGGATTCTGACCATAGGGGGTATAAGCCATATAATTGGGTTTATATGGTAGTTGAAAACCAGGATATGGGGGTTGATAACCAGGGTAATAATTCTGATTATACGTGGGCCCCATTTGAGCAGTGTATGGATTCGACTGCGGAGTATAAGTATAGCCTGGCTGTTGAAGGTAATAACTAGAACCTTGGGGCGAGTTGTAAACCGGTCGAGACTAACCTTGAAGGTAATAGCCACCCTGGGGTCGAACGGGCTGCTGGTAAGTGGGACCCTGCTGAGTCTGATAAGTCGGGCACACAGGTGGATTTGGCTGTGGCATGGAATATATCAGCTGTTGAGCAGGGTTAATAGGTTGTGCGGGTTGTCCTAGTTGAACAGGTTGACCTGGCTGTGCAGGTTGCCCTAGTTGAACAGGTTGACCTGGTTGAACAGGTTGTCCTGGTTGAATAGGTTGACCCGGTTGATGAAGGACACCATGTTGCCCTAGCTAAGCAGGTTAGCTTGATGGAAAAAAAGGGCCAGGTTGTGCCTGATAACCAGGTTGACTTGTGACAGGACCATAAGATGGCCCTGGTTGTGCAACATTTTGACCAATTGGAAAATGAGGTTGCTAAGGTTGCACCAACGGTTGAGAAGGATGGGTTTGCCCCCCAAGACTGTACAACGGTCCAGGTTGATACCTTGGTTTCCCTGCCAGTCCTTGAGGTTTCCTTGGTTGGACCATAGGGTGAGGCTGCAGAGGTTGACCTTGAGGATTGTAAGACTTCCCTTGCGGACCATAAAACAATCCCTGCTAGACAGAAGGTTGTTCTTGTAAGGGTTTTCCTTGCGGGTCGTACGCATAACCTGGCTGGGCTGAAGGTTTTCCTTGGAAGGGTTGTCCTTGTGGGCCAGAAGCATATCCTTGCTGAGACAAAGGCTGTCCCTGAAGGTTTTTCCCTTGTTGATTAGAAGGTTGCGCAGGTTGGGTAGACAGAAAACCGTTAATATACTGATAAGCCTCATGAGCAGGAAAACGAAGGGGGTTTCCTTGCTCATCATATTGATATGGAAATACGTAGATCGGGGCACCATTTGCTCCATAATGGGAAAATTAAGTACGGTTAATATCTTGAGAGGACTGACCAACCTCGAAGATTGACAGAAAATAATGTCACACATTTTGTCACCATCCTTGCAATCCCTCGTCCCGTACATTGGAGGACTATTCCCGTGACCTATGAACAGTAAAATGTCCTGAAAACACCTTCATGGCATCCTCCTGCATAAGGATAAAAATTCTCCTGAAGAAAATTTCCTCTAAAAACCCCAAAAAACGGATGTTTTAGCCTTGGCACGACTAGTCAGTTCATCCCTCGCGCCAATGGGGGAAATCCACACTAGAGGGCGCGCCAGCTAGTGCTCTGGCCCTATGTGTCACTCGCGCCAAGCTTATTAAAGGATTTTTTTTTAAATAAATGGCGGAAGTTTGATTCTAACAAACTCCAGAATGAATCAACAAAAGAAGTTGAGTGGTTTGGCTCCAGATCTCCATGTATAGGAAGTGGTTTTCCACCTCTCATGGAACCTTCCTAAGAGATAGGACCTATCCCATGATTATATGGATCCCAACTTCCCTTCCTCCATCTATAAAAGCTTGCCCTCTCCATTTGCTAGTTAGCTGAACTTGTAGGAAGGAAACTATAGCTGGGAAACTATTGAGAGCAGATCCGAAGAGAACCCCGTAAGAGAGAGAGCTTCGTCCAGATTCCCGACAGGTTTTGTTGAGACGCGCTTCGCTGCAAGCCCCGCCAAAGGAAGATCATAGCATCAGAGCACTTGGTTGTAATCTCCCTTTCGTCATTTATAATATAAGCAACTCTGATTTTGGTTCCATTCTTGTGTTTACTCTTTTATGTAATGCAACGAATTATATCTTCTCTGACTGATATATAGTTACATGTTTTAGGTATTACGTTGTATGTCGTCATTTCTCTGTGTGTGCATAGGTGTCCGGACGTGACGAACGAAAGGATTGTGATCTGTCAAGCTAGGGATGAGGAGCACTGCTTCTTCATCGACAGTAGCAGCGTGGGATTCGAGGTAGGCTACTTATCGTGGTCTTTTTCTTTCTTGTAACTAGGAACCAACGTCATTGTGTGATTCGATTGTTTCTAGACCCAATCTAGCGCTAGTGGGATCGCCTCTGTCCACAGAGGGGATTTACCTCCTCAACACCTTCCCCTCCATTCCTTCCCCTAACTAGCTTCCCATTTTCCCCTGTTTTCCCAATCCTACTCTACCCTTCCCTCCTACCAAACTAGGGTTTTATCATGCAAAGTGAAACTATAGAAAATGAGAAGAAAAAATACAAAAAAGGTGGAAAATTTTCCAAGTTTTGTCCAACTCATACCCAAGAAATCATGGCATCATCTTTCATGAAGAAATCCTTTGAAGATGTGGGTTGCCTAAGGTTTTGTGAAAATATTTAAAAGGTAGCCTTCCATGCCAAGTTGAAAAGCCTCTTAGCCACTAATTTCATGAGGGATAATACCAATATAGCAGGGATGGACTTCATGGTATCAGCAGAGGTGATTGGCATCATTTTTAGAGTTTTGTGATCATTTGATAGGGTTTACATGGCACAGAGGGACAATCCTACTTAAAATTTACTTTTTGAAGTAATGAAGATGAATTTGAAAAAAGTGAAAGAGTTTTTTGTCAACCATATACCAAAGAAGAAAAACCTCTTTAATTTTATGCATATATGTTATGATTTGAGATAAATGCCCAAAATAACGTTGCTCTAGGTCATTTGTTGCACTCTTGGACAAGTTGTCTTCAAGTCAATTTTTTAGGGATTTGGAGCAGGGTTTTGTAGTTCTTGATGATTGAATTATGTAGCTGAAATAATAATATTTCCAACCATACTAATTGCAGCCCAAAAATCATCCAGGAAGGCCTCAAAAATCCCTCTCAAATACCACGATGTGCTTCTACTGAGAGCACGTTGCACTTCTGTAATTGTTTAGTGACAAACTTCAAACTTAGATTCTGAAAAAATGGGAAAGTATTTTTGAAACCTAGAGGAGGGTTGTGTTCATAACATATCAAATAAAAAAAACCTCTCTCATTTTTGTAGATTGCTTTATGGTTAGAGAGATAGTGCTCTATCTTTGAGCCATCTATTTGCAGAAAATTTCGACAAGTTTTGTTCAAATTTTGAAATTTTGGGTAATTTGGAAATTTTGTGATGCACAGAAGCACAACAAGCTCTTACTGCGCTTCTTCCCAGGACCTCCAAATGAGTAATTTCTTGCATTTATGGATATATATTGATGATTACATGTCAAATATGTACCTGGGTTTCCATGGCACTACACAGGTTGGAAGGAAAAGTAAAAAAACCACCTCAAAAACATGTTTCTGCCACTGTTTCAGACTTGAGTTTTTTAGGCTTGAAGATTTAGGAGGCTAGTAGAAACACTAGCCTATCCTTAGAAAATTTCATTTCAACAAAAGGATCAAGGAAACCCCCTCAAAATTACTTTCCAAGTAGCTAGCTGCGCTTCTATCAACAATGTAATTTTTTTATTTTATTAGTCAAAGTTGACTTTTCATGATGTAATTAGTCATTTTGGGTTTTCACATGATGTAAATAAGTGTAATATAGTTGGTAAATGTCAATATTATGTGATTATGATGGTAATTAATGTAAGTAAATTCAGTCAAAGCTAAATAGGGAGTTTGTTCTTAACCTCCCTAGTTTTAGGTTTGGTTAAACAAAATGATGTAAATTGTTCCTATATTGATGGATTTTACCCCCGAGAGAGGGTAATTTGGTTTTTGGTCTATATTTATCCCTCATTGAGTCAAAATAAAGGTTGGATATCAACTAATCAAAGGCTTGGAGCTATGGTACATCATATTTTTTAGATTTACAAAGACAGTTGCAGCTATTATCTAGGGATTCATGTGGTATGCTTTAGTAGCAATGTTTTTCCTCTGTTTCATCATTTTATTAAATATTTAGTTCTCCTTAATCCATTAGAATTATTTCAATGATTATTTCATAATTTTTTAAACAAAATTCATAGTTTATATGCTCTGTTCTTTATGAGGTTTTCAATTTATGTCTCTTTTCATCTGATAAATGAACTCATAACCCTATGCGCATTTTGGTCTCTCTCTATTTCTACCCTATACCACAATGAAAAATGAAAATGTGTTATTTAAACATACCTAAATTTCCCCATTATATCCCTACAGCTGAATCATTTGAACACTGACCTAGTTCCCTAGACCTTGGTGTCTGATCCAACAAACCCTAAAAATCAAACCCTCACTGAGCTTCATAACTAGCCTAGGATCTATCTTCCTCTACAGTCACTTATTTGGTTGTGAGATTGCAGAGAGTTGCCTCTATGATTTGGTAGGGCTAGCAACCAAGTCAAAATTAGTATGAGGTTACCTCCTTCAGTCTCATTTTCAGCCTAGGGACACTGTGGAGGATAACATTTTTGGTGCCGTTGCCGGGGAACGAAAGGTTTCATATTCCCCAGGAAAGGTTTTTCACATTGTAGATCTTATTACTGATGGTGACCAATAGTTGGGTGCACATTAAGGCTGAAATCATTCACCCGGCGACTCCAGTGTTGAAGGATCCAAAAGTTTTAAATTTTCATGGTGACTCCATTTTTCAAAAATTGGTAGCATGAAGAACTTATTGGTGACTTCATTGTTTTCAAGATGTATTCAATTTCTAGAATGTATGATCCTATGGATAGATCTCATATCTCTGGTTTTCCAAACCCTATGCCTTGTGTTTATTGGTTAACCTATCTACCTAAATTTATAGATCAAGAAGGAGAAGATGATGCTCTTCATTTAATTAGGTTTCATATGCATGTATGTAGACTAGAATTTGTATTTCATGAGGATTTCTTAATGAATATGTTTATGGAAACTTTATAGGACAACGCAAATTAATGGTATGAAGGACTTCCAATTTATAGTCTACGTTCTCTTCAGGATTTCTATGTAGCATTTTGTAAAAATCATAAGCAAACTTATCCTTCTATAGTGCTGATAGAAAGTTTTTGTGGAAAGTTTGATGATATTTTACAACATATGGGAATTGACATCTATGATCAGGATTTAATGTGTTATGAAATTGAAGAATATTTGTTTGAGCTATCTTTTCCTCAAGAGTAAATAGAAGAGGTTTGTTGCCATGACATTCAGTTGGATTCCAAACAGACAACAATTTCAGCATCTGGAAATGAAACTGATCAGATTGTCAAGGATCAAGAAGAGAACAATGAAAGAGAATATTTTTTTCTAAAGCATATTGCAAAAGAAGATTGTATTTACGATATTTCCAACAAACAATGTCTTATTTGACTAAGGAAAATATTAATCAACAATCAATTGATGAAGATCACATTCATTCCCTTGAAATATATGAAGATATTCAATAGTGTTCAGGAGACCAAGACATTGATGAGGAGTGTCATTCAAATTCTTCTTCAAACATTACATTTCTTGAATTTCTATTTCAATGGGAAACTTGTTCATCTATATGTTCAGAATTTTTTGAAGACCAAGAGAAAACTCTTGCTGAAATTCATCATGAAGAGCAGCCAGTTGCAATAGAAGGATGTTTCTTGATTCCTCCAAATCAACAAGAGCTAATTTTTCATTATTTTCAGGATCCTGCGGCAAATTTTTTACAACTAGTAATGAAGGTCGACATTGCAGAATTCTTTGATGAAGGTGGTCAGATTCAGTACATAGACAAACTAACCGTTTGGAAGGAGGTTTGTTTTCTTATTTTAAATAATTCAGAAAAGCGTATGCTGCATATTCTCCATGATACTTTGGTCAGTTTTTTGCAGCCATCTAGGAAGATGAATCTTCTTGTCTTCATGAATCATAATCACATGTTCATGTTACACTTGGAGTTGCCTAGCTTTTGTTTTTCCTGCCTCCTCAAGGAAAGTGTGAGCATGATTCAAGTAGCCATTTGCTAGATTGGTTACACAGGAGGTGGGTGGTTATCATCAGGATTTGAAGCTCGAAGTGAAGGCCCTAAGATCCCGATGGTCTGTTGCCATAAGTACGTTCAATCAGTAGTCAAGTTTTTGAATCAAAGTTAGTTTTTGTTTCAGTTAGTCATTTGAGTGTCTAGTGTTTTATTTTGACTCCATTGCCCAATGGATGAGGCTACCTATTCTACGGTGTTCGTTAACGTCCTAAAGGAGTTGCCATCCCTAGCTAGAGCCAATGCTAGTGTCTATGAGTCACCAGTGATCAAATGTACTCTTTCAATGTCAGTTGATAGGGTCCTAGGTCAAATTTTATAGTTTCAAATACATTTTTATCATAGGTTGGTGTGTCTAGGTATATTAATGCTCCCACCATATTCAAAGTCAAAAAAATTTATCCTCGTCATGTCATCATTGCTTGTGATAGGTCCTCAATAAAGTGTCTTGGTAATCATTCTGGTCATAAAATCATGAGTATGCATACTGCAAGGTTCAAAGGTCCAAATCATAAGTTTTATAAATGAATTTGATGTCATCATTAGGTTAGGTCATCGAAAATTCATAAAGGGTCATTTCATCACCTAGGTCACCATCATGGGAGTTATTAATTAGGGAAAACAATTTCTAAATGATTTCTAAGGTACATTTTACTTCTTATGAAGATGTAACTTTGCATAATAAAGTGATAAAGTTGTTCTACACTATCTTATCATTCACTTTTTCAAAAAAGAAAATGATGTCACCTCATGAATCAGAAAAAATCGACTTCCAACCTATAAGAAGACCATTCAAGAATTCCAATTTCTCATTTCACTTTCATTGAGCATCTCTCTACCATCGAGCTTCATTTCAGCCACCACGACATCAAAATTCATCTTCAAAACCACTTGCTCACTTCCCACGCCGCACTTCTCCCTGCTACGTTGCGCTTTTGAAATTGGAGGCCAAGGAAGCATCCAATACATTCCTTTCAACATTTCACAGGGTTTTAGCATCTATTTGGAAAGTAAGTACACCTTTGTTGTCTTTCTTTGGCATTATTATTCTCAGAAAACTCAGTGAAAATCCCTCTCTTAGGGTTTCGCTGCGATTTTGGTTTCTATGATTATTTTATACATTAAATTGGTGAAAAAACTATATTTGCTAATTTATTACCCTCTCACATATCTCCCCTAAGTATTTCACATACTCCTTCCCTTCATTTCCCTCTTTTTCCCCACAAAACCTAGCCTACGTTGCGCTTTTGGCTAGGACTATGTTTTAGCCCTTTTCCCCTATTTCCATCATCTACTTCAAGGAATTTCACTTCCCTAGCCTCCCTAACACACATCCTCTTCTCCCAAAATTTTCCCAAGAATTATTTCACTCTCCTTCCCTAACCTAGATGCCCATTTTCCTCTATTTTCCTAATGTTGCTCTACCCTTCCCTCCTACCAAACTAGGGTTTTATCATGCAAAGAGAAACTATGGACAATGAGAAGAAAAAATACAACAAAAGGACAGCTTTCCAAGTTTGAGAAATCTCAGACCCAAGAAATCATGGCCTCATTTCATCCAGAAATCATTTGAAGATGTTGGCTGCCTATGGTTTTGTGAAAATATTTAAAAGATAGGCTACCATGCTAAGTTGACAAGCCTCTTTGCCACTAATTTCAAGAGGGATAAGACCAATATAGAAGGGATGGACTTCATGGTATCAGCAGAGGTGATTGGCATCATTTTTAGATTTTTGTGATCATTTTCTAGAGTTTACATAGCACACAGGGACATTCCTACTTCAAATTTACTTTCTGAAGTAATGAAGATGAATTTGAAAAAAGTGAAAGAGGTTTTTTTCAATGATAGACCAAATAAAAAACACCTCTTTTATTTTACGAACATGTATTATTATTTGAGAGAAATACACAAATACAGTTGCTCCAGTTCATTTGTTTCACTTTTGGACAAGTTGTCTTCAACTCAAATTTTCAGGGGTTTCGAGCAGGGTTTTGAAGTTATTGATGATTCCATTGTGTATCATAAATCATATTATTTCTAAACATACCACTTGTAGCCCAAAAATAATCTCAGACCACGTAGCACTTCTGCAATTTTTTAGTGACGAACTTCAAACTTGGATTTTGAACAAATGAGAAAGTAGTTTTTAAAACTCGAGGAGGTTTTTGTTCATAACATATCAAAGAACAAAAACAATATTTGTTTTGTAAATTTTTTTATGGTTAGATATATATTTCTCTATATTTGAGACATATTTTTACAGAAAATTTTGACAATTTTTGGTCAAATTTTAAAATTTTGGGTAATTTGGCAATTTTGTGATGCAGAGAAGCGCATCAAGCTCCTATTTCACTTCTTCCCAGGACATCCAAATGAGGAATTTCTTGCATGGTTGGATATATATTGATGATTACATGTCAGATATGCACCTGGGTTGCAATTTCACTACATAGGTTGGAAGGAAAACTCAAAAAACCACCTCAAAAACATGTTTCTGCCACTGTTTCAGACCCCTCGCCACGCTTCTAGGAGTAGTTGTGGGAAAATTGATTTTTGGGTGCCATGGGTATGATTTTTGTAGTATTGAAGCTTTAGGAGGCTAGAAGAAACACTAGGATATCCTCAAAAACTTTCATTTCAACAAATGGATCAAGGAAACCCCCACAAAATTGCTTCCCAAGCAGCTCGTTGTGCTTTTGTCAGCAGTGAATTTTTTTTATTTTTATCTGTAAAAGTTGACTTTTCGTGATTTAATTAGTCATTTTAGGTTTTCACATGATGTAAATAAGTGTAATAGAGATGGTAAATTTCAATTTTATGTGATTATGATGATCATTAATGTTAGTAAATTCAGTCAAAGCTAAATAGGGAGTTTGTTCTTAACCTCCCTCGTTTTAGGTTTGGTTAGAGAAAATGATGTAAATTGTTCCTATCTTGATGGATTTGACCGCTGAGACAAGGGAATGTGGTTAATGGTCTATATGTAGCCCTGATCGAGTCAAAATCAAGGTTTTACATCAGATAATCAAAGGTTTGGAGCTATTGTACATCATATTTTTTAAGAAATACAAAGAGAGTTGCAGTTATTATCTAGGGATTCATGTGGTATGCTTTAATAGAAGTTTATTTCCTATGTTTCTTCATTTTATTGAATATTTAGTTCTCCTTAATCCATTAGCATGATTTAAATGACTATCTCATAAGATTTTAAATAGACTTCATAGTTTATATGCTTTGTTTTTTATGAGGTTTTCATTTTATGTCTCTTTTCTTCTGATAAATGAACTCATAAACCTATGCTCATTTTGATCTCTTTCTATTTCTACCCTATACCACAACGACAAACTAAAATGTGTTATTGAAACATACCTACTTTTCCCCATTATATCCATGCAACTAAATCATTTGAACCCTGACCTAGTTCCCTATACCTTGGCATCTGATCTAGCAAACCCTAAATTTCAAACCCTCACTGAACGTCATAACTAGCCTAGGATCTATTTTCCTCTCCAGTCACTTATTTGGCTATGATATTGCAAAGACAACCCTATCTAATTTGGTAGGTCTAGCTACCAAGTCGAAAGTGGTTTGAGGTTATCTCCTTCGGTCTCCTTTTCAGCCTTGGAACACTGAGGAGGATAAAATTTTGTGTATCTAGGTATATTAATGCTCCCACCATGTTCAAGGTCAAAAAATGCTATCCTGGTCATGTCATCACTCCTTGTGACAGGTCCTCAATAAAGTGTCTTGTTCATCATTTTGGTCATCAAAACATGAGTATGCATACAAAAAGGTTCAAAGGTCCAAATCATAAGTTTTATAAATTCATTTGATGTCATCATTAGGTCAGGTCATCAAAAATTCATAAAGAGTCATGTCATCACCTAGGTCACCATCATGGTTGTTAGTAGTTAGGGAAATAGTTTTCTAAATTTTTTCTAAGGTACATTTTACTCCTTATGAAGATGTAACTTTGTATCATAAAGTGATAAAGTTGTTGTACATTATCCTATCATTCACGTTTTCAGAAAGACAAATGATGTAACCTCATGAATCAAAGAAAAAATCAACTTCCAACCTATAAGAAGACCATTCAATCATTCCAATTGCTAATTTCACCTTCATTGAGCATATCTCTACCATCGAGCTTCATTCCAGCCACCAGGGCATCAAAATTCATCTTCAAAACCACTTGCTTACATCCCATTCCACGCTTCTGTTTGCTACGCTACGCTTTTGAAATTGGAGTTCAAGCCAGCATCCAAGGCGCTCCTTTTAGCATTTCATATGCTTTTAGAATCTATTTGGCAAGTAAGTACACCTTTGTTGTCTTTCTTTAACATCATTCTTCTCATAAAACTCAGTGAAAATCCCTCTCCTAGGGTTTCACTGCACTTTTGGTTTCTATGATTTTTTTCTACATTGAAGTGGTAAAAAAATTATATTTCCTACTCTAGTACCCTCTCCCATACCTCACATATCTCCCCTAAGCATTTACCATACTCCCCTTCATTTCCTTCTTTTTCCACACAAACCCTAGCCTACACTGCGATTTTGTCTAGGACTGTGTTTTAGCCCTTTTCCCCTCTTTCCCTCATCTATTTCATGGAATTTAAATTCCCTA
Source organism: Pinus albicaulis (assembly GCA_034641835.2). Lineage (NCBI taxonomy): Eukaryota > Viridiplantae > Streptophyta > Pinopsida > Pinales > Pinaceae > Pinus > Pinus albicaulis. The sequence goes on along the minus strand of CM076570.1, from coordinate 91,856,523 downwards.
GACTCCCTAACACTCATCCCCATCTCTTAAAATTTTCTCAAGAATTTTCTCACTCTCCTTCCCCTCCATTCCTTCCCCTAACCTAGCTGCCCATTTTCCATTGTTTTCCCAATCCTACTTTACCCTTCCCTCTTACCAAACCAGGGTTAGATCATGCAAAGTGAAACTCTAGAAAATGAGAAGAAAAAATACAAAAATGGTGGACAAGTTTCCAGGTTTGATCCAACTCATACCCAAGAAATCATGGCCTCGTCTCTCATCAAGAAATCCTTTGAAGATGTGGGTTGCCTAGGGTTTTGTGAAAAGATTTAAAAGGTAGGATTACATGAAAAGTTTATAATCCTCTTTGCCACTAATTTTAGGAGAGATAAGACCAATATAGCATTGATGGACTTCATGGTATCAAAAGAGGTGATTGGCATAATTTTTAGACTTTTCTGATAATTTTCTAGGGTTTACATTGCCCACATGGAAAGTACTACTTAAAATTTACTTTTTGAAGTAATGAAGAAAAAATTGAAAAAATTGAAAGAGGTTATTTTCAATCATAGAACAAAAAACAAAAACCTCCTTCATTTTATTCATAGGTGTTATGATTTGAGATAAATTCTCAAAATACAGTTGTTCCAGGTCTTTTGCTTCACTTTTGGATAAGTTGTCTTTAAGTAATTTTTTCAGGGGTCTGGAGCAGGGTTTTGTAGTTCTTGATGCCTCCATTGTGTAGCCGACATCATAATATTTCTAACCATACCACTTTCATCCTAAAAATCCTCTGGGAAGGCCTCCAAACTCCCTCTCAAATACCACATTGCATTTCTGCAATTGTTTAGTGACGAACTTCAAACTTGGATTATGAACAAATGGGAAAGTATTTTTGAAAACCAGAGGAGGTTTTTGTTAATAACATATAAAAGAACACAAATCTATCTCAATTTTGTAAAATTTTGTATGGTTATAGATATATTTATCTATCTTTGTGCCATATTTTTGCAGAAAAATTCAACAAGTTTTGGTCAAATTTTGAAATTTTAGGTAGTTTGGAAATTTTGTGATGCACAAAAGTGCATCGAGCTCTTGTTGTGCTTCTTCCCAGGACCTCCAAATGAGGAATTTATTGCATGGTTGGATATACCTTGATGATTACATGTCAGATATGTACCTGGGTTTCCATGCCACTACATAGGTTGGAAGGAAAAGTAAAAAACCACCTCAAAAACATGTTTATGATATTGTTTCAGACCCCTCACTGCACTTCTAGGAGTAGCTGTGGGAAAGTTGGTTTTTGGGTGCGATGGAGTATGATTTTTGCAAGCTTGAAGATTTAGAAGGCTAGTAGACACACTAGGCTATCCTAAGAAAATATTAGTTCAACAAATGGATCAAGGAAATGCCCTCAAAATTGCTTTCCAAGCAGCTCGTTGCGCTTATGTCAATAGTGTACTCTTTTTTTTTATCAGTCAAAGTTGAATTTTCATGATGTAATTAGTCATTTTTAGTTTTCACATGATGTAACTAAGTGTAATATAGATGGTAAATGTAAACTTAATGTGATTATTATGGTCATTAATGTTATTAAAGTGAGTCAAATTTAAATAGGGAGTTTGTTCTTAACCTCCCTAGTTTTAGGTTTTGTTAGAGAAAATGATGTAAATTGTTCCTATCTTGATGGATTTAGCCCCTGAGATAGGGAATGTGGTTTTTGGTCCATATGTAGCCCTCATTGAGTCAAAATCAAGGTTGTACATCAATTAATTCAAATTCTTGTAGATAATCAAAGTCTTGGAAGGCTCATTCAACATTCATTCATTCAACTATTTTATTCTTGTCATTTTGATAGAGCACACTTGAGCCGAAGAGCCAAGTCTGCAGTGTTGTTTAGCACAGAAGATCTTTAAGAGGAGATATCAACCTCTATCTCGGGGGACTTTGAGTGCCCACTCAGGAGAGGAGTTCCACAACTTGTGAGGATAATTTATAATAGCAACATAAGGAGGAAGCATAGCCAATAGTGGACCGTGTAGAGGATGAGGAGACTACATAGGGGAAGACGCAGTGCTGAGAATATTTGGTTGTTTTGTGAGGTGAGAAGAGAGGAGTTGCAGCTCAGATTTGGTGGGGAGTCTTGGAGCTTCCTAATAGGGATTTTTGTGGCATTTTGGAGACTTCCAGCAACAAGATTTACAGGAGGATCAATTTACCCAAAAATGCAGTGAACCAGGCCGAAGAGAGAAAATTTTCGGGGTCAAGCTTTCGGCGAAGCCTTTCTTGGTTTTTTTGGGTTTATTGAGGAGAAGACAAGATTAATTTGGCTAAATTTTCTAGGAAGATTTGAGGTTTCAAACAGAGATGCTAACTCAACCAGCAGCTAGAGGAGCTGGGGGAAATTGGGCCAAAATTTCGGGGTCAACATTTGGCCAATTATATTTTCGGTGTTTGTGGGTTTCTTGAGTAGAGTCTGGGGTTAGAGTCCTAGATTTTTCTGAGCAGTGTAGCATGCCCTAGCGGCATTTCTTCAGTAGTAGCAACAACATTTCTAGTAGATTGTAGTGCATAAATATAGCCATACATCGTACCATCAGTGGGGGATTTCAGCATTGATTCAGACGGCTTCTCTAGCTTGCCTTGATCAAGCCCAGGTGCCTTCATTCCAACACCTTCAATGTACTCATTTATAGAAAATTAATAAAGTGGCTCAACAATATTTTATGGCTCCATTGGTGTTTTGATATAATTTTTTGTTTTGTAGTCTCCTTAATATCTTTTAGCTTGTTATTACTGTTATTTTCCCATTTGGGATATTATAGTGGTATCAAAGCTTCATTCTTGGCTTAGTTGTGGGGATCTTTTTCCTATGAACAAGGAGGGTAGGCATTAGGGGTGGAAAATATGGGGGAGTTAAGGAGAAAATGGGAATCAACAATTGGTAGCATTTTAATGGCTCTAAATGATTTATCCAAATAACATAAGGGAATGTTGGAAGGACTCAAGCAACATAATAGGGATAAGAGAATCCATCATGAGTTCCTAATTAGGGAGACTTCATGGGTCTCACAACAGTGTGACCACCCTTTACCAGCCACTCACCCACTAGCCTTTATTAGGTCAACCAAGATCACAATGCCTACATTCTTGCCTCCACTATCGAGTGAGAAAGGTAGGTGGCATGTTCATATACCCATGGGAGATTATTTCTGAGAATGGTAGTCCATGGGAGAAAATTTCAGAGCGGATTTGTCCTTCAGAGATTAATGCCAACTCAAGCAGGATGAAGAAGGAAGGAACAGTGGGGGTTTTAGCATGTAGAGCTTATAGTTGCAATGTACCATTGGGAGGACACCTTTTCCCACGTACGATGGATCCACTAATTTCATGACTTGGGATCGGGTGGAAAAGTTGGATACCTCTTTCCACCTTGACCAAATAATAGAGGGGGAAGCCATCAAAATGGCTACCTCTCACTTGGAGGATGAGGGCACACAAGATTGTGGGGAGCTCGTATATACACCTAGTGTAACGGAGGACTCACCCTTGTTGGAGACTTCCTTGACTATGTCAGTTGACATCTTAGTAGAGAGAGTAGAGCCTACCCCAGTAGAGCCATCCATTGAGGTGATGACCAGAGTCATGTCCAATTTTTTGGGTGACAACTACACGCAGGAAATGGGTGAGGTGCCAGGAGATGTATCCACCTTTGATGAGGCACTAATAGATACAGAGGCAGGGTAGGAGGACATTCCTTTTGTATGTTAGGATGAGGAATATTCTTTGGATGAGTCCATGGGGTCATATGAGGATGCTTCTAGGGAGCATGAGCAGTCATTCAGAGTTTATGACAGTAGGCCAGATTCATATTCCAGTGCGCATGGGATATTAGGGGACTGTATGGGATATATTTAGGATGATGAGTCACTTGTGATGATTCAGTCGGAGCAACTTATGGTACAACTAGAGGGCACATTGGAGCATTGGAGCAGCACCCTTCAATAATACATATATGGGGCTAGCAGCATGGTTGGGTCACCTTTGGCCATTGGAGAGGGAGAGACGGATCTACCTAGTCAGATCTCATGCGTTGACTTGGATAGCGGGATGAGACAACCTGAGTTGCACATGGTGAAACATCTGCATGTCAGGGTTTCTCTAGGTGCAGGAGTTCATGCATTTGATGCCTCTCTTGCGGTTGGATGGCGAGAGATTCTAATTTTGTACCCGGGGGAGTGAGTTATGGATATGGTGATGCACTGAGGTGTAGCTCAGCAGGAGCTTTCAAACATTGGGGTTATCGGAAGCTCGGACTGACATTGGGATCCAGTCGGGACTACATATCACTTCCTAGGTATGTCGGTTGACTATGAATTGGAGGGCACATTTGACCTAGTAGTTGAGCATGCACATTCACTAGGGGAGTTTTAGCCAGCACTAGTGTCCAAGCAGTTTATATATAGAGGATCACAAGATGATCAACATACTCTGGCAAGAGTTTGACAAAGGAGGGGGCATTGATAGGGTACCAAACAATGCCTTATATGGAGTTGGGGATTTTTCACATTTGTGTGGGGCACGGACGGCACAAAGGAGAAGAGCAGGATTTGCATCTCTACTCGTACCTAGGGAGATTCATTTCTTGGGTGCCTAAGGGAGGATTTGGAAGGGAGATATATTCATTGGGGAGTATGGTGATGTAGCAGTGGAGGTGATGGTATCGATCGAGTATGGGTTGACACATATGGATACAATATTAGGCCATAACACCTTGGTACATGTAGCAACATCCATCATTGCGCAATGGTCTGTAGATGGGCATGGAGATGCATGGGGGTGTGTTGTAGTATGTCAGACTACGTCGTGGAGTAGGAGTTATTCCCATTGCATTGACTACATGTGGGGAGAGACAGGTGTGGTGACACGAGATGGACTCATGATAGTACAAGACAGTATATCTATTTCCAGGGGTATCCATTGGTGTACAGGGGTAGGTTGCGACATACAATGGCAGGTCGAGGAGTGCGGTGATAATTGGTGGTATGCAGTGATACATGATGCAGAGCAGTGGCTCTTGGAGCATCGCCTCCAAAGAGACATATGGACATGAGAAGTAGGTGTACCATGGGATGCAGCTCACCTAGGATCGATGAGGATCTTTTTGAGCATCTAGAGATGCCACGTTTAGTAGAGACAGGGATACGAGGGTGTTATCAAGAGATATGAGGCAGAAAGAGTGTCATCTAGAGGATTACTCTTGAGAATTCGGGTAGACTCTTGGTCACACCCTTTAGGACATACCTACCCATCATCCTCCAGTGTTTCTTATGGTCGTGAAGTGTTTGGTTGGTGCCCTTTGACACTCTCTGTTGTGGAGGTAAATCCCCTCTGCGAACAGAGGCGATCCCTACTAGCCCAGATCGGGTCTAGCAACAATCGTTCACGCTATAGTGAAGGTCCCTAATTGCAAATAAACCAACTAGCGATGAAGGCTTACCTGGAGTCCAACGTTGTTGCTTGTAGAAGAGGTGGCGCTCCCGTTCCTTAGCTCTGGCAGATCACGATCCCCACGATCTCCGTGATGGACACCTGCACACGCAAGAAAAAAAACAAATGCAAGCGTAAAATCCAGTATATGCAACTTATATGTCAGTCAGAAAAGACATAACTCATCATTATAAACAACAAAAAGAGTGGAACCATAACCAATAGTCGTTTATTATTAATCAATCAAAGGAAAATTACAACCAAGTTCTGACGTTGAATTCTCCTTTGGAGGGTCGCCAGCAGAACACGTCTCGAAAAGCCTGTCAAGGATGGGACAAACCTCTCTCTTCGGATCTTGAAAATAGTCTCCTTGATTGAATTTGGCCTTAGGGGAATAATAAAGGTTCTTGCAGCATAAGGCTCTTGGGAATTTTGGAACTTGAAGACTAGCTTGCAATGGAGATGGGCAAGATTTTATAGATGGAGGAAGGGGAGTTGGGATCCCTATAATCATGGGATTGGCCCTATCCTCAAGGAAGCTTCCATGAGAGGTGGCAAACCACTTCCTCTAGATGGAAATCCGGAGCCAAACCTCCCAACTCAAGATAGATACCAGTTCATGAATTGGTTAGGATGAAACTTCTGCCATTTATTTTTAAAAAACACTCCTTAAATTGGCTGGCGCGAGTGCGACTCTGGGACAGAGCGCCAATTGGCGGGACCTCTTTGAAGGAGTTTCCCCATTGGCGCGGGTACTGAATTGGCTGCCCGCGCCAATGCAAAAAGGGGTGTTTTTAGGGTTTTTTAGCAGGAGATGTCTTTAGGGGGATGAAAGTACATGTTCAGGGGAATGCCATGAAATTATTTTCAAGTTATGTCACTGCTCACAGGTCACAAAATAAGCCCTCCAATGTGCGAGACGGGGAATGGTAGGGACGGTGAAAAATTGCTGTGTAACAGATGCCCCTTAAAGTATGAGGCCCGAACGAGAGAGAGGGGTGAAATGCTTTACGAGAATGTGTCCAACTGAAAACTTTGGCATCGAAAAACCTGCGTGGAGAAATACAACTGATATCTCAGATACATGATATATATGCAGTATGGGCGCAGCCATCCATAACAGAGTATACAATAATCTAGATCCAAGGTATGGACGCAGCCATTCAGTGAGGATCGATAAATAGACTCAGGTATGGTCGCATCCATCCAGTAAGTGAGTCATGTAACCAATCATAATAATCCACAAAATCACAGCCTGGATTACAACAGACACAATCCAAGGTCTTGCGCTCCATCTCGACCCGAACACAGTACAAGTTCAAGCATGCGAATAAGTGAGCTGAATTCGAACATGCAAGAACATCGTCTGATTACCAGCCAATGATGAAAGTTGTTAACAGACACGAGAGGTACCACCAATAATGACAATGGCCCTCAAGGTACTATAGGTACAATCTACGGCATGTGAATCAATGAGATGGCGTCGAACACCCGTAGAATCACTCGATTGGAGGCCAATGATGAAAACCTCACGTCGAATGCAAAGAACCTGCCATTGAGGCATGCAGGCTCCAAGGCACCAGAAGGGAGTCTCTAGATCAGCTTCCCAGATAATGAGCTGAAGTCGACAGGAAGTGACCTTGACTGAAGGTGGGCCATAATGTTTCCCACATCATCGACACGAGACAGAGGAATATAATGTTTTGTGAATTAGGATCAGATGAGAATCAGAGGAAGGTTGTTATTTGCAGAGGTCAACTTCTCTTGAACATATAAACGACACGACAGTGAGTTTCGCAGTATTTGACATCAAAAGATCAGAGGTCATAGTGACGAGGCAAAGAGCAGATGAGAGGTCAAAAGGGATCACCCAAACCCATGGAGGCAAGTGAAAGACGAGATGAGATGTCCCCAACCCGACACGAACGCAAGCAAGTGCCATGTTCAAGAGCGACATACTGCCGACACGACAATGATGCTGGTTCCATTTTTTCCCCGCCATTTCTGGCGAGTACCCCAATTATTTTTTATAACAAGATTGAAAGGGATAGCATATGCTTGTGATATAAGTCCATCCTAGTACGTTTAACGAGCCCTAGGAAGGAGAGACTCGAGTAGTGTCATTGTGACTGAATCCGATGTCATCGGGGTTTAATGAGTCTGACAAAGGAAGAACTCGGCGTCTTTTCATGTTTAGAGAGTTTGAAAAGACAGCTGAAAAGTAAACTCCAATGGTCCCTTTCATAAATAGTTCCTCAGATCCGAAAAGGTAGAAAAATATGTCTAAGAAAACCTCCTAGTCGCGATAGGCTAGGGTATGCCTTTTTCGTAAATAATCTATCCCAGCCCGAAAAAGGGGTAAACGTATACTGGGTAGATGTCGTTTCGCAGCCACTTTAACGAGATCAAAACGAAAAGGGCCTCGGAAATATTTTCATGTTTAGAGAGTTAGAAAAGAGCTGAAAGATGACACCAAAATGACTTTTTCGTGTTTTTACCGAGTCCGAAAAAGTATAAAATACAACTCGTTTCACCGTTTAAGTTGCGTAAAAAACCTGTTGCTGCACACAGAGGCAAGTGTAAAATCCATTTTCAACAAAATATATCAAAATATTAATAAAAATGACTTTTAAAACCTAATGAGATTTCAAAAAGTTATAAATAAGTCTCAAATGGTAAAAACAAAATTACTTTTACTATTTACCTCATTGGAGAGCAACAGTGGTCTGTTTGTGTGCGAACTTCCGACGGCGATTGCGACTGATCCGGGCTACCATTCATATTCTCGTTCGTTCCAGGTAAGAGGCGCTTCCCTGTACTCCATTTTAATCCATGTTTTATAGTTTTCCATTGCTCATTAGATTTCTGTGGAGAATTTTTTAAAATTTTAGGGCTCCTCCCATTGGCGCGGGTATCGGGCACGGACCCGCGCCAATGGCCTTTTGCATACAAAGGGCCCGCGCCAATGGCGCAGCGCTGTTTTCCATTTCAAATTCCCAAACAGCTAGTGATTTACATGAAATTTCAAGCATAACAAAGATCTAATCAAGGGTTTTTGACCATGTTGATGCAGGCAACCGAGCAAAATGGCTATCGAATGGAAAGATAGGGAGCATGGGGAAGAGGATGAACAGGCTATGGAGAATGAAACTTGTATGAATGCCCTCAAGAACTGTGGGCTTAAAAATTTCTTCCTGACACCTTGCTTATGAGCTCAACTGGAGCTCCCGTAATACCTGATCAGCATATGGGATGAAAATGAACAAGTGTTCAAGCTGCGGGACCAAGTATTACAACTTGAGGTTTCCGACGTATATTTCATAATCGGACTGTCGCGCAGAGGTCCGGTGCCCGTCTTGACAGGCAACAGACCATCTGGAGAGAAGATGGAGTAGGTGATGGCAAGAGTGTGCCGAGGGGCACGACTGGGATCGGGAAGCGGAAAGGTAGATATCCATACTATCCCCGATCTAGCACTCAGAGTGGTGCTACATACCATCACGCGGGCTGCGGGGTCACAGGCACTGCATGAAGCGACCAAGGCCCAACTCCTCCTAGCTGCTGAGTGTATGAATCCAAAACTATTTGATTGGGCTACTGCAGTGACAAAAAATATGAAAAGACAGCTCACAAAGTGTAAGCAGGCCAAACTAAAATAGTTTGGCTATGGTTCCATCTTGGTATCGTTCATCCTAGAATGACTACCTATCTTTCAGGGCCAAGGGGCCATAGTAGCTGAGCCGGTACCACGAGAGCCGAGGATGGCTCGCTGGGTAGCATTGATGCCCAGATCAAGAGGAGGACAACAGATGTCCTGGAGGCCGGAGTTTTTTGGATGGTTACGGCGTCAGTTGATTGTGGTCGAGGATTGGCCATATGCAGGGACTGATTTCACTGGAGACCCGGACCTTCCACTCCCGGAGGGAGATGACTGGGACGAGGAGTTGGGTATGATCTTCTTTTTTATTTTTATATTTTATGATTTTTTTTGGTAATACATGCCCGTCCTAACAACAGTTTTATGTGTATGCAGATGTCGGCCCAGAGAGACCTGCCAGTATGTCTCCTATTTCATGGAGAACTCAGCCCGCAGCTGACCCTCAGGCGGAGGGTTCCGAGGGAGGAGAGTTGATCCAGAACCTCGAGGGGATCGCCCAGGGGATTCCATACTACGCCCGGCTGGCAGATGTTCCACTAGCATACCAGAGACATACGGTGGGAGTACCTAGTCGCCTCCACCGTCTTTTGAGATGCTTAGTGCGTGCAGTGACTTGTTATCATGATCACCACGCAGATTAGACACCTAGGGCTTATTTCATGCATATTTTTTGAGAGACATGTCGTCTCTGGATGTATTAAGATGAACATGTATATTTTTGACTCTATGTGACACACACTATGTAAACATTTCGATATCTATATATATACATATCTATTTCTGGATGGATCTTTCTTTTTACATGTGATGTTGTTTTACAAATTGCGCAAATGTCTATCTAGCACCATATTAGCTACTGCATCTGTCAATGTATTCATATGTCTAGGTATATGTTGATATGTAATATAGTCAAAATTTCTTTCCAGTAAACGAATACGCAGATACAGACGTAAAATGGATGGGTTTCTGACTGAATAATGACCGTTAAGTTGTGATACTACAAGTTGTGAGTCTAGATACACAAGTAATTCACGGATACCAAGGTTTATAGCCTCGGTTAATAATTCTAACACAGCACTATATTCCGTGATGTTATTTGTAGCACGTCCCAGACACACACCTTGCAGGTTGACCAACTCACCAGCAGGATCGTAGATTACCCAGGCTACCGAAGACAGATTCCTGGTACTGCGGGAGGCACCATCCGCGAAACCAACAAACGGATTGATGGACATTTGCACAATCAGGAAGACCCGATCAGTAGAAATATTTTTACATCACACACCACACCACACATGCACACAAATGAAAATACACACCTATGTACACACACCACACTAAAAATCACTTTAAGCGTAGTATTTTTTGAGGTACAACCCATTTCTAGGCTACGCCAATGGAACTCCTTCATAATCAATGAGCTCATAAGCCCCATTTTTCAATACGCATTTTACTATGTAGGGCCCATGCCACATAGGTTGGAACTTACCGGCCCCAAGCTTGTCATGCGCTTGATCGTATAGGAGGACGAGGTCCCCTTCGACAAAGGAACGTGGAGAAACTGATTGATCAAAGTGAGCCTTGACCCGCTTCTTTTGTGCTTCAATGACTAAAGTAGCCAAACAGCGGCTTTCATCTAACCGTTCCAGATACAAAAGACACTCTTCCTCAGGAGAAGTGTCGGGCAAAATTTCCACGGCTAACTTCAAAGAAGGAATTTTGCACTCAACCGGAAGAGTTGCTTCCAGATCGTACACCAATTGGAAAGGTGTGAATCCAGTTGCACTCTTTGCTGACGTACAGTAGGCCCAAAGAGCTGAAAACAGTTGGAGATGCCAATTGGATTTATGAATACCAACTGTCCGTTGAAGCACTGTGACCAAAACCTTGTTCACAGCCTTAACCTGGCCATTTTCCTGGGGGTAATATGGCGTTGAGCTATCGTAGCGTAAGCCCAATCTTGATGTCAGCTCGGCCATCATATAATCTCGAAAATGGGTACCATGGTCGATAAAAATGGCCTGAGGGACCCCGAAACGTGCAATGATATGGTTGAAGATAAATTGGGCAGCTGTCTTACCGTCGGCAGCTAGTGTAGGCATCGCTTCGGCCCACTTCGTAAAGTAGTCTACGGCGACGATTATATACGCATGCCCCCCGGCCGAATGAGGGTTACATGTCATAAAATCTACGCCCCATTTTGCAAAAGGGCTTATGGTAATAACAGGATGCAAAGGGAGAGGCGGCGCGCGCATCTTGCGCTGAAAGACCTGGCACGCGTGACATTTACGAACTGCTACGATACAGTCTTTGAATATTGACGGCCAGAAGTAACCTGCTCGCAGAATTTTCTGGGCAGTGGAATATCCAGACATATGACCACCATAGGCGCCACTGTGGCAGTCATTTAGGACCTTTTCAGCCTCTTCCAGGGTGAGGCATCGGCGGAGCACCGAATCTACTCCAACGTGGTATAAAGTATCTCCTACTATACGGTAGGGTTGAGATTGATGCCGAATCCGACGTCGGGCATCTTTAGTCAACTCAGACCGAAACTTCGAGGTCTAAAGATACACAATAATATCACCGTACCATGGGTCGCGAGTGTTGATAAGGAAAAGAGTTTTGTCCGGGATATGATCCTCGGAATGAGATGGGGTGGAGTCTGTCGGGAGCGAGCAAATAAGATCCGCAAAAACCAGTGATTTGGTCGACTTAGCAGTGGTGAACTCTAAGTCGAACTCCTGAAGGATAATGATCCATTTGGAGTATTTTCCCCCCAGTAATTTTCGAGAAAGAATATATGTCATGGGGTTGCAATCCGAAACAACAATTGTTGTGCACAACATGATGTAATGGCGAAAGCGCTGCACAACATGTACTGCAGCTAACGCCAGCTTCTCGATGTGAGCATAACATGTTTCTGTGTTGAGAAGGTTCCGTGATAGAAAATAAACAATGTGTTCATTTCCATCATCGTCATCCTGCACCAGAACCATAGCTATGGTGCTAAACAAGGCGGCGAGGTACAAAGTGAAATCACGGTGATAGTTAGGAGGACGAAGCAAAGGAGCATTAACGAGTAACGTCTTAAGCTTCTCAAAGTATTGTTGAGCAATTTCGTCCCAGTGGAAGGGAACGTGCTACTTTAAGAGATGCGTGAATCCTTTGGCCACCTCCGCGTAGTTCGGGATAAAGCGTCGAAGGAAGTTAGCTTTTCCCTGCAGACTCTGCAATTGATATAACGAGGAGGGTGATGGGAGATTGATGATAGCCTTGACCTTTAAAGGGTCAAGGAGAATTCCGTCTTTGGAGACTATGAATCCCAAAAGACGGCCAGAATCCACGCAAAAGACGCATTTACGAGGATTAAGCCTAATATTGTAGCGCCTACAGCGAAGGAAAATCTGGCGGAGGTGTTCAGGGTGGTCCTCTCGCCTAGCTGAGTGAGCTGGCAAGTTGTCCAGATAAGGCTGAACGATATGGTGTATGTCGTGGAAAGCGTAAGACATCGCACGCTGGAAAGTGGCTCCAGCATTCTTCAAGCCAAACGGGAGCTTTTTATAAGCGAAAGCACCCCACGGACAGATGAATGCAGTCTTGTGTTGATCCTCAGGTAGAATGTTTATCTGATTATACCCAGAGAAGTCGTCCATCAAGGAATAAATCTCACTCCCAGCACATTCGTCGATGATTTGGTCTATGAAAGGAGTGTGATAGTTTTCCTTAGGACAGGCGCGATTAATATCACGATAATCAACACAGACTCTGATAGTCCCCTGCTTTTTATCTACAGGGACAATATTTGAGACCCATTCTGTGAGGGGAATTGGGTAAATGAAGCCCGCGTTCAGAAGTTTCTCAACTTCTGCTTTAATGGCAGCAGCTTTGCGAGGATGTACTAGGCATAGGCGTTGGCGCACAGGTTTCGCACCAGGATAGGTAGGAATCTCGTGGACTACGATACTGGGATCAATCCCGAGAATTTCCTCATAGGACCAAGTGAACACGTCTCTGAATTCTCGAAAAAGATCAGTATAGACTCGTATCTCATCAGGAGAACAAGTCACTCCCACGTGTATATTCTCGACTATCCCCGGTTTGACGGAGATGTCGATTGGAATGGTTTGAGTGATGTTGCTCAGGTTTCCTTCCGAAAGAACCTCGTGCGTCAGTATGGGCGTTTGGAGAGGTGGAGTGGGAACCTGAGATGCAAAACGCTCTAGAAAATCTGACATTGCCCCCAAGCTAGGCATGAATGAGGAACGATGATGTCCATCACTCCAAGGCAGCTCCTCAAGAGACATTGTTTCAACAATGGCTTCATCAGAAGGAAAAATATCTTTGAGAGGATCAGGCGAATTGGCCTGACCGAGCCAGGGGGATTGAGAGTAGACATTTAAAGCCATGCTCAAAGGAGCATGCTGAGGAGGAGGAGGATCAGATGCGGCAACGATTTCACAGTAGTTAATCTCTATCGGAGTTAAGGGCATCGATTCTCCAAACTCAGTCACCTGCTCAGGCGTAGGGATGAGCCATGGGTCGTCAGACCTAGAGATCATATTAACTTGAGCGGTGTGCGGTGGCGGTGCGGGAAAAATACCCATGAGGACGAGGTCTTTGAAGAGACCGGGTCCCACAATGTCAAGGGGATTTGGGATCTGATCCACGTAAAGAACATTGTTCTCGGAGGTGGAGGTGAAGAAAGACAACTGATCCACCGTAACGATTTTTCCCTCGTGAGGGAACTTAAGAAGTCGAAAGAGGGTGGATGGCATGCATAGCATGGCATGAGTCCAGTTGCGGCCGAGAAGTATATTGTAGTTAAGCTTGGCGTCAACCACTTATACTTCTACATTCAATGTCTTCCCCTATAAAGTAATCGCTAGACTCTCGAGAACACCCAGGGGTTTGGATTCCCGAACATCGAATGCCTCTAGGGAATTGGGAGATGATGAAAGGGCCGGAGAGCCAATGGCCTTCCAGCAGGCGGACGACATGACACAAGTAGAGGCACCTTCATCCAAAACGGCCCTATGGATGTTAAGACCGTTGATACCGACTTAAATAACAAGAGCGATCTGATGTGGAAGTAGGGGGGTGAAATTTTCTAAGTCAAAGGTGAGAAGACTAGAATCGGCGGGATCGAATCCACCGATTGTAGATAATAAAGCTTTCCATTGTGAAGGACAACTTTGAAGAACTTCCAATGCAGACATGGCAGAAGGCGCCTGTGCCAGATCCTCAACAATACTTTAGTGCTGAGCGGCACAAGCATTCGGATTGTAGGAATATTTTCGTAGAACACCTTTAGAAGGTGGCCTCACAACGGGTTCAGCAGTAGGCTTCTCAATTTCCAACGAACCGGAGACAGGTGGGGGAGGTGGACCGTCCACAACTGCATTCCCAGGTGCCTGATGCGATTCGTTGTAATCGTTTGAACGCGTAGTAATAGAGATAGGTGCAGCACCATTCATCATAAAGACCTGGGACCCAAATGGTGCAGATGGTGAAGGTTGTTCAACCATCTGGGTCTGCTGAGATGGGAACGGTTCTTTAAGAACTGCCGGAGTCCCTTTGGGGCCTTTTAGAAGTTGACTAACTTCAGATCGTCGTGGAAAATCCTTGGTATAATGATCTCCTTCACAGATAAGGCAGGGATACTTCGGTTTACGTTGGGAACCGTCCTCAGTATGAGGTTGGGACTCTGGCTTTGGGGCGTTGGATTTAGATTTTCCTTTGCCCTTCTTTTTACCTTTGGAGGATTTTTCCGTAGGATTAGCCTGAACGGCGTTAACCTCTGCAGTTTTTCCAAAATCGGGAGGGGCGGGAGGAGCAGAATTATTGGATGAGTTGGACTTCTGCTTCCCATTCGAAGATTTCTTCGAATTCTGAGACATGGAACCAATAACACCATCCACCGCCGAGGTAGGTGGAGCTTTAGAGGTTCCAAACCGTGGAGCATTAGGCAAAATATCATAAAGTGTGCCGGACTGAGAGTATACCAGATCCAGATATTGGGCACGCGCTATGGCTTGTTCTTCAGTTACACACGCTCCCATAGAAATATCTTGAGCGATTTTGTTAATGAAGGAGGTGGTGAACCAATGAGTTAGTATCTGATCAGGTATATGGAACTTGATCAGTCTACGACGACGTCGCCACTCATGAATGTGATCAGAAATGTGGGTGGCTTTGTCCCACTTCAAAGAAGTCAGGAGGTGCGTCCTGGCTTCGTAGCGAACCGGTAACTGAAAGTGAGTCAGAAAAGCCATGGCTAACGTATTGAAATCTTGAAAGATGCCACGGGGTAATTCAATATACCACTTAGCTGCAGCACCAGTCAAAGTGCGCTGGAAGAGGCGTAGACGAACTGAATCATCCACCCAAGAGTTGGATGAACACCAAAGATGGTAGGTCATCACATGAGCTTGGGGGTCCTCCCTAGCTTTACCCTCAAACTTGGGGCAATCACCGGGCACCTTGGTAGGAACCGGAGGCCAATAAGGATTGTACAAAATCGGATCATTGGTTAATTTTGAAACATCCGGTAACTCCAAGGTAGCCAGAAATGGCAATGGCATATTGGACGGCATGCCTGGCCCTGGATAAGGACCAATACCTGTACTTCACGCTGGTTGAGAATATCCTTGCCCCCAGGGGTTCTGTCTAGCAGGATTCTGACCGTAGGGGGTATATGTGGTATAACCAGCCTGATTTGGTTGCTGGTAACTAGTGTGCGGGGCTTGATAACCATAATATGGACCCTGATTATATGTCGGCCCTGTGTAAGCAGCGTGTGGATTCGGCTGCTGAGTATAGGTGTAGCCGGATTGTTGAGGACAATAGTTAGAACCTTGGGGCTGGTTATAATTTGGTTGAGATTGACCATGAGAATAGTAACCACCTTGAGGTCGAATGGGCTGCTGATAGGTGGGACCCTGCTGAGCCTGATAATTAGGGTGCAACGGTGGATTTGGTTGCAGCGTCGAATAAGCTGGCTGCTGGGCAGGGTTGATAGGATGAGCAGGCTGGCCTGGTTGAGCAGGTTGACCTGGCTAAGCGGGCTGGCTTGGGTTAATAGGTTGACTCGGGTGAACAGGTTGTGTCGGTTGCGCAGGTTGACCTGGCTGTAGAGGAACACCAGGTTGTACCAGATGGGCCGGTTGGCCTGGTGGTGGAACACCAGGTTGTGCCGGATAGACCGGTTGTCCCGGTGGAGGAATGGAGCCAGGTGGTGGCTGGTAACCGGTTTGACCTGTAGCAAGACCATAAGATGATCCTGGCTGATATGCAACGTTGGGACCAACAGGATACTGAGGTTGCATGGGTTGAGAAGGTTGGACTTGCCCCCCAGGACCATAGATCGGTCCCGGTTGGTACCCCAGCTGAGGCTACACGGGTTGACCGGAAGGGTTGTAATACTGTCCTTGCGGACCGTATAACGACCCTTGCTAGCCTGCAGGATAGCCTTGGATGGGCTGGCCCTGCGGGTCGTAAGGATAGCCAAGCTGGCCCGAAGGTTGGCCTTGAAAAGGTTTCCCTTGCAGGTTATAAGGTTGCCCAGCCTAGCTATATGGTAAACATTGAGCATGAAGGTGAGCCTCTAGAGCGGGTAAACGTAACATATTCCCATGCTCATCGTACTGATTTGGAAAAGCGTACATGGGTGTACCATCCTGTGCATAATGCGAAAAATACGAGCGGTTGGGGTCTTGAGAGGATTGTCCGACCTCGGGGTTCGGTTGTTGTAAGGACAACCGATACTCCTCCGGAGAAATGTTCTCTGGTATAGCGGATGCTACATAGACATCTTCAGGGAGGGATGTAGCCCTTACGGACTGAGTGGAAGCAGCCACACAGACAGTGGACCTGACAGGTACAAAAGTGACCTAAGGCGATGACGTACCGGGGGTTCTAGGAGACATCCCCAATGAAGGAACGATAGGCCTCGTGGAAGAATCTGATGCCCCCATAGAGGCAGCGGCGGCAATAATTTGACCCAAAGTTCTATACCCTGCTGGAAGCGAGGGACCGGGCGAAGACATAACAGATGATCTGGGGTTGTCTTCCGGGAATAAATGTGGAGGGAATAAATGGTAATCGTCACCAGACGTGGGGATTTCCTCACTAGAAGAATCACTCATATTTTATCCTGCTAGTTCTGATAGAAGCCGATGAGGACTAGGAGGAATGACAGCAGCCATGAAAGGCGAACCCGATGTAAGAGGAGGGTAATATTCCCCTACTCCAAATCCAAACCAGGCATTGGATAAGGGCCAATTGAACACAACTGGTCCTCCAAAGGGAAGCTCAGAGACAATGGGCTGTTGTGGCTCAGCAGAGGATTGCGAGACCTCTGATGAAATGTCTGTATATGGACTACCAGTAGACGAAACAGAAGGTTCCGCCACTGTGACAACAATGACAAGAAAAATCAAGCACAACACACACGGGGCTGAAAAAGAGTCAATACACACAATCAAATGGCCAACAAGCAGAATCTAACAGGGTGTGTGATCGCGGGTGATTTATTTTTACCACATTGAAACTTAGAAACTTCACCATTTCATATTTTAAGAGTCGAGAAACGGATGAAAGGTGACTCTATCACTTTTAGTTTTGAAGCAAGCGTGAAAGGAAAAGCGCTTGGTGATATTTTCAAATTTAAAGAGTCAGAAAAGATCAAATGACTACTCTGGTAATCCAGGCAAAGGGTGTACCAAATAACCGTGAACTGCAATATACACCTTGGTTTCAAAATGAAAGAGAAATCAACCAAGGACTTAACGTACGTGCAGGCAATCTTCCCGAATGCTGTGTCCGGTGTATCACGGGTATACGGCGACAGACTCAGCTTCCTATGGATAAAGGATTGAAACCTAGTGGGGTCTCCCTTTATATACGCGACGGTACGGGGAGCACAAGTCCGTACTAGTGCTGTCTAAAGCCAAGAGGTGAACGACAACTACTAGGTTTAAAGACGTCGGAACACGTCTCTAGCCTAGACCTCTAAATGTTGCGTTAATGTTTCAATGCTGCCTTAGTGTAAATTGAGTAAATTTTAACGTTTATCTTCAATTACGTTTCAGTTTTCAGGCCCTAGTGAATGTAATGTCACAAAATTTCCTAAATGCACTCTATATGCCACAGTATATCATTTCATTCGATGAAAGCTATTTATGAGAGAGTTGAGAGCTTTTCACACAATAACGAAATGAACAGAAAACAACCAATGATGTCTCTAATGCAGCTAATGAAAACTAAAAAGCTTTTCGTTCAAAGTTACTAATCACTAATAACACCGAAAAGATCTAATTCACATTAACTAATGAAAAGAAAAAGAGATTTTTTTTTGTATTTTCAATGTTTAAGAGCAAAGTGCACTAAACAAAATGAAAACTAATGCAAAGGAAATTTGAGAAACGATGACAAGAGAGAAAAAACAAGCAAATTCCACTCAATGCAAACGCACAATCAGACCTCAAATCAACCAAAAGTCCCTCAAAACGAAAAGAATCCCAAAGACTCAAATGAACGATGTAATCTAGGCCCAAAGCGAGACAAGGCAGAATTTGAATGAAGAAGGCAACAATCACTCAAATGGCGCAATGAAATGACAAACAACTACCAAACGAATACAAAGAAGCAATCACAGGGTTGACTGAACCGATAGAAACCAAAAACTCCCAAGGGAGGCTCGACACACAATAGCACCTAGATGCCCTAGGGCTAGAATGTAAAATCGATGGAAATGGGCAAACAACCAAAGGATGAAGGTCACAGCCAGTCAAACAAGGCTCCAGAACACTCAAGCAGTCGAAAAAACAAGACCAAACACACTGATCAAGCTGAGGAAGCTCAGAACAGAGCAAACCCTAGTACCTCACAGGATTGGCGCGATTGTGAGGCTGAAACTAGCGCCAGAAACGAATTGGTTCGGGTACTACACTAGCAACCTGCGCCAATGGGCGTGACTGTCAGGCTGTAAAGTGCGCCAGTCGAGTTTGCTATGGAAAAATAAAAAAGGGGCAATCCAACAAGCAGACCAGTGATGATCAAGCTGACCAAAAGCCAAAATCACAAAAAGAGCCAGCCAAAAGAGCTGATCAAGCAAGCAGAATCGAGAAACAACCGAAAAGACAAGACAATACTCCAAGTGTTCGGTTTACAAACTAAACCGGAAATTGACTGAAGTAGCTTTGATCTACTTCGCTAATGCAGAGCAATAGCGTTTTGAAGGCTATCTGGCTAACTTCAGGCTCCGTCTATAGCTTATAAAACAAACAACAACAAGCTAGACGATCCCCAGTGGAGTCGCCAATTTGTTGTGGAGGTAAATCCCCTCTGCGGACAGAGGCGATCCCTACTAGCCCAGACCGGGTCTAGCAACAATCGTTCACGCTATAGTGCAGGTTCCTAATTGCAAATAAACCAACTAGCGATGAAGGCTTACCTGGAATCCAACACTGTTGCTTGTAAAAGAGGTAGCGCTCCCATTCCTTAGCCCTGGCAGATCACGATCCCAACGATCTCCGTGATGGACACCTGCACATGCGAGAAACGAAACAAACGCAAGCGTAAAGTCCAGCAGATGCAACTATATGTCAGTCAGAAAGGACATAACTCATCATTATAAACAACAACAAGAGTGGAACCATAACCAATAGTCGTTTATTATTAATCAATCAAAGGAAGAATACAACCATAGTTCTGACGCTGAATTCTCCTTTGGCAGGTCGCCAGCAGAACACGTCTCGAAAAGCCTATCAAGGATGGGACAAACCTCTCTCTTCGGATCTTGACAATAGTCTCCTTGCTTGGATTTGGCCTTAAGGGAATTATGGAGGCTCTTGCAGCATAAGGCTCTTGGGAATTTGGGAACTTGAAGACTAGCTTGCAATGGAGATGGGCAAACTTTTATAGATGGAGGAAGGGGAGTTGGGATCCCTATAATCATGGGATTGGCCCTATCCTCAAGGAAGCTTCCATGAGAGGTGGCAAACCACTTCCTCTACATGGAAATCCGGAGCCAAACCTCCCAACTCAAGATAGATACCAGTTCATGAATTGGTTAGGACGAAACTTCCACCATTTATTTTAAAAAAACACTCCTTAAATTGGCTGGCGCTAGTGCGACTCTGGGACAGAGCGCCAATTGGCGCGACCTCTTTGAAGGATTTTCCCCATTGGCGCGTGTACTGAACTGGCTGCCCGCACCAATGCAAAAAGGGGTGTTTTTAGGTTTTTTCAGCAGGAGATGTCTTCAGGGGGATGAAAGTACATGTTCAGGGGAATGCCATGAAAGTATTTTCAAGTTATGTCATTTCTCACAGGTCACAAAATAAGCCCTCCAATGTGCGAGACGAGGAATGGTAGGCACGGTGACAAATTATTGTGTAACACTCTCCATTCATGAAGCAAGGCATGGGAGGCTCACCCTAGACAGTTGGATTAGATACCATGTGTCATGAGCCAGGAGGAGACTCTCCAATTGAGACACTTGGTAGGTGCATGAGTTGACGGGTCCAGGCTTAGGGATGGAATGTTTTATTGCCAAGGTAGCATATGTTCCACCCCTGGGCTCACATTTGAGGGATGGTTGATGGTATACTTCACCTATAGGAGGGTACCCAGACTCTGAGCAGTATCCAGGTGTATCAGCAGGAGTTGGAATAGCAGATATCACGACATGGTCTGGCAGGAGCAAGGAAGGTACCCATGCGTGGGAAAAAATTCTTATACTTGGGGTCCACCCAGGGGATACATAAAGGGGTCAGATATGAAGGCCAGATGGGTTCTAGCAGGTAGCAGCGGCATCCCACGAGGAGTGGGAGTTGTGAGCACCCAATATGCTTGGGGGATCTAGGGGTATATTGGGCTGGTGGGCCACTTCACTTTGTGATGAGTAGGGCCAGAGCAGATGATGGTCCAATCCACCTTGGGTTTGACACACGAGGAAACAATGAGACCTCCATTGCATGGTGAGGCATAATTATAATTTTTTTGCTCAGGGTCATGATCGATAGTGGAGGGGTAGATATCAGCATCATGGAGATGCCCGGGCAAGATGAGATTTGCCTTCACATATTTTTCGCCACAAGGCCCCAAGAGAGAGGGATATAGTTTGTGCACGATGAGGGGTATCTCATAGTCAGAGTAGCGAAGCGACAACATGGTGGCACCTCTACGAGATTAGTAGGGGACCTGAGCATTACATCTCTACACAACTCGATAACCTCTAGGGGTGAGCTGTATACTACATGGGGAGATCATGTAGATCTTCCATTTGGATTTAGCAAGTCATTGATGGAGTGGGGGAGTTCATTAGTATGGTAGGTTGGTCAGCGAAATGATATCAGGAGAGGCTCATGTGAGCGAGATGCTATCAATGCAGGGATTAGGCGATATCTTTGAGGGTTTACTCTTGGAGTGCGTGGGATGGAATACTTGGTAGGGAAAATTCATGAGGAGTTAGGCATAGTGCCACATTATCATGATTCCCTACTCACTGATGATGTTCAGATGGATTCTGCTACTTGTTCCTAGCAGTATGGTGAGTGGAGCAGGGGGAGATTCATGTTTGACATGATGGATTTGGATCTAGGTATTGAGGATCCCTTCATATTCAGGGGATGTAGAGGTCAGGGATCATTCAATGGTGCATATAGGACCCTAGTACAAAATCATAGTGACAGTGGGGAGCGTCGGCTACTTAAGGACAAGCAATTTTTGGTAGGGAGGACTGTAAGATCCCCAAATTAGCAGTCAGCTATTGGGATATTAATTTTGATTAATTTTGGCAAATCCTAATTTTGGGTGGAAATAAAGTGGGTAGGGGACCCACAATTAATGATTAGGAAAAATAAATTCTTTTCCTAAATTCCCTAAGGGAAAATTGAGGCTCTAGTGATGGGTTTGAGTTGGCCTTAGGTGGTAGTGTAGAAGAGGCATGAAAAGGACAACGTGAGATTGGTTAAAGGAAGGCAACACGTGATTGGCCAAGGAGAGGCAGCGCTGGTCAAGGTGGGACCCTGTAATATTCCCAACTAGCCACTACTACTTGGAATATTATAACTGCTCCATTTTTTAAATTAAGAGTAGGGAGGACAATAAAACATAGCCCAGTGTGAAAAGGGATTGGATTAGGAGGAAAAAATAAAGCCACTTTGGTGTGAAAGAGGGGCAAAGCAATGAGCTAGATCCAATTGACAAGAGGAGGGAAACTAACTAGGGTAGCGCAGTTTTGAAAGAGGAATCTTCTCAAGGAAGTCACATCATCAATGAGTGGGGTCTGGGGTGAGGAATCTCACCAAGGATAAGAAGGAGGAGATAGCAGCAAGGAAGGCATTCAGTATTCATCTTTTTTGGGTCTTTTGACTGATTGCAAGCTTCAGCTGTTTAGCCGGAGTTGCAGCATTGTTTAGTGCAAAGAATTCTCATGCGGGAATTCCATCTTCACCTTTGGTCTAGCTGATTGGGAGATCTAAGGAGAAGGTCCTAAGCTTACTTTTCATCATTTATCTTGAGGATATCCATTCTGCATCATATATAGCGCAGTCACTTCCAGTAACTGTGTCATTTCTGCAGTAGTAGTAGCTGCTGGGTGAAACCCTCCTATTTTGTGCTTGTTTCAGAGGAGAAGGTGTCCATTTCACTCCGGGAAGCCAATTGAGGAAGGCCTTGGGAAAATTTATATATCATTCATCTATTTCAAATCATATTCAGCATTTGCTAATATAGATTTGATGTGTACAGCATTATTTTATGCAATGCTGCATTTTATATTGTTGTTTTTCCAGAAACCCTTGCCGGGATGTTCTGATGTGCTTGTAAAAGGGGTCTAACCTCTTATTTATGATCTCATGATTAATGAAAGTTCCAAATCTGTACTAAATAATATTTTTCTATAGATTCCCTAATGAAAATTACGCTATTGCAGTCTTCAGCAGTTCTATTTTGTGAAGTTGTGGGATTGGGGTGTTTTTGAGCATATATGAGTTGGGGAGATCTGTTTAATGTAGCTAGGATAATTTTTTTCTGATGCCATTTCATATTTAAGCTACATACAACATATATAAGAGTATCCAAGTCTTGTTCTACGTTTTTATTGTAAGTTTTTCCTTATACAACATCCTCACTGAAGAAATTGCAGAAATTTCTAAAAAGGAATATTACAGACCCAAGGCATACGTTGGGCATCAATGGATAAAAGGAAGAAGATAATGCTCATTTGAAATTCATTCATTCAACTATTTAATTCTTTTCATTTTTACAGAGGACGCTTGAGCCAGAGAGCCAAGTCTCCAGTGTTGTTTAGCACACGAGATCTTCAAGTGGAGATCTCAACCTCTACCTTGGGGGACTTTTAGTACCCACTCAGGAGAGGATTTCCACACCTTGTGAGGATAATTTCCATCAACAACATCAGGAGGTAGCATAGCCAGTTCTAGACTACGCAAAGGATGAGGACACTGCGTAGGGGAGGACGCAGTGCAGAGAGGATTTGGTTGTTCTGGGAGGTGAGAAGAGAGGGAGTTGTAGCTAAGATTGGGTGGGGAGGCTTGGAGCTTCCTAAAATGTATTTTTTGTGGAATTTTGGAGACTTATAGCAGCATTATTTATAGGAGGATCGATTTACCCAGCGGTGTAGTGAACCAAGCCCAAGAGGGCCAATTTTCAGGGTCAAGCTTTGGGCGAACCCTTTCTGGGTTTTTCTGGGTTTATTGAGGAGAAGCCAAGATTAATTTGGCATAATTTTCTTAGAATATTTGAGGTGTCAAACAGAGATCCTAACTCAGCTGATAGCTAGAGGAGCTAGGGAAATTGGGTCAAAATTTCAGGGTCAACATTTGGCCAATTCCTTTGTGGGTTTTTGTGGGTTTCTTGAGTAGAGTCTGGGGTTAAAGTCCCGAAATTTTCTGAGCAGTGTAGCAGGCTGTAGCGGAATTTCTTCGAGAGCAGCAACAAAATTTCTAGCAGATTGCAGCGCAGAGCTATAGCCATACGGCATACCATCAATGGGGGATTTCAACATTGATTCAGAGGGCTTCTCTAGCTTGCCTTGAGCAAGATCAGGTGCCTTCATTCCAACATCTCCATTGTACTCATTTCTAGCAAATCAATAAAATGGCTCAACAGTATTTTATGGCTTTGTTGGTGTTTTGATATCAGTTTTTGTTTTGTAGTCTCCTTAATATCTTTTATCTTGCTATTACTGTTATTTTCCCATTTGGGATATTACAGAAAATCCTACTTCAAATTTAATTTCTGAAGTAATGAAGATGAATTTGACAAAAAAGGAAAATGTTTTTGTCAATCATAGACCAAAGAAAAAAAAATCCTTAAGTTTATGCACAAATGTTATGATTTGAGAGGAATTCCCAAAATAGAGTTGCTCTAGGTCATTTGCTGCACTTTTGGACAGGTTGTCTTCAATTCAAATTTTCAAGGGTTTGGAGCAGGGGTTTGTAGTGCTTGATGACTCCATTTTGTAGCAGACATCATAATATTTTCAACCATACCACTTGAAGCCAAAAAATCCTCTATGTAGGCCTCCAAACTCCCTCTCAAAGACCATGTTGCGCTTCTCCTGAGAGCACGCTGTGCTTCTACAATTATTTAGTGACCAACTTCAAACTTGGATTCTAAAAAAATGGGAAAGTATTTTTGAAAACTGGAGGAGATTTTTGTGCATAACATATCAAGGGAAAATTTTTGTCTCATTTTTGTAAAAAAATTTATGGTTAGATATATATTGCTCTATCATTGAGCCATATTTTTGCATAAATGTTTGACAAGTTTTGGTCAAATTTTGAAATTTTGAGTAAATTGGCAATTTTGTGATGCACATAGTCGTACGAGCTCTTGTTGCAGTTCTTCCCAGGACCTCCAAATGAGGAATTTATTGCATGTTTAGATAGATCTTGATAATTACATTTCATATATGTACCTGGCTTTCCATGTCACTACACAGGTTGGAAGGAAAAGTTAAAAACCACCTCAAAAACATGTTTCTACCACTATGTCAGACCCCTCGCTATGCTTCTGGGAGTATCTATGGGAAAATTGATTTTTGGTTGCCATGGAGTATGATTTTTGTAGGCTTGAAGCTTTGGGAAGCTAGTAGACACACTAGGCTATCCTCAAAAACTTTCAGTTCAACAAATGGATCAACGAAACCCCCTCAAAATTGCTTTCCAAGCAACTCGATGCATTCTTGTCAACAATGTAATTTTTTTTTTTTTTTATCAGCCAAAGTTGACTTTTCATGATGTAATTAGTCATTTTGGGTTTTCAAATGATGCAAATAATTTTAATAGAGCTGGTAAATGTCAAGTTGATTTGATTATAATGTTCATTAATGTTATTAAAGTGAGTCAAAGGTAAATAGGGAGTTTGTTCTTAACCTCCCTAGTTTTAGGTTTGGTTAGAGAAAATGATGTAAATTGTTCCTATCTTGATGGATTCGACCCCTGAGAGAGGAGAATGTTTTTTTTGGTCTATATGTAGCCCTAATTGAGTCAAAATCAAGGTTGGACATCAGATAATCAAAATCTTGGAGCTATTGTACATCAGATTTTTGCAGAAATACAAAGACAATTGCAGCTATTATCTAGGGATTCATGAGGTATGATATAGTAGCAGTGTTTTTCCTCTGTTTCATCATTTTTTTGAATATTTATTTCTCCTTAATGCATTAGGATGCTTTCAATGATTATCTCATAAGGTTTTAAACAAACTTCATAGTTTATATGCTCTGTTTTTTATGAGGTTTTCTTTTTATGTCTCTTTTCTTCTCATAAATGAAACTATAACCCTATGCTCTTTTTGAACTCTCTCTATTTCTACCCTATACCACAACAACAAACTCAAATGTTTTATTAACACATACCTCCCTTGCCCAATTATATCCCTGCAACTTAATCATTTGAACCCTGACCTAGTTCCCTATACCTTAGTGTCTGATCCATCAAACCCTAAAAATCAAGCCCTCACTGAGCTTCATAAATAGCCTATGATCTATCTTCCTCTCCAGTCACTTATTTAGCTGTGATATTTCAGAGAGATCCCTCTCTGATTTGGTATGGCTAGCTACCAAGTCAAAAGTGGTCTGAGGTTACCTCCTTCAGTCTCCTTTTGAGCCTTGGGACACTGTGCAGGATAACATTTTGTGTGTCTAGGTATATTAATGCTTCCACCATATTCAAGGTCAAAAAATGCTATCCTGGTCATGTCATCAAAACATCATAAAGAGTCATGTCATCACCTAGGTCACCATCATGGGAGTTAGTAATTAGGGAAAAAAATTTCTAAATTATTTTTGAGTTACATTTTACTCCTTATGAAGATGTAACTTTGCATAATAAAGTGATAAAGTTTTTGTACACTATCCTATCATTCACTTTTTCAAAAAGACAAATGATGTCACTTCATGAATCAAAGCAAAAATCGACTTCCAGCCTATAAGAAGACCATTCAAGCATTCCAATTGCTCATTTCACTTTTATTGAGCATCTCTCCACCATCGATCTTCATTCAAGCCACCAGGGCCTCAAAATTCATCTTCAAAACCACTTTCTTACGTCCCACGCTGCGCTTCTCCCTGCTACGCTGCGTTTTTGAAATTGGAGGCAAAGAAATCATCCAAGGCATTCCTTTAAACATTTCACAGGGTTTTAGCATCTTTTTGGCAAGTAAGTACACCTTTGTTGTCTTTATTTGGCATTATTCTTCTCAGAAAACTCAATGAAAATACCTATCCGCTATGCTTTTGGTTTCTATGATTTTCTTCTACATTGCAGTGGTAAAAAAACTATATTTCTGAAGTAAATGAAGATGAATTTGACAAAAGATGAAAGAGGGTTTTGTCAATAATAGATGAAATAACAAAAAAATCATTCAGTTTATGCACAAGTGTTATGATTGGATAAAAATTCCCCAAATACAGTTGCTCTAGGTCATTTGCTGCACTTTTGGACAGGTTGTCATCATGTCAAATTTTCAGGGGTTTGGAGCAGGGGTGTACAGTTCTTGATGACTCCATTGATTAGTAGACATCATAATATTTCTAAACATACCAATTGCAGCCCAAAAATCCTCTAGAAATGCCTCCAAAATCCCTCTCAAAGACCACTTTGCGCTTCTTTCGAGAGCACATAGCACTTCTGCAATGTTTTAGTGACCAACTTCAAACTTGGAATCTGAACAAATGGGAATGTATTTTTGAAACCTAGAGGAGGTTGTTGTTCCTAACATATAAAAGAACAAAAATATCTCTTATATTTGTAAATTTTTGTATGGTTGGAGAGATATTTCTCTACCTTCAAGCCATATTTGCACAAAACTTCGACAAGTTTTGGTCAAATTTTGAAATCTTGGGTAATTTGGCAATTTTGTGATTCATAGAAGCACAACGAGCTCTTGTTGCGCTTCTTCCCGGGACCTCCAAATCAACAATTTCTTACATGGTTGGATAGATCTTGATGAGTATATGTAAGATATGTACATGGGTTTCCATGTCACTACACAGGTTGGAAGGAAAAGTCAAAAAACCACCTCAAAAACATGTTTCTGCCACTATTTCAGACCCCTCGCTCCGCTTCAGGGAGTTGTGGGAAAATCTGATTTTTGGGTGCCATTTTTGAGATTTTGTGTAGCATCTGATGTGCTCTAGCTCCAAAATTTGTGGAGGGGCTAGAACACATGAGATATCCAAGACCCAGAAAATGTTTGGAGAATTTCCATCTGGTGTAAAATATATTCAAATAATTAAATTTTTTAATGGGGACCCTAAGTCTAACTTAGGGAAGTTGAAAGATTAAAGTAAATTATTTTACACATGTGATGAGAACTTTCTAAGTGACGTAGATCAAGCTTCTTTTAATCTTAGTCGTTGATTAGAGATCAGATCATGGTCATTGATTTGTCAACGAGAAAATTATAAAGGAAGTGCTTGGGGTTAGTTGGAGAACACACACAATGAGTCTAAGAGATCGAATTCTTATCACGGAGCAGTGCTCAGACGAAGATCGGATCTGAGTAATTCAAAGAATTAGTGAGGGGTGGATGCAGTGATTGGTCGGAGGACCAAGAGTACAATGCAGAGCAAGGGCAGCAGAGACGCAGTGCAGGAAGCACAACCGTCAGAGGGTGTGATGTAGTCCCTAGAGAGGGTGACGCAGGCCCACATAGGTCTCACGCAGGGGCAACACAAAGCCTCCAATGAAAAGTCTGAAATTCACTGAAGACTGGGGTTTCTAAGCCGACAAGGCTAAAACTAGAATCCAAGAGAAGCTGGTCAACACAAACCTAGGGTGACGAAGTCCCTCAACCAGGTCCACGCAACCTTACACAGTGGCAACGTAGAGACTGCACAGAGCTAGCCGAGGTTTCACGAGTGTCTCATCCAGATCAGCAGGGACTTGCGGGAGTGAGGCAAAATTTACATTTTTCTCTGTAGCCGAGGTTTTCTCTATTGGGTGAGCCGGATTATGGCACCCTAGATGTACTCAGAATATTTTACTTAATAATAATAAACCCTCAGATTTGTTGCACCAGTTTTCCCTCATTGGGTTTTTCCATGGACATTTGTCTGAAAAGTCTGTGTCCTTTGTCATATGTGTGTGATGTTCAGTAAATGATCTGTATTTTTGTAGGATGCTAGTTGTGTTTACTTCGATGTTTTTCTGAACATTTTTAATTAAATAAATTGTGCATAATAAAACAAGTAGGAGAAGTAAATCAATATTTAGCAGTAGGATTTATGTGCTCAGAAATTTTCACATGGTATCAGAGGATTGTAGATCAAGCTGAAGCCATCAGCAAGGCGCTGAAGATTTTTACTATAGGAAGGGAATTTGAAGCAACACAGATCCAAGAGAAGGCATCGCACCACCAGGAGGGAGGCAGACCTAGCAGGATGGACGCAGAGTGAATCTTCTCACGCTGAGTGGATGCAGAGGTTGACGCGGGCCCTAGTGGGTGACGTAGAGCCTATCGGGCTCACGCTCGGCTAATGCAATGGGTGACACAGGCCCTGAAAAGTAACACAATTCAAGTTGGAGATACGTTGTGTAGATTTCCGGGGCTAGAAGTGCAACTTCTGATCTTTAAAAGTTGCTAGTGAGGCATCGGTTATGTCGGTACATAAAAATTCCTAGCAAAGGTGACAAAGTGAGGGGAAACAATCCCTCAGTAGACTTTTCCCAAGAAGTATGAGATTCGATCAGGAAGGTGATCGTAGAGGGCTAATTCGGTAGAATTGGCGGAGGATTTTCGGGAGGGAAATCATTTGTCAAAGGGAGCAACATCTCTAGAGGGTTTCTAGTGCCAAGAAACCCAGATCTGGTATTTTGTTGAGTGCAACAACAGTAGAAGTGAGAAGAGTACTTGTTTCGATTGTTTAAGTAGATATGGCCCCATACAGACTTCGGGAGGGAAATCATTTGTCAAAGGGAGCAACATCTCTAGAGGGTTTCTAGTGCCAAGAAACCCAGATCTGGTATTTTGTTGAGTGCAACAACAGTAGAAGTGAGAAGAGTACTTGTTTCGATTGTTTAAGTAGATATGGCCCCATACAGACTGAGAGATCAGGATAGGTTGGACGGTGTGTCAAACTTTGCAATATGGAAGGAAAAAATCCTGACAGTCCTGGAGGAGTACAGTATCAGAGACCACGCTAAAAATTTCCTAGTTGTGCCAACCGATGCGGATGCTCTGAAGAATTTCAACGAAAATCAAGTGTGGGAAAAGTGCTTGATCATGGATGGATTAAAGGATCACTTGGTCCCGCACATTTTCGAGAAGAGGATGACACATGAGATGTGGAAAAATTTGACCAGGTTGTATCAAGGTTGCTCCGTCCAACGGAAGATGCTTCTAGAGAACCAGATTTAGATGTTCCAGATTCACAAGGGAGAGTAGATCGATCCCTTCCTCTTCAGATTGCAGACTATCCGAGATCAACTGATTTCCATGGGGGAAACTTCGAATAATGGGCTCATGGTGAAGACTGCCCTGAATGCAGTCACCAACGAGTGGGATACCTTTGTCCAAAGAATCTTGAGCAAATCACATATCCCAAATTGGGGTGACATGTGGGCTATTCTCCGATAGGAGGAGATCCAGAGGGTGATCAAGAGGGAATTCAGTAGTGGAGGTGTCAAGGTGAAGAAGGAGGAGGAGGAAGTTGTAGCCCTAGAATATAAGGGACATCGACAATAGGGGAAAAAGAATAAGGAACTATCCAAGGTCTGGTGCTTCAGATATGGTGAGCTTGGACACTTCACCAACATTTTTCTTAAGCAGAAGGACAAGGAAGCTTCAGATTCCAAGGCAGAAGTAGTGAAATTGGACAATGGTTGTGAGGATGATGTGGCCATGAGTGATCATGTGCCTCGAGAGAAGAGGTGGGGCGACATAGATCTGTAGAGTAGCTACAGATGTTGGTGGTGGGATCCTTGAGGTGCCCAAACTCTTGGAACACATACGAGCTACGAGAGCCTTAAGACAGTGGCGGGATGACTGGGGTCAGTGGGTGTATATGATCATGAAGAAGCAGAGGTAGAGCTGGGATGCTGAAGTCTGAAGCAACACATAGGAGAGGCAGCAACAACACAAAGGCTGATGGTATTTCAACAGCGCAGAGGTAGTGCTTACGCAATCTAGAGCAACAGATAGCGCAGTGCTTTAGAGAGACAACGCAGTGCAGAAGCATAGGGTGCTTTAGTGATGAGATGGAGCCAGACTGACTTGTTTGTTAGTGATTGGGTGGTAGTAATTCAGTTTGTTACTTCTCAGCAACTGAGTTACAGTGCAGCAGTTAGCAGTGGTAGTGTTATAGGTAGCATGCTGCAACAATTTGAAAGGGAGCTACAGTACAAATGTGGCAGTGTCAGTGGCAGTGACATGGGCAACAATACAGATAGCAGCAACACAATGGATGGAGGGTTGCAGGCCAAGCATCATTCGCGCGAAGATCGATGCTAGAGATCAGGGTGATGCTTCAGTGGTGAAGTATTGCTAGAGCACACTCCTCGCTAAGAGAGAGTGTTGAGATTTTGGGTAGCATCGGATGCGATATAGCTCTGAAATTTTTTGGAGGGGATATAACACATGAGATCTCCAAGATCCAAAAAGCGTTTGGAGAAATTCCATCTGGTGTAAAATATATTCAAATACTTAAATTTTTTAATGGGGACCCTAACTCTAACTTAGGGAAATTGAAAAATTAAAGTGAATTAATTTACACATGAGATGAGAACTTTATAAGTGACGTGGATCAAGCTTCTTTTAATCTTAGTTGTTGATTAGAGATTAGATCATGACCGTTGATTTGTCAACGATAAAAGTATAAAGGAAGGGCCTGGGGTCAGTTGGAGAAAACACACACAGTGAGTCTAAGATATCAAATTATTCTGATGGAGGAGTACTCGGATGAAGATCAGATCTGAATGATTTAGAGAAGCAGTGAGGGAAAAATGCAATGATTGGTTGGAGGACCAAGAGTACAACATAGAAAAAGGTCGCAGAGACGCAGTGGAGGCAACACATCCATCAGAGGGTGTGACGCAGTCCCTATAGAGGGTGACGCGGGCCCACGTAGGGCTCATGCAGGTGCAGCGCGAAGCCTCCAAGGAAAAGTCTGAAATTCACTAAAGACTGGGGTTTCTAAGCCGACATGGTGTTACACAGCATTTTGTCACCATCCCTGCAATCCCTCGTCCCATACATTGGAGGAATATTCCCGTGACCTGTGAACAGTAAAATGTCCTGGAAACACCTTGATGGCATCCTTCTGCATAAGAGCAAGAATTCTCCTTGAAAACATTTCCTCAGAAAAGCCCCAAACCCATGTTTTGGAATTGGTGCGAGTATCCAGTTCATCCCTCGCGCCAATGGGGAAAATATACACTAGGGGGCACGCCAGCTGGCGCTCTGTCCCTGTGTTGTACCTGCGCCAACCTGTTTTGGAATTTTTTTTAACAAATTGAGGCAGAAGTTTCCTTTAACCACCTCGGGAATGAATCATCAAAAAGAGGTTGGACTGTTTGGCTTCGGATATCCCTGTTTAGGAAGAGGTTTTCCACCTCTCATGGAACCTTCCTAAGAGATAGGACTCTCCCCCATGATTATAGGGATCCTAACCTCTCCTTCTCCCTCTATAAAAGCCTACCCTCTCTATTTGCAACCTAGCTGAACATTTGGGAAGAAAAATATAGTTGAGAAACTATTGAGAGCAGAGCTAAGGAGAACCCCGTAAGAGAGAGAGCCTTGTCTAAATTCCCGACAAGATTTGTGAGACACGCTCCACTAGAATCCCTACCAAAGGAAGAACGCGATGTCGAAACTAGGTTGTAATCTTTCTTTCATATTTTAATATATGCTCGACTATGTTATTGGTTCCACTGTTGTATTGCTTATCTGTGTAATGTAGTTTGATTCAATCTTTTCCGATTGATTGATAGTTGCATGTTTGAATTATTATGTTGTATGTCGTCGTTTTTCTCTGCATGTGTACAGGTGTTCGGACGCGGTGAGCGAAAGGATTTTGATCTTTCGAGCTAGGAAATGGAAGCAGCACTTCTTCTTTGACAACAACAGCGTAGGAATTGAGGTATGCTATCTATCGTAACTTTGTCTTTTGTAACTAGGAATCGATATCGTAGTGTGTTTTGTTTGTTGCTAGACCCACTCTAGGGATAGTGGGATCGCCTCTGTCCGCAGAGGGGATTTACCTCTCCAACAAATTGGCGACCATACTAGGGATCAATGTGATTTTTTCTAACATCCTTTAGGTCATCTTCCTAATCTTTGTTGGCTTAGCTTGATTTTCTGATTATCTTTGCTGAGTCTAAGACCTCTGTTCAGCGCGAGAGGATCAATTTGACCTCTGTTTTTCCAAAATTTTCATCTTTCCAAGGTTGGCCTGATTGGCACGGGTTCTAGCCTAACAGTCACGCCAGCTGGCGCTAGTTTCCAGTTTATCACTCGCGCCATCCCCTGTCTAACGCGGATTATAGCCAGACAGTCATGCCAATCCCTATAGGTGCTAGGGTTTTCTCTGTTTTGGAGTTTTTGGTCTATCTTGGTATCTCTGGGTTTTTTCTTAACTTGATTTGAATGCTTTGGGTTTGTTTTTTATTGAGAATAGCCCTTATCCTTCGGTTGTTTTCCCTCTTCTCTCAGTTCTTCTTTTCAGCCCTAGGTTTTCTAGGTGCTTTAGCCTGCTGAGCCTCCCGTGGGAGTTTCGGGTCCTTGGTTTCCCAGTCAACTTTGTTTCTTCTTCTTTGCATTCATCTTCTTCGATCCATTTGAGTGATTGCATTAATTGGTTGATTGTCCTCTCTTTCATTTAGTTTTTCTCTTGTCACTCCAAGCCTAGATTACACGGTTTTTTTGGGTCTCTTTGGGATCTTTTTTTGATTTGAGGGATTTCATCATTGGTTTGAGTCTTGCTTTTCTTGCTTTGAGGTTGAGTGAAATTGTTTTGTTTTAGCTCTCGCTTCACCATTCTCGAATCAGTGTTTTGATTCATTTTTCATATCATTTAGTGCACTTGCTCTGATATATTGAAAAAAAAAATAAAAAAATCCTTTTGCATTCTTGATTAGCATAGTGAAAATTGGAAAATATTTCGCATTTATAGCATTATATAATTCTAGGAAAGAGATTTTCAGTTTCATTAGCTTGCATCAGATTCAGTAGTGAATGTATTTGTATTTTCATATTGTTTCTATCACTTAGAAGCTCTTAACTCTCTCGTAGATAGCCTTTTCATTGAATGAAATGGTATTTTATGGCATGTAGCTTGCATTTAGGGATTCGTGAGATTCAACATTCGGTAGGACCTTGGAATTGAAACATAAATCGAAGATCAACTTTAAAATTTATTTCAATTAACCTAAGGCAACATTGAAACTTAACGCAATATTTAGTGGTCTAAGCTAGAGACGTGTTCCGGCGTCTTCAAACCTAGCAGCTGTCGCTCGCCATCTGGCTTCAGACAACGCTAGTATGGACTTGTGCTCCCCATATCGTCGAGTATATAAAGGGATACCCCTCTAGGTTGCAATCCTTTTATCCGTAGGAAGCCGAGTCTGCCGCCTTGTAACCGTGATACACCGAACACAACATTCGTGGAGACTACCTGCACGTACGTCAAGTCCTTGGTTGATTCTTCTTTCATTTTATTACCAAGGTGTATATGGCAATTCATGAGAACCTGGTACACCATTTTCCCTAGACTACCTGAGAAATCATTTTCGATCTTTACTGACTCCATAAATTTGAAAATATCATCAAGCACTTGTCCTTTCATGCTCATTTCAACCTGAAAGTGATAGAGTCACCTTTTGCCTATTTCTTGACTCTTAAAATATGAAATGACAGAGTTTTGTTTCAATGTCTTAAAAATTAACTACCCACCAAATATTCCTAGTTAAAGTTAGTTTCCTTCGGGTGTTGTTTTAAAGTTGTTTATGATGGCAACAATTCTGGAGTTCACTAACCAAGGAATCCCTTCCGAAGGGAATCCTGGTCCTTTTCCTGCTTTTGGGAATGTTGGTGTTCCTTATATGGCAACGTTGTCCTTGCCTGGTTTAACTGTTGGATTGCCTGTATGGTTATTTTCGACCTCGGTGGTCCCGAATGCTCCGTCTACCATACAACCATCTCCTCCACCTGAACAACATCCTGTTGCTTCTAAGGTGGGCCTCTCCCCTTCTTCGCCTATTTATTCGTTCTCCTCTTCTACATTTCCTGGTGAAATTTTGGATTCCAGTAATCAGGTGGCTAAGAAGAAGAAGAAGAAGACCAAGAATAAGAATTCAGATAAACGAGAGGCTAAAACTACAACTACTGCACTTAAGAAACCATCCATTGCAAAATTGTCCAAACTTCCACGAAAGGTCAAATTCCCTTGCATGCTCTGCAAAGGTAACCATTTTCTTCAAGACTGCCTTGGTATTCCCAAGGTACTTGAAGCATGGTCCGACGGCCGCCCACCATTGCAGTTGTCTTCTGGAAGTCATATTGCTAGCACATCTTTGACTAGTACTAGTAAGACTCATAAAAAACAGGGCAAGATTACCAATCCCTGTAAGTTGTGTGAAGGGCATCACCCCATTCACCTTTGTCTATACATGGATGAAGTGAAAATAATTTTGGACAACCATACTGTTTTTTCACCCTGCCTTACGGCTGGTTACTAGAAGCTTTTCTCGAGTCCTTCGCTAGTCAATTCTACGATCGGTCAAGTGTCATCCTTGCTCGATCCCACTCCCCTGGAAATTCAAGTTCAAAAATTTGTTCCTGACCAACCATTGGCCAAGGAATCAGTCGATCTGACCCCATCCATGTTGCATCAGGTATTTTCCATTGAGATTCGGTCTCATTCCCCCCATGTTCTTCTTGTTTCTTCAGATTCTTCGAACTTGGAGAAAGATTCTTCCGTCCATGTAGTCCAAGAAACTGATCCTCCTACTCCCATGATGGACATCTCGGAGGATGCTTCTCTTGCTCCAGTAACACCGGGGGACAACCATCTCAGTTCGATGGTATCCCCCCCAAGTAGTTTGGTAACTTCCTTTGATTGGGGTCGATTTTCCGGATACCGCCTTCCGTCTTATGTGCCTTTCAAGATAACGGTACAAACCTTTGATTTGGTCGTACCCAGCACTATAATAGATGAAGGCGCATCTGTTAGTATTCTGTATTCAACTACTTGGAAAGCTTTTGGTTCTCCACCGCTTATGCCTGTTACTCAGAATCTATTGGCTTTTAACAAAGGAACTATTCAACCGGTAGAGATCCTTCTGAAGTTGCCTGTTACTTTGGGAGGGAAAACCGTCTATATAGACGTGATGGTTGTTCTAGGCCCCTTGGATTTCAATTTACTCTTGGGGCACGATTATAATTATGCCATGGGTGCGCTTGTCTCCTCCCTCTTTTGTGTGATTTTTTTTCCACACAAAGGTCGGATTGTAACCATTGATCAGCTTTCATTCTTTGGTCCTAACATGACATCTAGTCCACCATCATCCCTTCCCGGTCTTTATCCACCGGTTGTGTCTTCCCCGCCGCAAGTTAATTATGTGGCTACCTATCCCGTGCCCGTATCCAGTGATAGTGTTGTTGTGCATCATGTGTTGGGGGCATCGGGTCCTGATTTCCAAGATGTTGTTCTCCCATCCGAGGCAAACCTCTTAGAATCCCTGGCTTCTTATTCAGCGTGATGAGTTGTTGTCGGAGCAGAGTTCCTTGTCTTGTGCCAAGCTCCTTAAACCATGAAACAAGGTGTCCCGAGGATAGTTCTTTTACTATGTCAACCTCATTAGAAAATGAATTAGGTCATGAGGATAGTTCTTTTAATGTATTAACCTCATTAAAACAATGAAACACTTCCCTGTTCAATTCGAGTCTTTGATTAGATCTCGTGAAATCCCAGTTGAGTCTTTCACTTGATCTCGTAATTTGAACCTTCACTCCATTTTCCTATGGGCTGAAGCTTGGGGGGCATGTACACCTCGAATTGAGTCACCATGTTGGGGGGCATGCCCAGTTTTCAAGCATAGTTTACTTTTTTTTCAAGCTTGTATCAACATGAAACCAAATCTCAAGCATAGTTTACTTTTGTTTTCAAGCTTTCATAAAAATGAAACCTTTAGGTTTTATACCCTTTCTGAACATTTTTCCTGATTCTTGGGTCATTACTTATTATGCAAATTATTTAACTAATACATTAGATAAACATTTTACTAGGAATTTGCATAATTTGTAACAAGCATCATCACATGTACAAGGATCTGTGCAGGAAAATAGATGTATATATATATATATATATATATATATATATATATATATATATATATATATCGTTTGTTTACAAGCCGTGTGCATCATAAAACCCACAAAATTAATATATGTCTATTTCGGTTACATCATGAGACAACATGTCTCTCAAAATGTGCAGAAGTAAAGCCTAATGCCTAGTCAGCATGGTGCTTATGATAACACGTCACTGCCCGTACCGCCTCAGCAAGCAGTGGATACGGCTGGGCACTCCCACGGTGTGCCTCTGATAGGCTCGGGGTACGTCATCAAAATGCGCATAATCAGGGACCCCACGAGTGATTCCCTCCAAGTTTTATACTAGCTCCTCGTCGATGCCCTCGCCCTGAGGGTCAAAGTCGTGAGGAGTCTGCCTCACTATGGGAGACATGCATGCGGGACGTTCTGGGCCAACATTTTCATTCATATGGAATTAGCTGTCAGAACATGCATATATACTAAAAAATCATAAAACTCATTAAAAAAAATGAGTCTTACCAAGTTCTTCGTCCCAATCCTCTCCTTCTGGGAGTGGGAGGTCTGGGTCTCCGGTAAAATCGGTGCCAGCGAAGGGCCAATCCTCCATGACGATCAACTGTCGTCGGAGCCATTCAAAGAACTCAAGCCTCCAGGACATCTGTTGGCCGCCCCCTGCCCTGGGAATCAGTGCCGCCCATCGAGCCATCTATGGCTCTCTCAGTGGTGGATCTGGGACTATGGGCTCCTGGCGCTGAAAAATAGGTAATCGTTCCAGGAAGAACGATACCAGAATTGACCCATACCCAAACTGTTTTAGTTTGGTCTTCTTGCATTTTGTGAGCTATCGTTTGATGTTCATGGTCACAGTCTCGGCCCAGTCGAAGATAGTTGGGTTCATACACTCCGAAGCAAGAAGTAACTACGTCTTTATGGCCTCATGCGGTGCCTACGATCTCGCAATCCACGTAATTGTGTGTAGCACTACTCTCAGTGCTAGATCGTGGATGGTTTGAATGTCCACTTTCCCACTCCCTGTACCTTTGCGTGCCCCTGGGCACACCCTGTTCATGACCATTGTCATGCTTTCTCCTGAAGGCCTGGTACTGGTCAGAATAGGGACTGGACCCCAGCGTGACAGTCCAGTGACGAAGTATACATCTAATACTTCGAGCTCAAGCTCTTGGTCTCGAGGTTTAAATTTCTCCTCATCCTCATCCCAAATACTGATGAGATACTACAGCAATTCAGGATGAGCCCGGAGACATGGCGTCAGAAAGAACTTTTTTAGCCCACAAATTCTAAGAGCATTCATACATTGCTCGTTTTCCATTGCTAGTTCACCTTCTTCGCTATGTTCTCTCTCTTTCCATTCGATAACCATCTTTTCCGCTGAATACCTGCATCAATCAATCATAGGAACATTATAAACCTCCTTGGGTATTCAAAATCACATTTCATTGGTTCAATTTTGAGGAATTTTAGCCGGATTTTATGTTGCGCCATTGGCGTGGCTGTTTGGCTAACAATCGTGCCAGCTGGCATGACCCCTGTGTAAAATAGGGCGGACTAGCACGGGTTCGTGCCCGAAACCCTTGCCAACCACGAAGCCCTAAAATTTGAAAATCCTCCCCTAAAGGACCTCAAATAACAATAAAATGCAGTCAAATGTAACTTAAAAGATGGCCAAAGAGGTCAGATCTTACCTGAACCAAATGGAATTCAATTTGGTCCACTGGATTGATCACACTCGTCGCCTGAAGATCGAAGCAGAAGTGGGTCATTGTTGCTCTGCAAAGAGGTAAAAGTGAAAAGTAAATATTTTTACCACTATTGGTCTTTTATAACTTTTAAAAGTCATAAAATAGGTTTTAAAACATGTTTGTCAATATATTTTCACATTATTTTTGTGGAATATGTTTTACACGCATATTTTTGTGCAGCAACAGGTTTTTTGCGTGGTTTTGATGAAGAGACGAGTTGTATTTTATAATTTTTCAAACTCAGTAAAAACACGAAAAAAGTCACTACTAGAGTCACCTTTCAGCTTTTTTCTAACTCTCTAAAACTAAAAATATTGCTAAGTCACTTGTCGTTTTGAGCTCGTTAAATTGGTTGCGAAGTGATTTCTACCAACTATACGTTTACCCCTTTTTCGGGCTAGGATAGATTACTTACAAAAAAGGAATACCCTAGCCTATTGTGACTAGGAGGTTTTCTCAGACAAATTTTTCTACCTTTTCGGATCTAAGGAACTATTTATGAAAAGGGACTGCTGGAGTTTTCTTTTCTGCCTTCTTTTCAAACTCTTTAAGTATGAAAAGATGTCGAGTTCTTCCTTTGTCAGACTCGTTAAAAACTGATGACATCAGACTCCGTTGCAATGACATTACTCGAGTTTCTCTTTCCTAAGGCTCGTAAAATGTACTAGGTTGGATTTGTCCGAAGGAAAAAGTTACATCGCAAGCACATGCTATCCCCTTAAAGCTTGTTTCCAAAAATAATTGGGGTACTCACCAGAAATGGTGGGGGAAAATGGGACCAAAATTGTAGTCGTATCGACAGTATGTCACTCTTGAACATGGCACTTGTCTGAATTTGTGTCGGGTTGGTGACATCTCATCTCATTATCTGCTTGCCTTCATGGGTTTGGGTAATCTCTTTTGATCACTCATCTGCTCTTTGCCACATCACCATGACCTCAGATCCCTTGATGTCAAATACTACCAAATCTAGTGTCGTGCCACCAATATGTTCAAGAGAAGTTGGCCTCTGCAGTTTTCAACCTCCCTCTGATTCTCTATTGGTCTTAATTCACAAACATCATGTTCCTCTGTCTCGTGTCGATGATGTGGGAAACATTATGGCCCACCTTCGATCAAGGTCGCTTCCTGTCGACTTCAGCTCATTATCCAGGAAGTTGTTCTACAAACTCCTTTTAAGTACCTTGGAGCCTACATGCCTCAATGGCAGGTTCTTCGCATTTAATGCAAGGTTTTCATTATTGGCCTTCGATCAGATGATTTTGCGGGTGTTCAACACCAGATCATTGTTCACATTCTGTGGATTATACCTCTTGTACCTTGAGAGCCATTGTCATTATTGGTGGTTTCTCTCGCATATGTTAACAGTTTTCATCATTGGCTGGTAATCAAACGATGTTCTTGCATGTTCGACTTCATCTCACATATTCGCATGCTCGAACTTGTACTTTGTTCGGGTCGAGATGGAGCGCAAGACCTTGGATTTTTTCTAATGAAATTCAGGCTGCGGGTTCTTTGTGGATTATTATGACTTATTACATGAATCTTTTGATTGGATGGCTACAACCATACCTGAGTCTACTTGTTGATCCTTATTTTGTTGGATGGCTACATCCATACCTTGGATCTCGATTTTTGTACACTTTATTATGGATGGATGCGCCCATACCACATATCATGTATCAGAGATATCAGTTTTATTTGTATTTGCAGGTCTTCCAATGGCAGTGTTTTAATTTGAACGCGTTCTCATAAAGCATTTCACCCCTCCCTCTCTCTTGGACCTCATGCTTTAGGGGGCATCTGTTACACAGCACTTTGTCACCGTCCCTGCAATCCCTCATCCCGTACATTGGAGGACTATTCCCGTGACCTGTGAACAGTAAAATGTCCTGAAAACACCTTGATGGCATCCTTCTGCATAAGGGAAAGAATTCTCCTTGAGAACATTTCCTCAGAAAAGCCCCAAAAACCCATGTTTTGGCATTGGCACGAGTAGCCAGTTCATCCCTCTCGCCAATGGGGAAATATATACACTAGTGGGCGCGCTAGCTAGCGTTCTGTTCCTGTGTTGTACCCACTTCAACCTGTTTTGGATTTTTTTTTAACAAATTGAGGCAGAAGTTTCCTTTAACCACCTCGGGAATGAATCATCAAAAAGAGGTTGGGCTGTTTGGCTCCAAATCTCCTTGTTTAGGAAGAGGTTTTCCACCTCTCATGGAACCTTCCTAAGAGATAGGACTCTCCTCCATGATTATAGGGAGCCTAACCTCTCCTTCTCCCTCTATAAAAGCCTGCCCTCTCTATTTTCAACCTAGCTAAACATTTGGGAAGAAAACTATAGCTGAGCGACTATTGAAAGTAGAGCTAAGGAAAACCCCGTAAGATAGAGAGCCTTGTCTAAATTCTAGACAAGCTTTGAGACACGCTCGTGGAAGCCACGAAGGAAGAATGCGACCCGAACTCGGTTGTAATCTTTCTTTCACATTTTAATATATGCTCGACTATGTTATTGGTTCCACTGTTGTATTTCTTATCTGTGTAATGCAATTTGATTCAATATTTTCCGACTGATTGATAGTTGCATGTTTGAATTATTACGTTGTATGTCGTCGTTTTTCTCTGCATGTGTACAGGTGTCCGGACATGATGAGCGAAAGGATTGTGATTTGTCGAGCTAGGAATGGGAAGCATCACTTCTTCTTCGAAAACAGCAGTGTAGGACTTGAGGTAGGCTATCTATCGTAATTTTTTCTTTTGTAACTAGGAATCGATATTGTAGCATGTTTTGTTTGTTGCTAGACCCACTCTAGGGCTAGTGGGATCGCCTCTTTCCGCAAAGGGGATTTACCTCTCCAACACATGGCTGAAACTTGAATATAGGAGTTGATCAGCCCAGAGCTAGGGTGACGAATTCCCTCGGCCAGGGCCACACAGCCTTACACAACGGCCGCGTAGAGACTGCACAAAGCTAGCTGGGGTTTCACCAATGGCTCATCTGGATCAGTCGGGACGTGCGGGAGTGAGGTAAAACTCACATTTTCTTATATAGATGAGGTTTTCTCTATTGGGTGAGCCAGATTATGGCTCCCTAGATGTACTCAGAATATTTTTTCTTAATAATAATAAACCCTCAGATCTGTTGCACTAGTTTGCACTAGTTTTCACACATTGTGTTTTTAAGGGGAAATTTGTCCAAAAAATCTATGTGTCCTTTTTCATATGTGTGTGATGTTCAGTAAATGATCTGTATATGTGTAGGATACTATTTTTGTTTACTTCAATGTTTTTCTGAACATTTTCAGTTATATAACTTGTTCATAATAAAACAAGTAGGAGAAGTAAATCAATATTTAGTAGTAGGATTTGTGTGCTCAGAAAGTTTTAGAGTCATGGAGTATGATTTTTGCAGGCTTGAAGCTTTGGGAGGCTAGTAGACACACTAGGCTATCCTCAACAAATTTTATTTCAACAAATGGATCAAGGAAACCCTCACAAAATTTCTTTCCAAGCAGCTCGCTGCGCTTCTGTCAACAATGTAATTTTTTTATTTTTATCAGTCAAAGTTGACTTTTCATGATGTAATTAGTCATTTGGGTTTTCACATGATGTAACTAAGTGTAATAGAGTGGGTAAATCTCAATTTGATGTGATTAT
The DNA here is from genome assembly GCA_034641835.2 of Pinus albicaulis. NCBI lineage: Eukaryota > Viridiplantae > Streptophyta > Pinopsida > Pinales > Pinaceae > Pinus > Pinus albicaulis. The sequence goes on along the minus strand of CM076570.1, from coordinate 91,814,169 downwards.
GATGGTCATTAATGATAGTAAAGTCAGTAAAAGCTAAATAGGGGGTTTTTTCTTAACCTCCCTAGTTTTAGGTTTGGTTAGAAAAAATGATGTAAACTATTCCTATCTTGATGGATTCGACCCCTAAGAGAGGGGAATGTGGTTTTTGGTATATATGTAGCCCTGATTATGTCAAAATCAAGGTTTTAAATCAGATAATCAAAGGCTTGGAGCTATTGTACATCATATTTTTGCAGAAATACAAAGACAGTTGCAGCTATTATCTAGGGATTCATGTGGTATGATTTAGTAGCATTGATTTTCCTCTGTTTCATCATTTTATTGAATATTTAGTTATCCTTAATCCATTAGCATGCTTTAAATGATTATCTCATAAGGTTTTAAACATACTTCATAGTTTATATGCTCTGTTTTTTATGAGGTTTCCATTTTATGTCTCTTTTCTTCTGATAAATTAACTCATAACCCTATGCTAATTTTGATCTCTCTCTATTTCTACCCTATACCACAATGGAAAAATAAAATCTGTTATTGAAACATACCTACCTTTCCCCATTACATCCATGCAACTGAATCATTTGAACCCTGACCTAGTTCCCTATATCTTGGTGTCTGATCCAACAACCCTAAAAATCAAACCCTCACTGAGCTTCATAACTAGCCTAGGATATAACTTCCTCTCCAGTCACTTATTTGGCTATGGTATTGTAGAGAGAGCCCTCTCTAATTTGGTAGGGCTAGATACCAAGTTGAAAGTGGTCAGAGGTTATGTCCTTCGGGTCTCCTTTTCAGCCTTGGGACACTGTGCATGATAACATTTTGTGTGTTTAGGTATAATAATGCTCCCACCATATTCAAGGTCAAAAAATGATATCTTGGTCATCTCATCACTCCTTGTGATAGGTCCTCAATAAAGTGTCTTGGTCATCATTTTGGTCATCAAATCATGAGTATGCATACTGCAAGGTTCAAAGGTCCAAATCATAAGTTTTATAAATGCATTTAATGTCATCAAAAAGTCATAAAGAGTCATTTCATCAACTAGGTCACCATCATGGGAGTTATTAATTAGGGGAAAAGTGTTCTAAATTATTTCTAAGGTATATTTTACTCCTTATGAAGATGTAAATTTGCATAATAAAGTGATAAAGTTGTTGTGCACTATCTTATCATTCACTTTTTCAAAAAGACAAATGATGTCACCTCATGACTCAAAGAAAAAATCGACTTCTAGCCTACAAGAAGACCATTCAAGCATTCCAATTTCTCATTTAAATTTCATTGAGCATCTCTCTACCATCAAGCTTCATTCCAGCCACCAGGCCATCGAAATTCATCTTCAAAATCACTTGCTTGCCTCACACATTGTGCTTATGCCTGCTACGTTGCGCTATTGAAACTGGAGGCCAAGAAAGCATTCAAGGCATTCCTCTTAGAATTTCACATGGTTTTAGCATCTATTTGGAAAGTAAGTACACCTTTGTTGTCTTTATTTGGTATTATTCTTCTCAGAAAACTAAGTGAAAATCCCTCTCCTAGGGTTTCATTGCGCTTTTGGTTTCTATGAGTTTTTTCTACATTTTAGTGGTAAAAAAAATATATTTTTTACTCTATTACCCTCTCCAATACCTCACATATATCCCCTAATAATTCCCCATACTCGTTCCCTTCATTTCCCTCTTTTTCCCCACAAACCCTAGCCTATGTTGCGCTTTTGGCTAAGACTATGTTTCAGCCCTTTTCGCCTCTTTCCCTCATCTATTTCGTGGAATTTCACTTCCCTAGCCTCCCTAACACTCATCCTCATCTCCCAAAATTTCCCCAATAATTATCTCACTCTCCTTGAGGAAACCAATATTCCCTAACCCTAGCTTCAAGAATTCCTACAATCTTTCCCCAATCCTACTCTACCCTTCCCTCCTACCAAACTAGGGTTTTATCATGCAAAGTGAAACTATGGACATTGAGAAGAAAAAATACAACAAATGTGGAGAATTTTCCAGGTTTGAGCCAAATCAGACCCAAGAAATCATGGCCTCATCTTTCATCAAGAAATCATTTGAAGATGTGGGTTGCCTAGGGTTTTGTGAAAAGATTTAAAAGGTAGGTTGCCATGCAAAGTTGACAAGCCTCTTTGCCACTAATTTCAGAAGGGATAAGACCAATATAGCAGGGATGGAATTCATAGTATCAGCAGAGGTGATTGGCATTATTTTTAAAGTTTTGTGATAATTTTCTAGGGTTTACATTGCACATAGGGACAGTTCGGATTCAAAATCATTTTATGAAGTAATGGAGAAGAATTTTACAAAAAATAAAGAGTTTTTTGTTAATAATATGCCAAAGAAAAAAATCCTCCTTCATTTTATGCACATGTGTTATTATTTTAGATAAATTCCAAAAATATAGTTTCTCTAAGTCATCTACTGGACTTTTGGACAAGTTATCTTCAAATCATTTTTTCAGGGGTTTGCAGCAAGGGTTTACGTGCTTGATAGAACTCATTGTGTAGCAAGCATCATAAGATTTCCCTGTCTCCTTGCAGCCCAAAATGCTTAAGGAAGCGCGAAACTCCCTCTCAAATACCACGTTGCGCTTCTTCTGAGACCACGCCTTGCTTCTGCAATTTGTTAGTGACCGACTTCAATCTTGGATTCTGAACAAATGGAAATTTATTTTTGAAAACTGGAGGACACTTGTGTTCATAACATATCAAAGAAAAAAAATCTCTCAGTTTTCTAAAATGTTTTATTTTTAAATATATATTTCTCCATATTTGAGCCATATTTATGTGTAAAATTTTGACAAGTTTTGCTCAAATTTTGAAATTTTGGGTAATTTGGAAATTTTGTGATGCACAAAAGTGCATCGAGCTCTTGCTGCGCTTCTTCCCAGGAACTACAAATGAGGAATTTCTTGCATGGTTGGATAGATATTGATGAGTACATGTGAGATATGTACCTGGGTTGACATGTAACTACACAGGTTGGAAGGAAAATTTAAAAAATTGCCTCGAAAACATGTTTCTGCCATTGTTCCATACCCCTCGCTGCGCTTCTGGGAGTGGCTGTGATAAAATTTATTTTTGGGTGCCATGGAGTATGATTTTTGCAGGCTTGAAGCTTCAGGAGGCTAGGAGACACACTAGGTTATCCTTAGCAACTTTCAGTTCAACAAATGGATCAAGGAAACCCCCTCAAAATTGCTTTTGAAGCAGCTCACTGCGCTTTTGTCAGACACATAACGCTCCTGATAAATTTTGCTGCACTTCTGTCAATAGTGTAATTTATTTATTTATTTTTTTCAGTCAAAGTTAACTTTTCATGATGTAATTAGTCATTTTAGGTTTTCACATGATGTAGCTAAGTTTAATAGAGCTGGTATATGTCAAGTTGATGTGTTTATGATGGTCATTAATGTTAGTAAAGCCATTAAAAGCTAAATAGGGAGTTTATTCTTAACCTCCCTAGTTTTAGGTTTGGTTAGAGAAAATGATGTAAATTGTTCCTATCTTGATCGATTCGACCCTTGAGAGAGGGGAATGTGGTTTTTGGTCTATATGTAGCCCCGATTGAGTCTAGCTCAAGGTTGGACATCAAATAATCAAAGGCTTGGATCTATTGTACATTAGATTTTTGTAGATATACAAAGACAATTGCAACTATTATCTAGGGATTCATGCAGTATGCTTTAGTAGCAGCGTTTTTCCTATGTTTCATCAATTTCTTGAATATTTAATTCTCCTTAATCCATTATCATGCTTTCAATGAATATCTCATAATTTTTTCAAAATACTTCATAGTTTATGCTTTGTTTTTTATGAGGTTTTCATTTTAGGTCCCCTTTCTTCTGATAAATGAACTCATAACCCTATGCTCATTTTGATCTATCTATATTTATACCCTATACCACAACGGAAAAATCAAACATGTTATTGAAACATACCTACCTTACCCCATTGTATCCCTTCAATTGAATCATTTGAATCCTGACGTAGTTCCCTAGACCTTGGTGTCTGATTGAGAAAACCCTAAAAATCAAACCCTCACTGAGCTTCACAACTAGCCTAGGATCTATATTCCTCTCTAGTCACTTATTTGGCTGTGATATTGCAGAGAGAGTCCTCTCTAATTTGGTAGGGATAGCTACCAATTCTAAAATGGTCTGAGGTTACCTCCTTCGGTCTCCTTTTCAGCCTTGGGACACTGTGGAGGATAACATTTTTGGCGTCGTTGTCGGGGAATGAAAGGTTTCATCTTCTCCAGTAAAGATTGTTCACGTTGTAGATATGATTGCTGATGGTGGACAGCGATCGGGTACATATGAAGGCTGAAATAATTTACCTTGTGACTCCAATGTCAAAGAATCCAAAGGTTCAGAATTTTTATCGCAACTCCACTTTTCAAAAACTGGTAACTTGAAGAACTTCTTGGTGACTTCATTGTTTTCAAGATGGATTCGATTGATAGAAGGTATTCTCCTTTGGATAGATCTCATATATTTGGTTTTTTGAACCCAATGCCTCGTGTTGATTAGTTAACCTATCTTCCTAAATTTAAAGATCAAGAAGGAGAAGATGATTCTCTTCATTTAATTAAGTTTCATATGCACGTATGTTGACTAGAAGTTGTATTTCATGAGGATTCCTTAATGAACATGTTTATGGAAACTGTAGAGGACAAAGAAAAATCATGGTATGAAGGACTACCAATTGCTAGGATATGTTCTCTTCAGGATTTCCATGCAACATTTTGTAAAAATTATAAGAAAACTTTTATTTCTATAGTGCTGATAGAAAGTTTTTGTGGAAAGTTTGATGATATTTTTCAGCATATGTGAATCGACATCTATGACCAGGATTTAATGTGTTATGAAATTGAAGAAGCTTTGTTTGAGTTGTCTATTCCTCAAGAAGAAATAGAAGAGGTTTTCTTCCATGGCATTCAGGTGTATTACCAACAAACAACAATTTATGCAGCTGGAAATTAAACGGATCATATTTTCAAGGATAAAGAAGAGAACATTGAAAGAGAAGATTTTTTTCTAAAGCATCTTGCAAAATAATATTGTATTCACGATAATTTCCAGCAAACAATGTCTTCTTTGACTAAATATAATATTAATCAACAATCAATTTATGAATATCACATTCATTCCCTTGAAATATATGAAGATATATATATGAAGACATTGATGAGGAGTGTCATTCAGATTCTTCTTCAAACATTTCATTTCTTGAATTTTTGGTTCGAGAGGAAACTTGTTCATCTATATGTTCAGAATTTTTCAAAGACCAAGAGAACACTCTTGCTGAAATTCATCATGAAGAGCACCCAGTTGCAATAGAAGGATGTTTCTTGATTCCTCCAAATCAACAAGAGCTAATTTTTCATGATTTTCAGGATCCTATGGAAAATTTTTTACAACCAGTAATGAAGGTTGATTTTGCATCATTCATTGATGAAGGTGATTAGATTCAGTACATAGACAAACCAACAATTTGGAAGGAGGTTTTTTTCCTATTTTAAATCATCCAGAAAATCTTTTGTTGCATAATCTCCATGATCCTCTGTTCAGTTTGTTGCATCCATATGGGAATTTGAATCTTCTTGTATTCATGAATCCTGAGCACATGTTCAGGTTACACTCGGAGTTGCCTAGATTTTATTTTTCTGCCTACTCAAGGAAAGTGTGAGCGTGATTCAAGTAAGTAGCCATTTTCCAGATTTTTTACACTGGAGGAATCATTTCACATGATTGTATATGTGTGTGTGTGTGTATATATATATATATATCTTCAGCAGGTGGGTGTTTATCATCAGGATTTGAAGCCCGAAGTGAAGGCCCTAATATCTTGATAGTCCGCTTCCATAAGTAAGTTCAGTCAGTAGTCAAGTTTTTGAGTCAAAGCCATTTTTTGCTTCAGTTAGTCATCTGAGTGTCTAATGTTTTATTTTGACTCCATTTCCCAATGGATGAGGCTACCTATTCTACGGTGTTCTTGACACCTCCTAAAGGATTTGCCATCCCCAAATGGAGCCAATGTTAATTTCTATGAGTCACCATTGATCAAATGTACTCTTTGAATGTTAGTTGATAGGGTCCTAGGTCAAATTTTACAGTTTAAAATAAATTTTAAAATAAAATTTGATCATTGGTTGGTGTGTCTAGGTATATTAATTCTTCCACCATATTCAAGGTCAAAAAATGATATCCTGGTCATGTCATCACTCCTTGTGATAGGTCCTCAATAAAGTGTCTTGGTCATCATTTTGGTCATGAAATCATGAGTATGCATACAACAAGGTTCAAAGGTCCAAAACATAAGTTATAAATGCATTAGGTCAGGTCATCAAAAATTCATAAAGAGTCATGTCATCACCTAGGTCACCATCATCAGAGTTAGTAATTAGGGAAAAAGTGTTCTAAATCATTTCTAAGATACATTTAACTCCTTAATAATATGTAACTTTTCATAATTATGTGATGAAGTTGTTTTACACTATCCTATCATTCACTTTTTCAAAAAGAAAAATGATGTCACTTCATGACTCAAATAAACAATCGAATTATAGCTTATAACAAGACCATTCAAGCATTCCAATTTCTCATTTCACTTTCATTGAGCATCTTTCTACTGTCGAGCTTCATTCCAGCCACTGGGGCATCAAAATTCATCTTCAAAACCACTTGCTTACCTCCCACGTTGCGCTTATGCCTGATACGTTGTGCTTTTGAAATTGGAGGCAAAGAAAGCATGCAAGGAATTCCTTTTAGCATTTCACAGGGTCTTATCATATATTTGGCAAGTAAGTATACCTTTGTTGTCTTTCTTTGGCATTATTCTTATGAGAAAACTAAGTGAAAATCCCTCTCCTAGGGTTTCGTTGCGCTTTTTATTTATATGAGATTTTTCTACATTGCAGTGGTAAAAAAACTATATTTCCTACTCTATTACCCTATCCCATACCTCACATATCTCCCCTAATAATTTCCCATACTCCTTCCCTTCATTTCTCTCTTTTTCCCCACAAACCCTAGTATGCGTTGTGCTTTTGTATAGGACTGTGTTTTAGCTCTTTTCCCCTCTTTCCCTCATCTATTTCAAGGAATTTCACTTCCCTAGCCTCCCTAACACTCATCCTCATCTCCCAAAATTTTCCCAAGAATTATCTCACTCTCCTTCCCATCCATTCCTTCCCCTAACCTAGCTGCTCATTTCCCCGTGTTTTCCCAATCCTACTCTACCCTTCCCTGTAGAAATTTGAATAATGGATATGTTATCCACCGAGATTCTCCTGATCACACACTATTTTATCTTCATGCACAATACATAATCTCTTCTACCATTGATCATCACATGCGGAAATAAAATCAATTGCATGCACACATTAAAGCCATAAAAATTCACACATATGAACACAATATGTAATGGGAAAGCTTAAATCTGAAAACCCCCAACTATATATATATTATATATGTCATAGAGATCATGTAACAATCATTATAGAAAGCTGCTCACAATCTCTCAGTATAATCTCCACCACTCCCCACTATCAGGCCGATCTTGCCGTCCATGCGGATCTTTTCTAGCCTTTGCTTTGCCTCTACTACGTCCCGGCTGAAGATACTCTTGATGAGAATGAATTACCCCAGCCTTGCTCACGCAATATTTATAGGCATCTCTACTAAGTGTTGGATACAAACCATGCATCACTTATAGTCACAACTGATAGTCACACTTGCCCTTTCACCTATCTCTGCACTGGTCTCCACTGAAACTGTCCATGCACTGAAGTTAACTGATGTATTCTTTAGTTGATTAATGAGTTTATAATTGGTGAATTAATTAATAATTAATTCACACCACTCTCACTAGTGTATCAATCAGTTAGACTAGATACAACTAGCTCAACTATGTTTAGATTAGTTAAACTGAACACAACTCCATTAACTTCCTCAATCAACTCCACCAAACTCTCACATGAGTTCTAACTGAAGTATACATGCAATAGCTCCACTTAACCCTTAGGAATAGCGTATTGCTTGTCGGCTCTTGTCTCCCTGTCATTATGGCAGAGTGCTCGAATAAGATAATGTTTAGAGTCCAAATATTATTAGAACTAATAATATCAACATATCTATTTTAGTAGCGATCTAAAAATAGATTAGCTAATATGTCTAAAAATAGAAGTCCATATATTTTCAACTTCTGACCAACCATCCTACAAACTAGCATCCCGCAACTTATAGACCATGCTCCATATGTATAAAAATAGACATAGTCTAAAAATAGACTTTTCGACAAAAATCACATGTGTGGTCCCCACCTAGTTTAGGTGATCACTTTCCAACTAGGATCGGGAAAGATGTTTCAGGAGGCCTCCTTCACTGTTTCTTGTTGCCATTTTCAACACTCCCTCTCAACAAGAAAGGACTGTCATTGCATGCGACATGCAACTCCATGCATTAGCCCTGCAACCTTCTGAGATGTATTCAGCTCAGTGCATCTTCTCACTCATGGCTCCTCCCCAGGCGAATAGGCTCCAAACAACTCAATCAGTCTTATGCATCTATTATCAAAGTCTTTTAATTATGCTGGGCTACTTCACATGTCTTCAGGAACCACTGCGCTGTTGAACTCTGCACCCATGCACTCTGCACTTGCTGTCAACTCTAAACCGTGCTCCAGTATCCGACACTATCACTTTGATCTACCTGCATCAATCCAACTGATCATGCTACTGCTGCTCTGTGGGCTCCTTGTAGCTAGGTTCAATTCATGAGATCCACACCATATCAATGAATCCTACCCAGAAATCTCCTCTTGGGATTACTCATGCATGTCGCCCCACCTCTCACCTGGTGGTATAGCTGCATGCACTCCCTCTACCCATCTGGCACGAAATTTCTCTACATGAGTGGTTTATTCCACTCCATGATCCTCATCTTTTGGTTGCTCCACATCCTGAGGTTCGCTATTACCTGCATGCAAAACTAGCTCCCTCTCAAGCATCAATTGCATTTCTTTCTTGCACTTCCCAACAGTAGGAAGCTCCATAGAAATCCCATCTACTTCAAGTCTGTAGAGATTCTTTGCTCGAATCCCAACCTTCTTGACTTTTCCTTCCTCATCCACACTAACTCCTACACTCCCAAGCTCATCCCTGCAGTGGAAAAACTTTGTCAATACTCTAGGAATAGTGTCATTCTTCATCATTTTATTTCGAGTTTATCCTAAAACTCCGCAGCTTCAATCTTTGCAGTGCTCAATGATCAATATCACTCGTTTAACAATGTAAAGAAATTTGAATATTGATATGTTATCACTAATATTCTTCGATCACACACTATTTTTCTTCATGTAATACAGGAATCTCTTCTACCATTGATCATCACACGCAGAAATAAAATCAATTGCATGCACACATTAAAACCATAAAAATTCACACATATGAACACAGTAATTTATGGGAAAGCTTAAAGCTGAAAACCCCCAAATATCTGCATATTATATGTAATAGAGATCATGTAACAATCATCATACAAAGCTCCTCAAAATCTCTCAGTATAATATCCACTTGCTGCCCACTAATCGGAGCGATCTTGCAAATCCATGCACCGATCTTTGCCCGGCCTTTAGCACACCTCTCTTTACGCAATCCCCTAACTTGAAGAATGCCTCCAGTCGTCGTATTACTGACCATACGGTGTTATGACATCTCTACCCCAAATTGTTGGATGCAAACCATGCATCTTATAGTCACAGCTGATCATCCTGCCCTTTCCACCCCTATCTTTGCTAGTCTCAAGAAGCATCCATGCAGAGTTAAACGATGTTGATTCTAATAGGTTTTATAATTAGTGAATTAATTAATAATTAATTCACACCACTCTCACTAATTGTATCAATCAGTTAAAATAGATACAAATAGCTCAACTATGTTTAGATTAGTTAAACTGAACACAACTCCATTAACTTCCTCAATCAACTCCATCAAAATCTCTCACATGACTTCTAACTGAAGTATGCATGCAATAGCTCCACATAACCCTCAGGAATAGCGTAATTCCTTCTGTCAGCTCCTATGCCACATCTGTGCACTTAACTAAAGTGCTCCAAGAGAATAAGATAATGTTTAGAGTCAAAATATTATTAAGAGCTAATAATATTCGACATATCTATTTTTAGACTGGAAATCTAAAAATAGATTCCGCCCAATATGTCCAAAAATAGAAGTCCATCTATTTTCCCAACTTGACCAACCATCTACAAATAGCATCTCGCAACTTATAGAACATGATCCATATGTCTAAAAATAGACATAGTCTAAAAATAGACTTTGCGACAAAAATCACCTGTGTGGCCCCCACCTAGTTTAGGTGATCAATTTCCAACTAGGATCAGGAATGATGTTTCAGGATGCCTCCTTCACTGTTTCTTATTGCAATATTCAACATTCCCTCCTACCAAACTAGGGTTTAATCATGAAAAGTGAAACTATGGAAAATGAGAATAAAAAATTTTCCTGGTTTGATCCAACTCAGACCCAAGAAATCATGGCCTTGTCTTTCATCAAGAAATCCTTTGAAGATGTGGGCTACCTAGGGTTTTGTGAAAAGATTTAAAAGGTAGGTTTCCATGCCAAGTCGACAATCCTCTTTGCCACTAATTTTAGGAGGGATAAGACCAATATAGCAAGGATGGAATTCAGGGTATCAATATATGTGATTGGCATCATTTTAGAGTTTTGTGGTAATTCTCTAGGGTTTACATTGCACACAAGGATAATCCTACTTAAAATTTACTTTGTGAAGTAATGAATATGAATTTGACAAAAACGAAAGAGGTTTTTGTCAATAATATAACAAAGAACCAAAACCTCCTTAATTTTATGCATAGGTGATATTATTTGAGATAAATTCCCAAAATAAAGTTGCTCCAGGTCATTTTTTGTACTTTTGGACAGGTTGTCTTCAAGTCAATTTTTCAGGGGTTTGGAGCAGAGGTTTGCAGTGCTTGATGACTCTATTATGTAGCAGACATCATATAATTTCCAACCATACAACTTGCAGCCCAAAAATCCTCTGGAATGGCCTCCAAAATCCCTCTCAAAGACCACATTGTGCTTATGCTAAGAGCACGTTTCGCTTCTGCAATTTTTTAGTGACCAACTTCAAACTTGGATTTTGAACAAATGGGAAAGTATTTTTGAAAACGGGAGGAGGTTTTTGTGCATAATATCAAAGAACAAAACTATCTCTAAGTTTTTTTAAAAAATTTATGGTTAGAGATACATTTCTGTATCTTTGAACCATATTTTTGCAGAAAATTTCGACAATTTTTGGTCAAGTTTTGAAATTTTGGGTAATTTGACAATTTTGTGAAGCACAGAAGCACAACAAGTTCTTGTTGTGCTTCTTCCCAAGACATAAAAATGAGGAATTTCCTACACGGTTGGATCAATATTGATGAGTACATGTCATATGTGTACCTAGGTTTCCATGTCACTGCACAGGTTTGAGGGAAAAGTCAAAAAACCACCTCAGAAAGATGTTTCTGCCATTGTTTCAAACCCCTCGTTGTGCTTATGGGAGTAGTTGTGGAAAAATTGATTTTTGGGTGCCATGGAGTATGAGTTTTGTAGGTTTGAAGATTTATGAGGCTAGTAGACACACTAGGCTATCCTCAAAAAATTTCACTTCAACAAATGGATCAAAGAAACCCCCTCAAAATTGCTTTCCAAGAATCTCATTGTGCTTCTGTCAGCAGTGTAATTTTTTTATTTTTATCGGTCAAAGTTGACTTTTCATGATGTAATTAGTCATTTTGGGTTTTCACATGATGTAACTAAGTGTAATAGAGTTGATAAATGTCAATTTCATGTGATTATGATGGTCATTAATGTTAGTAGAGTCAGTCAAAGCTAAATTGGGAGTTTGTTCTTAACCTCCCTAGTTTCAGGATTGGTTAGAGAAAATGATGTAAATTGTTCCTATCTTGATGGATTCGACCCCTGAGAGAGGGAAATGTGGTTTTTGTTCTATATGTAGCACTGAAAGAGTCAAAATCAAGATTTGACATCCTATAATCAAAGGCTTGGAGCTATTGTACATCAGATGTTTGCAGAAATACAAAGAAAGTTGCAGCTATTATCTAGGGATTCATGTGGTATGCTTTAGTAGTAGTTTTTTTCCTATATTTCATAATTTTATTGAATATTTAGTTCTCCTTAATACATTAAAATGATTTAAATGATTATCTCATAAGTTTTTAAATGGACTTCATAGTTTATATGCTTTTTTTATATGAGGTTTTCATTTTATGCCTCTTTTCTTTTGATAAATGAACTCAAAAACCTATATTCATTTTGATCTCTCTCTATTTCTACCCTATACCACAACGAAAAACACAATTTTTTTATTGAAACATACCTACCTTGCCCCATTATATTCCTGCAATTGAATCATTTGAACCCTGACCTAGTTCCCTAGACCTTAGTGTTTGATCCAGCAAACCCTAAAAATCAAACCCTCACTAAACTTCATAACTAGCCTAGGATCTACCTTCCTCTCCAATCACTTATTTGGCTGTGAGATTGCAGAGAGATCCCTCTCTGATTTGGTAGGGCTAGCTACCAAGTTAAAAGTGGTCTGAGGTTACCTCCTTCAATCTCCTTTTCAGCCATGGGACACTGTGGAGGATAACATTTTGTGTGTCTAGGTATATTATTGCTCCCACCATATTCAAGGTCAAAAAATGCTATCCTATTCATGTCATCACTCCTTGTGATAGGTCCTCAATAAAGTGTCTTGGTCATAATTTTGGTCATCAAATCATGAGTATGCATACTTCAAGTTTCAAAGGTTGAAATCATAAGTTTTATAAATGCATTTGATGTAATCATTAGGCTGTGTCATCAAAATGTCATAAAGATTCATGTCATCACCTAGGTCACCATCATGGGAGTTATTAATTAGGGGAAAAGTGTTATGAATTATTTCTAAGGTACATTTTACTCCTTATGAAGATGTAAATTTGCATAATAAAGTGATAAAGCTGATGTACACTATCCTATCATTCACTTTTTCAAAAATACAAATGACGTCACCTCATGAATCAAAGAAAAAATCAACTTCCAGCCTATAAGAATACCATTCAACCATTCCAATTGCTCATTTCACTTTCATTGAGCATCTCTCTACCATTGAGCTTCATTCCAGCCACCAGGGCATCGAAATTCATCTTCAAAACCACTTTATTACCTCTCACGTTGTGCTTCTTCCTGCTACGTTGCGCTTTTGAAATTGGAGGACAAGCAAACATCCAAGGCATTCCTTTTAGAATTTCACAGGGTTTTATCATCTATTTGGAAAGTAAGTACACATTTTTTGTCTTTATTTGGCATTATTCTTCTCAGAAAACTCAGTGAAAATCCCTCTCCTAGGGTTTCTATGCGCTTTTGGTTTCTATGATTTTTTTCTACATTTCAGTGGTAATAATTTCCCATACTCCTTCCCTTAATTTCCCTCTTTTTCCCCACAAACCCTAACATACGCTGCGCTTTTGGCTAGGACTGTGTTTTAGCCCTTTTCCCCTCTTTCGTTTATCTATTTCAAGGAATTTCACTTCCCTAGCCTCCCTAACACTCATCCTCATCTCCTAAAATTTTCCCAAGAATTGTCTCACTCTCCTTCCCCTCCATTCCTTCCCCTAACCTAGCTTCCCATTTTCCCCTGTTTTCCCAATCCTACTCTACCCTTCCCTCCTACCAAACTAGGGTTTTATCATTCAAAGTGAAACTAACGACAATGAGAAGAAAAAAAACAACAAAGGTGGACAATTTTCCAGGCTTGAGCCAACTCAGACCCAAGAAATCATGGCCTCATCTTTCATCAATAAATCCTTTGAAGATGTGGGCTAGCTAGGGTTTTGTGAAAAGATCTAAAAGGTAGGATACCATGCCAACTTTACAAGCCTCTTTGCCACTAATTTCAGGAGGGATAAGAGAAATATTTCAGGGATGGACTTCATGGTATCAGCAAAGGTGATTGGCATGATTTTTAGTTTTTAGTGATCATTTGCTAGGGTTTACATTGCACATAGGGACAATCCTACTTCAAATTTATTTTTTGAAGTAATGAAGATGAATTTGAAAAAAGTGGAGTTTTTTTATAAACCATAGACCAAATAAAACAAACCTCCTTAATTTTATGCACATGTGTTATGATTTGTGAGAAATGCCCAAAATAATGCTGCTCCAGGTCATTTTCTGCACTTTTGGATAGCTTGTCTTCAAGTCAATTTTTCAGGGGATTGGAGCAGAGGTGTGGATAGATCTTGATGAGTGCATGTCAGATATGTACCTAGGTTTCTATGTCATTACACATGTTGGAAGGAAAAAAAAAACACCTCAAAAACATGTTTCTACCACTGTTTTAGACCCCTCGCTGTGCTTCTGGGAATAGATGTGGGAAAAAATGATTTTTGGGTGCCATTGTTGATATTTTGGTTAATCTTGGATGTTATCTAGCTTTGAAACTTTGTGGAGGGGCTAGAACACATGAGATATCCAAGTCCCAGAAATCGTTTGGAGAAATTCCATCTGGTGTAAAAGGTATTCAAATAATTAAATTTTGTTATGGGGACCCTAAGTCTAACTTAGGGAAATTGAAAAATTGAAGTGAATTAATTTACACATCTGATGAGAAATTTCTAAGTGGCATGGATCAATCTTCTTTGTCAATGAGAAAAGTATAAAGGAAGGGTCTGGGGTCAGTTGGATAACACACACAAAATGAGTCTAAGAGGTTGAATTCTTCTAACGGAGCAGTGCTCGGATGAAGATCAGACCTGAGTGATACAAAGAAGCAGTGAGGGGAAGATGTAGTGATTGTTCGAAGGAACAAGAGTAAAACGCAGAGCAAGGGCAGCAGAGACACAGTTGAGGAAACACAACCATCATAGGGTGTGAGGTAGTCCCTAGAGAGGGTGATGCAGGCCCACGCAGGGCTCCCACAGGGGCAGCGCAGAGCCTCCAAGGAAAAGTCTGAAATTCACTAGAGGTTGGGGTTTCTAAGCTAACAGGGCTGAAATATGAATCTGGGAGAAGCTAACCAGCACAGAGCTAGGGTGAAAAAGTCCCTCAGCTAGGGCCACGTAGCCTTATCCAGTGGCAACATAGAGACTACACAGAGCTAGTTGGGGTTTCACCAGTGGCTCATTCAGATCAACCGGGACTTGAGGGACTGAGGTAAAACATACATTTTTCTCTATAGTTGAGGTTTTTTCTATTGGGTGAGTCATATTATGGAACCCTATATGTAATTAGAATATTTATACCTAATAATAATAAACCCTCAAATCCGCTGCACCATTTTTCCCGCATTGGGTTTTTCCGGGGACATTTGTCCAAAACATTTGTCCTTTGTCATATGTGCGTGATGTTCAGTAAATGATATTTATCTTTGTAGGCTTCTATTTGTGTTTACTTCGATGTTTTTTTGAACATTTCAAGTTAAATAACTTGTGCATAGTAAAATAATTAGGATAAGTAAATCAATATTTAGCAGTAGGATTTATGTGCTCAGAAATTTTCACAGCCACGGAGTATGTGTTTTGCAGGCATAAAGCTTTAAGAGGCTAGTAGTCACACAAGGATATCCTCAACAACTTTCAGTTCAAAAAATGGATCAAGGAAACCCCCTCAAAATTTCTTTCCAAGTAGCTCGTTGCGCTTCTGTCAGCAATGTAATTTTTTTTATTTTTATCAGTCAAAGTTGACTTTTCATGATGTAATTAGTCATTTTGGGTTTTCACATGATGTAACTAAGTGTAATAGAGCTGTTAAATGTCAATTTTATGCGATTATGATGGTCATTAATGTTAGTAAAGTTATTCAAAGCTAAATAGGTATTTTTTTCTTAACATCCCTTGTTTTATGTTTGGCTAGATAAAATGATGTAAATTTTTCCTATCTTGATGGATTCAACCCCTAAGAAAGGGGAATGTGGTTTTTGGTCTATATGTAGCTATGATTGAGTCAAAGGATTGGAGCTATTGTGCATCAGATTTTTGCAGAAATACAAAGAGAGTTGCAGCTATTATCTAGGGATTCATGTGTTATGATTTAGTAGCAGTTTTTTTCCTCTGTTTCATAATTTCATTCAATTTTTAGTTCTCCTTAATCCATTATCATGATTTAAATGTTTATCTCATAAGTTTTTAAACAAAATTCATAGTTTATATGCTCTGTTTTTATGAGGTTTTCATTTTATGTCTCTTTTCTTCTGATAAAATAACTCATAACCCTATGCTCATTTTGATCTCTCTCTATTTTTACCCTATACCACAATGAAAAAATAAATTTTTTTATTGAAACATACCTACCTTACCCCATTATATCCCTGCAACTGAATCATTTGACCCATGACCTAGTTCCCTAGACCTTGGTGTCTGATCCAACAAACCCTAAAAATCAAACCCTCACTGAGCTTCATAACTAGCCTAGGATCTATCTTCCTCTCCAGTCACTTATTTGGTTGTGAGATTGTAGAGAGAGCCCTCTCTGATTTTGTAGGTCTAGCTACCAAGTCGAAAGTGGTATGAGATTACCTCCTTCGGTCTCCTTTTCAGCCTTGGGACACTGTGGAGGATAACATTTTGTATGTCTAGGTATATTAATGCTTGCACCATATTCAAGGTCAAAAAATGTTAGCCTCGTCATGTCATCAGCTATTGTGATAGCTCCTCAATAAAGTGTCTTGGTCATCAAATCATGAGTATGCATACTACAAGGTTCAAAGGTCCAAATCATAAGTTTTATAAATTAATTTGATGTCATCATTAGGCCAGGTCATCAAAAAATCATAAAGAGTCATGTCATCACTTAGGTCACCATCATGGGAGTTAGTAATTAGGGAAAAAGTGTTCTACATGATTTCTAAGGTACATTTTACTCCTTATGAATATGTAAATTTTCATAATAAAGTGATAAATCTATTGTACACTATCATATCATTCACTTTTTCAAAAATACAAATGATGTCACCTCATCGAACTTCATTCCAGCCACCACGGCATTGAAATTCATCTTCAAAACCACTTGCTTACCTCCCACACTGCACTTTTGAAATTGGAGACCAATCGAGTATCAAAGGAATTCCTTTCATCATTTCAAAGGGTTGTAGCATCTATTTGGAAAGTGTGTACACTTTTATTGTCTTTCTTTGGCATTATTCTTCTCAGGAAACTCAATGAAAATCGCTCTCCTATGGTTTTGTTGCGCTTTTAGTTTGTATGAGTTTTTTCTACATTGCAGTGGTAAAATAGCTATATTTCCTACTCTATTACCCTCTCCCATAACTCACATATTTCCCCCATTAATTTCCCATACTCCTTCCCTTCATTTCCCTCTTTTTCCCCACAAACCCTAACCTAGGTTACGCTTTTGGCTAGGACTGTGTTTTATCCCTTTTCCCCTCTTGCCCTCATATATTTCAAGGAATTTCACTTCCCTAGCCTCCCTAACACTCATCCTCATCTCCCAAAATTTTCACAATAATTATCTCACTCTCCTTCCCCTCCATTCCTTCCCCTAACCTAGCTGCCCATTTTCCCCTGTTTTCCCAATCCTACTCTACCCTTCCCTCCTACCAAACTAGGGTTTTATCATGAAAAGTGAAACTATGGAAAATGAGAAGAAAAAATACACCAAAGGTGGAAAAGTTTCCAGGTTTTAGCAAACTCAGACCTAAGAAATCATGGCCTCATCTTTCATCAAGAAATCCTTTGAAGATGTGGCTTGCCTAAGGTTTTGTCAAAAGATTTAAAAGGTAGGCTTCCATGCCAAGTTGTCAAGCCTATTTGACACTAAATTTAGGAGGTATAAGACCAATATAGTAGGGATGGAATTCATGGTATCAACAGAGGTTATTGGCATCATTTTTAGAGTTTTGCGATCATTTTGTAGGGTTTACATTGCACACAGGGACAATCCTACTTACAATTTACTTTTTGAAGTAATGAACATGAATTTGACAAACATGAAAGAGGTTTTTCTCAATCATAGACCAAAGAAAAAAAAAATCCTTCATGTTATGCAGAGGTTTTATGATTTTATATAAATTACCAAAATACAGTTGCTCTAGGTCATTTGATGCACTTTTGGACATGTTGTCTTCAAGTCCATTTTTCAAGGGTTTGGAGGAGGGGTTTGCAGTTCTTAATGACTCCATTGTGTATCAAACATAATATTATTTCCAACCATACCACTTGAAGCCCAAAGATCCTCTCGGAAGGCCAAAAAAATCCCTCTCAAATACCATGTTACGCTTCTGCTGAGAGCACATTACGCTTCTGCAAATTTTTACCGACCAAATGCAAACTTGGATTCTTAATAAATGGGAAAGTATTTTTGAAAAAGGTAGGAGCTTTTTGTTCATACAATATCCAAGAACAGATACTTCTATAAGTTTTGTAAAAAAAATTATGTTTACAGACATATTTATCTACCGTTGAGACATATTTTGTAGAAAATTTCGACAAGTTTTGGTCAAATTTTGAAATTTTGGGTAATTTGGCAATTTTGTGATGCACTAAAGCATAGTGAGTTCTTTTTGTACTTATTCCTAGGACCTCCAAATGAGGAATTTATTCCATGGTTGGATATATATTGATGATTAAATGTCATATATTTACCTTGGTTTCCATGTCACTATACAGGTTGGAAGGAAAAGTCAAAAAACTATCTCAAAAACATGTTTCTGCCACTATTTCAGACCACTCGTTGCGCTTCTAGGAGTAGTTGTGGGAAAATTGATTTTTGTGTGCCATGGAGTATGAGTTTTGCACGCTTGAATATTTAGGAGGCTATTACACACACTAGGCTTTCCTCAACAAATTTCAGTTCAACAATTGGATCAAGGAAACCCCCTCAAAATTGCTTTCCAAGCAGCTCACTACGCTTCTGTCAGCAATGTAATTTTTTTATTTTTATGAGTCAAAGTTGTTTTTTCATTATGTAATTAATAATTTTTGGTTTTAAAATGATGTAAATAAGTGTAATAGGTTTGGTAAATTTCAATTTGATGTGATTATGATGGTCATTAATGTTATTAAAGTCAAGAAAAACTAAATAGGGAGTTTGTTCTTAACCTCCCTAGTTTTGGTTTGGTTAGAGAAAATGATGTAAGTTGTTCCTATATTGATGGATTCGACCCCTGAGAGAGGGGAATGTGGTTTTTGGTATATATGTAGCCCCTATTGATTCTAACTCAAGGTTGGACATCAAATGATCAAAGGCTTGGATCTATTGTACATCAGAGTTTTGAAGAAATACAAAGACAGTTGCAACTATTATCCAGGGATTCATGCGGTATTCTTTAGTAGCAGTGTTTTTCCTATGTTTCATCATTTTATTGAATATTTAATTCTCCTTAATCCATTATCATGCTTTCAATGAATATCTCATAAGGTTTTAAACAGACTTCATATTTTATATGTTACGTTTTTTATGAGGTTTTCACCTTATGTCTCTTTTCTTCTGATAAATGAACTGATAATGCTATGCTCATTTTAATTTCTCTCTATTTCTACCCTATATCACAATGAAAAACTCAAATTTTTTATTGAAACATAACTACCTTGCCCCATTACATCCCGCAACTGAATCATTTGAACCCTGACCTAGATCCCTAGACCCTGGTGTCTGATCCAACCCACCCTAAAATTCAAACCCTCACTGAGCATCATGACTAGCCTAGGATCTATCTTCCTCTCCAGTCACTTATTTGGTTGTGATATTGTAGAGAGAGCCCTCTTTGATTTGGTAGGGCTATCCTCTTTGATTTGGTAGGGCTATCTACCAAGTCGAAAGTGGTATGAGGATACCTCCTTCGGACTCCTTTTCAGCCTTTGGACACTATGGAGGATAACATTTTGTGTCTAGGTATATTAATGCTCCCACCATATTCAAGGTCAAAAAATGCTATCCTGGTCATGTCATCACTCCTTGTGATAGGTCATTAATAAAGTGTCTTGGTCATCATTTTTGTCACCAAATCAAGTGTATGAATACTTCAAGTTTCAAAGGTCCAAATCATAAGTTTTATAAATTAATTTGATGTCATCATTAGTTCAAGTCATCAAAAAGTCATAAAGATTCATGTCATCACCGAGGTCACCATCATGGGAGTTATTAATTAGGGAAAAAGTGTTCTAAATGATTTCTAAGGTACATTTTACTCCTTATAAAGATGTAACTTTGCATAATAAAGTGATAAAGTTATTGTACACTATTCTATCATTCAATTTTTCAAAAATAAAAATGATGTCACCTCATGACTCAAAGAAAAAATCAAATTATAGCCTATAATAAGACCATTCAAGCATTCCAATTACTCATTTCACTTTCATTGAGCATATCCCTACCATCGAGATTCATTCCAGCCACCAGGGCATCACATTTCATCTTCAAAACCACTTGTTTACCTCCCACGTTGCGCTTCTACTTGCTACGATGCACTTTTGAAATTTGAGGCCAAGAAATCATCCAAGGCATTCTTTTCAGAATTTCACATGGTTTTAGCATCTATTTGGGAAATAAGTACACCTTTGTTTTCTTTCTTTGGCATTATTCTTCTCAGCAAAATCAATGAAAATCCCTCTCCTAGGGTTTCGTTGCGCTTTTGGTTTCTATGAGTTTTTAATACATTGCAGTAGTAAAACAACTATATTTCATACTCTATTTCCCTCTCCCATACCTCACATATCTCCCCTAATAATTTCCCACACTCCTTCCCTTCATTTCCCTCTTTTTCCCCACAAACCCTAACCTATGTTGTTCTTTTAACTAGGACTGTGTTTTAGCCCTTTTCCCCTCTTTTCTTCATCTATTTAAAGTAATTTCACTTCCCTAGCCTCCCTAACACTCATCCTCATCTCCAAAAATTTTCCCAAGAATTATCTCGTTCTCCTTCCCCTCCATTCCTTCCCCTAACCTAGCTACCCATTTTCCCATGTTTTCCCAATCCTACTCTACCCTTCCCTCCTACCAAAATAGGGTTTTATCATGCAAAGTGAAACTCTGGATTGAGAAGAAAAAATACAACAAATTTGGACAAGTTTCTAGGTTTGAGCCAACTCATACCTAAGAAATCATGGCCTCATATTTCACTAAGAAATCCTTTGAAGATGTGGGTTGCCTAGGGTTTTGTGAAAAGATTTAAAAGGTAGGCTGCCATGCCAAGTTGACAAGCCTCTTTGCCACTAATTTCAATAGAGATAAGAACAATATAGTAGGGATGGACTTCATGGTATCAACATAGGTGAATGGAATCATTTTTAGAGTTTTGTGATCATCTTCCACAGTTTACATTGTAGACAGGGACAATCCTACTTAAAATTTACTCTCTGAAGTAATGAAGATGAATATGACAAAAGTGAAAGAGGTTTTTCTCAATACTAGACCAAAGAACAAAAACCTGCTTAATTTTATGCAGGGGTGTTATGATTTGAGATAAATGCCGAAAATACAGTTTCTCAAGGTAATTTTTTGCACTTTTGGATAGGTTGTCTTCAAGTCAATTTTTCATAGGTTTGGAGCAGGGGTTTGCAGTTCTTGATGACTCCATTGTATAGCAGACATCATAATCTTTCCAACTATACCACTTGAAGCCCAAACCTCCTCTGGGAAGGCCTCCAAACTCCCTCCTAAATACCACATTGTGCTTCTACTGAGAGCACACTGTGCTTCTGCAATTTTGTTAGCGACCAACTTCAAAAATAGATTCTGAACAAATGCGAAAGAATTTTTGAAAATGGGAGGAATTTTGTGTTCATAGCATATCAAAGAAAAAAACTGCTCTCAATTTTGTAAAATTTTTTATGGTTAGATAAATATTTCTCTATCTTTGAGCCATATTGTTGCAGAAACATTCAACAAGTTTTGGTCAAATTTTGAAATTTTGGGTAATTTAGCAAATTCTGTGATGCACTAAAGCGCAATGAGCTCTTGCAATGATTCTTCCCAGAACCTCTAAATGAGGAATTTATTGCATGGTTGGATATATCTTGATTATTAAATGTCATATATGTACCTGGGATGCCATGTCACTACATAGGTTGGAAGGAAAAGTCAAAAAACCACCTCAAAAACATCTTTATGCCACTGTTTCAGACCCCCCTCTGCGCTTCTGGGAGTAGCTATGGGAAAATTGATTTTTTGGTGCCATGAAGTATGATTTTTTCAAGCTTGAAGCTTTAGGAGGCTAGTAGACACACTAGGTTATCCTCAACAATTTTCAGTTCAAAAAATGGATCAAGGAAACTCCCTCAAAATTGCTTTTTAAGCAGCTCGCTGCACTTCTGTCAGCAGTGTAATTTTTTTATTTTTATCAGCCAAAGTTGACTCTCCATGATGTAATTAGTCATTTTTGGTTTTCACATGATGTAACGAAGTTTAATAAAGCTGGTAAATGTCAAGATGATGTGATTATGATGGTCATTAATGCTAGTAAAGTCATTCAAAGCTAAATAGGGAGTTTGTTCTTAACCTCCCTACTTTTAGGTTTGGTTAGAGAAAATGATGTAAATTGTTCATATATTGATGGATTCGACCATTGAGAGAGGGGAATGTGGTTTTTGGTCTATATGTATCCCTTATTGAGTCAAACTCAAGGTTGGACATCATATAATCAAAGGCTTGGAGTTATTGTACATCATATTTTTGCCGAAATACAAAGACAATTGCAGTTATTATCTAGGGATTCATGTGGTATGATTTAGTAGCAGTGTTTTTCCTCTTTTTCATCATTTTATTGAATATTTAGTTCTCCTTAATCCATCTGCATGCTTTTAATGATTATCTCATAATGTTTTAGATAGACTTCATACTTTATATGCTATGTTTTTTATGAGGTTTTCATTTCATGTCTCTTTTCTTCTGATAAATGAACTCAAAACCATATGCTCATTTTTATCTCTCTCTATTTCTACCCTATACCACAATGATAAACTCAAATGTGTTATTGAAACATACCTACCTTTCCCCATTATATCCCCGCAACTAAATCATTTGAACCACGACCTAGTTCGCTAGACCTTGGTGTCTGATCGAGTAAACCCTAAAAATCAAACCCTCACTGAGCTTCATAACTAGCCTAGGATCTATCTTCTTCTCCAGTCACTTATTTGGTTGTTAGATTGCAGAGAGAGCCCTCTCTGATTTTGTATGGCTAGCTACCGAGTCGAAAGTGGTCCAAGGTTACCTTCTTTGGTCTCCTTTTCAGCCTTGGAACATTATGGAGAATAATAGTCTTCATCTCTCGAAAATTAGTATGAGCCATTGTATGTGATCCTTAATCAGAATATAGATTGTCCAATCATCTAAGTATACTTCCATTTTTTTATAGATTTACTCCTAAAAATATTTTACGACAATCCTTGAAAAAATTGCTTGTGCATTTTTAATCCAAAAGGAATTTTTTTTACAAAGTCAGTTATCGAGATATCTATTCCAAAAAATAAAAGGAGCAGGCTCCCATTACATGAAGGGCTTAAAGAGAAGCATGAAGGTAAAAGCGAGAACACGGTCTCGATTACCTAATGCCTTGTTTCCAAAATTGCCCGAATTTCCTACAACATTTTTGGCATATTGCCTTACAAACTTAAAAATAAGAGAAACGCATTTACATAACAAAATGGAAAAATATATTAGATTCCAAGGGGAGGTCCTTAATTATCTTCTGATATCTTCTAGTTATTGTTGACTAATTTTTCTTGTTGCGATCTTTGTTTACTGCCTTGGTAGTTTGAAACTCCCCCCTCCTAATCCAAGGTGATGCTCTTAAGATAGCTAACTATCTCTTCCAGATGAGTGCATTTGTTTTTGACGGCAGCTATTTCTTCCTTCTGGTCCTCAACCTACTTCTTCAAGCATGAATTCTCTATTTTTACCTGAAACTTCAAGTCTTGAACTATCTCCCTTACTTTGTAAATCATGAACTTATTATCTCTTCACATCGCACATTTATCATTTTTTGAGTTTATTTCTATTATATTCAAGTCCATTTTTTCTTGCTGAGGAGGCTTCTGGTCGATCTGTTGATGGATAGAGACAAAGAAATGCTTCCTCTGTGTTTTGGAGACAAAGAGAGATTCTTGTTCTTCGAGGTATACTCTGTTGACTGGGTGGTAGACTGTGATAAGGGACCTGCTAAGCTTCGTTGTGGTTTGGAGTAGCTTGCACCATTTGAAGAAAACTTCTTGAACTTCCAAGTGCACTAAGATGACCGAGTGGGAGACTCTGGAGAGAGGTCTGAAAATCTGCGCAAAGAATAGTATGAGCTCGCACAACTTAGCAAAGGGGGAATTTTGGTAAGTAGATACCAATTTCAACTCACATAGATGAAGCTAATGAAGGGTAATTAGACTAGGAGTTCTAAGAGGAGGCAGAGTAGGAATCGTAGGAGCTTAGCAGAATAGAGTGCATAGGTTGTATGGTAATTGTGTTGATGGGAGGAGAGAGAGTTGAGGACAGTAATGATGAAGAAGGTTGGATGTGTAGGAGGATATAAGGAAAATAAGGGTTGGGGAAGCTTGACAAGGAACACAGACACTAAAGCATATCAGACAGAGGCATGGGTATATTGATCGAGCCCGGGAATGGAATACATTCCAGAAGCGATGCCATTAAATGGAGAGGAGTTGTTTGATTTGGATGGGATTGAGTCACGGGTTTGACATGGACTGTCAAGCTTGAGAATCAGGATGTAGAGAGTTTCATGATTATACCAAATCTGTGAAGGAGCAATGTTTAGAATGTATTCCTTTTTAATTGATTTAGTCAAAATCCTCCTCATGATTCAATGTGACTGAGGCAGGGGAGGGAAGTAGGGATGGTTAAGGTATTGGAGGGTAGGATCTTGTTTCTCCTTTAGGCCGAGCTACTGTCAGGTTGGCCTGGTCATCTACACTGCTATTATTGTCTCGCAATATGTGTTTTAAGGTGACATTGACTAGATATGCTATATTTTTCCTCATTCGGTTGATTATTTTGCTCATTGCTACATTTGGAAGATTTCTCATGTTGTTCATGGCTTGAATAATTATAGTTGAGTCTCCCATGATTATTGGATTTTGAATTTTCCTTTTTTTGAGAATCATGGTGCCCAACAATAAACCATATGCCTCAACCCAATTATTGGAGGTTTTTCCTAATCCCCATTTAAAGGCAATGGGATTGGTTGCACCTGGATCCAAGAGTATGCCCCCTGCACTAGCCCTGCCCGGGTTTTTTTTTATGCGCCATCAAAGAGGAGACAATGCTTGTTAATCTTTTTCATCCAAAGAATGAAATCATCCTTTTTTAATATTATTTTCCAATTTTGGATGACTTTTTTTATTTTGGGACTACTTGTCCAGTTGCTTCTAACTATTGCAAATATTATCCATATCCTCTCTTCCTACTGGAGCTGGTTGCTGTCAATTTCACTCAAGCCTTTCATGTTTAAGAATTCTGTTGGAGATTGATTTTTAAATATTTGTTGGTTTCTGGCTAACCAAACCTCCCAACATAGGAAATATGGAGGCTTTCCCAAAATATTTTAATGGTGTGCTTTAGCTTCAATGCATAACGATATATATTTTTTCCAAGCTATGAATAATTCCTTAAAGGTACTTGCAAATTGTAGGTCAATTTCCAATGGGCTCACAAGATGGTTCCATCATTCTCTCACAAAGGGACAATCTAAGAAAATATGATGGATGCTTTCTTCATCGTTACGAAACATGGGACACCTTGAAGGCCCTGAAAATCCTTTCCCTTTGAGTTTGTACGTTGTAACGACTTTTCCTTTTAAAAGTGTCCAGATAAATATTTTTACTTTGGGAAAACTTTAAGATTTTCAAATTGCTTTCAATGGTGCCCAATATTGGTTATTTTTCTATGCTTTTATGGTCAAATACCCTGATTTCACCGAGTATTCTCCTCCACAAGGATCCAAAATGAAGGTGTATTGAGCCTCTTGATTAGTTGGTGTTGCTCCCTTAAGTCTAATGACTAAGGAATCCTAGATTTTTTTTAAATTGTGTGGCATATATGGGATGTACCAATCAACCCAATTTTTGTTTGTCTAGTGAGAGATAGAGTGCAAGGTGGTCAACTCCTTAGTGCACATCCACCTTTTTAATTCATGGAGATTTGTATAGGAGGATATTGGAGGTGTTATAACTCCCCCCAAACTTCCCAAGGCTGAGAGTGGGGTTGAAGGAAGGTAACCACATAGAAGAATTTAGGTGAGGTAGCTAGCCCTACCAAGACTAGAGAGGGCTCTGCCAATGTCACTTTGCAGTCAATTAAATGACTGAATATTTAATGATCTTAGGCTAGGTATGTAAGCTCAATAAAAAGGGTTTTTGTTTGATATTTTTGTGTTGGATAGGAATGACATTAAGGAGACTAGTTCTAGGGTTTAAGGTCTGAATTCAAGATCAATTTGCAGATAATATGGATGAGGCAAGGTAGGTAGCTTGAAATCATGTTTATTTTGTCATTTTGTATAGGGTTAAATGATATAAAATCTGAATGAGCACTGAGGTGAATTCATTCATTTAGAAGAACATAGACATATAATGTAAATCTTGTTAAGACATAGCGTGAAAAGGCATGATTTCTGCTTATAGACTGGAAAAATAAACACATAGACGCATGTATATGAAAGAGGAAAACATATCATTCAAAATGATAATATAAACATACAGAGAAAGAAAAAATTCTCCAAGGCATACCATAGGATTTTGAACACAAGTTCTGCAACAGTGTCTTTGATTTCATTCCAAAAGGCTTGTACAATAGCTCCAGTGCAAAAAACAACTATCAACCCAAGAAAGGACTAAATTGGGTCTACTTATAGAAAATATGAATAATGACACCTCATAGGGTCGAAATTCCATCCAAAATGCATCATAATTACATAAGATGAGTCACTTCCTATAATCTAGGGAGGTAAGAAACCATTTCCTTGAATTCAACCAAAAACTAGGAGTGTGTGTCACTTGTAGAAATTATATAACTAATGTGTTATATATCCAAGATTCTCCTAATCACACACTATTTGACTTCATGCAAAATACAAAATCTATTCCACCATTGATCATCACATGCGGAAATAAACAAGATTACAATGCAAACATGAAACCATAAAAATTCACACACATTAACACAATGATTTAATGGGAAATCCTGAAGCTAAAAACCCCAACTATCTGTATATAATATATGTCATAGAGATCATGTAACAATCCTCATACAAAGCTGAACATGTCAAGCTCTCACTACAATACAATCGCTACACACTAATCAGGTCCGATCTAGCAAATCCATGCATCGATCTCTGCCACCTGCTAGCCTGCCTCTACTGCACAATCCCTGCTGAAGAATGGCTCTGAATGAACTAGAATCCACCTGGCTTGCACTTCTCAATCCTCATTGGCATCTCCACTGAGTGTTGGATGCAATCAATGCATCAATATAGTCACAACTGATAGTCACACTTGCTCTTTCACCTACCTCTCCACTGATCTCCACTGAACTGTCCATGCACTGTAGTTAAATGATGTATTCTTAAGTTGATTAATGAGTTATTATTTAGTGAATTAATTAAATAATTAACTCACACCACTCTCACTAGTGTATCAATCAGTTAGACTAGATACAACTAGCTCAAATGAGTCTAACTGAGTTAAACTGAATACAACTCCACCAACTACCTCTATAACTCCACCAAACGCTGTCACATGAGTTCTAACTAAATTTCTCATGCATTAGCTCCAGTAAACCCTCAAGAATAGCATAATTCCTTCTGTCAGGTGCTGTGCCACATCTGTGCACTTAACTGAAGTGCTCCAAGAGAATAAGATAATGTTTAGAGTCCAAATATTATTAAGAGCTAATAATATTCGACATATCTATTTTTAGATTGGCAATCTAAAAACAGATTCCGCCCAATATGTCTAAAAATAGAAGTCCATCTATTTTTCCAACTTGACCAACCATCCACAAATAGCATCCTGCAACTCATAGAATATGATCGATATGTCTAAAAATAGACTTTGCGCCAAAAATAGCCTGCGGGCCCACTTAGTGAAGGCGACTCTTTTCACTAAGCTCATCATCTTGTTGAATCTCAACACTCCCTCTCAACAAGATAGGGATTATCTACCACCCCGATCATGTCTCTATGGTATTCGAATTTGCTCCTGGTGAGCGCCTTCGTCAGAATATCTGCATCCTGATCCTCCGTGGGAATGTAAGAAAGCAACATGATCTTCCGCTACACACAATCTCTGATATGATGATATCGGATGTCAATATGTTTAGATCTATCATGAAATAATGGATTAACCGAGAGTTTAATGCAACTTTGATGATCACAATATATCACAGTAGGATCTAAGTGTGAACCAAAAAACTCGACCAGGATCTTCCTCATCCATATAGCCTCGCATGCAGCCAAACATGCTACCATGTACCCGAACTCCTTTGAACTGAGTGCCAAGGATCTCTGTTTCCTGCTGTACCAAGAAACTACTGTAGACCCAATACTGAATATCCCTCTAGATGTGCTCTTTCTATATTTTGGGCTCCCTCCCCAATCTGCATCCGTGAAGCCATGTAGCTTCAACTCATATGACTGTCTGTACCATAATCCATATCCCGATGTGCCCCTGAGATACCTCAGGACATGCTTGCCTGCCTTCCAAAAGAGATTGGTAGGCTTCACCATATCTTGTGAAAGCTGGTTAACAACATAGCATATGTCTGGTTGTGTATTGGCCAAATACATGAGTGAACCAACCAACTGTCGATAAACAGTGGCATCCACTACCTCTGCCGATGTAGCATCCTCTTTCCTCCAACCACCAGGAAGAGGAGTGTCGATAGGCTTGCAGCCTTGCATGTGAAACTTCTCTAGTATCTCTCAGGCATACTTTCCTTGAGACACAAACAACTAATTCTCTTCCACCGCCAAATTTCCAATCCCAGGAAATAATGAAGGAGGCCCAAGTCCTTCATCTCAAACTCCTTTGCAAGATCCGCCTCGCATGAGTGTATCACCAGCTCATCACCCGATAGTATCAAATCACCTACATAAATTATAATCAATGATCAAATAACTTACCCAGTACCCTCAACCACAATCCTGTAATCCTGCACAAAAGTTAGGTTCCGCCTCACTCTTGGTAAAACCAAGTCCGGTGAAATAACTATCTATCCGTGTGTACCAAGTACGAGGTGCTTGTTTCACCATTACAACATTTTCTTGAGCCCCGCACATGCGACCGTTGAAGATTTGAATCCTCTGCCGCTCTATGTACACCTCCTCCTCAATGAATCCGTTGAGGAACGCAGTCTTCACATCCATCCGATGAATGTGCCAACCCATTTGCGTTGAGAGAGCAATGATGGTCTGTATGGAAGAATACCTTGCAACAGGTGCAAAGGTTTCTTAATAGTCAATCCCCTCAATCTTTGAGAAGCCCTGGGCAACAAATCTTGCCTTGTACTTCTCGACACTCCCATCAACTGCTTTCTTCACTTTGTAGATCCATCTCGAACCTACCACTGATTTCCCTTCCGGCCTTGGGACAATCTCCCATGCACTGTTTCTGACAATCGAATCATACTCTTCCACCATGGCATCTACCCATGCGGGATCCTCCACAGCTTCCTCGAAAGAGGATGGCTCCGTCACGATACACTTGCTCATAAGAGCCATGTATCCAATATACCGGTCAGGTGACTGTCTCTGTCTGCGCTGTGATGTAGGTGCTCCTACAACCTTCTCTGCATCTTGAGCCAGTCGCTCAGCTTCTGTAGTGCGCTTCCGCCCTCTGATGGTTGGCGCTACTTGAGTGGTCTCTTCCACTCCATGAACCTCTTCTTGTGGCTGATCCACATCCCGAGGCTCATCCTTAGGAACTAATATCTCCTCATCTACATGCAAGTGTGGCTCCCTCTCAAGCGAACACTTCATGGCTTTCTCCTCCTGAAATTTGATATCCCGTCGCACAACAGTCTTGCGACTGTCTGGAAAATACACATGATAGTTGTGGGGCGTATCAGTGTACCCCACAAATATCCCAACCTTTACAGTTGGCTCCAGCTTCTCCCTGGAATCCTTTGTCACATGAATGTAAACAGGTGAGCCAAAAATCTTCAAATGAGAAATATCAGGCTTCTTACCATAAAACGCCTTCTCGGGTGTACTCATGCCAAGTACTCTGTGAGGACAATTATTTTGCACATAACCGCAAAGTGTTGCATGCCTCTACCCACAAGTGTGTATGGAAGGCTCCCCGATCATGCAAAGATCACTCGTGCGGGAAGACCCACGATCATTCTATTCTTTCTCTCTGCGACCCCATTCTGATGTGGGTTATGAGGCGCTATGAGTTCTCTTCGAATTCCTTCTTTGCTACAGAAGTCTTTGAATTCGCCAGAGATGTATTCACCACCATTATCGCTCCGGAGAGCTTTCACTTGCTTCCCCGACTCTTTCTCAACTAGCGCCTTGAACTCACAGAACTTTGAGTATGTCTCGCTCTTCTTCTGCATGAAGAAGATCCAACACTTACGAGAAAAGTCATCAACAAATATCACACAATACCGCATCCTTTGGTCAAGCGAAGCCACTATTAGAAAGGTCCACACACGTTCGTGAATTCTCTCAAGGATCGTTGTGGCGCGACTATCCTTCTCGTGAAAGGTGGCTTTCACAAATTTTCCCAAAGTACATCCCTTGCACTGATCTGACTGCGCAAGTGTACCCTTGGGAAGCCCGGTAGAAATATGCTGCAAAATTTTCAAAGCGCCATGGTGAAGATGGCCCAATCTCCTATGCCACAATTCGCCCTCATCCCGGCTCACCACTCCTTCTACTTTGCCTACCATTTTTTCACAACCATCTACCTGCAATTGATAAAGGTTCTTAACTCGAACCCCTATCCTCTAGGTTTCACCAGTTGCCTTACTGCGCAGGAAAGCCTTTCCCTTTCTAAACACAACATCATATCCCTTGTCTTCCAACATCGCCACAAAGATCAGATTCTTCTACAATCCTGGAACATGCATGACATCCTTCAATATGAAAGGTTTACCAGAATCCCTCTCAAAGGAAATGGTTTCTATACCAGTCGCACTGTATCTACCATCATCACCCATCTCGATGTGCACTCCAAGATCCTTCTCATCCATATCACTGAACAAATATTTGTCTCTGGTCATATGGAAATACGCACCACTGTCAAGAAACCACACCGATCCCATCACACTTGAAACCAAGCATGCGATCAACGAAAAATCTAGCTCAAACTGCGAGGCAAAGGCCTCTCCAGCTGTAGATCCAACAACCTTCTTATTTTTCTTCTTTTGTGGACAATTAGTGGCGTAATGTCCGTGTTGGTGACAGTGAAAGCACTTCACCTTGGACAAGTACTACTTCTTGCCTTTCGCACCGGATTGAGAAGTATTTTTCTTCCCCTTCCCTTTCCTTTCTTTGGCAGCCAAAGCACAATTTTATTCATCTTCATTCTTCAATGAAGATCCGTCCCTAGTACCATGCCTTATCTCCTCCTGCACAAGATCCGACCAAATTCGATCCCATCCCGGCAGTTTCTCCCGACCATTGACAGGGTCCTCGTAGCTGTGCCAACTCTTTGAAAGCCCAAGGAGAGCCAAGCTCACCAAGTCCTCTTCATCTTTAGTAACCCCCACACTTCCCAGCTCATCCCTGCTCTGGAAAAACTTCGTGAGGTACTTGGGTATACTTTCGCCCTTCTCCATTTTTATTTTTCAGAGCTTGTCTTTAAGCGCCAACTTCCGTTGGTCACTTTTTCTTTGGAACAAGTCTGTCAAATTTTTCCAAATCAATAATGGAGAAGCTTTAACATGAAGGCTGGACACTATATGATCCTTCACACCTTCCAACAGAATCCTTCGACATTTTGCTGTCTTCTTTTTCCATGTGTCAAGTGCGGCTGCATCGCTAGAAGCAGGTTTTGGAATTTCTGCATCTATGAACTCCTTCAACCCATTATCATCCAGCACCACCTCCATCCTGTCCTTCCATGCAATATAATTCGAGTTGCCCTCAAGGGCATACTCCAATTGCAATCTGTTGAAAGACATTTCAATGAATTCTCAACTTCAACACCAAGAAAACACTGCAGCAAATTCGAATTCCACTAGCACAAAAATCAACCGCTTCAATAATTGCAATCTGCTCCAATGATCAACTGCTCCGATACCATGTAGAAATTATATAACTAATGTGTTATATATCCAATATTCTCCTGATCACACACTATTTGACTTCATGCACAATACAGAATCTATTCCACCATTGATCATCACATGCGGAAATAAACAAGATTACAATGCACACATGAAACCATAAAAATTCACACACATTAACACAGTGATTTAACAGGAAAGCCTGAAGCTAAAAACCCCAAATATCTATATATAATATATGTCATAGAGATCATGTAACAATCCTCATACAAAGCTGAACATGTCAAGCTCTCACTACAATACAATCGCTACACACTAATCAGGTCTGATCTAGCAAATCCATGCACCGATCTCTGCCACCTGCTAGCCTACCTCTACTGCGCAATCCCTGCTGAAGAATGGCTTTGAATGAACTAGAATCCACCTGGCTTGCACTGCACAATACTCATTGGCATCTCCACTGAGTGTTGGATGCAATCAATGCATCACTATAGTCACAACTGATAGTCACACTTGCTATTTCACCTACCCCTCCACTGGTCTCCACTAAACTGCCCATGCGCTGTAGTTAACTGATGTATTCTTTAGTTTATTAATGAGTTATTATTTATTGAATTAATTAACTAATTAATTCACACCACTCTCACTAGTGTATCAATCGGTTAGACTAGATACAACTATCTCCACTGAGTCTAAATGAGTTAAACTGAATACAACTCCACCAACTACCTCTATAACTCCACCAAAATTTGTCACATCAGTTCTAACTGAAGTCCTCATGCATTAGCTCCAGTAAACCCTCAGAAATAGCGTAATTCCTTCTGTCAGCTGCTGTGCCACATCTGTGCACTTAACTGAAGTGCTCCAAGAGAATAAGATAATTTTTAGAGTCCAAATATTATTAAGAGCTAATAATATTTGACATATCTATTTTCAGACTGGCAATCTAAAAATAGAAGTCCATCTATTTTTCCAACTTGACCAACCATCCACAAATATCATCCTGAAACTCATAGAATATGATTGACATGTCTAAAAATAGACATAGTCTAAAAATAGACTTTGCGCCAAAAATAGCTTGCGGGCCCACTTAGTGAAGGTGACTCTTTTCACTAAGCTCATCATCTTGTTGAATCTCAACATCACCCACATTAAATTACATGTTTCTTCATGATAAGAGGAAAATACCAACTCAATTACTCCAATTCTAGCTCAAAGGACAGTAAAACCTCGAAAATTTGACTTTTTATGGGCTTGACAAGTGTCCTGAGGAATCCTATGCAGATGTGTAACACCCTTTTACAGATACGTAACACTTTTTTACAGATTCGTAACACATTTTTGCAGTTGATTTTAAGAGACTTTTAGAACTCTAAATCAAAATAAAGAAGATATATCAACTAGATATGTGTGTCTAGTTTCCAAAACATCTTGAATTTTTAAAAATGACCCATGGGAAAGACTCCAAAAGTTTATTCTCCCAAGCTTACTCTAGATGTGTAGCGCCATGTTACAGATGTGTAGTGCCACTTTGAGAGGTTATTTGGAGGAATTACCAAAGTATTTTGGGGCTTAAAGTGGTATGGTTGTAAATATTAGGATTTTTTCTACAAAATGGAGTCATCAAGCACTGCAAAACCCTTCTCCAAACCCCTGGAAATTTTATTTGAAGACAACCTGTCCAAAAGTGCAGAAAACGACCTAGAGAAACTGTATTTTGAGCATTTATATCAAACCATAAGACCTGTGCATAAACTGAAGGAGGTTTTTGTTGGTTGGCCTATTTTTGACAAAAACCTCTTTCACATTTTTAAAATTCATCCCCATTACTTCAAAAACTTATTTTGAAGCCAAATTTTCCCCGTGTGCAATGTAAACCCTCGCAAATGACCTTTTGATGAATTGTGAAGCATTGATCTTCTTCAACTTGGATGGCTCAAACCTGGAATGATGACCTTCCTTGTGAACTTTATTTTCACCCTCCATGCTACTTTTGAACACAATCAAACCCTCCTATATGAAATGAGTGGGTAGGTATAATGAATTGGGAAAATAGGGGATATGGATAGGGTAGGTTTAGGGGATTTGATGGAGTATAAGGAGGTTGAGGAAAATTCCAAAAAAAATTGAGTCAGTAGGGTAACGTTTTAGTTCAATAATACAGGTGGAATAACTTGAAATGGGTATGGGAAAGTGGTTCAAAGTAAGAAAACACAGATATTTTCAAGTTTTGTTGTGAAAGTGTAGTGAGGAGTTAGGGTTTTGATGAAATAAGGGTAAAGGGAACTATGAGTGGTAGGGGGTGTTGGGGTAGGTTTTGTGAATATTTTTTGAAGGATGGGTGAAGGTTTAGATGGTGGAAAAAGGGGTCTCCAATGACCTAAACCAATCAAGGAAGGAAAAACCCTAGAATAGAGGAAAGCAAAAACCCTAATGATAAAAAGCACTCATATAGTTATGAAATTCCTTGAATAAAGATGTGGAATGTCAAATTAATATGTAGGAGGCCACGGGAGGTTTTCACAGTAGTTTTGAAGCTTTATAATTTGATTTAGAATCCAAATGAAAAAAACGTAGCACTCTCCCAGATGCGTAACTGAGACCTTCAAATGCGTAGCAGAGTTGCTTTTGGAGCAATTTTCTTGATTTTCTTCCAACCCTTGACAATTATGGAGAAAAATTAAGGTAAGAGAGGATCTATACCAAACATGAAAAGACAAAATAAGTTGAATACACCTTCTTTTCTCTTTATAACATCTTGAAATTACCTTTTTTTTCTTTTAGTGAAAGCAAAAACTTTGAGGAAAGTTTTGCCTTTTTGAAACAATTTGACAATGTAGCAAGATTTGAAATAAGTCAAAATGTCTTACTTTATTCCCCTACCTATTCTAACTCCCTTTAAATGACTTTTATGATGGAAATAAAGTCTTTTTTTCCCTATTTGATGACATAATTTGACTTTTTTGTGGTGAAACAAGGACACTTAGACATAGACCTAGATGGAGATGAAGTGACTAATATATAACCCTAGATTAAAAATGAATGACATGAAATATGAGATGATTATGGCCATCAATGGGATGAGGGGAGTATAATTTTATACCTATACCATATGCAGTGACCAAAATTGATTTGAAAACTTGTTTGAAAAGACAAAATTTTGACCTAGGGCTACTAAAAAGTAAACTGAAATAGCATATTTGATCACTGAAAATATTGACACTAACATTGGCTCCAATTGGGGATGGAAGCTCCTTCAAGAGGTGTCAGGAACACCATAGATTAGGTATCCTTATCCGTTGGGCAATGGAGTCACTGCAGCTACAATCCTCAAACTAACTCAAATCAAACTGAAAGTTGAACTGTAAATCATCAACTCAAAACTCTACTGGAAACTGACACTTGAAAAGATGCTCAGAATGTTGAGCTTATTCATCATACCTTACCTATTCTAACTTATCCATAAATCACTTGATCAAGTGAAATTGAAGATCCAATGTAACCAATCAAGTAAATGACTACTTGACTGATGCTTGTATTTAGCTCCACCAGGCATAAAGAAAGATTAAGTAAATACCAACTCAAAATGAAATTTGAGCCAAAAACCTGTGTTTGTGAACAAAAAAAACTCCACCTTTTATGATGCTTTCAAAATACTACCCAAGGGGTCGTGAAAATCATGAAACATTACCTCTTGTAGATCATAAAAAAGAAGGGAGATGCTTTCAGACTTAATGGATTATTGTTCTTCTTCATTTGGTTGATCCTTCTTAAATAAAAACGCAACAATGTTATCTTCCATATCATCGAGATCATAAAGGAGAATTGTATGTTCTTGCAGATCTTCAATTAAGGTAGCCAAATCAGCATCAACACAAATATCTACATGTGGATTTTCATGTATATCATAAAGAGAAATATCTTGGCTTTGAAAAATTATATATCTTGATCATTTGAAGGTTGTTGAACATGTTCATCAAACTCAAGACAACAAAGTTGTTGTACACTATTTTTTACCTCAACAGATAAATCATGACTCTCTAGAGTTTATAAACAAGAAAACTCAAAATTCTGATCTGCACATATTTCTTCCTGACACTAGTACATTTGGGGGAAATTCCAACACTTGGTTCTGACACTTTTGACCAAATGTCGGAAATTTCCCCAATTTTTTTCAATCCCGCCCGAAACCATCGCTATACCGACGTTTAGAGAAAAGTGTCACAATACCGACACTTAGACAAAGTGTCGCAATTGCGACGTTTCGAGGAAGACGTCGCAATTGTGACACTATGCCCCAAAGCGTCGTTATTGTGACAGCTGACTCCAAACGTCGCAATTGTGACACAATGTCTAAGTGTCACAATTGCGACACTATGCCCCAGAGTGTCGCTATTGCGACGGCTGCCTCTAAATGTTGCAATTGCAACAAAATGTCTAAGTGTCGCAATTGCGACACTATGCCCGAAAGCGTTGCTATTGCGACGGATGTCTCCAAACGTCGCAATTGCGACACAATGTCTAAGTGTCGCAATTGCGACGTCTTCCTCCAAACGTGGTAAAAGACCGGAAAAATGGTCGGCTTATAGAGCAGCGCGAGGAGTAGTTCATCGAGGCACCTTTGCGATTGCGCATAATTTGGAGAGAAAATAGTAATAATGAGAGAGGATCCTTTAATTGCATCTTTGATTTTTGAAGGTATGGATTGTCCAGCCTACAATTCTATGCTGTCGAGAAAGACTCGCAATCCTCTGGAAACAAGACTGTTGTGAAGATGCCTGGCGAAGAAACGGACATCGGGTTCACGACTGTTGATGAACACATCGTAGTCCAGCGAAGAAGGCACCAAGGAGGGTATTCTCAGTGAATGAGGGATGTTGAAATATTAATTTCAACTACCCTGTCCTCTGGCCGCTTTCTAAATCTGTTTGAATGGCTCTGTCAAACAGTTGCTTTCTAAAACTGATGAACAGACAATTTTGGTTTTGAAATCACAGTCCCTGCACACTTAAAAACAGAGCGTTGTATTGTTTTGGAAACAGAGCAATTTAATAGTAAACGCAGGAGATTTTAATTCAGAAGAATGTGGTCCCACAGACCACAGACCAAATCAGCGATCCACGTGGAAGCAGGCGATTCGATCGCGTTATTTTTTGGCTCGTCTGCATTGTGGAATTCCGGACCTGAAACATTATAAGGCGGAAATAATTTGATTTTCATGTCACAGTTTTCCTCTGTACGCAAAGCCAAAAAATAGACCCGAATTTTTATATGGCGTATTCTATGAAGTTTTCGCGTCACAAATTAGGGTGACATTAGCAGGCTATTTTGGAACGCGAATTTGTGATTGAAATCGGGTTTATTTTTTTTAAAGTCTGGACGTATGATATAGTTTTATTAATATTTTGTTTTAAGTTTTGTTTCACTACCCGATAGTTATTTAAACCATTGGCTCATATATAACATATGCGCAAATATTTCACTTTGGGCATTTGTAATGTGGGCCCCGAATACTTTAAATAGGTTTGGTTTATTAGTTTTTTTGTTTTGTTATTATATGTAATAGCATGTGTTTTAAAATAGCCCAAAGGCTAATGTAAAAGGAAAAGCACTCCCGCACAAGCAGTATACCTTGGGTGCATGGTTTTATAACCAATTGTGTAAAAGGGAAATGAAATTGACTATGGTTGAGACCATAGGTTGAGCCTTTGACAAGAAGCTCCCAATAATACTCAGCGCTATTTTGATAAAATAAATAAATAGAAATAAAATAAAATAAAGATAAAATTAAAAATACAAATAAAATAATTTTTTTAATTAAAACATAAAAATAAAATAAATAAATAAATAGAAATAAAATAAAATAAAGATTAAAATAAATTAATTAATTAAATTAAATTAAATTAAATTAAATAAAAATAAATTAATTAATATTAAATTAATAATTACTATTTTTATTAAAAATAAAATCCAATATTCCATATCGTCACAAACGAACAAAATATTCAGCTCCTTCAGTTATTACACATTTTACCCCTCATATAGCACAAAATGATTCACATCTCCTCCTTTCGGCGTTCCCTTGCACCCCCGGTGCAATTGTTTGTTTATAAGATTATATGATACATGTTAGATAAAGGTTTATTATTTATCATATATAAATAAGTTTTATCAATATTGTACATTTACACTTTTATGAGGTGATGTTATAAGTAAATTCATAAATATCTCTTTTTAATCCTCATTTTACTCCATGAATATGTTTGGAAATGAAATTTCAATAGATTGATTTTCTCCTAACCTATGTATCATCAATATTATACATTTACATTCTTAATTATGAGGTGATGTTATAGGTAAATCCATGAATATCTCCTTTTAATCTTCATTTTACTCCATGAATATGTTTGGAAATGAAATTTCAATAGATTAATTTTCTTGCCATTATATGTTTTACGAAGATATGGTAAGGAATTCTCTCTTGTTCTTATTAGAAATAATTATATATAATTTTTATTTTTTTTCAAAATATATTAAAAAAATTATATGAGAAAAATTATTAATTCATCAATATGTGTGTGTGTGTGCTGTGAGGAATAATTTCATAGTTCGACTTAACGGTTCATTATATAATCATGTGATCATCACCAATGATATATCTTTAAAAGCAACTGAAAATCCATGTGTAAAAAATAGATGTATAATTTAGAGAGTGGTTCTCATATCACTATGTAAATTGTTGTATGTTACTTCAACAAAATTATAAGATAAACTGTAATACACATCATATATGCACCATAACAATTGATGCAGGGTAAAACCCACCTGCAACACCTTTGTACTCGATCCAATTTTCTCTGTCAACTCTTCTAGCTGTGGGAGTTTCCTCCAAGGATCATAATACCCCCAAGGCCTATGCCATGCCTTCTCGCATGCGGAACTTCTTCACTTGATGGTTCTAAACCATACTATAAGTCCCCACGTTCTATGGTCTAATCCCCATCATACCTATCAACATTCAACCGCTCTTTACACACCCCGAATATAATGACTAGCCTACTCTCATTAATATATACCCCAATAAATACAAGCCACTTAGGAATTAAACCCCAAAACCTTGGGCTCACTCATTTTACATGTTCGAATTGATATTCGAATGTATCAACTGCTCAACCCTCTCGTATTTCAACCGTGATGTTTAATGTATGTCGACCTTGTCAATTCGAACTCTGTCACTTGGTTTCAACCAAACGCACGGCCATTCACGTAATTATACAGTCCTCCTTATTATAATCTCTGCCAATCGTCAAAGATCATAACAAATATCGACTTTGGTCTATAACTCAACGGTCATACATAAACCATTCTTGGCTCCACAGTAATTTACCTCTCAATCCGACGGTCGATGGAGCATCGCGCCGGTTTGGAGGATCCAACGAACACAACAAAATCTCGTGTAACGAACACGCCCAAGGGTTAATCTGCGATGAGAACGGTTTTATAATTCCGCCCTCGGCCACGTGTCCTTTTCACCAATTCTGCTTACCACCTCCAAACTTGCGCGATATCGCCAATTTTCCAAACGGTGGTTTTACTGTGCACTTCGGTCACGGTTCCGCCTCTTATCTTCCAGGTTCCGTCGAGCTTTCTTTTATTGTACTCTGCCTCTGTTCCTTTGACTCGCATCTTCCTGTACTAGTTTTTTTTCTTCAATTAATGACTCGCACTCCATGAGGTTCCTTCACACGCCGGTTCTATGTACGTGGTAGCACCAATCGAACCTTAAATCGAAGGCTCGAGCACAATTCTCTATTACACTATGGGGAGATCCATAATTTGGACCTATGGACCCTCTCTACCATGGAACTTCCCACTGTATTACATGAGTCTCGACCACAACATTGCCATACCACTGTCCAATGCCACACCGTCCACTGTCATGGTGCTTAACACGGGTTATCACACAACTTTATTCGTCCGGCAATTCTTACACCGAGTTAAACTAATATCCAATGGGTTTGGGAAAGGCTAGAACCTCTCGCACAGAGGCTAGTAATTCAGGAAAGGGCTCAGTTCCTCTTTCAACATACAGGACCCCATTAAACCACAATTATCGAGTATGTATTCCAGACTACTATACAGTTGATTATCGGGACACAGAAACCATTCACGCCATAATTAACTCGACAAATGCACAATACCATTGAAATAATTCTACATTTATGCAGTGAAGTACTTACAACTTTGGCTTGACCAGATCTTCAAATTACTTGGCCCTTCTCCTCTACTCTGTCTCTACGACAGTCCTACCCAGCCTATGCAGTTCTCTATGCAAGTCTGCCTTATTATGCCTATAAGGCTTATTTTTATACAAACCCTGAATCGACTCAACTCCTCTAACGCTCAAAACTCTTCATATCTCTAACTCTGAGACTAACCCTCTAACAGACAGAGACGGACTCCTAAAATTAGCTTAACTTCTGAAACTGACTATCTCTTCAGGTGCCCATTAATCATTCGGGCAGTTACATTTTCTTCTCTAATTAACTAAAAATAACTCAAATATGAATAAATACATGGGGAAATAAAACATGAGACCCCCCTTTACATTTATTTATGGACAAAGGTTGTTTTGAGCCTAATGCCCCTGCATCAACAATTGCCATACAACTAATTTGTTTTAAGATACATGTGGAATTCTAGGGGTAAATTCCATATGATGTGTATATAAATCTATTAGGTGTTGGTAAGTTGTGAGTATCTAAGAAATTATAATGAATATCCATACATCATGATCTTGTAATGTGATTATAAATTGTGTCTATAATTTCCATAAAATGTATAAATGATTTGTTTAAAAAAAATCAACACAATCAACCCTAAACCATGCTCATGATGTGGAATGTCATTGGCGAAACCAAAATGATGGTCACATGTCCCATTTCTATGGTAATGGTGATCATATATATGTTGTAGCGACACTTGATGAGTAATTAAATAAATCTCAGTGTGACTCATTGTGCCATATTTTTTTAAAGCATGATTTGTTTTCCTAGTTTTTACTAATTTGTTAACATATTTTATTCATTTGGAAAGCTAATTAATGATGCTTTAAGTAATTAGGACCTAATTAGAGATCATCTTCACATCTTCATTGAAATATATTTGGTAATTGTAGTCACTATATGAACCGCACATGCATGCTACTTAAGAAAAATTGAAATATAAACTATAATACACATCTTATATTTGCCATAACAATTGTCATACAACTTATTTACTTCTAGATACATATGAAATACTTCAGGTAAATGCCATATTATGTGTATACAAATATAGTAGGTGTTGG
The DNA here is from genome assembly GCA_034641835.2 of Pinus albicaulis. Classification (NCBI taxonomy): domain Eukaryota; kingdom Viridiplantae; phylum Streptophyta; class Pinopsida; order Pinales; family Pinaceae; genus Pinus; species Pinus albicaulis. The sequence goes on along the minus strand of CM076570.1, from coordinate 91,772,526 downwards.
TAAGTTATGAGGATCTAAGAAATGATAGGGTATCCACACATTAGTGCCCTAGTGAATTTTTTGCATAATTTTCTATTTGTTGTAATTTTGTTGCCTGGATTTGTTATAGATTTCAAATAATACAATTATCTACCAATTGCTCTTTATAAAGAAGAAGTACAATAAGTAGTCACCTAAAAGTGAGCCATGTGAAAATATTGGTAACATGAGTAACCTGGTAAGCTGTAAATGAAAAGTGAATAACCTCCACTCACCAACAGGTGGCAGGCAGGGTTGGAATTTGGATTGTGTATCAAAACAGTAGGAATGAATCAAAGTTCAATGAATGAATAACTTGATCGAGAAAATTTATAGGGAAAGGCAACTTGACTATCAATCTACTAAACCTCACTTCCATGATTAAAAAAACACCCCCACCTTCTCAGTGGTCCCATCATGGTCCATCTATTGAAAAACAACCAACAAATATTATTTTTTATATATTTTTGCATGGCCATTGGACAATGATTTACTATGGTTTTCCTACTAAATTCCAATGGATGATTATTCAAAAATATTCAGAATTAGTTTAGTCTCAAGGCATAGCCAAGAGTCTTATTGGATAATTATAGATTACCTCTCCATTGGATGATTATACATTTTTCATCTACTTTTTCATGTGAGTTTCAGTTGATGCTAGATCTTTGCCTTCTATTTCTTTAGTGAAGCTAAGAGTTAACTTTGATCTTACATTAATAACTATACTTGCATGAATATCCATGCTTTTATACTTCCCCACTGTGGTCAATGTTGATGTATGGCCTTGGCCTATTGATCTTACAATTAACTCACTATTCATATTCAATTTTCTCCAGTTCAGCCCAATAAAATAAGGAAAACAAAAAATGAAGTCTTGATTTTTCTTTCCAGTGCTCCTACATAATACAAATACTCTTAAAAACCAATTAATATATAAATTTTCATCATTCATGCTAAAATCAATTTCAATTTTTTTAATGAATCTGCTTACAATTAATAGATTACATTGCTCACAGAATAAGAGATAATTTAGAACTATGATTTCACAATAATAAATTACCCTAGCAGTTCAAACTTCGAACATACCTTATGAAATTAAAATATGGTAGGTTAATGAGCCAATCTAGTTTCCTCGGAGCCAATCTTGAGCTCGGCCTAAGTCTGAATGCCTTGAGAGTGCGAGTGTAACGAACTAGACGCCTAAAGCTTTTATTTTGTGCTTGTGTAATTCATTGTTTGACCATCGAGCAAAGCCACCAGCTATATTAACACTACTTCATGTTGGGGCAGATTGGCATTCTAATTTTTTAGTGCTATAGCCGTACTTTTTCACTGCTTCACTAATCACAACCTTGGAAGTTTGCAGGGCAACGGGCTTTATTCTTTCTTTGGTGTTTTATGTAAAAGAAAGGATTTGTGAACTTTTTGTAATAGGAAGGGGAAAACTAAATTGATTCTAATTTTAAAATATCAATAATGATAAGTGGTAATTCCTTTATTAAATTTTTAATTTTGACTGAGCCAAAAAAGTAACTTTCCTTACTTTTTGAGTACAGCCTTGCAATTGCGAAGAGGACTAGTGTTGCAAAATGATTGGTAAGTGGAAATTAAAGGGCGTAAGAACGTTTTTGAAAAAATTTCAAACATCAAAATTAAGTCTTCTATCCTTCCTAGCACGTCACGGAAAATGGGAATCCACAAATTCTAGTCATCAAATACGTGAAAAATGCCTTATGACGGGAAAAATGGAGGATTGGTCCTATGTTGCTACATGAGTTAGGGTTTCATGTGGCAGTAGGGAACCTTGTATATTTTTTCAAGGATAGGAAAGAAGAATATTGTCAATTAATCATGACATGAAACTTCATCACCATTTGAAAATTGTGTCCTAATTTGAAACAATAAGACTACCCAACTATTTCATTATTTAATTTAGATTGTGTAATACAAAAAAATATCCTAGATAACTTAAATAATGTAAGCACTTTTGCAAAAATTTAGTGGGGAGAAACTTCAATTACATTTATTTTGAAGATCCACTTGCATTTTAAGCCATTTTAATTAGTCTTTCATGGCTATTCTAGTAAAAATTTCAACCTCTTGTAGAAATTTGTTTGTCACTTGTATTAGAAATGCAAAATTCAAATGTATATAAAAATTATTTGAAATGCAAAAATAAAATGCGCGCTACATAAAAATGATATTATTAAAAACTACATTAACGTCTGATATCACGCGCGCATTCGCCCTTAGCTCTTGCAGAACATCATTTGCCCTCAACATTCGCCCTCAGATCTTGCAGAACAGCATTCGCCCTCAGCATTTTCCCTCAGCTCTTGCAGAACAGCATTCACCCTCAGCATTCGCCCTCAGCTCTTGCATAACAGCATTCGCCCTCAACATTCGCCCTCGGCTCTTGCAGAACAGCATTCGCCCTCAGCTCTTGCATAACAGCATTCGCCCTCAACATTCGCCCTCGGCTCTTGCAGAACAGCATTCGCCCTCAGCTCTTGCAGAACAACATTCGCCCTCAACTCTTACAGAACAGCATTCACCCTCAGCTCTTGCAAAATGGTAAGTTCTTACTGCAGGCCCTTCCTCCTATACTAGGGTTGACTCTATTTGGGTTTTTTTGGTCAATTCCATTGGATTGTGTTAGGTTATAGGGTTCTCTCTAGATGTCTTCCAATGTTCTTTCGGATGAGTTTCAAAGAGGATGTGTAAGATGTGTTTGTGCTTGCATGAATTTGAATCCACCAGTTTCATGAATTTTAAGCTATGGATTTTAGTTCGACAAACTCATCCATCTCAACACCCAGTAACGAATTGCCCTTGGTATGATCTATATTGAAGGTGAAGTGAAAAGTGGTAGAGAATGGGAGATCGAAATTCATCAACTTTATCACACGGGTAGTACTCCAAATCGAAAGTGATGAGCTGATGGGATTTTCTGATGACATACCAAAGGTCACATCCATATAACCATATCAAGGTCAATGTTGAGATCATTCTCATATAGATATAGGTCACTGATATATAGGGTTAATATCATCATCACTATCCATGGAAACCAAATGGTTACAAAATCTGTGATTGTGGTTGGCTCATTTATAATTATTACCCATTTACAGTAGAGCACAGAAACACTAAATATGGCCAGAGCAGAGCCTTTACAACAGGCAATGGAATTGCAGCTGCTTTATCAATAACCAATAGCTCCACTTGAGAAAACTTTTCATAATCTTGGGGCTGGATATACTGTAGAGCAAAAAATTGTAGTTATCATTCATGCTCCAATATATTGATATACTTTTTACATTGAGCTGAAGAAAGGGAAACAAGAAAATGCTAGCCATCATACAATGCTTTGACATAAGAGTTTTGAGTGACATACTTGAAAAAAGAACTCATCCACTAATATTTATAATCATTTGAGTTATTCAAGTTAAACACAATGTCAAGAATCAAGATTCAATACCTTCTGTTATCTTGATCACCCAATACAAGATTTAAATTTTTCCCAAAGAAATGCTTATTAAATTGGCAGCCATTATTTCTCCTTGCTTTAAAAACCCTACATTTAAATGAAAACAAGCATTGCATTTCAACTACAAAAATCTATTAGTGTTCAAGTGCACATGTGTGCATCACTTGTGTAGGGTATTCCTTTTCCACTTTCACATTATCCAAGAATGTGTGCAGTATAGTTCATATTTTTTGTGATTTAGATTATCTTGAAAAAGGAAAGGTAAATTATTTCCTATGGAAAAAGAAGGTTTTCCCTTTTTACTACTGGAAATGGTACAACAAAGTTCCATTTCTACCCGAAACTCCTATGAAACAGGAACCAAATAAAGGCCATGTCCTCAATGGACATCATTTGGCTTTGAAAATGACCATTGCACCGTGTTTTTTCTTATATTACATCATGATAGTTTCTTAGGTCATTTCTTGTTTCTTGAGATGAAAAACAACCAAAGAAATCGTGAAGATCCTTTCGTGAAATAAATGACCATTTCTCAATCATATCTAAACTATTTTTTATTTTATTCAGTGGTTGCTTACTTTGAGAGAAATTTGACACTTTTATAAGGAATATAACATAAAAACACAAAATGGGAAGGAATTGATGAGGTAGATGACCTTTAGTTGTTGTCAATTAAGAACTGATAATACACGATGCATGTTTTGTACTACAAACTAGATTCCTTCCTGGAGTTAGGACACATAGTATTGAATCAAAGTTGTAGTTTCTAACTTCTTGTATTGGTTCATCAATCTTGAAATTCAGACATTGCATGTCTTCATTGCTTCATGTTTGAATAATTTTCATTATATCATACAATAGGAAATTAGGAATTATGATTATTATTACTTTATGGATCTTTTAAGTTACTTTTAAGTTTGCATGGTTTAGTGTGAAATTATTCTTGTGTGCCCCTAGGCCCAGGTGAAGGAATGCCAAGGACTGAGAACCCTAGTTTTTAAATGGTATTGTTTCTTATACCAAAAAAACCCTCAACATCACTTCTTATTAGTTCTTAACAATAGTGTTGTAAAAAATTTGAGAATTGATATAGCAAAATCTCGCACTTCTCAAGATAAAGTCCTAAAGCTAAAGTGTGATACCATGTGTAATTCAATAGCCCCATTGTCACCTCACCAACCTCTTTTCACTTCGGGCTAGCTCTCCTCCAACTCAAGGGGGGTTCTCCCTAGTAGATTTTAGGGATCTAATGGCCCAACTAAACCAAGTCAAGAGCCCCCTAAATCTCTATGTTTACTACTATCAATCAAAATATTGAACAATAGGGTCAAACATGCATCCTGAAGATAAAATTGCCAGGGTATTTTTGGGTAATTTCAAAGGGAAAGTCCCAAAACACATATAATCAAGGAATTATAACGTGATTTCAAACATTAAATATCAACAAAATCGTTTAAAGGATATTGAAAGGAAAAAGGTGAATGCTCTAAGGATTTTTCAATAGTTGCTCCAAAAGCTTCACTTCAAGGCCCTTCAAGATCGTCTCCAACAATGCTATACCATCAGCTTCAACAATGTTGCTCCAAAAATGTCCTCAAGGTCTTCACAACAAGTTTGCTAGAAGTTTCTCCAACAATATATTCAATAAGGTCTTCATTGTCAACTCATCTCTTGTTTGGGTGCCTTAATGTGCAATGACATGTTTCCAGGACTGAATTCAATGCAAGGCATATTTGAAACTCTAACTCTATCTTCCGGTGTCTTATTAGAAATTATTTCAGTTTTCATTTTGTATTTTCAAGTTAGATATTGTTTTCAAGTTTTTACATTTATAATTTTATTGCAATGTGGCAGACTGATCAGAGCAGTGCAGGAACAACCCCGAGACGGGATGATCGCGGAAAGAGGCCAGCGGAAGAACATGTAAAGTGCCAACATTGCTCTATCTTTAGGTATTTTAGTTATTTACATAATTGAAATAATATTAATTTTTTTCAAATATGCAGACACCTAGCCATGGTATGCCTAATGATTCCCTCTATGAGGAAGAGCTTTCTTCATCCCTATCTCCAGCGCACTTGTTGCGAAAAAAGGCACGAAATGCAAGGTTGTAATTTGATACTTTGATAGACTCGCCTCAAACACCTGAAACAAAAGAGAGGATAAAACAACTTATGACCCAGCTAGAAACATATCAGGTAATAATAAAAATTCAAAAGGATATTTTTTTTGTTCTGCATGAAATGAATTGTGATAGTTTGATTTTTAATTTTTACATTGACTAAACTAACAAAACTTTCTTTTGTATGTAGCATTTTCTAACACTTGCTGAACCCGGTGTTGGTGGTAGTGGGACACAAGGGCAAGAGATTGCCCAGCAACCCTCTCGTACACCTTATACTCCTTTAGGTGCCAGCCAAGAAACACACCCTGCCCAAGCAGACACCCAGCCAACCGCTGAATGTGTTGGCAGTGATGAGGCTGATATGGCCAACTACATTATTGTGTTTCCTGGAGCTACACGTGTCAGCTCCACAGGGACCATTAATGGCACATTGTTGGTGAACGATGAAGGTGTCCCTATAAAGCATGTACAACTCCCAAGTAAATTTTAATATTTTCACTATTTCATGTACTCTATCTAAAACATATTTATCATATTTTTATTTTTAAATTAATGATAATATTTTTTTTATGTGTAGGAAACAATGAGTTCTACAGGTTTTTGGAGAGCCATGCGTTGGTAATTTTTGGCCCAAACATATGCACAAGGTGGAATTCCCATAATTCCAACCTGAAAAAAGAACTTCTATATTATCTAGAAGCCCTTTTTGGGGTCGGCACATTTGACAGAACAGCGATGGCTCGGGTAGCCGGAAAATATTTGAAATATACCATGGACACCTATAGGACGCAATTGCAATTTAACCCTAGATACGAGCGTCCTCTCACAGTTCCAGAGAGTGAGTGGAGAGCACTCATCCATGACGGAAAACAGAAAAGGGCAATGAAAGAAGGAAAAATGCCAACTGGACCTGCAAGGTAAATTACAACTTTAATTTTCTCTATGTCTAAAATAAAAGTGTGCTACATCATATCTGACTTCAATCTTTTGATGATAGGTTGCCTGACACCTCGAAAGCAACCAAAGCTAGGATTGAAAAAAAGGGCCATCACAAGCTAGGCTAGGGCGGCTACTTGAAATTAGCCGCAAGAATTGTAATTAAGTAGCTAAACATCTTATAATTAATTGTATCGCCTTCCAAAGTATTTGTAATCCTATAAAATATGATTAAAAATAAAAAATCATATGTAATGTAGGGTGATGAATTCGGAACAGAAACTACAGAGGAAGATAAAAATATCGATTTCCATTTCGGCTATCAAGCCGTAGTTGAACGTCACAAAAGCTTGGGGCAGGTCCCAAGATCCAGAATGCCTGATAAGGTAAAACATTAACCTTTCAATATGTTTGTTTTTTTCCATAAATTTAATGTCTAACATCTTTGTTTAAATCAGGGGAGCAGCACTATCGACAAGGCAAATAACCCAGTTTTAGAGCCAGATGTAGATGTTCCTCTCATGCAACCTGATCATTGTAGTGGGGACCAGGTCGACAATGCTACTATCAGTAAGGGTCGTGACGGTAATTAATTTCCACTTATAATTTTTTCTAATTATACCTTGATGGTTTTCCTTATAATTTTTTTTGTCTAAATGACAAAGAATGTTTCCCTTGAGGATCTTACCACCAGAGAGGAAGACAGGGCAACAGTCCCAATGGCAACAACTGGTGCACCTGGTAAATAATCTCATTGCAATTTTTTTTTATTAATATTACCGAACTAGTTCAATGATATTTAAAAACTGACAATTAAAATTTAATATTATCTATTTTTGTAGGCGAGCCCCGTCACTAGATGAGACCAAACATCGTGACTACGCAACTAGGTCAGCAGTGCGGGTCGAAAGGCACGAAATAGGAGCAGAGCGCAATGATATTGATGATGTAATTAGGAGCTTTAGAAATAGGAAGAAGAAAAAGAAAATTTGATAATGTAAAATATTGTATTATTATAAGACAAACGTTACCATACTTGGAACGTTTTTTGCATTATATAAAAACTCATTTATTATACTATTTTTATGTCAAGCATTAATTTCAATGTTTCCTTGCGTACTTTTTGTTGAATTGTTTTTTTATTAGTTATTGAATATTTTTTTTTATGCTCATGAAAGTAAAAAATGAAATATATATTGGGTATTGGGGAATTGAGAGTGATGTGAGGGGGGGGGGAGGGGCCATAAGAGCTTCCACCTTCACGTGGTTGGCCCTGTTTAGTAGAGAATAATTTATTGGAGCGATTTAATCTTGGAGCAAACCTCCCTCGATCCAGCGTAGCAACAAAAAAGTCACTGTTGACTTAGTTGCTACTCTTTCAGATCGTGGGAGGCTTGTTCCAAGTTCATGCGACTCCAATAAATTTTTCTTGAAACGAAGAGGAGCTTATTCAGGTATGTTTTGATATTTTCAACATATGTTCTAAAATTATCATAAGAATGCATCTTAGAGTAAAAAATACTACATCAATTACTTGTATTTATTGTATAGATAATGATGGATTTTGATTGACTTGGCAGTGCAAGTACAAATCCTCTTGCATCATGAGAAATACAACTTGTCAACCAGGTTCATGTCCAGGATATTTTTGCTTGTGCGCTTGACCAGGTTCGTAATGTCACATTTTGTAAGTTCCTTTACAGTTCATAATTCAATATTAAGCTTGTTCATGATTATTATCTAGGTTTTTTTTATGTGTTTTTTCATCTATTTGATTGTAAGCAACTCTGCATGTTTCCTGTTGTTCACTATGATTTCTCCCATTACCACTCCCAGGATGAATCCGACTTTATTGTTACATAGGTTACTTTACTGTTACTATGATTTCTCCATTTACGATTTCATACGTTACATCATGTAAAGTTGTCAATCTCAGATTGGTGATGAGCTTTAGTTCTCCAGATTTGGGGCTTTTCTGATATTTTCTCCCTCATGTCATTCCTGCTGCACCTCGTTGTTTGAGCATGACAATTGTCTACCACTTGTACCAATTGGCACATGTCAATCTCTGAGTGGTGCCACATTTCACCTATTATCAGCCCACTTGACCACCTGAAAAACTCAAATCCACACACCATGTGTTTTTATCATGGAGTGCCAGATGTCCTAGATATTTAGGCCGATAGGCCTTCTGTTATGAAAGAGATCAATTTTTTTTTCGTCAACACTTATTATCTAGGCACGACACCTGTTACTTGTTTAATCTGACGGTCACAGTCTCTCGGGTTACCTTCTAGTTTTGACATACCACTGGTTTCTAGTATATTTCCATGGAATCGGTCTGAAAATACCAGCAACAATCCACACACCTGCAACCGTCGATAGACCTGCCGTTTTAGTAGCTTCATTTCCGCAACTGCCAATACACCTGCCATTTTAGTTGCTGCATTTCGACACCTGCCAATACACCTGCCGTTTCATTCTCTTTGACTCTGTGTATGCATATTTTTCATATAATTTTATCACGAAGTTGGCTGCAGTGCTTTGACATGCCTTTGAATATTTTTGCAGGTTAGAAGACATTTCAGGCCAGAGCTATTGAATAGACTTGATGAGATAGTTGTATTTGATCCTCTTTCTCGTGATGAGCTCAGAAAATTTGCTAGACTACATATGAAAGATGTAGCGATTTGTCTTGCAGAGAGAGGTGTTGCCTTAGGGGTTACAGATGCTGCTCTGGATCTTGTTCTTTAGGAAGCCTATGATCCTATAAGTAATCACTTTGTTTTGCTTTCTTTCTTATTCAGAGTCTATCTTTCCAGGGGATGTGCCCGTTATTGTTTTTTATGAGACCGTTGTCAATTTCATCACCGTCCCTCATAATATGTTTGATTGTGTTTATAAATAATAAACAATTATTACACCAAACAATAAACAATTAACTGTACTATGAGTAATATGATATCTTGAAATAATTCTCATTATAATTTCTTAACCTCTGCTCTCACTTGGTGGTGTCTATATCATTAAGTGTGTATTCTTTAAAATTATAGTTACAACAGACAATGAACAATCAACTACACTGTGAGTGATATCTTGTAATAATTCTTATTATAATTTCCTAACCTATACTCTCACTAGGTGTCTATATCACTAGGTGTATATATTTTAAAATTATAGTTTCAATGGTAGATAAATTGTTATCTTAAAATTATAGCTTTGATGGTGATACCTTGTGATTGATAATGCAGTTTGAAGCAACTTTGGCTTTGACTAATATAGTCTCAGGAACCTCTGAGAATACAAAGGTTGTGATTGATTACGGGGCATTGCCTATATTTTTGGAACTTCTTACCTCTGGGAATGATAATGTTCGAGAACAGGTAGCACGTTTATTTTAGAGGCATAAAATTATTCTTCCCAACTATCTTTATATGTCTGTAATTTTGGAATTTGATTTAAAAAATTAGTACCCAACTTTGAGTTCAACTGGTGTTTGTGTAAGGCTGTTTGGGCTTTAGGAAATATTGCTGGAGACTCTACAACATTTAGGGATCTTGCCCTCAGTCATGGAGCTCTGAGGCAGGTGCTTGCCCCGTTGAATGATACTACCAAAATTTCAATGATAAGAAATGCTACATGGACTCTGTCAAATTTTTGTCGTGGTAAACCCCAACCACTATTCGAACAGGTAAGAAGAATACATTTTCTGCCTCTTTTTCTTAGTTTGCAGATAGTGTGGATTTTTTTTATAGATCTTGGTGCTTGGTAGATTTGGACATAATATGGACCTAGGCGCTTGTTCATTACAATGACTTTGTCATCAGGTTTTAGAAAATGCTCAGAAATTTGGGTTTCACAAGGGGATTACCCTTGCTTGCAATTATCGATTATCAATCACATTCAAAAAACGTCTTTCGTAGCACTGTTGAGCTCTTTGCAGGTGAATTTCCAAGCCAATTTCACAATATCTGAACTAAATTTGTCTGTCCTTTTCAATACTCTGCGCTTGTAACAAAACCAGATAAACAATCTAGTGGCCAATGCAACAACAGCAACACCTCCTGTTGCAATGCCTAAAATTCACCCTCTCTGCATGCATGAATGACTATGGCGCCCTCTTTTGTGAACAGGTACTGGAGCTGAAGGTACTGGTTTCCATTAATATTGTGGAATTCAACATCCAAAATAGTATCAAATTCCACTGCAATAGTATTCCTCAGTGAGGGCAACAGTTCATTGAGACCTATTAGACTCATCACCTCCAAATAGCCTCCAGGGCTACCCAGAGTGTGATCATCTGGAGCAATAAAAAATGTTGATCCATCCCCAATCGAAACAAGAGCAGGACCCACATTGGTTACAGAAAACGAGAAACATGTTTTGAAAGAAGAAGAAACTTTTGTACTAGGGTCCAGAAATCTAACTGGTCTATTGTACAATGCCCTACCTACACTTCAAATTGGTACTCCCAACTCCATGCTAAGGCTCACTGTGCCATTCTTCATATGAGCATCTTAACCTGAAGTTTGATTCCAAAAAACCCAAGTCCCATGTTTTATGCCCAAGACCTCTGCTACAACGAGTAGAGTTCTGAGCGAAATACTTCACAACAAGAAGCAAAAGAAACATCGCAAAATTGCTCGCTTTAGACTGATAATTTTTTGTGCGAAAATTCAACTGCGAACAGTAAAAACATAATATCAAACACAACCAATCCACAATGGAATTTGAACATGAGGATTTATAACCAGAGAAAACCCTCTCTAGGTTAAAAGAATTCCAGAATGGCTTTAAGATTCTACTAATGAGTGCTTACAACACCATAGCAATTACTGTCACAATGAAATCTGCTGGAAGTAAAGCCCTTGTACAATTTCTACATTTCCACAATGGAAGCAAGAATCTTGCTATCTCTCATGATCTGGTTCTGTGGTCAGATCCTTTCAATGGCTGTCTTGTTTTGCTAAACGTGAATCTATCTTAGATTTGGCTCTGGTTCTCATTTAAGATTGTGGCTATCTGATCTTGTTGTGGCTTTGACTATACAAACTTGTTCAATAGGAAAATTTTGACTTTGCTATATATAGGAGCTTCAATGGGTGCTCTCAAATTTCTATACTACAGTATTTGCACTCTCAATGGACTTCTACAGCAATTGGCACCATCAATCTGCTTTGTTACAATGATGGCTCACGTCAACAAACTGTGCTACAACCATTGGCACCATGAATCTTCTCTCTGCTTTGTCAAATGGTTGGCACCATCAACTGACTTTGCGCAACTCGGGGTGATGACAGTGGCAAACACTTTTTTGGGCAGCTTTTTTTTGTCTCTGATTCAAGGCAGAACTATGTTGGCCTTGTTTTTTTAGTCCTTGGAACTTATTTCTCTCATATTTTCCATCCTATCCCCAGTTTTCTACCGAGAAATACATAACTTCACAATATCAAAATTGACTATTTTTTTCCATTTATCTTTGGTAATGGTACAGCTTTAATTTGGTGCATTCGTACAGTATCTGAAGAGCACTCTCAAGTTGTTATTTAGTATTTTAGCATAACTACTACATTTAACTACCATGCTCTAATATTTATATCAACCATAAGCATTCTTAAGGTATTTCCACGTTTGTGAAGCAGAAGGAATGCTTCTGACAGCTTCTTATCATAGTGGTACAATTATGTTCGCAGTTTATCTTTTATAAACCTCCAATTTTCCAAACGTAGTAGAGACTACAGTTTGCATCTCAAATTTTGGACAAATCTGTTTAGTATTCTATAGAAAATGCATTAAGAATACAGTGATGTGTCTACTAAGCACAAATAATTGTTGTACTGAGTCATCTAAACATCTTGACATCCTCGTTTTATATTCCTTTTCTGTTTTCGCAAAGTTTCCTCTGCTACGGAAAATGTAATTATATTAATTTTTTTCCATCGATATACGAATTGGATCTAATTAGATGTAAACCCTTGCTACAGTGGTTATTCGAATGGGTTAGAATGTGCATTGTTATTTGTTTCTTTTGAAATACATGCATTACCACTACGCAATATCTTTGCATTAATTTTGAAATGTTGAGATCTTTGCATTGATGTTGCCTCTGCTTGGTGGTGTCTCTGAGATTGAGCTGATCCAAAGGCAATGGATGTGCATCAGCGGTCGATTTCTCTTTGCTAGTACTGTAATCCAAATCCTCTAGCATGCAAACAGGTGCCACAACAATTATATCTAGGATTGATCGTTTTTTTCTCACCTTCACTTTAGGCTTGGAAAACTTTGTTCCATATTTTTTAGCATTTGACTCACCTGATAGACAGTGATCTATGTGGGAATTTAAGGCTATATTGGATGTAGATGAGAAAGATCTACAAACAGGACAAACCTTTGGTATCATGGCCTCTGGAAGAGATCCCGGATTCCCAAATTCTTCGTTCTTCCCAGGATCTGCCTTGCTCTTCTCCAAAGTTTGGATCTTCCTTGTAGGCTCTTGCCTCTTCTACATTGCTTGAATTGGAGCACCTCCATTATGATATCAAATCATCCGCTACTATGAAATGACACAGGTCGCAGATGCTTTGATAGACTTTCCTTTTGGGCACTTCACCGCGAACCAAGTTTTAAAATGTCACAACCCACTTGATATTTATCCCTAGCAAAAGTGTCACATGTGAATATTAGGCTTTTGATGAAGCAAATAACTTGGTAAAGAGAATTTTTGATTACTTATGTATTTGGCCCAAAAATATAGATTTTGATGCACTATCATTTTTAACCATGTGCTGAAAAACATACAAAAAACTATGTTTTTAGTGAAATTTGAGTTCACAAGAATCGATGCCAGTGAAAATCAAGACCTTGCTCCCAGCTTACTGGTAAAAGGCAGTACTCATATTTCATGCAAGTAATTGAATGCCTTTTTCATTGTTTTATCTCGTCTTATTCGAACTTCCAAGTCTAGCATCAATGATTGTCTTATGCTTTAGAAAAACGGTATTATGCTTTAGAGAAGTGTATCTACTTCTTATTATACTTCTTAACTTCCAAGTCTAGCATCAATGATTATTTTATGCTTCACACATAATCTAGTTTTCATTATACTCCTTGAAACATTTTTTATTAGTTGAATGAGACAAACTTAAAAGGAGTAAGCTAATATATTAGCAAAAGGATTTCTGTCACAAATCTAAGATTCTTATAGGAATTAAATGGAAATTTCAGGCATCACCTGAGTAATCTTCAGTGTTTGCAAATTTTTACATCCAAAGAGAAGTTTGTTACAAAATTAGGCAGCTCCTACTTGAAAACATGTTGATGTTGATGCGTAGCAATCTCCTTCATTTATAGCCATGTGTTGGAATATTTGAAAATTCCAGAATAACAATGGAGAGAGTAATACTCTCCTCTTATAACACAGAGAAAATATTGAAATTTATTCACTGGAAACAGAGTTCAACACTTTGAAAAATTTCTATTCCTTCAAAAAAAAACTACTACAAATTCTTCCTCACTGAGAGGGATTACAAAATCTGACTGCTGCAAAACGCAGTGCACTCAAAATTCTTCTCTGTCTCTAAAACTACGCATTGTTGTGCTCTTTAAAACACTTACACTGTTATTGTGTGTAATAATAAACTTTACAACTACATTCCGAAACAAGCTCACAGCCCTTTTCTTTTATATGCAACGCATATATTAAAAACATAACAAAACTATGCAAATAAAAAATCTATTGAAATGCTCCTGGGGTCCACAATTTATAAATGTTTTAATATACATATGAAATATATATATATATATAACATATATATGTCGCATTTAAAACAAAATATTACCAAAACCAGGGTGGAACCTTAACAAACAATAAAACTATTCCGTCGCACGTTATATAAAACATATAACAAAAACTTTGTCAAAACTTCAAACGAACCCTTTAGTCGTGGAGCCCGTCAGACTTCAAATGGCGATAAACCATAATTCAAACCAAATTCGCGTTCCAAAATAGCTTGCTAACGTCGGCCAATTTTGTGATGCGAAAACCAAATTAATTCCGCCCTAATATTTTTCGGGTCCGAATTTGGGCTGGCGTATGGAGAGAGAGTTGTGACGCGAATTTCTTATCAAATTCGCCCTAATCTTTTTCGGGTCCGGATTTCCACTGTGCGAGCGGCCCAAAAAAATATCTGCTCCAATCAATTCTGCCACGTGTCCTCCTCTGGCTTGTCATATCAATCGCATTAAGTTTTAACGTTGTTCAATCAATCGCATTAAGTTTTAACGATGTTCAATCAATCGCACTAAGTTTTAACGTTGTTCAAGATCGGACCTCCACTCCTGTTAGCGATTCCACATGCTCCAATATGCTTCGGCCTTCGGCTTTCATTAATGAGATATTTATGATGGGCGTTCTTCGATGCCATTCCAGACGGGTCGATAAAATGGCGTTTCGCTATGGTTTCTCAGACGAGCCGCAACCTTTGAATTGCAAATGCTCTCTGGTTTTTGGGTTACACTACCTGCTCACTGTGACGGGAAGGAGAAGCCAGCTGAACTGCTGCTTAGACCTTGGTGCAAATCTACATTTTTCTCGGTCTGGTTTGTGTCTATCTTCCTCGGTTTCTTGGAATCCTGCTTCTCCGTCACGTCTTGTGCCCACTGCTGAGACTGCACCCATGCCTCGCCTATGTCAAAGGATGTGTTGCCGCAGGGGTAGCACCAGAGGCCAACCCCTACGTGCTCCCTCCAGCCTTTCAACCAAGTCGTCTTCCCACTCTAGTGATTATTACCCAGGCCGCTATCCAAACACTAGAAGTGGGCGGGGTCGGGTTCTAGGATCTGGCCACCGTATGGGCTCCCCTGCTCCTCATTTCCCCACCGCTTCACCTTCTCCCACGACGTGCACTACGCTTTTTTCCTTTAATTTCTCTCTAAACCGCCCACGAATCCCAGCTTCAATCACCATGGTTTTCCGTGAAGAGACCCAAGTGGAGGAACAATGCACCCGTCTGGCTAGTCTGAGCTCAGAAAAAGCCCAGCTTTCGGGCCTTCAGGAGGGGAGCGGTGGTGTGAATGTGCAGGAACCGGATGCTCAGGTTCGTAGGGCTCATGATGTGGAGATAGCGCCTGGAGATCCTGGACCTTCCATGTCTGAAGTTGCTCTCGCCATGGACAGTGACATGTTTGCCGAAGGATGGTGCCGAATTGTCGAAGAACCACCGAATGAGTAGCTTCTTCTCTTTGGTTTGGTTTTCTTGCTTCGCGGCCCACTTAATTGGGCATGTTTTTGCTTATATTACTGTGCTGGACGTCTGTTTTATTTTTGAATTCTATAAACACTGTAATCGTCAAAGATATCAAACAATGGTTCCCTTGCATGGGCAGTGCAACGACCTTAAAAATGTTCAAGACTGGTTTCCCCATATGAGGGCAGTCTTCTTTTTTTATTTTTTGACAAATTTGACATAATTCTGGGCAATGTTTTTGACTTCGGTCATGCTGTAATTTTATTCCCACTGTTAATAGATTAACCTTACTTAGAAAAAAAAAATTGCCCTGTTTCTATTTTAAACATGTTTTTTGAAATACAGAGCCATGTTTATATGATTGTTTATAGTCAAAGCGCTGTGGGGTGGTTTATTATATTAATATTTCACGGTCGAATTATGTTCATAACAATTGGAACGCCCACAATTCATAACAAATATTGGAGATTTACTGTCATGTTTTAAAGTTTCATTTTTTTTTTTTAAATTGAACCCGACGTCGGTATACTGACACTTTGTAAGCGTCGGTCTTCCGACGTTTTGAACGATTTCCATTTTCGTCGGTCTTGTGACGTCCGTCGATATTGCGACAGTTCTTCCTAGCGTCAGTATTGCGACGCTCTTGGAATGCGTCGGTATTGCGACGCTTCTGGAAAGCGTCGGTCTTGCGACACTTTTGTACGGCATCAGAATTGTGACAGCTTAAAAACATCGGAAGAGAGAGAGTATAAAAACGTCGGAAGAGCGACGTTCAAAACATCAGACCACATTTCGTCGGAATTGCAACAGTTTACAAACGTCGGAAGAGCGACGATATAAAAACGTCGGAAGAGCGACGTTCCAAATGTTGGACCACATTTCGTTGGAATTGCGACAGTTTACAAACGTCGGAAGAGCGACAGTTTGGGAAATGTCGGAAGAGTGACGCTTGTTTGGAAGCGACGGAAAAAGTGTCAGTAGTGTGACACTTTGTCAAGGCATCGAAATTGCGACGGTATTTCGGACCACGTTTTTCCCGTCCTCGAACTGTCGCTCTTGCGACGACTATGTGTCGGAATAGTGACGAAGTGGCCGTCGGAAATTGGGCCAAATTTTCTAGTGTGAATTAAAAAATTAGAAGAGGAAAGGGATGAAGGGTAGTTGGACAAAACATCTTCATATATATCTTGATCGCTTGAAGATTGGAAAGACTGCTGCAAATTATCATCAACTTTGAAAGATGGAAGATCAATGTCATCCTTTGAAGAATTATGCTCAATTTCGTTGTCATCCAAGGTAGAATCCATGATCTTCTCATGGCGGTGAAAAGGGTTTTAATTCAAAGCATAGAACCATCCATAAACTTTTCATCGCCATAAGCACTTTCTAGCTCTTGAATAAAATCCTCAAAGTGATCACAAAAATCCTCAATAAAAAGCAAAGAAGTATAGGTTTCTTCATACTTCTCAAAAAATACTGAGTGAAAATCATTGAGAAAATAAATACAAGTAGGAGGCAAGATTTCATACCAAAACTGTGCTTTTTCTTCTAATGTGATCATGAACATCTTCATTAAACAATCTTCATAAAAATTAAATTCAACTTACGCACATGCATATTAAATCTTATTAAATGAAGTGTAGCATCATCACCTTTTCCATCTCTGAATTTTGGCAAGTATGTCTTCCAATATACCCGAGGCATAGGATTTGGAAAGCCAGGGATATGAGACCGATTCATAGGAACATACCTAGCATTCCTTCTTCTAGTTGAATCCATCTTGAAAACATTGAAGCCACCAATAGTTCTTGAAGCTACCATTTTTTTAACAGTGGAGTTGCCATGAAAACTTTGAACTTTTTTATTCTTTGACACTAGAGTCACCATGTGAAAGATGCACAACCTTTCTTATGCATGACCATTGTTCACCATCAGCAATCAGAGATAATCTTTGTCGTTATTTCCCTGGAAAAACTTAACCTTTGCTCCCCAGCAATGGTGCCAAAAATGTTATCACTCCCCCCAAACTTCCCAAGGCTGAGAGTGGGGTTGAAGGAAGGTAACCACAGACCAGGCTTTAGGTCAGGTAGCTAGCCCTACCAGGACCAGAGAGGGCTCTCTCAATTTCACTTTGCAGTCAATTAAATGACTGAATATTTAATGATCTTATGCTAGGTATGTAAGCTCAGTAAATAGGGTTTTTGTTTGATATTTGTGTTCTGGATAGGAATGATAGTAAGGAGACCAACAATCTTTCCCACTGATAAGTCTCCAAGCAATTTTTTCCCCAAGGGCCGCATTCATAATTCCAGGTAACCTAATAGAAAGGCCTCACTTTTCATAAGGAAGTATTACCTGATCCCATTTTACCAAACTGAACTTTTTTGTTTCAGTCTTTTCACCTTGCCACATAAATCCACTTATTATGATCTCTATTTGTTTGTGAAGGTTGGCCGATGCCAAGATTGTTTCATATTTGTAAATTGGCAGTGTTGTGAGCATGGCTTTGATAAGTATCACTTTGCCCGCTAAATTTAGCCATTGCATCCCCCAACTTTGAAATTTTTTTCTCATGTTCTAAGTTTAGGTACTCCATAGTTCTGCCTTCATATTTTATTTTGTTATAGGGAGTCCTAGATAATGGAAATGACTCTAATTTTCTTGTGTTGGAATTTTTTAAATATGATATATTCTTAGCAAGGTGTGTGGAGGCACATTCCAGCCATAGATTCTGCATTTTGCATTATTTAGAAGCTCGCCTAAGGCATCCATGAATTTTTCCAACACTTTTTTAAACCTTCTGGCGATAATTCATGATCCCCCACCCATCAATAGTGTGTCATCAGCGAACAAGGAGTGATTGATGCTTTTAACTCCTTGGGAGATGTGGAGGCCAATTAGTGATATTTCTCTTCTACTCTTATCCAAAGACCGAATTAATGAATATTCCATTATTATATCTAGAAATAGTGATAAGGGACAACCTTGCCTCAGCCCTTGGGAACTCTGAAAAAATTCACTTGGCCTTCCATTTATTAATGGGGAAATCCAAGGTCCCACAATGCATGCTCTGATGATTTCAATGATCTCATTTGGGAAACCAAATTTCTTGAGGACAACTATTAAAAAGGTTAAACTTACTCAGTCAAATGCATTTTCCATGTCCAGATTTATGATGATTCCTTTCTCTTTCTTTAACATACTTATGTGAAAAACTTCTTGGACAATCAACACGTTGTCAAGGATCTGTCTATTTGGCACAAAACCACCTTGGTTTTCCGATATAATATCAGGAAATAGATTATATATTCAATTGGCTATGATCTTTGTGATTATTTTTTAAGAGGATTTACATAATGAAATAGGCCAGAAGTGACTGAAGGTGGAGGGCCTTGCATCTTTAGGAATTAGAGCCAGGTAGGATGAATTAGTGAAACCACCCAATTTTTTTTTCTTAAATACATTCCTTATCATTCTAGTTAGGTCCTTATTGATTGTATCCAAATTTTTCTGTAAAAGGCAATTGAAAAACCATTAGGACCTGGAGCCTTGTCCAGGTGAAGTCCCTAAACAACCTTTTCGATTTCTTCTTCTTCAACTTCTTGTATGAGATTCATATTTTGATCAGTGCTTATTGTTGAGTGTTGAAAAAGGTATGAATTCACCATGTGTTTTCTCATTATTTTACTTTAAACATAACTCTTTTTACTCTAGAAAGGTGATTTATTACAGAATTATGGTAGAATTGCAAAGACTTATGTTTATTGTAAAAAGTAGCTAAAAACTGCCTTTTATTGTCAAAAACAGGAATTAAGCGAGGTGAACAGCTATACCAGAGGCGAGGCTAAAGCAGGAGTAACTATTGTTCCTCCAGTGATAGACCATATGCTGCCAAAGAGAAGAAAATCAAAACGTATTGCTAAGAGAAGGCAGGGGACAACACGACTTCAGCCGAAGGAGATCGAGTGACAACTAAAGAAAGAAAGGAAGTGAATCCCTTAGGATCCTTCGATCCTGAGGGATCTTTGTTCAAATATTATCTCGTTCCTTGTCTTTTCCGTCGAAATCATTATATAAGGCAATGCCTTTAGAGATTGAAGGAGTCGAATCATTGATCAAAAACATTCCTCTTGTAATTCTGCACTTTATTGACTCTCGTGATCAGAGAGCAATAGTTGTAGATACTTTTTATGTTCAATTAATACAAAGACATGTTTTCATTCCATTTCTCAAGCTCTGAAGTAACCCAGCAGTGTTTCACTGGTGCTAAGGGCCCGACCCTAGTGGAATTGATCTGTTGTTTGTATTTATATCCTTTAATTACTGTTGTGTGATAATTGTGTTCGATTTTATTACGATTGCAGAGTTAATTGATTACTATTGAATTGCTTATTGGTATTGCTGTGTTGCGTTAATGAATTGAATTGTTGTTCCATTTCAACAAGGATCGTAATCCTGTATCATTCATCTTGTTATTACTTATAAAGCTTTGTTGTTCAATGTTTAACTCTATTTGATGTTCCATTGGAATGTTGTTCATTTCAATTGCTACTTAATAAAATTTGCTGTCGACCTGGTTTGGTGTTTAACAGAGTTCGTTAGTTGATTTCATTTAAGCTAAGATTTGATTCATTAATTAGCATTTACTGTTCAATTCCAGTGTGCTGTTCATTTACGATTCATTAGTTTCAGATTGCAGAAAGATTGCTTATTTACATTGTTACAGTATGTTGTTCATTTCCATCTCATTACGTTTACAGAGTTTTTCTTAGTTCAAGTTCTATTTCTCTTTAATTGCTTTAAATCAAGACTGTCAACTGTAGAGAACATTGGTTATTGCTTCCTCGTTCCCAGATTTATTGCCTTGTTCTAGTTTGATTTCATTTGCATCAATTTCTAAAGGAATGAGTTATTGCTACTGTATCCTTGATTGATGTTTTGCAAAGTGAATAGTCAAGTTTCAGAGTATTTGAATTAATGTTATTGTAATTAGATTTCTTTTCAAGCATCTGTTTACTCTTGTATTTAGAATATTGTACTACATCTCTCACATCATTGCTCTTAGCTCAAATTGCAGCCTCAAACAAAGTACACTCTTGAAACAAAAAGTCGTTCTCGGATTGATAATTAATGTAGGATAAATAGGCGTGAAAAAGACACCTTTTATACCTCAACATTTTGGCGCCGTTGCCGAGGAGAGCGTATGCCATTTAAAAGGAGTGATGCACATTTGATTTTTTTCTGCTTGGGAAGAATTGGGTATTAAAGACGGAAGGTAAGAACCTGCGCACCAAGAAAGGAACATACTTGCTCACAGCCCACTTCACAACAGAATTGGGTGAACTTCTTTCTTTAGGTAGGAATGAAGGCTTGTTCTTTTGAATGAATAGAAAAGCTAAACAAAACAAAATTCCGCCTAAATCCGAAAAACCGGTGACCCTTGGGAGAACAATTTTCATTGACGAAATCCTTAAGAGAACTGAATCTCAACCATCAGTAGGACCTAGGAAAGTTATTTCTAGACAACCTACTAGTTCCCTTCAGGCCACAGAGTCACCATTTGTAGCCTTTGCTGAGATACATAGTCAAACAGAAGAAATTGAGCAAGATTCCCAAGAAATTGAGAATTCTCGCCTAATTTCTCCACAAGAAGGGAACTCTAGTAATCTCTGCGAAGGAGAAGGGGAAACAGGGGAAACAGAAGAACCAAAATCTCCTTTTGAAGTAGTCCAAACAGTGAGCAGCCCAGATAAGGGAAGCGCTGTCAACCTCATTCAAAACAAAGAACATGAATCTCCTCAGACATTAGGCCAGCAAGGAACACTAATTATTCCATATCAAGGGAGTGATGTCAAGGTCATTCCTATTCCTTCTAGTCAACCTAGGAATTCCCTTGAGATCCCAGAAGGATATTGGCACATATTTGATCAAATGGCCTAGAACCAGAACCAGAACCAGCAAACACCTCAGCAAACTTCCACACTGCAATATCCCATATTGGATACTGCAGTTAATGCACCCATGAAAGCCATTCCTCTTCAATATATTCCTACATTTCATGGATTGACATTGGAATATCCAGATGCATTTCTGTTGGAAATCGATGTATTATGCAGGGGGTATGACTATACCACCGATCCCCAAAAATTAAAACTATTTCCTTCCACATTAAAAGGAGCGGCCTTACGATGGTTTATGGGGCTAGGTGGGGGTGTTATAAATGATTGGAATCATATGAAAGTTGTGTTTCTAAAGAAATATCAGGATTATTGCGGGTCCCGGGAACTAAAAGATGAAATATTTCAAATGATAGCAAAACCCAATGAAACTCTGGAAGTATATGTGGAACAGTTTCAATACAACCTCCAGAGATCTCCTTATGCATCTTTACCCTTACCTGATAATGTGCTGAAAACTACATTAATTAGGGGGATGAAGGATCAATGGGTTGAAACATTAAATATTATGGGAAAAGGTGATATATATCAGGAAAGCTATGCTAACATTATTGATTTATGTATCAGGAGTTCGAGAGGCAATACAAGGCTAAAATCAGCAGAACGTGACATGATCACAAGGGATAATAAGACCTCCAGTGAAGGTGTAACTCGTGCAGAGATTGGAAATATGCTGGAAGATTTTAAAACAGATATTCTAGGGACTCTAACAATGTAGTTCGACATTATGCAAGCCAAACAAAAGCAAGCAGAAGCAGAACAAAATTTGGTAATATTCTTTCCTAAATGCAGGAAGAAACATAGCCACAAAGAGTGCCCGCTGGATATAATCAAATTTTGTGCCATTTGCACGAAAGATCACCCCACAAAAGGATGTCCCTCGCTTCCTAGGTTAAAAGCAGTCTATAAAGAGGCAGAAGAAGAATCATGAGTGGTATGCTTACTTAATCAGCGCTGACAATGGCAGCCATGACAATCAGGTATGCTAACTAATCCATTCTCTTCTTTTCATCCTCCTCAATATATTACTCATCAATATAATGGAATGTGGCAAAATCAGCCACCTTTCCACAATTGGTCATAACAGTCATTTCCTACATCATCATGGCCAAATCAAACAAACCAAACTAATTGGCCAAATTTTCCTTTCTGACCACCGTTTTGGAAAAACAATGCTTATCCAACACAATGGCCCACCTCCACTTCGTAAAGTCAAGCCTGGCAGTCAAACTGGCAAAGACCTACAAATCAGCGAGCTAGAAAAATTCCCCTCTCTCAACCTACGCTGCCAGCTCCCTATACATTACCACAAAACCCCCAGACCAATTTAAGAACACAACTCCCAGCCCAACCCAACCCAAACCCAAATAATAGGCCAGTTCAGTCTGTCCAAATAATGGAACCACCAGAATTAGTAACTGAACTGAGGGAGTGTAATGACCTTCAATTAAGATCTGGACGCATAGTAGAAACAGAGGGAGATAAAAATGTTCATACTGAAGATTCGTTACCTGTAGAACAAACATTGCAAAAAGAAAAGGTGGTTCAACAACAAACTCAACATCAAACTCCACAACAAGCAGCCACCTCTTCTCCACCATTCCCAGAATGATTAATCATACCTCGCCCAATAGAATATCCTGATTTTGATCTTATGGGAGAATTAAAAAAAATTTGTATAAAAATCCCTCTCCTCCAAGCTATCCAAGACATTCCTATTTATGCAAAAACCATTAAGGAATTGTGTATAAAGAAGCCAAAGAGGAGAAAAACAACCAACCCAACTGTCCAAGTAGTCAGTACTCTATCTGACTTGTTATCAGGAATGGAAACACCTATAAAATATGAAGACCCAGGCAATCCTATAGTGACGGTGCAAATCAATGGGCAATCATTTCCAAATGCCTTATTTGATTTGGGAGCTGCAATTAATATCCTAACAACCACCACTTGTCAAAGACTTGGCATTACATCATTAGATCCAACAACAACCTTACTATAATTGGCTGACCGATCGGTAGTCAAACCAGAAGGTACACTACAAGATGTAATGGTATCTATAGATTTCTGGGAGTACCCTGCTGACTTCCTGGTTATCAAACCAAAGAACCGGCTAGATGGACACCCACTAATCTTAGGTAGACCTTGGTTGGAAACTGTCGATTCTTATATTGGCTGCCGACAAGGCAACATGACAATAACAAGGGGAAACTATGTCAAGAATTTAGCCTTATATCCCCCAGCCCAACCAAGCCTATATATAATCAAAACAAGGAAGCAACCTGTATCATATCTTATGGAAAATATGAGATCACCATTAACCATAGAAGATGCCCTCGATTTTAAAGATCAAATAGAGGATGATATCATTAATATTTTTATTAACAAACCACAAATCAAATCCCATCTACAATGTCACATGATCAAGGCAGCATTTGATAATAAAGAAGAAGAAGATCCCCTGAAAGACATTCCTGATAAAATAATACCCATTAATTCTGTGTACAATATTAAGATTGTGGAAATTGAACTAGGCAAAACTTTAAACATTAACAAAAATCTGAAAAAAAAAAAACTAAAAAGACCTTGGAACAGGAGGTCTCATCACGAGTCGGCTTGCCCACTTTTCACTTATTTTCGGTGAATAGCATTGTGATTTATCTGGTCCCCAAGCCAACACAATGGCCTCCATTATGACATCACATAGCACTTCCCTAGGCATAAATAAAGGATAATGGTTCCAAGGGTGAGAAAGCAACTTTGTCAAGGTTATGGACACATGTGGGCAACAGAGCTCTGCTGATGGTATTGGAGTCACATTTTTACAAATCAATAGTAATGTTAAACCCTTTTTCCTATATCTCTATCTAAATATCAAATGAAAGTATGATTCCTAAACCCTTGGTTTTGAACCTATTAGACATGAAATTCGTCATAAATCGATCACAATAGTTTGAGTGGGTAATAAGCGCATTAGTACTTGTGTTCACATCAGTTGTCCCTTTTCCTTATCTTTGAATCATTACAAACATTTCTATCTCTATTTAAAATTTAATCACACGCATCGATTTCAGTAATGCAATAATTTGATTGATTGTATCATAAGTATGCATGCTTTTTCCTGTTGTACAATTGTTGTGCAGTACTTTCTTCTCTTATTTGACAGTCAAGGACAACCTATCATCCTTCAGGGGGGGCGCGGATGCCTCTTAATGACTGCATGCATATCAAATCCCTATATTTTTTTACCTGCACGCGAATCAAATCCCTATATTCTTGGTAATAACAAAAACTTAACGATATTATTCCAATCTACTGTGTTGTGTTGTTCCATTACATTACTATGCATTTGTAAAGAATTAACGGTATACAGAGAAGATGGGAGGATGACCAATTCGTAGCGAGCCACAATTCCTAGTTGTTTCTGATGTTGCACGAGAAATTCTGGAAAAATTAGGATGGATCACATACCTCACAAGGCTACAACAACCCCATGAAATAGTAGCTATCGAGTTTTTACAGAATTTGTAGGAAGGTTACTCCATGGTTAGAGGTAGATAGATAGCAGTAACAGATGAAATAATCGCAAAGTTGTCTGGTCTACCAGCGGAAGGAACCATATGGACTCATAAGAAGGTCAGGCTTCAAGAAGCCATGAAAATTTTCCAGGAAGAAGGAAAAACATTGGTTGTCAAAGGCAAAGGAGTTCAGCCGGAATCGTTGGGAGAACCATGGATGGAATTGGAAAAAGTAGTACAGGCCTATATAACATGCGATGGAAGAAAAGACGTGGTAAGACCTCGCCACCTTAAGTTATTGGCAGTATTAAAGAAAAAATGTACTGTAAACTTGCCTGCATTTTTAAATTCCTTACTGCATGATATTGCCCGTAGTATAAGAAAAGCTCGGCACACAGACATGGTGGTAAGCCACCATTGCTTAATCAGATTGATAGTAAGTTACAACCTTGCCCAACAACAGACCAGTTGGGAAGAACTGATATTTTTGATTGATGGAGGATTAGCCTTACCTGCCCCAAAACAAAAGAGAATAGCTAGCACAGCAGCAGAGCCATCAAAACATAGACAATCCTCCCGTTCAAAAATAAGTAGGGGAATGATAGAAGGCCTTCCGAGTAGTAGTAGCCAGCCCTTGGAATTTCCCAACTCGGAGGATGAACAGCCCCTACAACTGGAAGGATGGAGTCCCCGCACTGATGAGGATGAAGAAGAAATGAGCCACCACACCAATGGTGAGAAAAAAAGCAGCGCAGGAGAAGGAAATGATGAAGAAGAGGGAATTGAGGAAGAAGAAGGAAGTCCTCATACTAGTGTAGAGGGAGAGATTCGCTACTCTGATGAGGAATAAGGTAGTTATCATACTTGTGAAGAGGACGAAGATAATCGTAGTAGTGAGAATGAAAGAGAAGGATTAGAGCCTCCCAAAACCATCACTGCAAGTTCACCACAAAGCCCTTGGAAAGAGGACCAATTGGCCCAAATTTTGGCCAATATGAGCAAATATGTGCAGCCCCACAGCCCTCTAAACCTTAATGTTGATATCAACCAATTTCAGGAGTAAGTTGTTGCCAATAAAGAAACGGTTGAGGGAATTTCGAATGAAATAGAAGGAGGAAACCCTAACGGAACAGCAGAATCGGCTGGGGTTAGCTCCCTTGAGACGTATGGACAGGAAGAGGTGAACACTGAAGCAGTGTTCCAAACTGAAAATTCTCAGGAACAGCAGAGCCAATTGAGGTTATTACCCCTGAAGAATGTAGCCGGGAGAATATGAACATTGAAGAAGTGTTCCAAGAAGAAAACAGAGAAGCAAGCCCAACCGAAGGCACAGCTGCTGAGGAACAAACCCTCGCTGAGCAATTGGGTTTAGAAAAAGGAACAACCGTTCCATCAAGGAAGAGAAAGAAAGTAATTGAACTTGAAAAACTTCGGAGGGAGCGGCAGAAGCTCCAGAGGCTAGTGGAACAACTTAGGCAGACTATTAGGGTTCTTAAAATGAAACAAATGCCCAAATGAACCCCAAATAAGAGAAGAATAGTCACCAAACGAGCCCCGAAAAAGAGGAAAGCGGCCACTAAAACAAAGTCCCAAGTTGTAGAGACTATGGAAAACCAGGCTGAGCCTAATCATGAAGATATGGAACAGCGGGCAGCTATTCCAGATGCAGTTGTTCTAGATGGAGCAACCTCAAGTGAAAATGCACAAGCCTATAGTCAAAACACTTTTAGTGATCCTACATTAGCCAAACTCCAAGAGGAATTGGCACAGGCTCGACAGGAAAAGGAAAAACTTGAAGAAGATACTGTCCCTAGAATAAAATACCAGGAGTTGCAGCAACAGGTGAAGATCATCCATGCAGCAGAGGTTGAAGCCTATGAGAAGTGTCAAAAGGCAGAGGAGAAGGCTGAAAAGGTAATGAATAAAATAAAAATAGCCCAGAATCGAATGGATACTCTCTATTCATTATACACAGATGTTTTAGCTTGTAGATGCCCTACCAAGAATTATGATTTATTTTTATTAGAGAGATATTTACAGTTAAAAATAGCCCAGAATAAAATAAAAATAGCCCAGAATCGAATGGATACTCTCTATTCATTATACACAGATGTTTTAGCTTGTAGATGCCCTGCCAAGAATTATGATTTATTTTTATTAGAGAGATATTTACAGTTAAAAATTAAACTAGTTAGGGCAGGAAAATCTATAGACTTAAACACTATAGATTATTTTGTAACATGATGCAAACTCTATGGGGTTAAGGTACATCATCTCCTGTGTGAGTTCTATTTTCATAATCTCATATTGGAAAATGATATTGAGACAAGTCCCAGCCCTTTTGTGGGTGACATCCAATACCAAGAATTTATTTCATTTGTTGTTAATCAGTTAAAATGGCTCAAAGCCTATAATGTTTTTCAAAGGCAAGAAAATGAGTTAGACTTGTGGGTTAGGAGTGAACCAAAACACCCATTACAATTATCGGTTAGGCAGAAGAATTTGATGACAAGTGAAGGTGTTATCCAAGCATTAGGGCATGTCTATAAAGCAATTTTCTTGAATGGGATAGAATATTTTCTATCTATTAGAAACCAGGCCTACATAGCATCTAAGGTCCGATGGGGAATTTCCAATCAGAATATTCAAAATAGAGAGCCATTTAACTATAAAAATTTTGGATTAGCTGCAGACCGCTTGGTTCTCTATAGCAACCTCATTTTGAGGGAAGGCCCATTCTAGCTAGGGTGTAGGTTTCGAAGCCCCATTGCATGGTATCTTGCAGTAGATTATAAAGCCATCTATGAAATACCTGAAGGATAGATAGGGCATGTCTTCAAAGCTTTAGCTGCAATGAGGACATGAAAAAGGGTAAGAAGGGGGGTATGTTGAGCGTTGAAAAAGGTATGAATTCAGCATGTGTTTTCTCATTCTTTTACTTTAAACATAACTCTTTTTACTCTAGAAAGGTGATTTATTACAGAATTATGGTAGAATTGAAAATACTTATGTTTATTGTAAAAAGTAATAAAAACTGCCTTTTATTGTCAAAAACAGGAATTAAGCAAGGTGAACAGCTATACCAGAGGCGAGGCTAAAGCAGGAGTAACTATTTTTCCTCCAGTGATAGACCATATCCTGCAAAAGAGAAGAAAATCAGAACGCATTGCTAAGAGAAGGCAGGGGACAGCACGACTTCAGTCGAAGGAGATCGAGTGGTAGCTAAAGAAAGAAAGGAAGCGAATTATCTTGTTCCTTGTCTTGTTCGCCAAAATCATTATATAAGGCAATGCCTTTAGAGATTGAAGGAGTCGAATCATTGATCAAAAACATTCCTCTTGTAATTATGCACTGTATTGACTCTCGTGATCAGAGAGAGGTCATTGTAGACACTTTTTATGTTCAATTAATACAAAGACGCATTTTCATTCCATTTCTCAAGCTCTGAAGTAACCCTGCAGTGTTTCACTAGTGCTAAGGGCCCGGCCCTGGTGGAATCGATCTGCTATTTGTATTTCTATCCTTTAATTACCATTGTGTGATAATTGTGTTCGGTTTTATTACGATTGCAGAGTTAATTGATTACTGTTGAATTGCTTATTGGTATTGTTGTGTTGCGTTAATGAATTGAATTGTTGTTCCATTTCAACAAGGATCGTAATCCCTGTATCATTCATCTTGTTATTACTTATAAAGCTTTGATGTTCAATGTTTAACTCTATTTTCTATTCCATTGGATTGTTGTTCATTTCAATTGCTACTTAATAACATTTGTTGTCAACAGGGTTTGGTGTTTAACAGAGTTCGTTAGTCGATTTCATTTAAGCTAAGATTTGATTCATTAGTTAGAATTTGTTGTTCAATTCCAGTGTGTTGTTCATTTACAATTCATTAGTTTCAGATTGCAAAAATATTGCTTATTTACATTGTTACAGTCTGCTGTTCATTTCCAGCTCATTACGTTTACAGAGTTTTTCTTAGTTCAAGTTCTATTTCTCTTTAATTGCTTTAAATCAAGACTGAAAACTATAGAGAAAATTGGTTATTGCTTCCTCGTTCCTAGATTGATTGCCTTGTTCTAGTTTGATTTCAGATGCATCAATTTCTAAAGGAATGATTTATTGCTATTGTATCCTTGATTGATGTTTTGCAGAGTGAATAGTCAAGTTTCAGAGTATTTGAATTCATGCTATTGTAATTAGATTTCTTTTCAAGCATCCGTTTACTCTTGTATTTAGAATATTGTACTGCATCTCTCACAGCATTGCTCTTAGCTCAAATTGCAGCCTCAAACAGAGTACACTCTTGAAACAAAAAGTCGTTCTCGGATTGATAATTAATGTAGGATAAATAGGCGTTAAAACAACACCTTTTATACCTCAACACTTATCTTGTTGGGGACATGTTATAAAAAAGTCTCATAATCTACAATTTCTCCACTTGTTGTAACGAGGTTTTTTAAATTTCTATGCATAGAAAATTTTAGGGGCGAATCTTAGCCCATGGGCGAAATTTAAGGAGTTTTACATTTTTTAGAGGCGAATTTTTATTTTACACCCATTTTCTATAGTTTTCTATAGTTCGCCCAGAAATTATTTTAAAATAAAATAATTATTATATTTTAGCCATAAAGAATAAGCAGATAAACTTTGAAACCCGCCCATTCACCTTGTTTTGAGGTGGAGTTTTTCTGCAATAGCCCCCGATTTCCAGAAATGCAGGCGGGCTTGGCTTCCAATCGCCCCGATTGCCAGTAATGTATGTGGAATTGGCTTCCAATCGCCCTGATTTCAAGGAATTTAGGCGGGGTTTGCTTCCAATCGCCCTCGACCCAGGAATGTCACTGGCCCGATCCTAGAATGGCACTGGTTAATTCAGGGGTTTTCACTTTGATTCTCCTGTATAAGGAACAAGTCGGTGACTGTTTTGAACTTTGGAACAAGTCCGTGACTGCTTTGAACTTTGATTCTCCTGTATAAGGAACAAGTCTGCGATTGATTGTGTCTTCAGAGTGGGGGTAAACAAGAAAGGAGCGGGGGAAGCTGAGTCAGGTGTTTCGCCCCCGTACCCGAACTCCTTTGCAACCAAGTTATCACTAGAGTCGCAGAGAGATATTCATTTGATTCTTATTCTTAATGTTTCACTAGCTACCCGAACTCCTTTTAGGTTCAGCTCCTTATGGCGGGGTGGGGGAGCAACTAGCTACCGATCGACGACGGTCCGACATGTCCTGCTCGCTGAAAGGGATGTCTCTTGCTTCTTATGCTCATAATACCTACTAGTATGGATGTGAAAAAAATCAAGTCCACAGTCGCACCTACCCGTTTATGCATGCCTATTTTTTGAGCGTAGATCTTACATTCGACCTAGTCTTGTGTAAAGCACAATAAGACACCGCCCAGTCCAAAAACAGCGGACAAAAAGAAGTCTGTAACCTTTTCTCTTTAACCTCTCACCAGATTCCTTTTTCTTTGACCCCTGAACCTCTCATCTCATCTTAGGCCTTAATCACTTGCCTCACCAAGGACATTAGAAGCCTAAGAAGGTCCAAAAGAAGTCTGTAACCCTTTGCCTTCATCAAAATAATGAACTAGTCCAGCAGAAGGAAGGAAGGATGCCCCCAGATTCAAATCTACTGTTAATTTAAGGATGCCCCCGATGTATACATTCGCTTGTTGAGGATCTTTGGCACACAAGCTTTGTGAATGGCCAACGAGAACTTGCTGATGTGAATGCTAGCTTGCTGAGGATCTTTAGTGGAGTGATATGGAGGCTAGGTTTTCTTATGGTTTCCCTGGCAAGGGTTTGGACTCTTGGAGAGCTCAACTTGTACCAGCTTTCTGAGAAAGTCATGGTATGTACCTGTAGTTCATGTTTTTTTATATATGTGAAGTTTTCCAACAGTCCAAATTTTGTGTACTTGCAGATTTTATCTTCAGCAAATATTATCTTCATGATTCAGTAGATTCTAGCCCTAGTTATGCATGCTAATTTGAATTTTGACATGGCATAGAGCTGAATTAGTTGAGTGATTTAACAAACATATGGAAGATAAGAAGGCAGATTTACTGCTTTTATGATCTGTTGCTATGAGACATCTCAAGACTCAGACCTGTTATTTGATTGAAAAGTGTGCCCTAAGAGCTATAGCTTTGTAATATTGAAGTATTTATTTTCTTGGACTTCCTTGTGAAATTGAGTTTCTGAGTTATGGATACACCTCAATAGGGCCTTTGAGTCTATAATGACCCTCATCAAATTTTTGGTTTTCCTGAATTTCAAGAGGATGGTTTTTTGTGCCTCTTCATGAACCTCCAGCAATGGCCACTAATGACTCCTGTTTTTTTATGAAGTATTTGTTGTACTGGTACATGTTATTACATGAATAGAAATATAAAAAAAACACGTATGAGGAGAAAGAGTATATTACTATATAATCTTGAGTACCTAATTTTAGTATACACAGAGATAGGGGCCAATTCTAATGAAAGAAGTCAACGAGATTGGTAAGTGAATGAAGAGCCCACCGCATCAACTGCCAATAAGAATATTTTATGTGATCGATTGCAATCTGCAGCAAAGCCAAATTTGGTATATGAAAAATGAAATGTATTGTTTATTACTACTGCACCCCTTAAGGGAGACTTACATTTTTGTCATGGTTGTCTGTTATTTGGTAGTGTGCCAATGATTTTTTTGTTATGGCTATATTTTGACGGGGATTTTGTGTCGTCAATGCCCCTCATTAGATTTTGGAGTCTTGGAGTTTCAATCGGACAACTTTGCATGCTTCCTTGTGATACTCTATCGGTGGCCACTGACCCATTTTTTTTTATTTGCTCGTTACACATATTGTTACATTAGGGCTATAAAAATCCTATGAAAAAACGCTATAAGACGTGGCCACTCAATAAACCCACTGCGATATACAAAGTCACAGACAGATGCAGGCGAATTTTAAATGAAGGATTCAATAACATCCGAAGTGAACAACCCACTACATCAACTGCCATTTACCCTAATTTTGTGAACCCTATACTTATGGCTTCGAGCTTAGTTATTTGTTCAAGACCGTTGACAAAGTGAATGGGTTTTTGTTCGGTAGTAAAGCGGAGGTGTTTCATACACTCTAAAAGGTTCAAACCCTCCAAAAGATGTTTTTCCTTTTGGGAGCTCTTGTAGGTAAGCCGTCATGCAGCTGAGGCCAGGTACAAGTGCTAGGCAAATTTTCTAGAATCGATATCTCGCCTGAATAACCTCAGACAAAGGGTTATTTCAAGAGTGTTATAAGCTGGCTTCATTCCATTGTATTGCTCCCCGATTAATTAAGGGCGCAATCGCCGCACACAGTGTTATTTGTAGGTATCTTGTAAAAACAAAGATGAACCTATGATGCCACAACAGTAACTGGGATGAAATACACTGACATATTAAAATGATCCAGCTCTAAATTAGAAGTAATTATGAAGAGATAGACAATCATATTTTCCACAAATTCCAAAAGTGAATGTCAAGAACATGCAATGAAATCCCCTACCTCGTGATTGTACTTCTTGTATAAATAATTAAACCCTTCCCAGGGAATCTCTGATATTTTCACCAAACCATTTTCTTGTACACCAGAAGATTGAGAGTTTTTAGAACCTTTAAGCCCCAAATTGTGGGAATTTGAAAGCCCCAACAGTTGAAAGTTCTGTTCAGGGACTGGTGTTTAAAAAACTATGACTACATTTGAGATTTTATGTTCCAATCAAGCTGGTGAATGACGGAACTCTTTGCAGGCAAATAAATTTTCAGCGCCTTTGCCCGATCTCCCACTCTGCCTCTGTAATTCTCAAACAACGGTGTGATCTAGAAAAACCAGTCAAAAAGACCATGCCTCGTCCATTAGTATTTAAATTGGATAAAACCCGAATACAGGAAATTATGACTTTCAACGTGTAATCTTTTTAAATGTTTGTTTCCATTTTGCTCCATTTTGAATTCAAAATGTCGTAGGTAAATAATTATGAACTAATTAAAAAAACTCATTTATTTTGGTATATACCGCGCAGAACAGAGCATAGAGTTTAGTTTATATATATATATAGCCCTTGAAAAGGTAAATGGAAAGAATATGGGTAGTTTTAAAAACCCACAAAATAATTTAGAAATTTGGGCAATGTTATGAAAGTTTTTGAAGAATTGGGTTAAGGGTGTCAAATTTCAGGATTTTGGCGTTGAATCCATTTCCACCATTAAAAAACGATTTAAATACTCACATTACCTGATTTTTTGAAATTTTGTTTACTAAATTCCAGCAAAAAACTGTTGTTCGGGCAATTTTGTTACGTCGGTAGACAACTCCGAAGAATATATTTGAGAATTTTATCTCGACATGAACAAAGCATAATGTTGAATGCATGCACATAAGATTTTTTAAACTCTCCAATGCAAGCGCCAAAAAGCCCAAATGTTAGATACGATTTGCCCATCAGTGGGATGTTATCACCAGGTTGGATGGAAGAATGATCTGCGCACTAGTAGGATGCTATCACCACAATGGATGGATGGATGGAAGAATGGTCTGCCCACAGTGGGATGTTATCACCAAGATTATGTGATGCTTAGTCAATCTTGGATGACCCTTGAGATAGTTTAATTCCCCTAAAGGTGGCTCATATCCTCAACCCCTCTCATGAAATTTAAACTTGTTGATAAAGACTAAACCCCGCATAAATCAATCAATCTTCACCTCATGAGTAGCTTCCTAAATAACTTGTTCATACTATTTAAATAACTTCATTAATAACTTGTTCATTGTCACACTAGTGAGCTATATTTTTTTAACAACTCTAAAGTATTGTTCACGATCTAACCCATTTGTTAAAATAACTTGAATTTGTGAAACTTGAATAACACAAACTTTGTGATATTTGGACCAACCACCTTACCAAAATAATTCCAATGAATAGAATTAGAAAACCATGGCATTGCCAACCCATGTATTTACTACATTAAATTGTTTAAAGAAAACTAAACTATGAAAAATCACTTCTCCTAAATACAATACAATGCTAAAACCAAATTTAATTAATTAAAATTTTGTTTTTTAAAAATAATAAATAATTTAAATTGATTTAATAAAACAAAAGGTAATATTTATAGATACATTATTATATATAACACATTTTATTTACACATTAACATTGGTATACATTACAATTTTAAATTATATTTTAAAACTCTAAAACAATTTTTTTAAATTATATGGGTAGCGATCGGAGATTGCATACGAGGCTTGGGCACATATGTTTTTTGTTACCGATTGGGTCGACGGGCTGGTCGATCTCGACATGGTCCTCCTAGGTAATCTCACTTTCTGCCTCAGTTCGTCTTCAACTGACAGGAGCATCAGTTTTGTACATCCTCCTTAGCCGTGGAATAGCTTGGATCCATAAGATAACCTTTCCCAAATCCATCGTTCCCTTGCATTACTTTTGAAAGTTGGCCTCAATATCCCTGTCAACGATCTGCTCTGAGCTCACATCAGCCTGTCACCCTTATATTTCTAGTCCAACCCTTGATGAAAGATGGATGACATGATATTGATGATCATGATAGTTATAGGTTGATGACATGACTGAAGTGGATTCTCATTCAGAGGAAGAACCTCTCTCCTATAAGATTCTTTTTCATGTTGCGAGTTTATGATATATTGAAATATGATTTAAGTATATGACATTGTTGATCTACAGTAGAGGTATGAGCCTCATTCACGCAAAGGAAGGCTCATAGATGTGACTATGCTTGAGATACACATAATTGAATTTATGTATAATGAATTCGGTCTATACTCTAAATCCATGGATCTATGATTTGTCTTGTCGTTGTGAACTAATTTCTGGTATTTCTGGAATTAAGCATGAAATCAGATGGTCACTTGGAAAATGTTAGTTTTGTAGATGTATTGCAGATGCTAGTAAGATCTATTAGTCGGGAAAGTTCGTATGTTTTAACCGAACATGTGTGTGCAGGTGATCGAGACATTCATATGGATATGTCATTGTGTTTAAGGCCGATTGATATTGATAAAGTGTGTTTGGTACTTTTGACATGATGCTTAATGATTGTGACATGTCTCGATTTATAGATCTTACCATGATTGCACATTTGTATTTGACATGATTTGATCTGGTGATGGTTGATTTTCCTAGATGACTATGTTATGTAAGCATAGTGACCTTTAGTGTTGTATGTGAGTATACAGACGTATGGTTATTTATTAGCGTGCTCGAAACAAGCTAATATGAATCCTATATTTATAGTCAAATCAAATCAAAATTATGAATCCTATATTTATAGTCAAATCAAATCAAAATTATGAATCCTATATTTATAGGACCCTAACACTTCCAAGATAACTTCAAATGTCTTTTTTTTCCTTTAAGATGAATGGTGAGCTTTCTCCTTATGCCTTTCCTTGTATTTTTTCTAGTACTCTTCCTTGTATCCTCATCACAAATGATCTTCAAGCTGCCTTTTTCCTTTCTCACCTTAGCTCTTATACCATGTTAGAAAATCAAAAGGAAGAAAATATTTTCTTATTTTGATAATAGCTTGTGATAATTTCAATTCATATTATCTTCTTTTGTTTTCTCTTCATCAAGCAACTATCAAATAAAAAAGAACATGAAGAACAATAGAACACAATATCTAGGCTCTCAGCCAAGGCAAAACCCCTCTTGTAAGGGGAAAACCCAATCAAACTCTTCTTCTTCTTATACAACCAAATCAAAATGAGACAACCAGCACCCAACAACAAGACAAGGACTTCCACCAAAC
Organism: Pinus albicaulis; assembly: GCA_034641835.2. NCBI lineage: Eukaryota > Viridiplantae > Streptophyta > Pinopsida > Pinales > Pinaceae > Pinus > Pinus albicaulis. Next base: position 91,736,416 of record CM076570.1, on the reverse strand, counting down.
ATCAAGTCATTCCTCCAAAGTATCTTCTTTAAAGAGTCAAAGTCTTCCTCCAAAGTATCTTCTTAAAAGAGTCAAAGTCAACAAGAGTCAGAATCTTTCCAATCTGCTATAGTCAAGGTTTTGGCTTCTTGCTTCAAGTCTGCAACTCGGCCTGCAATCTTTGGCCCTGCAACTCACACAAATTTCCAGAAATTTCGCACGTGTGAGCTAGTTTAGGTCAGATTTCAGACTTGTCCTTCTTCGCTTGGATTCTTCCTTTTATTCCTTGCCTTCATATTTACTTTTTCGTCTGTTCTAAGTGCAGATCGAACTTCCTTGAATTGGATCTCACATAAGGTCAAATTCTCCTCCAATATATACTTATCTTGTGAGGTCGAATAGGCTTCTTCTAGGCCGACTTCATTGGTAGGGTCAACTTGGTGTTGGGAGTCCAAAAATAACACTTTAAAATCAAATTTAATGTTCCTTTCTTGATACAATGTGCCCATAAGGGTCTTATACATATGACAAGGACTATCTTGACTCGATAAATCCTAGAGCATGAAGAACATGCTTGACGTAATTGACAGAAATAAAATATAGCATGAAACCCATGCTTTCAAAATTATATTCTTCTCTTTCTTTTGCTTTTACAATAAATATATAATGATGTGAGTGTAATAGAAATTATGAAGACCGAGCATAGTTGCATTTATGAACACCAGAGGTGCCAATATTCATACTCAATTCCACAAACTTTTCCAAGAACATCAACCAAATCCCAAACTGATTGATACAACGCCTATCTACTTCACTTACTTTCAGTGTATACAAATTTTTGTGGAGACATTGATTTCTTTACTGCTTCCCATGCCAACATTGGCTGGTACTTAATTGATCTGAAGCTCTCTCGTTATCTTATCTAAGTAGCAAGGGCAGGCACATCTTTTTTGGGTTTGTGGCAGTATGTCAAATAAATATATAAGTAGCCCAGGTGCATGTGTCCAGCTATGAGTGTGGGTCTCCCAGAAGTTTTCATGTCATATATTCACATTGGAGAGCTCATCGTCCATGTTCAAGTAGAAAACATTAAATGCGTAACTATCTATATTAAAATTTTGAAGGCAAGGTGTGTTAGATGTGCAGGATATAAAAGAAAGATGGCCTGAAAGGTAGAAAGGTTGGACATGCAAATGCAATTGTTAAGATGTGATTTGTGAATTAAAATATATCATTTTGCTTTTAACATTTAATTGTTTTCATTCAAGTGGGAAAGGAGAATAGAAGCCGGAGATTTCATTCACATTGGGGATGCTATAAAGTCCCTTCCTTCCGACATTGTACATTTTTGTTCATCATAATTATTTTGGCAGTCTATTCAGGATTGCATCTCCATACGTTATGAAAATGTAAGATTTTCTGTTCAAATGACTATCTAAGTAAATTAGTTTTAAGAAGAAAAGTTGCTTAAAGTTTTTCCATGAATCACAAAGCTGGTGACGTTGAAAATGTCAAATCTCCTGTACTAAGAAAACAAATACACACTTTCACACAGAACATCCTGATCTATTTAACTTAAATGGATGCGTTTGTCATCGCTTCAAAGAGTACATGCTAAGCCATTGTATTATGTTTTATTTGTCAGAATACATATGTATACCTAATTTTCTTTGTTTTTACTTATGTCAGAAAGGATGCTAATTCAGGTCTATTATCAAATTTCGAAGTTCTTGAGCTATTAAGGTCCAGGGGAGCTACCCAAGATCCCCTGGGCTCATTTGGCTCTGCAAATCACACTGAATGCAAGGTAAATAAATTTTTGTAACCTTGAATTCGTCAGTTATTTATACGAATTCATTCTAATGTTTTTAGTAACTTTTTACTTTCCTTGGGTAAGGTATATAATGAAAGATGACCACCATCATTGTTTTTTTTCGTTTTAATACAGGTTTTTGACTACCTGCTTGAATCTGCAGCATGCAACCAAACTCTCGAGAGTGTGAAAGACTTTTTGCTGAAAGTTGAAAAGTTTTCACTTACAAAAGCAAAAAGGCTTCAAGTTCTGAATCTTAGGCCTTCAACAACTGTTGAAGTCCATCTGGTGGTGTTCTTATCCATCTTCTCTTATATCAATTTTGTGATCAGGTTTTAAGCTTATAAAGTTACCACGCTAGATATTTTAATTTCTAAATTTGAAATTCAATTCTAATTCTTTGTGAATCAGATAGTAGAAGACTGTGAAGAGAGAATGTCAAGCTCAACTGTTGATGAACTTCTTGAAACAGTGAGGAATACTTTGCCACCTCCACCAGAAAAGACTGAGGAAGAAGAAGAAAATGCTGAAGCAGATGAGGTAAATGATGAAGAGATGGATGATGCAGGTGCCGAGGAACAAGAGGAATAATGTGGCATGTTCTGTCAGCCATGCGTAGATTTGAGAGTCTGATTTCATTTTGATTTCCTTAGCAGCATGGGTTCATTGCTCGATCGTAACTCTGTGCTAATGAGGTTGAGGTATTCATTATGTCTTGGGGTCTGCACTAACTGCCTAAGAGAACTGTGTGTTGTGGGATATTTCATGCTCTAAACCATGTCTCACATGTAAATCCAATCCAAGATCAAAAGAAAGGGTGAATGGTAAAAACCCATTAGTTTAAAGTGTAATATAACATATTTATCACATGTAAATGACATGCCGAATAGAGCAATGTTTGTGGGGATCGACTTATAGAAGATATTACATGATCTACTTCAGATGGTAGATTTTTGTCCAATTTGTTGAACAAGGGTCTCTTTGGATTCTCTTTTTCCTCTCAACAAATTGAGGATGAAGTATATTTTTATTTGATTTTCGCTAATGCAGAGAAGCATAATACTTAAAACCCAAATTGCAGCCCTATTTGTCAATGCATTAGAAAAAAGGATTGAGAAAATGGATTTGAAATGAAATCTAATTGCCAAGATTTGTTTATGATTTAAAAGACAGTAGTCTAAACACATTACTCTTTTTTGAATCTTGTTACAAATATTCTTCTGACCAGTTTTGTCTAAAGTTTGGCCAAATATTTAAAAGAATTGCTGGAATTGCATTTGAGATTGTATATTTCAGGTGTAACAGGGGATTTTCAGGGTATTTAAAAATGCAACTTCAGCAATGCAAGATTGCAATTTCATCAACAATTTCATAACCAGATTCTGATGATAGTTGTTGAAAAAGTAAAAAAAGTAAGATGTTTAGATTTGTGCCTTCAAGAAAATAAAATTTAGATCTATGTTAATCAACTTGTTGTTTCATTTGATTTTGTGCCATATCCAAGTTTTCCTTGAGGATATGTATGATAGCTTCTCTACTGTGAAGTGTTCTATCTACTACATGAAACTTGGATGTTCTTGGTACATAGGATGCCATAGGTGGGGGTTTTTGGCCATAAATTGCTTCATATGATGTCATTTTGGTAGCTCCATCATAAATGGTATTGTACCACCATTTAGCCAAGGGAAACCATTGTGCCCACGAGTGCCACCTTTTAAGGCAAAGCATCTCAAATATGTTTCTAAGAAATTATTGACTACTTTTTTTTGACCATCCGTTCGAGGATGATATGTAGTGTTCATATTTAGTTGTGTACCATGAGGTTTAAACAGCTCCTGCCAAAATTTGTTGGTGAAGGTCTCGATTTGAAACAATGGAAGTTGGCATACTGTGTAGCTTGAAGATATTATCCACGAATGCTTGGGAAATTAAGAAAGGAGTGAAAGGATGAGTGGAGGCGCGAAAATGAGTTGCTTTTAAAAGACAATCTACAATGACCTTACCCACTATTTTGTTGCTCGCTTTTGGAAGTCCAACAATAAAATTCATTGAAATGTCTGTCCAAATATGCGTTGGGATTAATAAAGGCTGCATTGTGCAATGCCCCTAGTAAATTATTTGTCTTGCTTTGGCAAGCATCCTAGGATGCTACAAAATCTTGGATGTTTGTTTTCATGCCTCCCCTGAAGATTGAATTCTTAGTTTTTTCATAAGTCTTAGGAAAGCCTAAATGTGATGTTGTTGGTGTTGGGTGTAGCTTCACTAAACTTGTTTTAGGGTTGAATCTTTTGCTAAAACAATGGGCCCTTTATATCGTAATGTATAATTTTTAGCAGGTTTGGGATCGATCTGAATCTTTTGGATGATCCGCCTTAAAGAACTGTTTGCTAGTCATTCCTTATTTGCCAGAGGAATTATGAATACATTGCTTAAGCTGAAAAGCTTCAGCTTATTTCTCTGCGAGCTCTTGTACTTGGTCTTTTGTTGGTTTGGATGAATTTTTCCTTTGTGATTTTGAGTCGTGATGAAGACTGATTTCCTTCCTGTTATTCTGCAAACTTCACAAATAGCGATTATAATTGTTTGTGGGATTTTTAAGTATCCTTGCAAACCTGCTTCTTTAATTATCCATCAGTTTTTGCCTGTTTTGCAATGTTTTCCTTCTCTCGGGACTTTTTTTTTTGTTTTGTTTTGTTAGAATCCCCCGAGGCCATCCTGCAAAATTCAATATTTTTGAAACTTTTCCTATTTTCCCCATGTTGACTAGGCATTCAGTACTTGCTTCTTTGTTGGTTGGATCCAAAACTCTTTCTTGTGCAATTATTTTCCCCACCCCTTCAGAAAGAAAGTGGAATGCTTGATTAATGTTATGCAGGTTATGAGATAATAATAGCCTTGTACCTTAAATGCTCACTGATCGAGTAACCTTTTACTTACACTCAGAGGCAGGAGTTCACTTCATTTAGCTTTTTTGCACATCAGCTTGTGGGAAGACATCTATGTGAAAACTAATTAACCAATGTTAGTTTCAATTTTACCTGAATTAAAAGCCTGGAAAAAGATTTATATGAACAAGTTTCAATTGCATGTTCTTCCATTTATTTTGATATGTAACTTCCTCTAAACATTTTTTAGTGTAGAGAATGTTGTGTATAAATTATTCTTGAGCCCTTGAATTCATGTTGAACTGAGTATAATTACTTAACATTGCTTCAGGCATTGTTGGTGACAGTGCGCAATAAGAAACGAATTGGTTACTCTTATGAGATCGCCTTGAAGTTTCAAGGTGAGGCTTATTTAATATTTTTATATGATTATGAAATGTATAAGGTTGGTCTATAATCTGAGTCAGATTTTGGTTTGAAACAAGTGAGTGGTTGATTGAGGAGGAAATGAAGCAAATTCAGGGCACTCTAAATGTTCCAGAGGCTTCTTATGGTGATTTGGAAGATATGCAAGTGTGTATATGAAAAGTATTGAAAGTAATAAATTGCTTGAATATTTCTGGCGAGTTACTTTTTTATCATGCTGTCAGTTTCTTTCTATGTTGTTTTGATATTCTAGAGAGTGAGGTATGTGGTTTACCGTTTGTTTTGTGGATACCTTTAGAGCATTGTTATAGATGGACCCCCTTTAGGGTATTGCTAGAAACATTAGTCCTGGGTAGATTTGTATCAAAGGGTGCAGATGTAGACTGGTATTGGGTAAAATCAATGTTCTTAGTTCATTGGAAGTAAATACTGAGAAGATCAATGATTGCACTGAAGTGAGGCACACTCTACAACCTTGGTGGAATAGATGTGTTATGTCTGTGTTAATGCTAGCTCTAATGAACTACAATGGAAAACTAGCTGTGGTTTGGCATGTAATGTCAAAAGTAAAAAGCTGGTTGTTTGTTAATTTCCATCATGTTAAAAAGACAAAAACCTAGCATATATTCATCTTAACTCTGATCCATTAACAAGCGAGACATTTATGCCTGTAGACTAACATGTGCCTGTTTGACCTCTCTCTCTCTGTGTATGCTTAATGGGTTTGGGTTTAAGATGATCTATGCTAGTTTAGAAATAAACATTGTAAGATATTTTTAGGCCTGTCTAAATACAAGGTGGCATGGTAAAGATGTGCACATGAGCTAAAGAACTAATGAGTTTTTAATGTGTTGGAAAATTTGGACGTCTGTTTTTCCCCAATGTGTGAATTTAGAGTTTGTTAATTTTGAAAATGACCTTATGAGCATGTTCTGAAATTTTTGTCCCTTTTGGGTTTGTCATTTTTATAAGTATTAACCTTAGTTTGTCAGGGAACTCCATAGTTGTATTAGTACAACCTCAATACAACTTATACAAATTAAACTTTAGTTATACAGATTGACTAAAGCACCTGACAACAAATTGACTAATCCCAAATTAGTCATGAGGATTCTCTATAATTTAACAAGAAAGATCACAACACTTCCTAGCTTGTTTCTTTAGTTTTTTTATAATATATAATTTACAAAATTCAAGAAGAGGAAGAGATAACCAAGGAAGATGATATTTTGTGATTGTTAGTGATTGCCAGTGTTTTGTGTGCAAACTGTTAATCTGTCCAATCATGCCAGTGGCTATCAGTGGTTAATCTCTGATCTCTTTAGGGATCAAATAGACATCAATTACATGGTGTGTACAAATGAACACTTGCAGAACTTGATCGACCTACAAACTAAACAAGCAAATGGAATATAGAAGAGCAATGGTAGAATGATACCTCATAAACATTAATTACAATAAACCGACAATTGACCAAAGCATCACCCTTCCTTTGTGTAAGATTCAATGATGCCACATTTCCAACGCTGTTGTAGGAGCAACATCTTAAAACATGGGTAGATGCTTCCACCATCTTTGCCTTTATCCTCTTTTCCACCAGATTGTGGAGGTTCTTCCATGTTCACATTGTCAACATTGTTATACCATCCATGTTTGAATAAAAAATGACCTGATTCAGATGTAATTGTTAATTAGGATTTAGTTGTTTCTTAATGTTAGATGCCCAGCTTGAACCTTAAAAGATGCTTTGGTGAACATAATGCTCACTGCTTTGTTGAACTTGGGCCAAATCCAATACGTCATTATATCTAGAGATTGGGCTAATTCTAGAGAGAGCACAGAGTCATCTACAAAGTGGATTTTAAAACATCTTGTAGGCACCTGATAAGGATCGTTCCTTCGATTTTCACTTGACTCTAGCTAACCTAGAACATTAGCTGTGATGAAATGTTTTATTGGACAAAGAAAACCCTTTCTGAAGGACCATTTCTGGCTTGTTGTCATCATATCTGAAGTAAAATATCATTCTAATATGTGTAGGACTTTATCAAAATCAATTTTGAGGAGCAGATCTTCTTGATGGATTTCTCCAGCCCACCTGATAGCTTTGAAGCTTCCACAATGTTATATAGAATGAATCTACCCATTAAGTAGCCACGTGTTAATTTATTTTTGGTTAATACTTCTGCAGGAGTCTTGAAAGCCATGTAAAGTAGAACGATTAGCATGGGATCATTAATTGAGTTCCTATTGGATGAGTTGTGGTTTATAACTTTATATTGAATATGCCTGCATTAGTTTGCTCTGCAAGTGGTTCTAGATGAAGAGCTTCCAAGCATATGTTTAAAAGGTTTCCCAATGGTGTCTCAGAAACCCTTGTAGAATTTTATAGGGAGACCATCTTTCCTTGGATATTATCATGTTTCAAGGAGGGATAGATCTAGGGTTAAGGCCAAGACGAGGAAGTAAGTTCCACATTCCCACCACAAATTCCACTCGACACGGGCAATAGAACAGGGAAGTAAGTTCCACATTCCCACCACAAATTCCACTCGACACGGGCAATAGAACAGGGAAGTAAGTTCCACATTCCCACCACAAATTCCACTCGACACGGGCAATAGAACAGAGGAGTAAGTTCCACATTTGCTGAGTAATTTTCCTACACTCCAATGATTTGAGGTGGGAAACATTAAGCTTAACAATGAATTTGTGTTTCCTACACAATGAATTTGATATCATAGCTTGTTATTGAAGTAAGGACCTCTATTGCATGAGTAAAATCACTTGGGAATGAAAAGCCCATTTTGTTTTGCTTGTTGGACCAAGTGTAGTGCATTGGCATGGATCATGTGCTTTTGCCTGCCATCAATGAGAGGAATGAACCTCATATTTATCACCTTCCCAGTTGATCGTATTCAAACCAGCTCCTAGAAGCCATCTAATAGCTCCTAGAAGCCAACTGATAGCAGTTGATCAGCTATCCATTACCACAAACGGTTATCAGCTATCCATAACCACAAATGGCTCCTTTCTGGCTCTGAGTTAGGAGAGTATCAGTGGAGTTGAAATCCAAAACACTAGCTGAAAGAGTAGTAATTATATAAGCATACCTGTTTTCTGGATCACAAATAGGTCTCTTTCGTGTTCTTAGCAAGGAGAAACGAAAAATACTATTTGAAAGAGAAATAGGAATGTAAGCACACATGTTTTCGGGCTTATGTTTATTTAGAATGTGGGGTGGGCCATAAGTAAACACCACTAAGTGTTGGCGTTTACCAAATGGATGTTCTTTTTCCACACATATGTTGAGAAACAGTTTTATTTTAAATTGTTGTCATGCTTAATATCTACTGTGTCAAGCTTCTGGATGGTGTAAATCAATGTTGGTAAATTATCCTCATTTAAATAGCAAAGATCCCAGCTGCTACTATTGTTTATTTATAATGTTGTCCAGAAATTCAATGTGTTGTGCTGTATAATTTTGTGCTGTATTATATAGATATTTTTTAAAAGTATTTTTAAATTCTGCTAGTCATATATGATATTCAAAAACTTGATTATAAAATTTCCTTGTCTTTTTTTTGTTAGTTGAACGTGTCTTTGGACGCTGACAAGGGAATCCTGGACTCCAAAAGAAGTACAATTATTAAAGATCTTACGTCATTCTTGTCTCCAATTCAGAATAGATTGCTCTAGTTTGAAGCAGAGCTGAAAGAAAGATGAATTTATGGTTTTGTTTAGAGTTGTTCAGGGTAATTGGTGCTGGGCTAAGCCTACTATGGTTTTGTAACGTTGCCTCTTTCTGTCTAGATATTTTTACTGTGGTTTTGTAACCTTGAACTATAACTCTTTTGATATATTGTAACATTGACTGAGATTGGACTGTAGAACACGTACAAATTCCAGTTTGCCTCTCAGAACGTGTCCTCCACTGCTCATTCAAACTGGGCCCAAACTTTTGTTGGTTATAATAACTTGCATGAAAAATTCATAGATCATTACACGTCAAACCGACTTTACGCCTTGATTGACATTGCATTCAACATTGTGCACAAGTATGATTTACATGTATCAATCAAAACTATGATTGTATCTATCTTTGATAATGCAAGTTGAATACAACATACAATACATAGGAGTGCTATGGCTATGAAGTTCAATATGAAATAATCTATTGATTGCTACTATTACTATTATATAAGGGGTGCTTTTCCAATGGCCATTTATTAGCTATGTGAAGAAGGCTTTGTGGATTTTGTATTTACTATAAGATTATGTATAGCTGAGTTGCAGACAAATAAGTAGAATTTGGTAGGAAGTTTGGAGTATGTGTAATTCATAATGATATTGTCTTCTCTTCATTGATGACTTTTCAATGTGTGAGTTTTGACCTAAGCCATTGCATTATCAATGTGTCAAGGCTCAAAACTCGACCTATATGTCAACTACTTCTTATGATTGTTCCTAGGAACACGCATCCTAATATTTTTAGGTTTAAAATTTATCACAAGTTTGCTCTATTGTGGCCAAATTTGTGGAGGTTATCTCAAAATTTATTTAAGGTACCATGGATCTAAATTTCTTATGAAATTTCCACACTATAACAAACTTTGGTGCAAATTGTTGATCAATTTTCACTTGGTTAGGGTTATAGATGTTAATGAAAATTTTGTGTGCATGCATGAGAGTTGGGTGCAAATGCTCAATGTTGTGTAGCATTAGTGTGATAAATATGGGATAATGCAAAGCATAGTTTTGAAGATTAGTCTAAGTTGACTCGTACCTAATCAACTCAATGAAGTTGATTGTTGGTTGAACGGTTAATTGTTGGTTCAATGGACATAAGATCTTGCAGGCCCAAATACCAAAGGGCAAAATGGAGCCCATCACGGGGTTCTCTTTGTATTCTCCACCACTGCTACCTTCCATGCTTCCTCAAACTCTGCTCCAACCTCAATATCAGTGCTAGTAGTAGCATGAGAAAAAAAATTACACTTAGTAGAACTAGAACGCGTTTTCCAAACTGCACGAGAACTACTTCCCTCACGAGTCACCATGTGCCATGCTTGGTCTCGATGGTTCACTGCCTTCAACTCCTGGTTCAACTACCATATCTTCATTGGAACCAACACCCCGAACTCCACTAGACAACGATTCGCCATTTTGTACTAGTGATTCGCCATTTTTACTGGTGATTCGCCATGATTTTACAAGATAATATAATCTCGTGAGAGATTCGCCAAAAAATTATATATACATATTATATTATTAATAAAATCGCCTTCCATTTTTCCTATGTATCATGGGAATTCGCCCATTTATTATACATATAAATTTAGGGGGGTTCTTAAAATTTTCCCTGTTTCTATATCCTTCTTGTTTTAAATCATTTGGACCTTTTCTTTCCCTTTCCTTAGTCTTAATATTGTCAATTTGGTTTCTAGTCCTTCTAATTTTTGGTGAGTTTTGAAAAAGGATGTACTCTTGTCTCTTGCTTTTAACCATAGGTTTCGAGGATTTAACCTCCACACCTCTTCTTCAGCTCTATGTTCTCTATAAATTTCCCAATAGAGAGCCTTTTCCTGGAGTTGGATTTCTTTGGTCTCTTCCTTAGTTTCCTTTGTCTGTTGAAGTGCTTCCATTTTTTTAATTAACACATCTTTCCTTTTTTGTGTTTTTTATTATTTTCCTTAGCCCAAATTTTAATTTCCTTTCTCAATTTTTTTAATTTTTTCTACCACACAAAGTAAGGAGAACCGTAGACTCTTTGGGACCATACTTCTGCAATTAATTTTTGCAGATCCTCATTGTTTTTCCATGTTGGGCAGTACCTAAAAGGAATGGGGCCTTGGTTTCCCAAATTCCCAAGAGAGATAACCACCGACTTGTGATCAGATTTTGTTGTATGAATAATCCTCGACATTGATGAGTTGTAATTGGATAAAATGTTGTCCTAAACTAGAATGCAATCTATTCTTTCCTTTATTTTGTTTCTTCCAGTTCTCTTGTTACTCCATGTGCACTTTCCATTGTTGGGAGGAATGTAAAGAAGCTTATGTGTTTCCATTATATTTTCTATTTCATCCCTTGATGGGCCTGCATGGTACACTGCTCTGAATTTATCATCCACGTTTAGAACTAAATTGAGATCACCTCCCAATATTAGATTTATGTTTTTGGCATTATTTAGTGTCTCTTTAACAATATTCTAGCATATTTATCTCTCCCTATAATGATTTCGTATGTATATGTTGACCATGCAATATTGCTTATTGGTGGCTATATTATTTAAGTCTGTTATGATCCAGTGCTTCTCTTTTTTTTTTGTAGTAGCTCTAGTTTTCCTTTTCTCCATAGAGTGAAAATACCACCCGAGGCCCCTATAGCTTGTTGAGTTGTTCCTTCATAATTTTTTAATTTTTTTATCATAATTTCAGACTCTTGAGTGATTTTTTTGGCCTCCAGTAGCGTTAGTATGTCTGGGGTTTCCATTGCTAGTATATCTTTGGTTGCATTGATTTTTATTGATGTCCCCATACCACAGCAATTCCAGGAGACCACAATCATTCTTTATTTTTATTGGAGGATGAGATACCTTTCCCTCTTTAGTGATGATGGTTTTTCTCCTTAGTTACTTATATTTTTCCAAAGAATGAATCCATAGGTTGTTGGGTAGCCATTTCCATCTCTTTTGTTGTTGCTTCATCTCTAAACTCTTTGTTTGACTTTCTTCCTAGTTTTTTTATGTTCAAGGGAGATTAAAGAATATTTTGGTTGGTTCCTTCTCAATATTCAATCAATAGAGGGGTAAGGTGGGGTGAGTCGGATATTGGGGGAATATGGGGTGACGAGAGGAGGGAGAGAGTGGTGGGGGGAGGGTGGGGGGGGCAGAGGTAAGGACGGGAGGGTCTTCAAGGGGTCCAAAAGGGTTGGGATTAGTGAGGGTGGAGGTATTAAGAGGACAGTTAAGAGGAGGAGGTGAGGAGGGAGAAGGGCCAGATTGGGAGGGAGCATGAGGTTGGTTATAGGAGGGGGGGTTGTTTGTTTGCTGATTTTTTTCTTTTTTACTTGTTCCCATTTAGTTTCCCGAGTTTGAACTTCTTCATTTTCTTTTTTTTCGGGTACCTATTTTAAAAATGACCATATTCACGACATACCTTGCATTTAAACGGTATCTGCTCGTATTCTAGCTGCTATATGTGTGTCTTTTTTTCTAGGTTGATCTTCACTGCCTCTGGTAATCCTTTCCCTAGGTCAACTTTGACACATATCCTCGCACAAACGTGCATTTTATCCTTTCACTCACATATTTCTATACAATTTCCCACAACATTCCCTATTGCCTTGACTGATTCATCACCCCAACGGTGGAGAGGGAGGTGAGGAAGTCAGACCCAAATAGGGACTGTGCTTGGCACGTCCATTTGTTAATATAGAGACCTCGCATGTCTATGAAATATGGGCCATTTCTAATTATTACGTCTTTGTCTTCCCTTGTTTCAAAGTGGAAGGTATAATATCGTCTTCCATAGAATCCAATAGAGATTTTCCCATTTGTCGAAGACAAAAAATTCCTTTCAACCCAATTATGAACTGAGCAAGAAGATGGCCAAAGGCTAATGAACTAGCCAACCAAGCCACGTTCAAAAAGGGACAACGTTGCTCTACGAGGGAGGGAAGGAGGAAGAATGATCTTTGGAATGTCATCTAGTTTCTTCACAAAATTTGATACAGAGGGTCGTGTTCTTGCGGGACCAATGGAGGAAATCAGGGATGCAAAAGCATCTTTGTTTTCATCATTAGCAAGGATCAAATATTTAGGCATAGGTTCTCCTTCCGATGGAGGGTCTGGTGGTTCCATGATGGCAGCAGGAGGTCGCACCAGTCGAGCTATAGCAGAGGAAGCTAAGGGGCACAGGCCCTCAGGGCGTGCATGCAAAAGGTAGTTCAAATCAGCTCTTAGGGCGCGCGCGCATAAGAGATTTAAATTATCCAAAAGGTATTACCTGATACACAAAATATCCAAATTCAGTGACAACCGTTGTTTTCTCGCGATATTATTCTAAAACTGGTACTTGATTGTATCTTGAGAAACCATCTATAGAAGAATAGCATTCATGAAATGAAACTTCATTTATAATTTTGTTGATGAATGGAGTGGGAAATGGGTCAGTTATTTTCAATTTGTATAACACATGATATTCGACACATGTGCAGCTTATTCGGGTCATGTTTCTTAGGTTGCACGACCATAGGAATTTCCCATTATGGTGTTTCAATTGGGTAGACGATGTCAACGGAAAGAATCCCCTCTATTTCTTTTTATACAATGGGTTTATATTTGTGAGCATGCTTGTAAGGTCCCTTTTTAATCGAATTGGCTCTAGGAATTAGGTTAATATTCATCTCCCCCATTTCTTTTACAAATGCCTTCAAATATTTATAATCACAAGAAAAAACATCTTGATATTCCTTAAGTAAATCGACAAATTATGCTATTTTTGTATCCGAACAATAGTCACCAAGTCGAGTGATATCTGGTTAATCATCATTTGATATGTCAAATTCTCTTATCTTTATTTCCATGTACATCCAATCGGGTGCCTTAGAATCATCGAGTCGTTGGTCTCCAACTTTTATCTCTTGATATGCAAGTGGGAATTTTTATTTCTCAGGTTTCTCAATTTCATGTGTTTCGAGTTTGTATACTGATTTTAATATTATGTGATTTTTTGGACGATCCTTCTTCCAACAAAACATTTTGCCAGGAATAGGAGATTATTCCATTTCTAACTAGCTATCGTTTTTATATTTTTATGTGCACGACACCCTCCACTACTCCTCTTTATCGGTCGTATGCAAATAATAAAAATGTGGGTCGCGGGTCGGAGGCCATGTGCCCACCCTCCACCTATGTGACGGTCGTGTGGTATAATGGGATTAGGGTCTCGAACCCACCTAGAAACCCTACTTCTATTGACATGCAAGTCACACTTAACAAATAAAACCAATGCGCGCCCGACCATCTTGACCATCTCCCCAACCGTAGATCCCATTCAAATTAAATATAAATGGGCCACCTATGTTTGACAAGAGATATGCATGGTGCACTAGTAGGTCGTTGGTTTCGCTAATTGGAGGTCGGTAATTCGATTCCTATGGAGGTTTTTAGTCAAATTAGATTTTTTTTGGCGCCAACTCCAAGGCCATTAGGCAACCTCTCATAGTGTCACATGGTGCCCTTTGATTGGTCCACGTCACGACCTACAATTGGTCCACCAAAACAACCATATGCCTAGTCAACATATGACATTAGCGCCACTTTCCCTCACATGATTAGTTCACTTGCCATCCGTAAAACCTAGTCAAACATGCCATGTTAGTGTACAGATTATCACATCAACATTCGTACCCTACACATTCAACCTTGTAAGTTGAGTTTTTTCTTATTTGGAAAAAACTTCAAAAAGCGATAACTTGCTCATACTATGTTGGATTGAGGTGACTCAAGCATCATTGCAATAAGAATGATAAGATCTACGATTTGGCTCTAGCTTCAGGAGAATTTGAGCACTTTTTTTTTTGAGCATTTTTTGGATCCCCTATATAAACAGGGTAGGGATTGTACAAAAAAAATTGTCATGAAGGTATTCAAAGAACCTACCTTTAATATGCTCAATACAAGTTCTTTCTTCTATTTTTCATTCCTCGCAAAATTCATCCATAATCATCTCGAGCCACTCGTGCAAATTCATTTGACTGTCATTTGACAATTTCGGTAATAATTGGGAAAGATTTTCTGGTTTTATCATGAGCAACTTGGTCAAGGAATTTTTTTATTTCCTTTGGAGCTCCCTCAATAAAAAATATGTGCACTTTCATGAAAAAATTAGCCCTCACTTTTGCTAATGACAGTTTTTTTCTTCTCTCATAACTCTTCAGGTAAACATCGATCTCCCACCATTGTTTTATCTATTAGAACGTTAACATTTATGCTTACATATTATTTGAGACTCAAATAAAATACTATCGAAAATGGAACCAATGTTGTAATCTAGGGAAATTTATGCATAGTTACCAGTGGTAATGACATCAAACATTCACATAGCAAATCACATAACTAATAGATAAGAGAAGAGACACAAGTATTGTAGAAATACTAGAAGCACACTTGTATTATATATCTCTTAAATCTAAATGGAACCGATACATTGATGGATATTTATACCATGTTGAGATAGTTAGAATAGTTTAATTGTCTGACCTGGCTTAACTTAATCCGACTTATTTTTCGACTCAAAAATGTTTACGTCTAAATTACAATATGATTTTCTCACTTGATTGGGTTATTTGACTAACCCCTCCAACAGATACCTATAACATGTTAAAAATTCATCCAATTTTGATGAGGCAGTATAAGAGGAATTGATTTGACCAAGAATACATGAGAATATGCACTTTATGAAGAGTCACATAAAAGAATGCAATGACATATACACTATTGTAAACTATCGCCCAACATCCAAAATATTGAAAGGGACAAATTATACAATAAAATATAGGAGATATGTGATGCAAGGATTTTGCATCATTCTAGTAAAAAAAAAACTCTAGAGAGAAAGAATGTTGGAGCGTGAGATTCATCTGGGAATGGGAAAGGACACATAATTTTCATATGTGTAACCCCAACGAAAAGTATCCAATTAGTTTTAACCCCACAAAGGCAAATAGATAGTATGGAAATTGATGAATCTAGACCTGTAGTAGATCTATCTCCTGTGTTGAGTGTAAAAATCCCTAGAATAAGAGAATTTCCCAATCAATAGCTACATATTGACTCAACACCCTTCTTCATATGGTATAGAAAGTACAACTAAGGAAATTTGACCTGTTGGCTCCTCGTGATTTGCAAGATTGGCAAGAACAAATCTACAAGGAACCACATCAAACCACTTTGGAGTCCAAAGAACTATCCTTCCTGGACTCAAAGAGGGCTCTCTCTATGTATGTGTTTATAAGTGATGTGTCTTTATGCTTTTGTTTTCTGATTTTAGGCTAGTTATGAAGTTCTAGGGTTGTTTGTTTTGTTTGATTGGTTGACAGATTAATGGTGTGATTAATTGATGGAGTGTTTCAGCTAAACAGATAGACTTTGAGAAGCATTAATCCATTGGGCTATGGAGTCATAAAAGGATTTAATTGTTCATCAACTCTGCAAGGGTTTTCATAGGGCAAGCTAACTATATCAAGTGGATCTCTTAGATTAGATGAAATATGAAATGACAGTAAGTTGTGAAAACAGTAAAACTAAAGGGCAATTAAGAATCCTTTAATTCTAATTCAACAAGAAAATCCTTTTAGGTAACTGTTTAAGACAAACCAAAGGATAGGGAAAACCATAGACTTCTTTGGCCAGACTCTAATGAGCAAACCTTTAAGGCAACAATCCATCAATCCTAGAATTACTTTCAGACAAAGAAAACATTCAAGATAATAGTCAGCATAACTAAAGAGCAATTAAGAATTCTTTAATAAAACTAAAAATAACTTTGCAGCAACAGTTTAAGACAAACCAAAGGACGGGGCATACCATAGACTTCTTTGGCTGGGCTCTACTAAGTAAACTACAAAGAAAGGCTTTAAAAACAATATTTCAATCAAGACCAAAGGACGAGGCATACCATAGAATTCTTTGGTTGTACTCTACTGAATTAGTTTCAAGGCAACAAGATAGGTGGAACTAGAGAGCAATTAAGAATTCTCTAATCAGACCTTGGAGAAGAAAACATGAAGATAAAGAAAGCAGACAGAAACAGGGTGCCAAGATAGCATATCCTAATCTAAAATTTATGTTCTTTTATCAAAGAAATAATGGACAGAATGGAAAACAAAAGGAAAACATTGACAAAGAAGGATAACTTCACCATTAACATAGCTCAAGAATCCTGTGAACGTGCTTGTATTATTGATGTTCAAAACAGCTAACATTAATCCATTGCAATAATTCGCAATTTCATATTTTTCTCAAATCCACCATGTACAATCAACTACTCAACAATTGTCAAATACACCAACCAACCAACACTAAAAATGAATCATACATGCGTATTTATCCGTAAAATGAGGAGGTGATCCTAAGCTAGGTTTCATATTTGTATTTATTACATTTAATGTGTTTTTTTTTACCTTCGAGACCATGCAAGGCCTAAGGCAAAATATCTGAGACTGACTCACTGTAATAATAACTCCTAGTTTTAACTGCTGAGCTAACTTTAGGATATTTTGACTTTAAGGATTTTTCATTAAATTTTTCAATAACTGTTGAGTAGCTAAGAAATATCTCTGACTGTTTCAATAACTGTGGATGCCTTTATTGAGTAAAATAAGACTGTAGGTGGAAATTTGTTTGATGGGGAAGTAAATGTTGTTTCACTTAGGCATTCAAATCTGTCTGTTGTGTTAAACTTGGCTCGATTTGTCCTTTAAACTATTTTTTAGCCTTTTAAACTTGGATTTACCTTTTGCTAACTGTCTAATTGATTTATTCTTCCTTTTCTCCTTTAATACATGATTATGTCTTTACTCTGATTTTAACCTTTAATCCTTTCATTTAACTCTTTAATCCTGTTAGCCTTCACTGTCACGGTCCTTTTGACTGTGTTCTTTCTTTCACTTTACCTCTGCGCATCTATTGTGTTTGAATGACTATCAATGGTCAGAATATATTGATGTTCATACATGGATCTGGTGTTCCTGGTCCTTTGGATGGACAAACTAGTTGGATCGTCACCCAGGAAGTCTATTTGAATGCTTTTCAAACCCTTAGAATACCATCTATGCATTTCCTCCATGACTATTTGCACATTAAAACCAACAAATTAGTTAAAAACCTATGCGGAGGGGTTTCTCCATCTATTTGGGGCTTTTTCGGGCTTTAGGAGTGCTTTCATAGGTGTTAATGGTGGATGAAGGCTGCATCGCAAAGGCACAGGCCTTTGGAGTGTTTGAATGGGGCGGTGGTATCGATTTTTGGCGAGAGGGAGAAGGGTGGTTTTCGCATGTGATGGAGGCGGTTTTTGTGCTGAGCAAAGATGGTAAGTGGGTTTGGGAGGATGGATGTGATTCCATAGAGCGGGCGCTGCATGGTGGAGGGTAGAAATGGTAAAACCACTCATTTCATGAGGTTTGGAGTGGTAAACCCCTACGCTTTTAGATGAGCGACAAAGGTCTGGGGCCGTTGGATCGGGATGAGCGCGATCAACAGTGGTTGGGGAGAGTTGTAGCGACAGGTGAGTTTGAGTGATGGAGCCCAGGAGGGTACATGGCGGAGGGTTAATGTATAGTGGGGTTTGGTGTATGCGGGGCCCGAGGGTTTAATAAAATAAGAGGAAGTGCTTATTTTTAAAGAAGAGGGGAGGGTTAAGAGTAAGCGGAGGCATTTATAAAATAGGGGCGGAGGGTAACATTATATGAGCGGGTGGTAAGGGTTTTAAAGCAAGGGCTAAAAATATATAGGGCGTCAGGCTTTATTTAATTAAAACATAGTTTTAATATGAAACGGTATATTTTTTATTTAAAACAATGTAAAAAGGGACTTTTTACATTGTTTTAGTGGAATAAGGTGAAGATGACGAAGGTGGGGGATTTTAGTGGGGAAAATGGGATTTTGGTATGGAAACAAGTGAGAATGAGAGTTTTAAGCCTAAACATAAGTTTCTCAGAGCAGGAGGGAAATTTAGATAAGGAAAGATGAGATATAGTGAAAAAGGTTTCATGAAGATAATGAAGGCAGTGAGATTTTTGAAGATAGCTAATAGTCAAGAAATGTTATCTTCAGCAGATTGTAGAAAATCCATAGTCACCTAGTGAAACTGTATAATACAGGAGGATAACAGTGGTTCCAGTTGGGGAGGGCAGATCCTTTAGGAGGTGTCAAGAACCTCAGAGTTCAGATCTCTAGAATTTGTAGATCAGTGCCTTGCTTGTACTTGGCAGATTTTTCATTCTGCAATTGCTAATTTGTTGTTGCTCTTTGAAATTGTGACCTTTAAAATCTGAAAAACATGCTTGCTGCAACTCAATTCTACCTATCCATCATTATTTTCTAGCATTTTTCCTTCATTTGGGTGCATTTAGACTAGAAAACCCTTGACATCATTTTTATTTTGAAAGAAAAAACTTATCTATTTCTACCCTTATATCCTCCAAAGGCTCAGATTGGACTGATGAGCTCTTTTATTCTCTACCTAATCTACTTATCTGTCAAGATTAAACAGTTTGACAGATTTCCATTCTCTAATCTATCAACAGGAAATTTAAAGCATGACCAAATCAAGATTAAGCAGTTTGATAGTCATGAACTGTGGCATCTTGGATAAGTTGTACACAGGCTTTATTTTTGCAAAAAGTAAAATTAAAAATTGAGGGCTATAATCTAGAATTTGTCATTCATCCCTCTCTTTTCTATTTGGTTGAGATTTGAACTTTGGAACCAATATCCTTTCCCATCTAATCTACTGATAAGCCAAGTTTAAACAATTTGGAAAATCTTCATTTACTAACCCATCAACAGAAATTAAAAATTTTATCAACCATGATTAGGATGTATGATTGAATCAAGAATTCCTTTTTTCAAAAGTAGTGGCATTTGGACTTGCACACTTTCAGAAACATTCTTTTTTTTGGTATGGGGCTTTACTTTTTCTTTTATATGCCCTCTTTTCTTCTTTTCTTTCTTTTTGTGTTTATTTTTCTAGACAAGGTTATATAAAATGAATAAAGCTTTAAACTGAGATCTTCAACTGAAATAATGTTTGAGCATCCTGCCATTGACAGGACCTCCAAATAATTCTATTCCATCCATCTCTTGTAGGAAAAATGCATTGTTACCTCTTGCAGAATGGATGATGTATGGACCTTTCCATAGATTGTCAAATTTTCCATGCCTGCCTTTGTCCTCTCTTCTTGAATCCCACTTCAGCACTTTGTCTCCAATGCTGAAATCATTTTCCTTGGTCCTTTTGTCAAAAATCTTCTTGATAATTTCCTGCACTTCCTGTGTTCTATTGTACACTTCTTCTCTGGTTTGCTGCAGCTAGACAGTCTGGTTTATTCTTCTTTTCATATCATTTTCTTCAAATTGTACTTCCTGGATGAGCTTCATCACTAGCACTCCCAAACTTGTTGGGAAAACTGTGTCTGCTCCATACACTAGCTGATAGGGAGACATACCAATTGATATTTTTTTGTTAATCTATCTGCCCATAGTGCATGTACTAGCTTGTTGTGCCATGACTTCTTGTTCTCTCCCAACAACCTTTTAATGATGTTCACCAAAATTTTGTTTGAGGATTTAACCAATCCATTACCTTGAGGGTAATAAGCTGTAGAATGGCCCAAGGTAATCTAATATTTGTGGCAAAATTCCACCATTTTCTTGGATCTAAAGGCAGCAGCATTTTCAGTGATGATTTTTCTAGGACAGCCAAATCTAGATAGAATATGGTTTTCAAGGAATTTGACAATTACTAAGTCTGTGGCAATCCTGGAAGGAATGGCCTCTATCCATTTTGTAAAATATTCAGTTGTAGTGAGGATCCACTTGTGTTGGGCAGAGGAGGCAGGATGGATTTTTCCAATAAAATCAAGGCCCCATTGTTGAAAAGGAGATTCAACATAAATTGGATGCAAAGTTAATGGCGACAGTTTTAAGTTTGCCCTCAAAGATTTGGCACTTATGACAGGTAATTACCATTTTATGGATGTCTTGAAAGAGGGTGGGCCAATAGTAACCAGCTCTAAGGATTTTATTGACAGTGGTTTTCCAATAGAGGTGGCCTCCACATTCTCCTTCATGAAACTCATGCTTGATCTTATCTGCATCATCCTCAGGCAAACATTTAAGCAATAAACCACTAGCATTTTTCCAATATAACTCTTTATCTAAAATGCAGAAATTTACAACCTTTAACTTTAAGAATACAACCTTTGTTTTGGATAGACCGGGGGGAACACTTAGATTAAAAATCATGTATAATATATCAGCATACCAAGATGAATTCAGAAATGATTCTTCAATAGGTGGAGTTTCCAGCTCCTCTTGTTCACCCAATGCATTAATCATATTAATGTCTAGTGCTTGAAAGTTTGTTTCATCCATGAGTTTAGCCAGTCCTTGCCCTTTGATTAGTTTATTGGGCCTAATTTCCAGATTATATTCTAATATGACAACAATCCACTTTTCTCTTTTGCCATCAGGATCTTGTGTGAGTACGTATTTTACCACTGTGTGAGGCACAAATGCAATGATGCATGAATGGAGTATGTAAACTCTGAAATATTTCAATGCCTTGATTAAGGAAAAAGCTTGTTTTTCCATTATGTTATATTTCAGAGGTGCATCTCTTAATGCCTTGCTGAAAAATGCTATGGGTTGTTCTTGTCCCTTTAAATTTTTTTGAAGTAAGACAACAGCAACTGTATGTTCTGATGCAAAATAAAATATGAAGAAGTCTTTGGTAAAATCAGGGCTGATCAGAACTGGTGTTTGTGTAAGTGCTTGTTTTACCAGTTCAAAATATTTCTTTGCTTCTATGGTCCATTTGACTCCTATTTCTCTTTTCAGCATGTTAGTGATGTTTCTTAGGAGTTCTGCAAGGTTTGGTATGAACCTTCTTAAGAAATTTATCTTCCCAATGAAAGATTACAGCTCTTTGATGTTTCTTGGATCGTTGATTTGCAATATTCCTTCAATCCTTTTTGGGTCAATCTTGATCCCTTCTTTAGATATGATGTGTATTAAAAGTCTCCCTTCTTGAAGGCCAAACAGAATTTTCTTGGGATTCAAAGACAAACCATACTTTCTACACTTTTCAAAGAATTTTCTTAAGTGGGCTAGGTGTTCTTTATCAGTTTTTTAGTATACTGTGATGTCATCAAGGTATATCATAATGAAGTAACCTATTTCTTCTGAGAAATAAATTTCCATTTCTCTTTGAAAGGTAGGCCCATCATTCATTAACCCAAAAGGAATTTTAACATACATGAAGGTGCCCCAGGGTGTAGTGAAAGTTGTCTTGTGTTGATCATCTGGGTGTACCAGTACCTAATTGTATCCTGAAAATCCATCTAGCAGAGATATTGTTTTAAAGCCTACTACCCTTTGCAGTATATGATCCATTTTTGGTAAAGGGTAGTTTCCTTTTAAGGAGGCTTTGTTTAAATTTTTTAAGTCTATGTATAGCCTAATTTCTCATGTTTTCTTCCTCATTGATACCAGATTTGAAACCCATTCTGAGTATCTTAGAGGGACTATTATCCCAGCATCAGACTTTTTTCTTATTTCTTTCTCAACCAGGGGTAGTTGCACAGGGTTTATTCTGCGTATTTTTTGTTTAAAGGGCTTCTGGTTTTCTCTGAGAGGGATCTTATGCTGGATTATCCCAGTATCATATGACTTTAAATCTTCATATCTCCAAGCAAACACATCAATAAATTCTTTGAAAAACTCAAGATATTTCTGTTTTATATGATCTGGCAGTGTTTCAGACAGTTTAATCATTTTGGGTTCTTGTTCACTACCTATATTGCACTCTTCTATTTCAGCTTCAGTGGGTTCCATCTTTGGCTTTCTAGCAACATCATTAAAATCAAATAGTTCTTCTAGAGGAACCATTCCCTTTGGAAAATTGTCATCTTTGGAATGCAGCACTTCAAAATATTCTTTTTCTGAATTTGTGCACAGCTCTGTTTTATGTGGGTGTTCTTTTTCTAACAGATTTATATCAGCATTATCAGGAGGTTCATCTTTGTAAGTGTGTTCCTCAGCAGAGCAATCCTCTTCATGATCTGAGTCTAAATTTGGCATTTCAAACTCATTTCCGGACTGTAGGAAATCTTCTATCTGTTTATCTCCTTCAAAAACATGCCAATATTTTATGTTATCAGGACTGCTGGTCTATATTTGACTTGTATTGTGTATTGTTTGTTATGATAAGGTTTTTGGCATGTACTGACCGCAAATGCTAGACCATTGGCAAGGATGTTTTGATTCCTAGGGACAAATGTAAGATCATATTCTTTGAAAATTTTTAAGAGGTCAAGGGCATCATCCCTATATGCTTTTAATCTAGGATGCTTAGCTTTGTATTCTCCCTTAATTTTCTTAATAACTAGCTCGGAATACCCATGCACCAAAATATTCTTGGCTCCTGATTTATTTAGTAATTGTAGCCGTAGGAGCAGTGCCTCATATTCTGCTATGTTATTTGTACATTTAAATTTTATCCTATATGAATGTCCTTATGCATGGTTGGTCTCTGTGTTATGTACCCAAACAGCTTCTCCAGAACCCGTTTTTCCACAAGAACCATCAAAGCTCATGCTCGAAAGAGGTTCAATTTCAAATTTATCATTATGTTGGTCATTGTGGCTGCCACTATGTTTGTTGTTATATTTTGTTTGGGCTAACTGTTCTGACTGTTCCTCCTCTTTTTCAGCTGCTTGTTCATTTTCTGTCACTTGTTCATTAATGTTTTCATTATTGTAAAGAATAAATGAATCAAGATCTGTGTGAATAGAATAAAGAGGGGATTTATCTGGCTTTTCTTGACTGCTTACCATGTATTTCATGTGATTTTCCCTATACATTCTTCTTGGTTGACTAAAGACAGGTATGGTAGCATAGGTCATGTCCATTTGGAGGGTACCTTGGTGTTTAGTTCCCCATGATATTGAAAGGAGAATGCCATAATTTGGATGAATTCCAACCACTAAAATATCCATTACTAGGCTCCTGGCTATCATTTTTGCTAGATTAACACAGAGATATTTGATTAGGCCTAGACACTTAACTCTACTGGAATCAAAGGATTATAAATCTTTGTACGGTCTGGTTATTTCAAGGCCTAGTCTTTCCATTACTACCTTTGGCATGAGGTTGTGTGAAGCTCCTGAATATAACATGGCATTGTGGAGAATTTTATCATGGATGTTTAAACTGACATAAAATGGAGGAACACCTCCGTCTTGAAATTTTCCTTCTACTTCTGTTCCAAACAAAAGTTCAAGCTTGTCATCATTTAAATTCACAAAATCAGCATTTTCTCCTATGTTTAAAGCTTTCAAAATTTGGGATCTATACACATCTTGAGTGACTAATTCAATTAGAGGAATAGATATTTTAATCTTAGCAATTTCATTCTCTATACTGAAATGTGTCTAAGTTTTTGAAGGGTTCAAATCAGTTTTTTCAGACACTGTTTTCACAACAATTTCAGCTTGCTGGTTTTTATTATGGAACTCGGTTAAAATAGTTTTGTTAGGGGCACTAGCTACATTGTTAGTGTTGTTTTGGTCACCACTTTGTTTGAAACTAGGTTGGTTGTTTTTGTTTCTATTTTTATCAGAACTTTCAGTCTCTGTGATTGGATTTTCTGCTGTCTTTTTAGGAATATTTTCAGGGATCTTCCTAGCAGAAATTTCAAAGTTCTTTCTCTTGGAAGTATATTGGTTTTTCTTGCTCCTGAGGTCATACTGCCTATGTACTTCCATGATAGAATTTTCAAAACCCTGTTTATGGTCTTCAGATTCTAGGCTTTCTTCTCCAAATTAAGTTGGGGAAATATGCCTTGTTTTTCCTCAGTGAGGAAAACAGTATCCTCATTATTTACTCCCATTAGATTTATGTTACTTTGCTCTATTTCTTCAATCACCCCCTCATCTTCATCAGCATATTTTTCTTGGAAAGGAGGCCTGATTTTCTAATTAGGACCTCTTTGTCTTATTTGAGGGGGGTTTCTCCTAAAGTTTTGGTTTTGGTTCTGATTTTGATTTCTATTTTGAGGAGTTGTTTGGTTTTCTTTGGGATAATCTCTCTCATTCACATTCATCCTTTCCATGGTTTTAACTAAGTTATCAATATTTGTATCAGATGTGGAGGCTACAGCTTCTTCCCTATATGTAACTCTTTTTCCATTCCTCATTCTAGCCCTTTTGGAAATCAGATTGAAGTCTACACTTACTGCTCCCCTCTGTATGTCTTCTAATGTAAGGCGTTCTCTTTCTCTTAATTGATAAGCCATCTCTGGATCAAAACCATCAGTAAATTTCATTAGAGCTAGACCTTGTGAAGGTTTCATGTGGGTAGGGATGGCATTGTATACACTATTGAACCTAGCATAGTATTCTTGGACACCCTCCCCAACATTTCTCTTAATGTTTTCATACTCTGATAAGATTTGGAGAGGGTTCTTCTTGACTTCCCATTTGTTTAAGAATAGTTGATGAAAAGCAAGGAGGTCATTTATACTATTAGGGGTTAGAACTTTAAACCATTTTCTTACATCTCCCCCTAAGCTCTGAACAAACCTTCTGAGTCTAGCAGTTTCATCATCTATTTCTTGTCTGTCAAAGTATTCATTCATTCTTTCCACATGTTGTTGAGTAGTAGTAGAAATACTTGCATCATATAAGGGAATCTTGGACTGGTAATCCTGTGGTAGGACAAATAGAGGAAATGGTAGAACTAGTGGAGCATACCATGTTGCCATGATATGTGGTTGGGGAAACAAAGGAGGGTTAACAAGTGGAGGATTGAAAAAAGGAGGTATAGGGTTAAATGGAGGAAGGTGAACAGTGGGGAATGAGGTTAGTACAACAGGACTCTTCTGTAAGGTGGATGGGTCTAAAACTATCTGGGTTATCCAACTCTGAGATCTAGTCCTAGAAAAGCTTTGTTCTAGGGGTGAGCCAGAGAGAATATTCTGCAAGTCTTTAAGGTTTTCAGGTAGGGAAATTGCTTTGAGGATAGGTCTGCTAAAATTTGGAATTTTAGATCTAGGATATTTCCTAAGGATGCTTTCAGGATTTTCAACTATTGCATGAGGATTTGGGTCTGGATGAGATCTAGTACAGATTCTTCTAGAAGCCAGAATTTGGACCCAATATTTAGAAAGGTTGATAGTTTATAAAAGTTTTGAAAAACAAACCAGTCTATGAAAGAAATACTTAATCCACAAAGTATTATTGGTTGGGTTCTTTTTTAGGTTTGATGATAAAATAATCTTCCCAATGGAGTCTATAGAAAACCAGTGGAGTCACCAGGTGGAGGATTTTTAATTATTTTGAGGATGGTTGTTGTCCACCATCAACAACCAGATACCTTTCTTGGATAACATTTGATTCATCTAAGTTTAAATGAGGTTTTTTGAGTCCTTGAGAGAATATTTAAGCTGTTAATTACTCAGTAGTTCCCCAGTATGGTCACCACTATGTTGGCTCCCTGTGATTTGCAAGATTGGCAAGAACAACTCTGCAGGGAACCACATAAAACCACTTTGGATTCCAAGGACCTAGCCTTCCTGGACTCAGAGAGGGCTCTCTTTATGTATGTATTTGTAAGTGATGTGTCTTTATGCTTTTGTTTTCTAATTTTAGGCTAGTTATGAAGTTCTAGGGCTGTTTGTTTTGTTTGATTGGTTGACAGATTAATGGTGTGATTAATTGATGGAGTGATTTAGCTGAACAGATAGACTGTGATTAATTGATGGAGTGATTAATCCATTGGGCTATGGATTCATAAAAGGATTTAATTATTCATCAACTCTGCAAGGGTTTTCATAGGGCAATCTAACTATATCAAGTGCATCTCTTAGATTAGATGAAATATGAAATGACAGTAAGTTGTGAAAACAATAAAACTAAAGCGCAATTAAGAATCCTTTAATTCTACTTCAACAAGAAAATCCTTTTAGGTAATTGTTTAAGAAAAACCAAAGGACAGAGCAAACCATAGACTTATTTGGCCAGACTCTAAGGATAAAACCTTTAATAAAACAATCCAACAATCCTAGAATTACTTTCAGACAAAGAAAACATTCAAGATAATAGTCAACATAACTAAAGAGCAATTAAGAATTCTTTAATCAAATTGAAAAGAACTTTGCAGCAAAATTTTAATACAAACAAAAGGACAGGGCATATCATAGACTTCTTTGGCTGGACTCTACTAAGTAAACTACAAATAAAGGCTTTAAAAACAATATTTCAAGCAAGACCAAAGGACAGGGCATACCATAGACTTCTTTGGTTGTGCTCTACTAAATCAGTTTCAAGGCAACAAGCTAGGTGGAACTAGAGAGCAATTAAGAATTCTCTAATCAGGCCTTGCAGAAGAAAACATGAAGATAAAGAAAGCAGACAAAATCAAAGTTCCAGGACATCATATCCTAATCTAAAATTTATGTTCTTTTATCAGAGAAATAATGGATAGAATGCAAAATAGAAGGAAAATATTGACAAAGAAGGATAACTTCACCATTAACATAGCTCAAGAATCCTGTGAACGTGTTTGTATTACTAATGTTCAAAACAATTACATTACTCGAGTGCAATAATCTTTGCAGCTCTAAGTTTTCTCAAATCCATCCTAGCATCTCATCAACTAGCTCAGCAACTGTCAATATACCAACCAACCAACCAACACTAAAAATGAATCATACATGCAGTATTTATCTACAAAATGAGGAGGTGATCCTAAGCTAGGGTTTCAGATTTGTATTTATTACAGAGTTAATGTGTTTTTGACCTTTGAGACCATGCAAGGCCCAAGGAAAAATATCTAAGACTGACTCACTGTAATAATAACTTCTAGTTTTAACTGTTGAGCTAACTTTAGGATATTTTGACTTTAAGAATTTTTCATTAACTTTTTCAATAACTGCTGAGTAGGTGAGAAATATCTCTAAGTTTCAATAACTATGGATGCCTTTATTGAGTAAAATAAGACTGTAGGTGGAAATTTTTTTGATGGGGAAGTAAATGTTGTTTCACTTAGGCATTCAAATCTGTCTGCTATGTTAATCTTGGCTCAATTTTTCCTTTAAACTCTTTTTTAGCTTTTTAAACTTGGATTTACCTTTTGCTAACTATTTAATTGATTTAGTCTTCCTTTTCTCCTTTAATCTGTGATTATGTCTTTACTCTAATTTTAACCTTTAATCCTTTTATTTAACCCTTTAATCATGTTAACCTTCATTGTCATGGTCCTTTAAATTGTTTTCTTCCTTTCACTTTACCTCTGCGCTCTATTGTGTCTGAATGACTATCAATGGTAAGAATCTATTGATGTTCATACATGGATCTAGTGTTCCTAGTCCTTTGGATGGACAAACTAGTTGGATCATCACCCAGGAAGTTTATTTGAATGCTTTTCAGACCCTTAGAATGCCATTTATGCATTTCCTCCATGACTATCTGCACATTAAAACCAACAAATTAGTTAAAAACCTGAGCGGGAGGGTTTTCTACGTCTATTTGGGACTTTTCGAGCGTTAGGAGTGCTCACAGAGGCGTTAATGGCGGATGAAGGCTTCATCACAAAGGCACGTGCATTTGGAGCGGTTGAATGGGGCGGTGGTATCGAGCTTTGGCGGGAGGGAGAAGGGCAGTTTTCGCATGTGATGGAGGCAGTTTTCACGTGGAGCAAAGGTGGTAAGCGGGTTTGGGTGGATGGATGCCATTCCATTGAGTGGGCGCTGCATGGCAGAAGGTACAAATGGTAAAACCACTCATTTCGTGAGGTTTGGAGTGGTTAACCCCTGCGCTTTTAGATGTACGAAAAAGGTTTGGGGTCTTTGGATCGAGATGAGCGCAATCAACGGTGGTCGGGGAGAGTTGTAGCGGTGGGTGAGTTTGAGTGGTGGATCCCGGGAGGGTACGTGATGTAGGGTTAACATATAGTGGGGTTTGGTGTATGCAGGGCTTGGGGGTTTAATAAAATAAGCGGAAGTGATTGCTTTTAAAGAAGAGGGGAGGGTTAAGAATAAGCCGAGGCATTTATAAAATAGGGGCAGAGGGTAAGGTTATATGAGTGGGTGGTAAGGGTTTTAAAGAGGGGGCTAAAAATGTATAGGGGGTCGGGCTTTATTTAATTAAAATAGAGTTTTAATATGAAACAATGGGACCCAAATGGTATATTTTTTTATTTAAAACAATGTAAAAAAGGAAATTTTACATTGTTTTAGTGGAATAAGGGGAAGATGATGAAGGTGAGGGATTTTAGTGGGGAAAATGGACTTTTGGTAGGGAAACAGGTGAGAATGAGAGTTTTAAGCCTAAACATAAGTTTCTCAGAGCAAGAGGGTAATTTAGAGAAGGCAAGATGAGATATATTGAAAAAAATTTCATGAAGATAATGAAGGCAGTGATATTTCTGAAGATAGTTGATAGTCAAGAAATGATATCTTCAACAGATTGTATAAAATCCATAGTCACCTAGTGAAACTGTAGAATACACGAGGATAACGTGACCAATCAACTTCTTATTGAAATATCGAATATCAATCATACTTGGTTCGCTAATGAAGAAAATGATAATGTGATCCTTCATATTAGATATCTCATATACGTGCCCCCCTATCTAAATTATGAACAACAGATTCAAAAGATGAATTGTTTTTGAATAGTTTCGACGAATTGTTGCATCCCAATTAAATAGGTTCATTAAATATATAGATAAAATGTGCCAAATTGATGATATACTACTACCGACTACAGTTGTTGAAGTTGTAGGTGACAAAATTATTTCTATAGTTGACCAGTTCCAAAAGGAATGAGTCGATTCTTTGATCAACAAAACAACTGACCCAATCAATCCAGTACACTAGTCATCCAAATATTCCAATAAATCAGTTGGGTTGCCACCACATAATTAACTAACTAAATTTATACTTACATCGGTATCTCCAACAAATAAAACAATGGGGTTGAGCCACATCCCTCTATATGAGGGTGATGAAGATCTGAACATGCATTGGTTAATTTAAATTTTGGGATTCCATTGATATAAATGATGTAGATAATTAGATGTCTCATTTTGCATAATACGTAAGGAAAAGAGATTTAACATGGCTCATGAATTTTAATAACAAACAAAAAAGAACAGGGACTAAAATAAAGTGGTTTCCTCTCATTTTTAAAGGTCCAAAGTGTATAACATCTTATGGACCAAAAGCTCAAAGAAATTAAACAAAATTTAAGGGAGTTAGCCCATGAATATAATAAAATGTTTAAATATTTCTTAAGTTAAATTCCTTATATTATTGATGAATCTCTCATGGTACAATGGTACATAGAATGAATCTTACAAAAATTCAGAGGACCATTATGCATGCATGAGATTAGCTCATGTGAATAAGCTTTAAAAAAATTCACAACACATTGAAATTGATAATGACTTCTCATCGATTTCCTCATCAATGGAAAATAGGTTGGAATTAAACTATAATAGTTACATAAATATTTTAAAAAATCCCACTCTCCAAAGGAATGTTACGATATATAAACTTCATGAATGAAATCCATACCAAATATAACTATAATTTTACAGATGTCTTTGAACAAAACATTCGTCGGCTATAACTTGACTTTTACTATGAAATGAAATTTGTCAATTTATGACCAATCATACCATAAGAGATCATTGATACAATATCTTAAGTATGAAAATCCAAAGTGATGTCGCATGTGTGAGGAAGCTACACACTTGAAACAATATTTCCAGCTAAATGGGTGAAATAAAATTAGCTATCACACTCAGACAACCAACCAAGCCATTAAGTGAAATATGCAAGCAAGAATACGAAACATTTATTAGTATATAGGAACTATGTATCAAGGTTGTGGTGGATACCAAGCAAGATGAGGTCATGGAGGATATAATGGAAGATTTGATAGAGGTTGGGGTTGAGGTTGAGGTAAAATCTATTGTTTTACATTTTGGAAGGAAGGGTATATTAAGCGAATTGTTGGAATCACGATTTTCGTTATACCAAAACATGCAGGCGTTAGTCTCCGCTACAATCGCCAGAGTTTGGATCCACAAGACGCGGTTAGTCCATGTCGTGAAACACATGGGGAGAATTGAAACCAATGTCCAACAATCTCCCCCCCCCCCCCCCAACGTGAGCCGAGTGAGTTTCGAACTCGAGACCTGTCACTCTGATACCAATTGTTGGAATCACGATTGTCGTTAGACCAAAAGCCGCAAGCGTTAGTATCCGCTACAATCGCCAGAGTTAGGATCCATGAGAGGCGGTTAGTCCATGTCGTGAAACACACGGGGAGAATTGAACCTAATGTCCAACACGAATTCCCTCTAAAATGTAGAACAAACCTTCATTTCTATAACATATGTGGATTGGTAGATTACTCCTTGGAGGATTGTCCCAAAATTTTGGAAAAATTAATGAACAAAAGAGTTGTTAATATTTCTTTATTTGGTACCCAAGAAGGAAGTATTAAATTCTAAAACTTTACATGTCATCACCGTATTTGTGGTTGTACAAGAAAACCCTACTTATAGAGAATATGTAGTTTGACTAGAAAGGGCTAGTAACATTTATCCAAGAACCCAATATCAATAAGAAATTATGAGGGGAGGACTCAAATTCTTAAAATTAATGAAGATGATGGATTTGTTAATCAATAGAATAACATTGAAATGTATAAAAAAGATAATATTGTTGAAGAAGTTTCAAAATTACTAAAAGAAAATAAATTAGTCAGTCGATTGATTGAACTATTAAATATACTAAGAGAATGTAGGGAGGATCAACAACCATAAAAGCATTTTTTCCACCTATCTCAAGAAAATACATATGAAGACTAAGACCCACGGGTGACTTATAAATCAACATACATATGATAAATCAAGTCGTTGTCGATTTTGAATCACAAGTTAATATTCTCCCACGAGACACTTGGTTAAGACTCGATAGACTAACATTGCAAAGAACCACAATCTATTTGGAATTAGTCGATCAAAGATTCTTGGAGCCCATTGGTACTTTAAATAATGTTTGAACCACAATAATGGGGATACCGTATTTTTTCAACTTCAAAATAATTGACTTGGTCAAAGGAATACCTCCATATTCATTGTTGGTCAAATGCCCTCGAGATCGAAAAATGAAAGAAATTATCTCCTTAGAAAGAGATAAGATAATACTTAAAGGAAACAACCAAAAAATTGTGATTCCCCTTGATCTAGGAGAATGGAAACTTTGGATAAAATTATTGGGTGACACAAAATCAGAACAATTGTATCAAATTATGCATGATGACAAGTATAATGTTGAACGAAATTCTACGGGAGAAATTCCAGTCAATTCACAGTTATATATTGGGTTAAATTCATATGTTGAACTATTTGAATAGTAGTTGGAGAATTAGAAATTGAATGCTAAGGAACGGTGGTTTGTTGAAGTAAAACCAATTGGAAATTTTCAACCCTATTTCTCTATAAAATAAATATGTATTGTCTATGAAAAGAAAGTAAATAAAATTCTAACACTAGTCCCAACAAACTTAAAAGTCAACTCAGAAACCTCATTAAGGTTCAATGAATGCACTTCTTCATTGAATCATATCGATTAAATATCTAATTCAATTGGATAACAAGGAATAATGTGGAGCCTTGACCAAAGTTTTATAAGAAAAGCAACAGAATGGTGGGATACCCATGTGCATCAACTTTAGACTTGAATGAATTTCCCAACATAATTTTTCAAATCGTTTGGAGGGAAGAAGCTATTAGCATAAGATAATTTTATAAAATTCAAGCTAGGATCTAATCCTATGGCCCATATATAACACTATGAAAATTAAGGGAAATTGATTGGAGATGAAAGAGTTTGGCCCCATATGTTCCCGGGCACATTGGAGAACTTAACTAATGTTAGGGTCCTATAATAATAGGGTTCATAATTTTTTAATTGACTTTGATAGTCTTGTAAATATGTACATACCTTGCTTTCTGCAAGTTTTTTTCCCATATTTTGAAAATTGAAAAATAATAAAAAATAAAAAGAGGGTAAACATCATAAAAGAAAGATCAAAGGACTTAGAAAAGATAGACCCCAAAAGAAAAAGAGATGAAAATAAGACCTCAAAGTGAGCAAGTCAAAATGCCACTACTATTTACTTTATTGCAAGAATAATGAATATGTGCAAATTGTCAATAAACGCCATAATCCATGATCAGTTAAACAAATTAATCTTAACTTTTCATGCTTTGAATTTCATGTTTTAGATAGAGAATAAAGATATGTCAAACAGTATAAACTTTAAAAATCAATAGATTAAATAGAGAAAAAATAAGGAGCTCAATAGTTTAATCTGAGCCCTCGGATGAAATAAGGTTAGACTTAGATAGTTTTTATATGCTTTGAAAGAAAATTGATTTAGGGTTGCAAGCCTAAATTCACCCATGAAAATGAAGTAAAAAGTGTTATAAATAAAAGATGGGTAGGTAGCAAGCAGTTGTGCAAACATGTAATAAAGCATCATCGGAAAAAAATCACTAATTTCCCCTCCCCTACAAATATTCAGGATTCTAAACTATCAGTTAAAGAGGCTCAGAGAATTTCTCTGACTTCTATCGGACCAGACCCAAGGCTCGATGACTGATTGGTTAAAAAATATTGAATTCCAGCACAAAACTCATATTCATCAGCATTTACCCTTCATTCATAATCATAATCCCTTTTTCCTAAGTAAAAACCCATTTTTACTTAGTAAAAGTAAAACCCTAAATAACTAATTTCATTTCCTTTCAAAAATCATTCATAAACCCTTAAAATGCATTTATCCTAAGTTAAAGTGCGGAGAAATATAACAAAGACAAGCTATGCTTATTTTCACTTTACTTAGAGTTAAACATGTAATTTTATTCATTATATACATTATCCCTTTATTTCATATTAACTTTTAACTTATTTATTAACTCCCTAAACTATTCCCTCCCATATAATATTAAACCCTTTACTTAAAATAACCCACAAACCCTCTATTTAACATTTAAACCAATGTTTAAATAATCCACGTGGTGAATTAATCCCCTCCTAAATCCCATTGGTTCAAACATAGCATTAAAACAAATACCCCGCCCCCCTATAGTTTTAAACAAATATCAAACATTTGTAAAAACAATATAATAAAGACCCGCGCATATGTATGATTGAAGCATTGTGTAATGTTTTAATTTAACATATAAACCTTAAACTCCTGGCCATCATATAAACCTAAGGTTTTAAAAATTATTAAACGCTTATTCATTAAGGTTTAAAACTTATCCCCGTCGCGTTAATATACCCCAGCCCCACTACCAAATCTAGATGCTACTTTCCCAATAGATCTGGGCGATTCACAATCGAACCCCACGATCAGACGGCGGAATATCCACATCGCAAATAAACTTGCGTGATATTCCCCATCTCATTTCCACGCGAAATGGGTGGTATCGTGATTTCCTCTCTCCTCCACGTGTTTCAATTTTACTGGATCGCATCCAATCCATGCAAAACAGCTTACCACTGAAATGGCATGCGATAAATGCTCGTGGTTTTGACCCTTTGAGCCTGAAAACCACAATTTTTATGACTTGACTGCCATTTATTGTAGGCGCTGATTAACCTAATATGCCTAAAAACATCGGAAATGCACTCATTTCCTCTCTTTTTGCGCATAACCTCTGTATAAGCCACCCCGACTGTAAAACAAGAAATTTCCACCATTTTTATGCCAAAAGACTGCAAATTTTGGCTTGTACCCCTTGAAGATTGTTGAGGAGCTTTGCGTTGCTCCAAAGATTGAAAAGATACCATTGAAACTACTCATAAACCTCATAGAATTCTTCAAAAGCCTAATACCTGCGTATAACAGGTATTTCTCTAGAAAATTAAGCTTGTTTCAATTTGAAAAGACCTTTTTAAAGAAAAAATTACATTCAGAGCTCAAACCTATGCAAAGAAACCTGTTAAAAAACATCCAAAAAATAGGCCAAACCCTATCAAAATTTCTTAAAAACCCTATATATAATGAGCATAGTTTAAAACCCCAAATTGAGCCCAAAAATCCTCTGAAGATATCCTAAACTCTTTTGCCTAAACTTAAAGGGATTCTAGCCCAATTATTCACTAAAAAAACTCAGGAAACCCTTGTTTCTTGTTTAAAGCTAGTAAAAGTCTGTAAAGCCTATTGAAGAGTCCAAAATTGAAAGGAAACACCCAAATAAAGTCCATACTATGCTTATTTTCATCCAAAAAATCCCTGTCAGAGTGGAAATTACTTCTGCAAATTTTTTAATCTTGCAGAAGTAACCAAAAAGCCAAAAAGCAGAGTTTTTTAGTCCAAAAAGCTTCAAAAATGCCTAAAACTACTCCAGCTGCATCTTCTAAGATTTCCATAGTCATTAATCCTCTACAACCCCCTATTGTAGATATTTAACACACTCCATTAGCAGATATTGACTATAAGATAGCAGAACTGTTGTAGAATTCAATTTGTTGGAACTTCATAACTGGAGTTATGAAAAATCTTTAGATAATGTTGAAGAAGTTCAAATTTGGGAATCACACTTGCCCAAATATGTGGTTCCAGTTACCCACTCATGCCCAGAAGTCATTAGGTTATGCCATCATCATTATATGCCTGAGAAAAGAGCAATAGTCAATGCCAATAAAGAAGTTCTTTTCACCATTACTGCTGAATCCATTAATCAAATGTTACAGCTTAAGCCTTATCCTCAAGAAGTTCCTCTATCCATTGAAGCACTTACTAAGCTGTATATTGGCCTTGATTTTCCAAAAAGATTCATGATCTTCCAAACATTCATGCCTTTACATGTAGAAATTCCTCAAATTAATCCTCCATACTCCACTTCAAGATTTCCAGAGGGTTCTGGGCATGTAATTTATATGTAATCTTTCATCCTAGGGTACTTTACTGATGAGCATACAGATGAATCCATTTTAGGTTTCCTATCCACTTTAACACCAGGACAACCTCCATATGTTATCTTTGATTATGTTGGATATATTGCTGACAATATTCATGACCAATTGATTAAATTTCCAATTGAAGGAGTGTTCAAATACACCTCTTTCCTCTTCCACGTGTTTTTTATTTTCAAGCTGATAATTTTCCAGTAACCCTTCAAAAGCTTGATGTAGAAGGGAATCCTCTTTCAATTATTTTCTGGACCTCTTTGATAAGGAAAGAGTATGCAGATTTTACCCATGTAGAATTTTCAAACTTATTCATCCATCCATTGGTAAAAATGTTCACAAATGCTTAACATTCAAGGATAAATGATGATATGAAGAAGACTTTATAGTTTTCAGAGTAGACCAAGACTGGTGATTGGTACTTATATGAAAAGCATACTGAGATTAGAGTGTTTGGATCCAAATTGTTGCCATACAAGTTACCCAAATATGTTCCAATGAGGATTTTTTCCTTGGAGTATATCAGGCAAATATTAAACTCTGATTCTATCAATTTCCTAGCAGCAAAGAAGAAAACATAGTTTAAATTGAAGAATCAAGTGGGACCATTCATCTGCAATCATAGAGATGCATAGGTAGAAGCAGCTAAGCATTTATTAGAATACAGGTTTGAAGAGAGCTTTCCTTGGAATTATGATCCACAAGGGATATTAAGTAAAATTAGGGTTAAATGTAAATTGACACCCTTCATTCATGAGACAAAACTAGAGATAGAGAAATATGCCAATCAGATTGAGTGGACAGAAAATACTTTAGTAGATGCAGTGAAGAAAAGTGATACTATTCACACTTTACAAACTGTATATCAGCCAGAAAAAGGCACCAAGATGGTAAGAGAAGAAGAAACATATGTTGCTGAAACCACTACTGAAACTAGGTTCAAGATTAGATATAATAAAATGCCTAAAACAGATTCATTAGGTAAAGAAAAGGTAACCATTGATGTTGAAGAAACAAATCTCCCAGACACCAACACAGATGTTGCTACTATTATCAGAAATGAGCAGAATACAGAGAATAGTAATGAAGAACAGGTTAATAATGGAAATACACAATTGATGGAGAAACAACAGAACATGGAAGCTTCATCCTCACAAACAGCTGAGGAGAAATATTTAGATATCAAGGAAAATAAAAACAGATCAAATTAGATAATGAAGATATCAAAAATGATATCTACTCCCAATATCTGAAACAAACACCAAGTGTCCAAAATAGATTTTTGCCTGCCTTTGATTATTCAAACAAAAATCTAATCATGTCAGTATTGTAGCCCACAATAAAAATTCCAAAGACAGTGGCAGATTACAAGAAGATTGACTTTGAAGTCCAAACAGAAAAAATTCATGCTCTTGATCAAATTGAATTTCATAGACAAAGTTTAGAAATGTTGTACTCTACTGTTACAACTAAAGCCATGATTGTTCAGAAACTTCAAAACACTATCACAAACATGAAAGATCAAATGAAAATGGATAAAGCATCCTTATATGCTAAATATCTCAGGATTAAATCCTTGGAAGAATTGGTCTTGCAGGTTGGATATGACCCAGCAAATGTCAAAACAGCAGAGCAGTTAGTAAAGAAGAAAAATGAGGACATTACAGCATTGAGGAAACAACTTAAAATGCCATCAAGTGAACATCTGCAAGCCAAATAAATAATAGAAGGACAGAATGAGAAGGATGACATGATGAATTTGATTTTTTAGTTGACAGCCCAGATCAAAGAAATGGATATTCAAATGGATAAACTTGTCTAGGAAAGAGAAACACCAAAAGTACCATAAATTCCTACAGTTATTCATGTGATCACTACAGTTGTACCATCAACTTTAGTAGGAAATTTGGCACCCAAAGAGCCACTGGCTACTGTAGTGCTAGTGACATCATCCACAACATCAGCTACAGAGTCATCCACTACAGCAGCTCACCCTATAGATGAGGCCAACAAATTAGTGAAATTTATGGAAGAAATGTCACTACAAACAAGTGAAATCAACGGATTGAAAAAAATGGTTGACAATCTTGAAAATACAAACAAGTTGGCTCAAATAAATGCCAAAACACATGAGAAAAAGACCATCAGACTAAATGAAGAATTGATGAAGCTACAGAAGGAATTGACCTTAAAAGAACAGATTTCATATGTGAAAAATCATTTGTGGAACAAGATCGTAGAAGCCATAAATGATGTATCGCCCTCAATTCAAGTGATTTTTGAGAAGAGAGATTTACTCAAAGCAACATTAGAAGAGATTCAGAAGACTTAAGAGGAACTTGTTAACAAACCAGAACAAGCTTTAGAACTGATAAAGTTTCTCAACAGCAAGAACAGGCAAGAGTTAGAAGAGATTGAAATTACTAACAGGACTGAAACTATCCTTGAGATAAATAAAGTCATCACCAAAAAGAACCTGATGAAGCAGCTTGAGGAAAAATGTGAGAATATGAACATCACCATAACCAAGTTTATGGTCAAATTTGAGAATTTTAGGCAAAGAATTTTGCCTAATATTTTGTTCATCAATGAAAAATTAATGACTTGGGAGGATTACAACAAAAATATCAGAGAATATGCAAAGGAGCAAGTTGAAAAATCAGGTGGTGGACAAGGCATTCCAACAGGAAAAGTCTTACTTAGGAGTTTTGAGGACTTATTTTACTTGCAGCATGAGATAAGACATTTGTTTGTCATTAAACCAAATTTTTCCAAGTATACAGAAGCAGATGAAAACTTCAGGAAGCTGAAGAAAATACAAATTCCAAGTGAATAATATTGGCAGTCATTAACAGATTTACTATGAAAGATAAGAAGACAGAAAGATAAAAGAGAAAAACAGTTTGTTGAAATTACAGTCAAAACAGATTTTTTACAGCAGTAAGCATGTTTTACAGTGGTTAAAGGGTATCTGAATTGAAAAAGAGTATCAAAGATTAAAGAGAATCAATAAAAGAGTTTAAGATAAGCATATCAGATTTCAAAACCAACTTGAAAAATCTAAAGCCAACAAGAAGGATACCAAGGCAGCCAGCTGCACCTCATCCATAATCAGTTACTATTTCTTTTGGATAAATAGGACAACTTGTTGATTTGTTAAGCAGTTGTCTCTATTTTGTTGTAAATATATTTTTATTTTCCTTGGATAATTCCTAGAAGCATTCTAGGATATTTTGTAAACAATAATATATAAATACTTCACCCTTTGAAGTATTATTGTGGAATAAATTACTGAAGATTTCTATAGTCATTTTTTATTGAACTTGAAGCCTTTTGTGTTTCAGATCTCGAGTAGCAGACTGGATTAGATCAATTGGCATCATATTTCAGGATTCATGTGATGAGATATTGAAGTGAAGTATTTCCTTCTTTTCATTGTTATCTTTCTTTGTTACATGCATCCATAAATGTTTTCCAAATTTGAATGAATGAACAGGATTTTTACTTCAAGATTTGTTAAAAGCACCCTGTCTTTACTGTTTATCATTTTTATGTTTTATGTTGATTTCTAGAGTAGGGAAACCTTAATTTCTCCCTCTTTCGTTTGACCTCTGCCTACTACTTCCCTTTTCCAGATCAAAGAACCCTTCATTGCTCTTTATCCCAATCATATCACCTCACCAAACAGCGTTCCAATATCTTCATGGGTTATCTATCTTGCCCTGAAAAAATTTGACCTTTTGACCTTAATCCTAGCTTTATCTGCTTGATTTTTTGACTCCTTAGCCCAATGGACAAACAGGTTTCCCACTATCCATCTCATTAGGTGATTTTTTCCCACCAAATCAAACAAACCAAAACCAAATTGCACAATCATAGCTAGCCTAATATCATATAAAACAAACAAAGTTAAATATTACAGAGAGAGCCCTCTCTAAACCCTAAGAAGGCTAGATCTTAGAGTTTAAAATTTGGTCTGTGGTTACCTCTAGTATTCTTAGACTTTAAACCAAAATCTCACAACTTTAGAATTACTAGAGTGATAACATATTGGCGACCATACTGGGGACTAACCAATCCTCAGTCATAAAATAAGTCTTAAAAGGATCTTTTTCATTATCCTTTTGCCTTTAAGACTGTTTTATAAGTTGTGAGTATCATTTTTACCAAAAATTTGTAATTCTGGCTTATAGGAAAGTTCATTATACTAGGTCTAACCCAGATCCTAAACCTTCTGTTATAGTGGACAACCCAGACAGAATTGGCAAAAGTAAAAAATAGAAAGAAGATTTAGGTAATAAAGTTTCCTTATTTAGATCAAATTCTCTTCCAAAACATTTGAGAAGCATACAAGACATAGATTTTGAATTAAATTTTGAACATTATTTATTCAGAAACAAATCAGAAAGTGATTTAAACAGCATTGTTATAGATCCTGATTTTATTTCATCTTTTGAAATTAAAAAGGAAACTGTTTTAGTAGATTATGAATCTAAAATTTTTGAGATTTATGATAAACTTGATGAATTGAATGCTATTGTACTTAAGGAAATAGATGAAGCTCTCTTTTAACATTCAGTTGAACTAGCTTCTTTATCAGCATATACACCTAAGCCTTCTACTTCTCAGTTAGATACCAACCTTTTAGAATCCGTAGGTTCATCTTTTTTATGCCACTACATCATCCATAGTTTCTACTACCATACAGTCCATAGATCCATTTATCTCTAGACTATCTTTACAGCCTAGAATATTATTTCCTTCATCTCCTACATCCATTACATCCACTAGTTTACCTTCTACTTTTTCAAGCACATAATTCTTATTTCCTAGTAATTCCTACATTCCAGTTTCACTTCCTAGTACCTTCACTTCATATTTTAGTTCTTCCAGTACTTTTTCTAGTTCAACATTTTATAATCCAGTTTCATCAGCTTCTTCCTCCAATTTAACCCAAAGTACTTCTACTTTACCTCCTAGCCAAGCTAGAATTCAAGCTATGGCTGCTAGATATGCTCCCCTAGTTCTTCCAAGAAAAATTCATGACATGCCCCAAGATTATCAAAGTAAAATACCATAGTTTGATGCTACTACACATTATACTGCACAGCAGCACATAAGCAAAATGACAGATTACTTTGAACTCCATGAGATAGATGAATCAGATGTACAAATGAGGTTGTTTGCACAAACATTAATAGGAGAAGTAAAGAAATGGTTTAAAGGACTTACTGCAGGTAGTATAGTTTATTTAGTTGTTTTCCATAGATTATTTTTAAATAAATGGGAAAAGAAGAAAAAACCCCTACAAATATTGTCTGAATTTGATGCTATGAAGAGAGCTCCCAATGAAACAGTACAAGACTACTGCACTAGGTATAACAGTGTTTACAATTCAATTCCTGCAAATGTAAAACCCACTCATAACTCTATCTTGCTCAAGTTCCCTGATGGATTTGACACTGACATGGCATATCAGTTAAGAGAAAAAAATGCAGAAACCTTGGAAAGAATGCAAACAGATGTTGTAGGTGTAGAAGTAAACATTTTAGCTAAGAAAGATAGATTAAGAAATGAAAGGAGAGTAACCATAAAAGAAGAAGCCTCTGGTTCAGACACAAAAATAGATATGTTAGCTAAGACTTTAGAAAGAATGATGGATAGACTAGATAACATAGAAAAAATACCTCAATGGGATAATCAACAACAAATCAGAAATCCCAATTTTAGGAAAAACATAAATTCGGGAAAATCAAAAGAATCAGTCCCAGACCAAACAATAAGACCTCCATTTCAGGAGAACTATGTTGAGAGTTCTCAAAACAATGTTGAGGATGAGGATACCATAAATTTAATGGGAATAGATGATAATAACACTATCTTTCTCACATAGGAAGATCAAGATTTATTTGAACTCCAACAACTTCAATTAGATTCAGGGGAATCCTTCAATTATAAACAAGGTTATGATTTTGCCATAAACGAATTTCACAAGCAATATAACCTTAGGAGTAAGAAAAATACTGAACCTTCTACTAAGAAAACTCCTCAAAATGAAAATAAGAAAAAAGTAGAAGCCCCAACAACAAAAGTTCTGCAAATTCTCCCTAGGGAAAATAGGCCAATCTCTAGTTCTTCCCAAAAAATTTATGATCCTAAAATTTCACCAAGCCCTAAGATTTTTGACATAATAGATGAATTTTCTCAAGCTACAAAAGATTCACAAAAATCTGTTGTTGCAAAAGCATCTTATTCTGCTAAAACAACAAACTTAGATCCTAAAATAAACACTGTTGATCCAAAATCAGCAGATCCAAAAGCTGCCACTACAAAAACAGCTTCTGACAATTCTAAATCTGAAAAAACATCAACTGCTTCACAAACTATTTGTAAAAAGAAAACAAAAAACAGTAAGACACAAGAAACTCAAACTGAAAATGAAAACATAACTGTAGAAAAACAAGATAAACCATCAGAAACTACAGTGACCAAAGAAGAGTTAATTCAAATAATTAAATCTCAACCTTCATTCAACATACAAACTGAAATTGCAAAGTTAAAAATACCAATTCCTTTAACAAAATTGGTAAAACATGATCTGTATAAATCAACCATCACTGAAACATTGAACATCAATGATGGAGAAGACTCCATAAACTTGAATGATGATCGACCAGAGTTAATTTTTGGCCCGGATGTAAATGGAAAGCATCAAGATGGATCAGTTCCTCCATTTTACATCAGTTTAACCACTCATGATCAAATTCTACACAACACAATGTTAGATTCAGGAGCTTTACATAATTTAATTCCCAAATCTATAATGGAAACCCTGAACTTAGACATTACAAGGCCTTACAAGAATTTATTTTCATTTGACTCAAGCAAAGTAAAATGCCTAGGATTAATCAAAGATTTATGTGTAACACTAGTTCAATATCCTGGTAAGAGTATAATTATGGACATTATAGTAGCTGATATCCCACCCAAATATGTAATGTTACTATTTTGCTCATGGGGAGAAAAGTTACAGGGATCTCTA
Source organism: Pinus albicaulis (assembly GCA_034641835.2). Lineage (NCBI taxonomy): Eukaryota > Viridiplantae > Streptophyta > Pinopsida > Pinales > Pinaceae > Pinus > Pinus albicaulis. The sequence goes on along the minus strand of CM076570.1, from coordinate 91,693,483 downwards.
CAATTGGACATGTCTTATGCTACTATATCAGTTTTTGGTCAACCTAAAAAGTTATATAGGGAAACATTAATGAAATACATGGTAAGTAATGCAGCAAGATCAGTAAATTACCCAATTTTAATGCTACACCTACTGACCTAGATTCATTCATCCTATGTAATGTTGAAACTGATAATGAAATGAAGACTGAACTAAAGGAAGAAAAGAAACCACAAAACAATGATAACATATTTCATGAATCTTTATGGAATTTAGATTTTGATGGCTCAGTAAACAAGTTAGGAGTAGGAGCAGGAGTATGGATAACCAATATAGAGAAAAATCATGCAAAAGGCCATGATTTTAGATTGAATTTCAAATGCACAAACAATATGGCTGAGTATGAAGCCCTCATTTTAGGACTCCAAAAAATCAGAAATTTAGGAGGAAAAATAATAGCAATAATGGGAGACTTAGATTTGATTGTAAAACAAATTAAAGGTGAATATTCAGTTTACAATCATAGATTAGGCCAATATAGAGAGACTGTACTAGATTTGATTGATGATTTATTGGAATGTAATTTCTCTGCAATACCAAGAAGGCAAAATTTACAAGCATGTTCTTTAGCAACCTTTGCTAGCACGTGTAATTTATCTTTTCAATCTAATCATATGTATACTGCAGAAGTAAAACACAGACCAATAATCCCAGAAAACCTCAAATATTGGCAAATTTTTTCACAAGATCAACAAATTTATAATTTTATGAATTTTGAAGGTGAATTTCAGAACTGTAAGATAGACATTGATTGTACCATAGATCAAGATTTAGATAGTGAAATAGATTTAAATAATGTAGATGTAAATAAATTAAAGTTTTCCAAACCAACTAAATTTAATCAATCAGATATAGATAAATTAGAGAGAGTAGAAATTGATGAGATAATTGATGATGAATCTAAAATATTAAATCTCAAAGATAATTTCTTGCCAAAAGGTTTAACTCCATTAGAATATTTATTTGACTCAAATGATGTTTCTAGAAAACCCAAAATGGAGCCACTTAGATCTGACATTGAGGAATGCAACATAGGCACAGAATTGAAACCCAAAATCATAAAAATTTCCAAAGCCTTGCCTCAATAGCAAAAGGAAAAATATATTGCTCTCTTTAAGGAATTCTGAGATGTTTTTGCTTGGAGTTATGAGGACCTTAAATCCTATGACACCAACATAATTCAATATAAAATTCCTTTAAAAGAAGATCAAAATCCCTTTAGACAAAAGTTAAGGAGAATCAACCTTGTTTTGATGCCCTTAATAGAAAAAAGAAGTGAAAAGAATGTATGATGCACAGATAATTTCACCAAAAAGATATTCTTATTGGGTTTCTAACCTAGTTCCAACCAGAAAGAAAACATGAGAGATTAGATTATGTGTTGACTTTAGGAATCTAAATAAAGTATCCTTAAAAGATAATTATCGTTTACCAAAAATGGATCATATTTTACAAAGGGTAGTTGGATCTTTTAGGATTTCTCTTTTAGATGGATTTTCAGGATACAGCCATATTTTATTCCAACCAAAGGATCAAGCCAAAACAGCTTTTACTACTCCTTGGGGCACTTTAATGTATGTAAAAATGCCCTTTGGTTTAATGAATGCAGGGGAAACCTTTCAAAGAGCTATGGATATAGCCTTTGCAAAGGAAATTCATGAATTCTTGGTAATTTACTTAGATGACATAACTATATTTTCTAAGAGTGATTATGAACACTTAGATCATCTTAGACAAGTCTTTATAAAATGTAGAAAATTTGGCATCTCATTAAATCCTAAGAAAGCCTTATTTGGATTAGAAGGCGGCAAGTTACTAGGACACATAATTTCTAAGGAAGGAATTAGAATAGATCCTGCAAGAATAGAAGTCGTTCTTAACTTCAATCCACCAAGAAAAATAAAAGAGTTACAAGCCTTTCTAGGTAAGATTAATTTTTTAAGAAGATTCATATCCAATTTAGCTGAGATAATTAGAGAATTAAATAATATTCTTAAAAAGGATTCAGTTCTTAAATGGACTGTTGAGGCTAAACAATCTTTTGAATCCATAAAACGGGCCTTAACCAAAACTCCATTCCTTATAAGTCCTGATTTCAAAAAGGATTTCATCATTTTTTCATTTGCTTCAGAACACACCATTGCTACATTTTTACTGCAGAAAAATGACCAGGGTTATGAACAGCCCATAGCTTTCTTTAGTAGAACACTTAGAGATGCATCTTTGAAGTACAATATTATGGAAAAACAAGCCTTAGCTTTGGTAAAGGCCATTAAAGACTTCAGAGTTTACATTCTCTATTCTCACATCATTACCTATGTCCCAAATGATGTAGTAAAAGACATTCTTACTCAGGATGGTCCTGATGGAAGAAGAGGTAAGTGGATTGCCACTATCTTAGAATATGACATAGAGATAAAACCCACAAAGTTGATAAAAGTTTAAGGTTTAGCCAAACTTATGGCTAAATCAAATTGTCATGCCCTAGACATAAATTTTATTGCTCAAATAGATGATCAGGAAGAGATGGCGACTCCAGAGATCAGTGAAGCCTTTTCAGACTCACCTTGGTATGCAGATATTATATTTGTATTACTAAACTTACAATCTCCTCCTAGTTTATCTAAAACGAAAGCAAGATTTCTAAAGCATAAGGCAGTAAGATTTAGTATTTTAGACAAGGTACTTTTTTGGAAAGATCAAAGTGGGATTTTATTAAATTGTTTGTTAAAACAAGAAGCTGAAAAAGTACTACAAGAATTTCATGCGGGTGAATGTGGAGGACATCTATACTAGAAAAATATTGCAGATAAGATCCCGAGAGCTGGTTTTTACTAGCCTATCTTGTTTATCGATGTCAAAAAATATGTGCCCTCCTGTCATAAGTGTCAAATCTTTGAGGGTAAGAAAAAGTTATTACCCCTGCCCTTAAAGCTCATCTCTACAGAAATTCCATTTCAACAATGGGGCCTTGACTTCATTGGAGAAATTAACCCCCCATCATCAGCCCAACATAAGTGGATTCTGACAACCACTGACTATTTTACCAAGTGGATTGAAGCCATACCCTCTAGGCAAGCCACATATACTGTCATAATCTCCTTCCTAGAAAGTAGCATTCTTTCAAGATTTGGATGTCCCCAAAAGATAATTTCTAATAATGCAACAGCATTCAAATCTAAGAAAATTATTGACTTTTTCCACAAATACCATATTACTCTAGGTCATTGTACTGCATATTACCCTCAAGGTAATGGCCTAGCTGAATCTTCAAATAAGAGACTTGTAAACATCATCAAAAATTTACTGGAAGATAACAAAAAGACTTGGAATAAGAAGTTAGTCAATGCCTTATGGGCAAATAGACTTACAACTAAAAAATCCATGGGTACATCCCCTCACCAACTTGTCTATGGAATGAATGTTTTTTTTTTCCATCCTCCCTAGGAGTACCAGTAATGAAGATTATCCAAGAGTTACAAGTTGAAACAAATGATATTCAAAGAAGGATCAATCAAGCTATTCACTTGCAACAAACAAGTGAAGAAGTTTATATCAAGTCTCAAGTTATCCAGGATAAGATAAAGAAATTTTTTGATAAAAATACTAAAGAAGATGATTTCTACATTGGAGATAAAGTGTTAAAATGGGATTCAAGAAGAGAAGACAAAGGTAAACATGGAAAATTTGATTTTCTATGGAGAGGACCTTTTGTGATTTATGGATATAGAGGTAATAATCCTTTCTACCTGAAATAAATGGATGGATCAGTTATGTTAGATGGACGAGTAAATGGAAGAATGTTGAAGCACTACTACTCTCCTAAGTTAACAAATAGTTAGTTTTCATTTACTTTGATCATTGTACATATACATTTAAGAGTTTAGATTGGATTGGATTTTTTCCTAACAAAGTTGAAGCCTGGAGAGAAGGTCCTAAGCTTTGAGAGGTAAAATATCATAAGTATGAATAAATGCAAAGATCAGAAAGATATTTACAGGGTCAACATAGTCAAATTTCAAAGGCTACTAGCCTAAAAGTTCTTGACATTTCACAGGGAAATGGCATCCCCGTGTGGATTCACTGTTAGGGTCCTATAATAATAGGGTTCATAATTTTTTAATTGACTTTGAGAGTCTTATAAATATGTACATACCTTGCTTTCTGCAAGTTTTTTTCCCATATTTTGAAAATTGAAAAATAATAAAAAATAAAAAGAGGGTAAAAGTCCTAAAAGAAAGAACAAAGGACTTAGAAAAGATAGACCCCAAAAGACAAAGAGATGAAAATAAGACCTGAAAGTGAGCAAGTCAAAATGCCACTACTATTTACTTTAATGCAAGAATAATGATTATGTGCATATTGTCAATAAATGCCATAATCCATGATCAGTTAAACAACATAACCTTAACTTTTCATGCTTTGAATTTCATGTTTTAGATAGAGAATAAAGATATGTCAAATAGTATAAACTTGACAAATCAGTAGATTAAATAGAGAATAAATGAGGAGCTCAACAGTGTAATTTGAGCCCTCGGATGAAATAAGGTTACACTTAGATAGCTTTTATATACTTTCAAAGAAAATTTATTTAGGGTTGCAAGCCTAAATGCACCCATGAAAATGAAGTAAAAAATATTAAAAATAAAATATGGGTAGGTAGAAAGCAGTTGTGCAAGCATGTAATAAAGCATCATCGAACAAAAATCACTAATTTCTCCTCCCCTACAAATATTCAGTAAATATTCAGTATTCTAAACTATCGGTTAAAGAGGCTCAGAGCATTTCTATGACTTCTATTGGGACCGAAACCAAGGCTCGATGACTGATTGGTTAAACAATATTGAATTCCTGCACAGAACCCATATTCATCAGCATTTACCCTTCATTCATAATCATAATCCCTTTTTCCTAAGTAAAAGCCCATTTTTACTTAGTAAAAGTAAAACCCTAAATAACTAATTTCATTTCCTTTCAAAAATCATTCATAAACCCTTAAAATGTACTTATCCTAAGTTAAAGTGTGGAGAAATATAACAAAGACAAGCTATGCTTATTTTCACTTTACTTATAGTTAACCATGTATTTTTATTCATTATATACATTATCCCTTTATTTCATATTAACTTTTAAATTATTTATTAACTCCCTAAACTATTCCCTCTCGTATAGTATTAAACCCTTTATTTAAAATAACCCACAAACCCTTTATTTAACATTTAATCCAATGTTTAAATAATCCACGTGGTGAATTAATCCCCACCTAAATCCCATTGCTTCAAACATAACATTAAAACAAATACCCCACCCACTATAGTTTTAAACAAATATCAAACGTTTGTAAAAAGTATATAAGAAATACCCACGCATATGTATGATTGAAACATTGTGTAATGTTTTAATTTAACATATAAACCTTAAAATCCCACCCATCATATAAACCTAAGGTTTTAAACTTTATTAAACGCTTATTCATTACGGTTTAAAACTTATCCCCGTCGCGTTAATATACCCCGGCCCCACTACCAAATCCCGATTCTACTTTCCCAATAGATCTAGGTTGTTCGCAATCGAACCCCACGATCCGACAGCGGAATATCCATATTGCAAATGAACTTGCACGATATTCCCCATCTCATTTCCATGCGAAATGAGTGGTATCGTGATTTCCTCTCTCCTCCACGTGTTTCCCTTTTACTGGATCGCATCCGATCCGTTCAAAACAGCTTACCACCGAAATGGCACGTGATAACCGCTCGTGGTTTTGACACTTTGAGCCCGAAAACACCATTTTTATGACTTGACCGCCATTTATTGCAGGCGTAGATTAACCTAATATGCCTAAAAACATCGGAAATGCACTCATTTCCTCTCTTTATGTGTGTAACCTCTATATAAGCCACCCCAACTGTAAAACAAGAAATTTCCACCATTTTTATGCCAAAAGACTGCAAATTTTGGCCTGTACCCCTTGAAGATTTTTGAGGAGTTTTGCGTTGCTCCAGATATTGAAAACATACCATTGAAACTACTTAGAAACCTCAGAGACTTATTCAAAACCCAATACCTGCGTATAACAGGTATTTCTCTAGAAAATTAAGCCTGTTTCAATTTGAAAAGACCTTTTTAAAGAAAAAATTACATTCAGAGCTCAAATCTATCCAAAGAAACCTATTAAAAAACATCCAAAAAACAGGCCAAACCCTGTCAAAATTTCTAAAAAACCCTGTATATGCTGAGCATTGTTTTAAAACTCCAAATTGAGCCCAGAAATCCTCTGAAGGTATCCTAAACTCTTTTTCCTAACCTTAAAGGAATTCTAGCCCAATTATTCACTGAAAAAACTCAGGAAACCCTTGTTTCTTATTTAAATCCAATAAAAGTCTTTAAAATCCTATTGAAGAGACAAAATTGAAAGGAAAACCCCAAAGAAAGTCCATATTTTGCTTATTTTCATCCAATAAATCCCTGTCATAGTGAAAAATACTTCTGCAAACTGTTTAATCTTGCAAAAGTAGCCAAAAAGCTAAAAAGCAGAGTTTTTTAGTCCAAAAAGCTTCAAAAATGCCTAAACCTACTCCAACTGCATCTTCTAAGACTTCCATAGCCATTAATCCTCTACAACCCCCTATTGTAGATATTGAACACACTCCATTAGAAGATATTGACTATAAGATAACAGATCCTATTGTAGAATTCAATTTGTTGGAACTTCATAACAGGAGTTATGAAAAATCTTAAGATAATTTTGAAGGAATTCAAATTTGGGAATCACACTTGCCTAAATATGTGGTTCCAGTTACCCACTCATGCCCAGATGTCATTAGGTTATGCCATCATCATTATATGTCTGAGAAAAGAGCAATAGTCGATGCCAATAAAGAAGTTCTTTTCACCATTACTGTTGAATCCATTAATCAAATGTTACAGCTTAAGTCTGATCCTCAAGCAATTCCTCTGTCCATTGAAGCACTTACTAAGCTGTATATTGGCCTTGATTTTCCAAAAAGATTCATGATCTTCCAAACATTCATGCCTTTACATGTAGAAATTCCTCAAATTAATTCTCCATACTCCACTTCAAGATTTCTAGAGGGTTCTAGGCACGTAATTTCTATGTTATCTTTCATCCTAGGGTACTTTACTAATGAAAATAAAGATGAATCCTGTTGTAGAGGTAAATCGCCTCTCCGGACAGAGGCGATCCCTACTAGCCCAGATCGGGTCTAGCAACAATCGTATCACGCTAAGGTGCAAGTTCCTAATTGCAATAAACCAAATGGTGAAGAAGGCTTACCTTGAATCCAACGATGTGGTTTGTAGAGAAGATAGCGCTCCCGTTACCTTACTCCGGTAGATCACAATCCTCATGCTTGCCGCAATCGAACAACTGCACATTCAAGAAACGCAACAAACACAAGCGTAAAACCCAATATGGGCAATTATGTATCAGTCAGAGAAGACACAACTCATGATCATAATGAACAATACGAGTGGAACCATAACCAAAGTTGATTATCATTAATTCATACAAAGGAAAATACAACCTGGCTCTGACGCTAAATCTTCCTTTGGCAGGTCATCAGTGGAATACGTCTTGATAAAGCTTGTCGAGAATGGGACAAACCTCTCTCTTCAATCGTCAATCTCCTTGCTACTGATTTGGATCTATGAGGACTATCAAGGCTCTTACAGCATTTTTTAGGCTATGAAGGCTCTTGGAGACTAGCTTGCAAAGGAAAATGGAAAGCTTATATAGATGGTGGAAGGGGATTTGGGACCCCTACAATCATGGGATTGGCCCTATCCTCAAGGAAGCTTCCATGAGAGGTGGAAAACCACTTCTTCTACATGGAGATCTAGAGCCAACCTCCCAACTCAATTTAGAGACCAGTTCAGGAATTGGTTGGCGTCAATCTTCTGCCATTTATTTTTTAAAAACACTCCTTAATAAGCCTGGCACGGGTACAACACTAACACAATGCGCCAATTGGCGCGCCCTCTTTGGAGGATTTCCCTCATTGGCGCGGGTATAACACTGACTAGTTGCGCCAAGGCCAAAAAGGCTATTTTTAGGGTTTTTCACAAGGAATTGTCTTTAGGGGAATGAATGTCATTGTTTAGGGGGATGCCATGAAAGTGGTTTCAAGTCATGTCACTACTCATAGGTCACGGAATAAGCCCTCCAATGTGCGGGACATGGGATTTCAGGGACGGCGACAAATTACTGTGTAACAAATCCATTTTAGGTTTCCTATCCACTTTCACACCAGGAAAACCTCCATCTATTATCTTTGATTATGCTGGATATATTGTTGACAATATTCATGACCAATTAGTTAGATTTCCAATTGAAGGAGTGTTCAGATACACCTCTTTCCTCTTCCAATGGTTTTTTTATTTTCAAGCTCATAATTTTCCAGTAACCCTTCAAAAGTTTGATGTAGAAGGGAATCCTCTTTTAGTTATTTTCTGGACCTCTTTGATCATGAAAGAGTATGCAAATTTTACCTATCCAAAATTTTTAGACTTATTCATCCATCCATTGGTAAAAATGTTAACAAATGCTGAATAGTCAAGGATAAATGATGATACGAAGAAGATTTTACAATTGTCAGAGCAGACCAAGACTAGTGATTGGTACTTATATGAAAAGCAAACTGATATTAGAGTGTTTGGATCCAATTTGTTGCCATACAAGTTACCTAAATATGTTCCAATGAGGATTTTTTTCCTTGGAATATATCAGGCAAATATTAAACTCTGATTCTATCAATTTCCTGGCAGCAAAGAATAAAACATAGTTTAAATTGAAGAATCAAGTGGGACCAGTTTAAATTGAAGAATAGAGATGCATAGGCAGAAGCAGCTAAGCAGTTATTGGAATACAAGTTTGAAGAGAGATTTCCAAAAAGGCTATTTTTAGGGTTTTTCACAAGGAATTTTCTTCAGGGGAATGAATGTCCTTGTTCAGGGGGATGCCATGAAAGTGGTTTCAGGTCATGTCACTTCTCACAGGTCACGGAATAAGCCCTCCAATGTGTGGGACAGGGGATTGCAGGGACGGCGACAAATTACTGTGTAACAGATGCCCCCTAAAGCATGAGGCCCGAGAGAGAGAGAGGGGTGAAATGCTTTACGAGAACGTGTCCAACTGAAAACACTACCACCGGAAAACCTGCGTAGAGAAGTACAACTGATATCTCAAATACATGATATATATGTGGTATGGGCGCAGCCATCCATAACAGAGTATACAATAATCTAGATCCAGGGTATGGACGCAGCCATCTAGTGAGGATCGATAAATAGACTCAGGTATGATCGCAGCCATCCAATGAATGAGTCATGTAACCAATCATAATAATCCACAAAATCGCAGCCTGGATTCTAACAGACAAAATCCAGGGTCTTGTGCTCCATCTCAACCCGAACAAAGTACAAGTTCAAGCATGCAAATAAGTGAGTTGAAGTCGAACATGCAAGAACATTTCCTGATTACTAGCCAATGATGAAAGTTGTTAACAGACGCAAGAGGTACCACCAATAATGACAATGGCCCTCAAGGTACTATAGGTACAATCTACGGCATGTGAATCAGTGAGCTGGCGTTGAACACCCGTAGAATCACTCGATCAGAGGCCAATGATGAAAACCTCACGTCGAACGCAAAGAACCTTCCATTGAGGCATGCAGGCTCCAAGGTACCAGAAGGGAGTCTCTAGATCAGCTTCCCGAATAATGAGCTGAAGTCGACAGGAAGTGACCTCGATCGAAGGTGGGCCATAGTGTTTCCCACATCATCGACATGAGACAGAGGAACATAATGTCTTTGTGAATCAGGATCAAATGAGAATCATAGGAAGGTTGAAACTTGCAGAGGTCAACTTCTCTTGAACATATCGGTGGCGCGACAGTGGATTTGGCAGTATTTGACATCAAAGGATTAGAGGTCATGATGACGAGGCAAAGAGCAGATGAGAGGTCAAACGAGATTACCCAAACTCACGGAGGCAATCAGATAATGAGGTGAGATGTCCCCAACCCGACACGAATGCAGACAAGTTCCATGTTCAAGAGCGACATACTTCCGACACGACAACAATTTTGGTTCCATTTTTCCCCACCATTTCTGGCGAGTACCCCAATTATTTTTGAAAACAAGATTGAAGGGGATAGCATATGCTTGTAATATAAATCTTTCCTTCGGACGAATCCATCCTAGTACATTTAACGAGCCCTAGGAAGGAGGAACTCGAATATCATCATTGCAACTGAATCCAATGTCATCAGGGTTTAACGAGTCTGACAAAGGAAGAACTCGACGTCTTTTCATGTTTAGAGAGTTTGAAAAGACATCAGAAAAGTAAACTCCAACAGTCCCTTTTCGTAAATAGTTTCTCAGATCCGAAAAGGTAGAAAACTATTTCTGAGAAAACCTCTTAGTCACGATAGGCTAGGGTATTCCTTTTTCGTAAGTAATCTATCCCAGCCTGAAAAAGGGGTAAACGTATACTGGGTAGATGTCATTTTGCAGCCACTTTAACGAGATCAAAACGAAAAGGGACTCGACAATCTTTTCATTTTTAGAGAGTCAGAAAAGCACTGAAAGTTGACTCCTCCTGGAGGAACGAGTGGCATCAAGGGGTAGCTACTGGTTCTGGTGATGGTGGAACTTCTCAGAACAAATAAAGGTCAAGAGGCTGGCTAACGAGACCACTCATCGCAGCAGTTCCTCAGGAACGGGTAAAACAATCAAGTGAAGGCATATGATCGGCCAAGCAGATAGTGACGATGGAATGAGAAAACCAAGGCTCATCTGGCAAAAACAGGCTGATAAAATGACAATCACAAGAGGTAAAATGGGGATGGTTTCATTTTTACACAAGCTTGAAATCAGGAAACTCTGCTTGAAGTTGGTTTCATTTTTACACAAGCTTGAAACAAAGATAAACTATGCTTGAAACCGGTTTCATTTTTACACAAGCTTGAAACGGAAATAAACTATGCTTGAAAAAGTAAGCATGCCCCCAACATGGTGACTCAATTCGAGGTACATGCCCCCCAAGCTTCAGTCCATATGAAAGGCAGATGGAGTGAAGGTTCAAGTTATGAGATCAAGAGAAAGACTCGCCTGGGATTTTACGAGATCTTAGCAAAGACTCGAATTGAACAAGAACGTGTTTCATTGTTTTAACGAGGTTGACACATCTAAAGAACTATCCTCATAATATATTGTTTCATTTTTTAAGGAGCTTGAAACAAGAAAACAAACTCTGCTTCGACCACCTTGTTTCATTTTTTAAGGAGCTTGACACAAGAAAACGAACTCTGCTCCGACCATCTTGTTTCATTTTTTAAGGAGCTTGACACAAGAAAACGAACTCTGCTCCGACCACCTTGTTTCATTTTTTAAGGAGCTTGACACAAGAAAACGAACTCTGCTCCGACATGCTTGTTTCATTTTTTAAGGAGCTTGACACAAGGAAAAGAACCCTGCTCCGAAAGACCTCATCACGATGAACAATAAGTCATCACTTCCAAGATTTCCACTCCCGATGGAAGGAAAACATCCTGGAAGTCAGGACCCAATGCTCTTAGCACCTGATGCACGACAGCATCATCACTGAGTACAGGCACAGGGTAGGTAGCCACATAGTTGACCTGTGGTGGGGCAGATACAACGGGTGGATAAAAACCAGGAAGGGATGATGGTGGGCCAGTTGCCACATCAGGACCAAAGAACGAAAGCTGATCAATGGTCACGATGGATGACATGTGGAAAACGAGACCACTTAATGAGGGAGGAGACAAACACTCCCATGGCATAGTTGTAATCGTGCCCAAAGGCATATTGAAATCGAGGGCTGAACTGACCATCACGTCCATATGGACGGTTTTACCTCCCAAAGTAACAGGTAACCTTGGAAGGATCCCTAACGGTTGACTAGTTCTTCTGTTAAATGCCAACAGATTCTACTCAACAGGTGCAAGCGACAGCGAACTGAAATCTTGCCAGGTAGTCGAGGATAAGATACTAACAGACGCGCCTTCAACTATAATGGTGTTGGGCATGACCAGACCAAAGGCCTGTACCATTATATCAAAAGGCACATAAGACGGAAGGCGATATCCCGCAAATCAATTCCAATCAAAGGAAGCTACCAAACTACTCGGAGGGGCTACCATCGAACTGAGATGGTCTTCCCCCGGGGTTACAGAAGAAGAAGGAGCATCCTCCACGACCTCCATCTTGAAGGTGGGAGGGGAATCCTTCGGGACCTCCATCACGGGAGGCAGAGGAGGAGCTTCTTGAGGTATAGGGACAGAAGAATCTCTCTCCAAGTCTGAAGAATCTGAAGAAACCAGAAGAACATGAGGGGTGTGAGATCCACTCTCAACGTAAAAGACCTGGTGCACCACAGACGGCACCAGTTCAACCTGCGGTGCACCAGTTCAACCGATCCCACGACCAATGTTTGGTCGAGAACGGATTCCTGAATTTGAATTTCTGGGGGAGCGGGATTGACCAAGGATGACTCTTGATCAATCGTAGGATCAGTTGGTGGAGGACTCAAAGAAAGTCGTTTATAACCAGCCAGGAGGCATGGTGTAGAAACGGTTGCGTTGTCCAAGACTCTTTTGGCTTCATCCATATACGGACAAAGGTGAATGGCATGGTGCCCTTCACACAACTTACAGGGATTGGTAATCTTACCCTTCTTCTTAGGAGCCTTACCGGCACTAGCTGAAGACCCCAACTTGACTCCCGGAAGCCAAAGGCAATGGCGGATGACCGTTGGACCATGCTTCGAGCACCTTGGGGATGCCAAGGAAATCTCGAAGAAGATGGTATCCTATGCACAACATGCAGGGGAACTTGACTTTCCACGGAGGGTTGGGAGGTTTATCAATGGAAGGCTTCTTAAGCGCAATAGCTGCAGAGCTAGCCTCTCCTTTATCTAACTTCTTCTTCTTTGTCTTCTTCTTCTTCTTCTTAGCCACCTGGTTACTTGAATCCAGACTTTCACCAGGCGAAGTAGAAGAGGAGGATGCAGAAACAGGCGGAGAAGGGGAGAGGTCCACCTTGGAATAAACATGATGTTGTTCAGGCAGAGGAACTAATTGAACAGTAGTCGGGATATTCGGGACCACAGAGGTTGAAAACAACCAAATAGGCAACCCAACAATTAACCCAGGAAGGGATAACGTTGACATGTAAGGAGCGCCAACATTTCCAAAAGGAGGAAAAGGACTAGGATTCTTATCGGAGGGGATTCCTTGGTTGGTGCACTCCGGAAAATTTTCCATCAACAACTCAAAACCGCACACGCGCTAAGAACAAAGGTACGCAATCGAATGGCCAACAAGCAAATTCTAACAGGGCGTGTGATCGCAGGTGATTTATTTTACCACATTGAAACTTAGAAACTTCACCGTTTCATGTTTTAAGAGTTGAGAAACGGATGAAAGGTGACTCTTTCTCTTTCAGTTTTGAAGCAAGCGTGAAAGGACAAGCGCTTGGTGATCTTTTCAAATTTAAGGAGTCAGATAAGATCAAAATGACTGCTCAGGAATGCTAGACAAAGGGTGTACCAAATAACCGTGAACTGCAATATACACCTTGGTTTCAAAATGAAGGAGAAATCAACCAAGGACTTAACATACGTGCAGGCAATCTCCCCGAAAGTTGTGTCCGGTGTATCACGAGTATAGGGCTGTAGACTCGGCTTCCTATGGATAAAGGATAGAAACCTAGTGGGGTCTCCCTTTATATACGTGATGGTACGAGGAGCACAAGTCTGTACTAGCGCTGTCTAAAGCCAAAAGGTGAACGACAGCTACTAGGTTTAACAACGCCGGAACACGTCACTAGCCTAGACCTCTAAATATTTTGTTAATGTTTCAATGCTTCCTTAGTGTAAATTGAATAGATTTTAATGTTAATCTTCAATTATGTTTCAATTTTCAGGCCCTAGCGAGTGTTATGCCTCAAAATCTCCTATATGCAGCTATATGATAAAAGAAATCTTTCAATTCGATGAATGCTATCTAGTTAAGGGAAGAGCTTCAAACAATGATGCAACAAACAACAACACTGTAAACGAAATTTTTTCCAAACTAAATTACTTTCACTATCCAAAAGTAATTTCAAACATTCAACGATGCGAATAATGAAATGTATATGCAAAATCCTCTTTTTCGAAAACTATGCAATTGTAATCTATGCACGATTTCCTTTTCCTTTTAAAATTATAAGAATGCACTCAATGCATTTTTCGATGAAATGAGAATCTACTTAATGCATGCTTTTAATAAAAGAGAATGCAATCAAAGCGATTTCTAGTTTTCAATCATTAAACAATGTAATCTAAGTTCAATGATGGATCTTAAAAAATACTTTTCAATGCAATGTGATCTAATGCATTTTAACGAAAAGAAAACTATGAGACGAAAACTAGAAGAAGGCAAATCTCCTTAATGAAGGATGAATGCAAAAGAGATGTAAAAAAACACTAAGAATGCAATCGTTGTTTCAAACACTTTGTCACGAAATCCCTCAAAAGGCAACAAGACATATGAGGTCAAACACAAAGAGGACTTCCAAAGCAAGAGATCAAAACAAGGCATTCATTCCCTTTTACATCAAAAAACCATGGAAATAAGACATTTCAAACAATGAGAAATGTAATCTATGCTCATACAGTGAAAAGACTGGAAGGGAAAGACACACTGGTGAAGGATTTAGGGAAAAAATCTCAATTTTCACACACCCTGAAATTGGCATGACTTTGGTAGGTGAAACTAGCGCCAATTGGCGCGACTTGCTCACTGAAAACTGGCGCCAATGGTCAATTGGCGCGGGTTGCTAACTGAAAACAAGCGCCAACGCCTGAAAATGAAAAAACAAAGAATTTCTCCCAACCAAGACCAGACTCACCACTTCAAGCAGAATCTCCAAGACTCAAATGAACCATGTAATCTAGGCTCAAAGTGAGACAAAGTGGAATTCGAATGAAGAAGAAGCCAATCACTCAAATAATGCAATAAAACGATATAAAACCACCAAATGAATGCAGAGAAGCAATCACAAAGTTGACTGAACAGATAGAAACCAAAAACTCCCACGGGAGGCTCGACACACAATAGCACCTAGATGCCCTAGGGCTAGAATGTAAAATCGATAGAAATGGGAAAAAAACCAAAGGATGAAGGTCACAGTCAGTCAAACAATTCTCCAGAACACTCAGGAAGTCGTAAAAATAAAACCAAATACACAGATCAAGCTCAGAAAGCTCAAAACAAAGCAAACCCTGGCACCTTACAGAATTGGCGCGACTGTCAGGCGGATTCTAGCGCCAGAACAGGATTGGCGCGGGTAATACATTGGCAACATGTGCCAATGGGCGCGACTGTCAGGCTAATAAGCGTGCTAGTCGAGTTTACTAAGGAAAAATAAAAAAGAGCAATCCAAGGAACAGACTAGTGATGGTAAAGCTAAACAATGAGCCAAACACACAAAAAGATCCAACCAAAAGAGTTGATCAAGCAAGCAAAGTCAAGAATCGACCGAAAAGACAAGACAGTACTTCAAATCAACGATCCCCAGCGGAGTTTCCAATTTGCTGTAGAGGTAAATCCCCTCTGCGGACAGAGGCGATCCCTACTAGCCCAGATCGGGTCTAGCAACAATCGTATCACGCTAAGGTGCAAGTTCCTAATTGCAATAAACCAAATGGTGAAGAAGGCTTACCTTGAATCCAACGTTGTTGTTTGTAGAGAAGATAGTGCTCCCGTTCCCTTGCTCTGGCAGATCACAATCCTCACGCTCGCTGCGATCGAACACCTGCACATGCAAGAAACACAACAAACACAAGCGTAAAACCCAATATGTGTAATTATGTATCAGTCAGAGAAGACACAACTCATGATCATAATGAACAATATGAGTGGAACCATAACCAAAGTCGCTTATCATTAATTCATACAAAGGAAAATACAACCTGGCTTTGACGCTGAATCTTCCTTTGGTAGGTCGTCAGTGGAATACATCTCGGTAAAGCTTGTCGGGAATGGGACAAGCCTCTCTCTTCGATCGTCAATCTCCTTGCTACTGATTTGGCTCTATGAGGACTATCAAGGCTCTTACAGCATTCTTTAGGCTATGAAGGCTCTTGGAGACTAGCTTGCAAAGGAAAATGGCAAGCTTATATAGATGGTGGAAGGGGAGTTGGGACCCCTACAATCATGGGATTGGCCCTATCCTCAAGGAAGCTTCCATGAGAGGTGGAAAACCACTTCCTCTACATGGAGATCCGGAGCCAACCTCCCAACTCAATTTAGAGACCATTTCAGGAATTGGTTGGAGTCAATCTTCCGCCATTTATTTTTAAAAAACACTCCTTAATAAGCCTGGTGTGGGTACAACACTAAGACAGTGCGCCAATTGGCGCGCCCTCTTTGGAGGATTTCCCTCACTGGCGCGGGTATAACACTGACTAGTCGCGCCAAGGCCAAAAAGGCTATTTTTAGTGTTTTTCACAAGGAATTGTCTTCAGGGGAATGAATTTCCTTGTTTAGGGGGATGCCATGAAAGTGGTTTCAGGTCATGTCACTGCTCACAGGTCATGGAATAAGCCCTCCAATGTGCGGGACGGGGGATTGCAGGGACGGAGAAAAATTACTGTGTAAAAAATCCATTTTAGGTTTCCTATCCACTTTCACACCAGGACAACCTCTGTCTATTATCTTTGATTATGTTGGATATATTGCTAACAATATTCATGACCAATTGGTTAAATTTCCAATTGAAGGAGTGCTCAGATACACCTCTTTCCTCTTCCAATGGTTTTTGTATTTTCAAGCTGATAATTTTCCAATAACCCTTCAAAAGTTTGATGTAGAAGGGAATCCTCTTTTAGTTATTTTCTGGACCTCTTTGATCATGAAAGAGTATGCAGATTTTACCTATGCAGAATTTTCAGACTTATTCATCCATCCATTGGTAAAAATGTTAACAAATGCTGAATAGTCAAGGATAAATGATGATATGAAGAATATTTTACAGTTGTCAGAGAAGACCAAGATTGGTGATTGGTACTTATATGAAAAGCATACTGATATTAGAGTGTTTGGATCTAATTTTTTGCCATACAAGTTACCCAAATATGTTCCAATGAGGATTTTTTTCCTTGGAATATATCAGGCAAATATTAAACTCTGATTCTATCAATTCCCTAGCAACAAAGAATAAAACACAGTTTAAATTGAAGAATCAAGTGGGACCAATTTAAATTGAAGAATAGAGATGCATAGGCAGAACCAGCTAAGCAGTTATTGGAATACAAGTTTGAAGAGAGCTTTCCTTGGAATTATGATCCACAAGGGATATTAAGTAAAATGAGGGTTAAATGTAAATTGACACCCTTCATTCATGAGACAAAACTAGAGATAGAGAAATATGCCAATCAGATTGAGTGGATAGAAAATACTTTAGTAGATGTAGTGAAGAAAAGTGATACTATTCACACTTTACAAACCGCAGATCAGCCAGAAAAATCCACCAAGAGGGTAAGAGAAGAAGAAACATATGTTGTTGAAACCACTACTGAAACTGGGTTCAAGATCAGATAAAATAAAAGGCCTAAAACAGATTCAGTAGGTAAAGAAAAGGTAACCATTGATGTTGAAGAAACAAATCTCCCAGACACCAACACAGATGTTGGTACTATTATCAGAAATGAGAAGAATACAGAGAATAGAAATGAAGAACAGGTTAATAATGGAAATACACAATTGATGGAGAAACAACAGAACATCGAAGCTTCAACCTCACAAACAGCTGAGGAGAAAGATTTAGATATCAAGGAAAAATACAAACAAATCAAATTAAAGAATGAAGAGATCAAAAATGATATCTACTCCCAATATCTGAAACAAATACCAAGTGTCCAAAATAGACTTTTGTCTGCGTTCGATTATTCAAACAAAAATCTAATCATGTCAGTATTGCAGCCCACATTAAAAATTCCAAAGACAGTGGCAGATTACAAGAAGATTGACTTTGAAGTCCAAACAGAAAAAAATCATGCTCTTGATCGGATTGAATTTCATAACAGAGTTCAAAAATGTTGTACTCTATTGTTACAAATAAATCCATGAGTGTTCAGAGACTTCATAACACTATCACAAACATGAAAGATCAAATGAAAATGGACAAATCAACCTTATATGCTAAAGATCTCAGGATTAAATCCTTGGAAGAATTGGTCTTGCAGGTTGGATATGACCCAGAAAATGTCAAAGCAGTAAAGAAGTTAGTAAAGAAGAAAAATGAGGACATTGCAGCATTTAGGAAACATGCCATCAAGTGAACATCCTCAAGCCAAAGAAATAATAGATGGACAGAATGAGAAGGATTACATGATGAATTTTATTTTTCAGTTGACAGCCTAGATAAAATAAATGGAGATTCAAATGGATAAACTTGTCCAGGAAAGAGAAACACCAAAAGTACCAAAAATTCCTACAGTTATTCCTATGATCACTACAGTTGTACCATCAACTTTAGCAGAAAATTTGGCACCCAAAGAGCCACTGGCTACTATAGTGCCAGTGACGTCAGCTACAGATTCATGCACTAGAGCAGCTCACCCTACAGATGAAGCCAACAAATTAGTGAAAGCTATGGAAGAAATGTCACTCCAGACAAGTGAAATCAACAGATTGTAAAATATGGATGACAACCTTGAAAATACAAACAAGTTGGCTCAAATAAATTCCAAAACACATGAGCAAAGTTCCATCAGACTAAATGAAGAATTTAAGAAGCTACAGAAGGAATTGACGTTAAAAGAACAGATTTCATATGTGAAAAATCAATTATGGAACAAGATCATAGAAGCCCAAAATGATGTATGGCCCTCAATTCCAATGATTTTTGAGAAGAGATATTTAATCAAAGCAGCGTTAGAAGAGATTCAAAAGACTAAAGAGGAACTTGATAACAAACCAGAACAAGCTTTGGAACTGATAAAGTTTCTCAACAGCAAGAACAGGCAAGAGTTAGAAGAGATTGAAATTACTGACAAGACTGAAACTATCCTTGATATAAAGAAATTCATCACCAAAAAGAACCTGATGAAGCAGCTTGAGGAAAAATGTGAGAATATGAACATCACCATAACCAAGTTTATGGTGAAATTTGAGAATTTGAGGCAAAGAATTTTGCCTAATATTTTGGTCATCAATGACAAATTAATGCCTCAGGAGGATTACAACAAAAATATCAGAGAATATGCAATTGAAAAACTTGAAAAATCAGGTAGTGGACAAGGCATTCCAACAGGAAAAGTCATACTCAGGAGTTTTGAGGACTTATTTTACTTGCAGCATGAGATAAGACACTTGTTTATCATTAAACCAACTTTTTCTAGGTATACAGAAGCAGATGAAAACTTCAGGAAGCTGAAGAAAATACAAATTCCAAGTGAAGAAGATTGGAAGTCATTAACAAATTTACTCTAAAACATGTTTTTTGTTGTAAACATGTTTTACAGTGGTTAAAGAGTATCTGAATTGAAAAAGAGTATCATAGATTAAAGAGAACCAGTAAAATAGTATAAGATAAGAAAATCAGATTTCAAAACCAACTTGAAATATCTAAAGCCAGCAAGAAGGACACCAAGGCATCCAGTTGCACCTCATCCATAATCAGTTACTATTTCTTTTGGACAAATAGGACAGCTTGTTGATTTGTTAAGCAGCTGTCTCTATTTTTTTGTAAATATATTTTTATTTTCCTCAGATAATTCCTAGAGGCATTCTAGGATATTTTGTAAATAATTATGTATAAATACTTCACTCTTTGAAATATTATTGTGGAATAAATTTCTGAGGATTTCTATATTCATTTTTTATTGGATTGAAGGCTTTTGTGTTTCAAATCTCGAGTAGCAGACTGGATTGGATCAATTGGCATCATATTTCAGGATTCATGTGATGAGCTATTGAAGTGAAGTATTTCCTTCTTGTCATTGTTATCTTTCTTTGTTACATGCATCCTATTGACGGGAAAATCTGTCCGGCCAACAGTAGGGGATCTCCCAGGTAGAAAGTCCCAATTAGACCTTGAATCGTTTGGAATAGGGATCCTGTTCGGGGTGTGGGTCCGGCTACCGCTTAAGTCACCTTCCCTTTGGTCTCAAAAGAACTCGATTGAACCTGTGGACACACACTTATTCAAATGACACAATATACATGATTGATGCATTAAACACGTATATAACACTATGCGTAGCGAGACAAATAATGAAGCATAGACGCCAAAGGAGGTGTTGTTAACAACACATCATTGGGGTTATGTTTGTAGGCTGTTCTAAGCACAAAAGAAACAATTCTTTATGGCGAGATGCCCCATTTATATTCGTGAAAGATAAAACAAATGCTAATAAGCAAAGTCATTAACATCCATTAAGAAATAAAAATGAACTAAACATTATTAACACAAGTACAGAGAACCATAATGCGTAAATGATGCCACTAAAAGTGTAGCTTCGTTAACCAAAATATTTTCGAAACTGTATAAGAAATACTCATAGTGTTCGCATAGCAAAACACATCAGATCCAAAAGGAGTTTAAACAAGTATCTATATTCATATGCACTAGAGTGTTATCTTTCAATACAATTCTATATAGCTCTTGAGTCCCAAAAAAAAAGATCCTTTACATTTTCCTCGGAGGGAGTTTTATAAATCAAAATTTTCCCTTAGGGCTTCCTGACTCTTCGCCTGCCTGACTGTTGAGCTACCCTGCGACCTGGAAGGGAATTGCGACTTGTGACTTGGCTGGGTAATGCGACCTGCAACTTGGTTGAGCAATGCGACCTGCTACCTGTCTCCAAATGTTACCAGCGATCTACTGCCACCGGGCTATGAGGATGTGCGTGCAATTGTGAGATCAGGGGCATCAATCTGTTGTCCTTTGAGGAATTTTTTCCAAGTCTGATAATCTGCTGCTATGGGAGAAACCAAAGGGACCTCTTCTTTCATCCGATGCATACACTCCAAGGAGTTTGGGATTAAAGTCTCCTTCTTCTGTGAGATCTGGTTGGACAGAGAGGCGAGCTTGGTGTAGACCCAGACTGGCGTGACAAGAAACTTGCCCAGGTTCTCTTGTGATGCTGCAAGGTCAGAAGTGGCAGCAGCTTACTTAATGGGCTAAAAAAATGACTGGATCTCTTGATTCACCTACTCCCATGTCCTCCCCTCGTCCAATGCACCCAGCGATGGAATGTGATGTAGGATGTGCATCGAATCGATGCCGCTGATTAGATGTTCGTATGCAGCCATCACCTTGTCTAGGTTCTGGATAGCTTATCCTTGGACTGCATTTTCATATGGATCTGGACTTTGGCATCTTGAGTGTGAATCCAGTCCTTATTTGGCAAATGTTCGGGATCCTGGGGGTACCATGTTGTCCAGTCAATCATTTTTTCCAAGGCAGCTAAGGCTTCCTTAAGCTGCTCGTGCCTTTGCTTAGTTTCCGTTTGGGCTTTCACCAAGGGGGCGACTGTTTGTTTTATGGTAAACATTTCCCCATAAACTTGCCTCACGGTAGTCTCTAATATATCGACCTCCCTTTGAATGGTAAGCGGCACTTCAATGACAGGGGGAGTTTTGTTTCGGAGTTGCTGAACCTCCTCTCTCAATGTCGTCTTTTCCTATTCTGCTCTTGCCTCCCACTGCTCTGCTTCATGTAGCTTATTTTATAGAGAGAAGATCTCTCTACTCATTCTGGTTACATTCTCTTCTGTGGCCGCAGCGAAAGTTGTGCCAGCCAATGCTATCATCACAGGATTAGTCCTAGTATCGAGGACTATGTCTTTTCCTGTCACGACTGTGGATGAGGCGGACGGATTTCACGCCAGGCATCTCCTTTTCTCCTGTCAGATTTTGAAGGAGAACTAATCGTACGTGAGCTTGGTGAGATCAAATACCTCCTCTTCTTGCCCCTGGGAGGAACTGACATCGGAGAGCGTGGCTCGTGTACTGACTAGAGGTACCTCAAGGGGAGATACCTCAATGTTCTCTAGCATTGCATCCTCCTCTTCTTTCTTCTTCTTTTCTTCCTCTTCTCTTCATAGACATTCGGCTTCTGCCTTTTCATGTTCTCTCTGAAGTCTTTGACTGTGTATGCGACGATAGTGAGGGGTAGCATAGGCCACGACTTATTCTTACCCTTGGACAGGACCCTGGAGAAACCGGAAGACATTTGGAAACAGACCTCTTGCATGAGCATTCTGTCTGTGACAAATCGGGGCATAGCATGTGGGGCCCTGAATGAGCCAAAGACTCGGATGAATGTGTACTCGACGAATCGGAACCAATGCACCACTTTTCCAAGCATCTCCATGGCTCGCCAAGACATGCAAGGAGTGTCTTGGCCGAACAATTTTCTGTAAAGAGCGGGGATGAACACTTGAGAAATCGGCTCTATGTCTTGTTTATACCTGGAATCCCAAAACACCTTGGTTTTTAAGTGGATTTCACAGGTCTGTTTTGGATCCCAGTTATGCACCCATCCCTCAAAGTGCAACCTTGAACAAACGGCATCCAACAGATAAGAGGCCATGTAGAATTCAGAAGGCATTCCTTCATCCGGTACCAATGCCGAGGATATGTTTGTATGAATAGAGGTCATCAATATGTTGGCCCAGTTGAAACGGGTGCCATGCCCTGTGACATACTCCATGAGATTTTCCCATGTGCCGTTGAAGGTGGTGGCATCAAGGCACCCGTACAATCTGCAAAGCATGGTAGCCACTAATTTATATACTTTCCTAAAGCTCGCCACTGGATATTCCTGGTCCTTCTTGACCTTAAATTTCTCAGGCTCCTCCCACCACTGCTTTATAGTGTTAACTATAGGAATTGCATGGGCGATAACCCATTCTTCTGTAAATTCTTCTTCTTGCTCAGGAAAAGAGTAATAAACATGAGCGTCTGAGCCTTTGAGTGTTGCGAAAGCCTTGCCTTCGTTGTCCCTGATTACGAACTTCTTGGGGTCAGTTTTCTGTATAATCCAATCTATCATCTCTGGGCATGGGAATATAGCCGGATGGGCAGCTACAAGATGTAGCTTAGACCTTTTGACCTGTAATTATATCTCCTGATCACGGAGGTCCTCTGGGAATTCTGTTCTAGCGAACTCTTGGTACACTTGGTACCAACGCATGTTGTCCCCTTTGGCAAATGTGCATAGGGTATCTCTATAGATCG
This sequence comes from Pinus albicaulis, assembly GCA_034641835.2. Lineage (NCBI taxonomy): Eukaryota > Viridiplantae > Streptophyta > Pinopsida > Pinales > Pinaceae > Pinus > Pinus albicaulis. The sequence continues at coordinate 91,670,164 of CM076570.1, read as the reverse complement.
GGGGTGGGGACATTGGCATGTCCATCTCTACGTCCTCCACTGCCAGGCTCTTATATTTTTTCCGAGATACTGGAGGTCCCATGTCACTTTAATCTGAGGGGACAGGTATACACTCCAAGTCTTCTTCGAATTCACCTGTCATATTCATGAAATAATCCCAAGATAAGAAAGATGCCATGATGATGCAAGACCAGTTACATCTTATCAATTATTTCAACTAGGGACACAGGCAGAGCTGAATAAGCGGCCTACTGGGTCACAGGGTCGCAAGGTCGCGATGTTGATATTTTTAAGAATTTCTGACTTTGCGACCTTGTGACTAGGTCGCGGGTCGCTGGGTCGCAAGTTGTGAAAAAATGGAAAAAGTGCGACCTTGCGACTAGGTCGCGGGGTCGCAAGTTGTGATAAAATGATGGAGATGCGACCTTGCGACCCTGCGACCAATTCGCGAGGTCGCTGAGTCGCAAAGCTGAGAAAAACAAACGGAAAAGAAATCTGCGACCTGGCGACTTAGCAACTGGGTCGCAGGGTCGCAGGGTCGCAAGTCGCGCTAGGGCTTGCCACGGTTTTGGTGTGCGCAGCGTGAAGTTGCTTTTCCATTTAACTTGAAAAACACAGGGCTAAATGGGTCCAGACAGAGCTAGGGGATAGCTTTTGGAGCAGGATACAGGCCATGAGAGGCTGGATGAGGAACTGTGATAAGTTGGGCAAGCAAGGTGAATTTTGGAATCAAAAGAGAAACCCTAAGTGACAAATGAAAACAATGGCTAAGGTAGGGGGAAATTTAAAGGCTGAGGGATAAGAGATTAGGCAATAATAACCAAAAAAGGAAACAGCATGAGGAAAACAGCAACTTGCCCGAGAAAATCACGCTCCAGTCGACCTGTTAGAGGCATTTTTTCTATCCGCTGCATATGGAAAATGCGACCTAGCGACCTCCTATATATAAAAAGGTCGCACGTGCGGGCCATTAATGGGGTCGTGGGGTCGCATGGCGTGGTGTTGTGAGAGATATGCGACCTTGCGACCTTGCGACCTCAGGGTCGCGGGGTCACAAGGTCGCGGGGTCGCGGTTTTCCACAAATTTGAGGTTTGCGACTCAGCGACTTAGCCCTCCCGACTTTTTACTTAACTTTTCTTTGTGCTTAAGGGGCTCCAAAAAATTTCAAAGTGGGGGTTTTTGGAGGGTGTTGTAGAGGCTACAACAAATGGCGATTCACTGGTCAAACTGAGAATCTCTGCCGATGGTTGGCCTTGGAGGGGGAGGGAGGGGCCTTCACTAACTGTTCTTTTTTCCTTAAGGTTAGCACCACCTTGCCTTTGGCACCTCGCAGGGTTACTTGGCCTGCTGGCTTGTTTGGGCGCTGGTTAACCGAACTTCATTTCTTCAGGTTTCTAAACCGAAAGGTTTGGAGAACTCCAGGCAGCCACAGGGTCCGGTATGATTATTTTGTCCTCATCGTGTTGATCCGCTGCCTGCGAACCTCTCGGTCCCGGCGGAGTCACTGCCTAGGAGTCATGAACGTTTTTCCACTACCAGCGAGCCTGGTCAGTACCCTGGCGGAGTCGTTACATCACCTCTCTGCACAGGAAGCCTTTCCCAATCCTTTATCCTTTATTGGTGTGCTATTGCACTTATTTTGAATGTGCCTAGGGCACTTATTTAGATGTGCTCATGGCACTTATTTGAGATGGGCAATTTTTTGCCTGGGCGGATGAGGGATCCCGACTTATTTTACTTGCAGAGAGGTTGCTCCTGGTCTGATATGAGGACTTTGGTTTTTCCCGAATGCCCTGACGTCACCTGGAGTTAACTCTGTTCCCTTCCGATCTAGACGTCGTTGTATCGCACTTTCTTTTTGCAGACACCCTCTCAAACTTGCTAGGTGGACTCCCCACGCTTGATGGCTTGAGCTAGGTCATGTGCTACCTTTGGGTGCCAATTAAAAGCAAGCTTTTACCACCTTCGTGTCTTTCAGGAAAGGCCTCCCATCAGCATAGAACCTGTCGTAGTGTGCCAATTGCGTGGCTCCGACAAGGCCTTCCATTTTTTATTTTTTATTTTGAAAACAAAAATGGAACGAAAGCGGAAAATATGGTATAAGGGTAGGATAGCCCTTTGAGGGTTGCCAAGTGAAGTAATGTTTGAGGTCATTCCCGTTTACCGGGAGGACCTCGACTCTTCCCTCAAGAGTTTGCAGTCTAAACATGTGGGAACCCAATTTCTCCTTAACCTGGAAGGGACCTGTCCATAGTGCTTGGAATTTGGAATGTTTTCCCTTTTCTTTGTGAGCTTTATCCCATTTAAGGACTATGTCTCCTACTTCAAAGTTTTTACTCCCTGCGGATTTTTTATCGAACCATCTCTTGATCCGGCTTTGGTGGATGGCGAAATTTTCCCGGGTTTTTTGTCATTCTTCCTCCAACTTGAGTAGAGTTTCGATCCGGGTCTGCAAGGTGGGGCATGGGGTTCCATGGCATTCTTGGGACAACTGAAGGGCAGGGAGAGATAAATGGGGAGGAATAACTGCTTCTTTTCCATACACAAGAAAATACGGGGAGGTGCCTAGGGAGGATTTCGGCGTGACACGGTCGGCCCAGAGAGCGTTGTGAAGGGCGTTGTGCCAGTTGCGCTGGTGGGACAACAGTGTCTTCTTAATGATGCGGATAAGATTTTTATTATTTGACTCAGCTAGCCCATTACCTTGGGGATAATAATTTGCAGAATTTTTAAGCACAATACCGTTTTCTAGAGCAAAATCATACAATTTAAAAGACGAAAAGTAAGTTGCATTATCGAAAACCAAGGAAGTTGGAATGCCAAACCTGGTGATGATGAAATGAGTGACAAATTCTATTACCTCTTGATCATTGATTTGGCGTAAAGGTGCTGCTTCGACCCACCTGGTCAAATAATCGGTAGCAGTAAGAATATATCGATGTTGCTTGGAGGAGTGAGGTATGATTTCACCAATCACGTCCAAACCCCACTGTTGAAAGGGCTCCTCCACTGCTACTGATAGTAGGGGGGCGGCTGGCCACGCCTCCCGGTTTGCCAATATTTTTCATTGAGTGCACTTTCGGACATATGCATGCGCATCTCTGAAAAGGGTTGGCCAATAGTATCCTGTGCGCATTATCTTGTGGGCAGTGGTATCACCTGCAAAATGCCCTCCAACTGGTCCGTCATGCAACTCGGTCAAGATTTTCTGTGATTCATCATGTTCCAAGCAGTGTAACAGAACTCCATCGTAATGTTTCTTGAAAAGCTTACCCTGGATCAACTGGTAAGATGCAGCTTTGAGCCTTATTGCGCATTTCTGCTGGGTAGTTAGAGTAGGGTCCAGGATGCCATGGGCTAAATATCCCGAAATGTCAGAGTACCAAGAAGAGATTCTCTGCTGAGGTGCGTGGTCACTCTGATACATGTCGATTTCCTGTTCCCAACACTCTTCTTCAACTCCGTGTGAGCTTGCAGCCTCCGCAACCATTTGGCATAGTCCTTGTCCTTTAACAGTGTGTGCTGGTTTAAACTCTAAGTCATACTCTTGCAGGCATGCCACCCAGTTGCCTTGCCTCTCGCCTACCTCCTGTTGCACGAACAGTGAGTGGACAGCTAGGTGGGGAACGAAAACCGTGACATGGTTTTTCAAGATGTAAGGCCTGAAATGCTTGACTGCTTTGTAGACTGCATAGGCTTGATTTTCGATTTCAGGGTAGTTCAATTCAGCTCCTTGTAAACCAGTACTCATGAAGGATATAGGTCGTTCATCATTGTTTCCGTCTTTCTGCGTGAGGACAGCTGCAAGTGATGAATTTGAAGCGAAAGTATACATGATAAAGCTTCTGCTAAAATCTGGACTTTGGAGGGATGGTGCTTCAGCTATAGCCTGCTTGATTTTGTTGAAGGCCTCCTTCTCTGGCAGATTCCATTTGAAAATCACATTCTTCTTGATCATCCCCTGCAAAGGTCTGATTATCTGGGCGAAATCCGATATGAATTTACGTATAAAATTGATTTTCCCCAGGAAAGATTGCATAGCTTTTTTACTGCTAGGAGGGGAATCTGGGCAATGGCTTTCACCCGCTCTATATCTACAACAATTCCCTGCTTATTTATAATGTGGCCCAGCAAATTCCCTTCTGCCACCGCGAAAACACTCTTCTTCAGGTTGACTGAAATCCCGTACTTTTTGCACCTTTCGAAAATTTGCTTGAGGTGGCGTAAATGATCGCCCCGGTGTTTCAAAAACATGGTGACGTCATCCAAATAGACCACCATGCTTCGCCCTATCAAACCACGGAAACCTATATCCATGGCCCGTTGGAAAGTTGCCCCCGCGTTTATTAATCCGAAGGGCATGCGTCTGAACGAGAAAGTTCCCCATTTGGTTCGAAAAGTAGTTTTCAATCTATTCGGCTCAGCGACCAGCACTTGGTTGTAACCGGAGAATCCATCCAATAAGGAGAACATCTCGAATCCGGACACAGCTTGCAATATTTGTTCCATAGGAGGCACCGGATAATTGTCTTTGTTTGAGGCCCAATTTAAATTCCGTAAATCCACGCACAAGCGGATCTCGCCGGACTTCTTCCGTACTGGGACCAAATTTGACACCCAAGTGGAGTGGCGAACTTTGAAGATGATGCGTGCATCCAAAAGCTGCTTAAGTTCCTTCAGAATCATCGGTTACAAAGTAGGATGCACTTTTATGAGATTTTGTTGGAAAGGCTTCACGCCTTCCTTCATGGGTATCACGTGCTGAATAATCTGAGTATCGTACGTACGTAAATCGTCGTATGTCCAAGAAAATACGTCTCGATACTTCCGAAATAGTTGGGTGAAAGCCTGCATCTCCTGGTCGATACAGTCTTTCCCAAGGTTGATGAACTTCGGGTTCTCATTTGATCCCAAGTTCACCTACCGATGCGCCAAGGTGGAACTGTGTACTTTGGTATTTGGGGGCCCACGGAATCGGATTTGCAGATCAAAGAGATTTTCAAGTGACACTATCCCCTTGGGCATGGGGTTCTCCATGCGTTTATCATGCTCTTCCTGCAAAGCTTGATCGTGATCTGCCTCATCTATTGCCGCGTCTTTGAATACTTTAGTGTTGAGCATAAATTCCAATATCTGTTGATCATCATAAAAAACGCGTAAATTAGTAATATTATCTGGCACAGAGGGTGTATACATAACTTCAATAGAAAAGACATCCCTCAAAGGGGTAAATCTAGCAGTAGCATTAGCCAGAGTATCAGTTGCTGCATTATGCATTCTAAGAACAGATTTGATTCCAAACGCATCAAAAGCATAAATAAGACGCCATACCTCTTGTTGATAAGCTTTTAAGTGCGGAGACAAACAATGAATGGTGTTGCGTACCTGTCGAGTGATAATCTCGAAGTCTCCGATGACCCGTAAGCATCTTAACTTTAAATCCAGTGCCTTCTTGAGTCCGAGGATCAAATCTTCATATTCAGTAGTATTTTTAGCGCACTGGAACTCTAGCCGACACGAAATCAAGAACTTGTTCTTATGAGGGTCCAGCAAGATGCAGCCCACACCAGCTCCGTCATGGGTCTTGGAACCGTCATAATACAGGGTCCACACATCGTTTTCTGGGTCCTTCCGGGTTGTAGGTTGGGGAAGAATTTCGATTTGGTGTGAGACGGGAGTGGCTTGGTCTTCTGCGATGAGTGTTAGTTCAGAATGGATCTCGGGGTCTACTGGAGACTAAGGAGGATGGTAACATTCGAAAATGGTTTCCAAGAAGCACATGCCAAGCTCCTCCTGGGAAAAACTGATGGGTTCGTTAGTAGCATCCAAACCGGTCACAGTATATTTCACATATGGTTCGCTTTCGACCCTGATTTGGTTATTCCAGCCTTTGTAAGGAAGCCACAGGTGGGACCAGTCGGTGGAAAAATACCCTTGCAGCTTGTTGGACCAATATCTGCTAAGTAATAGGTTGTAGGCTTCCGGAATGTCAACAACCACAATGTCAATACATTGGTGGACTCTAGAGTCGGACGAAAGGCGGATGATGACGTTATTTAGTTCTCCTACAGCTAGTACCTGCGATCTGTCAAGTTGGATGATCCTCGCGTCAGTTTTCTCCGGGCGGATGTTCAGCTTCTTACAAATAGATAGGGGCATGGCGTTTGTGGATGCGCCGGAGTCAACTAGACAGTTATGGACATTGAAGTTAAAAATCTCAAAAGATAATAGGAAGGGAGGAGTAGATCCCCTGGAATTTGCATTGATGGCGTTTACAATAGACTTAACACTCGGACTGGCTTGTGCGGACGTATTGCTCAGAGGCTTAGTAGTTGAGGTATTGGCGAAGGCTTTAAGAATGAGTTCTCGTTGATTTGTGATGCGGGCAAGCTCGTAGAGGGAGATGTTGGCCCTGGTTTTCTTCATGTCCTCAACAATGTTATAACTGGAATCAGATTGAGGACAAGGCTCGGTAGTGGTTTTGGGAGACCCCACCGGGAGCTTGCTCTTTTGATTTTCTCGGGTGTTGTTATTCGTGGGCTTCTCAGGAATAGCTTTTTGTTCATTTCCCGGGGGAAGGATTTTCCTTAAGAAAGCCCTTTTCTTCTCCTTAAAGGACTGTTCGGGGACCAGTCCTTTGCTTCTAAGGCCATAATTTCATACAGGTTGGGCCTTAGGATTGCCTGCCATGTTGATATCAGTGATGGTAAGATTGTTTTCCCCGCGGATTATGTCAAACGCAAGAACAGAGGACCCCAGTTCTTCATCCGGGGACAAATCTTCATCATGGTCAGAAACATCATCCTCCCCCACATCCCCTGGGGTTTGATCATCCAGAAGCTGATTTACTACTGCCGTCATGCTGCCAATCCATTGTGGGCATGTTTTTTTAGAGTGGGCATCCTGGTGGAAAGAACAGAAGTTAGCTTTTCCTATTTCTTCCACGTTGAGGACAGTGTTCAGGTTAGACGGAGGTCGACCGGTGTTGGGGTTGCTCTTTCTGAAAAAGGGCTTAGGTACCTTGGTGCTAATCATGGATTCTATACCCTTTCTCTTTAGGTCGGAGACTTCATTTGTCAATAGCTTGAGGGTATTTGCTATACTCTCGAGGTCAAAAGCATCCTTATCCTTATCCGTGGTTTTGGGTTTGGAGGACTGACCTTTCTTCGTGATTTTTTTGTGGTCATCTCTCCCTTCATGATCGATGGCTCCTATAGAAAGCATGTCTCTTTCTACAGCGAGGGCGACCACGCAGTTTGCTGCAAGGGTGGCCCGAGCTTCACGTTTTACGAAGACAACGATATCCCTGGGGAGAGCTTTTGTATAGTAGTCTATGGTAATAGAGTCATCCAACATTAGGTTGGGGGGGAAATTTTGCAGTATGGTAGCAAAGCACTGATTGAAGTCTCTAACCTTCTCTTTCTTATGGCACTTAATGGTGCTTAACTCCATGAGGAGCATGGACGGGGTTTTGTCCTCTGAAAATTTCTGCAAGAACACGCGACGGAACTAGTCCCATGACGTAATGGAGGCACTTGGGAGGGAGCGGTACCAGGTGGCCGCTTTGTTTTCAAGAGTGTGCGGAAACAGGCAGCAAGCAACGTCATCTGTTTGAACCCTCATGATTTGCAGGGAAAGATAGAAGCTGTTTATATGATCCTCGGCTAAGGTGCCTTTCTCAGGATCAAACTTGGGGAGATGCTTCTCAAGGTGCCTAGGCAGGTCTTGGAGGGGGCCCAAAAGATCTAATGGGGATTGGGCCATCCAGGTAAGTGGTTGCACCCTCCTAGCATGCTCATGGTGCCTGATCTCAGACTCAGATTCACTCCCTGTACCTGACGCCGATGCTTCTCCCCCATGGCAAGAGTGTTCATCTTGATATCCCTCATGGTTGGCCATATTTCTGAGATATCCCCAATTGTAAACAGGTGACCTATTTTGGTTTGGGCGGCGGTGGGTGGCACGGTGTCCTTGGCCACAGCCTCTATCTCCTCTACCTCCATTCCCACAGCCTCTGTTCCCCTCACCTTCATTTCTGTGGGCTTTATTTCCCTCACCTTCATTCCTGCAAGCTTTATTTCCCTCGCCTTCGTTCCCCTGGGTTCTATTCCCCTCGCCTTCATTCCCTCGGCCTCTATTTCCATTGCTTCCCCCAGGTGGGGGGGGTACTTGGTCGTTGTTCTGTTGGGTTTGGTTAGGATGAGGGTCAGGGAAGGGTTCAGTCATGCCAAATTCCTCCTCTTCGCCCACTTGGAGCTTAGGAATCGGTTCGTTACTCTGGACAGTGGTGGCGAGGTCTTCAACCATGAGATTCACCAACTGGGGTATGGAACTCACCAGAGCACCATTACGAGTGATGTTTTCAGTAGGGGTCCTAGTATGTGTCAAGAAATTCATGATTGGGGCATATCGCAAATCCCTGATGAGATTGCGGGCAGCTGGGCGCAAGGCTCTCAACTGCTCTCTGGTAATTTCATAATAAGGAACCTCCTCCCCTGGAATATCTTCCGAAGGGGGAGGGGTAGTATCATCATTTATGACCTCCCCATGGGGAGTTTGTGATGGAATGTTGCTCGTGTGCTGGGAGGATGCCATTCAGGCCCTCCTTCTAGCGCCAAATTTGTTGACGGGAAAATTTGTCCGGCCAACAGTAGGGGATCTCCCCGGTAGAAAGTCCCAATTAGACCTTGAACCGTTTGGAATAGGGATCCTGTCTGGGGTGTGGGTCCGGCTACCACTTAAGTCACCTTCCCTTTGGTCTCAAAAGAACTCGATTGAACCTGCGGACACACACTTATTCAAATGACACAAGATACATGATTGATGCGTTAAACACATATATAACACTATGCGTAGTGAGACAAATAATGAAGCATAGATGCCGAAGGAGGTGTTTTTAACAACACATCATTGGGGTTATGCTTGTAGGTTGTTCTAACCACAAAAGAAACAATTCTTTATGGCGAGATGCCCCCTTTATATTCATGAAAGATAAAACAAATGCTAATAAGCAAATTCATTAACATCCATTAAGAAAACAAAATGAACAAAACATCATTAACACAAGTACAGAGAACCATAATGCGTAAATGATGCCACTAAAAGTGCAGCTTCGTTAACCAAAAGATTTTCGAAACTGTATAAGAAATACTCATAGTGTTCGCACAACAAAACACATCAGTTCCAAAAGGAGTTTAAACAAGTATATGTATTCATATGAAAAAGAGTGTTATATTTCACTACAATGATGTATAGCTCTTGAGTCCCAAAAAAAAATATCCTTTACATTTTCCCCGGAGGGAGTTTTATAGATCAAAATTTTCCCTTTGGGCTTCCTGACTCTTCGCCTACCTGACTATTGAGCTTCCCTGCGACCTGGAAGGGAACTGCGACCTGCGACTTGGCTGGGCAATGCGACCTGCGACCTGGTTGAGCAGTGCGACCTGCGACCTATCTCCAAATGTTACCATCGATCTACTGCCACTGGGCTATGAGGATGTGCGCGCAATTGTGAGATCAGGGGCATCAATCTGTTGTCCTTTGAGGAAGGAAGTATTGATAAGTCTGATATTATGCTGCTATGCGAGAAACCAAAGGGACCTCTTCTTTCATCCAATGCATACACTCCAAGGCGTTTGGGATTAGATTCTCCTTCTTCTGTGAGATCTGGTTGGACAGAGAGGCGAGCTTGGTGTAGACCCAGACTGGCGTGACAAGAAACTTGCCCAGGTTCTCTTGTGATGCTGCAAGGTCGGAAGTGGTAGCAACTTGCTTAATGGGCTGCAAAAATGACTAGATCTCTTTATTCACCTACTCCCATGTCTTCCCCTCGTCCAATGCACCCAGAAATGGAATGTGATGTAGGATGTGCATCGAATCGATGCCGCTGATTAGATGTTCGTATGCAGCAATCACCTTGTCTAGGTCCTTGGATATCTTATCCTTGGACTGCATTTTCATACGGATCTGGACTTTGGCGTCTTGCGTGTGAATCCAGTCCTTATTTGGAAAATGTTCGGGAGCCTGGGGGTACCGTGCTGTCTAGTCCATCATTTTGTCCAAGGCAGTTGAGGCTTCCTTCAGTTGCTCGTGCTTTTGCTTATTTTCCATTTGGGCTTTCACCAAGGGGGTGACTGTTTGTTTTATGGTAAACATTTCCCCATAAATTTGCCTCATGGTAGTCTCTAATATATCGACCTCCCTTTGAATGGTAAGCGGCACTTCATTGACAGGGGGAGTTTTTTTTCAGAGTTGTTAAACCTCCTCTCTCAATGTCGTATTTTCCTGTTCTGCTCTTGCCTCCCGCTGCTCTGCTTCATGTAGCTTATTTTGTAGAGAGAAGATCTCTCTACTCATTTTGGTTACATTCTCTTCTGTGGCCGCAGCGAAATTTGTTTCGGCTGATGCTATCATCACAGGATTAGTCCTAGTATCGAGGACTATGTCTTTTCCTATCGTGACTGTGGATGAAGCGGACAGATTTCGCGCCAGGCATCTCCTTTTCTCTTGTCGGATTTTGAAGGAGAACTGATCGTACGTGAGCTTGGTGAGATCGAATACCTCCTCTTCTTGACCCCTGGAGGAACTAACATCGGAGAACGTGGCTCGTGTACTGACTAGAGGTACCTCAAGGGGAGATACCTCGATGTTCTCTAGCATTGCATCCTCCTCTTCTTTCTTCTTCTTTTCTTCCTCTTCTCTTCATAGGCATTCGGCTTCTGCCTTTTCATGTTCTCTCTGAAGTCTTTGACTATGTATGCACCGATAGTGAGGGGTAGCGTAGGCCACGGCTTCTTCTTACCCTTGGACAGGACCCTGGAGAAATCGGAAGACATTTGGAAACAGACCTCTTGCATGAGCATTCTGTCTGTGACAAATCGAGGCATAGCATGTGGGGCCCTGAATGAGCCAAATACTCGGATGAATGTGTACTCGGCGAATGGGAACCAATGCGCCACTTTTCCAAGCATCTCCATGGCTCGCCAAGACATGCAAGGAGCGTCTTGGCCGAAAAATCTTCTGTAAAGAGCAGGGATGAACACTTGAGAAATCGGCTCTATGTCTTGTTTATACCTGGAATCCCAAAACACCTTGGTTTGTAAGTGGATTGCACGAATCTGTTTTAGATCCCAGTTATGCACCCATCCCTCAAAGTGCAACCTTGAACAAACGGCATCCAACAGATAAGAGGCCATGTAGAATTCAGAAGGCATTCCTTCATCTGGTACCAATGTCGAGGATATGTTTGTATGAATGGAGGTCATTAATATGTTGGCCCAGTTGAAACGAGTGTCGTGCACTGTGACATACTCCATGAGAGTTTCCCATGTGCCGTTGAAGGTGGTGGCATCGGGGCGCCTGTACAATCTGCAAAGCATGGCAGCCACTAATTTATATACTTTCCTAAGGCTCGCCACTAGATATTCCTAGTCCTTCTTGACCTTAAATTTCTCAGGCTCCTCCCACCACTGCTTTATAGTGTCAACTATAGGAACTGCATGGGTGATAGCCCATTCTTCTGTGAAGTCTTCTTCTCAATCAAGCAAAGAGTAATAAACATGAGCGTCTGAGCCTTTTAGTGTTGAAAAATCCTTGCCTTCGTTGTCCCTGATTACGAACTTCTTGGGGTCAGTTTTCTGTATAATCCAATCTATCATCTCTGGGAATGGGAATATAGCCGGATGGGCACCTACAATATGTAGCTTAGACCTTTTGACCTGTAAGTATATCTCCTGATCAGGGAGGTCCTCTGGGAATTATGTTCTAGTAAACTCTTGGTACACTTGGTACCAACGCATGTTGTCCCCTTTGGAAAATGTGCATAGGGTATCTCTGTAGATCGGGGGTGGGGACATTGGCATTTCCATCTCTACGTCCTCCACTGCCAGGCTCTTGTCTTTTTTCCGAGATACTGGAGGTCCCATGTCGCTTGAATCTGAGGGGATAGGTATACACTCCAAGTCTGCTTCGAATTCACCTGTCATATTCATGAAAGAATACCAGGATAAGAAAGATGCCATGATGATACAAGACCAGTTACATCTTATCAATTATTTCAACTGGGGACACAGGTCGAGCTGAATAAGTGGCCTACTGGGTCACGGGGTCGCAAGGTCACGATGTTGATATTTTTAATAATTTGCGACTTTGTGACCTTGCGACCAGGTCGCGGGTCGCTGGGTCGCAAGTTGTGAGAAAATGGAAAAATTGCGACCTTGCGACTAGGTCGCGGCGTCGCGGGGTCGCAAGTTGTGATAAAATGGTGGAGATGCGACCTTGCGACCCTACAACTAGGTCACGAGGTCGTTGAGTCGTGAAGCGAAGAAAAACAAACGGAAAAGAAATCTGCAACCTGACGACTTAGCGACTGGGTCGCAGGGTTGCAAGGTCGCAAGTCGCGCTAGGGCTTGCCGGGGTTTTGGCGCGCGCGGCGTGAAGTTGATTTTCCCTTTAACTTGAAAAAAACAGGGCTAAATGTGTCCAGACAGAGCCAGGGGATAGCTTTTGGAGCAGGATACAGGCCATGAGAGGCTGGATGAGGAACTGCGATAAGTTGGGCAAGCAGGGTGAATGTTGGAATCAAAAGAGAAACCCTAAGTGACAAATGAAAACAATGGCTAAGGTAGGGGGCAATTTAAAGGTTGAGGGATAAGAGATTAGGCAAGAATAACCAAAAAAGGAAACAACAAGAGGAAAACGGCAACTTACCTAGGAAAATCGCGCTCCATTCGACCTGTTAGAGGCGTTTTTTCTATCCGTTGCATATGAAAAATGCGACCTAGAGACCTCCTATATATAAAAAGGTCGCACGTGCAGGCCATTAATGGGGTCACAGGGTCGCATGGCGTGGTGATGTGAGAGATATGTGACCTTGCGACCTTGCGACCTTGCGACCTCAGGGTCGCGGGGTCGCAAGGTCGCAGGGTCGCGGTTTTCCACAAATTTGAGGTTTGCGACTCAGCGACTTAGCCCTCCCGACTTTTTACTTAACTTTTCTTTTTGCTTAATGGGCTCCAAAAAATTTCAAAGTGGGGGTTTTTGGAGGGTGTTTTAGAGGCTACAACACATCCATAAATTTTTTCCAAATTTGAATGAATAAACAGGAGTTTTACTTCAGGATTTGTTAAAAGCACCCTGTCTTTATTGTTTATCATTTTTATGTTTTCTGTTGATTTCCAGAGTAGGGAACCCTTAATTTCTCCCTCTTTCATTTTACCTCTGCCTGCTACTTCCCTTTTCCGGATCAAAGAACCCTTCATTGATCTTTATCCCGATCATATCACCTCACCAAACAATCTTCCAAGATCTTCATGGGTTATCTATCTTGCCCTGAAAACATTTGACCTCTTGACCTTGATCCTAGCTCTTTCTGCTTGATGTTTTGACTCCTTAACCCAATGGACAAATAGATTTCCCACTATCCATCTCATTAGGTGATTTTTCCCACCAAATCAAACAAACCAAAACCAAATTTCACAATCATAGCTAGCCTAATATCATATAAACCAAACAAAGTTAAATCTTATAGAGATAGCCCTCTCTGAACCCTAAGAAGGATAGATCTTAGAGTTTAAAATTTGGTATGTGGTTACCTCTAGTGTTCTTAGACTTTAAACCAAAATCTCACAACTTTAGAATTACTAGAGTTATAACACCTAACAAATGGTATAAAATTGGAGAGGGATGAGGAGAGATTTTACAATGGAACAAACTAAAGAATAATTTCATAAAATATTTTTAATTCCAATCTTACGAAGAAGAATTGCTTCAATCATCCCAACAAAAGTTCATTGAAAATCCAAACCTGGGATACATGACAAGAAAGGGGAAAATGAAATTTGAACCAAATTCAAACTTGACTTGAGATCAACTAACATGACACCAACATGTTTATTAATAATCTACCCCACTCAACCTGGAAAATATTATATCCCCAAGGCAGTTTTTTTGATAGAAAAGAAGTCACTCAGAGACACAAAAGAAGGTAAAAATTTTATTTAAATTATTAAAATAAGACAAACTAAATTCAGAGAAGAAAAACTTTATGCCTACATATCTTGAAGTAAAAATTGGAGCCCGAGAGATCAAGGAGGTGATAGCTTCCAAGATGGACGTGGAAATCAAGATAAAACAATTCAATCTATCTAATGATGATCAACCAAAAATTATTCAACCTCGGAACCACTAGTGAGACAAGAAAACTACTTAATTTATTAGCTTTCAAGGAAATGGGAGAAATGAAAATCAATCTTACTCAAGGAGACAAACCTATAAAGAAAATACCATAGAAATTGGCTCATAAGTAGAAACCCACAATGCAGAAGAAAATTGAATTGATGCTAGTTGTTGGAATCATATATCCTATTGAAAAATCCGAATGGGAGAGTCATACGGTTTTACATCCCAACAAAAATGACCAAAATAAATTAAGGATTTGTATCAACTTTGATGGCCTTAATAAATCAACACTAACAAATATCTCCACCGCTCCCTTCATGGAAGAAATAATAAATGAAGTAGCAAGCCATGAATTTTCCTTCATTGATGGTTTCTCAATATACAATCAAGTCCCAATTACAAAATAGGATCAAGAAAAAATAACCTTTGTCTTAGAATTTGGATCCCTCGCGTACATATTTATATGCCTTTTGGAGTTAAAAATGCACAAACAGTCTTCTCAAGAATTATAATTAAAGGTTTTCAAAATTATATATACAAGACAATGGTTATATACTTCAACAATTGGACTATTCAAATCCCTTTAAATATCATATTAAGTGGCTTAGAATGATGTTAGAATGATACAAACATATTCATTTGTCTCTCAATATCAAGAAATGTCTATGTTCCACACCTATTAGGATATTTTTTGGTCATGTAGTATGCAAGGATGGAATCAAAATAGACATGAAAAAAATCAAAGTGATCCTCAATTTAAAGCCTCCAGTGTATAGGAAATTCATTCGCCATTACTCATATATTATGTTTCCCATCAACAAAATTTTGATAAAAGATGTTGAATATGTATGGAGCAAATAATGTAAGGATTCATTTGATTTTCTAAACAAGAAGTTGGTAGGATAACCTACACTGAGATCCCCTAACTAGACTAAGATATTTCATGTGCATGTTTGTGCATCAAATGTACAAGTCAAAAAAATATTGGCCTAACCCAACAATAATGTAATCGACCATCAAAACTCTTGCACCAGTCGAAAACTAAACAAAGTGGAAATAAATTATTTGAAAATATAAAGAGAAGCACTTGCAAAGATTTTTTCTCTTCAAAATTGCCAACACTATCTTCTGGCCAATCGTTTTATATTCTTTATAGATCATCAAATCTTGAAGTATCCTGTGAATAAATCATTGCATCGGGGAAGAATTTGTCAATGGATACTCCTATTCCAAGGGATTGAGTTCAACATAATATCTCAAATAGGAAATAAAAATGTCAGACCAGACCACTTATCCCAACTCAACATAGGGGAAGAACCGACTGGCATCGACTACAAACTTCCAGATGCACATTTGCTTAGAATTGAAGACACCCCTATTTAATTGACATTTATAGTTGAATTCCTACATTAAGGAAAGGCTCCAAAGGATCTCATAGAAAAGAAGAAGAAAAAATGTATCCATGCAAGCTACATTATTTGCACTAATGAATGAATATTTGAAGAAACTGGGACCCAATATAGTACTTAGACTATGTGTATTAGCACATGAACAAAAAAACATCATAGATGAGGCATAGTAGGGACCTCTTGGTGGATATTTCCAAACTAACACAACAATAAGGAAGATCCTCCAAGCAGATCTATGTTCACCTACTCTATTCAAAGATTGTCGATCAAGATTTAAACAATGTGATATCTGCTAAAGAATGGGTCGACTACCATGGAAAATTAAAATTCCAATAAATTATATCAATCCCAATCTACCTTTGAAATACAAGCTATCAACATTTCTAGACCACTCCCAAAATGAGAAAAAATGATAGGAGAAAAGTATAACATGATCGGAGTCAAATATTTAACCCATGGGTAGAAGCGGAACTAGTTGAGTCATGCACAAATTAAGTTGTAGTAAAATTCATCTATGAAAATATAATCACAAGATTTGGATTCTCTCTAACTCTTATCAATAACCAGGGCACTCACTCATCATTGCAAAAATTCAAGTATTACTACAAAATTTCATGATCAACAACCAACCATTAATAGGCTAATGGCACCATCAAGTCACTTAACAAGAATCATTTTAAGTTAGTCTATGGGTGGGGAGTTGTAGTCCCCTTAGATTTTATTACAAATACAACAAAAATTTTATCTATTCTAAAATATGAAAGCAACAAATCTAAAAAGGAACACCTTCATCAACTACATGTACATGAAGAATACCAGCTCCATGCACTACATCAATAAGAAGTTCAAAATAAGCAGCGAAACACATGGCATGACATAAACATCAAAACAAAAGGCTTGAATTTAGGAGATGTGACTATATTGTATGATATTCAAATCAAAGGAAAGCCAAGAAATTAGAAATTTTATGGTTAAGATATTTTTTCATTGAAGACATCCAACCTTTAGAATTAGTCCAGTTGCAGACACTCAAAGGAAAATTTTTCAAATATGTCATCAGTGGAACCCAATTGAAAAATATAATCCATGACACTATCGACATGGATGTTGGTGAAAACCTCTCTAACACATTAGTAAGCATCGGTTAGGGTGGAAACCACTTTGTGGTAGTATAACCTCATGAATTATGGATATTAGTTTCATTTGTTTTCATTAATTAAGAAAAAAATGTTTCATACAATCAACGATAAAGAAATTGGTTATAAAATTAAGTACTACAACTAACAACCCAAATAAATTATTAGAATTTTAAATTTTATAAAAAAAAACAAAATACTAAACAAAGGCAATACCTATATAGAATAATGGATCAAAATATGCAAAACCAACTTTGAATCCAACACATCAAGGGGGCATCAACATATGTGAAGAAAGGAGTGATGAAAAAAACATTGGTAGCATTTAACCAATATGATATTCTAATAATTTTATTCTAGATTTTGTAATGAAAAATTGTAAACCCCCTGCCCCGCCCCTTCTTATGGATGAAGAAGTAACTAAGGGTGGGGGAGATGTCAAAGTGGGAGTCGACTATGTTGAATAATGTAACTAGGTTCAATCTTCATAATTGTACTTGTATCTAAATGTATTGCATGTAAAAGAAAAAAGAAGAAAAATAAATTTTATTATTATTTTCTAGTCAAAGCATGTTCTTCATTCTCTTAGGGTTTATTGAGTTAATAAGAAAAAATTTCATGAGTCAAAGTCCCTTTTTGGACTATTTGTAAGGAAAAGAAAATTTTTATTTTGAATCAAAAGAGCCAATTCTGTCACCACGATACCATCTCGACCCTCCAGATGGACAGGTCGTCTAGCCCATAATTTGTGTCTCTTTAGTATGGTCAAACAACTATATATTGGCAACTGTGCTCCACATTTTGGCAACCAATTTGATTTATGTGCAAACAGGAAGAATAATTTTAGTGAAATTAAAGGGGGGAGAGAGAGAGAGAGAGAGAGAGGAAATTCAAAGGAAAGATAAATTCTAATTTTTATGCCCTAGATATGCTCACACATGCAAATTTTTCTGAGGAATTGCAAGCCCAAATTTTTAAAAGGCGACCAAATTTCAAATGTTTGACTAGAATTGAATTTGTTGACTTTGACTTGAAGAAGAAGATTTGGAGGATTGAATTTGGTCTGTGTGGTAGTGCTTTTTTTGGTCTTGGGTCTTGGATATATCACTTTGATCAGATTCTATAAGAAGTGAATTTTCTTGGGTTTTCCTCCTTGTGGGGTTTTTACCTTAGCTTGGAGCCTATATCTTGGTGTTCTTTGTCTCATGTGATATTCATGTTTTAAACTATGGTAATTGTTTGATGAATAAGATAACCAAAATTTAATAAGAATCCAACAACATTCACAAGTAATTATCATTACAGATAAATTAACCCTAATCTACCAGTGTCTTTAATTTATCAACATGTTATCAAAGCTAAGGTGAAGGGAAGGCAGATTGAAGATCACATTTTGTTGGCATATTTGAAGACTCTCCTACAAAAATTATGTTCTTATCAAGACTCACTTGCAATAGTGATATTTTTGCAACATTCATATCCCTCTCTATCAAAGAAAATAAATAATGTCATCAACACTCATAAACACTCTTGAATAAATCCGCATAACAACTTATCTGAAAAGCAAGTACTCTCACATTCTCTGTAAGCATTAAACTGGAAATTGTAAACTTGAATGTAGTACATATTTATCCACTAAAAAATATTGTATTTTGTTTTGAATGAATGAATGATGCCTTACATTCCCTCAAATGGTATGCCTAAATAGGTAGTGACTGGTTACGAGGGTAAATGGTCACGTCTTTTTGACAATGAATTTTAATTAATTAATAACATTAAAAATTTATAAATAATTAATTAATTAATTAACTAATTATTTTTTTCTTTATCCATATTTTATTAATTATTCTATGAATTATTTATTCATATCGTTTCCCTACCCTTAAAAATTGATTTTTCCTCAAAGAAAGGGTAACGAGGGGTATTGATGTTAGAACTTCTCAGTTTTCGACGAGCAGTCTTCTTTTGGAAAAATTTCCACTTGATCGAGTATTCTCTAATATTTTTGGAATTTAGTGCCTTCTCTCTGGTTGCAAGGATATCTTTAGATTCTAAGACAATCCTTCCTTCTTCATCAACTTCAAGTATCTCGGTTTGAGATGATTGGTTTTGACCAAGTACCTTTTTGAGACACGAAACATGAAATAAGTTGTGGATTTGATAATTATCTAGTAGTTTCAACCCATAAGCTACATCATTGGTTTTCCTTATTATCTGGAAAAGCCCATAGAAATTTGGAGCTAACTTGTTCTTCCCATTTTGTTTCAAGGATAACCGTGTGTAAGGTTATAGTCTTATGGAGACTTGATCTCCTTCTCTGAATTCGTGTTCTGAACGATGTTGTTCAACTTATTGCTTCATTCGATTTCTAGTAGTTTCTAGGTTTTCCTTTAATATATGGATAATATTTTTACTTTCTTCCAGATAGTTCTACACTTCTTTAACCTTAGTGTCATTTAATGAAAAAGCCTTCCATATCAGGGGTTCATAACCATACAGGGCCTGGAACGGGGTCATTTTGGCTGAGGTATGATAGGTAGAATTGTACCATCATTCTACTAAATGCAACTATTGTGACCATTTTCTTTTATTGTAAGATATGAAGCATCATAGGTGTGTTTCTAAACACTTATTTACTATTTCTATGTGACCATCTGTTTGTGGATGGTAGGATGAAGTCATGTTAAGGGCTATTCCGACTTGGTTGCAAAATTCCTTCCAGAAATTCCCCTTGAATATTAAATCTCTGTCGCTAATGATGACTTCAAGTATAACATGTAGCTTGTAGACGTTTTTTCAAAATACCTATGCAATTTGTTTGGTTGAGTCTGTTTTCTTGACTTCCATGAAGTGAGCATATTTAGTGATTCTATCTACCACAACAAATATATTGTCCTTACCAATAGACATAGGTAAACCACCGATGAAATCCATGGAGATTTCTTCCCATTTCTAATTTATAACATGTAAGTGGTGTAACAACTTAGGAGTTGAGATGTTTTCTCTTTTACATCTTTGACAGATGTCACATTCGGCAACATATTTTTGAATTTCCTTACTCATTCCCTTCCAATAGAATGACTGACGTGTGTTGTAGTATGTCTTAAGGAATCCAACATGCCTAGATGTATGGGAACTATGTGATTCCTTTAGAGCCTTTATTTTAAATTTGGATAAAGGATTTAGGTAAATCCTACCCTTATACCATAGTATGTCATTTTTCCATTCAAAATTAGGATGTTGATTGATGTTTCGATTATTGAACAAGGGTTTGGATCCTTGGCATATTTAGTTTGAATCTCATCCAACCAATCAGGGATTGCTACTAATGCAGAACATGTTGTAGTGTCTTCATATTTAAGTGAGAGAGCATCAACAACTACATAATCCTTTCCCTTTTTGTACAAAATTTCCATGTCAAATGCGATCAGTTTATCCATCCACTTATGTTGTTCTATTTTGAAATTTAGACTGTTATGATCTGTGTGGATTGAAATTTTTCCTCCTAATAAGTATTGACTTCACTTGCTTAATGCATTCATAATTGCCAACATCTCCTTGTGATAGGTAGTGTTATCACTAGAAAATTGTACAAGAAAAAATGACATTATTAAATGTCAAGCAAAAGGATTTACAAGGCTGGGAAACATTAGAGGACCTGAAAATTTAAAAAATATCTAAGGTTAAGAGGCAAAAATCAAACTGCGCACCAGAGACACAGGAAAAATGTGCCTTGCATGCATTTTTCTTCGATAGGCACGTTGTTCCGCGCAACTTTCCCTCAAAACGCCATGTGGTCCTAGGAGTGGCAGAAGTCACCAACCGTGACCACTTGACACACTTCAAGAAATGATCCTCCACTTGAGGCCGCCCAAGGACATCCACTTAAGCCACCTTGGGACCTCAAGTGAGCACACAAAGGAATCAAGTGGGCACACAAAGGAATCAACCCTCTCTCTTGGGCCACCATCCACAAGTGTACCAAGAGAGGTAAGAAGAATTTGAATTTTCCTATAAATTTCCACCATGAGAAGAAAAAAATGAGAACACATTGTTATGCTGGCCAAATTTCCCATGAGCAAGCCAACAGTGTGTAATTCAGAGAAGCAGTAGAGTTAGAGGTTTCATTTGTTGGCCACCCAACAACTTAAATCCCTTTGGAGAAGAGAGAGGCCTTGTGACATCAGCTCAAGGGTAAAAACTTCCTTACACTGGGTCTTAGAACTCCATAGTTCTAAGGATCCTTTGGCAAGTGTGTAATGTTTAATCTTTCATACTAATAACGATCAATAAGATGGGATTTTATTCCACAATTTGCATTATTGTCTCGTTTGACCCATTGTGAGCTCTCTTTTTTTGTTTTAGTTTAGTTGTGTTTCTTATCTTTATGTGCAGCATACTACATTCCATAATTTAGTGTGTTTTATATATATTAACATGTGTTCACTAACCTGCTAACCATATTTTTTTTCTATGACCATAGCCTATAGTCTACAACCATTCCTACCAAGCACCGGTGGATTGGTACACTTGTGCACCAAAACCACCACTACAGGATTGGCGACTCATATAGGAGCCCTTCCCCCAAGGGACAGTTAGCACCCAACAGCAGCAAACAACTCCTGACGATTCCTTAAAAAACAACCACGAAATCTATATGACTAGCGAAGAAATGTTTTTTCAAACACGGAACCAAAATTACAATACCCCACCAGACACCAGTTCTTCGAGGGCTAGCACGAGAGCACCAACAGCACCGTTGACTATATCGAAAATTCCTATTGAACCTTTTCCAAAGATGGCTAAGGGACCAACTAGGCAAGTAGGAAACCACTCCAAAGCGGCCCATAATTATATCATTATGGATGATTTAGCCCAATCTCCCACTGCCATTTTAGATTTGGAAGTACTTCAATCATGCCCAAAGAAAATTAAAGCCTTACTTTCCGCATTAAGCGCCACTGACACTATCGATTCATGCCTAATATTTTTTTATTTAGATAAATCCACCCCTAGGCTTCCTTCATTGGTCGCCTTCCAGATACCGGTGTCAGTCCAAAACATCACTATCAATTGTTGTATCATTGACAAGGGTGCATCCACACACATCATGTCCAAGAACGTCTAGCAAAATTCAGGGTATCCCAAACTGAATCCATCAGACATCACACTCAGAGAATATGACAGGCGCTCATCTACTCCCATCGGTCTTTATCAAAATGTCACAGTTTGCTTGGCCAGAAAGACGGTCCTTATAGACATTGAGGTCTTGGATGCTCAGTTGGATTACAATATACTCCTTGGGCAGAGTTATATGTATGCCATGTCGGCCATAGCATCCTCTGTCTTCCGAACCATGATGTTCCCCCATGAGGATCACATCATTACTGTCGACCAATTGTCATATCATGACAAGCGACCCCTAACAAATGCCAATGTCATTCTACCCTATGTAGACAAATTTTTTGAGATGCTTACACTACCAAGAATATGGCCCTAGCCAATTCAAACTACCTTCTATCCTCGTATCATTCCTAGGAGATCCCCCTATCATACCAGAAGCATCAGCTGATATCACAAAGGCTCCGGTGTGCATGATGTCTACATCAAGCACCGAAGCTAGTTAGGAGACGGAGACGAGTAGTAACGTCATTGAGACCTCAGGCACATTAGCCTCTCTAGCCTACACCGCCTCCCAAACTCCTTTCCTCTACCCTCCATCTGGTTTTGTGTCACAAAAAGTTCTGGCAACAGTAGTGTTGCCAAACGTATCTTTTGCAATACCAGTTTGGTACTTGGTCCCACCTACCTCGACAAGAGTCACAAACTTCAACTCTACAAGGTTAATCCCCCTCACTCCTGAGGAGGCCCGGCCTGTTAAGGAGACTATCGCAACCATACCATATAAGGAAATTCCTATCACAAAACTGATTTTCGTGACCAAGAAAACCAATAAAAATGGGAAGAAGGTAGAAAATCCCACCATACACTGGGAATTACAACCTTGCACCATATGCAACATAGTAGGGAACACAACCCATATCTGCCCAAAGCTATATGAACTAAAACCACTCCTTAGCTCTGAGGCAAATATCGTGGCAACAAGTTCCCGTAAAAAGGAACCAGCCACCAAAAATCAAGGCAAGGCATTACGTACCAACCACGCATGCACTATCTATGAAAATTATGGGAATTAAACCCATCATTGCCTAGAAATACCATGATACAAGGACGCCTTACATGCCATTGAACAATAATATCAAGAGGATCCCTCCATCCAATCAAATGGATAAGAACATCGCGTCATTTTATACTTCAAGAGGCACGACAGTCACCAAAAAGACTCCCATTTATCCCCCCTCCTCCTATCGAGTGTTGTGCACTCTGCGATGAACGAGATCATTTCATCGTTGAATGTGAAACCATAGAGTTGTTTCAACGATGGTATCCAGTTCATGTAGTATACCACACTGACCTTCTAGCCATCCAGCATTCGTTTCAAGTATGTGGTGGCAATCACCCATTACACCATTGTCACTATATCCCTAGATTTCGTGCAATGCTAACTAGTTTACGCACAGCCATAGTACGCCTCTCCCTAAAAGACAGCTCATATACAAAATTCATGGATAGCTCGAAAACGCAGGAGGATGTGACAAGTAGATCCATCCTCTTCCTAACAGCTGAAAAGTGGCCAGCCAAGGAACCCTTAGTCACCCCCACCCACCCTCCACAGAGAATACCAACATGTGTGTTGTGTAACACACACAACCATGTGGTCGCCACATGCCAGACCTAGAAGTGCTACGCAGAACCAAAATCAACACAATGATAAGCACTCCACACATTCACACCTTCGAAAAAATAATTTTTCAGTTCCAACATTTAAGCCCTCTCTTATCCTCTATTCATTCATGTTTTCAATAATTTTTTTAATGAGAAAGATGCTTTCACTTAGGTTATTTTGTTACAGGTATTTTATGACACAAAAAACCATCCATTTTCCCATGCACCGAAGGTCCCAGAGCAGGTATCATCCTACCCTCAGCATGATAGAGTCCCAGAAAAACTCTGCATATCCTAACATCATTTTGTTGAAAATACTGAGAGGGGGGGGGGGGTGGGTGAATTAGTATTCCTTTCAATTAGAGCATCAGTTAATATTCAATTATTATCATTGTTTGCACAATGATAGTAGTAAAAAAAAGGAACACAAATGCACACAGTTTTTAAGGTGGGAACCCACTCCGGGACAAAAACCACCTAATGCTTTTCTAATAATTCTTTAATATTCAACTCCAATCTAAAATAAAGCTCAAATTTCCTAGAATCTATAAAAGCATTCTTCTCCAACTCCCACTGGATGGATGCTCCAATGCCCGAGATTCTTCAGTACTCAACTGAATGGATGTCCCAACACCCAATGAGCTACAACTCACCCTAGCACCACCCTACCACCCTATAGAAGAATAAAACAAGAATGGACTCTCGTACCAGGGAAAATGGTTCACTTTAAAATGACATAGAATGGTGTAGAAGAAGATGAAAGACTAGACCATAACCCCAACTATGACACAACCACCTAATGATGATCCTAGACCTCCCGACATTGCCTCTTCAACTCTTGGCAGATAGACACGTACAATTTTTACAATGATGCATTTACAATGACTTAGTACAATGATACCTTTATAATGACTGTATGCAGTGTTGCCCACTTGAAGACTTCATGTGGTTAACTTCTTGCTTTTTTTCTGCACCTTGCTTGCTGCTCTTGTCATGCTACCCTCTACTGCACCTTACTTTGCTTTGCTGCTCTAGAAATTCTGGTCCTTTGCAGCACTTGACAACACATGATCTATCTTTTTCTTGCCTTCTAGGAGATCGATATTGAATCTGATGTATCTATGTTATTTTAGATCCCCAATATGTGATTTTCAGTCATATTCCTCTGAGTCTTCTTTCCAATGCCACAGGTCTAACCCAATTTGGATTCTTCAAGAGAGATTTATGCCCAATCTCTCACAATGGCCTAATTATGGACTAGTTCAGTAGAGTAAACTTGTACGGCATGCTACATGTCAGTGTTTCTTCATTAGGCTCTGAAATTTATACATAGAAAACTAAAAATTGTGAACTATCTACTACTTTTTATAGAATTCCAATTTGATACTCAAAGAGAGAGTTATGAAGATTTTCCCAAGGTCACTTCTTTGAGATGAATTTCAGGATCCTACAAAAACACTGACTTCCACAGATCATATCTCTGAAAATATTGCGCACCTTGATATAAAAATTTTACAAGAGCTTCCTTGGGATCTTGGCTTTGCCTCATAAAAATTTCAGCTTCTGAACCTTCGTAGAAAAAACGTTAGAGCGAAAATTCCACGATGACCTTTTTTAGAATACGAAATCCCTACATAAGGAGGATATGAGGATCACAATTTATATAAATGCTTAGGTTGAGAGGGGCTTCAACAATTGAACGTGGGAGGGACTTTAGGAGCTTGAAAAATTATTAATTATTAACTTTTCAATGACCCATGCCACAACCCCATGGGGTTTTAGCCCACTAACTGGGGTTACAAACTTCAAACATGAATATCTCTCAAATTTATCTCTCAAACGAAGTATGAAGACTCTCTGTGAAGAATTCGTGGCGTGCCATATATCCTTGAAACATTTCGACAAGTAGAAACCATCAAAATCATTGCGGCCAGAATATAGGCAGGCATTGTTAGGTCAAGAAGTCTGCATTATGTGGGGTAGCCCCCTAGGTCCTCTTGGGTTGACATCAATGACAACCGCTAATCAACAATCTCCCCCTTTGGCATTGATGGCAACACAAGTACTCCCCCTGCGATCATGACACCTCTTCCTACAACATTCTCTCCCCCTTTGACATCAATGGAAAAGGATAACTCCCACTAACATACAACCATCTTGCGGACCTCTACACACTTCCACTCCCCCTTTATATTTTGAATAAGGAAAATCTAATAAGAACTTGGGAGAATCCCAAGCTTCTAGCGAAGATATTCCAATGCTTCACAAGTACTCTCACGATCATCAACTCTTTTTGCCCAATCTGCATCTGTAAAGGCATGAATAATGAGATTGTTACCCTTGGGATACCACAAGCCATATTCTTCTGTTCCCTTTAGATATCGAAGAATTCTTTTGATGGCAATAATATGTGATTCTTTTGGTGCTACTTGGAATATTGCTACTTGTCCAACTGCTTGCATAACATCTAGCCATGAGGCTGTTACATATAGAAGACTACCAATCATAGATCTGTACAACCTTTGATCCACATCCTTAAATGAGTCGTCTATGCTCAATTTGCAACATGTTACCATTATAGTAAGGATGGGTTTGCTACCAAATATTATATCATCATTATACTTATTCGATCATCATTGCAAGTCTGCAGTCTCTGGCTATGTGTCCAAAGTTTTGAGATTTGTAATATTCAATATTATTTCTTAAATGTTCAAATATATTGTTGTTTCGTTGAGCCCTGGGAGGTTCATATTTGACAGATCTCCTGGAATTGTATTGGTTCCTAGGGTACATGCGACATTCTACAACTTTATGACCAAATTTTCCACATGAATAACAATAGCCATAAAAAATATGTTGGTACCTGGATGGAAATCTTTGTCGAGGAATTCTCTTCCAAGGTTGTTCTTGTGAATCTTGTCCAATGAAGTCTACATGCATGTCAGATCTCATAGGTTCGTTGTATTTTGTTGTAGAAGATCCTGCTTATTCTTATTTGTAACCGAGGCCAGTTCTGTCATTGTAAGATTGTTGATTGTTGATGAGTTCTTCCAATGCCCTTGAGCTATTGGCATAGTTTTGGATAGTTTTTCCCTTCTTCACTTCCTTCTGCAGCGAGACTACTTCGGCTTCTAATTCTTCCCTTTCTTGGTTGCTTTCTTCCAACTTCTTTTGAAGTGACTCTTCAATGCATTTGTATTCTTCAACTTCAATTTTGAGACCTTGAACTTGTTCTTCAAGAGTATTGGAACGGATCTTCTCAGCCTTGAGCTCTTTTATAAGCTTGATTGCTTCCTTAGAAAATTATTCTAAGTTCAACCCTTCTTCTTCGTTGTTTGATGCCTCTTGTTTATTGTGCTTGGCCATAAACAATACTCTCTCATTGGCTTCTTCTTAGCTGTCATTGTCTACATCGGATGATGAGCTATCTTCTTTAGAGAGAAAGTTCATTTTGGATCCTTGCTTGTTGAATATATTAAAGCCTTTCTTTCCTTTTGAGTTGCCATCACTTCTGTTCGGACATTTTGATGCGAAATTCCCAACCTCACCACAGCCGAAACATATCAATGGAAGTTTACCTTTGAATTTTCCCTTACCAATTTTTACTTTTCTCGTAAAGTAAGCATATTCTTCATCTGAAATACCTTCTTCATCATCTCCCTTTTCTTCACACTTGCAAGTGCGTGTCTTTTCAATTGAAGGTTTTTTGTCCTTATTGGTTTTCTTAGATGCAACGGACGCAGTTTCTAGATGCGAAGTACCCTCTTTTTCATCAAGTCTCATTTCATATGCTATGAGAACTCCATGTAATTCCTCTTTGATGAGCTTGTCCATATTTGCATTGTATTCTAAGACCGATAACTTTGGGTTGAATCTCCCTGGTAACGTTCTAAGAATCTTTTGTATAATGGTCTTCTCGTCAACTGGCTCTCCAAATCCTTCCAGATTATTAGTCATTTCATCAACGTATTGGAAGTATGCAGCAATGTTGCAATCTTCTTTCATTCTGAGCTACTCAAATTTTTCTCTATGGATTTGAAGCTTTGCTTCTTTGACATTTGAGTCACTTGCATATATATTCTCAAGCTTGTCCCATACGTTTTTGGTGGTTTTACAACCCAACACCTTATTATAATAAAATTCAATAAGCCCATTGATAATAATATTCTTTTCTTTTGCATCATTTACCAAATTCTTCTTACCTTGTTCATCTGCGGTTGATGTAACTCCATTTTGAACAGTGTCCCATAATTCGTAACCTTGCGCCAAGAGATAGACCTCCATTCTTCCTTTCCAGAGTGCATAATTATTTTCATTCAATAGAGGTACACCATTCTTGGTATGCTCCATCACCTCCTTCCAGTTGTTAAACTGCTATTGAAGGAACCAAGCTCTGATACCAATTGTTGGAAATACTGAGAGGGGGGGTGAATTAGTATTTCTTTCAATTAGAGCATTATTTAATATTCAATTATTATCAGTGTTTGTACAATGATAGCAGTAAACAAATGGAACACAAATGCACACATTTTTTAAGGTGGAAACCCACTCCATGACAAAAACCACCTAATGCTTTTCTAATAATTCTTTAATATTCAACTACAATTGAAAACAAAGCTCCAACTTCCTAGAATCTGAAAAAGCATTCTTCTCCAGCTCCCACTGGATGGATGCTCCAACGCCCCAGATTCTTCAGTATTCAACTGAACAGATTCCCCAACACCCAATGAGCTACAACTCACCCTAGCACCACCCTACCACCCTATAGAAGAATAAAACAAGAATGGACTCCCGTACCAAGGAAAATGGTCCACTTTACAATGATATCGAATGGTGTAGAAGAAGAAGAAAGACTAGACCATAACCCAAACTATGACACAACCACCTAATTATGATCCTAGACCTACCAACACTGCCTCTTCAACTCTTGGCAGATAGACACTTGTACAATTTCTACAATGACTTAGTACAATGATACCTTAACAATGACTTTATACAGTGTTGCCCACTTGAAGACTTCATGTGGTGAACTTCTTGCTACTGTTCTGCACCTTGGTTGTTGCTCTTGTCATGCTGCCCTCTTCTGCATCTTTCTTTTCTTTTCTGCCCTAGAAAGTCTAGTCCTTCGCAGCCCTTGACAAAACATGATCTAGCCTTTTATTGCCTTCTAGGAGCTCGATATTGAATCTGGTGTATCTCTGTTATTTCAAATCCCTAATATGTGATTTTCGGCCCTGTAGTAATCCTCTTAGTATTCTTTCCAATGCCACAGGTCTGACCCAGTTTGGATTCTTCAAGAGATATTTATGCCCAATCTCAAACAATGGCCTAATTATGGACTAGTTCAGTAGAGTGAACTTGTACGGCGTGCCACATGTCACTGTTTCTTCATTAGGCTCTAAAATTGATATAGAGAAAACTGCATTTCGTGCACTATCTACCACTTGAATTTCAATCTGATACTCAGAGAGATATTTATGAAGATTTTCCCAAGGTCACTTCTTTGAGATGAATTTCAGGAGCCTGCAAAAACACTGACGTCCACAAATCATATCTCCGAAACTATTGTGCACCTTGATCTGAAATTTTTACAGGAGCTTCCTTAGGATTTTGGCTTTGCCTCATAAATATTTCAGCTTCTAAACCTTCGTAGAAAAAAATTTAGAGCACAAATTCCACGATGATTTGTTTCAGATTACGAAATCCCTACATGAGGAGGATATGAGGATCACAATTTATATAAATGCTTAGGTTGAGAGGGGCTTCAACAAGTGAACATGGGAGGGATTTTAGGAGCTTAAAAAAATATTAATTATTGAATTTTCAATGACCCATGCCACAACCCCATGGGGTTTTGGCCCACTAACTAAGGTTACAAACTTCAAACATGAAGTCTCTCAAACCGTGAAGAATTATGTGGCGTGCCATATATCAACGGAAACATTTCGACAAGTAGAAACCATCAAAAGCATTCTTGACCCAGAATATAGTTATTTGGTAGGTCAAAATTCTCATGCAATATTGGGGTAGCCCCTAGTGCTTCTTGGGTTGACATCAATGACAACCATTGATCAACACATTTATCCACAAGAACTCAACCATAGGTTCCAAGCACCCGACCATGTTTATCATCTCCCCACCTTGCACATGATAAAAATCCTTTTTGGTAGGTAGAGCCTCCCCTCCATTGCGTCTATCACTCAAATTAGACCATGCATCAGAAAATCATGACGATATGGCCATACCACCTCATGACGATATGGCCATACCACCTCAGTACGAGAAGCGCTTCATTTCCATTCATCCACCATGCATCAAGTCAAGTTTTATCATATCAAAATAAAACCCCTTTCCCAGACTACCTTTTTTTACAAGCAGATCGAATATTCACCACTACGTCTCAAATTTGACCTACCATCCCTCCATCAGCATAGCCCATCTGCGATATTTTCCATCCGCTTCATCATCCCCACACAGAGACCAACCAATGGGGCCCCCACACTCAGCAAAAACACTCTCCTCGCATCATCAGTGAGCGCGCATTTTCATGTTTATGGGGCACCCGTCTCTGTGTTTTGTACAATCCAATCCCATTTTTTCATTCTTTTGGCAAGTGTACAAAGATATCAAACTGTGAATAGTCCCCCACTCATCCATCCATTTTTCTCCCATGGAAGCAGTCCCTAGTCACCCTTGGTCGAAGAATCACACCTTCCACACAAAGTTACCACGACATTCATAACCAACATATACCCACCCTAGACATCCTATCGACTCCAGGGATTTCCTCATCAGAAATAGTTATGACTACCGCCAAGCTGCTTTTTATGCTCCGACTTTGGGCCACTGAACTCCCATCATCAGTTTTCAGTCACCCCTCGCCATCATGCCTATGTTAAACCTATCAAATCAAAGACCCTGGTCCCTTGCGTCAGTAGCTCTCTCGTTCGGTTGAGGCCTCCTTTTTTTGTCGACTTCAACACCCATTATCCAAAAAGGAAGCAGTACCTTGGATGGCTCCTCACCACAATAGGGGCATCCTCAAGTGGAACTATGGGAATCATCATTGCCATATATTTCATCAATCCTCCTGACATCTGACTACGACACAAGCTTTCATGTAAATATGGTATTGTACTTTACAACCACTGCACTTTGCTCAGATTCGTCGAAGGCCCGTGCCATTATAAGCATCTCTTTTAGAAATGCTTACACGGGAAGGTCCCATTCATACACCCATGTGTACAATGAGAATTTATATTCCATACCAAGATTACACATGTGGGCACCATATTCAACCTAGTGTCAAATAAAAAATGCCGCTGAGGGTGTTAGCAATCGTCGTCATCAACCAAATCAGCAGATCACTCCCATATCAGTGACACATACAAAACCTTTATCTGTCAAATAGATTTGTTTAGCTAGCCAAAACATTACAAGCATGGTACATTCTTGCCTCATAGAAAAATTGTATTTATTGTATCATACTATTTATTGCGGGTTTCTGATAGAACACGGTCACTCTTCTACCCATTGTAAGGGGTTTCCAACCTTGGGATGTACAAAGGTCTCTCTCTCAACACAGGTTACACAGAAAATAAACTATAATGTATTTTTTCTATACAGTTCTTCATAGGCCTCACACATTAGGGGGCAACTGTTATCACTGGAAAATCGGACAAGAAAAATTGACATTATTAAATGTTAGGCAGAAGGATTTACAGGGATGAGAAACATTAGATGATCTGAAAATTTTAAAAATCTCTAACGTCAAGAGGAAAAAATCAAATTGTTCACCAGAGACACAAGAAAAATGTGCCTTTCGCACATTTTTCTTCAATAGTCGCGTTGGTCTGCACGGCTTTCCCTAAAAAATTTGTGCAGTCCTAGGAGTGGTGGAAGCCACCATCTGAGACCACTTGACACACTTCAGGAAATGATCCTCCACTTGAGGTCATCCAAGGACAGTCGCCTAAGCCACCTTGGGACCTCAAGTTAGCACACAAAGGAATAAAGTGGGCACACAAAAGAATCAACCCTCTCTCTTGGGTCACCATCCAAAAGTGTACCAATATAGGGAAGAAGGATTTGAATTTGCCTAAAAATTGCCACCATGAGAAGAACAAAATGAGAACACATAGTTATGCTGGCCAAATTTCCCATGAGCAAGCCAGCAGTTTGTAATCCATAGCAGCAGTAGAGCTAGAGGATTCGGCTGTTGGCCACCCAACAACTTCAATCACTTTAGGGAAGAGAGAGGCCTTGTGACATCAACTCAAGGGTAAAAACTTCCTTGCACTAAGTCTTAGAACCCCATAGTTCGAAGGATCCTTTGGCAAGTGTGTAACGTTTTATCTTTCTTACTAACAGTGGTCGATAAGAGGGGATTTTATTCCACCGTTTGCATTATTGTCTCGTTTGACTCATTATGAGATTTTGTTTTTGTTTTAGTTTAGTTGTGTTTCTTATCTTTATATGCAGCATACTACATTCCATAATTTAGTGTGTTTTATATAAATTAGCATGTGTTCACTAGCCTGCTAACCTTATTTTTTGCATGTGACCAT
Source organism: Pinus albicaulis (assembly GCA_034641835.2). Taxonomy (NCBI): domain Eukaryota; kingdom Viridiplantae; phylum Streptophyta; class Pinopsida; order Pinales; family Pinaceae; genus Pinus; species Pinus albicaulis. The sequence goes on along the minus strand of CM076570.1, from coordinate 91,638,087 downwards.
AGCTTGTAGGTTGCAACCATTCCTACCAAGCACCGGTGGATTGGTACACTTGTGCACCAAAACCACCACTATAGGTAGACTTCAATATTTCCCTCTTATTAATATTTTGACTTTTCTAAGCTATGGGGTGACCATCTTGCATCAGTACTGCTCCAATCCAAAAATTTGAAGCATAACATTCTACCAAAAAATGTTTGGAGAAATCAAGGGTTGTCAGAACTGAGGTAGAAGACATTATCTCTTTTAAGGATTCAAATAATTTGATGGACTTATTGTCCCATAGAAAGGATTTTTTCTTTAGTAGATTCGTGAGGGGATTAGTCTCATGTGAATAATTTTGTATGAACCTTCTGTAGTATCCGGTTAATCCAAGGAATCCCTTAATTTTTTATATATTCTTTGGCTTGGGCTAATCTTTGATCATTTTAATCTTATTGGGATCTACTTTTACTCCTTATTTAGATGTGATGTGTCCCATATATTCAACTTCTTTCTTTACAAAGGTACATTTTGATAATTTTGCATAAAATTGATTCTTCTCAAAAACGGAAAGTACTTCTTCTACATTCTTGAGGTGTGAATTCCATGTTTTGTTGTACATGAGGATATCATAAATAAATAAATAAACAATAAAAAAATTTAAAGTATGGGAGAAACAGTGTGTTCATGGTTGCCTAGAATGTGATTGGTGAATTTTTTAGCCCAAATGGAATTACCTTAAACTCATACTTCCCTTCATGAGTTCTGAACGCAGTCTTCTCGACATCTTCTAATCTCACTCGGATTTGATAATAGCCTAACCTCAAATCTAATTTTGAAAAATATTTTGTGCCATGGAGTTCGTCCAGAATCTCATCAATAAATGGAATGGGAAATTTGTGTTCAATATTAATCTTATGTAATCCTAGATAATCTATACACAACCGAAATGATACATCTTTCTTTCGTACTAACACTACAAATGCCGCATATGGACTTCTTCTTTTCGCAATGACTCCACATTTTATGAAAACTTGTATTAGTCTTTCTATATTTTTTTTTATGATAATGGGGATAGCGATATGGCTTGACATTGACAGATTTCACATCCAGTTTAACATCAATCATGTGTTCAATATTTCTTTCGGGAGGTAATTTCATGGGAAATTCCTAAAATACCTTGTTATATTTTTGAATTAAGGATGTAACTTCATAATATTGGTGAGTCCCTTCCATAGATAATAACTCTAACTGTTGGCATTGTGTGACGAATACAAAAGCTACTTTGTGGATAAGTTTCTTCATTTTTTGTGCCACTATGATTTGGGTAAGAGGATCCTAGAACCCGAACAGTTTATAATTTCTTCCATTCCACTTGAATTTAATGATTTTTTTTTTGTGGTTGCGGAATACATCCCCAACATTTGTAACCATTTTATTCCCAAGACGACATCTACACCTCCCAAGGGAACTGTGTAAAACCTAGACTCCATTTCATAATCATTTAGTTGCATTTTAACTTTATGGCACTTCCCTAATCCATATATTATTTTTCCATCTGCCACCATAACCTTTATATTTGTCACAAGATATACAAACAGATTTAGCCTTTGTGCGGCATTGACATCTATAAAATTGTGGGTGCTTCCCGAATCTACTAACACAATAACATTTTTCTTCTTATTATGTCCCTTCATCTTTAATGTTTATGGTTGGGCTATCCCTGTGATAGCTGCTAGATAAATTCTCATCATATTTTCTTCTTCTGAATCTGGATTAGAAGTCTCATTTTCTTCATTAGTTTCTCCGTCAGAGTCACTATCTGAATATTCTTCTTCTTGTTCTACTTCGTAGTTGTAGAGTTTTTGTGTGTTGCATTTGTGTCCTAGAGAGTATTTGTCTTTGCATGTCCAATATTTGTCATACTTTTTATTTTCAAAACTTGATTATTGTTTTCCTCCTTCTCGCAACAAGGGTGGAATGTACTTGTTATATTTGTCTAAATAATTATTGCTTGTCTTTTGTTTTGAGTAACTACTGGATTTTTCATTACTGGCATGTGGCGTTTTATGGAATTTATATTTTTGCTCAATAATTATTGATGCATGTATGGCTTCTTCAATAGTTTTGTGCTTGTACAACTTCAATTCTACTCGAGATTTCTCCTTAAGTCCTCCTATATACATTTTTAGCAGTTCTTCATTAGAGAATCATCTTTCTCTTACAGTTAACACTTACCATTCGTGGGTATATTCGCTTACATACCCTTTTTTCTTGAGATGAATGAATTTTTTATAGACATCATCCTCTTCTTTGTCATGAAATCTATTTAGTAAGGCATCCACAAATATTCCAAATAAATGAATGAGCTCCACATTTGTTGGACCACCATAGCAACCAATCATATGCTTCAACTTCCAAGTTGTTGGATGTGGTCATGATCTTCTCTCGCTCACCTATTGGTGGGTTTGAATTAAAAATGGCCTCCATTTTATTAACCCACACAATAGAACCTTTATGATCTTTACCATCGTACTTAGGTAATTATCTTTTAATTTGTTGGTAATCCTTTTCTAGAAATTTTGTATAATACAAACTTCCTTGGAAGTGTATTTGTGACATTTTCAAAATTTCATGGTTTAAAAAATCTGCGCCTTCTGTAGTCTTGGGGCTTTGTGTTGTTTCCTAAGCGATTAATGTATTAAAAACTAGATTGATTCCTCCCATTAATTGGCTCAAAATTCTCTCAATGTTATCTATTTTTCTAATATCTCTTTCCATTTTATCGAGTTACAATTATCCTGTCTTGACCCTCTACTAATTATGTCTGGTTTCTTTCGACATTATCTTCATGTCGTCACATTTTATCAATTTATTCTTGAATTTTTCTTGTGTCGTCATTATTATTCCCCATTTTCAAATTGTTATTCTTCTTGGCGGAACCAATATTTTTATTTTTAAATAATATATTTTTTTTAAATTAAAACTTAAATTATAAACAATATAATTTAATATTTTATTTTTTACAATATAATTTAATAAATATAATTTTTTTATAACTATATGATATAGTTATTAAAATTATAACTCAATGTAATGAGAGATAACCCAATCTAAAAAAAAGGAATGGTGTGAAAAGGTCAACAAAGGATGTTCGGACAACAAGTGTGAATGTGGTCGAGTGGCAAGGGTACAAAAGACAGGTAAGAGACAGCAGAAAAGGGAAATCAACACAATGGGGGACAAGGTTTGACAACCTATGCAATAACACAGGACCTGAAAACTCTCGAGGACGTGGGGAAAAAGGGTACCACTACAGTCGGGAAGAATGAACCAGGAGAAAAGCGGTGGTTGGAGAATGATGAGACAGGTAGGCATGACAGAGAAGGCGGAATGAACCAACGGTGATAAGGTTGTTGGGAAATGATGTATGCAAAAAATCAACCTATTAGTGTCACTATTTGCATACTTGCACCAGGGATCAAAACACATTTTGCATGTGCATCTTAGGTGTCCCACTCTAAATAATTTTCAATCATTCCATTAGGTCATGATATAAAAATTTTCCACTGGTGGTTGTCCTTTTCAAGTGTCCCATTTTCCTTCACAAGTATATGCCTGCTGACCCTCTTCCATGTCTTCATCATGCTGAAAACAAATCTGCTCTCATTCCACTTTTAGTCAAAGTTAACCATGGATTCAGGTCATTCAAGGTCTCATTAGGTCATTAGGTTTCATTGTTCAAAATCCAAAAATGCACCATTCCATCTCATAAGGTCAAAAAAAGGTTTGAGAGTGATCCCAATAATGTCTCTTTACCATGTAAATATGATCTCCAAGATGGTTTCCAAAGTTGTAATTTGATTTCAAGTGTGAGTTTCATTCCAAGATGTAATTTTATTTTTATTCATGTAATTTTATGTTAGTTTAAATGTAATAAGTACTCAGTCTCCCAAGGCTGCCAACTCAGAGTTCCACATGCCAACACATAAAGTGTCAAATACAAAAAGTGTCTACTTCAGCAATTGATCAAATGTCAAAGGGAGTTGTCTTTTTCCAAGGGTGCCTAAGTCATCATTTTCCACAAGCACTAAACCCTAATTTCCTCTCCCACTGAGCTAGGGTTTGCTATGGATTCAAAGACATATGAGCAGAGGAGGCATAAGGTAGGTCATATCAGTAATTATGAGGTCATTCCAAACTCATAAACACCATGTCTCCATCATTTTTGAGGAAATCATTCCAAGAGTCGAGCCATTTTCCACTCATAGGGCCAGTTTTACTTCAAACTATGTTTCTGACCAAACAGAGATGAATTTGAAAAAAGTGAGGGATTTTTTTGTCCATCATAGGTCCAAGAAGTAAAAAAATCCTTCATTTTGTACACAGGTGTCATGGTTTGGGATAAATGTCAACAATATAGGTGCCATAGCAGAGTTGCTTCACTCCTGGAGTGACCTTCGGAAAAACAATTTTTCTCCTAGCTGGAGTGCCCAAATGACTTTCTTGATAAGTAAAATAACAACTAGATTGGAATATCTTTCCAATGAGCTATCATGAGCTCCATTTGGAATTGAGGAAGGCCTCCAAATGTTTCCTACAAGATCACACTTCATTTTTTCACCCCCATTCTGCATTTTTTTACTAGTCTTGGGAGAATTGATTTTTGAGGGATTATAATTGATCTTTTCAGTGCTTGATAGGTCCATTATGTAGCCAAGAGAAATATATTTCCAAAGATCTATCCCCGGCCCAATTTGGACACTAGGAATGCCTCCAAAAGTGGCCTTCAAGATGGCGTTGCGCATGGGAGTTTGGCGCTAGGCATAGAGCTCTAGCGCTACGCATAGAGCGTTTTTTCCAATGAAAATTTACACAACGTTGTGCATAGAGAGACGGCACTACGCACCTGGGTGTGGCGCTATGAACAGGGACAAAACTTCTCCAAACACCTCAAGGTTGCCTCTTCACCTCCAAAACAAGTAAGTGAGCCCTTGTAACTCCCTCTTTATCCATTTTATGCTTGCGTATGAGTTTTATGTTGGAAAAAATTACAAAGAAACCCTAGTCTTCCTTTGCCTCTCCCAAAATCCCCATCCCCCTCACAAATTTCCAAAAACCCCCTTGTCCCAAATTCATTGTCCCTAGACCCTACCACATCACCTCATACTTATCAAAACGCTAAAACTACCCCTACATCCTCATCCCCCTAAGTCCCTTTACTCTTTTCCATTAAAACCTTAATTTCTAGGAATTTCACTATTTTTTCCTAGATTTCCTCCCTACCTTTGACCTGTAATTAAATTATCATTTTCATCTCCCTCCATATTTTCACCTCCCATCACCTCACAAGGTTACTTAACCCTTTTCCCCATCTCCCTTAATTGTTGTGACCCTATCCCTATCCCCTAAAGCTCTCATATAATCATTTTATTCCCTGCTCCCATTCCCTTCACTCCCTCACTCACTCTCCCTTTCTTTCCTCTCCCCTATGGTTTCTAAAGTGCCAAAGAAAGAAGCATGGAGAGAGAAGATAAAGATTACAGAGAGGAGGAACACATTGATGATGAATTTTAGGAAGATGAGATTGCACAACAGAGGAGACCACACAAGGGAGGCAGGATTATCATAGAAGAGGCAGTAAACCTTAGAGAGCTATAGGATTCACCTTTAGTTGTGTCCTATTTCAGATATTTTGGGTGCTATGAGTTTCGTGAGAAGGTGCAAAGGGTTCAGCATCACCTTGAGTTGACTAGGCTTTTCATACTAAACCTCCATGATAACAGGGTAACTCTTGCAGGTGTAACTTTTGCCATATCCACTTCCATTATTGTTGGTGCCTCCTTAACTCAACTTGACATGTGGTTGTGGGCGTATCCCACAATTTTTTGGAAATTTTTGAGTTTTTGGGAAAAATTTTAAAAACATAGAAAACTAGCTCTATTCGCAGCGCCTTGGCGCTGCTCACTCTTTTGGGGCATCCAATGGACAAATGGAAGACATCATTGGGTTCATAATGATGAGGAAATGTCCCTTTTACTTTTTCTAAACATTTGGAGCAAAACTGGTCAGGAAAAAGGGCCAAAAACACCCAAAAAATCATGTTTATGCCTCTTTTTTAGGGTGGTGTTGCGCATAGAGGCATTCTTGGGAGATTGCAGTTTTGGAGGGTCAAAACAGCTCCAAATACGAAACTACAAGAATATATGGAAAGTATAGAGGATAATATTTCCAATGAGCTATCATGAGCTCAATTTGGAAATCGGAAAGTCAGTCCAAAATGACTTGCCAGAAGACCTATTTTTTCCTCCTTAGCACTACGCATAGGACAAATTTTGCCTATTTGGTCAATTTTCTCCGTTTTCATAATTAAATTTCACTTGTGTAAATTTGAATTTTTACTCATGTAATAAATGGTTGATGATGTAATTATGGTGTTCTAGATATTACTTAGGGTAGATAAATTAGGTAAATGGCCTCAATGACATGTAATGAATAAGTTTACTTAAATTAGGGATGAGTCACTTTGACCACCCTATTCTCTAGTTGTTAGTTCAGTCTTTCTTGGAATAGCTCCTCCTCTCATGGATTCGACCCCTTGAAGCTAGGATGAGTTGTTTTGAGGTCTATATCATATATTTTCTCAGTCATGGTAAGGGTTGGACTCAGTTGGATGCTTGGCCTTTGAAGAGACATACTTTGTATCAGTTTTGAGCAGGAATATTAATCAAATTTGCAACTATTTTTATGGGATCCCTGTGGTATGGTGTTTAGTTTCAGTTTCTCCTTTTGTTTTCATTTTTTGAAGTGTATCGTTAATTGTCTTCATCATTTCATAATTTCTAAGTGAATGTATGCAAGTTAGATAAGCAGAATCCATTCTCATATGCTATGTTTTGGGTAGACATTCACAGTCTATAATTTTTTCAGTTTAGAAAGAACCCATGATTTCACCATGCTCTTTCTAGCTCCTCACCTGTCTTGATCATCCCACCTGTTATCACAAAATCAGATCTGATAGGTTGCCAATCAAATCAATCTTATGTAACTGCTTCAAACCAATCTTTTGATTGAGGCTTAGCCTCCTCAACCTGAGAGGGCTCTCTCAAGGGTTAATGATTTTTGATAGAAATCTAGATGGCTAACTCTATGTGGGGTAATAAGCAGATAAATGTTATAAATTGGTTGTAAATCACATTATCAAGTGCACATTTGTCTTATGGAGTCAAAATAGCTTCTGTAAAACAAAACAATCTACTCATCATGGAATTCAAGGCATATCAGATTTCTAGTCCTGAGAAACACATGTGAAATTGTAAAACACACAGTCAATTTTTCTATGAAGGAAATCAGAGCATCAATGATGAATTCTGAGTAACATAAGCAAAAACCACTGCAATAGGATAGTAAAAATATGCCATTAGAACAAGAACACACTAGAACTCTTTATGAATCTTGAGTTGGCTAAGTAGAAAACTCTGTATTAAGTTGAAAACCAGTCACTTACAATAAACACAATATTTTTGCTAAAAAATTTCCAACCCTTAGAATTTCGACTTCTTCATCTTTATAGATCATTTACAACATAGGATAACCTTATCCTGAGCTAGATACATCGAATTCCTACTTTTTGACACCTTGCCTAACCATGTGACATGGTATTTATTACAAAATGACAGTTGCAAACCTAATGAACAGTCCTATTACAAATAGGATTCAAACTCCTTAACTCTAATCATAACAACCTTATCTAAACTAGATTACATCATTTTCCAACTGTATTCCCATAAGGTCGAATCCAGATGATAAGCTCTAACACTTTATGACCTTAATGATGATCTCCTGCAAACTAGGAAACTGTCCCCCGTTTTCTAGGCTTAGGATTCTTTGAGTTCTTGAGACACTCTGACCACTATGCTGTCAGGAATTGAAATAACATATGCCCAAAATCATCCTTAAGTTCTAGCTGTACAAAATCACCATCAAACTGTCCAAAATAGCGGAAAAAGACCTGCGCTACGAAAACAACACAGTTTCGTAATGCAGTCTTTTAACCCATTTGCCTTCAAAATTTTGGTTTATTTCCTCCATGGTTATCTTCATATTCACTTAACACAACTTCCCTAGCAATTTCAGGTCATAATACACACATTTTCCCTCCAAACATTTATGAGAAAGGGTGAAAAAAGCTGCTACAGCAGTTTCGTAGCGCTTTTCACCCTTTTTGCACTGTTCTACGAAACTGCTGAGTGAGTAGTTTTGTCCAGATTTCTTCAAAATTCAAACAAAAGATGTACCAAAACTTCAGAATACCACTAGTTTAATCAAAACAAACAGTCATATGAACTAAAAACCAAAATTTCATGATATTTATTCTTCATTTTCCCTTTGATTTAGCCTTTGACTTTTTAATAATTTGTCATTCTGCACCTTTGTTTTTTAGTTCATCTTGAGTTAGTTTCAGCTGTAGCTCCAAATCCTCCACTTGTTCTCTTAGTCTTCTATTACTAGCTCTCAAGTGAGTATTTATCACTCTAACAATTTTTTCTTCCTTGATGGCTGGAACTCTCCATGTAAAAAATTGTTCTGCACTGCTTGGAATCTCAGACCTAGAACCAATTTGACCTTCCCAAAGTGCCTTCATTCTTTTAAAATCTATTTTTTCAATGTTGTGCTTTCTGGCCCTCTTTCTCATCATAGAAATTTCTTGATTTGCTAACCTTAATTTCTCCTCAAGATGTTGGCACTCTGTCATTTCTTCCTTTTCCTTCATTATTTTTCTGGCTACATGCTCCACTATTGGTGATGAGAGGTCAACCACCTCTTCAAGGACTTTGACTGTTTCAACAGTTTCTTGGACCTCCTTGCTGCCTTCCTTGAGCTTCTTAGCATGCCTAGTTAAAGCTTTCCTTGCTTGAAAGATAAAGGCTGCATTTTCACCCTCAAATTCAAGTTTCTTAGCTAACTTAGCCTTTTTCTGTTTGTGTTCATCAACTCCAATGAAATCAACTTGCACAATGGGTGACTCTTCTATATCAATTGCATGAAGGATGTCATCTAAATTTCCCTTTATCACTGGGCTATCCTCTGTACCTGAAACAATTGTTTTTCCCTTTGATGCCACTGGTTGGATTCTTGTCACTCTCTTGATTTCTTGCTTGCTGGCAACTTGTTTTTGTTTTGCCTCTTTAACACTTTTTGACCTTTGTTTTAAAGGTGATGGAGTTGCTGCAACAAGAAATTGTGTCTTCTTTGTCCTATCTTCAACCTGTTTCCTTGGTTTCAACTTTACAAACCTCTTTACTTTTGCAACCATAGGCTGACTAGACTCTGCTACTTGTGTTGGATTTCTTTTAGGTTTAGGGTTTCTAGCTAGGGTTAGGGTTTCCAGTTCAAAACCATTAATAAAAAAAAAATAAGACCAATCCCTGCTTATTTTTTGAAGCTCATTCAACACCAATAACTTTATCAAACCATGGTGAAACAAAGATGTTTCAAAACCATCATAATTGGCTTGTACTTTATCAACCATTTTAGCAAGGCTCCTATGCATGTAAAAGGGAAAATCTAGTGATATCATACCTGTGAAATGTAGATGCAGCTTGAAATGATAAGTATAAACTTTATGGTACCTTCCTTCACATGTAAAGTATCTTTGAATGTTGAACAGCAGCTTGGCATAGGTGTCTTTGATACAGCATCTAGGTATTGCATTATTCAGGTCCATATCTGTATATTCAGGTTCCATGTCAAACTTAAAACCTTAAACTAAGTATGTTTCCCTCTTGGTATTTCTGTCATAGAAGCAATAATCTCGGGTGTGACTGGCACATTTAACATCCCAATTTGGTAGTTGTTCCACTGAAGTGTAAGGCAAATTCTTTAGACACCTGAGTGTGGAAACCCTGCAGATTTTCACAAAACTGAATACAACCTGCTTTGCTAAAAGCCTCCATCACTGTTTCATCTTCAATTATAGCCTTCACATTTTCAGGCTCATGTCTTAAGCAATTTCCCCCTCTGTGGACTTTCTTCTCCTCTACCATGCTTCTTTAGAAAAACCTGTCAGCTTCTCTTGAATCTGTAAAACAGCCTCGCTTGAATATATGATCAGCCTCCCTTGATTATGGAACAGCCTCGCTTGAGAATATGGAAGATATCCTTTGTATAGAACATCCACAGGCTTAGATTGACAGCTTCAGAGCTTAAACACTTGTATGGAAGCAAATGAAAATGATAATGACCAAATCAGGCAAGAATTTGAATTTAAGGTGTCATCTCGTAACTGAATGATGCTTCACTCATGCCCTATCATGACAATGATGACTGTAAGACAGGTAAGTACATTGAATCTGATCCCTAACTGCCTCACCATAGCCCTATCCTATCATTCCCCAACGGATTCTGACAGATTTTGGCTTCATTGACAAGACGGTTAAGAAACTATGCTTTCGTAGCACCCATAGTGTATTTTTCGTAGTTTGCGCTACGAAAGTATCAGTGCTTTCATAGCGCAAATCCTCTTTTTTGAACTAGCGGCGCTATGAAACGGAGGATTCTTGGCTAATTGCATAAATTTAACCCGAAACCTTATGAAATGATCCCTAAATGGAAAATGTGAGTATTTGATCATGGAATGGACCTCTTAAAGACTTTATTTGAATTCAATGGTGACCTTTAAACTTATAAAAACTCTAACCTACCCTTAACCAAAACCTAAAATGACTTTCAAACCCATTTTGAGACCATGATCAAAAACAGAGTTGACACAATGATGTTTTGAAAATTTTTGGGTGATAACAGTGGCTCCACTTGGGATAGTGTGCCCCTATGGTACACTAAGAACTAGTAGTTCCAGTGCTGCTATCCATTTTCTTGACCAAAACAGAAAAAACTTTGAAATTTCCAAGCTTCCTCTTCAAGCTCTAATGGCTTTCACCTCGGGCTCAAGCTTCCTGGTTTATCTTTTCATTATTAGCAAAAAAACACATAAAATGGAATATGTACAATGACATGAATAATCAATCAGATTTTAGTAAGAATAATGCTTCAAAAACCTGCCATTGACAGGTCCTCCAGCATATGATTTTCCATCCATCTCCTGCAGTATGTAAGTATTGTTTCCATGAAAAGCTGCTATCTTGAAAGGACCTTTCCATAAGTTCTCAAACTTACCATGTTTGCCTTTCTCTTCAATTCTGGCCTCCCATTTCAGCACTTCATATTGAATTTGAAAACTTTCTTCCTAGATACTTTTATCAAATGTCCTCTTGATTTTGTTTTGAGATTGTTGATTGTTGTTATAAACCTCATTCCTCTTCTCTTGCAGAGCTATCCGCTGATTAATTCTCCTTTGGACTGCATTTGGTTCCTCTTCTAGCCCTTGAATCAACTTCATGACAGGTACCCCTAGTGATGTAGGAAAAATAGCCTCAGCGCCATATACCAATTCATATGGTGATGTTCCAATTGACCTCTTTGTGCATATCCTATCAGCCCATAAGGCATACTTTAGCTTCAAATGCCAAGCCTTTTTATTCTCCTGCAACACTTTTTTAATGATCCTCACAAGACTCTTGTTGGAAGACTCAGCAAGACCATTCCCTTGCGGATAGTATGTAGTAGAATGCCCAAGAGTAATATGATATTGATGATAGAAATTGATCAGCTTCTTAGACTTAAATTCCTGTGCATTATCAGTTATGATCTTCATGGGGCAACCAAATCTAGACAAGATATTATTTTCTAAGAAAGAAATAATCACAGAATCATTTGCTTGCCTAGTTGGGATTGCTTCAATCCATTTGGTGAAGTAATCAGTCACTGTAAGAATCCAGTGATGCTAACCTGATGATGATGGATGAATCTCCCCAATAAAATCTATCCCCCACTGTTGAAATGGTGCTTCTACATAGATAGGCATAAAAGGTAAAGGTACAAGCTTCTTCTTACCCTCGAAAATCTGGCATTCATGGCAGGCAACAATCCTCTTGTAGACATCCTTAAACATGGTAGGCCAATAATACCATTCTCTTAGAATCTTGTTCACTGTCACCTTCCAATAATGGTGACCTCCACAATCTCCCTTGTGGAATTCTTCAATTACTTTATCTGCCTCCTCTTCCAGCAAACAATTTAGCAAAATTCCACCAGTATCCTTCCAAAACAGATTTCTGTCAAAAATAAAATATCTCAAAGATTTCAGCTTAAAAAACCTTGCTTTGGACTTTGTTAGATCAGTAGCTGCTTTATTGTGCTATAGTACAAAAACAACCTCCTTGTAAAAATCTGAAGTGATGTATTTTTCTTCAATAGGAACTATTTCTTCTTAATCATCTAAAATTTATGATATTTCTGCAATCAAATTTATGTCAAGACAGTCAAATTTTGACTGCGCCATCAGCTTTTCTAAGCCTTTCCCTTTGACCAATTTTGTTGGCTTAATCTCTATATCATACTCTAGCAATTTGGCAATCCATTTCCCCCTCTTACCATCAGGGTCAGCTTGAGTGAGGATGTCTTTCACAATAGTATTAGGAACAAACGCCACAATATGAGAATGCAGAATACAAATTCTGAAATCTTTGATAGCCTTCACCAAGGCATAGGCCTGCTTCTCTAAGATATTATACTTCAACTCAAAATTGGCTAATGTTCTACTAAAGAAAGAAATTGGCTGCTCAATACCTTGTTGTTCCTTTTGTAGCAGAACTCCAACAATAGTATTCTCTGATACAAAAGTAAAAACCAGAAATTCCTTTGAGAAATATGGACTGATCAATACCAATGCTTGTGTGAGTGCCCTTTTTATTTCCTCAAATGAGTGTCTTGCTTCTGTTGTCCACTTAATGTCAACTCCCTTCTTCAGCATCCTTCTTATGTCATTCACAATCTTAGCAAAATTAGGAATAAATCGCCTTACAAAATTTACCTTTCCAAGGAAAGATTGAATCTCCTTCCTACTTCTTGGAAAATCCACCTTCTGAATTGCATTGAACCTGCTTGGATCAATCTTAATCCCATCTTTAGAAATGATATGCCCAAGTAATTTACCTGAAGTTAAAGAAAAAATACTTTTGGTGGGATTTAGAGAGATGCCAAACCTTCTACATTTCAGCAGAATTCTTTCTAGGTGTTTCAAGTGATCTTCTTCCCTCCTTGATAAGACTATTATGTCATCAAGATAACCACCATCTTGTCCTTCTCTTCAGAAAATGCAACGTCCATTGCCCTCTGAAAGGTAGCTCCTGCATTCATGAGACCAAATGGCATCTTGGCATACATGAACTGCCCCATGGCATAGTAAAGGTTGTTTTTTCCTGATCGTCAGGATGTACAAGGATCTGATTATAACCTAAAAAACCATCAAGCATAGACATTCTCTAAGAACCAACAATAGTTTGCAAAATTTGGTCCATCTTCGGGAGGGGATAATTGTCCTTCAGGGAGGATTTATTCAAATTTCTGAAGTTAATGCATATTCTGATTTCTCCACTCTTTTTTCTAACTGGAACCAAATTCGCAAGCCAATTTGAAAATATGATTGGGACAATGATTTTGGCATCAAAGAGCTTTTTGACATCCTTCTCAATCAATGGCATGAGAAGTGGATTGATTCTCCTCAAATTCTGCTTGAAGGGATTTTCATTTTCTTTTATGGGAATTGTATGTTGAATAATGGTGGGATCATACTCTTTCAAACCAGACTAGTTCCAAGCAAAGACATCTATGAATCTCTTCATCATTTCAACATACTTAAACTTCATATCAGCTGAAAGAAACTTTGAAAGTTTAATCATTTTGGGCATAGCTATTGTACCAAGGTTACAACTCTCAACTTCTTCATCATCAGCTTGTAACTTAGGGGATTTAAAAACATCATTCTGATCAAAAATATTTTCTAGAGGTATGAGTCCCTTTGGTATGGAATTGTTCTTTAATTGCAAAACTTCATAATTCCCTTTAGATTCAAGCAGCATATTTTGTTGATCTACTTGTACATTTTCAAACTCTTCTTTCAGCTCAATAAAGTTTTTCACTTGTTGATCATCCTCAAAAACTTGCCAATGAGTAATATTATAAGGAATAGCTGGTCTATGGCAAATCTCAACCTCATATTTTTCCATGGAATGCATAGGAATAATGAAAATACTGGCATAGACAACAAGGGAATCATTAATGGAGTTTTGTTCTGTAGTTTTGACCATGAATGTATACGCTTGAAAGTTTTCTAAAATATCCAAAACCAAGTTCCTATATGCTCTCATCCTTGTATATTTTGTTTGATAAACACCTTCATCCTGTTTAATGACTAACTCTGAGTCTCCAAAAACAGAAATTTTTTGAGCATTCATTCTTTTCAAAACTTCTAGACCCAAAATCAAGGATTCATACTCAGCCATGTTGTTCGTGCAATCAAAGTTTAGTTTATAAGAAAGGAACTTACTCTCATCACTTGGATTTTTAATCCAAATCCCTGTTCCTGCTCCTTCTTTGCCTGCTGATCCATCAAAATGCAATGACCACCAACCTTCCACCTCCTTATCGCTGACTTGTTGACCTTCTGTTTGCTGATTTTTAGACTGTTGAATTTTAGAACTCTGATTTTCTGCTTTCCTCTCCTCTTCTACTTCACTAGTCAACTCATTGAAAAGAATAGCAGAACCAAGTTCAGTATCAAGAGCATAAATTGGAAAATTTTGGGGTTTGTCTTTACTACTCACCATGTAGGCCATCCTTGTCTCTCGATATAATCTTCTTTGCTCACCAAAAACAGGAATGGTAGCATAAGTAAGAACCATCTGCATTGTACCTTTAATTTTCGCTGCTCATGACCTTGACAACAGCATACCAAACTTTGGTGGAATGTCTACTACTATGATATCCATGACTACAGTCTTAGTAGGAACTTGTGTTAGACCAAAAACAACATCCTTGATTAAACCAATGCATTGAACTCTTTTTGAATCGAAAGAAAAAAAGTCTTTATATGGCCTAATTATTTCTAACCCCATTATTTCCATGATTACTTTGGGCATGAGATTGTGAGAGGCCCCTGAATCCAACATATCATTATGCAATGTCATGTTGTGAATGCTAAGGCTCACATAAAAAGGAGGGACCTCCTCATTATGTTCATATTCTAGCCTTGGACCCAAATATATGGTTGGATGATCTTCTAATACATTCAAGATATCAACAGATCCTGGTTGAATTTAACATTTTAACAATCTTGGTTCTATATTCATCTACCTTGAGAATCTCACCAAAAGGTACTGATGTTTTAATCTTAGAAATTTCATTCTCAAGGTTAAAAACAGAAACAGATTTTTTAGCTTCTTTGATAGGAGGAACAGCTGGTGTATCTTTCTTACCTTCAGCAACCTTGGGAGCATCCTTCTTGCCATCAACAACCTTAGGTGTATCTTTCTTAGGTTTTGTTTTGTTTGCAATGATAGGCACATTTCTATTTTTGAGATTATATTGTTTCTGCATCTCGAAAATAGCGTGTTGATACCCCTTTAGATAATCTGATGTTTCCTCTTCATGATTATTTTGATCTGATTGATCATGTTATTCTTTTTTCAAGAAAATTCCAGAAATTTCCTCATCAAAACAATGAATAGACTCCTCAAGAACTTCAGGATCATCTTCTTCATCAATCGAATTCTGCTGAAAAGGAGGTCTCACTGGAGGATCATTTTGTTGATTTTTGTTTTCCCTTGGCCTTTGTTGATTCTGAGGTCTCTAGAACTGAGGGTTTCTGAATTGAGGTTCATGTTTTGCAGGAGGAGCAGAGGTATTCCCAAGGGCTAATATATCCATCAACTTCTCCATTTTTTTCATCATTGAATCCAGCTTATCCTGAGAGGTAGAGGAGGAAGGCTTCCCTTCTTCTTCCATCTTAGTCTTACCCATTTTTGACTTTTTAGCTGCTATCAAGTTAACCTCCACCTTCACTGCATCACTTTGCATTTCAGCAAGTGTAGGGGATTCTCTTTCTCTCAGTAGTATGGAAAACTCATAGTCAAAAGCTTCAGCGTACCTCATTTGAGCTAAGGATTTTGGTGGTTTCAAATGGGCAGGAATAGAGTCTAACACCTTATTAAACCTTTTTGAAAATTTTTGAACAGACTCATCAGCTGCTCTCTTCAAAGTACTATACTCGGCGAGGGCTTGTACTGGATTAGTTCTATTTCCCCATTCTCTCATAAAAACATCTTCAAACTCATTCCAATTATGAATACTTGTAGGAGTAAGGGCTTTATACCACTTTCTGACCTCACCAGTAAAACTCTGAGCAAACAACCTCAACTTAACATTTTCATCATCAACCTCCTCCCTTTCTATAAAATCATTACATTGATCCACATGTTCCTCTGCTGTAATGTCTTCATCACTTCCCCAAGTTTTAATTCTAGCAGCATATTTTCTAGGGAGGTCATGTAAGACAGCTGGAAGAGCAAGAGGGGCATATCTAGCAAGTGCAGCAGGTGGAGGAGGTACATTTCAAGCCATGGTTAAAGGGACTGTAGTAGCTTTAGGGATGGCAGAAATAGAGGATGAAAAACTGCTATGAGGAGGACTATTTGGTCTTTGTGGTTCACTGATAATTGAACTCCAATTTGGAAGGGGAAAACCAGCTTTAATTTTCAATAATACTTCAAAAGGGTCAAGCTCTTTAAATTTATCTAAAGACTCTTTTTCCAACAATAACTCAGAGGTAACAGCTTCCCAAAACTCTTCTTTGTCTTCCTGTGTTACTAGAGATGAGGTGTCAATTCCTCTCTTATGCAAGTCTAAGATAATTTAAAGTAGTTCTTTTTCACTTTTTGATCTAAACAAAACCTCCTGAATTTTATCATCAACTCTTTTATCTTCAGGACTTCTTAAAATTTCAGAGGACAAGGATTTCGAATGTGATGGAGTACCTGATATTTTAGAAATGCCTTTACTTCCTCTGAAAATGGTGTTTGGATTATCCACGATGGTAGGTGGATCTGGGTCAGGATTACTCCTCGTGTATCTCCTTCTTGAAGCCACCTTTAATCATATAAATTTTAAATGGAGTCACCAAGGTAGATGCAGCCTCAAAAAGCTTTCTGAGCTCCTGCTACCTTCAAAATTTCAGCTTCAAAATCTCAGGAAAGTATAATCTTCAGGCTCCTAGAAGACGCACCAAAATGTTATCACAAAATTAGACCTGATAGGCTGCCAATCAAATCAATATTATGTAACTGCTTCAAATCAATATTTTTATTGAGGCTTAGCCTCCTCAACCTGAGAGGGCTCTCTCAAGGGTTAATGATTTTTGATATAAATATAGATGGCTAACTCTATGTGGGGTAACAAGCAGATAAAAGATAGAAATTGGTTGTAAATCACATTATTAAGTGCACGTTGGGCTTATGGAGTCAAAATAGCTTCAGTAAAACAAAACAATCTACTCAGCATGGAAGTCAAGGCATATCATATTTCTAGTCCTGAGAAACACATGTGAAACTGTAAAACACACTGTGAGTTTGTATATGAAGGAAGTCAGAGCATCAATGATGGATTTTGAGTAACATAAGCAAACATCATTGTAATAGGATAGTAAAAATATGCCATTAAAACAAGAACACACTAGAAATCTTTATGAATCTTGAGTTGGCTAAGTAGAAAACTTTGTATTAAGCTGAAAACCAGTCACTTACAATAAACACGGTCCTTTTGCTAAAAAATGTCCAACCCTTAGCTTTTCGACTTCTTCATCTTTATAGATCATTTACAACATAAGATAACCTTATCCTGAGATATATACATCAAAATCCTACTTTTTGACACCTTGCCTAACCATGTGACATGGTATTTATTACAAAATAACAGCTGCAAACCTAATGAACAGTCCTATTACAAATAGGACTCAAACTCCTTAACTCTACTAATAACAACCTTCTGTAAACTAGATTACATCATTTTCCAACTGTATTCCCATAAGGTCGAATCCAGATGATAAGCTCCAACACTTTATGACCTTAATGCTGATCTCCTGCAAACTAGGAAACTATCCCCTATTTTCTAGGCTTAGGATTCTTTGTGTTATTAAGACACTCTGACCACTATGAACCCATGACTTCGAGGTTATTTGCTGTCAGGAACTGAAATAACATATGCCCAAAATCATCCTTAAGTGCCAGTTGTACAAAATCACCATAAAACTGTCCAAAATAGCAGAAACAAACCTACGCTACAAAAATAACACAGTTTCGTAGCGCTTTTCGTAGTGCAGTCTTTTAACCCATTTTCCTTCAAAATTTTGGTTTCTTTTCTCTAGGGTTCTCTTCATATTCACTTAACACAACTTCCCTAACAATTTCAGGTCATAATATACACATTTTCCCTCCAAAAATTTATGAGAAACGGTGAAAAAAGCTGCTACAGCAGTTTCGTAGTGCTTTTCACCCATTTTGCACTGTTTGTGCTACGAAACTGCTGAGTGAGCAGTTTTGTCCATATTTCTTCAAAATTCAAACCAAAAATGTACCAAAACTTCAGAATACCACTGTTTTAATCAAAACAAATAATCATATTAACTAAAAACCCAAATTTCATGACATTTATTCTTCATTTTCCCTTTGATTTAACCTTTGACTTTTTAATAATTTGTCATTCTACACCTTTGTTTTTTAGTTCATCCTGAGACAGTTTCAGCTGTAGCTCCAAATCCTCCACTTGGTCTCTTAGTCTTCTATTACTGGCTCTCAAGTGATTATTGATCACTCTAACAAATTTTGCTTCCTTGATGGCTGGAACAATCCATGTAAAAAAAATTTATGCACTGCTTGGAATCTCAGACCTAGAACCAGTTTGACCTTCCCAAAGTGCCTTCATTATTTTAAACTCTATTTTTTCAATGATGTGATTTCTAGCCCTCTTTCTCATCATATCAATCTCTTTATTTTCTAACCTTAATTTCTCCTCAAGATTTTTGCACTCTATCATTTCTTCCTTTTCCTTCAATATTTTGCTGGCTGCATGCTCCACTGTTGGTGATGAGAGTTCAACCACCTCTTCAAGGACTTTGACTATTTCAACAGTTTCTTGGACCTCCTTGCTACCTTCCTTGAGCTTCTTAGCATGCCTAGTTAAAGGTTTCCTTGCTTGAAAGATAAAGGCTGCATTTTCACCCTCAAATTCAAGTTTCTTAGCTGACTTAGCCTTTTTATGTTTGTGTTCATCAACTCTAGTGAAATCAGCTTGCACAATGGGTGACTCTTCTATATCAATTGCATGAAGGATGTCATCTAAATTTCCCTTTATCACTGGGCTGTCCTCTGTACCTGAAACAATTGTTTTTCCCTTTGATGCCACTGGTTGGCTTCTTGTCACTCTCTTGATTTCCTGCTTGCTGGCAAACTGTTTTTGTTTTTCCTCTTTGACTCTTTTTGACCTCTGTTTTGCAAGTGATGGAGTTGTCGCAACAAGAAATTGTGTCTTATTTGTCCTATCTTCAACCTGTTTCCTTGGTTTTAACTGTACAAACCTCTTTGCTTTTGCAACCACAGGCTAACTAGACTCTGCTACTAGTGTTGAAGGAGTTCTTTTAGGTTTAGGGTTTCCAGTTCAAAACCATTCATTAAAAAAAAAATTTAAAATTAAAAAAAATACCAATCCCTGCTTATTTTTTGAAGCTCATTCAACACCAATAACTTTATCAAACCATGGTGAAACAAAGATGTTTCACAACCATCAGACTTGGCTTGTACTTTATCAGCCATTTTAGCAAGGCTCCTATGCAAGTAAAAGGGAAAATCTAGTGATATCATACCTGTGAAATGCAGAAGCAGCTTGAAATGATAAGTATAAACTTTATGGTACCTGCCTTCACATGTAAAGTATCTTTGAATGTTGAAAATCAGCTTGGCATAGGTGTCTTTGATACATCTTCTAAGTATTGCATTGTTCAGGTCCATATCTGCATATTCAGGTTTCATGAATTCCTTGCATTGTTCCATGTCAAACTTAAAAACTTTAAACCAAGTCTCTTGCCCTCTTGGTATTTCTGTCATAGAAGAAATAATATCAAGTGTGACTAGCACATTTAACATCCCAATTTTGGTAGTTTTTCCATTGAAGCATAAGGCAAATTCTTTAGACACCTGAGTGTGGCAACCCTGTAGATTTTCACAAAAACGAAGACAACCTGCTTTGCTAAAGGCCTCCATCATTGTTTGATATTCAATTATATCCTTCACATTTTCAAGCTCATATCTTAAGCAATGTCCCCCTCTGTGGACTTTCTTCTCCTCTGCCATGCTTCTTTAGAAAAACTTGTCAGCTTCTCTTGAATCTGTAAAACAGCCTCGCTTGAATATATGATCAGCCTCGCTTGATTATGGAATAGCCTCGCTTGAGAATATGGAAGATATCCTTTGTATAGAACACCCACAGGCTTAGCTTGACAGCTTCATAGCTTAGACACTTGTATGGAAGCAAATGAAAACGAGAATGACCAAATTAGGCAAGAATTTGAATTTAAGGTGTCATCTCGTAACTGAATGATGCTTCACTCATGCCCTATCATGACAATGATGACTGTAATAAAGGTAAGTACATTGAATCTGATCCCTAACTGACTCACCATACCCCTATCCTATCATTCCCCAACGTATTCTGACAGATTTTAACTTAATTGACAAGACAATTAAGAAACCATGCTTTCTTAGCACCCACAGTGTATTTTTCGCAGTTTTCGCTACGAAAGTATCAGCGCTTTCATAGCGCAAATCCTCTTTTTTGAACTAGCGATGCTACGAAACGAAGGATTCTTGGCTAATTGCATAAATTTAACCCGAAATCTTACGAAATGATCCCTAAATGGAAAATGTGAGTATTTTATCATGGAATGGACCTCTTGAAGACTTTATTTGAATTCAATCGTGACCTTTAAACTTATAAAAACTATAACCTACCCTTAACCAAAACCTAAAATGACTTTCAAACCCATTTTGAGACCATGATCAAAAACAGAGTTGACACAATGATGTTTTGAAAATTTTTGGGTGATAACACCACCCATTGAAATCCTAAAGTGCTAAATCATTGTGCTTACCTTTCCCCATAGAACACCCTGCAAATTTTGACCTAATTTCCTTTTCCATAAACTGTTTTTGTCCTTCTGATCTAGCACAACCAAATCAAAACAATCAAAACCCTGAGCTATTATACCTAGCCTAATACTTTCATTATCCAGTCATATTGGTTGTGATATTTACAGAAAGAGCCCTCTCCTTGCCTAGTAGGGCTAGCTACTTGGATAAGTGTGGTTTTTGGTTACCTCAGAATTTCCTTCTTCAGCCTGATGTTCAATATGAGTGATAACATATTAGCGACCATACTGGGGAAGAAAAAGATCATATCTTCCCTGGGAAAGAACGACAAATTTTAGATTTGATTGTTGATGGTGGACAGCAATCAGATGCATATCAAGGCTAAACTCTTCACCTGGCGACTCCAGCTTGATGTAAAGACTCCACTAGAGGATCAACCTTGCCAGCAGGAAAATGGAAGGATCTTACACAAAGGTCAGTTATTCAAAGTGGAATTGTATTCAAGATCTAATCTGCTTTCTTGTAAATTACTTCTTTTCTTTTCCTGAAACTATCCTGAAAGTTTTCTAGAGTTTTTTGTTTAACAAAGATGATCAAAATCTTGATTCTACCTATTCGAAAAGTGTAAATACCGCGTTTTCCTTTGATCTTGGTCCACATCATTTTTCTGAATCTTATGATGACCATCTTCAAATTGATGAGCCTAAAGAGATCAAGACAGATCCTACAACTTCTATACATACTCCTACACCTTGTAAAATTCCAGATTGATACAAACCACTCATCTTACCTCCTATACTCCATGCTTTCCCTGAAAATCATTACCTATATCTGCCGAGATTTGATGGTGAATATGACAACATCACTGCTAAGAGACATATGCATAATTTTGAGACTTTCCTAGAACTTTTTGAAGTTGACAAAGAGGATGTCAATATCAGGCTATTTTCTCTTTCTTTACAAGACAAAGTCAAGACTTGGTTCAAAAACTTGTCTACTGCGAGCATCTCAGATTTCTCGCAGTTCGTCAAAGTTTTCCTCAACAGGTGGGTGGTAAAAAAAAACCCTTTCCTAATTCTAAAAGAGTATGACCAGCTGAAAAGAAAGCTAGGGGAGAGAGTACAACAGTTTTCTGCCAGATTCAATCAAGTCTATTTTTCGATACTTGCTGATATAAGACCCCATCCTAGCTCAGCTCTTTTACATTACCCAAATGCCTTTGATCCGGAAATGGAGTTTCAGCTGAGAGAAAGGAACCTTGAAACACTTGAAGAGATGCATAACGGTGCAGTATATGTAGAGGCTAATCTGTTGATCAGAAGGGCAAAGCTGAAGGAAGAAGAGAAGAAGAACATTGCAGAGCACCTGACATCTTTAGAGGTAAAGCTCGACATTTTGGTAAGTACAATAGAGGAAATGATGCAAAATATCACCATGAGAGATTTATTTTCCATTCAAGATCATCATGACCCACTTATCCCAGAAAAAGAAGAGATTGCAAGCCCCAAATATTTTCCTTCTAATCCCAGCCACCATAGATCAGAAAATGGATCTGTATATCAATCTGAGGAGAAACAATCTGATAATATAATGTGTATGAGTGGTGACATTACTTATATTGATGATTTGCCTAAGTTTGATCAGTATGATGATGATTATGTTCTCCAAACATAAGCTAATATTGCAGAGCAATCAACAGTTGGTTTGTGGGAGGAAGTTCAGTTTCAACAGCTCAAAAACAGTGATCATCCGATGCATATCAGCTATGAAAGTGATGAGGAAAGTCTAGAAAATTTGGAAGTAAGTGAAGGATCTTTGCCTCTTTTTTTTACTCCATTTCAGTTCATTGGAGATAATTATCATGCGATCAAAAATCAGCACTCATTGAGTTTTGATCTTGATAATCAAGAGGATAATCAAATTTTTGATCAAAGCTCTTTACCCTTTTGTTTCTCCTCATTTGAAAAAATAAGAAAAAACTATAAGCAAGCATATAAGCAAGTGGTCAACACTATAAATGATGAACATTCTCCTCAATTGGTTGAGAAAATCATTTGTGACATAGAATCCTCCGTAGCTCCAGATTTGCAGCCACTGAATGCCATTGAATGTCATGTTGCAGATGAAGGCTTGGAATTTGAAACACATGATCAAATGATACAAGATGATTATGTACCACTATGTTTTGAAGAATTTCAATTTTTAAAGAAAAATTTTCATAATATCTCTAAAGAAAAGGATGAGCAGCATGTAGAGTGTCATGCAGTCTCATTAAAACTCATGGATACGTTTCAGCAGTCTTTTCAAGTTTTTCATGACCCAATAATTGATGTGTTAGATGATATCTACAGTAAAAGTCCTTCTCCATTAGCTAACTGTGAGACTGAAAAGAGTGTTGATATAAACTTGATGCGACAGCTGACTTCATTGTTTTGTTCAGCAGGTGTTTCATTACAAAGCTCATACCAAGATTTGCAGTCATATCAAGAGAGTAATGAAGAAGATTCTTGTTTTGTTGATGATCATTAAGAAAAATTATTCATTCATGAGTTTCGGGATCCTTTTTTCAACTTACTGCAGTCATCAAAGAAAGAAAGCACAGATGTTAGGAAAATTTTAAAACCAAGGTACAAAGACTACCTAGAGCAGAGCAGTAACGTATTAGATGGGCTGGAAACCAATATGTATTCCTATGAAGATCCTTTCGCAGCTATTAGTGTGGAATTATGAATTATGGATAAAACATTCTTCCCTAGATAGGTGATAATCTAGAACAACAGATTAAAGAATTTACAACTATCTTTCCTAACTGTAAACAGACACATAGAATGAAATAAGGAACCTACTTGGGATCCAAGTGCTTCCAAAGTCTCCTTCTGTTGCTTTTGTTGTAGCTTCAAATTCCAGCCGGTTGTGCAAAATATTTCCTGCAAGAATGAAAACTAAACAATAAGAGATAGCAATAATATAGATTTCTATTCAAGTTATTTAGCTAAATGAATAAATCATAAACCATATACATCAACTAAGAAATCATGATATTGAAAATCAAAGCTTATACAGATGCATATAGGGAAAAATAAGAAGTAATATTTATTGATGATAGAAGGGGAGGTTACAACCCAATGATTGATTTAGTGTCACCATCTCCAGCAGCATCCCAGCCTCCTCACAATGCAGATATCTCCAGTAATCTGTCACTCAAACCAATCTCCTCAATGAAAATTCCACTAGCAATTCTCTACACAAATTCTTCATTCTCAAACACTAAGATCTGTGCTCAATTTATAGAGTATCTGAAGGTATTTTTATAATCAATGACTTTCCAATAATAGGCAAGACATGTTCCCAATATTGTAGACGTCAAATGGACACATGGATTCGAATTTTGACACACGTGAACTCTTCTAGAAGATATTGTCCAAGTGGAGATTCCAGAACAATGAGAATTTCGCTCCCAATGTGATCAACGCACCCATGAATGTAGGGAAGTGCTTTGCAGAGCAGCCTTGCATAGGGCTACCTGCATATGCAATGCACTTAGTCCCTTTAGAGGCAGCGTTGGTGAGCTATCATATGATATATTATAAACTTCAAACTTTGGAAACCTTTGCAGATGAAAGTCTTTGATTGATTTGTCTTGTTCTTTGTCTTAGGGCATGTCGCAACTGAAATGTTAGGGGATGATAGACCCTATACATTGGTCCTAGAGATGATGCCCAATTAACCAGGTCATTGGGAATCATGCCCAAATTTACCTATAACAATTGCCCCCTAAAGCATGAAGTCAGAATAATAACAACAGTATTTTGATTTATATGCTTTACACTGTGATGGGCTAGAGATGAAGTGGAGTGGCAACCTGCATCAATCTTACAATACATTACATCATGATATATCCTCTTGATCATAATTTCTCAGGGTAGGCATTCCCATGTTCAGCACATAAACAAATTAATAACATGTACATAATTCAGAAAGTCATATATATTGGAATGTTGCCAAATATAGACATGCCTACAGATATAGGCCCATGTTTAGATGATGATCTGTATTTAAGGTCACCGTAAAGATGATGTGGACGACAATCCTGAAATCGCAGCCCAGATGGCTGAAACTACATCTAGGGTCTTCTTATCTCGTTCACTCGATCATTCGAGTACAAGTCTAGCCATGCGAATATATCATTTGTCGTTGAACATGGAAATACATCATTTGATTACTAGCCAATGACGTGAGTTGTTAACAAACGCGAGAGAACCACCATTGATGGAAATGGCCCTCAAGGTATTGCATTACATTTCGTAAGGCGTGAATAGCTGATTTGATGTCAAATACCAAAAAAAATATTTCAATCAAAAGTTCGGAAGCGAGGATCTTGTCGATGTTGTAACAAGCCTCATGGTACTGGAATCTGATGTTTCTAAGTGAACTTCCTCGATAATGATTTCTTGTCAACAGGAAGTCACCTTATTGCGAAACGGGAGTTACTGATTTTGGAGACAAGGGTATGACTTGATATAGCAATTTTCAGGAATTACGGTCATGAGAATAAAGGTTTATGAGTATTGCAGAAGGATGATTTATTCACTGGATGACTTCTCTTGAACATATCGGCGACACTGTGATGAGTTGGCAGCATTGACCGAAAATTGAAGTGAAGGTAAGATTAACCATAGGTGTGAATGAATCTTCAAGATGATTACCCAACCCAAACAGTCACAGACATGGAGTGAAGGAATTGTCATGTTCAAGAGCGACTTGCTACCATAAAGAATTTTTGCTCACTTTTCCCTAATTTTCCCCAGTCATTTGTCGACCAGTACCTCTTTATTTTTCAACAAGCTTGAGGAGGATAACATTTTCTTGATCTATAATTCAACCCTTTGGGCGAATAAAGTATCGCTATTTAATAATTTAACGAGTCTAGCGATGAATGAAACTCGATTCTTGCCATGATCGACAAGCCCGTCACTATTTTATGTTTTAATGAGCTTAGCGACAATGATTGCTCGATCCTTTTTCATATTTAGAGAGTTTGAAAAAGAGGATGAAAGAAAACTCTATAAGTACTTTTCCATAAATTTGTCACTCGGATCCGAAAAAGTGTAAAATAATATCTGAGAGAACCTCTTTGGTCATGTTTAACCAAGGTATTCCTTTTTCGTAAATAATCTATCTCAGTCCGGAAAAGAGTTAAACTTATACTGAGTAGATATCAATTCATTTACTTTTACGAGCTCGAAAAGACAAGTGCTCGACAATATTTTCACATTATCGGAGTCTGAAAAGAGATGAAAGAAGACTCCAAGGGTTCCTTTTTCATTGTTATCGAAGCTCGAAAAAGAGATAAAAGTGCACTTCAAATCCTTTTTCGTTTTTAACAAAGCTCGAAAAATAAGGAGAAAAAGTATGCTTTATGGTCAAATCATTCTTGAAATAAATATGCATGGCTAATCTGTTCATCAATTGTAAGACCTGTTCAGAACAACATCAAATGGATTAAAAATACCTGTTTCATGATAATAAAAAAACATAATAAAACTATATTCATAGCAATAAATTCAATTCGCAAATAATTAAATGACTATTAAAAGTAGTTTCACTATTCATTTTTTACCATTCCATAGTTAGCATTTGAATTTTGGAGCTCTGAACCTGATTTTTCCCCTGAACTTGAGTTGTTGATTGTGATCGTTTTTGTGGACGGTTTTCATTGCCATTTGATCTAGGTTAGTGATATAAACCTCCTCTTTCCTTTAGTATTCATTTCATTTCCAATTTCTGCAAAATTTTAGGGTTTTAAGGCCCCCTAGGGTAAATTCTGTCCAAAAAGAGGGCAACGCACCCCTCAATGTCGAAACCTACGTTGCATAGCAAGTACAGTGAAGGTTACTTGCATACACAATGCATTGTCTCTTGTTAGGGAGTGCGTTGGCTGTAATCTAGATTTTTGTTTCTCACATTATGCCCAAAATTTGCCTAGGTTTTTTCAATGAATGGAATCTAATGGATCTTATGGTTGTATTTTAGGTTTCCATCATATTACAATGACGATTACATGGAGGGAAAGAGAACATGAAGAACAGGATATGATTGCCTTAAATGATCTAGGTACAGTAAGAGCCCTAAGATATTGTGGACTACTTAAGTACTTCAAATTGTCTGGTATGAGGCAAAAAATATAACTATTGGAGTTCTTAGTTCGAGCATGGGAACCAACTATCAAGGCATATCATATTAAGAACCAAGTGGTTCCTATAACAGTTGAGGATGTGTATTTTCATACAGTTTTGTCGAGGAGAGGCTTGCCCATTTCACTCTCAGGGTCTATTTTTGGAGGAGAGACAATGAGAGATTATGTTTTTCAACATTTTTATCCAGGGGCAGAGCCAAGAAAATATGGAATGATAAACATCTGAGATGTTAGAGATTTTCCCTTGAGAACTATCCTTTTCACGATCGCAAAACTTGCTGGTACAATTACACTACATGTAGCGAATAGATCGTATATGCAGTACGTGCTAGAGTTTATGAAGCCAACAGTCTTCAACTGGTCTGAAGTCGTTCTATCTCAGATAAAGGAACAACTGAATAAATCTAAGGGAGGAAGGAAGAATAATTTTAGTTATGGTTCTATCCTTATATCCTTCGCCTTGGAATGGATTCCACTGATGCAGCCACAACATGTGACACTGGATGTGTCTAATCCTAGAGATCCACGGATGTAAAGATGGGTGGAACTCATGGGTAGGCATGCAGGTCAATCTACCATTGTGTTCTCGACTGCGTTCTTCGCCTGGTTCTGGCCACAGATTGTCGCCATCGATGAGTATGCATATGTAGGCGTTGATTTACTAGGAGATCCAGATTTAGCATTACCAGAAGGCGCTTAGTGGGGTGCAATAGGTAAAAATGTTTTGACCATGTTTTTTATTTCCTAAGATTTATACAATGTTTTTGTATTTTGATGTTTTCCAAAGACTAAACTAAATGTTTGATGTAATGCAAATGTTGGTCGTGTTCAACCAGTAGTGGAACCAGAGCGAAAAGCAGATGTGCCAGCAGAGATGGTTGTCGGGAGAGTAGTCCTTCATAATCTTAATATGGCTGAGACTCTGACTGAGCTTCAATAGCACATAAAGGGTTTGACCTTCGGGATTCCAGATTTTTGGATCGAAGAGCTTCCTATGCGACTACAGCGACACACTATTGGGGTTCCTAACCGCTGGATGCGGTTACTTCGTAGGATAGGTAGATATATAGCATTTGTCCATGAGCACCACTAGTTTACTTGTGAGATTTTGCATACATTTTGAGGTCAAATGACCAATGTGTCTTGTGCACAAATTTTTGTAAAAACCTATAACTATCTATCTATATGATTTCAGTGTTTTCCTATGTTTATTGTGCAATCTGATTCAATGAGGTGAATGTTTTCTTTACATATGTTGCAAATGTCTATCTAAAACTTGATTAGATAATGAATCAGTCAATGCGTTCAAATTTCTAGAAATGTGTTGATATTGAATAAAATCAAAGTGTCTTTCCAAAAGTTGAACTCTAAGGAACAATCTATGAAATGTTGGATTTCTAACAGTATAAACACTAGTAAGTTGTAATACCACAAGCTGTGAGTCTAACCTTATGATGATACGGCTAATACCAAATGAAATGGCATCAGAGAGAAGTTCAATCAATGCACTATATTCAGCGATATTGTTCATCGATCTACCAATACAAATCCCTTGAAAACTCACTAACTTGTCGCTCGGAGCGAAAATGGCCCACACTGCAGAGGATAGATTCTACATACTACAACTAGAACCATCAGCATATCCAACAAAAGGTTCCAAAGATTCAGACATCTGCTATGAAATGTAAAGCGGATTACTAACGTCAATAAAACTCTAAAAAAAAATTAAGATATTGAATGCAAATCAACAGCATTACTACGCTCATGATTAAGCATAGTAACTTTCCAAATACAACCCATTTCTAGGCTGCGCCAATGGAATTCCATAGTAATCAACCAAATCATAGGCGCCCTTAGCAAGAACTCTTTTGAAAATATAAGGGCCATGCCATAATGTCTCAAACTTTCATGTACCTATTACATCAGCTTCTTGATCGTAAAGAAGGACCAAGTCACCCTCTGAGAAAATGCGAGGCTGGACATTTTTGTCGTATTGCACCTTTATACGTCTCTTACGTGCTTCGTTGGCCAATTGGGCTTCACAACACATTTCATCAAGATGGATGAGGTTAAGGAGATGCGCTTCTTCTTCTGAGGTGTCAGGTAACAAGTCAATTGCGAGTTTTAACGACGGTATTTCACATTGGATTGGTAAGATAGCTTCCAGACCATACACCAATTGAAAAGGAGTAAAGCCATTTGCGTTTCTCACCGAGTTTCGATACACCCACAAGGCGGAGTACAGGATCAAATGCCAATTTATTTTACGAACTCCTATCATTCGTTGAAGCATACTTTTAAGAATTTTTTTGATAGCTTCAACTTGTCTATTTGATTGTGGATAGTAAGGAGTAGAATTATCATGTGACAATCCTAACTTGGTAGTCAATTCAGCCATCATGTGATTGCGAAAAAGCTTCCCATGATCTGTAACTATAGCCTGTGGGACCCCAAACCGTGTGATAACATGATTAAAGAAAAATAATGCAGTTGTATGTCCTGTGTTGTTGAATGTAGGCATCGCTTCATCCCATTTGGTAAAATAGTCGACTGCGAAAATAATATAACCGTGCCCCCCGGACGAACGAGGGTTACAGGTCATGAAGTCAATACCCCATTTCCAAAATGGTCCCACAGAGACATGACTCTTTGAGGATAGGGTAGGGTATCCAATTTAAAGAGTATTCCTAAGGAGGCCTGATATTTTTTTAGGATTGGGAATCCAAGATAAGAATAGACATGTAAGGACATACCTAGTGAACATATGGATTGGGTATTTTCCTTGACATGCGGTGGTGGTTGTGTCCAAATGTATGCCTCCTGACATTATGCTCTGATCTAGTGGAGAGTTAGAGCTTGTTATTCAAGGCCTTGCTATTTTGTAATTGAAAATGTTGGTTATGATGATGATGCTTATCAACTTGAACTTTTATTATGAGAGTATTTCAATTTGAGAGTGTCCTTCTATCCTATTGTGTAATTATTAATACCTCCCTAGTTAATAGGGAGTGTTGAAAAATGTAACTATGTTCGATCTTCATAATTGTACTTGTATCAAAATGTATTTCATGTAAAAGAAAAAAGAAGAAAAAAAAATTCTTATTACTTTCTATTCAAAGCATGTTCTTCATGCTCCTAGGGTTTATTAAGTCAATAAGAAAAAATTTCATGAGTCAAAGTCCCATTTTGGAAAATTTGTAAGAAAAATAAAAATTTTATTTTCAATCAAAAGAGTCAATTTTGTCACCACAATTGGTCAGGTGTTCGGTGTTAAGCTCAAAAATGGAATTTCTCATATTCGATCAGAACCTGAATGACTGCGAAATGCTCGTCACCAGGAATCCGGTGCAATTTGTTTCATCAAAAATGACTCTGTATCAGGAAGATAGAGCCTGTTGTTCGTTTTCCTAAACAGCTAAAAAATTTATAGAGGTGACAGAATGGTGACATGGAAGCCTAGTTAGAAAAAAATAATATTCTAGTAATAATCCTTCATTTTTCCCAATGACACTGTGACAAGTGTCACTTCATGGTTGGTGGTTGAGTGGGTGATTTGCTGTGTTTTTATTGGTTTGGGAATGAACCAATGGCATGAGCACATGTGGCTAACCTGGAGGTCACCACATGCCCCCTTCCAAAGTTCGAATTCCAACTATGTTCAAAGGTGAAATTTTATGTATGGTCGGGTTATATTCTTATATGGTGCAAAATTTTATACATAGAACGGGCGGAGGTTGGGGCTCGACCCCGCAACCTCCCCCACACAAGTGCAGTGTCATACCAATAGACCGTACCATGTGACTTATTATATAGTGCATGCGGATTATATTTGTATTAATGTCATTGCACCGCTGGAAGAAGGAGGGGGCCAGAACTGCGGGCCAACCCCCTCATACATATGACCTTCGGCTACAACCAGGAGCAAAGGGCTTATACCAAGTAGTGGAATTAAGTCTTAAATGGGTATTACTAACCAACTAATATGATTTTATGCACTAATCCACAACTTGAAAATGAATTTGGTTAAGACTTCCATTAGTGCGCTAATCTACAATTAAAGTCCAACTTAACTTAAGTAATCCGAGTTTAAATTGATGGTGGAGATGGCGGAGTCCGCCAAATTCGGCGCTACCTTCAAAATTAGAGGAGTTAATTGGAGTTGCTCCAATTTTAGTGGAGTTTTCCTGGGAAAAACTTATTGTGCAAATTTCGACAATTTTTGGCTCAAAAAGAGTCTATCCTAGCATATTTGGACATTCTGAGCTTGTTGGAGCAGGTTTCAGGAACAGTAGAGGATTGTAAACAACACTTTTTTCCATTTTGAGCTAATACAGAGGCCCAAGCCATGGAAGCTGTACTAATGAGATGTAGCCAAGGAGGGGTGAAATCCTTCATCAAAACACTGTGTTAATGGATCATTTGATGGTTTGTTGTACATTTTATTATTTTTGTTCATAATTTTGTTTCAATGTTAATATGCTCGTGAAATATTTAACATAAAACTCAACACATTTGCCCGTTTAACACTCACAAACACCTCAAGAAACCTATGAACATGAAGCAAATGATCAACAATCGTTTATAATTCTGAAAATGAAATTAGCACAACAAAACTAACATTCAAATTCAGATCAAGGTGGTATTAGAGAAAATGTTAATTTCTTGATATTTACTTGAGTTTTGTGCAAGTAGGGTTTTAACGGTTACAAATTTGTGATGATTACAAGGTTGAAGTTGCATAGAGGAGAAGGGAAATTGTTGGTTGCTAGTCCTAAGGTTAGGTCCAGAAGAAGGAGAGCCACAAGGCCACCATCTCCACCCAAGGTTTCACTCACAGTTTCACTTGAAGCACCTCAAGTTTTATCTCTAGCTGAGATTGAGGAGGTAAAAGTTGCACCAGTAACTGAGCTTGACTCGATATCCATCATGTCATATATTGGAGAGACTGAAGTTCTTTCAAAAGAGGAAGCATACAAGAAGTATCTCTATGACCTAACTAAAAGGGTTAGGATCCTCTTTGAAGAGAGGAGCACCAGGATGGTTTAAGGTATTTCTAAGTCTCCACATGGAGAGGGAACCTTAGAAGACAAAAAAGATGAAGAGAAGGATTGAAAGGGTAGTGGAGGAAATTCTCCTCCATCTCCACCATCTTCATCATCATCCTCATCATCACCATCAGCATCATCTTCTACCTCCACAGCCAAAACCACCCATACTCACTCAAAAACTCCAAAAGGAAAAAATCCCTTACTCAAAATTGATGTTGAATTTGAGCTTCCAATGTATAATGGTGAAGTGAATGCAGAGAAATTGGATAATTGGATTCGTCAATTGGAGTCTTATTGCAGAATTCAAAACCTTCAAGAAGATGACATAAAGATTCAGTTGGATTCCTTGAGGATGGAGGGATCAAAACTTGTATGGTGGGAAGCAAGGACTCAAGAAGAGATTAAAAACCAAGTTAAGATCTCAATGTCTTGGTCAAATTTTATCACTGCCATTAAAATGCAATTCTATCATCTAGCTTACATGCAAAAATTCATTATGGACTGGCAAAATTTTAGACAATTGAAAGGGAAAAGTGTGCAAGATTATACTCATCAGTTTAGGAGAAGAGCTCTTATTTTGGGTGTTAATTTTTATTCTCAAGAAACTTTGTTAAAGTATATTGGGGGTTTTCACAGTTACCTTAGACATATTATTCTATGTTCAATCCCACAAACTTATATTAGGTTTGTGTTCAAACCACACATCTTGAAGCAAGAGGGAAACAGAGTGTAGATGAGAAAAGTGATAGTTTCCTTCAATATGAGGGTAAAGGAAAAAGAAAGTTTAATGGAAGAGAAAAGATAAATAGCTCTATCAAAAAAGAGAAAGAGAAACACACATATAACCATTGTTTGAAGAATGGCCATGATGAAGACCATTGTTGGAAACTCCATCCAGAGTATAAGCCAAACAAATTGAAAGCCAAAGAGAAGGGGAAAATTGTTGCAATTATTGAACATGACATAGGTTCAAATTCAGGAGATGAAACCAAGATTACTACAATGGGTTTGAAAGGTAAAAACATAGCAATCACTAGTTCTCTAATTTGTTCAAATGTAACCCAAGATGAAGATACACGAATTGAACTCTTTCATATTAGGGTCGTTTCTAAACATACCAAGATAGACACACTATTTGATAGTGGTTCTAAAGCTAATGTTAAATCTGAAGAATTAGTTAAGGATCTAAACCTTGAAACTATTATACATCCAATACCTTGTCCTTTAGGGTGGATATGCAAGAATTCAAACTTGCAGGTAACGAGGAAGTGAATTCTAAGGTTTGCAATCAATTCAAACTTTCTTGATGAAGTTAAACTTTATGTAGTGTCGCTTGAGATTTCAGGTATTTTTTTGGGAACTCCTTATCTTAATGATAGGAAAGCATTATTTCATCACCATGAGAATAAGTATCACTTGTTTAAAGATGCAATTGAGTACATAGTTAGAGCGCATAAGAAGAAGAGAATTGTATCTCTTATACATGCAAGATAAATGAAGAGAATAGTGAATACAAGTCAAAATTTGACCTTGCTAATGATCAAGCATAGAGATGTTTTGAATGAAACCTTTCAAAAAGATGAATCGAATGAAAAAGTTGATTTCATTGAAGTTGATTATGATTGTAATAAGATGTTTCAGGACTCTAACAGGTTTCCTTTGAAAGGAGGTAAACAAGATGTGAAATATTTGCAGCAGTGAACATCAGTGTTGAGCAGTGTTGGAAACAAGATGTCGATGCAAGAGAGAGCAAAGGTCAAAGAGAAAGCACCAAATAAATTTTACAAAGAAGGCATAGGTTCCACAAGTTCTTGTTTTTTTTTTCCAAAGGTTACATGGAAATGGTGAAAATACTTGGTCAAAATTCGACGCAAGTATAAAGCAATATCAACTAAGAATAGCCATGATGACAGTGTTCGAGGTGAGAAAATTTTCAAGTTTCCTTTGATTGACGACCGAGGTGGGAAAAATTTTGTTTCTACAAGGATAGCTTGTTTCTTTGCAAATTCAGGGAAATTGCAACATGATAGTGTCTACAACAGCAAGAGAGGGTCTCAAGAGTCAAGGAAAAAGCTCAGTTTTTGTGAAAAACTCAAATTGATGAAAATGGGAAAATTTTATTTTATTGAGACTAGAAGGGTGAGGGAAATGTACCCTCATCCACATGTTCAGTAATAAAAGGTATTTTGGTGTCCAAAAGGCTTCTAGTGGGGAGGAATTATCAGGTGCTCAGTGTTAAGCTCAAAAGAGGAAGTGCTCAGAATCGATCGGAACCTAAACGACTGCGAAGTGCTCATTGCCAGGAATTCGGCGCAATTTTTTTCATCGAAAACCAACTCTGTATGAGGAAGATAGAACCTCTTCATTTTCCTAAACAGCTAAAAAATATGCAGAAGTGACAGAATGGTGACATGGTAGCCTAGTCAGCAAAAAAAAATATTTTGGGAATATTCCTTCATTTCGCCCAGTGACACTATGACAAGTGTCACTTCATGGTTGGTGGTTGAGTGGGTGATTTGCTACGTTTTTATTGGTTTGGGAATGAACCAATGGCATGAGGACACGTGGCTAGCCCGGAGGCCACCACGTGCCCCCTTCCAAAGTTCAAATTCCAACTATGTTCAAAGGTGAAATTTTATGTATGTTCGGGTTATATTATTATATGGTGAAAAATTTTATACATAGAATGGGCAGAGGTCGGGGCTCGACCCTGCGACCTCCCCCACACAAACGCGGTGGCATACTAATAGACCGAACCATGTGATTTATTATATATTGCATACAGATTATATTTGTATTAATGTTGTTGCACCGTTGGGCAGAGGAGGGGGGCAACCCCACGGGCCATCCCCCTCATACATATGGCCTTCAGCTATGTCCAGGAGTGGAGCGCTTATACCAAGCGGTGGAGTTAAGTCTTAAACAGGTTTTATTAACCAACTAATCTGAATCTATGCGCTAATCCACAACTTAAAATGGATTTGGTTAAGAGCTCCATTAGCGTGTTAATCTATAATTAAAGTCCCACTTAACTTAATTAATCCAAGTCTACTTCAGCGGTGGATATGGAGGAGTCCGCCAAATTTGGCGATGCCTCCAAAATTAGTGGAGTTAACTGGAGTTGCTCCAGTTTTAGCGGAGTTTTCCTACGAAAAATTGATTGTGCCATAACTTTTGCACATTTCGACCTTTTTTTGCTCAGAAAGAGTCTATCCTAGCAGATTTGGACATTATGAGCATGTTGGAGCAGGTTTCAGGAGAAATAGAGGATTGAAAAAAACACTGTTTCCCATTTTGAGGTAATACAGAGGCCCAAGCCATGGAAGTTGGACCAAGGAGAAGTAGCCCAGGAGGGGTGAACTCCTTCATCAAAAAATTGTGTTAATGGATCATTTGATGGTTTGATGTACATTTTATTGTTGTTGTTCAAGATTTTGTTTCAATTTTAATATGCTCATGAATTTAACATAAAACTCAACACATCTACCTGTTTAACACTCACAAACACCTCAAGAAACCTATGCACATGAATAAAATGGTCAACAATTATTTATAATTTTGAAGATGAAATTAGCGCAGAAAAACTAATAGTCAAATTCAGATCAACAATGTTAAGTTGGCCCTCTAGATGGAAAAGTCCTTCAGCCCATAAATTATCTCTTCATCTGGTCAAACAATTATATATTGGAAATTGTGCTCCACATTTGGGAGACCAAATTGATTTTTGTGCAAGCAAGAAGAAAAATTTCAGCGAAAGTAAAAGGGGAGAGAGAGAGAGGAAAGTAAAAGCAAAGAAAAATTTGAAGTTTTTTTCCCTAGATCTACTCACATGTGCAGTTTTTTCTCAGGAATTGTAGGCCTGAAATTTCAACTCGGCCAAAATTACAGGGGTTGAAATTACATGGCCAAAATTTCAAGAGGTGACCAGATTTCAGATGTTTGACCAGCATTAACTCTATTGAATTTGAATTTATGAAGAAGATTTGAAGGAGGGTTGACTTGGGTTTGTTTTTAGTCTTTATTTTGGGCTTGGGAATTGGATATCTCACTTTGATTTGATTCTATAAGAAGATAATTTTATTGGGTTTCCCCCCTTGTGGGGTTTTTTCCTTGGCTTGGACATTATATCTTTGCATTCTTTGTCTCTTGTGATCTTCCTGTTATGAATTATGGTAATTGCTTGATTAAGAAGAGAACTAAAATTTAATAAGAAGCCAGCCAAATTCACAAGTACTTATCATGAAAGAGAAATCAACCCTAATATTCCAACATCTTTCATTTCTCAACAAATTAGACCCAATAAGTTGATATGTATGAGTACAATTTGTGGTCGACATACCAAGATGTAAGTTGGGTTGAATTTGTTGAGTCAATTAACTAAATTAGTTAGATAATTAATTCGTTGTAATTGTCAGATTCTACTATAAATATACATGTATTAAATGAAGAATGTGATGACAATTGTGGATTAACATAAAAGGTGTTATTATTTCTATACTATTACTTCTTGTTCTATTTTATTCTTGTTGGAAATAATGAGAGGGGTGTGAATCAGTATTTCAATTCTTTCAACAAATGTTTACTTAGTTAATCTTAAGATTGAATTCACATTGCATAGTCAATCATCCATAATGTATGAACACAAAAATCAAAGTGTAAGTTAAAACTTGATGAAGAAACTCTTGAAAACAATATTAAATTTATTACAACCATTTGTGGGTACATGAATCCTCTATAAGAACCTACTTACAATTGTTTTAGGATTCAACTTGTCAAAAAGAGGACACCAATCCTCTGTAAACACCAAATACAACTTTTGGAGGTGCCAACCTATAGGATATTTCAGTCTCCTAACTGAGCTCCAACTCAGTAACTTTGTAGGGACCAACCTACAAGAGACTCTATTCCCCTCAATTGAGCACAAACTCATGATTTGTAGGCACCAACCTACATAAGATACTTCACATTTGCCTTACTCAATAGGATTTGTCACCCAACCACGGTATTCTTATATTTTCTCTCTCAATGATTTTGGTGGATATTGGTGGCCAACCGCCTATTCCACCTACACCTCCATTCAGTTTCACCATTTTCCTTTATTATAGAAACATTATTATTTTTAAAAGTTTTTCAAGTCCTGAACTTTCGAAGCTATTTTCATTAGGGGAATTTTGAGGCCTAAAATGGACCTCCTAAGGAAATTATAAAATAACAGTGGAAATAATAAAATAAGATTAGATTACATCATCAAATTTTAGAGGGAAAAAAGAAAAACTACTTTTCAACTCGTATTTTCAACCTATCTCCCTATGGGTCTACTCAAATTTCAAGCAGGAACACTTGTTGGATGAATAATTTGATTCCTCATCAAAGAATTACCCATGTTGCATATTTTTGATGGACCTTGCTACACAAACAAATTAGAAATACATGAAAAACATGATTGTAATTATATTTTGTCATGTATTTCTCATTTTTCATGTAGCATAGTCCATCGAAAGTATACAACATGGGTATTCCTTGGATGATGAATTAAATTTTTCATCCAACGTGTACTCCTGCTCTAAATTTGGTTAAAACCTTACAGAGATAAGTTGAAAAAGTAGTTTTATTATTTTATTATTTTTTAATCTTTTTACTTTTTACCCCAAAAATGGTGAATCATCCCCCATGGTTGATATCATCATCTTGAATCCTATTGGAATGAATAAAATTTTAACGTCCACGAGACTAAAAATAGCCTATGGTACTATGGGTTCCCTTTTTTCACCTTTTGCATTTTAGTCCTCTTCTTATTCAAATTGATGATAAGTTGGCCCAACCTTCCAACTATCTCATCGCTGAAAAGATAATGACAAGAAACCGATGCTAACATATTCCCATAACTTTCTCTGATGCCTTTGAACACATCACATTCCAAAATGAAATGTTTTTCTGATTCCACTGCTCCAGAGGTGAAAAATGTACAAACTCATTCTTCCCAAGCTTCTTTAGGCCTTTTGCACCACCTTGTTTCACACCAAAGATGATGTGAGTTGGTTCTCATAAAAAAAAATTTGGTTGTACATTTTTCTTAGGAGGCCCATTTTAGACCTCAAAAGTTCTCTAATGGACCCCCTAAACGGGTTTTTTTGAGGTCCGTGGTAGACCCATAACCATATGTCTACTGAAAATCCTATAGTACTCAGAGATATCTTTCCAATGAGGTATCGTACATGCCAAACAGAGATCATATGACCAATTTACAACCTCGGGAAGTTGGTTTCCAAACTAACCCCAACGGGGCCCATAAATTCTTGGTATTCCATCTCCTGTGGTTAGTTTTTTGGTTGTTTATGGTTTCCCTTTGTTTTTACAATAACAAAAACTCCCTTGAGCCTCATTGAAACATAGTTCAGAGACATGTATCAGCCATATATCTTCTAAGAGATAAGCTACCATCGCTTGAGCTAGTTTATTTCCATTATTCTTGTAAGCATATTTCAGTTCTTTGGTATTAATAAAATGAAGTTTTATTTCTGTTGCATCTTTGTTTTTAAGTTCATATATGTATTTTATTGTGTTCTTGTATAAGTTCAGATCAGTGGTATCATAGTCGTCTTATTTTTCTCTTTTTTTTCTTTGCATGTTCCAAATAAGGTCAGGGTATAAGGAGTTAGGGATTGAACTGGTTGAACCTTTGCAAGTCCAGCCTCGCAAACCCTGAAGGCATCCTATGGCGGAAGAAAATAAATATGAGGGAGCAGGATATCCTTTCAAAATATTGCTTAACGAAGCCCTCAAGCGATAGAGGAACATGACGATGGATAAATTTTCCCAGATACTTCGGCGACTACCCATAGGCGACGCATCTTCATCCAGCAACCACTCTGGAGGTGCCACTCCCTTTAAGGTACAATTCAAGTTTTACATTCCCATAATTGAAGGCTAGATAAATGTAGACACCATAGATATATGGTTAAATCTATTGGAAGGATATTTTTTGGTTCATGAATTTTCCAATCAGTAAAATATTACTTTTGCACTCGTCAAAGCCGCCCCCCATGTCAATGACTAGTGGGAAACCTATTGTGAACATAAGGATGAGAGGGAACCCTCATTGTTTTCAGTCGCACATACTTGGAATTCTTTCCAAGACATCGTCAAGGAACAATATTACCATGTCGGGAGCTATAAAGATAAATACATAAAGTGGACCGCACTGTAGCAGGGCAAGGTGATCTGATATGGGTGGTTGACTTGTTTTTCTATGCAAGCACCTCCCACTCAATTAAAAAAAATTATGGATCTTGCTTATACATGAATGTGCGGAATTGAATTCTTGATTCAGGTGTATGTGTTTTAACTGGTTTAAGGCTTTATGTGTGAGCAATTAAACATTTTTTTTAAGTTGATTAAAATAATGTACAACAACCATAAATTACAGCAAATTAACCAACAACACATAACAGAAAACATAATAAAGGAGTTCACCCTCAACACTTGGGCTACGTCTCCTTGAGCCTTCATCAATGGAATTGGCTCTTTGGATTACGATGGTCAAATTATTTTACAAGCGGATGCTCAGCTCCAATGGTTGTTTGGACTATACCAATGGGTTTATAATACCAAAATACCACTGGATCGACTGCTTAATCTCTGGAAATGGACCTAGGCTCCCTTGGGCTTAACCTCTTCTATTAGTGTCCTTGAGCTTACCTAAGCTTCTCTATGGAAAAAAATTTCCTAGAAGTCCTCTTCTACTCCTGAAACATGTTCTACTATCTCCAGCACATATCAATCATCCAAAATAGGTTTTATATTTGCTCATAATGACTTCAAGCTCCATGTTCTATGCCTCCAACACCTGGTGGCACTGGGCTCCCTGAAAATTTCTTGTGGCTTATTCAGCTCTATAATTCTCCAAATGGTTCTTAAAATCCCTCCATTAGATTCATAATGTCCAAAATAGTTAGAAACGACAATTCATTTTCTCAAAATGGCCTCTGGCTGCTCTGGCTATGCCTCAAACACTGGGTGGCACCCTGTGGCTCTAGGCTCACTGAAAACTTCCCTATAACATCTCGGCCTTCAGAAGTCTCCAAATGCTTCTTAAAACCCCATCATTAGATTCAAAAGGTTCAAGATAGTAAAAAATGACTATTTCTTTCCTGAAAATGGCCTCTGGCTGCCCTGGCTAGGCGTCACTCTCTTGTTGGCTCCTTGTGGCCCTGGTGACCTTTGGAACTTCTCTGAAGCAAAATCATGCTTATAAGTCCTTAGCTAGATCTTAAAACCTCACCAATGGCTCTATAATTCTCAAATTAGTCGATAATGACTCTTCATTCCCTCAGAATGGTCAAAAATTGAGCCTTATACACTTTTCCCCAATATCTCCTAGGAAAACTCCACTAAATGTGAAGAACTCCAGTTAACTGGAGTTAAATTAGGGTTGACCGCAAAATTTGATGCGCCCTTATCCACTCTGCCAATAAAGTCGTGCATTGAAATTTATGTTTAGGGTGGTGGCCACATGCGCACCCCCAAACCGTTAAGTGGCCTATACGTTAGCGGAAACAGCGGAATACAATATCGGAGTTTCATTAAACATACATACGTTCGCGATCAAATAGTGCTTACGTTTAAAACAGATCGCACATAGCCTTAAAAAGCTTACATACACGTGAAACAAGGTTCTTGGTTCCCACAACATGCAACCAATCATATTGCATCGCAAATCGCTTGCCCGCAAGTTTAGCTTGGTACTGATAACACTAAAACCATAATTTATGCGATGTGCGCTCGTGCGCAATGCCGACATGTGGCTCCCCTCATCGCATCGCATATTTCAACTTTAACACATCGCAACCAATTTAACATATCTTGCGAACTCTTATCTTCTAAATATTGTGATTTTCTAAATCACTTTTCCGGGTGTTGCAATCTTTGTCGTTGGTTTGTTTCTCGATCTGATGATCCACGTTATATCTCTGCCTTCTCACTTCACATCGCAGGTTAAACAATTTAACTATGTGAAACTATTTTAACGATAAACTTTGTTCTGTGCGATGTGTGATGTTTCTCCACTATGAGGAGAGCTCTCCCGTTGATCTCCCACTGTTGCTTCTGTGATCTAATCACCACCGTTCAGCCCTCACTATTTGACTGGATCACGGTCGTCCATTCCACCTGCAACATTTCCGCGATTGTGCAATCTCCGATTCTATATGCAAGTTTCAAGACTCCATGACAGCCACCAATTCAGATCCCAATCTGATCACTCCTTCCCACTGATAGACTTTTGGACCCACAAAATATGATGATTATCTTCCTTGAGCTTCAACACTCTGTTGCTTTCAAGTTAAATCAACTTATTTTTCTTGCCAAGTCTCTTTGGAAATCACCTGACATGCCTTGCAATGCAACTGGCTATGTCTCTTGACCACTTCTCTCTGGTTGTATCTGACCCACTTCAGCATTGCTGGCTACTGTAAACTGATGCATACCCTATTGTACCAATGTTCCCTCTATGTGCTTGGTAAACTGTTAGCCTTCCCATGGAGAATGAAGTCCCTCTTGCAACTATGGCATAAAAGCTCTGTCTTGGAAATCCACTTTCCAAATTAAGCTCGCAACATGATTGAAATCTTGTCGTCAACAAAAACACCAGCTTGTTCTGCAATCGCTGCAAAAAACCTTGCATCTTGTCCAATTCTTCACTGAATGGACCAAAACTTCCTACACATCTTGTCACAAGAACACACGATCAATCTTGAAAATAAAATCTTATGCAAGAATTGAAATGAAGACCACCTCTTTTTTCTTCTTCAAAACACTGATTGTCGCCTTCCTGTAACATCACATACATGGTGATCCTTTTGCACATTGGTGTATCCATTTATCGACTCACAATCGACAAACACCCTCGACTAAAAAATAAGTCGTGCAACATGCGACATCAACAAGAAGTCGACATGAAATGTGCAATACAATCGACACAAGACAATATGAAAAGTGTGCAACACAATCGACAAAGGTCGACAAACATGTGTGTGACATAATCGACACAAGTCTATATACAACATGATACATATTGACAACACTCGTGCATGTATCTATGTACAATGAACCTATTTACAAGTTCGCCATTTACACATACAAACTCATGCATATGTACACTTTCAAGTACAAACAAGTACATAATCCCAAAATATGTGGGTGACTATAAGATCTGAACTAAATGATATTGCTGCAACATAAGTAAGTAACATACCCATCTTTTACACCTCCATGGTGAAATTGTGCAACAAAAATAAATGCCTTCAACTGAACGACATTCACATCCAATATTGCATCATATAAGTTGTGATAATCTGCTACAACATGTCATACTTTCAACAGAAATTCAGGCATACATAAGGCTGAAATTTGCATCTAAGCACAAAGTAAATGCATGCCTTACTTGGTCAAGAAATCGAGCCATTTCTTTCCAACCCACTTCAATGGTTATTTTTCATACTGAACATCCTCTTCTTGTGAATCATCTTGACTCACATTGATGATGGAATCTCTTGTTCCATTCTCTCTAGTATTTTTCTCCACTTGCTTCAAATTTTTTGGATGAGTTGTTGGATACAGTGTCCAACATTTGGCAATGAGATGTCCCTTTTTCTGACAATGTGTGAAAATATTTTGCATCTTCTGTTCAAGTCACCTTCGCTTCAACTATTTCTTGTATGCTTTCATTCTCTTCCAGCATTTTGAAACTTCATGGTTACAGAAACCACAATAGGAACATCAACTCTTTCTCCCATTCATGCATGCAGAATTTTCATGTTTAACATAGTCATAAACAACATGATTATGGGAATAATTATACCTTGAATGTTGCTTTGAATGTCCATATTTTTCACCTTCTTGAGAAGATGAACTTGAATAGGTTCCAGCTCTCTTTTGAAGACCAACAACATTGTTCATGTCCTTAGAGCTGTAACAACTCTCCTTTTCGCCATAAGCTACATGTCTAAAAGCATATTTCTGCAACATGGGTTTCAAACAATTGCATTCATCTTGATTACAAACTTTGCATGTTTGATGGTTTGAACCTGCAACAAAATTCCTTCTTGGAACAGTTTCAAGCGCCTTCATGGCTTTAGAACATTCTCCATAAAGTTGTCCGTAGCCAAGACCCAAATACTTAGGCCTTTCCTCAACCATAATTGGCTCAACTATGCCTTGTGCATGTTTGCCTAATCCTTGACCTTCATAGCCCATTTTCATCATCAATTTGGACCCTATTCTTCTAGTGTGTTTTTCAAAAGAACCTACACATTTATCTTGAGAGGAAATTTAAGACAAACTTGAATTATTTAACTCTTCTTCAAGCACGTGTTTGGCTAAGGCTTCTTTGGCATCATGGAGCTGAATCTCCATATCATGCATCTTTTGAATAATTTCTTACTTCTCTTTCTTCATAGCAACCAATTGATCTTGAATTTTACTGCTCTCCCTTACATCTTCATACAACTGTTGCACCATATATTTCATGATGTGAAAGTCCTGCTTCATCTCTCTATCAAAGAGTCTTGCAAAGGAGGAGGATTTAGAAACATCACTTGATGAAGTTTTCATAACTATGTAAATGAATTAAATAACTTCAACAACAATTCACAAAGCTTCAAAAACAATTTGGTTGTAGATTCAAGCTCTTCTCTGCAGCTTGTATCTCTTCTTCAAGCAACCTCTTTTGCAAACAATCTCTCTTGAGCTTCAAGGGTTTCCTTGAGGTTATTTGAGTAAGGAGGATGCTTTCAACCTTCTTCCTTCTTGTCCTCTTCACCTATAGCAAACTCAAACTTGTAAGCATCATTAAATTTGCAAACATTTAAATTATGTGCACTGTTA
Organism: Pinus albicaulis; assembly: GCA_034641835.2. Taxonomy (NCBI): domain Eukaryota; kingdom Viridiplantae; phylum Streptophyta; class Pinopsida; order Pinales; family Pinaceae; genus Pinus; species Pinus albicaulis. The sequence continues at coordinate 91,593,889 of CM076570.1, read as the reverse complement.
GACACCCTTCAAGTCAAAAAAGCAAGCAAGCAACCTTGTACTCTATCAAGCAAGAAACCTAGTGCTTTGTCAAGCAAGAAACCTAGTGCTCCAATACCAACCTGATCTTATATGGGTGGCTGACATGTTTTTCTTTGCAAGCACTTCCCACTCAATTAAAGCAAATTAAGGATCTTTCTTATACATGCATGTGCGGAATTGAATTCTTGATTCAGGTGTATGTGTTTTAACTTGTTTAAGGATTTATGTGTGAGAAATTAAACATTTGTTTAAGCTTATTAAAATCATGTACAACAACCATAAACTGCAGAAAATTAACCAACAACACATAACAGCAAACATAATAAAGTACTTCACCCTCAACACTTGGGCTACATCTCCTTGAGCCTCCGTCAATGGACATGACTCTTTGGGATTAAGATGGTAAATTTATTTTACAAGTTGATTCTCAACTCCAGTTGTTGTTTGGATTGTACTAATGGGTTTAGAATACAAAAATACCCCTGGATTGACATCTCAATCTCTGGAAATGGACCTAGGCTCCCTTGGGCTTGACCTCTTCTATCGGTGTCCTTGAGCTTCCCTGAGATTCCCTGTGGCACAAAATCTCCTAGAAGTCCAATTATACTCCCAAAACCTATTCTACTGTCTCCAACACATATCAATCATCCAAAATAGGTTTTTCATTCGCTCAAAATGACCTTAGGCTCGTCATTCTATGCCTCCAACACCTGGTGGCATTAGGCTCCCTGAAACTTCCCTATGGCTTCTTTGGCTATATAAGTCTCCAAATGGCTCTAAATATCCCTCCATTGGATTCATAATGTCCAAAATAGTCATAAATGACTATTCATTTTCTCAAAATGGCCTTTGGATGCTCTGGCTATGCCTCCAACACCTGGTGGCACCCTATGGCTCTAGGCTCACTAAAAAATTCCCTGTAGCATCTCAGCCTTCAGAAGTATCCAAATTCTTCTAAAAACCCCATCAGTGGATTCACAAGGTTCAAGATAGTTAGAAGTGACTATTGGTTTCCTGAAAATGGCCTCTGGTTTCCCTGGCTAGGCCTCATTCTCCTATTGGCTCTTGGTGGCCCTAGTGGCCCTTGGAACTTCACTGGAGAAAAATAATGCTCAAAAGTCCTCAGATGGCTCTATAAACTTCACTAATGGCTCTATAATTCTCTAATTAGTCAATAATGACTCTTCATTCCCTCAGAATGTTCGAAAATTGAGCCTTCTACACTTTTTCCCAATATCTCCTAGGAAATCTCCACTAAATGTGGAGAACTCCAGTTAACAAGAGTTAAATTATGGTTGACCGCCAAATTTGGCATGCCCTTTTCCACTCCGCTAATAAATTGGTGCATTAAAATTTATGGTTAGGGCGATGGCCACATGCACACCCCCAACCGTTAAATGGCTTATATGTTAGCGGAAATAGCGGAATACAATATCGGAGTTTCATTAAACATACATACATTCGCGATCAAATAGCACTTACGTTTAAAATAGATCGCACATAGCCGTAAACAGCTTACATACACGTGGAACAGGGTTCTCAGGTCCAACAACACACAACCAATCACAGTGCATCACGAATTTCTTGCCCGCAACTTTAACTTGGTATCGATAACGCTAAAACCATAATTGATGCGATGTGCGCTCGTGCGCAATGCCGACAGGTGGCTCCCATAATTGCAACGCATATTTCAACTTTACCGCATCGCAACAAATTTAACATATCCTACGAACTCTTAGCTTCTAAATATTGCTATTTTCAAAATCGCTTTTCTAAGTGTTGCAATCTCCGCCATTGGTTTGTTTGTCAATCCGACGATCCACGTTATATCTCTGCCTTCTCACTTCACATCGAAGTTTTAAAAATTTAACTTTGTGAAACTCTTTTAACAGTAAAATATGTTTTGTGCGATGACTGATGTTTCTCCATTGCGATGAGAGCTCTCCCGTTGATCTCCCACTACTTCTTCTGTGATCTAATCACCACCATTTAGCCTTCGTTGTTTGACTGGATCACGGTCGTCCATTCCACCTGCAACATTTCCGCGGCTGTGAAATCCCTGATTCTATATGCAGATTTCAAGACTCCATGAAAACCACCAATTCGGATCCCAATCTGATCACTCCTTCCCATTGACGAGCTTTTGGACCCATAAAAGTTGGTGATTATCTGCCTTGAGCTTCAACATTATGCTGATTTCAAGTTATATCAACTGCTTTTTCTTGACAAGACTCTTTGGAAATCACCCTGACATGCCTTTCACTGCAAATGGCTATGTCTCTTGACCACTGATCTCTAGCTGTTGTTGACCCACTTCAGCATTGTTGGCTACTGTAAATTGATGCATACCCTTTTGTACCATTTTTCTCTCTATGTGATTGGAAAACTGTTAGCCTTCCCACTGAGAATGAAGTCCCTCTTGCAAATATGGCATACAAGCTCTGTCTTTGAAATCCACTTTCCAAATTAAGCTCGCAAGATGAGTGAATTCTTGTCGTCAACAAAAACACCAGCTTGTTCTGCAATGGCTACAAAACACCTTGCATCTTGTCCACTTCTTCATTGAATGGACCAAAAATTCCTGCAACATCTTGTCATAAGAGCACACGATCAATCTTGAAAAGAAAAACTTATGCAAGAATTGAAACGAAGACCACCTCTTTTTGCTTCTTCAAAGCACTGATTGTCACCTTTATGTAACATCACATACATGGTGATCCTCTTGCACATTGTTGTAACCATTTATCGACTCATAATCGACAAACACCCTCGACTAAAACATAAGTTGTGCAACATGCGACATCAACAACAAGTCGACATGAAATGTGCAATACAATCGACACAAGACGATATGAAAAGTGTGCAACACAATCGACACAAGTCGACAAACATGTGTGCGACACAATCGACGCAAGTCGATATAAAACAAGATACATATTGACAACACTCGTGCATGTATCTATGTACAATGAACCTATTTACAAGTTCACCATTTACACATACAAACTCATGCATATGTACACTTTTAACTCTTCCTTTCAAGTAAAAACAAGTACATAATCCAAAAACATGTGGGTGACTATAAGAGCTGAACTGAATGATATTTCTACCACATAAGTGAGTAACATACCCATATTTTACACCTCCACGATGAAATTGTGCAAAAAAAAATAAACGCCTTCGACTGAACGACATTCTGTTATGAAAGCAGCTCCAAAAATAGAAGAAAAGAGAGATCAACGCCTTAGAAATCAGCCACTTCGAGGGGGCAACCTGCAATACATTACGTAAATGAACAATTCTTCAATGATACAAATGACCAAACCTCCTTTCTATATATAGGATTCCATGGGGCCACAATGTAATCGTAGCCGACCTAACAATAATAATGTAAGGGCACAATAATAACAATATGGGGGTTACAGGGGTACAACAATAACAATAAGGGGGTTACACTAACAAAAATAAGGGACTATACTAGTAATATAGGGACCTAACATGCTCCTCTCCTTCAAAAAAGTGTTGTCCTCAACGCTTGAGTAGCTCCAGGTGCTTCTGTATAAAATTCTCATCCTCCCATGTAGAATCTTCAGTGGGTAAGTTCTTCCATTTGATGAGATACTTGGAAATTGATCGATTTCGTAGCTGTCGATTTCTTGTTTCCATGATTGCTTCAGGTTCCAATATGGTTTTTCCTTCCTCATCAAGTTCTGGCAATATTGTTTGAACTGTAAGTTTGTCCCCTATAACTTTCTTTAAGCATGAAACATGGAAAACTGGATGCACTTGCGAAGAAGCCGGAAGCTCCAATTTGTATGCCATAGTACCAATATTTTTCAACACCTTGTAAGGACCATAGTACTTTGGCGATAATTTATTATCCTTCTTAGATTGCTTGAGGGGCATTTTTTTGTATGGTTTTAGCCGTAAAAATACCCAGTCTCCTACATCAAAACTTCTCTCACTGCGATGTTGATCTGCCTATTGTTTCATTCGATTTTGTGCCAAATTTAGGTTATCCTTTAAGAAATGGAGAACTTCTTGTTGATGCTCGATGTGATCTTCCACTGCTTGAACCCTAGAATTTTCCCTTAGAGAATATTTTATGAACTGTGAATGATATCCATAAAGTGCCATAAATGGGGTCATTTTTGCTGCAGTATGGAAGGAAGTGTTATACCACCATTCAGTGAGAGGTAACCACTTGACCCATTGCGCCTGCTTATCAAATACAAAACAACAAAGACATCCTTCCAAAACTTTATTCACTATCTTAGTTTGACCATCGGATTGAGGATGATAAGATGAGCTATGAGTTAGTTGAGTACCCAAACAATAAAATAATTTCGTCCAAAAATTTCCTATAAAAATGGGATCTCTGTCACTTACAATAATCTTCAGTTTTCCATGTAGCTTTTGAATTGTTTCCATAAATACACTAGCAATTGCACTTTCTTTAAATGGATGGGATAATGCACAAAAGTGTGCATACTTGGTAAGTCTATCAACTACCACCATGATGACACTCTTTCCTTCAGAATTAGGTAAAACTGTGATAAAATCCATTTAAATCTCCTCTTAACGTTGACTTGGAATGGATAAAGGTTGTAGAAGACCCGGGGTCTTAATTGTTTCAACTTTATTTTGCTGGCAAACCAAACATTTCGCCACAAACTTTTGAATATCAGATTTTAGGCCATACCAAAAAAAATCTTTCTTCACCCTATGGTAAGTTTTTAAAAATCCTAAGTGTCCTCCTAAAGGAGAAGTGTGCAATTCCAAAAGAATATTTTTTTTTAGTTGGGAGTTCTTGCAAGTATATAAGCGATCTTTGTACCATAAGGAATCATTTTTCCAACTAAATGTATCATATGTACTAGGATCTTGCTGCAACTTTTGAATGAGTGTCCACACTTCTTCGTCCTTATTCCATTCATCCCTTGCTTCGGTTATCCAATCTGGTTGGACAATATAAATGGCACAAAGCAATGCTTCCACCTCTTCATCCTTCCTTGAGAGTGCATCTCCAACAACATTAGCTTCCCTTTTTTGTAGATGATTTCAAAGTCGCAACCCAACATCCTTGTGACCCATTTTTGTTGCTCTTCTGAAGATATTCTTTGTTCCAAAAAGTGTTTAAGACTATCATGATCAGTTTTTACCTTGAAGTGTCTTCCCATTAGGTAAGGTCGCCATTTCTTTAGTGCACGTAGTATTGCCAACATTTCCTTCTCATAAATAACCTTTTGTAAATACTTTCCTTTGATTGGACAACTTTCAAAAGCAATGGGCCTTCCTTCTTGCATTAAAATGGCACCAATTCCATTTCCTAAGGCATCACATTCCACAATAAAGGTTTTTGTGAAGTCTGGCGTAGCTAAGACTAGTGCTAGGCACATTGCCTCTTTAAGAAGTTCAAAGGCCTTAGTTGCTTTAGTACTCCATGAAAATGCATCTTTCTTCAATAATGTTGTTAGAGGTGCTGCTATTCTCCCATAATTCTTAACAAAATTACGATAATACCCTGTCAACTCGAGAAATCCGCGCAACTGATTTATGGTTGTGGGGACTCTCCATTCCTTAATGGCTTTAATTTTGTTAGGGTCTACTTTAACACCCTCGTGAGATACAATATGACCCAGATATTCCACCTCTTGTACTCCAAAGAAACATTTGGATGTTTTTGCATATAATTGTTTCTCCTGCAATAGTTTGAGCACCCTGTCAACATGTTCAACATGATCCTTCAAGACCTGCTGTAGATTAGTATATCATCAAAAAATACTAGCACAAATTTTCTAAGGAAGGGTTTGAAAATGGAATTCATCAACCCTTGAAATGTAGAAGGTGCATTGGTAAGGCCAAAAGGCATGACCAAAAATTCATAATGACCCTCATGAGTTCGAAATTTTGTTTTTGGAATATCTTCAGTCTTCATTCTAATTTGATGATATCCTGAATGAAGATCCAACTTGGTAAAATAAATTGCTCCATGTAATTCATCCAATAATTCATCAATCACAGGAATAGGAAATTTATCTTTAATGGTGAGCTTATTAAGCTCCCTATAATCCGGACACATTCGCCATGATCCATCCTTCTTGTGTACCAATACTACAGGAGCAGAGAAAGAACTTTGACTAGGTTGAATTATACCAGCCTCTAACATTTCTGCAATCATACGTTCAATTTCGCTCTTTTGGAAGTAAGGATATCTATAAGGCCTGATGTTTGGAGGAACACTTCCTGGAATCAAATGAATAGCATGATCATGATCACGAATAGGTGGGAGTCCTTTGGGAGTTTCAAACACCTTGCAATGATTGTCCAAGACTTGTTGGAGATCTGCAGAAATAGATGATTTTGATGTTGGAACTTCTAGTGAGCATAATTGTGCAATTACGCCTCGTTGTTCTTTCTTTAAAAGCTTTGTCATGACATTAGAGCTTATTATCTTTCCCGGCTTCCCTGCAATACCCCGTAATTCGACTTCCTTTCCTTCTGAAAAAAATTTCAAGAAAAGTTCTTGAAAATTAAAAGCTACCGTCCCCAAAGATTGTAACCATTGTACTCCTAGTACAACATCAGCACCTCCCATAGGAATTGAAAGCATTGGACTATTCAATACATATTCCCCCATGGTTAGCTTGATATTATGGCATTTTCCAGAGAAATTTATAGTTCCTCCATTTGCAACCATCACTTGACATTCTGGTGCTGGGTATAGCAAACAATTCAATTCCTTGGCTACCTTACAATGAATAAAATTATGGGTACTACCCGAATCAATCAACACTATTACCTTTTTCTTCTTGATATGTCCTTCTATCTTGAGAGTTTGAGGAGTGGTAATTCCTGCCAATGCATTACACGATATGGTCGAACTCATTTCTTCCTCTTCTAGGGTTGGTTCTTGGTGTATATCCTCTTCTTGTTCATTTTCTTCTTCCTCTTCACAATCTATGTAAAATAATTTCTTCTCGACACACTTATGACCTTTAGTGTATTTGCTATCACAACTGTAGCAAAGCCCTTTTGCTCTTTTTTCTTCCAATTGTTGTGGTGTCAACCTTGTAGGTTGTGGAAATCTGGGCGTAGCAACACTTCCTTCTTTATAGAAGTGAGTGGTAGGCTTCCTTGTCGCCATAATTTTACATTCAATTTTTCTTGCCAACCTGAATGCCTTCTCCAATGAATCAGGTTCCAAAACGTGAACTTCATGTTGGATGTTATCCTTTAAAGTGCCTATGAAGAGATCAATCATGTGTTCCTCTGGAATATCTGTTACCCTTATATTCAATTTTTGGAAGTCCTCAATGTGCTGCCCCACTAAACCCTTTTGTTTGAGATTTATCAATTGGCTAAAGAAGGTGTTGCTCTTTGTATCCTCATAATGTGCTATCATTTCCTCCATAAAAAATGACCAAGTGACAATTTTTTTACGGGAGCAAAGCCATCGATACCATACAAATGTATTTTGTTCTAAATGTAAAGTTGCAATGCGTACCTTTTTTGTGTTTTGCACATTATGGAGATCAAAATATTGCTCCATCTGTAGTATCCATGTTACAGGATCCTTTCCATCAAACTTCCTCATATCCATTTTTGGAATATGTGGTTTTTCCTGCCAACAATAGAGTTTATGAAATCACAATTAACATTTATTTTGTTCTCATCATGAGTTTCCTCTACTATATTTTCACCATTAGGAAACATTTTTTGTATCAACTTTGTCAAACCTTCCATGTCTGCTTTTATATCATTCTTTATGTTTTCCATTTTTTCATTGATCTTAGCTTATATGTCACCCATCTTAGATTCCATGCCAACTTCCATGCCATCCATCTTAGCTTCCATGCCATTCTTCAAACCATCCATCTTATATTCCACGCCTTTCTTCAAACCATCCATCTTGGTTTCCACGCCTTTCTTCAAAACATCCATGTCATTTTTTGTTGCTCTTTGCGAGAGCGAAATTTGTTGCACTTGCTCTTGTAATTTTTATATGTCATGTTGCCATTCTTAGTCTTCATGAGTCATAGTAGAGCCTTCTGAAGGCTTAATGGGTGTTGAATTATTTTTAGGGGGCATTTTAGAACCCAATACTGATATATATTCTACAATATTCCCTTGGAATCAATTCAACTTGATTCTTCAAACAAGACTTATGCAATTCAGAGAAAAAAAAAAACACCTTAACTTCCACATATCATAGCTCCGAAAATATTGCAAACCAAGATCTGAAATTTTTACAAGAGGTTTTGTAGGATTTCGGCTTCACTCTGTAAAAATTTCAGCTTCTGAAACTTCGTAGATAGAAAGTTATAGCGCAAATTCCATGATGACCTGTTTTAGGTGTAATTCGAGAACCTGAAAAATCCCTAACTTCCACAGATCATATCTTTGAAAATGTTGCGAACCAAGATTTGAAATTTTTACAAGAGGTTCCTCGGAATTTAGGCTTCGCTCTATGAAAATTTCAGCTTCTAAACCTTCGTAGAAAAAAATTTATAGCGAAAATTCCATGATGACATGTTTGGAGCAGTGAAACCCTAGAATCCAAAGCTCTGATACCAAATGTTATGAAACCAGCTCCAAAAATAGAAGAAAAGAGAGATCAATGCCTTAGAAATCAGCCACTTTGAGGGGGAAACCTCCAATACATTACATAAATGAACAATTCTTCAATGATACAAATGACCAAGCCTCCTTTCTATATATAGGAGACCATGGGGCCACAATGTAATCCTAGCCGACCTAACAATAATAATGTAAGGGCACAATAATAACAATATGGGAGTTACAGGGGTACAACAATAACAATAAGGGGGTTACACTAACAACAATAAGAAAATATACTACTAATATAGGGACCTAACACATTCAAATGCAATCTTGAATCATACAAGTTGTGATAATCTGCTACAATGTGTCATACTTTCAACAGAAATTCAGGCATACATAAGGCTGAAATTTTCATCTATGTACAAAATAAATGCATGCCTTACTTGGTCAAGAAATCGAGCTATTTCTTGCCAACCCACTTCAATGGTGATTTTTCCTTCTGAACATCTTCTTCTTGTGAATCATCTTGACTCACATCGATGATGGAACCTCCTGTTCCATTCTCGCCAATATTTTTCTCCACTTCCTTCAAATGTTTTGGATGAGTTGTTGGTTACAGTGTCCAAAATTAGGCAATGAGATGTCCCTTTTTCTTGAAATGTGTGAAATTTTTTTGCATATTTTGTGCAATTCACCTTCACTTCGACTGTTTCCTGTATGCTTTCATTCTCTTCCATCATTTTGAAACTTCATGGTTACACAAACCACAATAGGAACAACAACTCTTTCTCCCATTCATGCATGCAGAATTGTCATGTTTAACATAGTCATAAACAACATGATTATGGGAAGAGTTATACCTTGAATGTTGCTTTGAATGTCCATCTTTTTCACCTTCTTGAGAAGATGAACTTGAAGAGGTTCTAGATCTATTTTGAAGACCAACAACATTGTTCATGACCTTAGAGTTGTCACAACTCTCATGTTCGCCATAAGCTGCATGTCTAAAAGCATCTTGTTGCAACATGGGTTTCAAACAATTGCATTCATCTTGATTACAAAACTTTGCATGTTTGATTGTTTGAACCTGCAACAAAAGTCCTTCTTGGAACTATTTCAAGTGCCTTCATGGCTTTATAACTTTCTCCATAAAATTTTCCATAGACAATACCCAAATACTTAGGCCTTTCCTCAACCATAATTGGCTCAACTATGCCTTGTGCATGTTTGCCTAATCCTTGACCTTCATATCCCATTTTCATCATAAATTTGGACCCTGTTCCTTTAGTGTTTTTTTCAAAATAACCTACACATTTATCTTGAGAGGAAATTGAAGACAAATTTGAATTGTTTACCTCTTCTTCAAGCACATGCTTGGCTAAGGCTTCTTTTGCATCATGGAGCTAAATCTCCATCTCATGCATCTTTTGAAGAAGTTATTGCTTCTCTTTCTTCATAGCAACCAATTTCTCTTGAATTTTAGTGTTCTCCCTTACATATTCATACAACTGTTGCACCATATCTTTCATGATGTGAAAGTCCTACTTCATCTCCATATTAAAGAGTCTTGCAAAGGAGGAGGATTTAGAAACATCACCTTATGGAGTTGTCATCACTATGTAAATGAATTAAAGAAATTCAACAACATTTCACAAAGCTTCAAAAATAATTTGGTTGTCGATTCAAACTCTTCTCTGCAGCTTGTATATGTTCTTCAAGCAGCCTCTTTTGCAAATAATCCCTCTTGTGCTTCAAGGGTTGCCTTGAGGTCCTTTGAGTAAGGAGGATGCTTTCAACCTTATTCCGTCGTGTCCTCTTCACCTCTAGCAAACTCAAACTTGTAAGCATCATTCAATTTGCAAACAGTTAAATTATTTTCACTGTTAGACACCCTTCAAGTTAAAAAAGCAAGCAAGCAACCTTGTGCTCTGTCAAGCAAGCAACCTAGTGCTCTGTCAAGCAAGAAACCTAGTGCTATGATACCAACCTGATATGATATGGGTGGCTGACTTGTTTTTCTATGCAAACACCTCCCACTCAATTAAAACAAATTAAGGATCTTGCTTATACATGCATGCGCGGAATTATATTTTTTATTCAGGTGTATGTGTTTTAACTAGTTTAAGGCTTTATGTGTGAGCAATTAAAAATTTGTTTAAGCTGATTAAAAGCATGTATAGAAACCAAAAATTTCAGAAAATTGACCAACAACACATAACAGCAAACATAATAAAGGATTTCACCCTCAATACTTGGACTACATCTCTTTGAGCCTTCGTCAATGGACTTTGCTCTTTTGGATTAAGAAGGTCAATTTATTTTACAAGATGATGATCAACTCCAATGGTTGTTTGGACTGTATCAATGGGTTTATAATACCAAAATACCGCTGGATTGACTGCTTAATCTCTGGAAATGGACCTAGGATCCCTTGGGCTTGACCTCTTCTATCGGTGTCCTTGAGCTTCCCTGAGCTTCTCTGTGGCACAAAATCTCCTATAATTCCTCTTCTGCTCCTAAAACTTGTTCTAATATCTCCAGCACATATCAATCATCCAAAATAGGTTGTTCATTCGCTCAGAATGACCTCAGGCTCCCCGTTTTATGCCTCCAACACTTGGTGGCACTAAGCTCCATGAAACTTCCCTGTGGCTTCTTTGGCTCTATAAATCTCAAAATGGCTCTAAAAATCTCTCCATTGGTTTCATAATGTCCAAAATAGTCATAAATGACTATTCATTTGCTCAAAATGGCCTCTGGTTGCTCTGGCTATGCCTCCAACACCTGGTGGCACCTAGTGGCTCTAGGCTCACTAAAAACTTCCCTGTAGCATCTCGGCCTTCAAAAGTCTCCAAATGCTTCTAAAAAAACCATCATTGGATTCATAAGGTTCAATATAGTCATAAATGACTATTGGTTTCCTGAAAATGTTCTTTGGTTGCCCTGGCTAGGCTTCATTCTCCTACTGGCTCCTTATGGCCCTCGTGGCCCTTGGAACTACTCTAAAACAAAATCACGCTCAAAATTCCTTAGTTGGCTCTGAAAAACTCACCAATTGCTCTATAATGCTCAAATTAGTCAATAATTACTCTTCATTCCCTCAGAATGGTCAAAAATTGAGCCTTCTACACTTTTTCCCGATATCTCCTAGGAAAACTCCACTAAATGTGGAGAACTCGAGTTAACTGGAGTTAAATTAGGGCTGACCACCAAATTTGGCATGCCCTTATCCGCTCTGCCAATAAATTCATGCATTAAAATTTATGGTTAGGGTGGTGGCCACATGCGCACCCCCAACCGTTAAGTGGCTTATACGTTAGCGGAAACAGCAAAATACAATATTGGAGTTTCATTAAGCATACATACATTCGCGATAAAATAACGCTTACGTTTAAAACAGTTCACACATAGCCTTAAATAGCTTACATACACACAGAACAGGGTTCTCGAGTCCCACAACACGCAACCAATCACAGCGCATCGCAAATCGCTTCCCCGCAAGTTTCACTTGGTACCGATAACGCTAAAACCATAATTTATGCGATTGCGCTCGTGCGCAATGCCAACACGTGGCTCCCCTCATCACATTGCATATTTCAACTTTACCGCATCACAACCAATTTAAAATATCTTGAAAACTCTTAGCTTCTAAATATTGCAATTTGCGAAATCTCTTTTATGGGTGCTACAATATTTGACGTTGGTTTGTTTCTTGATCCGACGATCCTCGTTATATCTCTGCCTTCCCACTTCGCATCGAAGGTTAAAAATTTTAACTTTGCAAAACTCTTTTAACGGTAAACTCTGTTTTGTGTGATGTGTGTTGTTTCAATACTATGATGAGAGCTCTCCCGTTGATCTCCCACTGCTACTTTTGCGATCTAATCACCACCGTTCAGTCATCGTTGTTTGACTGGACCACAGTCGTTTGTTCCACCTGCAACATTTCCGCGGCTTTGCAATCCTCGATTCTATATGTAGATGTCAAGTCTCCATGAAAGCCACCAATTCGGATCCCAATCTGATCACTCCTTCCCACTGATGGGCTTTTGGACCCACAAAAGCTGGTGATTATCTGCCTTGAGCTTCAACACTCTGCTACTTTCAAGTTATATCAACTGATTTATCTTGACAAGTCTCTTTGGAAATCACCCTGACATGCCTTGCACCACAACTGGCTGACCACTACTCTATGGATGTTGCTGACCCACTTCATCATTGTTGGCTATTGTGAACTTATGCATACCCTGTTGTACCATTGTTCTCTCTATGTGCTTGGAAAACTATTAGCCTTCCCACTAAGAATCAATGCCCTCTTCCAACTATGGCATACGAGATCTGTCTTGGAAATCCACTTTCCAAATTAAGATCACAAGATGAGTGAACTCTTGTTGTCAACAAAAACAGCAGCTTGTTCTACAATGCCTGCAAAACACCCCGCACCTTGTCCACTTCTTCACTGAATGGACCAAAAATTCCTGTAACATCTTGTCACAAGAACACACGATCGATCTTGAAAAGAAAATATTATGCAAGAATTGAAATGAAGACCACCTTTTTTTTCTTCTTCAAAGCACTAATTGTCACCTTCCTGTAACATCACATACATGGAAATCCTCATGCACATTCATGCAACATGCGACATCAACAACAAGTCGACATGAAATGTGCAATACAATTGACACAAGACGATATGAAAAGTGTGCAACACAATCGACACAAGTCGACAAACATGTGTGTGACACAATCGAAACAAGTCGATATACAACATGATACATATTGACAACACTCATGCATGTATCTATGTACAATGAACCTATTTACAAGTTCGCCATTTACACATACAAACTCATGCATATGTACACTTTCAACTCTTCCTTCCAAGTACAAACAAGTACATAATCCCAAAACATGTGGGTGACTATAAGAGTTGAATTGAATGATATTGCTGCAACATAAGTGAGTAACATACCCATCTATTACACTCCATGGTGAAATTGTGCAACAAAAATAAATGCCTTCAACTGAACGACATTCACATGCAATATTGCATCATACAAGTTTTGATAATCTACTACAACTTGTCATACTTTCAACATAAATTCAGGCATACATAAGGCTGAAATTTGCATCTATGTACATACTAAATGAATGCCTTACTTGGTCAATAAATCGAGCCATTTCTTGCCAACCCACTTCAATGGTAATTTTTCCTGCTGAACATCCTCTTCTTGTGAATCATCTTGACTCACATCGATGATGGAATCTCCTTTTCCATTCTCGTCAGTCTTTTTCTCCACTTGCTTCAAATGTTTTGGATGAGTTTTTGGATATAGTGTCCAACATTGGGCAATGAGATATCCCTTTTTCTGGCAATGTGTGAAAATATTTTTCATCTTCTGTGCAAGTCGCCTTCGCTTCGACTGTTTCTTGTATGCTCTCATTCTCTTCCATGATTTTGAAACTTCATGGTTAGACAAACCACAATAGGAACATCAACTCGTTCTCCCATTAATGCATGAAGAATTGTCATGTTTAACATAGCCATAAACAACATGATTATGGGAATAAATATACCTTGAATGTTGCTTTGAATGTCCATATTTTTCACCTTCTTGAGAAGATGAACTTGAAGAGGTTCCAGCTCTATTTTGAAGACCAACAACATTGTTCATGTCCTCAGAGTTGTCACAACTCTCATGTTCGCCATAATATGCATGTCTAAAAGCATCTTGCTGCTACATGGGTTTCAAACAATTACATTCATCTTGATTACAAACTTTTAATGTTTGATGGTTTGAACCTACAACAAAATTCCTTCATGGAACTGTTTCAAGTGCCTTCATGGCTTTAGAACTTTCTCCATAAAGTTGTCCATATCCAAGACCCAAATACTTAGGCCTTTCTTCAACCATAATTGGCTCAACTATGCCTTGTGCATGTTTTCCTAATCCTTGACCTTCATAGCCCATTTTCATCATCAATTTGGACCCTATTCCTCTAGTGTGCTTTTCAAAATAACCTACACATTTATCCTGAGAGGAAATTGAAGACAAACTTCAATTATTTACCTCTTCTTCAAGCACATGCTTGGCTAAGGCTTCTTTTGCATCATGGAGCTGAATCTCCATCTCATACATCTTTTGAAGAAGTTCTTGTTTCTCTTTATTCATAGCAACCAATTTCTCTTGAATTTTAGTGCTCTCCCTTACATCTTCATCCAATTGTTGCACCATATATTTCATGATGTGAAAGTCCTGCTTCATCTTTTTATCAAAGAGTCTTGCAAAGGATGAGGATTTAGAAACGTCAATTGATGAAGTTTTCATCACTATATAAATGAATTAAATAACTTCAACAAAAATTTAAAAATCTTCAAAAACTATTGTCAAAACTTCAAAAACAATTTGGCTGTAGATTCAAGCTCTTCTCTACAGCTTGTGTCTCTTCTTCAAGCAGCCTCTTTTACAAACAATCCCTCTTGTGCTTCAATGGTTGCCTTGAGTTCCTTTGAGTAAGGAGGATGCTTTCAGCATTCTTCCTTCTTGTCCTCTTCACCTCTAGCAAACTCAAACTTGTAAGCATCAGTCAATTTGCAAACAGTTAAATTATTTGCATTGTTAGACACCCGTCAAGTCAAACAAGCAAGCAAGCAAGCAACCTTGTGCTCTGTCAAGCAAGCAACCTAGTGCTCCGATACAAACCTGATCTGATATGGGTGGCTCACTTGTTTTTTTATGAAAGCACCTGCCACTCAATTAAAACAAATTAAGGATCTTGCTTATACATGCATGTGCGGAATTGAATTCTTGATTCAAGTGTATTTGTTTTAACTGGTTTAAGGCTTTATGTGTGAGCAATTAAACATTTGTTTAAACTGATTAAAATCATGTACAACAACCATAAATTGTATCAAATTAACCAATAACACATAACAGAAAACATAATAAAGGAGTTCACCCTCAACACTTGGGCTATGTCTCCTTGAGCCTTCGTCAATGGACTTGGCTCTTTGGGATTAAGATGGTCAATTTATTTTACAAGCTGGTGCTCAAATCCAATGGTTGTTTGGACTGTATCAATGGGTTTAGAATACCAAAATACCCCTGGATTGACTGTTCAATCTCTGGAAATGGACCTAGGCTCCCTTGGGCTTGACCTCTTCTGTCAATGTCCTTGAGCTTCCCTGAGCTTCTCTGTGGCACAAAATCCCCTAGAAGTCCTCTTATGATCTTGAAACCTATTCTAATGTCTCCAACACATATCATTCATCCAAAATAGGCTATTCATTCGCTCAGAGTGACCTCAGGCTCCCCGTTCTATGCCTCCAATACCTGGTGGCACTAGGCTCCTTGAAACTTCCTTATGGCTTCTTTGGCTCTATAAGTCTCCAAATGGGTCTGAAAATCCCTTCATTGGATTCATAATTTCCAAAATAGTCAGAAATGACTATTGAATTTCTCAAAATGGCCTTTGGCTGCTCTGGCTATGCCTCCAATACCTAGTGGCACCTTATGGCTCTGGGCTCACTGAAAACTTCCCTGTAGCATCTCGGCCTTCATAAGTCTCAACATGCTTCTGAAAACCCCATAATTTGATTCAAAAGGTTCACAATATTCATAAATGATTATTGGTTTCTTGATAATGGCCTCTGTTTGCTCTGGCTAGGCCTCGTTCTCTTGCTGGCTCTTAGTGGCCCTAGTGGCCCTTGGAACTTCTCTGAAGCAATATTATGCTCAGAAGTCCTCAGCTGACTCTGAAAACCTCACCAATGGCTCTATAATGCTCTAATCAGTCAAGAATGACTCTTCCTTTACTCGGAATGGTCAAAAATTGAGCCTTCTACACTTTTTCCCAATATCTCCTAGTAAAACTCCACTAAATGTGGATAACTCCAATTAACTGGAGTTAGATTAGGGCTGACCGCCAAATTTTGTGCGCCCCTATGTGCTCCACCTATTAAGTCGCACATTTAAAAACTATGGTTAGGGTGGTGGCCACATGCGCACCTCCATCCGTTAAGTGGCTTGACCGGAACACAGCAGAATACAACTGCGGAGTTTAATTACATACATACGTGAAGAAACCAACAACACTCTTTATAAAAAAATGCACATAACCTTAAACAACTTACATACACGTGGAGCAGGGTTCTCGAGTCCCACAACACGCAACTAATCATAGTGCATCGTAAATCGCTTTTCTGCAAGTTTAACTTGGTACCGATAACGTTGAAATCATAATTTATGCGATGTGCGCTCGTGCGCAATGCCAACACATGGCTCCCCTCATCGCATCACATATTTCAAATTTACCACATCGCAACCAATTTAAAATATCTTGCGAACTCTTAGCTTCTAAAATTTGAGATTTGTGAAATATCTTTTTCGGGTGCTGCAATCTCTGTCATCGGTTTCTTTCTCGATCCGATAATCCACGATATATCTCTGCCTTCTCACTTTCGCAGGTTAAACAATTTAACTTCCAAAAATATTTAACGGTAAACTCTATTATGTGCGATATGCAATGTTTCTCAACTGCGTGAGATCTCTCCCGTTGATTGGTGTCAAATCACGGTCCTCGTTATCGCTTCATTCTGCGGCTTGCTCTTACTATTTGTTCCACCTTCAACATTCCACGGTTGTCCAATCCCTAATTATATATGCAGAGTTCAAGACTCCATGACAACCACCAATTCGGATCCCACTCATCTGGTTGATCCGGTTCTGAACCTGTTTGCCATTTCTAACCCAATCCTGTAACTTTGAATTTTGAGCAAATCCTTAGGCCCTGATCCCAATCTGATCATCTACAGTCAATCTTGGTGAACCATGGTTAACTAGGTTTACTAGGTTGGCCTAAGTTTACTAGGTTTACTAGGCTAACTTATTTTTACTAGGTTTGCCTGGGTTAACATAGGTTAACCCAAGTTTTTTAGGTTTAATAGTTTAATAGGTTTACCTAGGTCCACAAGTTCAACCATAGTCAACCATGCTCAAATTATCTCAACTATAGTCAACCATGGTCATCATGACCATACATGATTTAGTTGATCAGCCATAGTCAACCAAATTAAATAATGTGGTCAAACATTATCAACTTGTCCATTTATTATCAATCATAAATAAACATAGACAACATGGTCAACCACAATGAACTCGATTAAACAATGTTTGGCCATGTGGTCAACATGGTCAACCATAGCCCTCACAGTGATCCATAATAATTTGTACTTAAATATTGACAAGCATGGTTAACCATGTTCCCCCATGGTCATCCATAATTAATCATAATAAATCTTTGTCAAACAAGCTCAACCATGATCAACCATGGTCAAACAAACTCAACTATGGCCACCCATGGTCATCATGGCCAAACATGGTCACCAAGTTAAACATAGTCAACATGGTCATCCATGGTCATGTTTAGTCCACTATATTCTATCATCTACATCCTTCCTCAACCAAGGTCAACCATACTCAACTAAAGTCAACCTCAAAAAACCAAGGTCTACCTTAATCAACCATGGTCAACCTCGTCAACCCTCTTCAACCATGAATGTAGCCATTATTGTAATATTTTTTTTCTAAATATCACAACTTCTATTATATAACACAAAGCACAAAGATACATTCGTCATCCATCCAGAATTGTTGTGTTTTCCAATTCCGGCGGGAAATAGCAAGTTCAAAAAATAAAAAGTGGGGCTTCCCCGGGAGAGGAAACTAGCCCAAGAAACCAGTCCATGTAGCAAGGAAAACGTTGCCCTTGTGGGGAAACCAACTTTGAAAAAAATTATATAGTGCGGAAAAAGAAAAGACAAGAGAACTAGACCATAACAGAGAAAACCGTGACAAGTGGGAACCATGACATTATGCTTGTTGCCTCTTATCATCCTGCAAAGGTTGTTGAGGCGTCTCTTCCTTGACGAAGCACTTGTACTTGGAGATGTCGTCCTCGTGCTTGGATAGTTGGGGGTCAAGCGCCAGAGAGGAGGTCAAGCGGGCACCTGTCTCGGAATATTTGTCGTCCTCATCAGAGCTGCAGCTGCCACCACAGTTCGAGACGTCCTTGCCATACTTAACCGAAAGTGCCACCATTTTGCACAGAAGATTGAGGGAGGAAGGAGACATCGTGGACTTGCGTATCTACTTCCTAGAGCATGAGCCATATGGGCCGGGTGAGGCTTTAGGAAGGTGCAGGGATAAATGGGCAAAGAGGCGATGAGGATCCAGGACCTCTGGCGCATCCAAATTCAATGAAAAGTCCAGAGTCTTCTCTGCCATGGCGTGAATGGGTGGATGGGAGGGAGATCCACGGCCTCCACCTCTGCGACATCGCATACAGTGGCATCGTGGCATGGTGGAGATCGAATTTCAAGAATGAGAAGGAAGTGATGGGGGCAGACAGGCTGAGTGACAGAGAGCAGCTTGGCGCAAATGGGTTGAGGGATGGTGCAGGGCCGCGGGAGGAGCAGAATCGCCGCAGGAGATGACAGAGCCAACAATGAGAATGACAGAAAAGATGAGGGATAATATCTGAGGGACGGCGCCATTTTCCACATATGGCATAGGTGGCCAGCTACCAGTACGCATAGGAGTAAAGATGCAAAGGGTGGAGTTAAGTCGCAGCTGGTGATGAGAGGATGTGACGGACAGAGCAGGGCTGGAAGATAAATAACACCCACGCCGAGGCCATGTGCCTCCTCGTAACAAGGAAGGCTGTCAGGCGATGGCGAGGCCAAATGGCTGATGAAGAGAACGTTAGAGAGCACCTGCATCTGGGGACCATTATTGTAATATTAATGTAACATTAACATTAACATTAATGTAATGTGAATGTAACGAGGTAACAATCATCAACATTAATGTAACATTGTTACATTAATAGTTAATCATGGTCAACCTTAATCAACTTTATTCAACCTTAGTCAACCTTGTCAACCATGGTCATCCTCACCAACCCTCTTCAACCATGCTCAATCATCAACAACCCCCACTTACCATGGTCAACCATTATCAACAATGGTCAACAGTCGTCAACCATTTTTAACCATATTCAACCAATATGAACCATAGTCAATCATGGTTTATGAATTTGTCCCACGCACATCAGTTATCTACTAGCACAACCACAATAATAAATGTGGTTAATATATGTCGTTTGACAACACTTTCCACCATTTATATGCCAAACATATTAAAATGGTGCATATTGGCATATAGCAACCACATTTACTAATGTGGTTGTGCTAGTAGATGTCGATGACACACACACAAGGTTTTGTGTAGTAAGAGATTAATTGAAAGATATAAATTTTAGTTATTTGATTCAGGTGTGCTAGCAATGTAACCATTATTGTAATATTAATGTAATGTGAATGTAACAATGTAACAATCATCAACATTAATGTAACCTTGTTACATTAATAATTGATCGTGGTCAACCTTAATCAACTTTCTTCAACCTCAGTCAACCTTGTCAACCATGGTCATCCTCACCAACCCTCTTCAACTATGGTCAACCATCAATAACCCCCACTTACCATGGTCAACCATGGTCAACACTTGACAACCATTTTTAACCATAGTCAACCAACATCAACCATAGTCAATCATGGTCTATGAATTTGTCCCACACACATTAGTCATCCACTAGCACAACCACATTAATAAAATAGGTTAATATACGTCGATTGACAACATTTTCCACCATTTATATGACAATCAACATATTAAAATGACATAGATTGGTGTATATCAACCACATTTACTAATGTGGTTGTGCTAGTAGATGTTGATGGCACACACAAATTTTTGTGTAGTAAGAAATTAATTGAAAGATATAACTTTTTGTTGTTTGATACAAGTGTGCCAAAGTAAAGTCTCATCTAACAAGAATGAAAATAATAGAAGGCATTGAACCAAGTGGAGGAAAAGAGTCCTGGAATTCTTATCTTGACTATAAATTCTAGGAATATTTTAAAATTCAATTGACAAAAGTGAGGTCAAACAATTGACTTCATTCTTGTCCATTAGATTTTGGAATATTCCCAAAATCTGCAATCAAATTATGTTCAGCTGAGTTGAGATGGATAAATATTGGTGTAACTTTTACTTTTAGACTATTTATGATCTATACTCTTCAAGTGTAACGTAGGGCAGCTCTTGGAATGCGCTAGAGATCTCGATGTATTCTTGATGGTTCCAAACAATGAAACCATGCCCTTTTTACTCAGGTCACTAGGTCCATTGGGTACATGGTGCAAGTATTATATGGGATGTTCTTATAAATCAAATGAAGAGATCCATACCGAAGACGAATAAATATCAATGTTCATACACTTAAAAAATATAAATTGAAACTCATAATAACAAATGGTAGTTGATAAGTGCATAAAGTTTAGTCTCTCTATGGCTACATGACAATTCTTGTTGGATATTGATTGTAAGTTAGAGTTCCACTTGAGACAAAACTTTGTGCCATCTGAGGACAACGAGGCTGCTCTGAGCATGGAATACAAGAAATCATTTCACACATTTGACACCACCAACATGTGTCAAGGAGTCCAATGTAATCTAAATACCAACTAAAAGGTTTTTCTTTATCGGAATTCCACTAATAAAAAAAATGAAATCTCAATAACACATAGCTCATATTATAAATTTCACAATTTGAATTAATTATGAAACCCAAAAACATCTAAAACACATCTTGAAATGGGTAAAATTTAAATATGTATACAATAGAGATTGCAAATTATATATGTGTGTATGTGCGCGCACAATAATATGTATTATCATGGTTTTTAATAAATTTAAAATAAAAACAATTCTATATATAGAAATGGAGATTTATATAAATATAAATAATATTATTAAGAGTCAACATGATCCATCTTAACTTTGGATTTACCAAGTATTTAGAGGAGTCAAATCTCTCGAGGTGCAAATGTTTCCTCAAGTTTTGCACTCAAAAAGAGATTTGCATCTTGATATATTTGGGCCTTCTCAGCATTTGGTAGATCCAAAGTAAATATGAATTTGTGTTAATTAAACTATGTATTATGTATTACATAAAAAAATAAAATAAAATAATTTCAATCCCACTTCTTCACCCCTGTGAGCATCACCCGATGCAATGAGTGCTAAGTGGACTATTCAAAAATCATGAGAAATTAGTCAATTACGACTACCTCTCATGGAAATGGTCATAGATGAATGACTAAATTAATAATGAATCCCAAAAATGACATCTAATATAATGCACTCAAGTAACCCTCATACTTAAATAATAAGAAAGGGACTTTCTTCTTCCTTAATGGTTCATGATACCCACAGCGTTAAGGTTTATGCAATGGGGTAGCATTAAGTGGGCTTGATTGTGGGGAAAACTCCACAGTTAAGCGCGCTTGAGCCAGAGGAGTTTTGGGATGGGTGACCTCCCGGGAAGTCCTGGTTACCGGGTGCAAGCCCCGGAAGTGATGATTGACGCTATGTGATTCATTTCACTAGTTTTAATCCCACTTCTTCACCCCTGTGAGCATCACCCGATGCAATGAGTGCTAAGTGGACTATTCAAAAATCATGAGAAATTAGTCAGTTACGACTACCTCTCATGGAAATGGTCATAGATGAATGACTAAATTAACGCAGTTGAATCCCAAAAAATGATATCTAATATAATGCACTGCAGAAACCCCTGATACTTATATAAAAAAAAATTATATATTATATTTAAAGTAAACTATTGTGTATTTTTATTAAGTTTTGCAATTTTATGTTGTGGTTGGATTTCTAAGTAAACCATTATGTGTTGTTTTGCGAAATTAAGCTATTAAACTTTGTATTATGTATTTCATTTAAAACAAAATATTATGTGTTGTGTTTAAAGTAAACTATTAAACTATTGTGTTGCAAAATTAGGCGAGCCTCCTTCAGGAGGTTGAATCATTGCAAGATCAAGGTGGATGTTAGTGAATGACAACGACCAATAATTGTTTTCTACTCTTGGTGGTTCACAAGCCCATGATTTTCAGGAGACAACCTCGTATCAAATTTATTGCCTTGTTTTTCAGGAGACATCATTGAAAAGCCTCTGATATTTGATTAACACACATGTTTGAAGCTTGCCTAAACATGGCTACTTAATGGTTCTTGTCCTTTTTATGTGTAAGCACACTTTAAAGCACAAATATTATATATAAATCAAGCTTACTTTTGAACTAGAAAGCTCTTAAATTAGTTTCAAATTCTATTTTGGATGCAACACATTCCCAATTATTGCTTGTTATCTTTGGATGGGGAGAGGAGGTTGTTGAGGTATAAAAGGTGTCCTTTTAATGCATATTTATCCTACATTAATCATCAATCCAGGAACGACTTTTTGTTTCAAGAGTGTACTCAGTCTGAGGCTACAATTCAATCTAAGAGTAATGTCTTGCAATATGTAGTACAGCGTTGTAAATACAAGAGTAAACGGATGCTTGGAAAATAAATCTAACTACAATGACATGAAATTAAATGCTCTGAAATCCAATCATTCACTCAGCAAACATCAGTCAAGGATGCAGTAATGATAACTCTTTCCTTTAGAAACTGATGGAATTGAAATCAAATGGGAACAAGATAATCAATCTGAGAACGTAGGTAACAATAACCAATATTCTTTACAGTTGATAATTCTGCCTTAAAGCAATTAAAAGGAAATTGAACTAAAGGCCACTAATGAAAGTAAACTAGGCATGCTCTTCAAAAGAAAAACCAAACTATTTGCATACTGTAAACTAATGAATTGAAATGAACAGCAAATCTGGAATTGAACAGCAATCGCTATCTAATGAATTTGAACAGAAACTTAATGAATCTGAACAGCAAACTCTATCTAAGAGAATTGAACAAAAAATTCTATTAAACAACAAATCCTATTGAGCAGCAAATCCTGTCGACAGCAAACTCTCTTGATCAGCACTCTGAAATGAACAGCAGTCAAATGAAACAGCAAATGGGATGGAACAGCAACTAAAATGGAACATCAAATGCTAAACAGTGAAGCTCTGTTAAAGCATAACAAGATAAATGATACAGGAATTAAGATTCTTGTTAGAACGGAACAATAATGCAATTCATCAATGTAACACACCGATATCAATAAGCAATTAAACAGTAAACCAATTAACTTGCAAACTCTAACGAAAACAAATACAAACTGTCACACAATGATAACTGAAAGGTAATGATACAAACAGCAGATAGATCCACCAGAGCCAGGCCCTTAGCCACCAGTGAAACACTGCTGGGCTTTACTCCAGAGTTAAGAAATGGAACAGCAACACGTTCTTGTATTAATCAGACATAAATAACGTTTACAGCAGTCGCTCTCTGATCACAAGAGTTAGGAAATTACAGAGTTACAAAAGAAGTTCAATAATAATCATTCTTGTTCCCCGATTTCTATAGTCACTGCCTTTTATAACAATTCGGCGAACAAGACAAGAAACAATGATAAGACCGAACAGTGATCTCTCAGGATCGAAAGATCCTGAGGGATTCGCTCCTTTTCTTTTTTAGATAATGCTTGGTCTTCTTAGGCTATAGTCGTGTTGTTCTCTATCTTCCTTTAGCTATGCATTCTGATTTCCTTCTTCTTGTCTGGATATGGCCCTTTGCTGGAGGAACAGCAGTGACTCCTATTTTAGCTTTGCCTTTCGAATGATGGTTTACTTCATTTGTTTCCTGTTTTTAGAATAAAAGGAAATCTTTAGTCAATTTTCACAATAAACATTAGTCTTTGCAATTCTATCATAATCCTCCAATAAATCATCTTTCTAGAATAAAAAGAGCTATGTTTAAAGGAAAAAGATGAGAAAATACATGGTGAATCCATACATTTTCCAATGCTCAACACACCCCCTGCTTACCCTTTTTCATGTCCTCATGAAAACCATAGTTTACATGTAAAGCAGTTAGAGAATAGGCTGGAGAGGGTTTTTCATTAAGAGGTCTAAAACCATGGTTTGTAGCTAAAGCTTCAAAGATGTGCCCTGTCTGTCCTTCAGGTAACTCATAAATGGCTTTATAGTCTGTTGCAAGATACCATATAATGGAACTTCAAAACCTACAACCTAGCCAGAATGGACCTTCCCTCAAGATGAGGTTACTATAGAGAATCAAGTGGTCAGCAGCTAATCCAAAATTTCAATAATTAAATGGCTCTTTGTCTTGAACATTCTGATTAGAAATATTCCATCGGACTTTAGCTACTATATAGGCCTGATCTCTGATAGATAGAAAATATTCTACCCCATCCAAGACAATTGCTTTGTGGACAGGTCCCAATGTTTGGATCACAACCTCCTTTGTCATTAGACTCTTCTACCTAGCCCATAGTTGTAATGGGTGTTTTGGTTCACCCCTAACCCAAAGGTCTAACCCATTTTCTTGCCTCTAAAAAATATTATAGGCCTTAAGCCATTTCAACTGGTTGACAGTAAATGAAATAAATGCTTGAAATTGGATATCGCCCACAAAAGGGTTGGGATTTATCTCAATTTCATTCTCCAATATAAGATTGTGCAAATAGAACTCACATAGCAGACGTTGGACTCTAACCCCATAGAGTTTGCTGCATCTTACAAAATCATCTAAAGTGTTTAATTCTATAGACTTTCCTACCCTAATTGCTTTAATTTTCAACTGTAAATATATTTCTAATAAAAACAAAGCGTAATTCTTGGCAGGGCATCTACATGCTAGAACATATGTGTATAAGGAGTAGAGAGTATCCATTTGATTCCGGGCCATTTTTAATTTGTTCCTTACCTTTTCAGCTTCCTCTTCTGCCTTCCGACACTTATCATAGGCTTCAGCCTCTGATGCATTGATGTCCTTTAGCTGATGCTATAAATGTTGATATTTCTTTTTGGGGACAGTCTCTTCTTCAATATTTTCTCTTGCCTATTGAACCTGTGCCAGCTCCTTTTGGAGTTTTGCTATAGTAGGGTTAATAAAAATGTTTTGACTGCAGGTCTGTGCGCTTTCAGTTGGGGCAGTTGCACCTGGAACAGCTGCCCGCTGTTCCATGTCTTCTTGATTGGGCTCAGCTTGGGTTTCCATAGTCTCTGCAATCTGGGGTTTTGCTTTGGAGGCTATGTTCCTCTATTTTGGGGTTCGTTTGGGGGTTTTCTTCATTTTTAGACACCTAATACTCTGTCTGAGTTGTTCCACTAGCTTTTGGAGCTTCTGTTGTTCCCTCCATAGCTTCTCAAGTTTGGTTATTTTCTTTTTCCTCCTGGGAGGAATGGTTGTTCCTTTTTATGTACTCAATTGCTTAGGTAGGGTTTTCTTTTCAGTAGCCATTCCTTCGCTTAGGCTTGCTTCTCTATTTTCTGCTTGGAACACTTCTTCAGTGTTAATATGCTCTGTTATTGCCTAAATCCACCTTAGGCTGAAGGAAGGCGAGATCAGGGTAACATCATACCACGCTCAGTCTGGTAGCTAGCCCTACCAGAACAGGAGAGGGCTCTCTCTGGGTCAATCTCAGCGATAAGTAATCAATAGGGTCTGAGATGACTTGAAAGGAATACTAATTTTAGGCTAGGTATATGAATAAAGGAGTTTGGTTTTGATTTTTAGGGTTTTTTGTTGGAAAAAGGGAAAAGCAATTTTGGGCTTAGGGATGAGGCCAAATTCTTGCAGAGTTCAAGTTGGGGCAGGGAAGGAAATGGATTGGATGTCTTAGATTTGATGAATGGATAGAAAAGACTGCTGAGGAGCTGAAGAGGGCAAGAAGGTACAAGGATCCTCTTCAAACGGAGGAAAACATATAAAACTAAACAAAAGTTTAAGGCAGAGCACCAGCAAACTAATGAATTCTACCTTAGTTACTCATTTGTTTAATCTCAGAAGCAAAGAGATGGGAAATGGCATACATAAACATTAATGAAACTTACAGATACATGGAGAAAAACATCATCAAAACTCAGAGCCACAAGGATCCCAACAAGTGCTGCAAAACTCTGGTCTTTCCTTTGCCAAAAATCTGAAATGAATATACAATGAGGTGCCAAACTTTTCCCAAGAGTCCAACCATGAAGATGTCTCAGAAAATACAATATATAGACAAGTCTAACCCCTTCCCATGCCTCTAGGGGTCGAGCTCATCCTTCTAGGAGCTGTTTCAACCAATTCTAAACATGGAACTGAAATCTAGGCAGCCAAACAACTTGCCTCTATAAGGAAGGAAACTGATTCATTCATTTAATTTTAACTTTTTAGTGAATGAATCCTCTAGAAAAAGTAAATATGAGCCAAAATTACATCAATATAGATCAATAATTACATCAAGAAGTGAAACTAGTCAAAACTGGGCGAATTTCTGAGCTGAAGAGTCAAACTGAGGCCAAATTTCTCTATGCGTCGCGCCCAAAAACTCAATGCGTCGCGCCACTT